>CM064336.1:43422500-44862420 GCA_032595735.1 Pelochelys cantorii
AGCTGTAGAGCTTGTTTTTATCTCTCCCTGTAAAGTGGTCTAAGTGTCACTGCTTTGGATAGTGAACCTCACTCACTGCATGTGTGGGTTACACAATCTTCTAACTCATTGCACCCTTTCCAAATTCTCATTGCACCCTTTCCAGCAAAGGGTAGGGGTTGTACAGACAATATTCCGTCAGTACTTACCCTGGATTCATCCCTAGAGGACTGTTCATCTTGCACTGAACTGAGGCAGGGATTCTGTGGGGAAAAGATATATATAAGCATGGAATTGAAGGTTTTATCACCATGCATATACATAGGGGGACTGAATTAAGACTAGATATTTCATAATTTCAGAATGCTTGACTACACACCCTTAATTTTCTTTTAACATGGGGTTGTGGATTTAATAAATACTTTGTTTACATTTGTATCATGCTAGATCTCTTGCAGGAGTTCAGGAAAGAATATTTTTTCATTTGCTAAGAAATTAATTAATGGAATTATTTTGCTGCTTACTGTTGCTTTATAGCTTCCTCAAAGTGTGAGGCTCATTAAATCTTTGTGATTGTTCCATCAATGGAGGGTGTGCAGTATGTTTTAAAGGAGACCTTGAACTAATTTTGGATGAAATTTCATAAATACTTAAGATATTGTCTCTAAAGGGCTGTCACCAGTGTTCCCTGTAAGCTGGGTGTTATGCGGCCACTCAAGAGAAATTCAAATGCCATCCAGCCACAGCTAGGTTTTGTGTTTCTGATGGTGGTACACATTTGCACATGCCTCAGTGCACATAAAAATGTATTCCATTCGTGGATACAAAAAGATTAGAGAGAACATTGGTTGTCATTAATACATTTGTTTCAGAATGTCTAATTTTATTAATATTTAAAGAGTAGTGACTCCTATTTTTTTTTAGCTCCAGTTCATTTCCTTATTTATTGAAGTACAATACACAAACTTGTTGCCAATCCATAGTGGTGTATTGGTTTAAATGTACAACAAATGTGTTCTAGAGCAGGTAGGTATTAGAGAGTTAATTTTAATTGTTACACCTAAAGATACGGATTTCATTGCTCTTCCTTAACAAAAGTATCTTGCTTTTAACTCTAAATTTCCTTACTACGCTTTGAACTAGCACAGATTTGAAAAAGTGTTATAGATCTTCGCTTATGTATTCCTCTGTCCCTTACACCCTTCTTTCTCTCAGTCACACAAGTGTGTAGATAAATCTGGCAATGCCAGTGGTTTGAAGCTCTGCATCCATTTTCCTTCCATGCATGGCAATTATGTCAAGGCCTGTTGTCTGCAGTCCCATCACTAATACATTTGTGCCACATTATTTTTCCTACTATCATGCTAGCTGAAAACTTACATTACATTACAGTTCTTACATTAGAAAAGGAGATAAAGTATCAGTATTGCAGAAATTTCCAGGTGAACACTAAATGATTAGTACAGTTAGCAAAGGACATCAAATGTCCTTTTTGTAGTAGCTTTGCTGCTTTAAAAAAGAAATTGTGGATTGTGCAACACCTATATTTCAGCCGTTAACAAATTAGTCTCTATACCATGCTGCTAAATAAAAAGTAGTACTTCTTCGAGTGGCCCCGTGGGTGCTCCACTCTTGGTGTCGGGTCCCATCCCGGCGCAGCAGCTCAGAGAATTCTCATAGCTGTGCTCCGGTGGACCGCGCATGTGCATGCTCCGCGCACGCAGACTGGCAACCTTCAGTTCCTCTCAACCGCCTCAGGTTGCCGTCGGAGCTCCCTGTGTTCTATTTTCTTCTCTCACAAGTGATCTTAGCTAGTTTTTTTCATCTGTGAATAGTTAAAAGTTTAGTGTTAGTCGTGTTCCTGTTTCTACTGGTCTTCTGTTTAAAAAAAAAAACAAAAACGCTTTTTCTCTTCAGAATCAATTTCTTTTCAAAGCACTACAGCTAAGCGCTAAAGAACTGAAACTGACAAGGAGCAAAAGACGGGGACCAAGCAGGGTCAGCATCCAGCCACCCTCACCGGCTCCTGACAATGCCGGGGTCCCCCGGTTTTAAAAAACGTTCAGTTTGCTGGGAAGCCATGCCAGCGGCTGATGGCCATGACGCTTGCATTAGGTGCCTGGGTGAATCACACGTCCCTCAAAAGTGCACCCACTGTTGCAAGCTTACATCGAGGGCCCAGAGGGAGTGGGAGATAAAGGTCTGGATGATGACATTTGGCAAGGCACTGCAGCCTGACCCGATGCCTCTCTCAGCCACCACAAAAACCTCTGTTCATAAACGGAGAGCGGCTTCTCCGGGACCGGCCATTTCAAAGAGAACTAAGCCGTCCCTGACGCACTCCCTCCCCCCAGCAGCTTCAAAAACTTCAGCAGCCTACAAAGTGGCCCCCGCGGGGTCCCGACACTCTGCTGGCCCTGGCACCAGGGAATCGCAACCGCTGAGGGTGTGGGCTGCTTCGGCACTGGCATTGGCTCCGGTGCTGCAATTGACAAGCGAGTCGGCGCCGGCTTCAGCTGTGCAGACTCACAGTACAGCGCTACTGCTGCAACTGACAACACCGCCGGTGCCGCAACTGACAAGCCAGTCGACTCCGGCTTCAGCGGCACCACTTGTGATGGCACTGGACTCAGGGGCGCAGGTCCTTGCCACGTCAGCATCAGCAGTGTTAGCAATGCCGGCACTGGGCATTCTGCCGGCACCGGCAGCAGCGCAGCTACAGCTGATCTCCCCGGCACTGCTCTGCTGTCACTCAGTGCAGAGCTCCCCGGTTGCCATGGAAACTGACAGTGCTTCAATACCTAGGAAAGCACTGTCAAAAACTTATGTGAGAGAGGTCTGCCTCCCCATTTTTCTCCCCAGGACCATCTCCCTCTCCGCCAAAGCATGCACGGTACCATGACTATAGTGTCTCTCCTGTCCATTTCACATATAGACGGTGCAATTATAGAGACACAGTATATTTAGAAGCACGTCGGTCCCGCTCGTGATCTCGCTCACCCGGACGATCATCAAGGTACGGATCCACTAGACGCTGTCCATGTCGCGTCTATTACATCCAACACAGTAGTGCACACTCGTCACGTCATTCCTCCCTGTCATGTTCTGAGCGCTATTATGAGTACTACTATAGATCGTACAATGATCGTCCCCATCATGATCATACGTCGTCATCGCATAAGGGATCTTCCTGCAATTGCCGATCACCAAGTGCGCAATACTTACCTCAACAGCCACAACAGTTAAACTCACCTCCTCCATTGAGGAGTCCAACCATACAGCAGGACCAGTCTGAGCTGGAAGAGGGACAGCTGTCTGAAGCAGAAGACCCTAAACCAGAAACTTCTCTGGCAGACTGTTCATTTTCATCACTAGATGAGGCAATATTCCCAGGTGACATATCTCCACCGGATGACCTAAAACAATTCCAAGATCTGTTTAAATGGGTAGCAGGCACATAAGAAATACAGCTGGCAGGTGTCCCGGTTAAAAAGCACCGCCTCCTAAAGAATCTCCGTCCGCAGCAGCGTGCAAAGATCACCTTACCTATTGACGAAGCGATCATGGAAGTGGCGGATGAGATATGGCAGACGCCAACATCGGCTACCCCTATAAGTAAAAAGGCTGATAGAAAATACTTTGTACCGGCAAAGGGGTTGGATTTTCTATTCAATCACCCCCAGCCTAATTCGTTAGTAGTTGACGCAGCGCAACGTAGAGCTAAGGCACCGCAGTACAAAAGTGCACTCCTGGATAAGGATAATAAAAAGTTAGATATATTTGGTAGGAAAGTCTATTCTTCAGCCACACTTCTATTACGCATCGCAAACTATCCGGCCCATTTATCAAACCACAGTTTTGATAATTATTCGAAACTAGCGGAGTTACTACATCATCTCCCAGACAACAAGAAACCGTTACTAAAAGGAATAATGCAAGAAGGATACGCATCATGTAGCACTGCACTGCAGATTGCTGTGGATGTGGCTGACACGGCTGCGCGAGCCACTGCTACAGGTATCGCAATGAGAAGATTGTCATGGCTTTCATCTGCAGGAGCACCAAGAGAGCTACAAAGCAAGGTTGAGGATCTGCCTTTTGATAAGCTTAAGCTTTTCGCGGCAAACACCGATGAAGTCCTTCACTTGGGCAAAGATTCTTGCACCACCCTACGTACTCTGGGGATGTAAATGCCCTCCTTTAAACGTAGGCGCTATTACCCTTATCAGCGAAGATATGATTTCAATTTTCCCAGACAACAAACACGTACTTTAGAGAACCAGCGCCCTAGACAACGTCCTCAATGAAAACGGCCCCAACAAAACCATTCATCCAATCAATCTTCAGCCAAACAGCAGATTTGACTTCTCTGTCGAGGTTGCAAGCACACCTTCCATAGTCAACGCGGAAAACAAAACTCTTCATCTCTTTCACCATCGACTGAGATCATATCACCACAGACAAATGGGTACTAGAGGTTGTACAGTCTGGTCTCTCCATTCCCTTCCTCTCCATTCCCCCTACCACCCCACCTACCCCGTCCCTTTTCAGGGACCCCTCTCACGAGCAACTGCTGAGACAAGAAGTTCAGCGGTTGCTTGCGATCGGGGCAATAGAGAGAGTACTCAAACAGTTTGGGGGAAAAGGTTTTTACTCCCAATATTTTCTCACATCAAAGAAGTCGGGAGGCTGGAGACCCATCTTAGACCTTCAAAAATTAAATCGCCACCTTCAAAAACATTGATTCAAGATGGTGACCTTAACAACTATTATTCCGTCGTTGAACAAAGGAGACTGGCTTGCAGTCCTCGACTTGCAGGACACTTACTTCCACATCGCTGTTCACGTGGCTCACAGACGTTTTCTGCGGTTCTAATTGGAGGACGAACATTTTCAATACAGGATTCTACCATTCGGACTAGCGTGTGCCCCCAGGGTTTTCACCAAAACCTTAGCGGTAGTGGCGGCCCATTTACGCAGGATGGGAGTGACAATATTCCCCTGTTTAGACGATTATCTCGTCGGGGCACAACATATATGAAGGCATGTCATATGGTGCAGACAGTGTCCAACGAGTTTGCATCTCTGGGCCTTCTCATAAATGTAAAAAAATCATCACTGGTTCCGTCTCAAGATCTGATTTTCATAGGTGTACGGCTCGACTCAACTGTGGCATGTGCTTACCTACCGACGGAATGTTTTGTGGCGATCCAAGACCTTGTATATACCATGACACATGCGCCAACAGTTCCCACGCACATTTGTTTACAACTGATGGGCCACATGGCTGCCTCCACCATTGTGGTGCAGAACGCAAGGTTACATTTTCGTTGCCTCCAGCATTGGTTAGCCACGATTTACATCCCAGCAAAGCACAGCGTTCACAGGACAGTAGTGGTATCACAACATGTACGAGAGTCCCTTCAGTGGTGGACCAAGCCGAGCAATCTTCTCACGGGCATCCCATTTCATCGCCCACAACCTACAAGGCAAATAACCACAGATGCTTCCCTTACGGGCTGGGGAGCACACATGAACAACCTGACAATCCAAGGTCACTGGTTGACACAAAAAATGCTGTTGCATATCAATGTGCTCAAGTTACGGGCGGTACGACATGCTTGCAAGCATTTTCAGTCCCAGATACGGAATACAACTATCAGAATCCTGACAACATGGCAACCATGGCAACCATGTTTTATATCAACAGGCAGGGAGGCGCCCAATCCTGTTCTCTCTGTGCAGAGAGCGTCCGGTTATGGAACTGGTGTATCCACAGTGACACTATTTTAACAGCATCCTACCTACTGGGGGTCGACAACTTGATAGCGGACTCACTCAGCAGGCGTTTTCCCCACGACCATGAGTGGGAAATCTGCATGGACGTTTTGAGTCATATATTTGCTCGGTGGGGGTTTCCGACGATAGACTTATTTGCGACAGGAAGCAGCACGAAGTGTTCCACCTATTGTTCAAGAGGTGGAATAGGGCGTCGTTCACTGGGAGACGCCTTCCTTCCTTCTCCATTGGGGAAGGTCACTGTCGTATGCCTTTCCCCCAGTGGTTCTAATACCCAAGGTTCTTGAGAAAATCAACATAGATGGGGCTCGAGTGATTCTTATAGCCCTGGCGTGGGCTCGCCAACCTTGGTTCTCAATGCTCCACCAGATGTCGATAAGAGCTACCTCTTCTCCCGAATCTCTTGACCCAGGACAACGGATTCCTTAGTCATCCGAGGCCTGAGATTCTACACCTCATGGCATGGATGCTCGTTGGTTTAGCGATTTTGAACAACTCTGTTCCCAGCGGGTCAAGCAGGTGTTAATGCGTAGTAGGAAAGAATCTACACGAGCAACATATACAGCTAAATGGTCCAGATTCCAGGCATGGTGTGCGAACAACAATCTAGATCCTCGCTCTGCAACCTTACCTCGTATATTAGAGTACATTTTACAGCTCCATGACAACGGGCTGGCAATAGCTTCCCTACGGGTGCACTTGGCAGCGATTAATGCCTTTCACTATATGGACGAATGCTTCTCTCTATTCGCTTATCCCACTACAAAAAGGTTCCTGAGAGGGCTCTCAAACCTTGATCCACCTCGGAGACCCCCCCCCCACCTTCATGGAATCTGGATCTAGTATTGGAAGCTTTGACTCGCCCTCCCTTTGAGCCTCTAGCCACGGTTCCGTTACACATACTTACTGTCAAACTCTTGTTTCTCCTAGCCTCGTAGAGTAAGTGAGATAGCAGCTTTCATGGCTTCGCCCCCTTATACAGTTTTTTTCTAAAGATTCAGTGACGTTGAGGTCTCACCCAGCGTTTATTCCAAAGGTCTCCTCTGATTTTCACATCAATGAACCGGTGGTTCTACCATGCTTCTTTCCTAAATCCCATACCTCAATGCAAGAAGCGACACTACACGTGCTGGACGTAAGGAGAACCTTGGCATTCTACACTGACAGAACGCGGGACTTTAGGAAAACGGACTGTTTAATAGTATCGTTGGCGGACCGTTCGAAAGGGCAACCACTGAGTTCTCAGCGCATCTCGAGACTGATAGTTTCATGCATATCTATGTGTCATTCTATACGGGGAAAACCTCTACCGTGTCCTCCTAAGGCTCATTCCATCAGAGCGGTATTTACTACTACGGTCTTTCTAAGGGGAGTTCCATTTCGTGACGTTTGCAGGGCAGTGACATGGTCCTCTAATGTCACCTTTATGAAACACTATGCTATAGTTGAGCATTTTGCTTCGGACTCCTCGGTGGCTACGGCAGTACTTAATCGTGATCGTAAATTTTAATTCCGGAGCACTCCGGCTATTTGGGTACTGCTCCGAAGTCACCAAGAGTGGAGCACCCACGGGGCCACTTGAAGAAGAAAAAGAAGTTACTCACCCTGTGAAGTAACGATTGTTCTTCCAGATGTGCCCCGTGGGTGCTCCACGACCCACCCTTCCTCCCCCATTCCGGAATTGTTTCTTCTCTTTCAGATGAGCGGGTGAGAAGAATTGACAGTTGCCGGTCTGCGCGCGGCTGATCAATGGCACGAATGGCGCTTTGGAGAAGCCGCACATGCGCGGTCCAGCGGAGCACGGCTATGAGAATTCTCCGAGCCGTGGCACCGGGACGGGACCTGACACCAAGAGTGGAGCACCCACGGGGCACATCTCAAAGAACAATCATTACTTCACAGGGTGAGTAACTTCTTTTTCATATCCAGGATGGTGGTCATTACTTAGCTGGCACACTGTTTCTTTGCTAGCATTTTTTTGGCAGAGTATGCAGTCATAACAAAGAATTTCAACCCACCTAACAGGACTATACTTCATCTTTCTCTGCTAGTGTGGTTTTCAAACTGTGCTTGAGCTCTGTATTTTTGTTTGTTGTTAAATGCCCTATTTAGCTTTTCAAAATGTGCCTATATAATTTCTAAAGTCTGTGGTGAGTTTTCTGGTCTGTTTTCTATTAGAGATGGCACCATCATTTGATTTATTTTTCCTCCGAGCTCAAGTCTGTATAGTCTTGTGGAACTGAAAGTTTTGAAAGTTTTTATGTTTAGCTGCTCTTAAGGAACAATTATATGTTGATATTTTTGAGTTTGGAAACTCTATCTGAAATGAAATCACACTTCATTATATTGACAACAATGAACCATTGAGATATATGGGTTTCTGTGAGACAAACATACATTCAATTAAATGTTGATAAATACATGTTACCAAGGGGCTTTTCTGCTTGTACTCCTCAATTTAGTTCACTCTAAATTATAAACTAATCTCTGGTGCTGAAGTTCCATTGATCTTCACACATGTTTGTGCAGTATCCTGAATAAGAAATGCTTTTTTGATAATTGGAATCTAAATTTGGCTTTATCTATGTTGACAAGTTTTGCCAAGTGTGAGCATTCACACTGCAACATGATTTTTGTCAGGAAAAACGGCCGTTTTCATTGAGAGAAAACTTCAAGCTCTATGACGGACTTTTTTTTCTTTTCCCTTCTGTATTTTATGTCTTATTTTGTGAGCAAGTACAAGTTGTACCTCTCTAAACTAGGGCACTCTGATCTGGCAACATCCGTGGTCTGGCAAGACCATGGGTGTTCTGAGCCAGAGAGCCCAGGGGCAGGGAGGTCTGGTGGTGTGGACTGGAGCATGGCAAGGAGGAGCAGTGACAGGGAGGGACAGCGTCATGGCCAGGAAATCCCCATAGGAAGGAGGGTGATGGTGGTGCAGCCAGGAGCCCCACAGTGTGGGGGACAGCGGCACAGCTGGGAACCCAGTGGGGCTGGCAGCAATGGGGTCACCGATGGCCAGGGAGCTCCAGCCTTGGTGGCAACAGGGTTGGCAACGACTGGGGAGCCCCAGCCCAGGGAAGCCCCAGCCGGGCCAGCAATGGCCAGGGAGCTCTGGCCCTGAAGAGCAAAGGCCAGATGCAGGGGGTCAAGGCCTGGGCCCAAGCCTGATGGCAGCAGCTAGAACTCGGAAGCAATGTGGCCAGGACTAGAGCCCGAGCCTAGGCCAGAAGGAGCCAGGAGCAGGGAGGAGCAATGTGGTGGGAGGCCAGTGTCAAGGGACCTTCCCTGGTCCAGCAAATTCCCTTGTTTGGGACTGGTCATGTGCTGAGGGAGCCAGACCAGGGAGGTCCAACCTGTAGTTTTTAATTGAGGTGAAACTTGGGGGAGTACACAAGACAAATCAGAAAGGGATACAGTAATCCAGAAATGTCCAATGCCACGGTAATCGGTCATACATTAAACCTGAACATGAGTTCATGACAGGAAGTGAAGAATACCCTCTACTTGTAGCTGTAGGGGATGTTTGGGAAGGTGGCTGAATTTCAACATTCCAGAATACTTGGGCTAACACTTTACTTTTACATGGGGTCCATAATGACCACAAACATTTACAACCTTTTTTGACTCGATTTCCAAAAGATTTGCAGTTATGTCCATGTGCATTATTTTACGTCTTGGTTTTCCTTCATTGGTGGAAACATTTAGGTAGGGGGGAAGAGAAAAAGGAGACTCATCAAGTAATCATGGTAAAAACTGAAAGATACTTTTTCATGTTTTTCCAAGTGCTCACAAGTCTGTCCATGTTCAAACAGATTCTGAAACTGGGCTAGAATTATGACCATTAATTTTTTACTACTGATGTGACTCAACACCCAGAGGGTTATTATCAGAAGTTGGCTATATGCAAGAACCTGCATTTTGTTTTGTAGTATGATGGTTTTGGATAGGAATTTATTAAGCATCTTATTTCATAAGATTCCAGACTCAAGGCCCACGTAGGCGGGGTTGAGTAGAGTGCTCAGTGCAGGGAGGTATATTAAGAAAATCTCTTAATGTTCAGCTTCTGCGAGAGGCCACACTGATTGGTTTTTCTGACTGCAGTGCCAATACAGCAAAAGAGCCCTATAGGGATATATTAACTGCTTTGTTGCTGATACATCACTTGCCATGCTACTGTTATAGTGAGAGTACATTGATTTAATTGGAATGGTAGGACATAATTTGTACATACAGCAACTTTAGTATAACAGATTTCTGTCGTCTTGGTGTACAGTACGCTGGTATTTTGGGCAGTGGTCACCAGAACAATATTTTTAAGTGATTTCAGTATTATTTGGGAGAGGAACGATCTTTTTTTTCTGTTTTACTTTGCCTAATATAATCAGGCCCTAGTCCAGGGGTGGGCAATAATTTTTGCCAGTGGGCCACTTCAAAAATTTTTGAAGTAGTCCCAGGCCACACCAGAAGGGGCGGGGCCTAAAGAGGAAGGTGCGGGGCTACCCCACCCCTAGACCATGATTGGTCTGGGAGTGGGGGAGCCCTTTTGCCACCGCTTCCCACTAAGCACCCATGCCCTGGAAGAGGCTTTGCGTGTTCCCCCGCCTCCAGCCAATTAAGGCTCTGCTCGCAGGGCACGGGCAGAGCGGAGAAGTTTTTGGGTGCTCCCCCACCCCCGGGCCTTAACTGGCTTGGGGGTGGGGGAGAAGCAGGGCCTCCATGGGCCAGATTCACCTGCTTGGTGGACCAGACCCGGCCTGCTGAGGCCCTTTTGCCCACCCCTGCCCTAGTCGGTATCATAATGCAAATAACAGAGTGTTTTTCATTTTCTTTTCTTGATTGCAGTAAGCTAGAATCCATATGCATGCAGCTATGTAAATTTTAATTTGCAAAGTAGTGTGTATGGTACATACGATATGTATTCCAAACAAAGTTCTCTGTTAAGAATGTTTGGGCTGAACAGTTAAACAAATGCAAAAATTAAGAACGCATGTACATCCTTAACTCAGCCTTTTCTTACACATCCAGTGTGATGTTTTTAATTACATAATCCCATTATTTCTGCAGTTCATCATACATTTTTCATTACCCAAATAATATCTTGTGAACGCTTTGCATATACACTTGTTTCTTTGACTTATAAAAGCCTTTAAATAGTTTATTAAATTGAATACTCCTTAAGGTATATGTTCATAATTGAATGAGAAGTTGTACATATTCTTTACAGCTTCCAAAAATGCTATTCTGTGGGTGATATACTTAACTATGAATCTTAGTTGCCTATCTATGTCAGCAAGCTGGTATAATGAGTAATGCACAGTTCTGCAAGATATGCATATATATAAGGTCATAGAAAAGGTAGTATATAGTTTAAAGAGTATATTTTGATGCATGCTTACAAGGAGATAGAACTATTATTTGTGCAGCCTTAAAACATTGTTTAATCTTGTAATTTCAATGTTCTTAGTGTAAAGTAGGGAATTTTCCAGTTTTTTAAATACAGAACTGGGGAGAGAGTAGGCAAGAAATACATAAGAAGCTTCATTCTTCTGGACCTCAAAGCTTTGCTGGCTTGCTAAAAATGAGCAATACTTGATTTTAAATTTCATAATTTGGTATTGTATGGACCACTCTCCTGCAAGCTTTAGGAACTGAGTAACTAACATTGCATCTTTCAAAGTACACAGAAATAGATCCTTAGCCCTTCACTCGTACAGTGTGCACAAGTACTGAGGTAATGGCTACTTCAGAATTTTGGCTCAGCACTTCATGAAAACTAGCCATGCAAGCAAGTGCAGTGTCCTTCCTTATGCCCTTGATGAAGAAGTGATATGCAGCATTCTGCTGTCAAAAGCTCAAGTGTGAACAGGTTTTCACTGCAATACTCAGAGGCACTTTTCCCAGAGAGCTATAACCCTGTCAGATTTCATCTTTCAGTTCATGGCTTTTCAATTGCAGAAAAGTTCAAGATTTTTTACATTGGGAGAAGTGTAATGCTTTCATTCGGGTCCTAATCATCATCTTGACTTCTTCCCCAGTAGCTGATAGTCTTTTCTGTGGTCTCAGGATCCCCTCAGAGATGTTGTCCAGTGATGGCCCTGGCCCCTTGGTCCCTGTTCTGACTTCTCCAGACACTTCATATTGGCCCTGGCTCTGCCTTTGCCTGGGCCAATATGTTCCTTGGCATTATGGTCTCCATCAATTTTTTGGCATCCATTATTATGCCATAATGCTCTCCCAATCAGCAGAACACACACAGTGGGTGGTGGAGAGCATGGACACAGTGATGCTTGACAATCTATTCAAAAAGGATCTGTAATGCAAATGTTCCTGAGTTATCACTGAAGGTATCTTCAGCAGTGTTAAGAGTAATGGGTTGCAATTTGGACCACTTGCCTAATGTGATATGAGCACCTGCATATATTATAATACAGCTTCACAGTTCTTGGCTCCTTTTGACTGTTATTGTCACCAGATACACTGGTTTGAATAATTCATTATAATTCTTACTTGTTGCTATCCAGGGAACTTGTCACTTTTGTCTTTCTCACATGCCATCAGCCTTTGTTAGCTACTGTATCCTCAATCTGTCAGGAAAAGTTACCTACCTTTCGTTGCCATACAAATAGCCTTTGGTCACCTTTACAAGAAAGTACTTTATTCAGAAACTTGCTTATGGCTTTCTCAAGAATGAAATAATTGTTTCTTTTCCTAAATTCTGCCAATCTTGTTTTGTTTCTTAGGGTTGAAGAAATCAGTGACTTACAGTATGAAGAAAATGTATAAAATGACAAAAGGATGGCTAAGGAAGACTTCCTGATATTCAAGTTGTGTATATAATATTTATAGATAAATAAAGAGACCTCTTTTTCTCTGCAAATTTTGTACCATTAGTATCTGTTGCTTTACCTATCTACATAAACTGTGGATAGGTAGCAACAATTATATTATGTGTCTGCACATACTTGCTCACATGGGGAATGGACCTCATTTGGTTTAGAAAATTTGTTATAAGGCTGAGGGAATTGTTTTGCAAATATACTTAATATTTTCCTGTGTATATATTAGAGATTTGACATTTTCCAAAAATGTTTGTTCGCACATCTAAATGCCCGCCCCCGCCCCTCAAATCCTATATGTTTGATAGCTTTCCTTTCCAAAATAGTCCAGATTCTTTCCTCTGTTCTCATCTCCTGTCCCTTCTCAGGAGTTTATGGAATTGTGGGGTCCATTTGAGTTTTAAGTAGATATTAAAACTTTCGTCTTAAAATGCTTTACTTTTTACATTAAATCAATTTAAATCACACCCATATTTTAAGAGTGCAATATTATTCTATAACCCTTCTGCAGAATGGGATCCATCAAGAATACATTTTTCTTACCATACAACCCAGAAAATACTTGATGAGAGAGAAACATTTTGGAGGATATATTTCACTTTCTGCGCCATGTCTGGGAATGTAGGTAACTGAAGAGTTACTGGCCAGTAAGGCATCTTTAAAGGTCAGCTGTTCTTGGCAATCCTTTTAGTTGACAGCAACATTACGCACAACCAGGTAGTGGCAGTGAAGTCATATTTCAAAACAAAGTCAATTTTCATTAAGCATCTGGATCCAGTAATGTGTAAGTGATGCAATATATTTCTGTCCTACACTACAAACTTACAAAGTGCTTGACAATTCCTTTTGCTCTTTAGATCCAGTGATTTTACTTCCTTGCTTATCCACAACAGGATTTTCTTCACAGGTGTTTCGCATATGAAGAGGCTTGACAAAGGAATCCCTTTTCTCATTATTTGATCTAGTTTTAAAGCCGGTGACAGTCGCAGTAAGGGAAAAACAATAATATGGAGAGGTGAGAAATGGAGATTGGAGAATTTAAAAATAACTTTCCTGCAAACTGTACTTTTGTTGCATAACTTAATTTCTCAAATTAATCATTTGATTTCATTTAATGGAAAGATTTAGTAAAAGCTTAAATTACAAAAGGAATTGAAGGTGTAAAACCAGCTGTTAAATATTTTCAAGGAGTAATTTAGGCTTTATCATGCAGCTTAGAAATTTGAGTAGGAAGCTGAGGAAATAATATACTGTAACATGGCTCAATTCAGTTCTGCGTTCATCACCATTGAACACGTTACAATCTATTATTTTAAAATCCTGAAAAGCTGAAAGTGGTTACATTTAAATCTAGAGTCAGTAAATAAAACTATAAATTGTTCCATTGAAAGCTTTCTTGGAATAAGACTGGTAATACAGAACAATGAATATGCTCCCAACACCATTATTCATATTAACTGCCTTTCCTATATGTATATTGTTAGCATTTTGTCACCCATCAGTAGCTGGTTACAAATCTTGGAATAAGGTCAAGGAAACCAGACAAACATTTTTGTGGGGTGTGTACTTTCTGATAGTGGTAGGGGCTAAAATTTACATATTGACTGTTTTGGGGGGAAAAAGTAAACAGGCAGCAAGGGAATTTATATTAGAGAATGGCTGAAAACCCATTCCTTTCAATAGGGATGTTAAAATATGTTTATTTTGGTAAACATGTAACAGCTGAATTTTTCAGCGGTTACACATTTACACATGGGGGGGAGAGGCAGTGCACATGGGGAGCCAGCTTCAAAGCCAGCTCCCCCACGTACTAGGTCCCCCGGAGCCAACCCGATCCTGGTCCGCCCTCTCCCCCATGCTGCTGCCTCTGCACTGACTCCTGTCTGCACCACCACTCCTCCCCCCCCGCAATGCAGCCTCTCATCGACATGATCAGGTGGTTGTTTTTTTTATTTCTGATTAGTGAACTCTGTGCTTAGTCTGTGTCCCCTTCCCCCTACATTGTAACTGAAGCTGAATCCCAGGGAAGCTGTTCTCTGTGCTTTAATCTGTTTTCTCAGTTGCTCTGTAACACCTGGCAACCAAGTATGTCTCTTTTTTCAAGGGAGGATCTGTTAATAAAATCACTTTTTTTAAGGGTATGATCTGATTCCGGTGTCCTGCAAAGTAGGAGGGTCTGTGTGCACCTGCCTGAGACTGAGAGGTCAGCTATTAGAAATTACACTTTGTTTTTGAGCTCTCTTTGCGGGAGGGTAAAAAAGCTTGGGATACCCCATGAGAAGAAGTTCCCAAGTGAATCTTCCTGGGTTCAGAAAAAAGAATTTTGCACTTGGGTGGTGGCAGCATCACTTGGGGAGTTTTTAAGCAGAAGCCTATATTTAAAATCTCTTGCAGGCCCCCACCTTCTGCACTCGAAGTGCCAGAGTAGGGAACAGCCTTGATGAAAGTGAAACTGGGAAAACAGGTTGACTGATTCCCATTGTCTGCCCCCACCCCCAGCACAATCTCTAATCAGTTAATGGGAACCAGCCAATGGGAGATGAGAGATTGTGCTGGGGTGGGGGCAGTGCACAAAGTCTCGCTCCCCCCATGCAATGCAGAGAGGCACATGGAGCAGCTGGCTGCTTTGAGCTCTGGAGCTGTGGCAGGCAGGGAGCCTGCCCGAGGGTCCCACAGGGATACTAGCAGAGAGCCACCTAAGTAAGTGCTCCCCAACGAGACCCTGCCTCTGGCACCCCACCCACTCCCACACCCCAACTCCCTGCCCCAGGTCACCACCCAAACCCTTTGCACCCTTCCACCCAAAGTCACAGCTCCCTCCCAGAGTTTGCACACTCTCCTGCATCCTTCCCCCCAGGCCAGAATCCTCTCCTACACCCAAAGCCCCTTCTTCACCCAAACTTCCTCTCAGACCCCACATCTTCTCCTGTACCCTAATCCTAAGCTCACTTCTGCACCCAACTTCCATCCTAGATTCCACACCTCCTCCATAGAAAATTGTGATCCTTGACCACATACCAAAATCTTGGAGTGGCCCCCCATAAAAAATTATTGCCCACCCCTGATCTAGACCATCCCTGACAGATGTTTATTTAACCTGCTCTTCAATATCTCCAATTATGGAGATTCCACAGCCTCTGTAGGCAATTTATTCCAGTGCTTAACCAATGAATATCTGTAGAATTGTATGTTCCAGTGTATATGTATATTCTGCTTTTGTAATCAAACTCTGAAAACATAAAAATATTATGTAACCGGAAAATGTCCACAGTTGTTTTGTGTGAAAAAATAATGTAGGTTCCTAAGGTATCTATCACTGAATATGGGAGTGAAGATGGAAAGAATCGCAGTCACAAGAGTCTGTGAACAGAATGTATATAACTAAATAATTAAATCATAGAATCATAGGGTTGGAAGAGACCTCAGGAGGTCATCAATTCCAACCCCTTGCTAAAAGCATGCCCAATCCCAATTAAATCATCCCAGCCAGGGCTTTGTCAAACTGGGACTTAAAAACCTCTAGGGGTGGAGATTCCACCACTTCCCTAGGTAACCCATTTCAGTGCTTCACCACCCTCCTAGCAAAACAATTTTTTCCTAATATTTAACCTAGACCTCCCCCTCTGCAACTTCAGACCATTGCTCCTCATTCTGTCATCTGTCACCACTGACAACGGCCTCTCTCCATCCTCTTTGGAACCCCCGTTAGGTCATTGAAGGCTGCTATCAAATCCCCCCTAGCTTAGTGTCATCTGCAAACTTGCTGATGGTGCAATCCATCTCCTCATGCAGGTCATAAATAAAGATGTTGAATAAAACCAGCTCCAGAACTGACCCTTGGAGCACTCTGCTTGATACTGACTGCCAACCAGTCTTCGAGCCGCTGATCACTACCCGTTGGGCCTGACAATCTAGCCAGCTTTCTATCCATCTTACAGTCCATTTATCCATACTTCATTAACTTGCTGGCAAGAATTCTGTGGGAGACCGTATCAAAAGCTTTGCTAAAGGCAAAGCCTATCATATCCACTGACTTCCCCATGTCCACAGATCCAGTTACCTTGTCATAGAAGGCAGTCAGGTTTGTCAGGTATGACTTGCCCTTGGTGAGTCTGTGCTGACTATTCCTGATCACTTTCCTCTCTTCAAAATGCTTCAGAATGGATCTCTTAAGGATCCCCTCCATGATTTTTCCAGGGACTATGGTAAAGTTACTGGTCTGTACTTCCCTGGATTATCTTCCTTCCCTTTTTTAAAATAAGCACTACATTTCCTTTTTCCAGTTATCCAATACCTCACCCCAGTCACCACAAGTTTTCAAAGAAGAGAATTAAAAAATTGTTCCAACAAATTAACCGATTTGTTGTATACTTTTCATATTTCATGTAAGACCCACTAGTTCTTCCTACCTGAGGGTGGTTTATAATTCTATTACAGTAACATGTAAAGACCTCAACAAAGATCAGTGTTTTACTGAGCGAGGTGCTGTATAAACACAAACAAGCTTTATGAACATGTAGAGTGTACGTTCTAAATGAGGGATGGGCAATAATTTTTGAAGAGGGGCCACTTCATAAATTTTGGAAGTGGCTGTGGGCTGAACCGACCCACCCAGAAGGGGCGGGGCATCAGGAAGAAGGGGCGGGGTTGAGAGCTACCCTACAGGGAGCTTTGCTTGGCCTCGGGTCCCTGCCCCCTGACTTCTAGCCAATGGAAGGGACCTGAAGCAAAGGGGAGGGTGCTGGGGCCTAGCGTCCTCCCAGAATTGTCTGGGGTGGAGCCTTAGAATTCACATAACATGGCTGGCAGCTCCTGTTGCCTGGCAGCTGCCCGGCAGGTGCAAGCCCTTTAAAAAGAAGCAGTTGAAAGGGCTCACACCTCCGGGCAGCTCCCAGGCAATGGGCCAGTGGGGGAAGAGCTGTGAGCTTTTTTCAATTACTTCTGTTTAAAGGGCTTGCACCCGCCAGGTGGCTGCCAGGCAATGCAGCCACCCAGCAGGTGAGCCCTTTAAATAAAAACAGTTGAAGGGCTCGCGTCTCTGGCTCCCTGGCAATGCGCTAGAGGCTGCGAGCCTTTTTAAGCTCTTAGCGTGTTGCTTTGAAGCTGGAGAGGAGCTGCGAGCCCTTTTAAGTGCTTCTATTTAAAGGGCTCGTGCCTTCCCTGCTCCTGTCAGGCAGCATTGCCTAGCAGCTGCAGGGAACACAAGAGCCCTTTAAATAGAAACAGCTGAAAGAGATCATGGGTCTCTGGCAACAAGCTAGAGGCACGGGGAGCTGCGAGCCCTTTCAGCTGTTTTTATTTAAAGGGCTCTCATGTTCCCCATGGTTGCTAGGCGTTGCCTGATAGGTGCAGGGAAGGCCCCAGTCCTTGAAACAGAAGCATTTAAAAGGACTCACAGTTCTCCGCGCCTCTAGCGCGTAGCCAGGGAGCCAGAGACGTCAGCCCTTTCAACTGTTTCTATTTAAAGGGCTTGCACCTTCCCCACAGCTGCTTGGCAAGACACAAGCCCTTTCAATAGAAGCAATTAGAAGGGCTCGTGCCCCTCTCCAGCTTCAAAGCAACCCATTAAGGGGCGGGGCCTGGAAATGCCTCGCCGGCCAGATCAAAGCCCTAGGTGGACTGGATCCGGCCCACTGAGAGGCTTTTGCCCACCTCTGTTTTAAACAGACAAAACTAAGTATGAGCCAAAGAATATCAGTATCCCTTATTTCACGGTGAGGTGAAGGATTAAAGTGGCATGTACAAGGTCAAAAAAGATGACTGGAAGAACTGAAAATTGAATCCAGATCCCCTAATTCACAGTCCAATGTTTACAAAATCTTATGAGACGCACAACTAATAACTGGCTGAGACTGCTATTAGCAAAGCTCTTAAGCACATCCCTAACTCAATCCCTATTCACTTACACACTTAGGGTACATCTAGATAGCGGGGCTATTTCAGGATACTGGAAGTATCCCGAAATAGCTACTGTGCATCTTTTAAATATACCTGAAATATTTTTCAAAATAACGTGTGTGCTATTTTGGGATCCCTGTAACCCTTGTTCCACGAGGGTTAAGTGATGTCTTGAAATAGCACGTTATTTTGAAATACAATCGAAATAAGATATGCAATTTGTGTAGCGCAAATTGTGTATCTTTTGGGGGTTTAGGGTGCTGTGTAGATGCACCCTTACTGTTTCAGTGTGACTAGTCATTGGTAAATTTATTCTAACTAAATTTCCATCCTTCAGTTACTTTCAGGCATTTCTTTGTTTTTATTTTCTTAAATAAATAAATAGGGAAGTGTGATCAGACCCTTAAGAAAAAAAATCCCATTAAGATGTTCTGTATTATAACATGCTCATATTCTTTTCATTAGAGTCCTCATTGACACAAGATCTTGGGATAAGCACTTAGTTATGTTTAAAATGAGTTGAGGAAATGTACTAAACATGAGTCTGAGCTCTGAGGGAGGGGATGAGAGTGTCTAAGTTTCTAAATAACCCAGAAATCTAATAATGTTGTAATGTGGAATTGCTCTTTTGAGAGCTGCTCAGTCATGAAAAGGGTTCAAAACCTTAAACGTGATCTGACCTGTGAGAGTGAGGTCTGACCCCAGTTTCTGCTATAGAGCAGAGCTGTCTTCATTGTGTGCCTCCTCAGCTCAGCAAGGGCATATGTGTAGTAAGTTTTGTTCCCTGGGGATGGGGGCTGTATTGCTCTCTGCTCAACCGCTAAGTAAATATTTTTATGTGCAACAGATGTTTTGTGTAGAGCCAAGCCCTCCAAAGCTTTAGAATGCATGCCCCTGCCAGTGGCTCAGTCTCTTTCACATTACAGGTGTTACTTTATTGTAGACCTTGCCTGTAACTTGAGTTGGTTTTATTTGTCTTACATGACTGAAGCATGCAGTGCAGATCTTCGCTTGGCTTCATGGTGAACTTCCTTTGTGCACAGCAATAGACTGGGCTGTTTTTTATCCTCCAAGGGAAGGATTAAACGTCCTAGTTTGAGGATGCCTAGTTTACTCCATCTGTTGATACATTACGAATATTCCAGTTAGTGTAGTAAATCTTGTATGAGAGACTTGAAAAACTCTCTTTTTGCTTGGTGTAGGCAGAAAGCGCTTTTTTTTTTCAGTGAGTTCTGCTCAGTAAATCATTTATCTCTGTGCTTTTAAAAGTGTCATACCTTTCCCCTTGAGGCCATTGGTCTTGCCTGTGTTTAGCATTTTGGAAGAAAGCCATTAATGAATCATAGGCAAGCACAGCACACATTCCAATCTCCTCTCTTTTGTTAATATAAAATACTTGATACAGTTGCTACATTTTTCTATATACAATTTAAAAAAAATTAAATGTATTTCAGATTATTTTTGTTGCTTTTAAAGGTCCTGCAATGGTTAGAAATGAACCCTTCCAGTCTGCAGCTGTAAGTCACAAAAATAATGAACAATCATGGCATGAAAAGCTAGTTTTAGGAGAATGTATACTAACAATTGTCTTCAGTGTGATGAGGTATATTTGCGCTTCTATAATGTTAGTGAATAACAGCCATTACAGCCGGTCCCCGAGTTGCGAACGGTTGACTTACGACCGTTCGCAGTTACGACCAAAACTGTCGTAAATGGCAGACCCCGAGTTACGAACGCGATCCGCGCTTATGAACAGCACGGTCGCGTGTAACTCTATGGGGTCCGACTTACGAACAAACCGAGTTACGACCAATTGCTTGGTCCATAACTGGTTCGTAAGTCGGAGAGAAGCTGTATTCCAGAAAAACAATACTAGCATCCACACAACAATTGCGTTATTTCGAAAGTAAATCGAAATAACGGACGGCTTTTTCCGACATTGGTACACCTCATTCCATGAGGAATAATGCCTCTTCTGAAAAAGCTCTTTCAGAAGAGGGTGTGTGTGGACATACCACTGCTGCTATGTCAAAATAGCTCCTCACCAGGGCAATTCTAAGTTATTCCCCCCCGGGCCTCCTGGGGCTCTAAATCAAGATAGCACGTCCATATGAGGGGAGCCTGCCTCGGACTAATTTTGAGGCTTCCCTGTAGTGTGGATGCTCTATTTTGAAATAAGCTATTCCAGAAGATATCTTCCAGAATAGCTTTTTCCAAATAAGCTAACAGTGTAGACGTACCCTTTGTCTACTTCAAATTTTCGTTTTAACTGTAACTTTGTTTTATTGCCCTCTCTCCTGCCTAACCCAATGAAACCAGCTAGCTTTCCTCACACCAGCAGTGAGAGTTCTGCAGACCACAATTTCAGAAACACTAAAGTAAACTCTGTTCTGTCTGGACACATGAAGGGAACTTTAAATCAAGATTTCTCAGGCCAGAGCTGGCAAAGTAGCAAAGGTAGGTTGAGTGGGAAAGTTCTTGTCCAGATGCAACCTCTTTGTCTGTGCAGCCCCACTTCTCTCTGCAGCTACCCATTTGAGGAATGGGACCCTTTGTAATCAAACATTTGCTCTCATGAAAAACCATCAAAATAACATTTCTGTACGCTGAGCCTTTCTGGGCAGTGAAGTGACAACCCCACTACAAATTGTTACATTTGATTTAATCTAGCATGCTATGTACAAACTTGGCCAACTGCTCTGGAGAAAATGTTTACTTCATCAACTAATCTCGCCAGTCCGTCAAAGATGAGCAGAGGTGCTGGAGCTATGGGTGCTGACACACCCTCTGGCATGAAGTGATTTCCACTATATACAGTGTTTATGGTTTGATTCAATGGCTCTCAGCACCCCCACTATAAAAATTGTTTCAGCAGCTCTGAAGATGGGTGGTTCTCCACCTGCTTAAGTCCTCTTTTTGTTGCAGCAATAAGTGGAACATAATTAATATTTGCAAGTTCCTCCAGGAGTTTAGCTATCTGAAGCTTCAGCAATCCAATACTATATTTAGAGCATCTGAAGTTGAAATTGAAGTGCTTTTTAACATCCTCGCTTATGCCTGGGAAGTTCTCTCTCTTGGCATGCTTTATCTGTTGATTGTGCATGTCTGTGCGTTTAGCTAACAGACTAAGGGTACGTCTACACCTGCTCACTAGTTCGAACTAGGGATGCAAATGTAGCCGACCGAAATTGCTAATGAAGCGGGGATTTAAATATCCCGCGCTTCATTAGCATAATCTCGCCCGCGCGCTATTCCGCTCGCCAGCTGATTCGAACCAGGAAGTGCGCTCCGGGACGCGTTAGTTCGAATCAAACCCCTTGGTTCGAACTAACGTTACTCCTCAAAAAATGAGGAGTAATGTTAGTTCGAACCAAGGGGTTTGATTCGAACTAACGCGTCCCGGAGCGCACTTCCTGGTTCGAATCAGCTGGCGAGCGGAATAGCGCGCGGGCGAGATTATGCTAATGAAGCGCGGGATATTTAAATCCCCGCTTCATTAGCAATTTCGGTCGGCTACATTTGCATCCCTAGTTCGAACTAGGGAGCAGGTGTAGACGTACCCTTAGTAAGGTAGCTGCAGGATTAGTTAAAAAGTAGATAGTCACCTAAGAACTATACTGTTTAACTATCAATGGCCTCTTCATAATATCCTGTGGTTTTGGCATATGCATTGATGCTTTAAGCAAATCATAGAGGATCCATCTTGGCACTTTTACATAGTTTTGAACAGAAAATTAATCTTTTCCATTACCTGCAACTTGAGTAGCGAGTGAATAAATCAGCGTATTTCCTCCCTCCCCCATAACTATCATGCCAAGAAGTACCAAATAGGACTATAGTACTCTCTATAGGCTGTCTTTTCCAACTGGATAGTTTTAAATTATCAACATGCTCTGGTAATCAAGAGCATGTTTGTGAAGTTATGAGATCCATTGTAAGATGTTCCAAAAGTGCAAAGCATTGTTACCTTTCAAGGCAATGTGGATCACCTTTTAGTTGGACCTATTTTCTGTATGTGTAGAAAGGTTTATTCTTTTGTACACATATTTGGTGGAAAAAATAAAATATAGTTTAGTTTATATAGCTAATAACATAAAACTTCTGCCATGCTCACTATTTCAACTGTGCCACAAAGGTGTCCGGTTTGGTCCTGGAATCCTATTGAAATTAGTGGGAGGTAATTACAGAATTGGGCCCTCAGCTTTACCAGTAGGTTGTGACCATATTGCAGATCAGAAACATATTTAAAACTTTCAAAGGATTTCAGAGGTGCCACTGGACTCCTTAATGTTTAAAACTAGAGTTTAATAATAAACAGTGGTAATTGATCAAACCAGTCCCTTATATTTCATCTAGAACTCACCTGGAAGCCCGTGCAGTTCCTGGAACACTAGTGAAATGTGCCCACAACATGAAATGGTACTTACAAAATGGTTTTTGCATATTTTAGAAATTCCCATATCACAATGCAAATGGAGGAAGAACTGTGACAAGTTCCAGAGCTGAGAGAAAAAGTTGTAATCACCTTGCCACGCTCAGATGGTAAATATCCTTGGGATTGCTGTTATCTAGATCCAATAGGGGTGGATTCAACAATCATGGTTGATGGTTCAACTTTCAACTTGAAAATTATACTTTGCATTGTTTATTTTGATTCTTTCTTCCTACCTACAGGCGTTACTCTTCATTCTTATATGAGTTCAATCTGTCAGTTGGCCTTCATCCATGCCCCCATCTCTGTAATGCACAGAGTAAGTCAGCTACATTGACCATATCTCATGAGATGGAAATAGGTTTCATTTGCACTATATGGATGGTAACCTCCCTGACTTTCCTTTTAGCTCTATATTCACATTAACCAAGTAGGGTAATAGGATGGAATTCCTCAGGAGATAGCCGTTGGGGCACATAAAAACAGGTCTTTTTCCTAGTTGAAACAGTGTGTTGTCTGGTCTTCTACAATAAGGTGAGATCATTGACTCTACTGTTCTCTGATCCCCGTTCAACTATGATCTATAAAATTTTGTCTGAATATGTTGAGGCAGAAATAATCCCATCTGAGCCTTGTGTTCTTCAAGTAGTATCTATAGGTGATCCGCTCTAGATGTATATGAACCTCTCGAGCCTTTGATCAGAGATTTTCTATAGCGGTGTCCATTAGGCCTGAACATGTGTTCTATGTATGTTTGTGCCACGTGCAAAGGCTACAGAGGGCTGAACAGGAGAACCACATACCATGGTTGGTACATGAGAACCATGTACCAAAATTCATTAAGTTGCCCTCCCTGTGAAAATTATTGCCCACCTCGACGTTCACTGTCAGACTCCTCTGAGTCTTCTTCCTCTGCTAGTAATTTGAAGATGATTTCCATTGCCCTATGACAGTTAACAGAGCATGTGAGAAAAGTGCAGGATCCATTCTTTCTTGCTGCAGATGCTGGAGCGCACAGCAAAGAATGGCAGTTGGAAAAAAGGCACAAAAAGACACTGGAAGCCCCTGAACAAAGCAGTGCCTGATGATGAGACATTTTGCACAGTCCCAAAATGTTCAGCACTCTGTTTCACAGTCCCACAACACCTAGCAACAGATGGTGTCACCGGGCACTGTGGGATACATACCCAGAGTGCTTTGCTCCCACTGTTAACAGGGGAGCTCCCAATGTGAACATGATGTGTTGAGGGAGGGGGCAAGTAGGAACATGTATTAGTGACTTTGCTGCTGTGGATTTCTGCATGTTGACATTAGTTTTCTTGACAAAACTTGGTAGTGCAAAGACAAAGACAAAAGGAGTTTTGAATTAAGTGGCTAGAGGTTGCTACAATTTGTGAGTAATGGGCAGCAATTTTAGTTTGGGGAATGTAATGAAAGTGGGAAGGGTGGGGTATAAGGTTGTCATGAACAGGAGAAGTGCTGACCAGCACCTGGTGACTAAGAGGTTAACTCAGGTACCTAGCAAAGGTGTCACCCAGGGGACTGGGAGAGCCAATTGGATTAAGAGGGTTGAAATTTGAATTGGATGTAGTTTCCCTGCCTGCACTTCCTGGTTCGAATCAGCTGTGATTCGGAAAGCAGGCCTTGACAAGGCAGTGGAAGAGTGGGGGTGATAAGGGAAGAAGGATTTTGAGCAGCAGCAAGGGGTGAAAGGTTATGGGAAGATGGATAAATGGGATGAGCAGTAGGAAATGGGAGAGTGTGACACTGTGCCCCCACATTTTTATGATGTTTTTAAATATGAATATGCATAACTCAAATATGTTTAGGCAAAAGGGGGCACAGCTTTGCCTCCCCCCTCCACCCCCAGCCATTGTTAGAGCTCTTTGTTTCCAGGATCTGTGAATAGTCTTGTTTTTCCTGTCAACCTAAACTGTTGTTGGTCCTACAAAGACATGTGCCCATACCACCTGGTTTTGGAATCCATCTTGAATATGGTATTTTTTCTCAGGGCTGGGGAGAATGGAACAAAGAGTTCCTGTCCCGGGGAAATTCTAACTAAGAAATGGGAAGCAAATGATTATTGTCTTCAGCTGACTTCACAGACTGTTCCCCACCACTGGAAGACACATGAAGAGACCTGGAAACAAAGTGCTCTAACAATGGTGGGGCGAGGAGGGGCTAAGTAGCTAGACCCAGGTCAGAAAAAAAGGATGAAGGTTAGAAATGATTATTTGTAACAGTTTATCTTAATGTATTAGGCTTAGCTGGTATGTTTTGTTTATTCTAACTTCATAATTTACTTTGATCAGCCTAAACAATGAGGAGTCCTGTAGCACTTTAAAGACTTAGGGTATGTCTACATTTGCTCCCTAGTTCGGACTAGGGATGCAAATGTAGGTGACCGAAATTGCTAATGAAGCGGGGATTTAAATATCCCACGCTTCATTAGCAAGATCTCGCCCGCACTTCATTAGCAAGATCTCCTCATTTTTTGAGGAGTAACGTTAGTTCGAACCACCGTGTCCCGGTGCGCACTTCCTGGTTCGAATCAGCTGTGATTCGGACTAGCGCGCCGGGCGAGATCTTGCTAATGAAGCGCGGGTATACAGTAATTCCTTGCTTAACACTGTGCCCGCTTAACACGTTTTCATGATAGCACGATTTATTTTTTAGGGAATATTTTTCGAACAACACAACCTGTCCCCGCAATAACACGATTTCCCCTACCGGATGGCCAGTCGCCGGCAGCTGCGCAGGGCTTCCCCTGCCTCCCTGCAAAGCGGCAGAGGTTCGCCGCTCGCCGCGCCGTTCCCTGGCGACCCCTTCTGGCCGGATGCTTCGCTCCCTCTCCTCCACCCCCCGCTTGCAGCCGGCAGCTGCACGGGCTTCCCCCTGCCTCCGGAGGTTTGCTGCTCGCCATACCATTCCCTGGCGACCCCCTCTGGGGATACTTTGCTCCCTCTCCTCCGCCCCCCGTTTCCAGCCGGCGGCTGGGTTTCCCCAGCTGGCCGGTCACCGGCAGCTGCGCCGGGCTTCCCCTGCCTCCCTGCAAAGTGGCAGAGGTTCGCCGCTCGCCGTGCCATTCCCCGGCAACCCCCCTCTGGCCGGATGCCTTGCGTCCAGCGAGGAGGGGTTGCCGGGGAACGGCGTGGCGAGTGGCGAAACTCTGCCGCTTTGCAGGGAGGCAGGGGAAGCCCCGCGCAGCTGCTGGCGACCAGTTGGCCGGTAGGGGAAATCGTGTTATTGCAGGGATGGGTTGTGGTGTTTGAAAAATGTTCCCTAAAAAATAAATTGTGCTATTGCAAAAATGTGTTAAGTGGGGAATTACTGTATATTATAATATTAATATAGTTGTTCCCTTGTGTATTTTTCTATTAGCTAGGACAGTTGTCTCCAACCTTCTTAATCACCAGATCACTTTTTCAATTTAAGTGCAATGTAAGATCTACCAAATACCCTTGCCTGGCTTCCTTCCCCCCTGCTCTGAGGCCTTGCACTGTTGCCCTTTCTCCCCAAATCTCATTCACTTTCACCAGGCTGGGGTAGGGGTGTAGGCTCTAATTTTGGGCATGTGGCAGATGCCCCTTGACCACTCCAGGGTCCACCCCCTGCCTGCCAGGGGTTCCTTATCCTACCTTTCTAATGCAGAGGTTTGCTCTATCCCTGGGGTAGCCAGGACTTGAACCCACCACTCTGCTCCTGAAGTATCCCCTGGTCTACTCCAGAGCCCACCTCCACCTCTCCCTACCTTCAGAGGGTCCCTTGTCCTGTTTTTGATTGCTCCTGGGGGTAGGCAGGGGACTGGACTTGAACTCATCACCCTGTGTTTCCCCAGGAAAATACCCTAGTCCCTAAGCCACTCCAGAGCTTGTTGCATCACCTTATCTTCAGCAGGTCCCTTATCCTGCCTTCCTAATTCAGGTGCTAGGTCCATCCCTGGGGTAGCCAGTGTTGGTGGCCCAGCCATTGCCTGAATGGCTGGAGGGGCTGGGATCGAGCCCACCATCTTGTGCTCCAGAGGCTGATGCCCATCCCCAAGTTCACTGGAGATCCCACTCCACCTCCCTACTTTCAAGCCCACCCCCTCCACCCACCTGGGAGTGACCAGACACAGGATAAGGGATCTTCTGAAGGTAGGGTAGTGGGATGGGTTCTGGAGTGGACTAGGGGCTAGGGCAGTTGCATGGGGGAGCACAGAGTGGTGGGTTCAAGTTCTATCCACCCTGGGAACAGCTGGACAGCTGCACCAGGGATGGAACAGCAGAGCCAAGGCAGCCCCACCCTGGTTCCACACCACCCCCAAAAGCAGCTGGCATTTATAGCAAGAGCTCCATGTGCTGCCCCTCATCCACAGGCACTGACCCCACAGCCTCCACTGGTCAGCTTGCCATTATTGATCAATGGGAGCTGCAGGTGCCTGCAGTTAAGGACAGTGTGTGAAGAACTCTTACTCTGCCTTTCTCAGGCACACAACCAACCACAGGGATAATTACAACAGGTTAGGCATTTTAGAACTCAAAGAATTAAATTTAGGCATGAGAAATGAAAGTTATGAAATGCACAGTCCAGTCAATAACCAAAAATAGCCCACTTTGCAAGTAGTAACAACCTCCCACATACAGATCGGGTGAGGAGATGAGAGGGAAGGACAGTGTGTGTTTGAGAGAGACACAGAGATTTGCATTGCCACACTCCCTACATCCCCTTCTCTCTGTGTGGAGATGGGGTACAGAAGTGGGGGGAGGAGGGACACCCTGACATCAGCACCCCCCTTCTCCTTCCCACACCCTGCACAGCAAGCAGGAGGCTTCCAAGGGGCAGCTCCAAGGCAGAGGACAGGAGCAGCATGACAGCGGGCAGAGAAGCAACTGAAGTGCCAGCACTTGATAGCTTCCTGGCCAAAAAGTCAGAATCACCTGTCAGAGGCTCCAAGATCTACTGGTAGATCCCAATCTACTGGTTGGTGACCACTGAGCTAGGACCAGTTGGCCAGTTTGACTATCAGCCCTTTAATGCTATGTTTGGGTTTAAAACATTACAACCTGTTTTAAAAGTATCATGTCTTTTATGTGTACAAGTTCTACATTTTTTACAGAAGTTTGGGTTTACTTAAGTTAGCATCTTAATTTTCTTCTTCTAGAAAACTGCCTGTTTATGTGTGTTAGTACCAGTTGTATGCACACACTATCAACAGTCCTTGGAATTAAGGTTTGTTGCTTTTAATCAGTAGGGAATCTCTGCCCTTACTGTTTTCTCTGGTTGGTCATTTGCTAGATCAAAATGTCTGTCGTGAAATACAAGACAGTGAAATTTCAGCTTTATTTTCCTTGTGCATAGGATTTGTTGCCTGACAAAAGGACAAATGAAAATGCATTTTTAACACTTTTTGTAAAATCCTCTTTTCCTGTCTGTGAAACACACCCGAATACAAGGTCTCAGAGGTACCTCTGTTAGTATGCAACTAAAAAAAACCCCAACAATGGCTTGGTAGCACCTTAGAGACTAACAAAATATATAGATAATATCATGAGCTTTTGTGGGTACAACCCACTTCAGATGACAAATATTAGGCGAAAGAGCAGAAAACCCCCCTCCCTCCTAGACTTCATTCAAGGGGCTGCACCAATCAAAGCCTGCTCCGGCCCATCCCACAACCATACGTTGCATTGAAGACAGGGCTGTGACACTGCAGGAGCTCGCCAAACGGAGCAAGGAGGCTTTTGTGTGTAAAGCTGCAGTCCAGCGCTCCTCCCATCTTCGCCCTGCTTAGGTTTCCCCGCCTGCCTCCTCCCTGGAGAAGGGGGAGTTCAGTGTGGGGGTTTTTCCCTTTCCTTCCCCTTCCCTCCGCGCGTGTGTGTTTCTCTACCTGCTGAGGATGTGATGTCAGGGTCTTATTACCCTAATCTATGCTGATCTCATGAGCTGGCCCAGCCAATGGGGCTGCCCGGCTCTCCCCACCTGCTAGGAAGAGAATTCCGCCGTGCCTGGGATTTTTCCCTCAGTGCAGCCAGTGGCGCTGGGGAGGCCGGGCCGGGGCTTTAGTAGCTGCTGCTCCGCTGCGGACTCGCCTGAGGAGCGTGCGGGCTCGGGAGTAAACAATCAGCCCCCTTCGCGCCTCCTGCCGGGAGCCTGCTGCACGCGGGGCTTGGCTGCTGGAGCAGCCGCACGCCGGAGGCACTTGCTAGGGCCCCGGCCACGCTGCGTGTCCCGCCGCGGCGCTGTGGGGTGCGTGCTGCACGCTGGTGAGTGAGCGGCCCTGCCGGCCGCGAGGGACGGGGGGGAGCTAGACTAGGCGCCTGTTCCCGGGCCCTGGGGCCGCTGCTCGCTCGAGCGACGCTGGGGCAGAGCCCATTGGTACGGGGGCAGGTGCGCGCGGGGGGGCGTTTCAGCTGGTGCCCTGGTTCCTCCTGGGCTGTCCTAGAGCACCCCGCGCGCTCGGCCCTGGAGTGGGAGTACTTGGGGCTGACTTGGGCAGCCTCACCTGGCTGTCAATCCTGCCCCTTGCTTCCGACCCCCATCTCCAGACCTGCCTTGAGCTCCCCCCTCCCCATGGCTCCCTGCACCCTGAACTACTCCTGCTCTGCCTGGCTCAGCACGCTCCGCTCTGCCACGTGCCCCTTTCGTCCTGGCCCGTGGATGCCTTTTGTGACCCTTTCCCGGTCCCACGAGCCCTCAGCTACCGCTGCGATGGGTGCAGTGCAGAGTGCCTTACCACATGGGCCAAGAGCATCTCCTGCCGGCACTGACGGCAGCCACCTCTCTGCATAGTCCTGAAGAAATGTGAGCTGGGGAAGCTTTCAGCCTGCTGCATAGGCTCC
Organism: Pelochelys cantorii; assembly: GCA_032595735.1. NCBI lineage: Eukaryota > Metazoa > Chordata > Testudines > Trionychidae > Pelochelys > Pelochelys cantorii. The sequence goes on from CM064336.1 coordinate 43,452,269, forward strand.
CTGACTATGTGGGATTTTCTACCTCAGAGTATCTCCTGGGCTCCCTGTTAATCATGAGACATAGCCGGAAGCTTTGCCCCTTCTCTCCCCTAGTAACAAGGACTTAACTTGAGGATTGTAGCGTGGCAAGCTCCATGTAGCATTTGTGCAGAAGAGAATGCTCCTCCTCTGGCTGTTCTTGTGTTGGCGTTCTTGTGCTACTGTGTAATATTTACATGTGGTGTAATGCGAAGAGAATGCATTGATTCCATCTGGCCTCAAAAACCTTGTCTATGCTTCCTTTCTCACACAAAGTGATTTCAGATGATTCCATCATCAGGGAAATTGGCAATGTGGTGGAATGTTGGATTCTAAAGAGGGAATGCCCTGCAAACCTGCCTCACTTTCTAAGCAGATCATTTTGCACAGTTTATTAGGACGTGCCATGCTATTAGTAATGCTGGAAATTACATCTAGAGGGAGTGGGGAATAAACAGGAAAACTCCCCATCCTGTTTCAGAAGTTGTTTTCTGTGTTCCCCTCAGCACTTCCTGTGATGTCCCTTACCTTCTACGTTCCACAAAGAACTGGCCTCTCCTTGCAGAAGAGGGGATAGATGGAACTGCCTCTGCAGGCGATAATCATAGAATCCTAGAGCTGGAAGAGACCTCAGGAGGTCATCGAGTCCAGCCCCCTTCCCAAAGCAGGACCAACCCCAACTAAGTCATCTCAGTCAGGGCTTTGTCAAGCCGAGACTTAAAAACCTCTAGGGATGGAGATTCCACCACCTCCCTAGGTAACCTGTTCCAGTACTTCACCACCCTCCTAGTGAAATAGTTTTTCCTAATATCCAACATAGACCTTTCCCACTGTAACTTGAGACCATTGCTCCTTGTTCTGCCATCTGTCACTACTGAGAACAGCCTCTCTCCATCCTCTTTGGAACCTCCCTTCAGGAAGTTGAAGGCTGCTATCAAGTCCCCCCTCATTCTTCTCTTCTGCAGACTAAATAAGCCCAAATCCCTCAGTCTCTCCTCATAGGTCATGTGCTCCAGCCCCCTAATCATTTTGGTTGTCCTTCGCTGGACCCTCTCCAATATATCCACATTCTTTCTATAGTGGGGGGGCCCAGAACTGGATGCAGTACTCCAGATGTGGCCTCACCAGAGCTGAATAAAGGGGAATAACCACTTCTCTAGATCTGCTGGCTATGGTCCTCCTAATGCAACCTAATATGCCATTAGTCTTCTTGGCTAAAAGGGCACACTGTTGACTCATATCCAGCTTCTCATCCACTGTAATCCCCAGGTCCTTTTCTGCTGAACTTCTACTTAGCCAGTCTGTCCCCAGCCTGTAACAATGCTTGGGATTCTTCTGTCCCAAGTGTAGGACTCTACACTTGTCCTTGTTGAACCTCATCAGATGTCTTTTGGCCCACTACTCTAATCTATCTCGGTCACTCTGGAACCTATCCCTGCCCTCCAGCATATCTACCTCTCCCCCAGCTTAGTGTCATCCGCAAATTTGCTGAGGGTGCAATCCATCCCCTCAGCCAGGTCATTAATAAAGATGTTGAACAAAACCAGTCCTAGAACAGATCCTTGGGGCACTCTGCTAGAAACTGACCACCAATCTGACATTAAGCTGTTAAAACCTGACATTGCCCCTTTGGGTCCGACAGTCTAGTCAGCGTTCTATCCCTCTTACAGTCCATTTGTCCAATCCATACTTCCTTAACTTGCTGGCAAGAATATTGTGGGAAACCGTATCAAAATCTTTGCTAAAGTCAAGGTATATCACATCCACCGACTTTCCCATATCCACAGAACCAGTTATCTCATCATAGAAGCTAATCAGATTGGTCAGGCATGACTTGCCCTTGGTGAATCCATGTTGACTATTCCTGATCACTTTCCCCTCTTCCAAGTGCTTCAGAATGGATTCCCTGAGGATCCCCTCCATGATTTTTCCAGGGACCGAGGTAAGGCTGATTGGTCTGTAGTTTCCTGAATTGTCCTTCTTCCCTTTTTTAAAGACGGCACAATATTTGCCTTTTTCCAATCATCTGGGAACTCTCCCAGTCTCCACGAGTTTTCAAAGATAATGGCCAAAGGCTCTGCAATGGCATTTGCCAACTCCCTCAGTACCCTTGGATGCATTAAATCCGGTCCCATGGATTTGTGTATATTTAGTTTTTCTAAATAGTTCTTAACCTGTTCTTTCTCCACTCAGGGCTGCCAACCTCCTTCCCATACTGCGTTGCCTAGTGCATTTGTCTGGGAGCTGACCTTGTCTGTGAAGACAGAGGCAAAGAAAGCATTTTCTTCAACTTTTCCCACATCACGTTTCACTAGGTTATCTCCCTCATCCAGTAAGGGCCCCACTCCCTCTCTGATCACCCTCTTATTGCTGTGACATGCCTGTAGAAACCTTTCTTGTTACCCTTCACATCCCTTGCTAGCTGCAATTCCAATTGTGCTTTCGCCTTCCTGATAGCTCCCTTGCATTCTCGAGCAATATATTTATGCTCCTCCCTAGTCATCTGTCCAAGTTTCCACTTCTTGTAAGCTTCCTTTTTGTGTTTAAGCTCACCAAGGATTTCCCTGGTAATCCAATGATTTTTTTTTTTCATACCACTTCCCATGTCCATCTCTTGGAATGACTGTACTATTTGTACAGTCCTCCCATATTCTGCCAAGGTATTTAGAGGTTGTTGGAGACCCAAATTCTGACTTGCCAAACTATTGGAGCCCCATAATTTTTAAATGAATACTTGAGTTGGCACAGGGTGAAGGCTAATGTACATGTGTAAGTTTCAGTACTTATACTGATATAATGATATACCAGTATCGATCTATCCTTTTGGATGCTGTTATTGTGGAATAAGCATTCTCATGGGATTTTATACTGATAAAGCTATATTTGGCAAGCTTAATTCATACCTTGACTTTTAAACTTTTCCATGACACAGGTATAATTTTCCCTTGCAGACAAGCCTCAACATTTATTCGGTAAAGCATGGTTCCATATTGAAAAGTAAGTCTGTAAGAATGCTTTTTGGATTTGTTGTTTAAATCGAAGTGACTTTAAATCAAATATATTCCCTTTATGGAGATTTTTCTCTGTCTCCCAGCTGTGTGAAGTCAGCCTGTCGCTGGTGTCATACTGAATTTATTCTCCTCAGGAATAATTGGAAGTAATAAGGTTCTGTTGGCCAAACTATGACTTCAATGATACCCTATTGCCTTGAGTGAGATTTCACATGTGTAACTGATTGGAATTTAGTAACATTTTTATTGATGCAGAATCCATCTTACTCTAGCTATGTTAACTTTTGAAGGTGGGCAGGAGTAAGAAACTGTGACAATGTGGATTTCCCCCAAAACAAACATATATCACTGAATAAGAAGGAGCTTCTTTTGATTTTACAAAGTAACTTTTCTGAGTAGACCTACACTTTAATGGTCTACATCTATATCTTAGTAGCACACTGCACTTCAAATAGTTACACTGACAGTAGAGCAAACTGTCAATGTGGAATACTCTGAAATTCTATGGCCAGCCTATATTATGCAGGAGGTTAAATTAGTGACCTCCTTGGCCTTAGAATCTATAGAGAATCTGGCCATAATGGTTGCTCTCGTTTTAAAATTGATAACATTTAACAAGAACATTTTTTTACAAATTTTCTTGGCCTATATTTTCCTGTTTGCCTACTATTGAGGAAGTTGGTTAATAAGCTTTTTATCTCTGCTTCTATTCCTTATCAGTCCATCAGTGAAATCCAAAACCTGTGTTTGGGATCAGTCTATTAGCATGGAAAATGTTAGCGGTCATAAATACAGCATTATAGATCTGATCCTGTTAAGCACTCAATAGAGGATATATTCATCTATGTAAGGAAATTGACCAGATGACATCAGCGGTTCTCAGCCCTGAGCTATATTAAAAATGTAGTTCAACCTCTAGCTATGTTACTCAGAGGGTATGAAAAATTCACACTCCTGAGGACACAGATTAAGCTAACCTCACCCCCAGTGTAGATGTGGCAAGGTGAATGCCTGGAATGGTAAATTACTTACATCAGTGGGAAAAACCCTTCAGTCTGGAAAAAGTGTCTATACTACAATACTAAAGCAGTTGTGTAGGCACTACCAGAGTCCCCTTGGAGTGATCCTGCAAGCAGTTTAACTGGTAGTGTAGATGAGCTCAAACAGTTTCAAGCATGGCTAAGCGAGCTGCTAGAGCTTGGTTCAATTTCTTAGTGTAATCAGACCTTTCAGACTGTGTTGTAGGATCAAATAAGCAAAGCAGGGCCAGAGAGGGAAGACCTTCTTCTTTAAACATGCATAGGTTTGATAAATAGCAAATAAGATATATCTGGAAAAATGGGACATCTTTCTGATACAATTGAAAGTTCCTTACTATGAAAGGGTTTTTCGATTCACCTTATTGTCACTGTATACTGCAGGGGTCAGATCAGTGCATTATGTTACAGAAAGTGAGCTGCAATATCTTGCAAAAATAGGGTACTACAAGAATGGAATTTCTGTCCTACTTTGAATTACATTGTTTTTGTTGGCTTCTACTTCAAACAGAGTTCTTAATAGTTTCCTTTTTAAAAGGGCACCTTATTAAAAGTGGATTGTGCACATCAAAAGAAGAAAATGAGGCAAGACAAATTGAAAAGCTTAAAGACAAGGGATTATGTAACTGAAGAATTGCACCATTAGGAGATTTCTGGTCTAGCACAAGCATTATAAATGTTAGTTAATAATATGGAGATATACCATCTCATAGAATTGGAAGGGATCTCGAGAGGTCATTGAGTCTAGTCCCCTGCCCTCATAGCAGGACCAAGTATCATACCTGACATTGCCTCAGATCCCTAAATGGCCCCCCCAAGGATTGAACTCACCACCTTGTTTTAGCAGGCCAATGTGCAAACCACTGAGTTATCCTTCCACCCCTTAATACAATTTCTGTGTATCTCATCTTATGATTCCAGGTTACTTACAATGAACCAAGAGGGTTGTGGGTATCTATTTAATGACAACATGAGAAGACCAGATTAGAAGGTCAATTCTATAATCTGGAATATCCATTGCCATAATGTTGTTGTCTACATATTTATTTTGTTCAGATACCAAAAATGGTAATCTGCATGGTAAAAAAAAAAAAATTAAATCCTAATATTTTACATATAATATTTTACAACCAAGAGGATTTACATAGAGCCACTGCTTACTCCCAGAAATTTGTCTGTCTGATTAATTCATTAGATTGATGAAAGTATGAAGAATTCTGTCTTGTTTAACTTGATCTTTTAATTGTTTATGTGCTGTAGTTGTAGTTTAATCTAGCCAAGGCATTGATTAGTATTGAAGGGGGGGGGATGATAAATGTTGTAGTGGCAAAAATGTTCAATAAAAATGGGAAATTATTGGTCTAAAATCATCCATCAGTTATTACTCATTCAGTTTCATTACATATTTAAATCGAGAGCGATTTGCTATAGAAACCAAATCATTCATGTATGTATGACATGCATACCCAATTTATTGTTGAACATTTGTAAAACCAGATTTACTGCCTTAATGAAAAAAATATAGAAAAATATACTCATTTGTATCTTCCACTTCCACAAAAGTGTTGAGAGCTGAAAATGTGTTGAGCAATCTGACACTAAGAGAAAACAACATTTAAAAATGTTTACCACTAAATGTAGTGTATGGAAAAATAGTGGATTGACAGCCATGAGGGTATGCTTCCTTCCATTCTCTGCAAACATGCCTCAGCTTCGACTTGGGGGCACCCATCTCTGGGAGGGAACAGGATAGTATTTCCATGACCATTTGGTCTTTGGTTTCTCAGAACAAACTCTCAGTAAAAGTGCCATCTCTATCAGTGACTACATTTGGCTCTGCAGAGATCACCAACTCATTTTACATAGGTCACTACAATTCTTTCAGTATGCATTCTGCCAACAGGATGGTGGTAATTCAGGTCCCTATGGGTATGTCTACACTTGCCCCCTAGTTCGGACTAGGGAGGCAAATGAAGCATACCGAAGTTGCTAACGAAGCGTGGGATTTAAATATCCCGTGCTTGATTAGCATATTCGTGGCTGGTCGCCATTTTAAAAAGCCGGTAGCCTGAATTAACTCGCCGCGTGTAGACGCGGTAGTCCGATCCAAAACCCTTCCCTCGAATTAACTGTTAATTAACTGAGGAGTAACAGTTAATTCGAGAGAAGGGTTTTGGATCAGACTACCGCGTCTACATGCGGCGAGTTAATTCGGGCTACCGGCTTTTTAAAATGGCGACCAGCCGCGAATATGCTAATCAAGCGCAGGATATTTAAATCCCGTGCTTTGTTAGCAACTTCGGTATGCTTCATTTGCCTCCCTAGTCTGAACTAGGGGGCAAGTGTAGACATACCCTATGAGACTTGAGTGAGAATCAGGCCCTAACTGATGAGACTTGAGAGTTTCAGAATCTTTCTACTGAATTCCACATCTCTTTCATTATGAAGAATGTGGGATCCTGTGAAACCTCAGACACTTTCTCTTTTACACTTGAGAACCATGATAGTCTAGTCATCCGATTACTTGAGTGCCAGATGTATGAATACGAATTATCCATTTGAAGAATGTGAAGTTTAAACTGTGAGGTTTGAATGTGTGATATGGGAGGAGGCTCAGCATCACTGAAATCTAGCTGATCTATCGAAAAATTGAAAATAGTTATACATATGCTCCTGAGTCACCCTGCCAATTTTTATTGTTTTTATCATCTTTTATCTATCAGCATATTTTCCCTTTTGCTGTGCGATCAAGACACAGCTTGACAAAGCAGAGAGAAATTGACTGTATACAGAGTGCTGCCAAAGTGTAATGAGTAAACTAATTGGGGAGGGGTATTTATTTCTATTTCAATTAGTTGTTACTTAGAACAGCAATAGATGAAAAGGATAAAATTCAGACAAAAAGGTTATCATCAAGGTGATCGTGTCCCTTTAAATCTTAATATGGATTGGATCTTTCACCAAAACAGCAAAGATAGTAAGAACTCTCCTACATTTTAGCTGTAAATATCATAATAAGGAAGTTGTGTTAGAATAATTTTTATAGTGAGGGATACTGAGAGCTATTGAACCAAATATTAATCCCTGTATATGATGCGAACCACTTCAAGTCATACTTTACTTCTACCACCTCTATAATAAGGCACCTCTGAAACCCATTTGTAATGTGGTGCTGGTAGCTAGGTCAGGTCTGCCCAAAAGAAATTGTGTTCAAATGTGTATAGGAGCAGCAGCAGTGACAATATCTTGGATTTTCCCATCAAGGCCCGGATAAGGATAGCACTGAAGAATAGGCTTAAGTGTTCTCCTGAACATCAGGTCTTTCCTAAATCAGGGTGCAGTTTAATTCCTGTAGAGTTGGGAGATGATTGTGAAGAACACATCCCACCTCGCCAGAAGCAATGTGAAAGTAATAAAGACTGGACTTATTGAGAAGAATTTGTATTGAGAATACAAAACTATTCAAGTCTTGTAAAGTAGATAATGACCATAGCATATCTGAAATGAGTGTTTGGTTTCTGTTCAGTTACTAGCATATGGACAGGTATCCATATCACATGTGGGTCTAATGGAGCTTGAACTATCGTTTAATTCCTAAAAGTGTTTGCCCCGGAACAGGCTGCGGGCATTGTATGAGGGCTAGAGTGGAGAAGCTTTATTGTTGCCATTGCTGCCCAGGCTAAATGTGTCCTATGGACAGACAGATTCATGGTTTTCAAACATCTAATTTTTGACTATATGTGGAATGAAAGTAGTTGGAAGAATTCATTTTAGTATCTTTCTTGTTCTTATTAGTAATCTGTTATCCTTCCCTCAAGCATTGGCCAATGTCTTGTCTTGTCTGTCTGTGAGCTGTTTGGAACGAGAAGCATGCCTTGCTCTTTTTATAAAATACTCTGTAAATGAATGGGTCTGTGTTGGTAATTTTCAAGTAGGTTTTTAATATTTATGTGGAAAATCCAGACATATTGAACCACTTTAATGTTGAAAGGATGCAGATCTCAATACTCAGAGTATCTACCAAATCATTTGTTGTTTTTTTCTGTAACAGACTAACTCGGCTACCCCCTGAAGCCCTTTAAAGAGGTTCTCCTTTTCTAATGGACATAACATTATGCATAATATAATGCTAACTTTTCCAAAATGCTTCTCCAGCTTGTTTATTTTTATCACTTTTGTAGGTTTTGTGAAACAAATGTTGAGAAATATACAAGATAGTAACCTACCAAACATTGTATTTAGCCCAGCTTTGCTGATAACAGTATGCTTTTAAAATATCTGATATCCTGAACAGAATCAGTACAAGTTTCCTATAACCTTCCCGCAGTTTAGACTTGTATCCCACTTAATAACCTTAATAAAAGTATGTTCCAGAAAGGAGCTGAGCACCTGCAATATATTCATTGGCAATTATAATTCTGTAACTTAATCATAGAACACGAGAACTGGAAGGGACCTCGAGAGGTCATTGAGTCCAGTCCCCTGCCCTCATGGCACCCAGTACCATCTAGACCATCCCTTTGTCAATATGATCTTCGTCACCTTTGTCAATACCATCTTTTATCGTGATGCTGGGGTGGGTGGGTATTGGGTTCTCAGGCCCATAAAGAGCTTATTAGGAAGGAGATGAAGTGGCACTTTTACTAATAGGAATAAAGAGATAAGAAAAAGATGGGCCCGATGGGGCCATAGGGTAGAGAGGAGAGGTGAAAGCTTCAACACTAGAGAGGTAGGATGGAAATGGGAAGGTTTGTGCTATGATACAAAGGAAGTTCTACTGAAGATAACGTTTCCAGAACTAAAAATTGATAAATAATTGGTCCCTACTAGATTTTTAATAGAATTTAGGAAATTAGCCTTTTTTATGGACTTTATTCTTCTCATGTTTTGTTGAGAATATATTTTTCATCATAAACCAGTGTACTTAGTGATTTTCAGATGCTTTCCTTTTCCCTGTAAAGGATAATAAATAAATAAATGCTTTTTTCATTGTATTCTTTTGCTATACATGCCAATTCACTTTCAGAATATGATCTGAAGAAGTGGGTCTGCCCCATGAAAGCTCATCACCTAATAAACTATCTTGTTAGTCTTTAAAGTGCTACATATTTTTTCCTTTTGTTTTACCTGTGAAGTCAGTGAGGGGAGGACTGGGTTCTGAATCTCTCTTTGAAAATACATATTAGAGGTTTTAAAAGTAAATATTTACAACAGAAAGCATTGTTCTCCCTATTCTTTCCATTAATGCTTTAGAAATTGTAGGCTAGTTTATATAGTCTTTGACGTTATTTAGGCAGGGAATGGGAGGCTGGAGAGAGATATTAGTCAAGTCAGGGAAAACTACTCCCCAAACATATGTTTGTTGTTAAGCCTGTATACATGTGTTTGAGATTTTGCCTGCTGCTGCCAGCTCACTTATTTTAAAATATCATTTCCCATCCTGACCAAAGCAAAGTATACTTGTTATGGGATCATACTCTGTGTTTTAAACAAACTTATAGGAATTGTTAGCCACCTGGGCTTTTTACTCTCCTTTTATTTAATTAGTACTGCTTCTTCTAGTGTTGCCCTCTTATTAAAAATGGAGCTGCTAGCTACAGATGGCTTGTGAACCAACTTTTAATTGATAACTGCCTTAATCATGTTAGTCTTCTCTTTATTTATATTGAAACTTTTTTTTTCAGTTTTGAAGGCATGTCTAGTATTGAGTTATTTAAAAGTGAAACACTGACAGGTTACTTACAGTTTTGGCATAGTATTTCTATTGATTGATCTGTATTACTTTTTGTCTCAAATATTATTTTACAGTTCTTACAGTTGTGCTAGGCAGTTACCTTACAGTACATATACATTAGATAGGTCCCTTCTGCAAGGAATTTATAGATTAAACTTGGGCATTTTGAATCTTACATTTTAAAGAAAGATAAGAATTATATATATGAAATATAAGAATTGCTATTCCAGGTCACACTGGAGGCCCATCTAAGCCAAGCACAAGAAACCTGCAGATGCCATTTAATGAAAGTGTCTTTCCTAAGCCCCATAAACTAAATGTTGGCATTTGCTCTGAAGATTTATGCCAAAGAGAGAAATATAAACATTCAGATATGATTTTACAACTGTACATAGTCTCAATATTAATTGGTAGACGCCATTTTTAAAAAATTCTTTGTTAGAACCAATAAAAATGTCTTGGTGGCTTCCCATCATTAGATATGTTTCACTTGGATAAGAGTGAATCGGGTCTAATTCTGCTTATGTCAATGGAGTCTCACTGATGTGAAGCTTCTATAGGTGATTGAATCCGTTGCCGTATTTTTTCCTCTTCATACAAATTGCAAGTAAATCACTTAACTTTTCTGTACCTCATATTCACCGTCTGTGAGATGGAAATAATTATACTTGCCTACTTCACTGGAATGTAACAGAGATTCCCTGAATAGAGGCATCTTGAAATAAAAATTGTGTGTCCTTATGACTGTGTTCATCTTAATAAAAGAGTGGCTGTTCCTGTGTCTTAATATATAAGTGAAGTCAGCCCTTTTTAATCTGTATGTGATAGGATAATGATATTTCTGAACTTGATGTTTCTTTTTTGCTGCCTTACAGTAGTGTTTGGTACTGATTGTTGTTTATATGCTAGTCACAGATTTGTCATCTAATAACTAGCAACTTTTCACCTCTTGCAAATCATTTTCTGAAAATCTTAGAAAACCTGGCTCTCTTATATTACAGGATCCTTCCAGGAATGGAGACTCCATTGGATGTTTTGTCAAGAGCGGCATCTCTAGTACATGCTGACGATGAGAAACGTAAGTCTAAAATATAATTGTGCTTTATCTCTGCCATAGTTTTAGTTCAGCCATTTTACTTTTGCACACTAGATCTCAGATTATGTGGTGAATTAATTAGTCTTCGTCAGTTTGCTGTGTCCAAGGTTTGGAAAATTTCAGAATTGCCACAGGAATTTTTGTCTACAAATGGGACTTATGTTACGAAATCCCTTAGGCATTCCTTATTGAGGTCCTCCATAGTCTCCAATAAATTAAAACTGAACAATGCATTTTTTTACATCTGGTGTGCAAGAAACCAAATGGTCCTGTTTTTTGTATGTGCTCAAGGACTCAGAGGAGCATGTAACTCTTTCTGATTTACATGAGTCCCCGACAGACTAAGGACTCTTTCATCACTGGTGTGTGTGTGCGTTTGTGTATATATTAGATCCACCCCTTAAGGTACTCTGCCAATGAAAATGGGCCACAATACTTTATCTGCCAGTATTCACTTACTGCTTTAAGATAAAAATCAAAAGCCATTTTTGTAAAGTAGTGAAATAACATGTTTTATCCACTTTCCAAATGGTCTTTTATGTCAAAGTGATTCTTTTTAATATCACACCTTCAAAATACAAGCAGAAGATAATGTCTGACAGAAAAGCAGAGTGATTATCTATGAAGTTTGGGAGAGTGATAACATGACAGCAGCTTTAAATGCATTTAATTTGGAATTTTGTAGGTTAAGTATAGGTAAGTGGCTTCTCTGAAGATCATGTTGCCTGAAGTAGGGACCCATTCATCAGTTGGGTGCTTGAGATAGGGATGAATATGTGATTCTGTTAGATGCATATGCGGTTTCGGTGAAACTTGTTTGTTAGAACAGAATAAAGCATAATGGACATTGTTTAGTGTGACTGGTCGTTTGTCAAGGTCAGTGCTTTGCATCTTTTGCATACCATCATCCTGTGTTACAACAGGTGGAAAAAAATTCAGCACACCCTACTAAGGTGGTATTGGTGACCTTCACGTGAAGACCGTGTCTAGAAAACTTCATACTTACTGTTTGTAAAATAAGTAAATCTCTCTATATATTAAAAAAATTTTCCTGTGGGACGACCGAGTGACACCATCATGTCACACTCCATGCCACCTGCCTCCTCCCTCTCTCCCCCCTCCCCCCTTTTCCAGCTCGAGCCTGAATTTGCTGCTTCCCCTTGCCACATGGAATTACTATTTTAAACCAAGCTCCTACTCCCCTTCCTCCATCCCCACCCCACAGGGCTTTCAATGCCAAGAAACACGGCACGGTAGCTGGCAGATGCCACATAGCAGCCATGACCACTCGGGTGGGGAAGGGTACAGTGCTTGGGACAGCAGCCTAGGTACAGGCTCCTACCGGGCTTATGTGCCAGCAGCAGGCTCTTGGGGAGCTGGAGCGTGGTACCTGACCGCCTGGAATCCAGCTGTCCGGGGACACTCGCCTCCTCCCCAGTTGCTGCACTTACCGTGGCTACCAAAGCACCCCCGAGCTGCCTGGGGGAGCTGTCGCACCGACATGTCTGCTCCTTCCCTTTGGCTCCCAGCAGGTGGCCCTGGGCTCTGGAGGCAGGGCTGGGGCGGTAAGCAGCACAGGCAGGACTGGATGAGGGAGAGGTCAGGACAGCACTCCCTGCGCTGCTGCTTTCCCCACCTCAGCAGGCTGCAGTGCCCTGGAGCGCTGCATGCACACAGCACTACCTGCGCCTCACTGTGCCCCATGCGGGGCGGGCAGGCATCCCTGCATCTCCCTGCCTGCCAGTGTTAGAGCTGAGACTGGTGTGCGCCACAGCTGGGAGAGGGAAGGGTTAGGGATGGGGAGGGAGAGAAAGGACCCAGGCTGGTGGGGGGCGGGCGGGGAAGGAGGGAGAAGGGGCCCTGGCTGGCGTGGCTGCAGCCCAGCCATCCCCGGTGGCTGGGGGGGGGGGAGGGAGGCCGGAGAGAACCAGGATTGCCTACCCTTTGCACGAGGGGGGTTGGCAAGCACAGTGAGCAGGAGGCACAGCCCCCTAGTATATTCTTAAAAATATTTTTCCTAACAATGAAAACAGAAAAGTACAAAACACAAATGTGGTGGAGTATGTGTATTTAGACTTAAGTAAGCATTACATGATGGTTTTTTTGGGGAGAGGGGTTAAAATGCACTTCCAGAGTGTGTTCCATTTCCAAGCAAATAACTATTTTGAAAAAGTACATGTGTCTATGCATTAGGATGCAAGTAAACAAAAGCAAAAATAATTCATTAACAGTCCAAATAATTTTTTCATATATGTGAAGAACACAAAACTAAGCAACACTGGCAACTTGCATAAAAATTAATTTGGCTCCCAAGTGAGGGCATGAGAGATAATGTACATACATTACAGAAAAATAGCACATAAATGTCTTCCCTAACTTTCTCATTTGTTTTCATAGCATATAACGTGTTTTTAAATACATACATGTAAACTGTGCATTACTGATATTCTGTAACCTTCATCTTGTCCCTTGACCTGTCATATTTTGACATTGCATAATGTCTGTGTCTCAATGGACTTCAAAGTGCTATACAGGCATATTTAACCCTATTGTGTACACAGTTAAAAAGACCTTCAGATGGCTTCAATTATTAGTGTAATACTCTTGAAGATAAGGATCTGGTTGAAAAACTTATTTTGGAACTATGAAACCTCTTAGCCGAATAAATGTTTTTATAACCCTGACCTTCTCATTTAATTATTATTTATGAAATAAGCAGTGGAACACACATGCAGAAATTGGTAATTCAAAGTCCTGCACATTTGAAATATGGATTTTTATTATAAAAGCTGCTTTGTTACTTTTTGTGGCTGTTAATAATGATCACAGCTGATCACAGCTACTGAAATTCTGCAGTCCTTCAAAACTATTTTTTTGCTGATAACATATTCACTTTTGTAATTCCGTGTCTTCAAAATGTGCAGTGACTTGTAGAATTCCAAGATAACCTAATTGTGAGCTTTGTGACCTATATAGCTAATGATCACACTGTGACACGGTACACTGTTTCCAGAAATGAAGAATCCATACACGTGAGCCTCAATAGTTGTTGACTTTGGATTTGTTTGTGATGTGGGTTCCCTGACGGGGTTGCTATAAAGTATATTGAAACCACATCTATAAATATAGGCTGCATTATTTAGCCCAGATCACTTGATATTCCTTGGACATGGGTACCTGATGTTAACACCGTACTTTTCTATGGAGGGTGTGTGGGATGGAGGAGAAAGGAGCTTGAGGTAAGGGACTGGGGTGCAAGACAGGGGGTCTGAGAAGGAGTTGTGATCTTGGGCAGGGGATTGAGGTGAAGGAGGGAACATGGGTGCAGGAGAGGATTCTAGCCTGGGAGAGGGATGTGAGAGGGAGTACAGAATCTTGGAGGGTGGGAGGGGATGAGGTACCAGATGCAGGCTCTGACTGGGCATAGTGGGAGGCACTTACCTAAGCAGCTCCTGGCCAGCAGCACTCTCAGCCTGGCTCCCCACCCCCCAGCAGCACTCTCAAGCTGGCTGTGCATCTGGCTCTCTGCACTGTGGGGAGGAGTAGGCAGGGAGAGATTTTCTGTGCTGCTGCTGCCCACAACAAAATCTCTTAGCTGCTATTGGCCAGAATCCAGCCAACAGGAGTTGAGAGATTTTGCTGGGGGGCAGGGGCAGCATGCTGAAGCCTCTCCCTCCCTCCCTGCACTGGAGAGAGCCACAGGAAGCAGCTAGTGGCACTGCTCCCCACCGCAAGGGCAGGCACAGGCCGGATTGAAACACTTGGCAGGCCAGATCTTGCCCGCTCCTGCCATATTTGCTAATCATAGTGGCAGCGTTGCCATTTGTGCAGGGGAGATTTTAAAAAAATAGAATCATAAAGGGTAGTATGGCTGTAGAATTACTGGGTATTTCTTTGTATTTTTAAATGTGAGGAGGTAGTTTCTCTGTGTTGAACTTCTCCCCATGGCTTTAGTAACTCTGTTTTTAGTAGAGCATGTAGTAATATTACAGTAGAACCTCAGTTATGAACAGTGTGGGATGGAGGTTGTTTATAACTCTCAAATGTTCATAATTAAACAAATTATGATCTTTCAAAAATTTACACTGAACATTGACTAAATATAGCTTTTAATTTTTGCTATGCTTTACTGCTTTCCCTTTACTTTTTTAGTAGTTAACATTTAACACAGCATTGTACGGTATTTGCTTCCCACCCCCCCACCCCCGCCCCAGTTGCCTGATTGTGTATCTCCAGTTCCAAATGATGTATATGATTGACTGGTCAATTTGTAATTCTGGCATTCATAATCTGAGTTTCTACTGTGCAGTGTGAGACTAGCCAGTCAGTATCTGACCATTGCTCCTAATGCTGACCTCAGATACCAGCCTAAGCAGATGCTGACGACGAGAATCTGGTGTTCTAGATTTTAAATTGCTTTTGTGTGCAGCTGGCGGTCCATAACAAGACCTGCTGTCAAATCACAGAATGCTCAGAGCCCTCATTATGACATCACCTTTTGAGATGAATGAAACTTTTCTTTTTCTGTCTTTTAGTTATATTTTTATTGCACTAATCTGCATATTTTTCTTTTGAAAACTGAGTACTGGTTCTCATTGGTAATGCTTTGTTTCCAATCATGATCAGGTCATTAAAATATTTACAATTGATAATAAAATCACTGCCAATATGCAGCTCAGAAGGCTTGGGCATTTGGTGTGTGCACAAATGGTCAACATCACACAAACTCAGTATTTTAAGTTTGCTCTAATGTCTTTGTCTTAGCATGTGAAACTATATAATTTAAAAAAATTGTTAGGTCTTAGTAACATTCTTTTATCTTGATTCTTCACCATCTTACATTACAAAGATAAAATTTCTTTTTAATCTACCCCGTCATACTGCGATGCCTTCTTTGAGATCTTTACCATTTGCCCTTGCCAAAAAATATTTTGAACAGTGTAACTTTCAAATACATCAGGCGTAGCAAAGAATTACCGTAGTTCTTGCCTACTAGTGGTGAAATAAACACAAGCAAAAGTCCTGAGAGAATTATTTTAACAATGTTTGGGCTGGTTGGTTGATCTTCTGAAGTAACATATCATAGAATCATAGCACCATAGAGCTGGAAGAGACCTCAGAAGGCCATCAAGTCCAGCCCCCTGCCCAAGGCAGGACCAATCCCAGTTAAATGTACCCAACCAGGGCTTTGGCAAGCCGAGACTTAAACACCTCTAGGGATGGACACTCCACTACTTCCCTAGGTAACCCATTTCAGTGCTTCATCACCCTCTTAGTGAAATAGATTTTCCTAATATCCAACCTGGACCTCTCCCACCGCAACTTGAGACCATTGTTCCTTGTTCTGCCATCCATCACTACTATGAACAGCCTCCCTTCAGGAAGTTGAAGGCTGCTATCAAATCCCCCCTCACTCTTCTCTTCTGCAGACTAAACAGACCCAACTCCCTCAGCCTCTCCTCATAGGTCATATGCTCCAGCCCCCTAATCATTTTGGTCGCCCTCCGCTGGACTTTCTCCAATGCGTCCACATCCTTCCTGTAATTGGGGGCCCAGAACTAGACATAATACTCCAGATGTGGCCTCACCAGAGCCGAATAAAGAGGAATAATCACATCTCTGGATCTACTGGCAATGCTCCTCTTAATGCAACCTAATATGCCATTAGCCTTCTTGGCTACAAGGGCACACTGTTGACTCAGATCCAGCTTCTCATCCACTGTAATCCCCAAGTCTTTTTCTGCAGAACTGCTACTTAGCCAGTCTGTCCCCAGCCTGTAACAATGCTTGGGATTCTTCCGTCCCAAGTACAGGACTCTACACTTGTTCTTGTTGAATTTCATCAGATTTCTTGTGGCCCAATCCTCCAATTTGTCTCAGTCACTCTGGACTCTCTCTGCCCTCCAGCATATCTACCTCTCCCCCTAGCTTAGTGTTATCTGCAAACTTGCTGAGGGTGCAATCCATCCCCTCATCTAGGTCATTAATAAAGATGTTGAACAAAACCGGTTCCAGAACCAAATCTTGGGGCACTCCGACCTTCCAGCCAGCTTTCTATCCATCTTACCGTCCATTTATTCAATCCACATTCCCTTAACTTGCTGGCAAGAATATTGTGGGAGACCGTATCAAAAGCCTTGCTAAAGTCAAGGTATATCACATCCACTGACTTTCCCATATCCACAGAGCCAGTTGCTTCATCATAGAAGCTAATCAGATTGGTCAGGCACGACCTGCCCTACATGAATCCATGTTGACTATTCCTGATCACCTTCCCTTCTTCCAAGTGCTTCAAAATGGATTCCTTGAGAATCCTCTCCATGATTTTTCCAGGGACTGAGGTAAGACTGACTGGCCTATAGTTCTCTGGATCATCCTTCTTACCTTTCTTAAAGATGGGCACTACATTTGCCTTTTTCCAATCATCCGGGATCTCTCCCAATCTCCACAACTTTTCAAAGATAATGGCCAAAGGCTCCTCAATGACATTTGCCAACTCCCTCAGTACCCTCGGACGTATTAATTCCGTCAGCATGGATTTATGTATTTTTTTTACTTTTAGCTTTTTTAAATAGTTCCTAACCTGTTCTTTCTCCACCAAGGGCTGTCCACCTTTGTCCCATATTGCGTCACTTAGCTCATTAGTCTGGGAGCTGACCTTGTCCATGAAGACAGAGGCAAAGAAAGCATTAAGTACTTCAGCTTTCCCCACATCATCTGTCACTAGGTTACCGCCCTCATCCAGTAGGGGCCCCATACCCTCTCTGATCACCTTCTTCTTGCTAACATGCCTGTAGAAACCTTTCTTGTTATCCTTCACATGCCTTGTGAGTCGCAATTCCAATTGCGCTTTCGCCTCCCTGATAACTCCCTTGCATTCTTGAGCTATACATTTATACCCCTCCCTAGTCATCTGTCCAAGTTTCCACTTTTTGTAAGCTCCCTTTTTGTGCTTAAGTTCACCAAGGATTTCCCCGGTAAGCCAATCCGGTCTCCTACCATATTTGCTTCTCTTGCTACGCATTGGAATGGTTTCTTTCTGTGCCTTCAGTAAGGCTTCTTTAAAATACTGCTAGCTCTCCTGGGCTCGTTTCCCCTTCATGTTAGCATCCCAGGGGATCCTGCCCATCAGTTCTCTGAGGGAGTCGAAGTCTCTTTTCTGAAGTCCAAGGTGTGTATTTTACTACTCTGCTTTCTTCCTTTGGTCAGGATCCTAAAATCTACCATCTCATGATCACTGCTTCTCAGGTTGTCACCCACCTCTACTTCTATTAGTTCCTGCTTTTTTGTGAGCAGTAGGTCAAGCTGCACTCGGCCCCTGGTCGGATCCTTCAGCACTTGTACCCCGAAGTTATCCCCAACATTCTCCAAAAACTTCCTGGATTGTCTGTGTACTGCCGTATTGGTCTCCCAAGAGATTGACATGGGTGATTAAAGTCCCCCATGAGAACCAGGGTCTACGATCTGGAAACTTCTCTCAGTTATCCAAAGAAAGCCTCATCTACCTCATCCACCTGATTCGGCGGCCTGTAGCAGACACCAACCTCAACATCACTGCTGCTGCTTACACCTCTAAACTTGACCCATAGACTCTCAACAGGCTTTTCTCCCTCTATATACTGAAGTTCTGAACAATCATAGTGCTCTCTCACATACAGTGCAACTCCTCCTCCTTTTTTCCCCTGCCTGTTCTTTCTGAATAGTTTATCCCCTTCCTTGACAGCTCTCCAGTCATGTGCGTCATCCCACCAAGTCTCTGTTATCCCAATCAAATCGTAGGTCTTGGACTGGGCCAGGGCCTCCAATTCTTCCTGTTTGTTACCCAGGCTTCTCACATTGGTATACAAACACCTTAGATAACTAGTTGATTGCCCTACTCTCTCCATTCAAATCAGGGGTCCTCCTTTGTTGCTCATTCCTCTTTGCATTTCTTCCCAGTATCCAACTTTCCCACTCCCCTCAGGGTTTTGGTCACCGTCCCCCAACGAACCTAGTTTAAAGCCTTCCTCACTAGGTTTGCAAGCCTGCCTGCAAAGATGCTCCTTCCTTTCTTTGTTAGGTGGGTCCCATCTCTTCCTAACAATCCTTGTGCCCAGAACAGAGTCCCGTGGTCGAAGAAACCAAAGCCCTCTCTGCGACACCACCTGCGCAACCACGCATTTACTTCCTCTATTCGACGATCCCTGCCCAGTCCTTTCCCTTCAACAGGGAGGATGGACGGAAACACCACTTGCGCTCAGAATTCTTTGATCCTTCTTCCCAACTCTACGTAATCCGCAGTAACCCGCTCAAGGTCATTCTTGGCCGTATTGTTAGTTCCCACATGGAGAAGCAGGAAGGGGTAGCGATCTGAAGGTTTGATCAGTTTTGCATGCTTATAGAAAACGCAAAAGCTTTAAAGCAGTTTTCATTGGATGCTTTTGTTTGAACTCTTGAAGTAATGTAAATGTTGTTAGGTTTTAGTTATACCTGTGTTGGGATTCACCTCTTACTAGGACTGTCTTGAACAGATGCTGTGGTTTCGATTTTAAGATCTGTGGAGCCAGAATCTTGGGCTGGATTTAGGTAAGAAGTCTAAAGTGATGTAACTTGCTTCTTAAGTGTTTCTTGCACTGGTTTAAACTCTCTTACAGATACCTAATATGCTTCAGTTTTACATCCCTTTTATGGTGCATCACTTGCATCACCTCTGAATTTGACCCACTGAGTGAAAGGAAGTCTTAGAGGGTGTAACTGGCATGTCAAGGGGCCAAAAGATGAGACTGTATCAAGAAAAAACTTCTTGTTGGACAGTGTAAAGTGGATCATTAGAGCTACTTAACTTGCACCTTCACATGGTTTCTCTGTCTGTAAATTACTCAGACTTCCTTAAATATTGCTAAAAGGGTGTTGTTAAGATCTAAGTTAGTCTGAATGCGAGGAATCCAGCTTACACCACTGAGTATCTCTAAATTTGGCCCCTTCTGTTCCTGCTTGTCAGTAAAGCATATAACTTATTCTTCATACGCCACAAAAAATAAATAGTATTGTTTGTTGGTTAACACATCTACACTGCACCAGACCTGTACTTAATATTTATACATAATGGAAAATCTGTAAAATGTTTGTTACAGTAAAGATTGGCTCTGAATTAAATCTTTTTATTTTGTATTAAATCAACTTTTCAAGTTATTCCTAGGCTGACTAACCCACTGCGTTTGTATTTATTAAAATTACTTTTTATAATTTAGGCAATGTATCTATTACTTGAGGCTAATTTACTCATGATTGGTGTGGAGTCAAATAGGTTCTTTTTTGTTTTGTGACATTGATAAATAAATCACATCACATTTACTGTTCCATTTTTGAAATTTTGAACAGGTATTCCAAATGCATTGTCTTTCCTGAAGCATGTTCCTGACCAAAACTGATTCTTTAATTTTGCTTTAACATTGGAGTAGAATCACATAACTGACAAATGCTGTCTTTTACCCTCAAGATTTAATTTTGCTTACAGATGGTGAACAGATAAAATACAGCCCTATAAATACTATGTGGACCTGTCAATAACAATTATTATATAGCGACTTTTTGGATGCCAGTGAAGAAATAAACCTGTTCATAAAAGTAATTTTACTGCATATCAATCAGGTATTCTTATCTAATCAGTTTGTTGTCTAATCCTGGAAAACAGCTGCATGGCTACATACCTGGTATGTCAAATGGGCAAATAAAATTGTCCAAGTAATTAAAGACACTAGTAATCTTAAAGGTCTTCAGAGCAATTTTTCATTTTCGGCAGTTAAGATTTCCCTGTTTTTTTCCTTACCCTCCAACTGTTTGATTGTGCAGAGAGAAATACATGCGTGAATGTTCACGTGTGTAATGCATAATACATTTTGGTTTTAAAAAAAAAAAAAAAAAAAAGCAAAAATAGCTTTGACTTTTTATGCCTCTAGTCCAGGCATAACCAAGCTCAAAAATTATTGGAGCTGTCCCATCCCATTTATATCTGTCTATCTTTTTTTTATTTCCCTTTCACTTAAGAACAATAAAATGTGTTGGGAACATACAAGAAATTATTTGAGGGGAAATGAGTTTTGTGAGGATATCTGTAACGGAAAGCAATTGCCCCAGCTGTTCAATTCTTTTTTGGGACCTGGTTGTGCTGTAGAGTGTCAATATTAGTGTCAGTGCAAAATGAACTGTCTTTGGCTTTTAATAATTATTCTACAGTAAAGTTCACCACTTCACGTTTTTTATTTGTAAGTTTTCCCTCGGAAGGAAAATATTTTATTTAATGATATTTTG
Source organism: Pelochelys cantorii (assembly GCA_032595735.1). Taxonomy (NCBI): domain Eukaryota; kingdom Metazoa; phylum Chordata; order Testudines; family Trionychidae; genus Pelochelys; species Pelochelys cantorii. The sequence continues at coordinate 43,473,455 of CM064336.1, forward strand.
GGTAATTTAACATAAGATAGGAATAGGTTTTTTCTCAGTACAGAAATTCAGCTTATAGGAAGTAAAAAATAGTTTTATTTCCTTTTGTTAGCATTTGGTCCATCTGTTACAAGCTAGGATACAACACAGGGAAGAATGAGGAGGAAAGTTATCTGTGTGGCATAGGCTTGATACTTGTTTATAGTGAGGTCCATTAATATCACTGTACGCCCACTGAAGGCATCTTTACACAGCTAGAGTGATGTAAAGGAACTTTAGGGTAATAAGAATTGGGGCTTATATTGAACATGTAAAATAGTTTTTAAAAAACTATTGCATATAGCTGTTTAGATTTCCCAGGATTGGTGTTAGCGTTCTTAAACAAATCTGGCTGACTCTTTTGCAGTTTCACCTATGTCAATAAAGTTGAACTTTATAGTGGTGTGTTTGCACTGTAGTTTGTTTGCAGTACTTTTAAAAGTGTCAACCCTTTTTAGTTAGAATGATCAAATATGCTGGCAGTTACTTTAACAGCTGCTAGTTTAAATCATTCTGACATGCAAAACACTTCTTGCTATCAAAGCATATTTATTAAACAAAGGTACCTGAGTCATGAAAATGAATGGTGGAGGGATAAATGACCAAGGTAATTGTATTTGCAAATATTACCACTGTGACATAAGCAAATGTTAACTATATAGAACTTCTTTTTACAGTGGATTGGGACTTAAAAGGTGGTGGGCAGAGAGGGATTACAGTAGCTAAATAAAATAGATATTTATACTATAAACAGAAATTCTCTTCTAGAAGCCATAATAATTAAGACAGAGGGCATAGAGATACATCTGGAACTGAAGTTGATTGCTTATCTGCACTTCAAGTCTTTTATTCCACTTGAAAGAAAATAATAAGATGATGTCATAACCAACCAATCACCTTGCAGTCTTGTCATTAATCACTATGGTTGCCAAAGGCAAGGGAAAAAGGATGCTGAAAGTCAGTGTTGTTTTTGAGCAGCTGTTCAGTTTTGGAAGTAGGCTATGTGGAAGAATTTCAACAATAATTGCAACAGTGTGAGCCTTTCTATTTTTGAGTGTTTCAGAGATATAGCATATGTAAGTGAGGCTTATTGAAAGATGTGTATGCATGTTCACTTGCAGTCTTTTTGTTGTCGAAGCATAACATTTTACTTATATGCTTGTAACTAACTTTATTGCAAATTAGATTTTGTACAATGAAATGACTTGGTAGTACTGGTTATGCAAATGAATCTGTTTTTTTTTAAATGAAACAACAACAAAAAATCTGAATCTAGTAGTTATTGCTCCTTTGTTAACCTTTCATTTTGAAGTGTAATATTTATGGAATTATTGGTGTGAGACTGATGTAGCTTATAATAAGGAACAACTTGCAGAAAAATTGCTTCTCAAAATGATTTCACTAGCTTGATATTTTTCAAGTATACTTGATTTTTCAGTATATATTAATGAAAAATTTAGGACAGCATCCTGAACTTTTTAGCACACTTTTTCTCAAATCACGTTTTTAATAGTGCAACCAGAAAGTAACATGACTAAATTGTTCTGGACAGCAAATATCTTTTAATTATTGAAAGCAGTAATTTTTACTTTATTTTTAGTGATTTGCCTTTTTCAGTTTAGCTGTTTTCAAAACAGAAATATTAGTGAGTCTAAGAGCTGGTCCATGTGCAGTTTTGGACTGATCTAATTGGAAAACACTTCAGTAAAATTGATGCAATGCCTATGTGTGGGCACACATTTAAATCAGTCTAAGAATGTCTTAAATATATTCAGGCTGTGTCTACATTGGCACGATCTTGCGCCAAAACGGCCGCTTTTGCGCAAAAACATGCTGCTTGTCTACACTGGCGGGGAGTTCTTGCGCAAGAACACTGACGTTCTAATGTGTGAAATCAATGTTTCTTGCACAAGCACTATGATGCTCCCGCTCAGGAATAAGCCCTCTTGCGCAACTGTTCTTGCGCAAGAGGCCAGTGTAGACAGGCAACATGATTTTCTTGCGCAAGAAAGCCCGATGGTTAAAATGGCCATTGGAGCTTTCTTGCACAAGAGAGCGTCTACACTGGCACGGATGCTCTTGTGCAAAAGCACATGCTAGTGTAGACGCTCTCTTGCGCAAATACTTTAACGTAAGAACTCTTGCATTAAAGAGTATTTGCGCAAGATCATGCCAATGTAGACGTAGCCTCAGTGTCTTGGAGCTTGTCTGTATGGCATAGCAAAGTACTCCAGAAACGTGAGATTTGTAAAATTCAGTAATGTTCTGAGCTATAACTTCCTTGGGTTGACCCTGCTTGTGCTATTTTAAAAGGACCTAGTTCACATCAACCAAATTCGATGTGAACTGAATTGGGTATCTTTTTAGGATGCACCAACAGGACCAACTCAGTGTAGTTAGAATATAACATGTTAGAACATTTTTAAAAAATACACCTTCTATGCTCTTTACTAGTGCCCTATGGATGAGCTCTTGGTTTGGAACTGATTTGAGTGAAACTGATTTTAAAATTTCCTACAGTAGGAGATAGATGAAACTAAATAAGGGCAGGTCTACACTGGATCAAGAAGGTCGGCTTAAGGTATGCAACTTGAGCTACGTAAATAACGTAGCTGGAGTCGACATACCTTTAGCTGAGCTTGGCACTGTCTTCACAGTGGGAAGTCGATAGGAGCAAATGCTCCCATCAGCTTACCTTACTCCATGCAAGGACCGTTAGGGGTACCAGTGCCAACTGGAGGGACCCTCAGCATTAATTTAGTGGATCTTAACTAGACCCGCTAAATTGAATGCCAGATCAATTTCTAGTGTGTAAGTATAGACATGGACTAACTTAAACTAGTTCAAGAAAGAGCCCTGATTAACTGGGATTTTACATCCCTAGTTGTGGGGCCGCTAAACTCTTTTCAGATTTTGTTGGGAAACCCAGCAAGAGGAGTATTAAAGCATAGTATACTTTTTTTTCCCCCTAAAAAACTTTACCCTTCCATTCCTCAAACTTTATTGTAGCAAAGAATTCACAATTAGAGTTACATTTTCAATTTGTGAAATAGGCTAGAAAATGGTGTTATAGGTGCCTAGGTGTATTTTAATAACAAAACCATTAGAATAATCTGTGGATAGATTGTAAAGCCCCAAGAAATTAAGAAGCCTAAACATTTTTCAAATTAATTTTGAGCTCCTTATGACCACTTTTTCAATTGTCTTAAGTCTGTTACCTGCTATCTTGAATGATGCAATGTTATGTCTACTCAGGCTGTGCCACCTCTGCAGTCAGATCACTTAAAGGTCACAAAGAAGAATGCCTGCCTTGCAACTTTTTTTTTTTCTTTCTAAATTAGCTCTTTTCCTGATTGTTTTTCCTAATACAAACAAATATTTTAGCATCAATTTCAATATTGAAATAACCCTCTCTGAAGTGTCATCTAAATCCCCATCACTTGGCATGGTGGGGCAACATTTTGCCAATATGGAATTTGTCAGATATCAGTCAGCCATGAAAGTTGCAGCTGACTGAAAACTGAGTTTAGTAAACAGGTTTACACATAAACAGTTGCTTAGAAATTGCCAGTGCACAATTCTCTTTAAATGGGTGTATTTCTGGAAGTGCTTTAAATTTGTGCATCAGTATAGTCTTTTTTCATAGGAATACACCTTATGTACATTATGGTATTAATCAAATAAATAAGTTCTAAAATATTTGCATTTATAGTAATTGGACTACAGTTTTTAGTGAAATGGGACAAAGAATACCTTTGCTTACAAGAAAGCCTAAAGTATCTTCAGTTGGGTGTTTGTGAAATGCAGTGATCTTTACAGAAACGTGTTCTTTCCACTGTTTTAGGAGTAGATATTTAGGACAAATTTGGAGGTTTTGTTGCATGAATTAAAAGTTATTTATTTTTTGTGAAGGGAAAGAATGAGAGGTGAAAATATTTTAAACATTCATAATACTTTTAGATGCCAATAGAATCTGAGTCACTACAACAGCAGCTTGTTGGGAAGAGTAACAGGGAGGTTGCACCATTCTTCAATAAGTACATTTTTTTCTTAATTTATTTTCCAGATGGCAATGCAAGCCTTGGCATATCTTTGGTGTAATATGGCTGGAGGGTTTGTTTTGCTCAGAAAGGACGATCCAGATATCTGGTTTTCCACAGACAAACTAGTTAAATTTTACATTTTCTTCTTTAAACCTTTAAGTTGTTATATCCTTTTTGAAGCTTTCATCGTGGTTGTGTGTGTGTGTATATATTGTACACAGTAGGGTGGTTATGGTGAAGGGGGTTATTGTCTCTGGGATCCCTAATTCATTTGTTAGAGAAGTTAGAAACAAGTTGGGGACTGCAGGAAGAGAAAAGACTAATTTCATGATTAAGGAGTTGAATGCTGCTGTGGAGAATTGGGATCTGCCCTTGTCTGGGACAGAGCTCCTGTGTGAAATTAGCCAAGTCAAACTTTTCACAGGGTGGTTACTTGTTTTCTAGGGCAATCAATATGAGATTGTAGGGTTAGATTTGCAAAAGTACTGAGCACTTACAGCTCAGTGAGGTCAGTGAGAGCTGTGTTTTGAACACATAAAGTGCTGTATAATTCTCAGTACCTTGAAAAGTCAGGTACTGGGCATCTCAACTGGGGCACCTAAAAGTAGTGGATGTTTCTGACCCTAATCATCAGTTCCCAATCTGTAAAATGTGTAATACCCACTCACCTCACAAGGATGGCATTAACATAAATGCATTGTTTATGAAGCACTCAGGTGTGATAGTCTTTTCTATAAAATTCATTACTGTGTGAAAACTAGTAATTCTGATTTCAGAGAGGGGATGAATCATGTGCATGATTGAGACCACACATTGAATAACACAAGGAAAACAAAATAATAAATAACTTCTTAAGAACTTCTGTGAAATGTATGAGGCAGAAGTTCTATGAAAAAAAATCTGACATGTCCTGACTTCAGAGTGCTTGAATATGCAACCCTAATACTGTTTGCTAAATACAGTTTTTTGTGTGTGAGTTCCTAGATTTTTAAGAAAAGTAAACTAAAAAATTCATCACGTGACATCGTATTGACAGCTACATGAGTAAGGCAGGGATCTCTAGCTTCACCTCATGGACCGCTGTTACTTGTGCTAATGGAATTACTGATAACAATAGTACATTTCAATCTCTGTGTGGACTAGCACCTTAGAGGAGATGGAACACTTCGCTATAGATGTATGCTGATGCTCGGATCTTGGGTTCTATTTCAGGCTGTGGAGGGGAGTATACTGTAATGAGAACAGGCTCTTCTGTCCATTCATCACACCCAACTTTTCCTTTTCCTGGTCCTGTCTCTTGCCCACTCCTAGCTCTCTGTCGCAGCTCCATTCTCGTCAGGCTTCTTTATTGTCGTCTTGTTAAACAAGTCCCTTAACCCCATCCCCTCTCCCCCCATTCCTCATCTGATCTGTCTCTCCTCCCTCTTCTGGTCTACAGTTGTCCATGTTCCCCACCCCATTGGTCCCAGTTCACCCCATTGGTCCCAGTTCACCTCAGTATAAAGGTAAGTTTTTTGCTTTCTGCTTGGGGGTGTTGCCCTTTGGGGTTGTTGTTTATAATAATTTTCATTAACCAGATTCAGAGACAAAGTGAAAAGTCAACAAGTAAAAAAAGTGAAAGGATGCATAGCTTTTATATTTACTAAGATCTCAGTAGGCACTTCAATTCTCCCTACTATCCTCTCCTTTCCTTCGCCCCTCCTTTATTTTAAACATTAGTGATTGGTTCTGTTTTAAATTTCCTCCTGCATTTCGTGTGTCTTCTTGTTAGCTGTTTAGTTCTGATAATTCTGTTTGTGCTTGTTCAGTACTTCCTTAAGTGGCAAGTTCATGCTAAGCTCTCTACTCCCCATGCGTATTTGTGTCAAATTTCTTAATTGCTGACACAGAAGCTTTTAGTACTGCTATAAAGAACCTATGCAGTGAACATAATAAAAATAAGGCATTAAGCACAATAGGCCGTTAACTGTTACTGCCATAGTTCCTATGTTTAGAATAGAAAATGCTGCTGTAAATTCTCTTGGTGCAGGTGACCAATGGATGTTTTTAGTGGCTTTCACTTTATGGATATGAATTGTATTCTCTTATCACTTACAGATCCATGTGTTCTTGGGGGTTTTTTTTATATACTGCTCCTCTCACCTGGTTACTTACATGCTACACATTTAAAGAGATGAAAAACAAACAATTTTCCCCTCTGGACTTCTTGAGGAAGAATATTGCCTCAAGTTTACTTTAAAGAGCATTGATCCCTGAGGCGTGCTGTATCGAAAAGGTGCATCTTATCTCTGTTGGAACATTGTCAGACCTAGGTAGATCCATTTCTGGCAATGTAGCCAGAGTGCCGCTACCAAGAATGCTCTTTTCCCAATGATACGAAAATGTTAGTTAAACTCTTAGTGTGCATCTACACTGCACCGTTATTTTGAGTTAACTAGTGTTATTTCAAAATAACAATGTGAGCATCTACACAGCCATTCTGTTATTTCAAAATAATTGCAAAATAATGGACGGCTTATTCCAAAATATGTAAACCTCACTCTACGAGCAATAATGCCTATTCCGAAATAGCTAGTTCGAAATAAGGCATGTATAGACGCTCCACTATTGCTATTTCAAAATAGCTCCTCACCAGGGCCATTCTAAGTTATTCCTCCCCAGTGCCTCCTGAGGCTCTAAATCGAGATAGCACGTCTACATTAGGGAAGCCTGCCTCAGATTAATTTTGAGGCTTCCCTGCAGTATAGACATGCTATTTTGAAATAAGCTATTTCAGAGGATATCTTTCAGAATAGCTTTTTCCAAAATAAGCTTACAGTGTAGATGTACCCTTAGGGCATATCTACGCTGCTATTAAACATTCATGACTGGCCTGTGTGTTAGCTGACTCAGGCTTGCGTGGCTTGGGCTACAGTGCTGGTTAACTGCAGTGTAGCTCTACTCTTTTAGTGCAAGGTACGGAGAATATACAAAGTTGTGCTGGCACAAGTAAAGGAGTTATCTTCTACTGATTCAGTTTAACTGGTGCAAATTTGGGTGTAGACTCTCTTTATAAACCAGGTTTAAACCCTGAGTAAACCTGAGAGAAAGAAAATGTAACTGGAATTGTAAGACTCCAGGTTAGGTTTTCAAGGCAGATAGTTAAAGGAAAAGAAATCAGGGATGAACAGGGGCCATTATTTTTTCAGTGTGCTTCCCTTCCCCATTCAAGCCTCACCCCAACTCTTTAAAGAAGGTCTATGAATTTCCACTACAGAGAGAAACCTGAGCTGATGATATTTGATATTCTGAAGGCACAAAGGACTTTTACTTCAGGGTCAGTAAATCATTACAATTGCGTGTCTATATTTTTCTCCCTTATTTTTACTTAAAAAGCTTTTTGAATATCTTGTGCGATTGGATCTATACAGTATTAAAAAGGAAAGGTGATTTATCCATTTTGGGGGGGGGGGTGGAGGGTGGAGGTGGGGCTTGAAACTTCTATACATCCTGTAAAAGTTGATTTAAAATTTCATCTGTTACAAAGATGGAGCTGTTTTAGCAAATAATACTAGAATTAATTCTGTTTTGGCCACCTGTGTTCTTGTGCTGTAAGAAAAATTGTGACTGGTAGTCAGTCAGGAATAGTTTTAGGGTTTTGTCTTCTGTTTATTCATACCTAAGCAAATTCTATTTTTATAAATGATGAATATCACATAAAAGTAATACAGCTGAATAATTCATTTTTTGTAAAACAGTTTTATTTACTTTTAAAATATTTAAATGTCAGTTTGTATGATATTGGAAATTTGTGATTTGAATGCTTAATTAAATTAAGAAAGAGACTTGGATTTAAAGTTCAATCTCTAGGTGTCATGTCACTTCCAAAGCTCCCTGTGGGGATGGAAGAACTTTAGTCTGTGTATTGCTGACTCTTTAGATGTATGAAAGTGGAGGCAAATTTTGGGACAGTCCTTTGCGGGTGTCCCAAACTCAATCTATCTCAGGGCCAGGGCCAGTCTTCAAAATCCCTCTATCAAGCCAGCAGGGACTCGCGCTGGGATGCCCCCCACTAACATCTAGGCCCTCACATTGAAATCCCACCTCCCTCCCCTCTGCTAACATCTGCATCCTCACGCTGGGGTCCCAGCCCCCGCCCTTGCCCAGGGTAAGTGAAAGCGAAACCCACCCGCTTGTCATAGAATCATAGAACCGTAGAGCTGGAAGAGACCCCAGGAGGTCATCAAGTCCAGCCCCTGCCCAAGGCAGGGCCAATCCCAATTAAATCAACCCGGCCAGAGCTTTGTCAAGCCGAGACTTAAACACCTCTAGGGATGGAGACTCCACCACCTCCCTAGGGAACCCATTCCAGTGCTTCACCTCTGCCCCATAGGCTGCAGAAGCATGTGAGCTCAGGTGGCTTCCTGACCAGCACGGTTTGTATCATGGCAAAGGCAGCCAGCATTGCTTCCTGGACTGAGTGATACCATCTGTGGCTGGGGCTATGTGAGCTCTGGGGGTGCAGGTGCTACTGGGAGCCAAATGTGAGGGTGAGTCCCTGCATGCGGCTCACTCACCCTCTCCAGGCCGGCGGGCACGCAGGCCTCATTAAAAGGCTTTTTCAAAATATTTCACAGGCCGGGTTGGGGAAGTGCTTGGGCTGCAGATGCCCCTCTCCCCTCCCTACCTCCCCCCGCCCCCCAGCCATGAGTTTGAAACCCCTGCTTTTATCAAAAGTATCTTTCCCATAGGGGAAGTAATTAACTAATTTTAGAGAAAAAGTGGGTTTCTTTTTTTAACAGCTGTTCTTGACTGAAACACTATATACATTTTGTCTGAGCTAGTAGTAATCACTGGCTACATTAATATCTTCTAGTGCCAAAAGAGAGAGTTGGTCAGCTGCCTTAATCCATGCCATTGAACTTCTCATGATTCTCAACAGATGTTTTGCCTTTAAAGGTCAATTTAACTTGCTGAAGTTACTTGCTCCTTGCTTCCCAAATCATGCCAGCATAGTTCAGAAGTGGAATATGCTTGTTTGACACATGGAAATATCTTTTCCCCTTATTCATATTTTTTATTTTTAAGAAATTCTTCCTAGGTACCTATATTTATAATATATTAAATGGCATGAAGAGGTTTTTAAAATGATAAAAGGAAAAGATAATGGGGAAAATAAAACTAGTCAGCATGAACATGTTTAAAGACAGAATCAGGAAGAGGCTTACACATCTATATCTACTATTAATACTACTTATTTTGTGACAGACTGCTGGCTAAGCCAGAGCTCTGCCACTACAGCCTGTCTGAAAAGACCAACTACAGCCAGCTGAGCAAGTCCAGGACTGAAGGGCTAATGGAAGCAGCTGTAGGCCTCATTAGCCAGTGGGCTAGATAAGTCAGTCAGAGGGGCAGTGGAGGGGGAGGTGCCAGGAGTGGCTGAGTGTGTGCGTGCGCCCCAGCCAGAAGGAGAAGGTAGCTGAGTTGGCTGCTAGAAAAACCTAAGCACTGTAAATAGACGGTGATGGGGAAATACACAGACAATAAAAGGTACTGGGTGATGGCATAAGAGAGGGTCTCCTGGTGATTTGTGGCTGAAGAGGTTCCAGGACAAGGAGCCTGGGCAAGAACCTTTCCACAATTTGTATTGTAGCTGTACAATACAAATCATAGAATCACAGAGCTGGAAGAGACATCAGGAGGTCATCAAGTCCAGCCCCCTGCCCAAGGCAGGACCAATCCCAACTAAATCAACCCGGCCAGGGCTTTGTCAAGCTGAGACTTAAACACCTCTAAGGATGGAGATTCCACCACCTCTTGAGGTAACCCATTCCAGTGCTTCACCACTCTCCTAGTGAAATAGTTTTTCCTAATATCCAACCTAGACCTCTCCCACCGCAACTTGAGACCATTGCTCCTTGTTCTGCCATCCGTCACTACTGTGAACAGCCTTTCTCCATCCTCTTTGGAACCTCCCTTCAGGAAGTTGAAGGCTGCTGTCAAATCCTCCCTCACTCTTCTCTCCTGCAGGCTAAACAACCCAAATCCTTCAGTCTCTCCTCATAGGTCATGCACTCCAGCCCCCTAATCATTTTGGTCCCTTTCCACTGGACCCTCTCCAGTGTGTCCACATCCTTTCTATAGTGCGGGACCCAGAACTGGACATACTATTCTAGATGTAGCCTCACCAGAGTCGAATAAAGGGGAATAATCACTTCTCTGGATCTGCTGGCAATGCTCCTCCTAATGCACCCCAATATGCCATTAGCCTTCTTGACTACAAGGGTACACTGTTGACTCATATCCAGCTTCTTATCCACTGTAATCCCCAACTCCTTTTCTGCGGAACTGCTACTTAGCCATTTGGTCCCTAGCCTGTAACAATGCTTAGGATTCTCCCGTCCCAAGTGCAGGACTCTACGCTTGTCCTTGTTGAACCTCATCAGATTTCTTTTGGACCAGTCCTCTAATCTGTCAAGGTCACTCTGGACCCTACCCCTGCCCTCCAGCATATCTACCTCTCCCCCTAGCTTAGTGTCATGTGCAAACTTGCTGAGGGAGCAATCCATCCCCTCAACCAGGTCATTAATAAAGATGTTGAGCAAAACCGGTCCAAGAACAGATCCTTGGGGCACTCGGCTAGAAACCGACCGCCAACCTGACATCAAGCCGTTGATCGTTACCCGTTGGGCCCAACAGTCTAGCCAGCTTTTTATCCACCTTACAGTCCATTTATCCAGTCTATACTTCTTTAACTTGCTGGCAAGAATACTGTGGGAGACCGTATCAAAAGCTTTGCTAAAGTCAAGGTATATCACATCTGTTGACTTTCCCATATCCACAGAACCACTTACCTCATTATAGAAGCTAATCAGATTAGTCACGCATGACTTGCCCCTCGTGAATCCATGTTGACTATTGCTGATCACTTTCCCCTCTTCCAGGTGCTTCAAAATGGATTCCTTGAGGGTTCCCTCCATGATTTTTCCAGGGACCAAGGTAAGGCTGATGGATCTGTAGTTCCTTGGATTGTCCTTCTTCCCTTTTTTAAAGATGGGCACTACATTTGCCTTTTTCCAATCTTCCGGGATCTCTCCCGATCTCCATGAGTTTTCAAAGATAATCGCCAAAGGCTCTGCAATGACACTTGCCGACTCCCTCAGTACCCTCGGATACATTAAATCCAGTCCCATGGATTTGTGTATGTTTAGCTTTTCTAAATAGTTCCTAACTTGTTCTTTCCCCACCAAGGGCTGTCCACCTCCTTCCTATACTGCGTTGCCTAGTGCATTTGTCAGCTGACCTTGTCCGTGAAGACAGAGGCAAAGAAAGCATTGAATACTTCAGCTTTTCCCACATCATCTGTCACTAGGTTACCTCCCTCATCCAGTAAGGGCCCCACACCCTCTCTGATCACCCTCTTATTGCTACCATTCCTGTAGAAACCTTTCTTGTTATCCTTCACATCCCTTGCTAACTGCAATTCCAATTGCACTTTCGCCTTCCTGATAACTCCCCTGCATTCTCGAGCAATATATTTATACTCCTCCCTAGTTATCTGTCCAAGTTTCCACTTCTTGTAAGCTTCCTTTTTATGTTTAAGCTCACCAAGGATGTCCTCGGTAAGCCAATCTGGTCACTTACCATATTTGCTTTTCTTGCTGCGCATCGGGATGGTTTCTTCCTGTGCCTTTCATAAGGCTTCTTTAAAATACTGCCAGCTCTCCTGGACTCCTTTCTCCTTCATGTAAGCATCCCAGGGAATCATGCCCATCAGTTCTCTGAGGGAGTCAAAGTCTGCTCTTCTGAAGTCCAGGGTGTGAATTTTGATACTCTCCTTTCTTTCTTTGGTCAAGATCCTGAAATCTACCATCTCATGATCACTGCTTCCCAGGTTGTCACCCACCTCTACTTCCTCTACTAGTTCCTCCCTGTTTGTGAGCAGCAGGTCAAGCTGCACATGGCCCCTGGTTGTTTCCTTCAGCACTTGTATCAAGAAGTTATCCCCAACATTCTTCAAAAACTTCCTGGATTGTCTGTGTACTGCTGTCTCCCAACAGATGTCAGGGTGATTAGTCGCCCATGAGAACCAGGGCCTGTGATCTGGAAGCTTCTCTCAGTTGTCTGAAGAAAGCCTCGTCTACCTCATCCACCTGATCCAGTGGTCTATAGCAGACCCCAACCACAACATCACCCCTTTTGCTTCCACCTCTAAACTTAACCGGTAGACTCTGAACAGTCTTTTCTCCCTCTAAATACTGGAGATCCGAGCTATCATACTGCTCTCTTACATAGGGTACGTCTAGACTACATGGCTCTGTCGACAGAGCCATGTAAAATAGTTTACTTGGCATAATCAATGAAGCGGGGATTTAAAAAATCCCCGCTTCATTAAAATAAAAATGGCCGCTGCGCTGTGCCAACGATCAGCTGATCCGGCATAGCGTGGCAGTCTAGACGTGGCGCGGTCGACAAGGGAAGCCTTTGTCGACCGCTCCGGTATGCCTCGTGAAACGATGGTGAAACTGCCGCGCTGTGCCGGATCAGCTGATCATTGGCACAGCACGGCGGCCATTTTTATTTTAAGGAAACGGGGATTATTTAAATCCCTGATTCAGTGACTATGCCGAATAAACTATTTTACATGGCTCTGTCAGCGGAGCCATGTAGTTTAGACATACCCATACAGTGCAACTCCTCCTCTTCTCCCCTGCCTGTTCTTCCTGAACAGTTTATACCCTTCCATGACCGTACTCCAGTCATGAGAGTCATCCCACCAAGTCTCCATTATTCCAATCAAATCATAGTTCTTCGACTGGGCCAGGGCTTCTAATTCTTCCTGTTTGTTTCCCAGGCTTCTTGCATTCGTGTACAAACACCTTAGATAACCAGTTGATCACCCTACCTTCTCCTTTGTTGCTCGTTCCTCTTTGTGATTCTTCCCAGTGTCCGACTTCCTCACTTACCTCAGGGCTTTGGTCACCGTCCCCCAATGAACCTAATTTAAAGCCCTCCTCACTACGTTTGCAAGCCTGCCTGCAAAGATGCTCTTTCCTCTCTTGGTTAGGTGGATCCCATCTCTTCCTAATAATCCTTGTGCCTGGAACAGTGTCCCATGGTTGAAGAAACTAAAGCCCTCTCTCCAACACCACCTGTGCAACCACACATTTACTTCCTTAATTCAACGATCCCTACCCGGACCTTTTCCTTCAACCGGAAGGATGGACGAGAACACCACTTGCGGTTCAAATTCCTTGATCCTTCTTCCCAGTGCTCCATAATCTGCTGTGACCTGCTCAAGGTCATTCTTGGCAGTATCGTTAGTTCCTATATGGAGAAGCAGGAAGGGGTGGCGAACCGAAGGTTTAATCACTTTTGGAAGACTCTCGGTCACATCCTGAATGTGAGCTCCCGGTAAGCAGCACACTTCTCGAGATTACAGGTCTGGACGGCAGATGGATGACTCAGTCCCTCTTAGGAGGGAGTCCCCGACCACCACTACCCATTTTCTTCTTGTGGGGGTGGTGGTCGTGGAACCCCCATCCCTAGGACTACGCATCCCAAGCCTTCTAGTAGATGGTGTTCCCTTCTGATTTTTTCCCTGAGACATCCCTGCCAAAGCATTCTCCACTGCAGTGCCTGAGGAGAGAGCCTGATAGTTACTTACCTCTACAGGAATGGGGGATACCTGAGTTGGCCGCCTTCTCCTTCTAGAGGTTACATGCTGCCAGTTCTCTTCCTTGTCCTGTACTGCCCTGACTGGCTCTTCAGCCTGTGCCTGCAGGATTAAATGCTGCCTTCTATCGAGGAAGTCTTCATCCTCTCTGATAGAGCGTAGGGTCGATACTTGGTCCTAAAGTCCTCTAATTTTTTCTTCCAAAATGGCGACCAGCTTGCACTTAGTGCAGATGAAATCTCTTCTTTCTTCTGGGAGGAAGACAAACATGGCACATTCTTGTCAGGTAACAACAGGAGACTTATCACCATCCATACCTGGCTTCCTTCTGAGAGATTCCTCAGTTGTTGTTAAATGCCTCCTTGAAGGGCAGGAGTGTAATGAAAAGATTTTAAAGAATAGCGAGTGTATCTTGCTCCCTTACCAATCCCCAACTCCTCTCCAAACTCCCTGTTCTCAAGCTTCCTGGTTGCTGACTCACTCCTTTATAAAGCCCTGGACTGCCTGATAGCCCCTCCTCCTGATTAAGGCTCAACCAATGAGCAGAGGCTTCTAGACTTCAAACCCTGATTAGAAGCTCACAGCTTCCACCTGCCAGCCACAGCACTCACTCCGTGAGGGCGGGGGGGGGGGAAGGGAAAGGAGGAAAAAAAACCCCAAACAGCCAAACACAAGCTCAGCACACAGCAAGAAATCCCTGGACTGCATGCCAGCTCCGACTTCTCAGGAAGCATGCAGCTGTTGTGGGGAGCAGAGGAAGAGCATGCGCTTCCTGAGAAGTTGGAGGTGGCATGCAGTCCTGGGACTCCTCTTCTCTCTCTCTCTCTCACGTACGTGTTTAAGGAAGTACCTGGAATTCCCCAGGTACTAGCCGAGCTGTCCCTTTTCCTTTCCCCCTGGCCAGACGCCCCCATCAGCACCCTGCCCCAGCACCTTGCTCCAGCACTCTGTCCCCTGCCCCCACCAGCACAGTTGGGTCGAAATTAGTGAAGCTTGGGGTTTTTTGGAGGGGTTGTTTTTTGCATCTCACTTATGTGGCCCCGACTGACTTTTCTGTGGGTCAGTGACCCCTGACTCAAAACAGGTTCCCCGCCCCTCTCATAAACAAAGACAATGCTGAAACATGTTGTGTTTGACATAATATTTTATTTAAAAATGAAGCCTGGCCAACAATCCCCCAATTGGGGCCAAGTCCCCATCTGGCCGCAGCATCATAACACTCCTGCACCCCCACATCCTCTCACATCCCCAAACTCCTGCACCCCCACATCCCCAGTCTTCTGCCACAATACTCCTGCACTATCCACACACTGCAAATCTGTGTTCTGAGTCCATCATACTCCCATCCTCCCTGGCCTGAGCCCCTCATACACCCCAGCCCAAACTCATGCACCTTCACAACCACAGCCCTCCACCTGACCCCAACACTGTCCAGCCTGGAGCCCCCTCCCTGGGACGGCATACCAGCACCTATTTTCCCCCGACGCGGTTGGGTTTTTTTGGGGGGTTTTTTTGCTTAACAGCTTTCCCCCCGGTACGTGGCTCTTCGCACTCTGTCCGCCGCTATTTTGGCTCTTTATCTCTAACGGTTGGGCCACCTCTGTACTAGGTGATTCATAGAAAGTTTCTCCTAACCTTTCTTCAAGTAGTATCCTTGTTGGGTGCTTCACTAAAGGTGTGCATGTGTGTTTCAAGCCCTTGTCAGTTAACAACATTGGTTCAGCCCACACGTGCTCCCTTTGCCTCCTCATGCCAGATATCCAAACTATATAGAAATAGTCCTCAGTTTTCTCTCAGCTACCTTATCCTTAGATGAACCTTGTATCCACCTTGAGCATACTTGGGCTTTTCTAATATTTCTGTAATGGTGAAGATTGTTGTTAGTATAGTTTGAGAGGATTATTTTACTCCTCTCTTTCCCTTGTTGGAGACATTTCCCCCTGCCATGGCATTCCTGGCTCTACAGATTTCAAATGTTGCCCCTTCTGCTGAGAGTATACTTGTGGGTGACAGCCGCTCAGTGTGTTGTGTTGCTTGGGGGGAGTCCCATATCTCCTAGAAGTGCAACTTTTGCCTGGCCCTCGAGTCCAGAGAAAGGAAAAACAGGGAAATGAAATTTTCCGCCAGTGATGGAAAGCGCCCTCCAGCCAGCTTCTGAGTCTAGTCGGAAGCCACCTTCTTCCCAAATATATGTCTTTGGACAGATCAAGTGCCCATTCTGCCTTGCACAGGCTTCCCTTAAGAAAGAGAAATCTTCAGAGGCTCCAATGCAGTGGTCCCCAGTGCGGTGCCCACGGGTGCCATGGCGCCTGCTGGGGCATTTATGTGCTCCCGCTGAGTGACCAGGGCCAGCCCAAGCCATTCTTGCGCCCCGGGCGCGCGGCGCATGCGCGGCCCCGCCCCTGGCAGCCCCAAAAGGTTGGGGATCACTGTTCCAATGAATGTTTCCAGTAAGAGGTGCATGGACTCTCACCATAAGGAGCCAACTCCTAAGAAGTCCAGGTCCTTGATGAGATTTACAGTGTTTTGAAGCCTCAATCTCATGAGTCAGTACTGCTGAGTCAAATGACTTTTTCTCTGCTACCAGCAGGGCTGTAAAATCCGAGATGGTGAAGGAGAGACAGCTTTGAAAGGGCTCGGTACCTTTTGCCAGCAATGAAGGCAAGTATAGACATTCAGGACTGGTTTTATCAAGTTCAGTCCAGCCAGCAGTAGCCTTGCATGTGGCACCCTTTGCAGTAAGTAAGTGATGTCACCAGACACCAGGTCTGCTGACAGTGGTGGGAGGGGCAAAACGGGCAACAGTCCCTAAGCCTGGCGATTGAAAGGAGCCCGGGGCTCCTGGACATGGCTCTTGTTACTGCAGGGGCAAACAGAGTCCCAGGCTCTTTAAATTGCTGCCAGAGTGCCACATGGCTCACTCCAGATGGCGCTGGGGGGGGGTGCAGTGTGGTCTGGATATCATTAAAGGCAGGGAGGCAGCGCAGTCCAGGCAGCTGTGCAGGCTGGCTGCTCCTTGCCCAGCCCCTTCTGGGCATGTGGAGCCCACCTGCTCCTCCCACCTTGCCCAGATGCCTGGCAAGTCTGTTGGCATAAAAATGGCCATACTGCATCAGACCAAAGGTCCATCTACCTATCTTCCAACAGTGGCCAATGCCAGATGTCCCAGAGGGTATGAACAGAGGAGGTAATCATCAAGTGATCCCTCACCTGTTGCGCATTCCCAGCCTCTGGAGAAAACAGAGGCTAGGGACACCATTCCTATCCATCCTTGTTAATAGCCATTGATAGACCTAACCTTCATGAATTTATCTAGTGGGTTTCTGAACCCTGTTAAAGTCTTCATTACATCCTCTGGCAAGGAGTTCCACAGGTTGACTGCACGCTGTGTGAAGAAACTTCCTTTTGTTTGTTTTAAATTTGCTACCTATTAATGTAATTTGATGACCCCTAGTTCTTATCTTATGGGAACAAATAAACAGCTTTTCCTTATTCACTTTCTCCATATCTGTCATGATTTTATAGATTTCTATCATACCCCCCCCCCCAGTCTCCTCTTTCCTGAGATGAAAAGTCACAATGTTTTCAATGTCTCTGCATATGGCACCCATTCCTAACCTCTAATAATTTTTGTTGCCCTTTTCTGAACCTTTTCCAATGCCAGTATATCTTTTTTGGTCTGTGTGCAGTATTCAGGATGAGGGCGTACCATGGATTCATATAGAGGCGATAAGATATTCTCCGTCTTATTCTCTCTCCCCTTTTAAATTATTCCTAACATTATGTTTGGCTCCTCTGCTAGACACCATTCATGTCTATTTAAGTGGTCTTGTTGGCTTTGGTGATCGTGCCTTGGCTATCATGTCAGTATCGATCCCCTATTTAGTGCCATAAGGCTTCAGATAACTAAGTGCATCTCGAAAATGAATGAACTAGAGTCCTTCCTCTTCATGGGTACTGAACGTCTCTTAGTACTGAAACTCCCAGCTCCAGGCTACCATCCTCCATTAACACAGGACTTTTCAGAGTTTTCTGAGGTTGCTGCTTTGGTTGAGTTGAGGAGGATGAGAGAGACAGTCAGTCATCTCTTCTTTGTTTAGAGTTCTCCAACATATCCATTCAGGAAGGCATTCTCAGAGAAAGGTGGAACCAACCCTGCAAGCCATTATCATTTCTGTCTGTGTCCTTCAGTGGTCAGACTGGGATCCTGGGGCTGCCAGGCCACCAATACCATCTCAAAGGGAGACCAGTGTTGTGCAGCTCTCATCTCCCTAACCAGCTCCCACACACAAGATGTTTGAGGAGCACGAGGGTAGAGCAAAAGAGGACACCTATTTCATCCTTGTTTCCAGATCTGGAAGTTCTGTCTCCATCACCGTCCATGCCTAATGATTTTTGGCAATTTCTAGACCTTGTAAAGGAAGCAGCTGACACTTAAAATTCTTCTTGAATAGGTCAAGGATTCACATCACAAACTGTTGGATTTCTTGCCATCAGTAACACCTTCCAGAGAGGCGTTACCCATCAGTGAAATGCTCCTAGATCTGGCTAAGATGGTTTGGTAGGCACCTGCCTTACTTATGTACGCTTGTAAATGGGCAGATAAAAAGTATTATCTCCCTACAAATTCTATAACCTCAGCTTCTTTTTCAATAGCAAAAATGAGGGGAACTTTGTTTGGAATTTAATTTTGAAATTAATTAGTGAGTTACTTGAAATAAGGTATGAAATAAGATGTATAAATATATCTATAATTTTAATTGTTTTTTTTGTGAATTTGCTGGACTGCTACCTACAGCTAAATAAACACTGCTGAGATGCCTGTTATAGATTCATATAGTGGAAGGCCAAAAGGAAGTATTAAATCTAGTCTCACCTACTGTGGGGCACATTTCACCCAGTTACTCTTGTGTTAATTTCAATAACTTACCTTTCTGGAAGATATGCTTCAGTCAAAAATATTCAGAATGGATATTGAAGATATAAAGAGACTGAGAATTCATCACTTCCCTTGATAAACTTTTCCAGTCATTAATCACACTCACTTTTTAAAAAACTCAAATTGCAAATAAGAATTTTTCTGGCTTCAGCTTTTGGTTTTTAGTACTCAGTTACGTAGGGTAATGAAGATTAGTTCATACTTGTGTGCATATGTCTGTTTAATCTTTTTGCTAATCTGCTTGTATACATCTAAAATGGATTTTTTTTATTTGTCAGCAATTTGACCTTGTTTTATTGTTAGCTGTTCCACTGACCTAAAAACAAACAGGTTGTGTTTGCTGTCTTTCTGGATTCAATCATATACTAAGTGTTAAGAGGGAAGACTAAGGATCGAAAAACGTAGGACCTTTTCCCCACTTGTGGCCATTGAAGTATGGGTATATTCCCCCTACTCCTTCCTGCATTATTCTAGCCTGTTCCAAGTTGGAGCATATATTTGGAGTTATATTTTTAGTTACCTGAGTTCCTCCTGAAGTTTCCATTGAAACACACTTCCTTTTGTTTCATGAATAGCTCTATGATGTAGCAGTGCACTATTAAACAACTACTGTGTTTTATCCAGTGGAATCTGCATTTCAGTTATGGCTAGTGTATTGTATTGTTAATGTTGTTAGTGTATCTGCAGATTTGGTGAATAAATCTTTTATGTTTTCAGAGTAACAAAGCACAGGTACTTAATGTGGAATATAACCTGATATAAAATAAAAAGTGTGCATTATTGTTATTGCATTATTATGCCAAATTAATATTCTTACTGAAGTGAGTCAGAAATGTGTTTTTTGTAAATTGAATTGTTTTTGTTCTGATGTCTCAGATGCATTGCTCACTAACATCCAGTGAACTTCTCTGGTGCTGGTTTATGGACTATATGCAGAAATGAACAGAAGGATGCACAGTTGTGTTTGGATTAGAAAGAAAATGTCAGCTTTTCTATAGCTTTTCTTTATGCTATTCTGTATTTGTTTCAGTATAGAGTGGTAGGACCATATACTGAATGCTTTTGGTATAAGAATAAAAATGATATTCTGGGGACAGATTCAAAGTAGAATGTGAAGATCTAGTGAGTCAGCTTGGCCTCTCCCTGACCTAGAAGAGGAAACACTCCCTAAGACTCCCCTGGTTGGTGGTGCCAGAGCAACCCAGCCCCACCCACAGGAAGCAGAAAGGCAGGGCAGGAAGTATAAAAGGAGGAGCTCCAAGCTCAGTTGGAGCCCAGCAGCCGGGCCAGCCAGACACTCCACCCAAGCTCCCCAGGAGGAAGGCCCAGCTACCCTGCCAGAGAAGGGAGAAATAGCCTGGGTCATCAGGGCCCCTGCTGGGCCCAGAAGACTGGGTTGGGCCACCTGGACTGCTGCCAGGCCCACAAGACCTTCAGGGCTACCACAGTTGTTGATGCTCTACGAAGACTGGCCTGGACAGCCAGGGCTACAGCTGGACCCAGGAGAGTGGCTGGCACCACCTGGACCACTGACCCCGAGCCAATGGACAGGCTGCCAGCACCATCGTCCCTGGCAGACCCCCTGGAACAGACGTGGAGCCAGTAGGCCCCTAGGGGGAATCAGGAAGCAGCCTAGGGGTAGCTGACCTAGGGTTGGCTGAGGAAATGGAGGTCAACTGGGCAGCGTGTTGTGGTTAGGACCCCCGCTGACCTAGTGACCTGGTTGACGTGTTGTAGCCAGGATCCCCGCTGACTTGGTGGCAGCCTGTGCTGCCACTCTTAGGGCCCTGGGCTGGGATGCAGTGGAGTGGGTCAACCTATGCCCATCCCACCACCCTTCCCTTTGGGTGGCAGGTTCCCCCTTGTAGGGGGTAAAAAACCCCTGTGCTTGTCAGCTCTCCCCCAGCGAGAAGACCCGACCCCCGCCTCAGCCTGCAGACAGGCCTGAGCTTCAAACTGTGTATGTGTTTGTGTGTTTCCCTGCCCTGTCTGAGGGCTGGGTAGTATAAACTATTGGTGGCACCTGCTGAGTGCCTGGCACCCATAATAAGGATGTTAACTAGCGGTTAATTGACTAATTGAGTAGTTGATAGGCATTTCCGCTTTCCTCCTTTAAAATGTACAAGAGCCCCTGTTGGGGCTCTTGTACATCTCAAAGGAGGAATGCAGAACTCTGTGTACACACACCGACCCTGGGCCCCATGCTCCATTGGGGACTCTTGTGCATTTCAAAGCTGGCACCCTGGGCTCCATGCGGCGCTTTCGCCAGGCTTGAGCTCATGCTGTTTGTTTTCGCCTCGCCCTGAATAAGGGCCAGGCCTTTACCCTGTCACCCGGCCTGAAGAAGGACCTTGTAGTGAGGCAGCTTGGCCGTCCTCCAGACAGAGACTAGTACAGAGGAGTACTAAGCAGAAACTTTTCAAAATCGAATAGTTTGTGACTTTCTTGCCCTCACATCCCCTCCCCAAACAAATGAGAATGAAATTAATTTCTCCAAATTGACCACAATACCCATTCTCCCGTCTAAAAGTTGAAATGGGATCTCCTGCAAAAGAAATAGATTCTGTAGTAAAACATGCTGTGCCATTCCATAGTGTAAACCTACTATTGCTATCACTGTTAATGCTCCTTACAGTGTTAACATGATTTCATTTTTACATTGCTCTCCTCCCTGTTTTCTTGTGTTGACTTGCTTTTTGTCAAATGTTAAAATTATAAGGGATTATGTTTTCAATTATATGCACATATAATTTTTAGCATAAAGTGGTGATCCTGGAGTGGGGTCTCAAAATGCTGCTACTGAAGTGTGATCATCTTCCATGGTAGTTACGGACCCTCAGGTGGCTGACAAGGCCAATGCTTGAACCACAAGTTCTATTACAGTGAGGACAGATGTTTCCAGGTAGAGCATAGGGATGTTAAATTTCGATTAATCAGCTAATCGAGTAGTCAATGGAATTTCCATTGCCTACTTGATTAGTCAGTGGGGCAGGGGGCGCTCGCTATCCCGCTGTGGAACCCTTATTTTCACTTTGCGGAACCCCAGGGTTCTGCAAACACCATTGGGAAACATTATGTTAGTGGACTAGTCACTCCTCCTAAAGAGGCAGCTAGGGGGAGGGAAGACAAGAGGGTACTCCAAAGTAGCAGTGCTACTTGAAGCCTGGGGCCAGACTCTGGGCTCCACATGGTGCTGCCACTTTGAAATGCCGCGTGCAGCCTGGGGCCAGCTGGGGTGTCCCCAGGCTGCACACGGCATTTCAAAGCGGCAGCGCTGCATGGAGCCCGGGATCAGCTGGGAACTCCCCCACTGACCCTGAGGTGCACTGCTACTTTGAAATGTGGTACTGCCGCTTTGAAATGTGATCAGGTGGGGAGTCCTCTGCTGATTCCAGGCTCCATGTGGCGCTGCCGCTTTGAAACGCCACAGGCAGCCCGACATCAAGCTGCACATGGCATTTCAAAGGGGCAGTGCTGCATGGAGCCCAGGATCAGCTGGAGTCCCCAACTGATCCTGGGCTCCACACAGCACTTTTGCCTTTGAAATGTAGCAACAGCCCATCAGCTAATTGAATAGTCAGTGCAAAATGCATCAACTATTTGATTAGTCGATATTTAACATCCTTAGTAGGGAGGGGGGAAGTGACTAGTTGAGCATTTGCTTATTGGCTCTTTGACTAGTTGCTTACATCCCTAGTACAGCAGAAGATTCTTGAGCATGACTAGAAGCCAGTCTCTCCTTCCTCCTACATCGATTCTCCTATTCAGCTTTTTGGCGGGCAAATTCAAAATTAATAAAGTCATTGCGTAGGACTTGTCTCTTGAGCAATCCTGCCCAAGTAATTCCCAAGTGTCAATGTCAGTGTTGCACTTATTTAAATCATCCTTTAGCAGGTCCTTATAATGCTTCCGTTGTCCTCCCACGTTACATTATCTATCTTTCAGCTGAGAAAACAGGACCTGTTTTGGTAGGTGATGGCATCCAAACAATGTGACCAGTCCAGCAAAGTTGCTCACGGATGATCATTGTCTCAATACTGGTGGTCTTTGCCTCTTCCAGAACACTGCTGTTAGTGCTCCTGTCTTCCCCTTTGATCTTCTGCTGGTGATACCTCTCAAGGACTTTCAAGCAATGTCTGTAGGTTGTCCAGGTTTCAGATCCATACAATAGTGTTGGGAGAATGATGGCTGGATAGAAAAGAAATTTGCTGTCGGTTCTAATGTCATGATCTTCAAAAACCCTGTGCTGCAAACAAGCAAAGGCTGCACTGGCACAGCTCAGTTAATGATGGATTTCCACATCAATATCTGCCCTGGATGAAAGATAACTTCCAAGGTAGAAAAAATGATTGACATTCTCAAATGCCTCTCCATTGGTTTTAATAGATGTGGTGCATGGTACCTCATTTGGGGAGGGCTGATGGAGCACTTGGGTTTTCTTGATGTTGAGGGTGAGACCAAGACATGCATAAGCATCAGCAAACACATTCAAGATAGCCTGAAGATCTTTCTCAGAGTGGACAGAAACTGCATTGCCATCAGCATAGTAAAGTTCTATGATAGATGTGGTGCAAATCTTTCTCAGCTTTCAGCCTGTTAAGCCTAAACAGCTTTCCATCCATTCTGTAGATGATTTCAATGCCAACTGGGAGCTTCCCAGCAATTAGGTAAAAAATTACTGCAATAAAGACTGTGAGCATGGTTGGGGCGATGATACAGCCCCGTTTCACTCCTGTTTGTACTTTGAAAGGTTCACTCTGGGAGCCAGTGCTGCTCAGAACAGTCACTTTCATGTTGTCATGAAGCAACTTTAGGACACTGATGTATTTATCAGGATATCTAATGTTTGAAAGTACAGTCCAAAGGGCACAGTGATTCACCAAGTCAAAGGCTTAAGTTAGATCAGTGGTCTCCAATCATTTTAACCACAAGATCACTTTTTCAATTAAAGTGCAATGTAAGATCTACCACAAACCCAAATACCCTTGCCCGGCTTCCTTCCCCACCTTTTCTGAGGCCCCATCCCTGCTCCACCCCTTCTCTGAGGCCTCACCCTGCTCATTCCATTTCCCTGATGCTATCTAGTGTGGTAGCCAATGGTTTCCCCACAGGTATTGATGATTGCTGCTTTCAGCTGGCTCCAGTGTTCCTCAATTTCTTCTGAAAACTCTGATGGAAACTTTTCTTCTAAGTCTGCTTGGAAGTGGTCACGCTTAATGGGGTCCTTCAGATCTTGAACCTTCATCTTGCGCCTGATCTGTTTCTTTTGCAGCCCCCATTTGGGGGCAATCTTAATTTTCATTGTGGATTGAATGAGGCAATGATCAGTCCAGCAGTCATCAGCATTTGTCATTGCTCTTGTGAGAAGTAAGTCACTACAATCTCGAGCATGAACTGTGACATAGTTGAGAAGACACCAGTGCTTTGAACGGGGATATCTCCAAGATGTTTTGAACTTGTCCTTTTGTCGAAAAAGAGTGTTTGTGATGTTAAGTTCCTGTTCAGCACACTTGGTCAGGAGCAGGATTCCATTTGAGTTGCTTTTGCCAACTCCTTCTTTCCCGATTGTTCCTTTCCACAGGTCTGAGTCTTGTCCAACACGTGCATTGAAATCTCCCAGAAGAATGATCTTATCTTCTTTAGGGATCTCCGATAAAATGGTTTCCAGAGGAGAGTAGAAATCTTCCTTTACATCCTCTCCGTGTCCACTGCTGGCACATAAGTGCTCACAATAGTTACTTTTTGGTTTTGGTGAGCCTCAATTGGAGTATCATAAGCCTCTCAATGATGCCTATTGGCAGCGCAGAGAGGCACCTTATGACTTTAATAGCAAAGCCTACCCTGTACAAATCGAGGTTCATCTAAAGATTTTCCCTTCCAGAAGTAGGTGTATCCTCCATTTTCCTCCCTGACCTATCCTTCAGCAGCACTTCTAGTTTTGGACAAGGCAGCAATATTCGTGTTAAACTGGCTTAATTTGTAAGCAATGAAAGCTGTATGTCAGTCTGGTTGATCACTGTCTGAGTCGTCCATCAGGGTATGTATGTTCCAGGTTCCAAAGCTGAAAAGTTTCTTATCTTTTTTGACTGCTGGGGTGATAATCCTACTGGATGTGACTATCCAGCCAGAAGGAAAAGGGGCAAGATTAATTAATTTTAGGGCACTTTTTTAGCCCTCTCCATATATGGGGTGAACAGAGTGGGTCTTAAAGAGGTCTGCTCAGTCATGGGTGCAGCAGCTGAGGTGCTCGACCTGCCTCAGTCCTCGAGCAAGATGACTGAATCACACACACACCACCTGTGTGTCAGTCTGTGACTAGGAACTTCTGGATCTCACAGTTCTGTTGCTGTCGCCAATCGCCACCTGATCTTTGACTTGTGCAGATGATGTTTTCCCAAAAACTGGAAGACACCTGTGCGGGATTTCTATTAATGTAGGGATACTGGTGCACACTGTCCTTGTCAGATAGAGGGCTTGAAACCAATGGCATGGACACCACGACATTTGGAGATCCTCTATCTGCTGCAGCCTTCATCAGCCTTCACAGCCGCTGTAACATTACACAACAGTTTCACCTCCATTGTGCAGTTATCCTCCATCTGCTCTGCCGTTGAGGACTTCTTGGATCACACTCTGTCTGGAACCTCTCCCTTGACCGTTCTCCTAAGGGAGTCCATGACTGCAGGCAGCGTTGCTCTCCGGGGTCATTGGAACATGCAAGTCTCTCCACCACTACAAAGTGACCATCTATGGAGAGGGGCTAGTACTATATAAATGGCAAAACTTACTCACTGGTGGTGAATGGCAATAAGGTAAACCCCTCACCTCTTATCTAAATATGCATATTAATTTTACTTGGCTGTTCATTCTCTTGGAATGTCCTGAGAGGTAGCCAAGTTTGGGGCAGTAGAGGTCAGTGACTTTCCTTTCTTGGTACTTTTTTTGTTGCCACAGTTATTTCATGTTTCTTTCCGAATTCCAGTAGAGCTGTGTGTGGGTGTGAAATAATTAACTGTGGATCAATCCCAGTTCCGCCCTATCAGAAAAAAAATCTTTGACATGCGGGCCTTCTTTATGTAGTACCTCTGTTTTAACACAGTTGCTCTGCATTGAAGAGAAACTGATTTTTTTTTACTTCAGTCTTGTTTAAACCTTATTTTACTTGGTTGTGAGTGTAGTTGTGGTAGAGACATTTCTCTCCTTCATGATCTCCTCTCCCCCACCTAAGGGTGCGCTCCCCATGGATCCTGCCTTTCATAAATGTTGCTGTTTGAACACAAGCTTGGTATTTCAATGACACTCCTGACCAAATGCACGCTCTGTTATCATGGCCCACTCTGTAACAATGAATGAATCTACGTTGCACAGAGTTTTGCTTCAAAACCATGAATATTAAACCATGAAATTTAGCAGCTCTTATTAAGGATGGGGAGAAAGGATTCAAAACCATTTTCAAGGGAAATAGCTTAAGAGGGTGGTCAAACATTCATACATGTAATCATTAGTCTTAAATCAATGTTGTGGGTTTTTTTGGGGAGCTTGACTTCTGATTTTTGAACATTTTGGCTTGGCAATTTTGATATGTGGTTTAACATACGTGAGCTTTTGGTAGTGTTTTGCCAATCCCTTGTTGTACCTTGGATAAGTGAACAGCAAGTTTTATTTAAATGCATGCTGTTTTATGGCAATAACATTGTGTGTTAACCTGCAATATATTTTGAATGGTGTCCACCAAATGGAATTATCATTTGCAGTGTTTGTTGCTTTGTTGAATTATCAGTAGCATGAATTGCAGTATGCTACATTCTGAGAAACCTTTTTTTGCCTTCTGTTGAGGGCACAATAGAACAATCAAGATCTGTAACAACTAACATTGAGGTAGAAAACAGTTGTGCTGTAACGTTTGAAGGATAATCTATGTTCATATTTGATTTTAAATCAGTTCATGTTTTCCCAGCTCCAACCTAAAATTAACCAGTTTTTGTGCCAAAGGCCCCTGATAAATTGTCATACGGTGTATTGGCTGATTATTTTCCATTGCACATGCAGGTGACCAATTAGCCATATAGCTAATCACACAATCATAGCAATAGCATGCATACATACACACTATTAAGAGAATTTGGGCCCAGATATTTTAAAACTTGGTCAGTTTTTCTGTGTGTTCTGTGTTAAAATAATTATTAAGTATTATGCCATCAGAATTTATAGTTCAACTTAATTTAGCACAGCGTATAAAATAAAAATTACGTAGCACTTGGAGCGTAGATGAACTGACACTTTTTTGGAGCACTCAAAAATGTTGTAGGCACAGACACAATTCCTGGCATCTTTTAAATTTGTACCCTGGTAAATTACTATTTGCAATATCAATACCTTTGCCGAAAAGCTAGTGAAATTTCCAATAATATGCGATGATATGCTTTTCAAAAGTCCTAAGCTACTCTTATTTAAATTCAACCATGTTAACTGCTGGTTTGCATGTTTTTTTTCTTAGACTGGTTTCCTATAATCATCCCAGTCACTGTTTTACGGTGATCATAAATGATCGCTGAATTGAAGGCTACCAGAAGATGCATGATCTTATGCAAGTTTCAGAGTATGTGATTTATCTCAGTTTTCTCATTGTTTCCCTCAGTTCTTTGTAGACCACAGGTGTGCCTAAATTCTGCTCTCAGCAGTATAAATTGACAATTTCCTCAATATACTAGCATCAATTCAGAGTTGTGGTAGATGTAATTGACAGCAGAACTTCAGTCCTAGATATTTCCATTCTCGATGGTAGATGTAATTGACAGCAGAACTTCAGTCCTAGATATTTCCATTCTCGATGAGTCAATGTTTAAAATCAGCAAATGGAAAGGAAAATAGTTACACACTTCAGTTTATTTTTTAAAATGTCAGTCCCCGATAGGTATATGCAATCCTGTTTAAAATGTTAACCAGTTCAACTACATATTCACCTGGTTAACCAGCCTGCCATGTCATGCTGCAGGCAAGGAGTCACTGGAGCAGCTCCCAACCCCTATGAGCATGCCGGTAAGGCAATGTTTACCTGTAAAGAAGTTACCCCTTTACATCCCTAATACCTGGCACAATGATTTGGTAGTTATAATGACCTAATGACAATCTTTAAGTAGTTCAAATCTGTCTATTGTTGAAATTTGTTCAATCAAATATGTTCATACATCAAGACTTTGTGAGTTGTAAAGAAAATAATTATCTGTTTCTTGTTCTTATAGGCCATTGGCAGCTGTTTACAAAAAATTAGAATTGGTGCAAATATAAAAAAGGGTGAAAAGTAGACTAATGCAGTTATACAATTATCTCAAATTTGACCCCCGAGAGATAAATTAGGAACATATGAGTACTGGGTGTGAGCTAAATCACTGGCTTCTCAGTCTGAAATCCTGGCAGCTATAGATAAAGGCATGGAAATGAAAGAAAACCATAATATTTGATCACATGTATAATTCTGCATAAGGTGTGTAAGGAGTGAGAGTAGAGTAGGGAAAGAATTATGGTAATTATGTTATCATAGACTCATAGAAATATAGGGCTGGAAGGAACCTCGAGATCATCTAATCCCAGGACTACTCAACACACGGCCTGCAGCCCATCTGTTTGCGGCCTGCGGAACAGTTTGAGTTTACGCAGGGCTCAACATGTGTCCTGCGAGTGGGAGCCAAAGCAAAAAAGTAGTCAATATAATCATCTTCTGTTGATATGCATTTTAGTAGTTACATTCCTACATTTTAGTAGTTACATTCCTACATTTAGTAGAATCCCCCAATGCTATAGAGGTAAGTAATCGCTTTCAGGCTCTCTCCACAGGCTCTGCAGTGCTGAATGCTTTGGAAGGGACCTCACCAGGAAGAAACTGGAAGGGAACACCATCCTACTGGAAGGCATGGGATGCGTAGTCCTAGAGATGGGGGGTTCCACGACCACCACCCCCAAAAGAAAACGACGGGTGGTGGTGATCGGGGACTCCCTCCTAAGAGGGACTGAGCCATCCATCTGCCGTCCGGACCTGGAATCTCGAGAGGTGTGCTGCTTACTGGGAGCTCGAATTCAGGATGTGACTGAGCAGCTTACCAAACTGATCAAACGTTCGGATTGCTACCCCTTCCTGCTTCTCCATGTGGGAACAAACGATACGGCCAAGAATGACCTTGAGCGGCTTACTGCGGATTATGTAGCGCTGGGAAGAAGGATCCAAGAATTCGGAGAGCAAGTGGTATTCTCGTCCATCCTCCCTGTTGAAGGGAAAGGACTGGGCAGGGATCATCGAATTGAGGAAGTAAATGCGTCGTTGCGCAGGTGGTGTCGCAGAGAGGGCTTTAGTTTCTTCGACCATGGGACTCTGTTCCAGGCACAAGGATTGTTAGGAAGAGATGGGATCCACCTAACCAAGAGAGGAAGGAGCATCTTGGCGGGCAAACTTGCAAACCTACTGAGGAGGGCTTTTAAACTAGGTTCGTTGGGGGACGGTGACCAAAACCCTGAGGGGAGTGGGAAAGTCGGATACCAGGAAGAAATGCAAAGAGGAACGAGCAACAAAGGAGGACCCCAGATTCGAATGGAGAAGATAGGGCGATCAACTGGTTATCTGAGGTGTTTGTACACTAATGCGAGAAGCCTGGGCAACAAACAGGAAGAACTGGAGGCCCTGGCCCAGTCCAAGAAATACGATTTAATTGGGATAACAGACACTTGGTGGGATGACTCGCATGACTAGAGCACTGTCATGGAAGAGTATAGACTGTTCAGGAAAAACAGGCAGGGGAGAAAAGGAGGAGGAGTTGCACTATACGTAAGAGAGCACTGTGATTGCTCTGAACTCCAGTATAAAGAGGGAGAAAAACCTGTTGAGAGTCTATGGGTTAAGTTTAGAGGAGCAAACAACAGCAGTGATGTTGTGGTTGGTGTCTGCTATAGGCCACCGAATCAGGTGGATGAGGTAGATGAGGCTTTCTTCGGACAACTGAGAGAAGCTTCCAGATCGCAGGCCTTGGTTCTGATAGGGGACTTTAATCACCCTGACATCTGTTGGGAAACCAATATGGCAGTACACAGGCAATTCAGGAAGTTTTTGGAGAATGTTGGGGATAACTTCTTGGTACAAGTGCTGAAGGATCCGACCAGGGGCCGTGCGCAGCTTGACCTTCTGCTCACAAACAGAGAGGAACTAATAGGGGAAGTAGAGGTGGGTGACAACCTGGGAAGCAGTGATCATGAGATGGTAGATTTCAGGATCCTGACCAAAGGAAGAAAAGAGAGTAGTAAAATACACACCTTGGACTTCAGAAAAGCAGATTTTGACTCCCTCAGGCACCTGATGGGCAGAATCCCCTGGGATGCTAACATGAAGGGGAAAGGAGTCCAGGACAATTGGCAGTATTTTAAAGAAGCCTTATTGAAGGCACAGAAAGAAACGATCCTGATGTGTAGCAAGAGAGGCAAACATGGTAGGAGACCGGACTGGCTTACGGGGGAAAATCTTTGGTGAACTTAAGCACAAAAAGGAAGCTTACAAAAAGTGGACTCTTGGACAAATGACCAGGGAGGGGTTTAAATGTATAGCTTGAGAATGCCGGGGGGTTATCAGGGAGGCGAAAGCGCAAATGGAATTGCGATTGGCTAAGGATGTGAAGGATAACAAGAGAGGTTTCTACAGGCATGTTAACAAGAAGAAGGTGATCAGAGAGGGTGTGCGGCCCCTACTGGATGAAGGAGGTAACCTAGCGACAGATGATGTGGGGAAAGCTGAAGTACTCAATGCTTTCTTTGCCTCTGTATTCACGGACAAGGTGGGCTCTCGGACTAATGCGCTAAGTGACGCAAGATGGGATGAAGATGGACAGCCCTTGGTGGGGAAAGAACAGGTTAGGAACTATTTAGAAAAAGCTAAATGTACACAAATCTATGGGTCCGGACTTAATGCATCTGAGGGTACTGAGGGAGTTGGCAAATGTCATTGAGGAGCCTTTGGCCATTATCTTTGAAAAGTCGTGGAGATCGGGAGAGATCCCAGATGATTGGAAAAAGGCAAATGTAGTGCCCATCTTCAAAAAAGGCAAGAAGGACGATCCAGGGAACTATAGCCCGGTCAGTCTTACCTTAGTTCCTGGAAAAATCATGGAAGGGATCCTTAAGGAATCCATTTTGAGGCACTTGGAAGAGAGGAAAGTGATTAGGAATAGTCAGCATGGATTCACAAAGGGCAAGTTGTGCCTGACCAATCTGATTAGCTTCTATGATGAGGTAACTGGCTCTGTGGACATGGGAAATTCAGTGGATGTGATATACCTTGACTTTAGCAAGGCTTTTGATACGGTCTCCCACAATATTCTTGCCAGCAAGTTAAGGGAATGTGGATTGGATAAATGGACGGTAAGATGGATAGAAAGATGGCTAGAAGGGTAGTGATCAACGGCTCGATGTCAGGATGGCAGTCGGTTTCTAGCGGAGTGCCCCAAAGATTCGATTCTAGGACCGGTTTTGTTCAATATCTTTATTAATGACCTGGATGAGGGGATGGATTGCACCCTCAGCAAGTTTGCAGATGACACTAAGCTAGGGGGAGAGGTAGATACGCTTGAGGGCAGAGATAGGGTCCAGAGTGCCTTTGACAAATTGGAGGATTGGGCCACAAGAAATCTGATGAGGTTCAACAAGGACAAGTGTAGAGTCCTGCACTTGGGACGGCAGAATCCCAAACATTGTTACAGGCTGGGGACCAACCAACTAAGTAGTAGTTCTGTAGAAAAGGACCTGGGGATTACAGTGGATGAGAAGCTGGATACGAGTCAACAGTGTGCCCTTGTAGCCAAGAAGGCTAATGGCATATTAGGTTGCATTAAGAGGAGCATTGCCAGCAGATCCAGAGATGTCATTCTTCCCCTTTATTCGGCTCTGGTGAGGCCACATCTAGAGTATTGTGTCCAGTTCTGGCCCCCCCACTACAAAAAGGATGTGGACGCATTGGAGAGGGTCCAGCGGAGGGCAACCAAAATGATTAGGGGGCTGGAGTATATGACCTTCAAGGAGAGGCTGAGGGAGTTGGGTCTGTTTAGTCTGCAGAAGCAAAGAGTGAGGGGGGATTTGATAGCAGCCTTCAACTTCCTGAAGGGAGGTTCCAAAGAGGATGGAGAAAGGCTGTTCTCAGTCGTGACCGATGTCAGAAGAAGGAGCAATGGTCTCAAGTTGTGGTGGGAGAGGTCCAGGTTGGATATTAGGAAAAACTATTTCACTAGGAGGGTAGTGAAGCACTGGAATGGGTTACCTAGGGAAGTAGTGGAGTCTCCATCCCTTGAGGTGTTTGTCTCGGCTTGACAAAGCCCTGGCCGGGTTGATTTAGTTGGGATTGGTCCTGCCTAGAGCAGGGGGCTGGACTTGATGACCTTCTGAGGTCTCTTCCACGTCTATGGTTCTATGATTCTATGATTCCTGAACTGTCATTGCTCATTAAAAGTGCTGTCATATGGGTGGAAATCAGGTAAATATTGCATTTTATTGATATCCGCAGAACTGACTTAAATGGTGCCTGTGTATTGTGTAGTCTTGGCTTCATATTTATATTCATGCAGTCAGTGCGAAAGAAGCTATTTGCATATATTTGCATATATATTTGCACATATATGCAATCACACTTAAGTTGCAGCCCTCGGCATGTGCTGTGAGTATCATTGTGGCCCCTGGGCCTTCCAAAGTTGAATAGCCCTGATCTAGTCTGTTCCCCCGTGGCAGACCCCAAGACAGTCCCTGAATGCTGTTTTATCCAAATTGTTCTTAACCGCCAGTGATGTGGATTCCACAATTTTCCTTGGTAACCTACTACAGTTCAAACTACCCTTAAAGTTAGAGCAGTGTTTTTTTTATTATCTAACCTAAAACTCACTTGCTGCAGATTAAATGGCTTGCTTTTTGTCCTAACTTCAGTCGACATAGAGACAATTGATCCCCATCCTGTTTATTACAGGTCTTAACATATTTGGAGACTTTTTCAGGTCCCTCTTCAGTCTTTTTTCCTCAAGATCAAATATGCCCAATATTTTCTTCTGGGATCAAGTTTTCTTAAACCCTTTTTCATTTTTGTTGCTCTCCCTTTGGACTCTCTCATTTAGTCCACATCTTTGAAGTACTGGCGCCAAAAACTGGACACAGTGCTCCAGCTGGGGCCTCATCATTTCATAGGAAAGGAGAATAATTCCCTCCTGTGTCTTACATAGGTGTTTTCTTTTTCAATTGCATCACATTGTTGACTCATACTCAATTTATGATCCACTGTAGCCCTCAGATCCTTTTCAGCAGTACTTTTCACAGTTGGCTGTTCCCCATTTTGGTTTTGTGCATTTCATTTTTTTCTTTGTAAAAATTGTTATATGCGCTTTAATGAATGTCACTTTGTTGATTTCAGACCAATTCTCCAATTTGTCAAGATCCTTTTGAATTCTAATCTTGTTCTCTAAAATGCTTGCAAGCCCTGCCAGTTTGATGTAATGTCAACAATTGAATAAGCATATTCGCCACTCTGTTATCCAACTCACTAATGGAAGTATTAAATATCATACTCAGGACAGACTCCTACTGGATTCTCCTGCATACATCCTAACATGTTGGTTATTAAGTACTGCAGCAAGGATGCTATGAACCTTGTACAATATAGAGTGTGTAATGGCTTCAGGATAAACTATGATGATTATCTACATGCCACTGAGTAGTCTACTCCTAAATCAAACCTATATTGCAAAATCTCTCTGCCAGAGAACAACATTCGTGCATATTATAAATCCAGAGCAGAAATGAGCATTTGGTACAACTACTATTGTTTAGATGCTATAGAATCACCAAGTGCTTTACAAATATTAATAGTTGAGACCCTGCAATATCTGAGCCTGTGTCTTCACTGCTGAGTTAACTCATGTTATCTTTGCTTGGTTTAAACTCCTCTCAAGTTGTTAGTTATTTCTGTTACCATAGTGTCTAGAGACCCTGTCAAAGACTAGGTCCCAATTGTGCAAACACAGAACAAAAAGATGGGCTACAGCCCAATGATCTTACAATTGAAGTGCAAGTCATGAGACAATAAATGGATACAGACAGATACAGGGAAGTACAAGGAAACGGCAGTTGGTTAGTGCAGGGGTTCTTAAACTTTGTGATACTGCGACCCCCCCCCAAGTTGCTCGTGACCCCCCGGGGGGGGTCCAGACCCACAGTTTGAGAAACGTGGGGTTAGCGTGTTAGGTAATAGTATGCTGAAACTAATAATAATTGTCAATTTTGTGTGTGAGTAGGTTTCATTACAAAAGGCTTTTTAAAGGGGCTT
Source organism: Pelochelys cantorii (assembly GCA_032595735.1). Classification (NCBI taxonomy): domain Eukaryota; kingdom Metazoa; phylum Chordata; order Testudines; family Trionychidae; genus Pelochelys; species Pelochelys cantorii. Next base: position 43,507,444 of record CM064336.1, read on the forward strand.
TGAAGGAAGATAATGAGGTAGCTGCACAATGTTTTCAGAATACCTCCCAGGCACGAGGGATGGCATTAAAAGATAATTCAGCAAAATTTGCTAAGGAGATTATGGAATTAAAGCAGCTAGATAATCTTCAGTTGATGATGATGAAAAATCACTATATTAACTGAGCTGGTTCTACTCATGATTCAGGCAATGCTGAATGAGTGAATCATGCAGATTTTCTTAGCAGAATTCAGGCAAAACACCTGCCTGAAATTTGTTGCTATGATGGGCGGATGTTTGTCTCCGGAATATTCAAATATTGTTTCTTTTGTTGTGTGTAAACTCTGACCTGGCTTTCACTAGGAGTGAAAGTTTTGTTGCCATGAAACCACTAGTGAATTATCTGCATACAGATTGCCCTTAAGCTGAGGTTTAAATGAGTAAAATGATGGAAATTCTAGTTAAGCATAGCTGTGAAAACACAAATAGAATATTGTGCTTTGTTCTGACTCGCTGTCTTGAGCTTATTTATTTTTTAATATGCACAAGTCTAAACTCTGAGCATCAGTACAATAAATTAACATTTGACTTTCAACTACAAATTCTTATGCTTTTGTTAGTTTCTCAAGTTTAGGATACATGTTGAAGTTGCACCAGTATAACCAGAAAATCTGTTTAAAAATAAGGGCAAACCTCTTCGTGGCCATGCTTATATCCATTCACAATTGGCTTATGTCAGCAATGCTAGCTAAACCAATATAGGTTCATTAAATATTGGTTTATCCACACAGGGATTTTATTAGTTTAAATAAAGGTAACTGTTGTAGTTAAAATGCATCTGTGGATATACAAGGTTCTGATTTTTATTTTAAACTACCTTCTGCTGATGGTTGTAGTTGGGGGGTGTGTGTGTGTGTGTGTGTGTGTGTGTGTGTGTGTGTGTGTGTGTGTGTTAATGGCATACCCTTAGTTTTCTGTCGGCATCACTCTGAAGATGTACTTTTTTCTTTGGAGGAACTATCATGCCAAGCTTGTCAAGCCACATAACATCATGCAAGTTCCTACACTGAGATCCAGTGATATTAGAACCTCTTTTGATAGGTATTATAAAATACACATCATTCTACTGTGCTTGCCTCTGATTTTTATCTAAAGCCTTTTTTAAATACCTCAAAATCAGTGCTTGAAAAAAATTGATTGTTTTTGCCAAAAAGGGAACAAACTCACATCTGCAAGCATCAAAATATTTTTCTTTTTCAAATAAAAATGGCAACGTTGGTTTTACTGAAAATGTTTGCTGAGCTCTCACCCAGGTGCCTGACAGGGAGGTCTAGCCTGTACTTTAATAGCAAAGGATGCTGCCTTGATAGCTTCAAAGCACACTGCTGGACCACAGATGTTGTCGGATCAGAGAGTTCCAGATTTGGGAGGTTCAACCTATAGTGTCATCTTTTAATTTGGATGTAACTGCTCTACTGGCAGTGAGAAGAGTTTGTTTTTCCATGGGTTGTCTTCACTGTAGAGTTAATTTCAGTACTAATTGGTGAGCCTATCAGGAGGTACAAATTACAGCACAGTTCATCAGCTTTTTAGATATTTTACCACAATTCATCAGCTGCGAACACAAACACTCTGTGTAGTGTGAGTGTTTGGTGGCCACTCTTACTTAGGCTACGTCTACACTGTGGCAGTTTTTTGGGAGAGGAAATGCAAATGGAGCGCTCATTTGCAAATCTCATGCTCTCATTTGCATATTCTCTTCCGATCCTTTTTGCAGAAGAGGTCTTTGCGATAAAAAGCCCTATGTAGATGGGGCCGTTTGTTAGAAAAAAACCCATTTTGCGCAAGATCCTGTAAACCTCATTTTTTGGTTTGGAGCTCTTCCAAAAAACTGCCGCAGTGTAGAAGTAGCCTTCGTGTTTGCTGCTATCATATTGTTTTTACCCCTTACAAGTCTTGTGTGTGTTTTGTCTATGTAGACAGCATTTTCCCTGGCCTTGTCAACCCTACCAAAACCTGCCTGTGAAAGACTTCCTCCCCTCCCCCCCTTATTTTTGACAAACGGTCAGTGTAGACACCATAAGGCCCTTTTTTGCATTTATTGCCCTCCAGGAAGTGTCCCACAATCCCCATGCTGCAACTCAAATGTGTGCTTTGAACTCCACTGCCCTACAACCAGGTGAAAAACAATCTTTCCCCCTGCCCCCATTTGCAAGCCACAAGAACTTTAAATTCCATTTCCTTCTTGCTGGCTCAGCATGGAGAGGTCTCATGGCATCTTCATACAGTACCGTGGCTGGCTGTTGTACCAAATGCTCTCTTGCTTGGACCACCATGGAGCTATTGGATTTGATCAGTGTATGGGGAGAAGTCTCTGTTTAGTCCTAGCTGTGAGTGACTTGTAGTGATTGGTTGGGACACGTAAGGGCACATTTCTCAAGGCTTGTTTGAAAAAGACTGTGACTGGGGACACTGCAGGGCAGAGCAAAGAAAAAGGAGCTGAGGTAGGTTTACCATAATGCAAGGGAAGCGAACTGTAACTCCGGTGCTGCATCTAAGACCTGCCATTTCTATAATGAGCTGTATGCTATCCTTGGTGGTGACCCCTACCTCTATCACCGAGAGCCCCATGGAGGCAGCAGAAAGAGAACCTAACCCAGAGGATGAAATAATAGAAGGAGAGGTTGAGCTAGATGAGGCTGTGCGGCTCCCAGCGGGGTATCCCAGTGAGGCAGGCAGCCAGGAACTATTCTCCACTGCTGAGGTGCACCGCCTGTCTCAGCAGCTGCTCTCTGTAAAGCAGGAGATGAGAGGCCGGGTAAGTAGCTGTGGTTTGTGGAGTGCAGGGGTAGGTGTAGGGTATAGAAAAGTGGGAGGCTGGCTGTGTTTCTGTGAGTTAGACATTGCCCTTTGGTATGGCCAAGCAGGGGGTGGAAGCACACCATAGGACGCTGTCTCGTGCCATTCTGCAGTCACTTGTGCAGGGACCAAAAAGCAGATATAGATGAGCTGCATAAGGAGCAGGGCAGAGTCCGCAAATATCCAGTACTTGAGCCCTGGTTTCCCGCCTAATTCTAGCAGTGAGATGTCTGCTAGAGTGATACCTGCCTGTGGGGATGTGTGATAATTTTAGAATGAGTCTGCTGCAAAGCTGTCTACATGCCCTGCAAAGACTGCATTTTCTTTTGTCTATATGCACATCTGCCCACCTTCCCAACCCCAACAGTCACCGTGGTGGATGGTTACAGAGATGTGAGCCTGTGAAGGGTTAATGAGAAAGTGCTTGATATGTTGCGAAAGGTGCTTGTAAGTGAAATGTTTCATTGCTATACTGGAATTTAACAATCCCTCTTTTATGCATTGTCCAAATCAGCTAAGATCTTGAGGTTCGTACCATGCACCCAAGCCAAAGGTCTTTGGCAGTTGAAAAAAAGAGGCCAAGATGCAGCAAAGAATATATGTTGAGGAAGGTGCTACAGCACTCGTCCACAGGGAAAAGGGAATGAAAGGAAAGCTGGGAAGCCAAAAGACAGGACAGAAAAGAAAATCAAGCATTTGAGAAGGACACAAGTGAGTGGATGATGAAAGTCATGAAAAGTAATGGAGGAGCGACTAGAGATGCTCAGGTCTTTAATAATGCTACAGAGTGATCAGATGCAGAATCAACATCCCCTTCAGGATATGCACAATTCTTTGTCAAGCACCACCCCCACACTCCCATGCCCACACACTGCTTTGCACTGTCTGGGAACCTTCAGCTTCCCCTTCATTCCACCCCTCTCACAACACTGGCAATGACATACACACAGCTGTGAGATTTTTACCATTTCCAAGCCCCTCCTTTACCAGCAAATGTGTGCTTTGGTGAGGTCATTGAATATTTCTTGGTCAGTAAAGACAAATCTTTATAACGGTGAAATGTTTCTATTTTGTCTTAGACAAAGTCACAAAGCAGTTACTTTAGTTCCAGGTACAGGCTTTTTAAGCATTTTCTGGCATGGACATGTGGTGCCAAAATTTTACATGGGATGCACCAGGGACGCAACTCCAGACCAGATATATTTTAGTGCCTCTCATTGCCAAAGTGCTTCCTCAAAGCGTCCCTGATGTTAATAGCAGCTTTGTGGGCTCCTCTGGCATCTCTAGTATCTGGCTGCTCAAACCCCACCCCTGAGCATACATTTCACCCTTAGATTCACACAGGTTATGTAGAATGCAGCATGCAGCTATAACCATGGGAATATCATCCATGGTAAGATCTAGCCTGCCACTGAAGGCGAGATGGAGGTATCTCTATCTCCCAATGGCACATCCACCTCCGTGTGGCACCCACTTGGCCTTTTGTTAAAATGCTCCTTGCTGCTGTCCAGGTACCCTGTGTAAGGTTTCCTGAGTCAGAGCTGTAAGGGGTAAATTGGGTCTCCCAGGATCACTATGGGCATTTCCATACCCCACATTGTAATTTTGTAGCCTGGAAAGAAAGTTCCCACCTGCAGTTTTCTGTACAGGCCAGTGCTCCTGAAAATGCATGTGTCAGGCACCTTTTGCAGATCACCCCGCACTGATGTTAGTAAAATGCCCAGCAGTGTTCCACAAGCACCTGCAACACCAGCTATCCCTTTCTATTGATGTACTCTGTTGCAAGGTGGGCTGGCAATAAAATTGGAATAGGTGTGCCATCTGTTGCCCACTGAGAAAAGCCCATCTCTGTAAAGCCCATCGCTGTATGCACATTCCGAGAGTCATTCCTCCATAGCAGGATGCAATTTATTGCCCTGCTCACTTGCAGTAACACAGCTACAGTGTAGTCTCCCCCCTCCAAATTGGTTTGTATCAGTTAGCAATCTGGAGTTGCCATCATCCACGCAGCAATTGCCACATCCTTCACTACTGAGAGGGGGGCTCTCATTCTGATGTCCTTGCGCTGTAGGTCAGGGGCCGGCTTAGCACACGTCTCCAGCAAGGTCACTTTATGATGATGTGATCCCATCAATCGGTGCCACTTTCCTTAGCCAAAAAGTTACAGTCTAACATTTGCAGCTGCTCTGTGAGTGTCCAAAGCTCTGCTAAGTTGCTGCTGTCCATATTACACAGAATGTCGGGCGTATTTCATACTCTCTGGATAATATGCTTAGGCATATTCATATTTATAACTCAAATATGCTTTGCTGAATGTGTATATTCTGTTAGGTTTCATGTATCATTCCTGTATTTGAAGTTAGAATTTCAAAGCATAAACCTGCTAATTGATGTACATGTACTAACTGAGGGCAATTAGTGGTACATGTTGAAGCTCTAAAATCCAGAACTCTGGTCTGGCAACATCCGTGGTCCAGCAGGACCACGAATATGGTTGGACCAGAGAGCTCCGGCTGGCCAGGTTCAGAAGCACAGCCTGGTCTGGACTGGCTGTGGGAGCCCAGTCCCAGTGGGGCCAGCATGGTGAAGAACACAACCCTGGCCAGGGCTGGTGGCTAGAAGCGCAGCCCGGCCAGCAACCAAGAGTGCAGCCTGGGTTGGGGTTGGTGTGGTGGGAAGCACAGCCTCAGTTGGTGCTGTGTGGTGCAGGAGCACAGCCCCAGCTGAGGCTGGATTCAGTTGGGTGCGCAGTCTAGGCCAGCGCTGTGGGCGTGGGGTTGCCGCCCCAGCCGGGGCTGGAGGCAGTGGGGCCAGCCCCTATTCAGGGCTGGCACGGTGCGGGGGATACAGCCCCGACCAGGCATGGCACAGTAGAGGGCTGGAGGCAGCAGCAGGGAGCACAGCCCCACCTGGCAGTCCCAATGTAGTCAAGCAAACTCCACTGTTTGGGATGACTCAGGTCCCGAGGGTGCCGGACAAAGGAGGTCTGACCTGTACTTAAGGAACTTAATGGAAATGTCTTTGGGATAATCAAGATACCCTGTAAGCTGTGTGGTTCACACAGGGAACTCAGCTGCTAGGATAGGACATGGGCCTTCTCACTGAGCAGCAGCTGCTGCCTGCTACAAATGGAGGAGCTCAGAGAGAAAGTAGGGAGGGGAGATAAGGAGAAAGGAGTAAGTGGCTGAGGGGGGGGAGTTGTATGGGAGTTTGGGGAGATGAGGAGGAGGAAGGAGGGGGTAAGTGGCTAGGGGTCATTTGAGGGGAATTGGGAAGTCCTGTCTCCTGGCTTGGCAGCCTGGAGAGGAGAGAGAGGTTGAGGTAGAAACCCAGCACTCTCCTCAAGCCTCCTGGGTTTGGAAGGGGAGTGGAGGGGAAGCAGACTGCATGGGGTAGGTGGGAGAAATAGGGGGTGAAGTAGGGGTAGAGAATTTTTGTGCTGTGTCCTGTTCTGACTCCCTTCTAGCTAGGCTGCTGGTGCCTGGAAGTCTGAGAAGCAGGATTTTAGCTTAGCCCCTGGCTGGGCTTAGGGAAGCAGATTGCACAGGGGAGGTGGGGGAAAAAAGGGAGTTGGGTGCTGGGATCTGTGCAGTGAGATGGAGTCAGGGGGGAGTTTGTTTGGTGTGTTCTGACTCACTAGCTGCAATCCAGATGGGAGAGTGAGGCCCTTTCTGTCTGTCTGGGTTGGAGGGGTGGAAAGGAGGCTGCATGAGGAGTGTGTGCGCCAGGACATTTGCATGATTAACATTTCAAATAAAGTTTACATGGGTGTTAATGGCTTAAGGTAAGAAAGAAAAATGATTCTTTTAACAGAATTTTTCTGGAGTGTTTTAGATATCTAAAACTCTGATCTTTTTTTAAAATCCTGTGTTACTAATTAATGGTAAATTGTATTGCATTAAGGCCAAATCTTTCCTATCTGGTAGAGCTCAGGCTCTTGTAAGTCAGAAATAGCAAGTACTAGGTGTAATGCTAGTTGTTTTGTAGGATGAAACCCTATTAGCAAGCTTTTTGAAACACGCATCTGTCTACAAACCCTGAGGTGATGTGTTAATTTGCTCTGGGGCATCAACTCTTTAAGTTGGAGACACACACAAGGTGAAAGTTTCAAACCAGGAGAACTTTTATCTGTTTTTATAGGTCTCTGTCTCACTTGTATTTGTATAGCCTCGATCCTAAACATTCCCCAGAAAAACTATATAAACCTGAGTGAATGCCACTCTTTCCAGTGTCAGTAAATATTGTATTAATATTTGCAAGGAGAACATGACTCTTTCTGTTTGACTCATAGGTTTGTTTAGCATCTTAAAGCTGAGTTATGTGTGGTTAATATGCATTTTGGTGTGTTTACTAGCTTCGTTTGTTGGAAAGGATGATAATACATGTACTCTAAGGGTAGTGTTAATTTTCTTTTTATTTGATTTCATATTGAATAAACATGTTCAACATTGCTCCTTGTTAATTATCCCTTGTTTTAATATATTTTCTTCCACACCTATGGACTATTTGAAATACATATTTATATTTAGGTGTTTTGTTTGTACTGGTGGTGCACATCCACACACTACCACAATATTGGTGTTGCACATAAGAAATTTCATCCCGCCTAAAAGAAAATTCAACCTACCCAAGGATGGAAAATGTTAGAGGAAACACTGGGGATAATGCTGTACTTTCTCACTCAAGGTGAGAAGTTTGAACTGAACACAAAGGATTCTTGTCTTGAGCAAAATATATGGTATGAAACCAAACAATAGGGACTGCTGCCAGACATCAGGAGACCCCCTGGTTCCCACCTAAGATGATGGCTGAAAGCATCTAAGACTGAACAGCAGGAAGGATCAGGCCCAAGCTTAGGAGATGTCCTAGGTTGTGAGAAAAGGTGATTAGAAGTACTGTTAGAGTAAGAAATTGCATGTAACAAGTTCCTTAGAGTATTAAGATTAGCTGGGGTGTTTTTTAAGTAAATTACGTTGAACCTTCTGCTGTTACATGCAAGCACTTAAATTCTACTTTTCATACTTAATAAGATCACTTTTATTTACTAATAAACCCAGTGTAAATAATTGAGGGAAACATCTGTACATATCTCTTTATTGATAAAGGGGGCAAACAATTTAAGAGCTCACTCTTTATAAACTTTATGCGTCGTAAGACACTGGGGCTGTGCTCATGATGTGTCAAGTCCCTTTGACTGAGCCTTCCCGAGGATGAGTGGCTGAGCTCAGTGTCTGTGTCATTCTGCTAGTCTGTGACCCCAAATCTGTGCCTTTGCTGGAGGACACCAGAGGGATGGCCCAGAAGGTAGCAGGGAGGGCTCAGTGGTATGATCAGTGCATCAGGTGACCGACTCAGAAGGGTCTCTGGGCCTGAATCCATCATACTCTACCCTACACAGCTGCTATGAGTGCAAAAAGTACTGCTAAAGTGCTGCTGTCCTTATCACACCGAATGTTGGGTGATTTTCCTCTGTCAGTAACTTCACAATTAACTGCTCTGCTATGCGTGATGTTCTCATGACACATCAGAGAGTGTAGGAGAGAAATACAGGATTCATCCTTTCTCACTGCAGATTCTGGAGTGCCCAGCAAAGAACGGCAGTTGGAAAAATGGGGCAAAATGAAGCTGGAGACCACGAGAGAGCTGGGACACAAAGCAGTGCCTGATGGCATGTTGTGCATTTCCCCAAGATGTGATGTGAGATGGTGTCACTGTGTACTGTGGGATACATACCCACAGTGCATTGCTCATGCCATCAGTGATGGTGCCTCCAATGTGTACGTGGTGTGTAAACATGCTTTAGCAACTTTCTCTTGCCAGTTTTTTTGGTGTCAACATTAGTTTCAACTACAAAACTTTGTATTGTAGGAAAAGCCCTTTGTATCTTTGTACTCCAAGTTTATCTGTATTTGTTGTCTTATATGTAGCCTGAAAGCTCTTTGAAGTAAGCCCATGTTTTTTGACCTCAGAGGGCACTTCTGCTGGCTGCCAGTATTCCTGCTTGTGTAAGGAGTAAGGGAAGCTGATGAGAGCATTTGCTCCTCACTGTGGGAATGATGAGGAAATGCAAAACAAAGTAAGTTGACTCCATCTGTGTAATTAATGTACCTGGATTTGCATATCTTCACTTGTTCCCTATGAGTGTAGACCTGCCCTAAGGTGCCACAGGACTACTCATTGTTTTTAAAACTACAGACTAACATGGCTACCCCTCTTAAGACTTTATTTTCTAAAATACCTTTGACTTGTAGATCTTAAATAAACAGATTCCATACTAATAACAGTGTGGAAATGATAGTACGGCCCTCCGTGCAAGTAGAGAGTAATTATTATGTAAAAGTTGTACTGCAACTCAGCAGGTGAAGAGTTTGGACATGCTAGTACTTGGCCCAGGAGCATGCCTCCATGCTAAAGGAAAATCCAGGAGTTATAAAGCATATAGTTAGATAATACTAGCATGGAGGTAGATGAGGCAGTTGATTTTGGTCTCTTAAATTCTAAGTAAGATTTTTACTACAGATTTAATGGAAGGAAAAATCGGGAAAGATGTTTTGGTATATTTTATACAGTGTTGTTGGCATTTAATTATTTACTATTGCACACAGATATATTTGCTGAAGAGTGGAAAATGTGTTTTAGTCTTGTGATTTAGTTTAGGGGAAACTTTAGGGCCATAGTTACATCACTGTCTAGGTATACTGCTGTACGTTTCTATGTGAATATTCTGGAGTATGGCCAGGTACACGCTGCAACCGAAGGTTGGCTTAAGGTATGCAATTCCAGTTATGTAAAAAACATAGCTGGAGTCGATGTACCTTACGTCAAGCTTCAGCAGCATCCTCTCAATGGGAAGCCAAGAGGAGAAACATTCCTGTTGGCTTCCCTTGCTTCTCGCGAGGAATAGAAGTTCTGGTGTCGATGGGAGCACCCTCAGCGTTCAATTTAATGGATCTTTACTAGGCCCACTAAATCAAACTCTGGAAGATTAACCGCTGCAGAATCAATCTTCCAGGAATTGAAAATGTGGCTTAAGTGTGTGTACATGAGGAATTATAGAAGTATAACTATTCTGGTAAATTGCCCCACTGTAGTTAAGCCCTAGATATTTCAAGGCTCTGCTGTGAGCTTTGACTTTAGGAATGCATGGCACTGTAGATTCTTACCAAGGGCTTAATTCTGCCAAACATTTGCTCACATGAATGGTCATGTTGAAGTAGGGTCACTCACATGAATATGGAGTTCTCACATCAATAAGATTATTCAAAATTTGTGTCCTCTTTTATAACATGGGTTGTGGTTGGGGGGGGTTGTCTTATCGCGGGCTGCCCCTCGAGTCTAGCCCCTTTAAGGGCAGGGCTCAGCTTTCCCCCAAGGCTGTTCACACACACCCCTCACCCTGTGCTAACCTGGATGAGTCCCTCTATTAGAGCCAATATGGCCCAGAGGCCTCGTTCAGAGAGAAGCTTCCAAACTTCTATGGCACTGGCTTGTTGTCAGGTGGGGAGGCACCACCGGGTTCCAGCCCAGGGCAGTGGCGCAACAGCCAGGCTGTTGGTGAGCTGCATGATCAGACATGGGGCTGGTTCTTCACACAATGCTGGGAGTGGGATGCATCCTATTGGGTGGACAGGCTATGGAGGGGGTGAAGGGAAACAACAGAGAGGACAGGGAGGAGAGGAGCATGTAAAGGGCAGTTGGGTGGGCAGCAAAGGTGACATTAACCATCCACTGCCAGCCCACACTCACCAGCCACCGCAGCAAGCAGCCAGTGCCAGCTGGAAACAGGACAGAGGGTGAGGGGGACCTTCTGGCCAAGAGGAGGCATCACAGCAGGTTCTGCACTGATGGACCAGCAGGGGGAATGGCTGGCCCTGCACATTCCAGCTTTGCCCGATCCCCAGCTTTGCACACCCATCCCATCATCAGCCAATGGACCCCCTGTCCCCCAACTCATCGCTGGTGAATGGGCAGCTGGCGAGCAAGGAGCTGGCCAGCAGTGTAGGACTCACCTGTACTGATGGGAGTGGAGGGAGATGGAAAATATGGAACAATTTGTCAATTTTTAAGAAAGAGATGGGACAGCTGCAGAAGGGCTTAAATATGGGACTGTCCCTTTAAAATGGGACATTGGGTCACCCTATGCACAGGCAGGGCTGGTGACAGACTTTGCTGGGCCCTGGACATTGTGGTGGGGGAGAGAGGACTCAGCTCTGGGTCCCCTGGAAGGGAGGTATGGACAGAGCAAATGGGGCTATGGGCACCCAGCCCTCAAAGCCTCCCTGACATGCCACTTGAGGTTCCGGAGGCAATTTAAAGGGCCCAGGGCTCTGGCTGCCTGGAGCCTTGAGCCCTATTGAATCATCAGGCCCCAGGGCTACTCCCCACCCTTAGCCTCCTTCCCCCTACCCCTGTTGACAGCCCTGCACACAGGCAGTGTCTGCGCTGATGAAAGCTTAACCCAGAAAGTGGGTTCAGGGGGAGAAATGTCCCCCATACTGGAGCTAGTTTTCTGCAAAGGGAGGAAATGCATACTGTGCTCATTGCAAGCAGGTCAGAGCTGTCTGTTCCCTGCTAGCCACAAGAATAATTCAAACTCAGCCAGGATCCCTCCTGAGGATTCTTGTTGCAACACTACAGCCTTTCCCTAGATCCCCTGCATGTGCCTGTCTGTTAAAAGAGCCCAAAGTCTTTCTTGCTGTTCTCGATGGTATTAATTTCTCTCCGTTCCTGGCTCTAAGCCGAGTTTTATAAAAGGCATACTCCATGCACTACTCCATTTGGGACCTACATCTTCCAGATCTGAACTTTTTATAGAAGTCAGTGCTCAGAGTGAGCGCAGTGATAAACAGCAAGGAAGTAGAGTTTGGATACTGTCAGAGATGCATTGTGCTAGCATTCTTGTAAAGAGATGTTTTATTGGCTGTCTTGTGGCTTTTAAATACACTGTCAGCAGGTTAGACAGGTTCTGTCCGAAAAGGATACAGAGATCAAGGATTCTTTATTTTTAATTACTAAAGTGGATGAAGGGGGTGAGGGCAGCATGGTCTTGGGCACAAGGCAAAGAGTCAGGAACTGACTCTCTTCTGGGGTTTTAGGCAGGTCTCATAATCCTGCTGCTTTAATTTCATACTCTGTGTGAAATTAGCATGATACTTGCTTCACCATGAGGTTGATGAGAACAATTAATATTTGTAAAAGTCTTTGGAAATTAAAGGTGCTGTGTGCATGAAGTATTGTGCATTTTCCAGTATTGACAGCAAATGAGAAAAGACATGAGTTTTTCTAATAGAGAATGATAACTTACAAAAATGTGAATCTCACAGTCCCAGTTTAGCTTCATTTAGTCTCATGCCATCTTCCCACTGCTACTATAGATTCTCCATTTGGGACATCTGTGAGATAAATGATGCAGATAAATTATGTGATGCAGACACATTTGGTTTTATCTTCTAAGGTGCCTATCTGATTATTTTTATTCAGAGCTAACTCTGGACAGTAAATGTGCACTGGAAGAGAGTATTAGGTAATGGCATAGTATCTTGAATTTACACAGAGGGTTACTGAGGACTTGTCTCCACTACGAGGTGGATTGAAAGTGCAGTGATTGATCCACCAGCCGTTGATTTATCATGGCTGCTTAGTGATAAATTAATCTCCGAGCACTCTCCCATCCACTCCAGTACTCCAGCAGGATCAGAAGAGTAGCTCGAGTCGACAGGAGAACAGTCCTCGCTCACCTTGCTGTACAAAAGAGCCGTGGTATGTCGACTTCGGATACATTATTTGTGAGCTGGAGTCATGTGGATTAGATAGAGAGCAGGGGTTAGTTTAGAGAAGGCCTCACTGAGTCAACACACTAAGAAGTCCTAAAATGTAAGAGATAGTGTCACTACATAGTATCCTGAGAGTCCAATACTGCCGAACCCAAAAAATCATGAGATGGAAAAAAATTATTGGTGATTCCTTATATTTGCCTCCTGAGTTTTGAATGTTTAGGGAACATGGGACATTTATTTCAGGCTTTACTTTTCAATTGTGAGAATTAAAAACTTGTTAATGAAAATAGATTCTCTCTACTTCTTATGCCATTAGAAGATGTGACTTTAAGAAAAACACCAGTATCATGAGAGTTGAACATACATGCTATACATGGCTGCAACAGTGGCCTAGGTTCCAGCTTTTTAGCAGTACTGTAGATACAAATCATTAATTGTCCCTGGTGAGACAAAGCTTGAGTATTGCTCTTAGGTACATCAGAAATTTGTTCTCTGGACTCCAACAGAATTCCACCCCACTTTGCTTTGTTCCCTTAGAAAACTTGTACATAATACTTTTAAATCCATTAAAACATTTGTGTTCTTTGTGACTTTAGTCAATTCAATAGTCACAGCATTAAATTGTTAATTATCAACTAATGTATTTGTGACTTGCATTTTGTTTGATGGCATGTGCAGACAGGAGTTTGTGTGATATCATTGTGAAAGAGGGTGGTTTTTCCCTCACTTTCTTCAGTGGTAGAAGATCTTTCCAACCTTGCCCTACAAGTTATTTGCTAATTGCACACTGTCAATTGGTTTTGGCACCACACCACACAAGCCAATAAAAACGTGTTAGGAATTGAAATCTGTGCTGATTGTGCAGTTTAGCAGAGGAATGCCAGGAAAGAGTTTTGTCCCTGCATAGAGATATCTCTTCTACTGCATTGATCTTCTGTAGGTTTGTTTTCAGTGCTTACATGTTTTAAATCTAGATGCAAAAGTATTAGTAGAGGAAGGCAGCAGATAAAATATTTGCAAGGGGAAGAGTGCATTTGCCTTTTGTTGGAGTTTCGTTTTAACGTGAAAAAGCCAGCAGTGAGCTCTATAGACTCTTAATTTCTGTGATACATTTACTTTGACTTTCAGGAAATAAAGATTTAGTTTTTCCATTATAGCTGGTTGATGGCAAAACTTGCAATGACTTTTATGAGTTATGATCCTAAAGCTCCCTGTGAGAGATTTATTTATAGAAGTTTAGATCAAGTAGATGGAAAAAGAGCAAGAAGTTTTAATACAGTTATCCATTCTTGCATTGCTGCAATATAAAGGATGTAATTAGTTTAGACCCAAAGTCGTTTGTGTGAAAAATATTCTATTGAACTTGAAATGATAGGAAGTGTTTGCAGCTCACACAATTATTGCATTGTGATAGTGCAGCTAATCCATGAAAAGAGGAAAGGGAAGCAGACTATAAACAAAAATGATAATGGCTAGTTGATTTTCATAGGCAAAGTTGTATATATTCTTTTGAAAAGGTAAGTGAATAGCTGAATGGTGAAATTTTATATTAGGATTTATCATTAATTCAGTTTCAGTAACTGAATTACTATAGTTAGTGATCGTGCTAATATAATGAAAAAGGAAATTTGAAATTTATTTTAAGTTTGCCAGGTATTTCCATTGTTCCTTCTAACTTTGCCAAATTTAAACCATTTTGGCTGAATTGTTTCGGTAAGTATTCAGCCAAATCAAATCACTAGTGTCTGTGAATGAGATTAGGAGAAAATATGGTGTTATGCCATGTTAAAAAGTCTTGCAAGCCCTTATTTGAAAAACTCCAGCAGCCCCATTCTTTGGAGCTTTAAATTTTGCCAAAGGGTGACATTTGTCAGAAATGTGGTGTTGATGTTCCCTTGAAAACCATTCAAAACTGGCAAGTTATGAGCAATTTCAAAAACTGCAGATGACACCTGTTTGCTAGAGTCATTTTAGCAACTATATTCCCCAAGACTCTGTCTATACTGAGTATGGTGCAGCCTATGCCACAACTAGACTTGCCCTGCAGTTGCAAGTCTTGGCTACAGCAGGCTAAGCCAGTCCCGAAGCTTGTCTCTCCTGTGCTTTCAGTGATGGCCTCTGACATTCCTCCGCATTCCTCTTGTCCCAGACAACATGGAGGAGGAAGCTGCCCAATTTGAATGGAAAGGGACCAAAAGCTGGACTTGCATGGGGCAAGGAGGTGGGGAGGCCAAAACTGAGACTGAGAGTTGCAGGGAGGCTGGGAGCGCTAAGCAAGGAGACTGGAACAGAGAACCAGTGGGGAAGAAAGTGATGGGGGAGTGTAGTAAGATTTGATGAGGAACCAGGATGCCAGGGCTAGCAAAGATGACCTGTGCCGCTGATGTGGGGTGGAAGTCGTCAAATGAGGGCAGTTGATAAGTTTTACTTAGCATGCTCGGTACAAGCCAAGTAGCAAATCGGGGGGGAGGATGTGACCCTGAATGCCCATTCCCACCCATTGCCTATGGTGCTAGCAAAGAGGTGGTCCAAAAAGCTGAGGTTGATGGGTAGATTGGGACATTGAAATGGTACAAGGAGTCAGGGAAGGGAGGCTGGAACTGGAGCCAGTGAAGATAGAATTGTGGTTTGGGGATGACTAAGAGCTAGGGTTAGGGAGCATGACGGATGAGGAGATGGGAGTGGAAATATGGGACTGGTTGGGCAAGGAGACTGTGGTCAAGGAGCTAGAGGATGGAAATGGGCTCCGTTAATGGTAGGGCAGTATTAGAAAGGGGGAGAGGGGAATTGGACAGCAAGCCCGGATGGGGAAACTAGAACTGGCTGGGCAAAAAGACAGGAATGGGGTGTTACAGGTTGGATCACAGGGGTCCCCTTGGGGTTGTCCCCAGGTGTGCTGATCACGCCATTGATACCGTCTTCCTGCCTTCTGGGGCTCCCCACCACTCTGTCCTGCTGGGCCAGAAGCTCTGGTCTCCCCCAGCCCATGCACAGAGTTGGGGTTATCACCACCCCCAACAGAACAACACAAACAACCAGCTCAGCTCTGGGAGGGCTCAGCATCCAGAAACACTGACTCCAAAGAGAACCAAACCCCAAATGAACAAGTCTTACACTGTGTAAAAGTTTTACACAGAGGCTTTGTTTACTTCACATGCTATTTTAGAGGCATAAGGGATCTTGCACAAAAAGGGGGGGTTGTGCAAAACGGACACGTCCACACTGCTTGTTTTTGCACAAAAACCTTTTGCACAAAAAGCATCGGAAGAAATTATGCAAATGAAGCACGCAAAGTTGATAATGAGCGCTTCATTTGCCTTGCCTCTTCTGCAAAAACAACCTAGTGTAGACAAAGCCAGAGAGAGCTCTTAAGGTCAGCCCCCGTTATTAATGAAAGAGGTATGCACGGTAGTTGTAACAATTATTTACACTGGGCTCGATTAAAAAACAAAAGTATTTTATATATATTATATAAATACAGGATTTAAGAGATTGCAAGTGAAAGCAGACAGATGGAAGGAAATTACTAAATTAAAATAAATAAAAGATTCCAGATAATTCTAATCCACTAACAAACTTGTTACACTGTTTAGAATAAGAATTTACATGTATCTTAACTCATGAAAAATATTTCAAGTCAGAGTTGATTTTTACTCTGGCCTGGGTATTGTAACCTTCCAAGCTATGTCTTTTCCTATCCTATCTCTTTTTCATATATTTTAGTAGGAACCAGTGCTTTTTTTGTTTATATGAAAAAAAAAAAAAAGTGCCGGTACTCCAGGGGAAAGTTGTTGAGCTCTGACTGGAGGTGCCGGTACTGCGTACCGGGCAGTACCATCACAAAAAAAGCACTGGGTAGGAAAGGGCTCGTGCCTGTCAGGCAACCCATCAGCTGGCAGCCGAGGGGAAGGCACAAGCCCTTTAAATAGAAGCAGTTTAAAGTGCTTGCACATCTCTTGCTCCCAGGCAACATGCTAGTGGCATGGGAGCTGCAAGCCCTTTTAACTATTTCTATTTAAAGGGCTCACGTCTTCCCGGACGCTTGTGTTGTTTGGCAGTTAGCCAGCAGGCGCAAGCCCTTTAAATAGAAGCAATGGAAAGGGCTTGCAGCTCCAGCCCCACCCTAGCGCATTGCCTGGGAACCAGGGACACACAAATCCTTTCAACCGCTTCTATTTAAAAGGCTCACGCCTTCCCCGTGGCTGGCAGAGAAGGTGCAAGCCCTTTAAATAGAAATAGTTTAAAGGGCTCGTGTCTCCCTGGCTCCAAAGCAACATGCTAGCAGAGAGGCCGAGAACAGTGAGCCCTTTAAATAAGCAGGAATTGAAAGGGCTTGCAGCTCCTGTCTCCGGCTAATGTGATGCTTGGGAGCTGCAGGCAAGGTGCATGCCCTTTCAATTCCTGCTATTTAAAGGCTCCACCCCTTCCATCAGTGGCTCCGCCCCTTCTGGGACAGCTCGTGACCACTTCAAAAGTGGCTCCCGCTCAAAAATTATTGCCTACCCCTGATGTGTATCCTCTGGGGCAAAATGGGGAACCAGTTTCAGAGACCTGCTGAAGCCTGTGACCTGATAGCTTTCCATTCCTTAAGTAGATTTTTCTCCAAGGTGGGAACCTTTGTTTAGACTCCCCATCATGGGTAGTGGGTGAAGGTACTGCTTGGGAGACAAGCTCCCCAGCCTGTGGCCCCACCCATAATCGACCCCTGCTCTGCTCATACCCCACCACCTTGCTATCCAGGCCCCAGCCTTCTCCAGTGTCTCTCTCTTCTCTTCCTTCCCCCTCTTTGCTCACACCTTCCAACCAAATCCCTGAACCAAATGTAGCAAATGACATTTGAAAAAAAAAAACCCACACCTCTTCTAAAATTTCTAAAGAAAATGCATGTTTTCCACTGCCTGCCAGATTGCAAAAAAAGGACATGCAGAAGGCAGGGAATTAAAAGCACTAAATTTGTGAATAAAAAATGTCAGTCACAAGGTTTTTTTTATTATATACCCTGAAGTTTGTCAGAGATTTATTTGCAAAAACTTTGTAGTAAGGGCAAATCAGCTATCCTGCTGAATATACCATTAAATATTTATGGAATACATGTTGCAGCTCTTCTCTGTTTTATACTTTCTTAATATTTCTAAGCTTATTTTATATTTTAAATATATGCTTAAGCCTTCATAATGTAATCCTTCCAGATTACTACATATTTAATGCACTGAAATAAAAATATTATTTTAAATTAATCAGTCAGAGTAGTTTAGTCATAATAAAGTCAGGGCTGGCTCTAGGCACCAGCATACCAAGCACCTGCTTGGGGCGGCACATTCCCAGGGGTGGCATTCCAGCTGCCCCTGAGAGACGCTGGCCGGAGAACTCCTGAACTCCTAACCCTTACTGCCCAACGCGGGCCTCCCTGTGGCCGGCCAAGGCAATGGGCGGGGCGGTGGAGCGCGCAATGGACCAGCAGCGAGCCACCTTCCGCAGGCAGGGTGCGTGGGGCAAGTCACGCTCGCAGCCCCGCCGTGATTGGCTGAGGAGCCATGATATCACGGTTCTGGGCTCGGGGCTGCCTTCCCTCAGCACAAGGGAGAAAAGTGCGCCCCCTAGTTAGCGCATGAGGGCGTCGTGGCGGGGCGGCCCCAGCAGGAGCGCTGGCCACGCACCGCTCCAGTCGCCTTCCCGGCGCAGCTGCCGCTGCCCAGCACCCAGCGGCCACGAAGCGGGAAATGCCCGTGGGAGCCTCCCATCTATGAAGCAGACTCTGGCGCCCGGGGATAGTTCACGCTCCTCTGACTGGCACCAGCCAATGCGGCTCGACGTGCAGGGGGGCGCACCATGGGCTTTGAGAACAGCAGCGGCGCTGGAGCGCTACGGCCCTGGTGGGTGAGCCGCTCTCCCTGGGCTGTGCGGGGCAGGCTGCACAGAGCGATCCGGGGACGGGCAAGGGGTAGCCCGGGTCACTGCAGCCAGGGACCATGCTGCGAGCCAGGTGCCTGTAGTCATCTCTCCACCTGCCTTGCGCTTACTAGTGACCCCTCCAGCCGGAGCAGGTGCCCTTGGCCAAGGAGTTTGCAGGAGTGTTTGTGTGGGGGGAGGGGGAGGTAGTGCACTTTGGCAAATGGGGGACGACTCTCTCCCCCTTTTCTCTACTTCAGTGCTGGGCACGGAGGGAGGGGAGAGCTGCAGCCTTAGTGGGGCCGGGCAGAAGGAAGGCCCTGCCCCGGCCAGGATGATTCAAGCAGAGGCGCCTAGGCTGGTGGGAGGGGAGAGCTACTTTGCAGCCTGATCTGGTTGGCCTGGCGCCGAGGAGACGCTGGAGGGGGCCTCGCCTGCCCCATTTCAGAGATTTGGGGGGGGGGAGGGAGAGAGGTGTCCCTGGCCTTGCCCATTACGTTTCCTGGCTGTGTCCACGCGCATCCCCAGGGGGACGCATACCACTTTCACCCCTCCCACAGAGCGCTCCGACGTTTCCGCATATGCTGTGGGGAAGGGACACAAGGGTTTGGAGGGGAGAGGGAAAGGATATGGAGTTCGATCAGTTGGGGTAGGTGGGAGAGGGGAGCAGACTGGGTCCGGTTGGGGGGGGTGAGGGGGATTGGGTTTGGCTAGGAGGGAAGAGAGGGCGCAGGGTGGATTAGGTGGGGGACAGAAGGGAGGGCAGACTGGGTCCAGTCACTGAGGGGTCGGGTTTGCCTGGGAGGGGAGAGAAGGTGGAAACTGGGTTCGGTGAGTGTGTGTGGGGGGTGGTGTCGGGATGTGTGTGGACGGGGATGTATGTGGAGGGGAGACAGGATGTAGGCTGGGTTTGGCCGGAGGGCGTGGTGGGAGTCAAAGAGCCGCAAGGTGAAAGGGGCGCTTTCCTCCTCAGTGCCTGTCCTGCAGCAGCGGAACGGGGAGGAGGGGCGGCCAAAAATTTTTTTGCTTGGGGCGGTGAAAAACCTAGAGCTGGCCCTGAATAAAGTTCATTGCTTTTAGAAAAAAGGAACATTAATTTATTTTGTATGATCTTCATAACAATAGGCATGTTTATGAAATTTCAACATGTTTATGTTAAAAATATGTTTCCAAAGATTTTACACATAACAAGGGATTTTGTATGTTACTAAGGTACTGATTTTGGTGGACGGTGCTCTTAAAACTAATTATTTTATCAGAAGTGA
Organism: Pelochelys cantorii; assembly: GCA_032595735.1. Classification (NCBI taxonomy): domain Eukaryota; kingdom Metazoa; phylum Chordata; order Testudines; family Trionychidae; genus Pelochelys; species Pelochelys cantorii. Next base: position 43,527,212 of record CM064336.1, read on the forward strand.
AGAAAGGGAAACTCATTTGTCCAGCTAGCTGGAAGAAAAAGGACTCTACAGACTTTCTTCAACAAGAGGGTGAAAGAGCAAGGATGGACAGAAAGGACAGGAAGACTGTGGAAGCAACTTTTTGTACTATAGGAATTAAAATGTGTATTTTAGATAAGGGTGGTCTTTTGAAGAGTTTATTAAAAAAAACTACTGGGGGCTGCACCCTCTGCTCGCTATGCTCACCTACCCCCCTCTCTCTGGCTGCTTTGCTTCACTGCGAGCCCCTGTTGATGCTGATGACATGATGACATCATTCTGTCACCTGGCAGGAACATTCTGTCGTCCGGCAGGAAATTTTTTTTCTATATATATGGAGAGAGATGTCTGAAGAGCCAAGCATTTATGGCTAAACCTTGAATATTCAATCTAAAAATCTATGTAAGGGTTTTTTTAGAGATGTGATTTTTATAATCAGCAACAAACTAATGAAATATTTAAAGTAGGGCTGTCAATTAGTGGGCGTTAACACCTGCAATTAATGCAGGCCAGAATTAGTGCGTTAAAAAAATTAACTCACGTTAATCTTAGAGGTCAGCAAACCAGCATGAGCTGCTTCAGAGACCATCTTCGGTAAAGCTCAGTAATGCAAACCACTATCAGAGGGCGCACAGAAAAACAAAGCAGCCAGAAGAAAGGAGGAAATAAAACTGAAGCCGTGGTTCTAGCTCCAGCGGAGAAGTAAACAAGAAAAGTAAAGACCCTGACACCCGTCCTTCTCCCCTCCCAGGTGACCATATTTTTTAAAATAAAACAGCGGGGGGGGGGGCGAGCCCCTTGCCCAAACTGTTCTTCCCCTCCCCCCGGCAGGGCTCACCTAAGTCTCTTGGGGCTGAAACTGACCCTCCCCCCACATCTGATTCTGGGGCTGAGTTCTCCCTCCCGAACTCTGCACTGCCCATAGTGGGGTCTACCCCCCCAGCCCAGGAGCTGACCCCACCCCTGAGTCCTATGCCACCTGCAGTTGGGGGCTGAGCCCCCCCCCCCCGAACTCTGCACTGCCCACTGCAGAGTCTACCCCCCACCAGCCCTGTGCCACCCACAGCTGGGGCTGAGCTAAAAAAAGGACTCTCTTTTTTTTTTTTTTTAATAGGACACAAATATATTGATTATATAGAAGCATTTAATTTCAGCTTTCATGATAGAGTTTGCACTACAATACTTCAGTGTAGTGAAATGAAGTATTTTTTTTACAGTGTAAATGTTTTGTAATAAAAAATAAAGTGAGCACTATACACTTTGTATTCTGTGTTGTAATTGAAATCAATATATTAGAAGATAGCATTTTTATTATTGTTTTACAGTGCGATTCATCTTTTAAGTTTTACGGTGTGTTTAATCGCTTGACAGCCCTAATTTAAAGCAAGTTTTAAACTAAAGTCTTGTAGACAATAGTAATGCATAACTGTTTTTGTCAGTACATTCAGAAACTGATACTAGATACCTTCTGGTTGACATGTCTGTTAAATGGCTTCATCACTACTTAATGGTTCTTTCTAGGGATGTTAAATGTTAACATTTGTATTAATGTGTATCAGCTGAAATGTTCAGCAGATACATGTTTACACACGGAGGGGAGGAATTGGTGTTCAAGCTCCCAGCATTTGCCACCTCCCACCTGCCCTCCCTCCCCCGCTCTGCTGCCTCTCTGAGAGGCAGCAGCATGGGTGGATCGGGGGGGGGGGGCTGGGGCTGGTAGCTCCGTGCGAGCCAGTGCTCAGCTGGGAGCAGGCTTTTAAACAGGCTGCCTACAATCACTGACTCCCACCCCCTGTTGCTCTGCCTCTTAAAAGCTGGCTCCCCACATACACTGGCTCTCCCTTCCCCTCTTACATCTGATACAAAGGCAGCAGGGGTGGGGCTGCATGTAACCGAGAGAGTTAACCAGTGAGCCCAGGTTCATCTATTAACTATGTACTTGACTACACATTCACATGCCTAAGCTTTCACAGGTTCAGTGTTATGCTAATAGGTCTGGCAAGCTAGAGACTTTTCACTTATAATGCATAGATCCACTTCAGAGGAAGACTTACTAGGCTCTCCTGGCAACAGCCTGTTGTTGGAGCCTTCAGGAATGGTCAGGACAGAGATAGGGAGAGGTTGAGCATTAATACCTGGGGAAGGCATTGCTTCCCTTTGCCTCTCATACCCTCTCCCCATGCTCCTTAACCCCAGGGAAAAGTACTAAACTCAAGATGGATTCCAGAACCAGATGACATGGTCATGTCTTTCTAGGACCAACCATAATTTCTAAGATCAATTCACAGGTCACTGGCTCATATACAGCGGCATTAAGTTCCTAAAGTATCGCTAATGGCTCTGATTAGCACATTTAGAATTAAAACCAGATTCACACTTCTTATGTCTAACTTCACATACAAGAACAATGCACCAAAATGGGATTTACAAATTCAGCAGATTGTAACTTTAAAATTGGGTTGTTACATGATGCATTTTGCATAAATATCCATGAAATCCACTGTCAAGTGTGCATCTGGTGCAAAAACTTCTTGTGCAAGAGCACGTCCACACCTCAAAGCACATCACAAAAGTGATGTGCTTTTGCGCAAGAGAACATCCACACTGCATGGGCGCTCTTGCACAAGAAAGCTCTAATGGTCATTCACAGAATGGCCATCAGAGCACCTGTGCTTTTTCCCATAGGGGTTTCTTGCGGAAGAAACCCTTCTGGAGCGTCCACACTTGCCTTTTTGCGCAATAGCTGCAGTGCAAAGGGGAGTTATGCCTTGTAGAAGGAGGTTTACCTACACCTGCAAAAGCCCCCTCTTCTGCTGTTTTACTGCTGATTTACTTGCACAAAAGCACATTTGAGGTGTGGACGCTCCGCAGGTTTTTGCGCAAAAACCTTGCAGTGTAGACGTAGCCATAGTGTAGGGCTACTCCACTTTGGAAGCCCCGGGGGCCACAATGATACTCACAGCACATGCCGAGGGTCGCAACTTAAGTGTGGTTGCATGTACATGCAAATATATATGCAAATAGCTTCTTTCACACTGACAGGCATGAATACAAAGATTAAAGCAAGACTATACAACATGCAGGCCCCATTTCAGTCAGTTCTGCTCATATTAATAACATGCAATATTTACCCGATTTCCACCCATATGACAGTACTTTTAATGAGCAATGACAATCTAAGAATTTAATTACTAAAACACATATCAACAGAAGACCACTATATTGAATCACCATTGTGGAGTGTGTTCCCAGTGCAGGCCATGTTCAGAGGATCCCACCTGCAGGCCATGTGTTGAGCCCTGCATAAACCCAAACCACAGGTGGGCCGCAAACAAACGGGCTGTGGGCCGCATGTGGCCCACGGGCCGCATGTGGCCCACGGGCCGCGTGTTGAGTAGCCCTGATATAGGGTATGTCTATACTGCTACACTATTTCGAAATAACTAGTGCTATTCTGAAATAACTTAGGGTATGTCTACACTTGCACCCTAGTTCAAACTAGGGATGCAAATGCAGGCATTCGAAATAGTCAATGAAGCGGGGATTTAAATATCCCACGCTTCACTAGCATGATCTCGCCAGCACGCTAGTTCGAATCACAGCTGATTCGAACCAGGAAGTGTGCACCGGGACGTGGTAGTTCGAACCAAAGCCCTTGGTTCAAACTAACGTTACTCCTCAAAAAATGATACTCAAATGGGATACTCAAAAAAAAATGAGGAGTAACGTTAGTTCATAGCAAGGGCTTTGGTTCGAACTACCGCATTCCGGCGCGCACTTCCTGGTTCAAATCAGCTGTGATTCGAACTAGCGCGCCAGCGAGATCATGCTAATGATCTATTTAAATCCCCGCTTCATTGACTATTTGGAATGCCTGAATTTGCATCCCTATTTCGAACTAGGGTGCAAGTGTAGACATACCCTTAGTCTGTCTACACAGCAGGGAGTTATTTCGAAATAGTGTCAAAATACCATCAAGCTGGAGTACTTCTTACTCCGACTCCTGTAACCCTCATTGTATGAGGAATAAGGGAAGTCAGAGGAAGAGTGCTCTATTTCAAAATAAGTTATGCAATTGACGTAGCTCAATTTGCGTAGCTTATTTTGGGTTAAGCCCTGCAGTGTAGACTCACTCATAAAGTCCTATATCATGCTGAAAACTTTGAAAAATCAGGTTCTAACTGTCTGAAATGGGATACTCAAAATCAGTGGACATTTTTTACTTTGATTTCTCTGTGCATCAGTTCCCCATCTACAGGGCTTGACAAACCATGGCAAAATCTACTTGCCAGCCCCGGACTGTGCATGCACCAGACCCGCATTGCACATGCGCACGCCGCCGGTGAACGGGGCAACCGGCTGAAATCTACTCGCCACGGGCGAGTAGATTCACTGACTTGTCGAGCCCTGCCCATCTATAAAATGGGAATACTAATGACCACTCATCTCTCAAAGATGTTGTGAAAATAAATTCATAAATGTTTGTGAAGCGCTTGGATACTATAGGGATGAGCACCATAGAAAATACCATGAAGAAATGAATAATTTTATGTTTAGAGTAGGATTCAAATAGTTTTCAGAAAATAAGGTCGAGGCTACACATTGAACAACAGGCAGAAAAAAATATTGACTAGCTAACTGAGCATTGTCCTTTCTGTGTACTGAATGAGGCAAGGGTCCTGTGGGGGGAGGGAGAACAATATTGAACTAAAAAGCCTATCACAAGTGTACACAAGAGGACAGAATTTTGGTTGCTCAGAAAACCTACATTCTGGCACGCCCTAATTTTTGAGTTCCTGACTTTGTAGCTTCTAGATCAGCCTAAATGTTTGCTCTTGAAGTGGCTTCCTTTTAGCAAAAAATCAATATTGCTATAAATGCTAGCAAGAACATGGTCTGTTCTGGTGTATGTGCATGTGTGTACACAAGTGCAATCTGCGTGGCCAAGTATCAGATCTGCTTGTGCTTTTGTGAGACTTGTATCTTGATTGTTTTATCAAGAGGACATAAACTCGGTTTTACTACTGACAATTAATGGATTTCCCCTTTAGTTCATACGTTTTTTAGGAATTGAAGATCACGAGTTGTATTTCCTTTCATATGTGATTTAAATGATGATTGTAATGTGCATGGCCATGGGTCATCATTTTATTATATCAATAGCTATAACCAATGAGTGATGAGTGGAGCTTTCAGTCAACCCCTTGGCTGCCACAGTTGTTGTTGTTTTAACCAAACCAAAATTTTGATCATTTAACTGTTTAATAAATTATCACTTCTGGGAGATTCGAGCCCAGATGTCTTAGGTAACAATACTCAGACCCACCAATGGGGGAGAAGGGGAAAGGGGCATTTGTCCAGGGGTTCCTGACCACCGCCACTGCTACTGCAGGAGAAGTGATGCCTGGAGCCTCTAGCCCCCTTGAATTGCCATGGGGTGCCAGAGCTCTCAGCCTCACTGACAGTACTGTTTCTGTAGTAGCCACCTTTTCCCCGTCAAGGAAAACAAGTCTCTGCAACCATATGGAAATGATAAATTGCCAACAATGTTGATTCAGGATTAGTCTCCTCTAATTGAGCTCACGGTCCCATCTCTAAAAAAATTAAAGTCCAGTTTTACTTGCTGTTGAGTGTTCGTATTAATGAATGAGCAAATATATTTTAGTTTTGGTTTTGATGGGAATATACCGTATATACTGGTTCATTAGCTCGTTCGCATATAAGTTGACCCCCCCAAAATGAATAGATAAAAATGGCAAACCTTTCATAAGCCGATCCTATATTTCAGTGGTTGGCAAACTTTGGTTCCTGTCTCATCAGGGCAAGCCACTAGTGCGTCGGGACAGGCTCTTTAGCTGAAGCATCTGCAGGCCTGGAGCCCTGCGGCTCCCAGTGTCTGTGAGTCACCCACCATTCCTGGCCAACAGGAGCAGTGGGAAAAGGCGGCCAGGACATCTCTCAGCCTGTGCCACTTCCCGTAGCTCCCATTGGCTAGGAATGGCAAATCGCATCCACTGGGAACTGAGGGGCTCCATGCCTGCGGACACTCCAGGTACACAAAATGTCCTAGTATGCCAGTGGCTTACCCTGATGAGCTGGGTACAGAAGTTTGCCAACCCCTGATCTATAAAGAAAATGTAGATGACCTCCTGAGGTCTCTTCCAGCTCTATGATTCTATGTAGACCCATTAATAAGCCGATCCCTGCTCTTTGTTGCATCATTTTTTTTTTTAACAAAAAAATTGGTTTATGAACAAGTATATATAGTAAATAGCTTAGCTTTAGCTCTGCTATAAGTTGTACTTGTCTGATACATATAATATTGTTGGGGGGAGCTACAGTTAATTCACATCCTCCTGGGATGGACTAAGGTCCTCACTACTCGGATCTATCACCGGTCATAATATCAGTAGATTTTAGGCGCAGTCAATAAAAACTGGCAAGTGGTTAGAGTTAAACAACAGGACTGTATTGTAAAACAAATTTAAATAACATACATCGAATAACCACGGAGGGCAGTCCTCCCATGGTTACCCCTAATAATAATAATCACCAGAGTCCTCGGCGCAAACGGGACAATGGTGGTGATGCTGGTGACCTCAAGCCTCTGGCTGATTGAGAGCCTCGGGCGAGGAACAACCAGGAGTCCCTCGGTGGCAGGGTCGTTGGTCAGGCGACCTCGATCCTCAGGCTAATTGAAAGCCCTTGGAGAGGAACAGCCTGTGCGATCCCTCGAAGCGCTGAGGAAGATTTCGAAGACAGCCGATCTACCTTCCGCAGATGCGTCTGGTCTTCGGTCCTCTTCCCGCTCTTCGGTTGTGGCCGGAGCAGACAATGGACGCTAGACTCTAATAATCCTATTCTGTCTAACCTAAAAGAAAACCCTAATCTAATCACCGACGCACCCGTCGAACAGATGCGATGACGGCCGATAAGCGGAACCGCGATGCAGCCTGCCGAACAGACACGACGACGATAGCTAAACTATTCTATAATACTAAACTATCTAACTAAGCCTAAGCTACCTAAAGGAAAGAAAGGAGCAAAGCCTTCCGCATTACTCAATTCTTGAAAGCTGTACTAGACCTCTCTCATACTTTTTACCTAGGACAAAGATCTGGACCTCTCTCACTCTCTCTTACACTACGCCTAACCCGACGCACATATACCCGACGCCACACCAACTGCTGCGTTGTACAGGCTTATATAATATGGGTTCATACATATTCATAACATTTTACTTTAGCGTTTAGAATGAGCCAATCGATTTAATTTACATAACTTTGAAATGATTGGCTAAGGAAAACATAACAAGTGCATACATTAACGTTTCAAATTCCAACAGGTAAGTTGGTAAACGTGACATACGTGTGCTATGTGCTAAAACATTTTGCCATTATGGTAGTTCACAATGATTGACAACCTCAGTGATTGACAGTTGATCTCAATCCATTCTAATACATATATTTCCTGGTTTCTTTACACAAGTATACAGATAACGTATTAACTTTAGGTCTTACATTTTCTATATTCGTTCTCCTTTAAATATAATAATAATAATGATAATAATAATAATAATAATCAAGGCATTTACATATTCATATAATTCTGCATACAATACCATTTTGTATTGCCTTTGATTAACTTGTACACAATATTTTCATATACATAGCGTGTGCTTGCTCTGTTTCAATATATCCCCTCAACAAGGCATTTTGCAGAAAGATTAGTTGTTTTGGACTTAATGTAATATTTGGAGCTTCTTCAATGCCTTTATTTGACAATCTAATCAAATTTTTATCACCATGCATGTCTCTAAATGGAATTTCTCTCAGTAAGTGAAAGCCATATTTCTGGAGAAAAGTACTAAACCAAGCTGAAAATTTTAGTATAGTAGATTCAGCTTATTAATAGAGAAGGAAGTGCTAGGATATGCCTTCTTTGAAAGCAGCCCTGCAAACCTGCCTATCAGTGAGGCCTTTAAAAAAATGCCAATAAGAGACATGCTGTTGCCATTGTCCAAATCCTATTGATGTTAGCTGGTCTGGGATTGGTTCCTAGCAAAAAGTTTCCATTAATAGGACATTGCTAATATCAGAATCGCTATTAAGGGGAATCTCTTGTACCTCTAATTCTGCTCTGCCAAATTTCTGTCTGTGTGAAAGACGTGAATCTGCTAGATTCTGTTCAGTGGCCCTCTGGACAACTTAATTTCATGACAACATTCAACTACTCCTAAACTTTTCCAACCAGTTGTGATTCAGTCCTATACTGCTTTGTCTGAAGCATTTCATTCAGAAGCATAACTGACCCAGATTTGTGGCAGGTATTATACTAATAATTTAGACAGATATAATTATACTTTTAAAATAAAAAATACTTTACACCACTTCACACTGAAGCTGTATAGAGAAATGAATCCTGGATCTTTGTATCCCTGACACTAGTGTGTTGTTATTCAGAAATATATAATTTTTTTAAAAAAAGACTGTAAAATGAAAATTTTATAGTGTACACGGTCTGACATCACACCTGACGTCATCACACATCTCTGACACCACACAGTCTGACATCACACATCTCACTGACATCACACTTGCCTTACATTTTTATGTACCTTTGACTACTAATGTAAAATGTATGCATTTACCAATAAAAAAGTACCGTGGGACTTCCATACCATCTTCCATGCCACCTGCTCTTGGCTCTGTAATGAAACTGACTTTCAAGGTGGCATGGTTGATCCCAGACTCAACTACTTTCAGAACTCAATATATGTATTTCACCAGCATCATACACATTTACATGCAATAAGCAACTAAGCAAAGTGGCAGAGTTATGGATGACTAGGCAGAAGAAATTGGTTGGGATGGGCTATTACTGGCAGAAGGAGGTTGGTCAAATACATTTTTTTAAAACATGGTTATTACTGGAAGTTTTTCAAATATTTGGTTGGCTATTTCAAGCAAGTGCTAACACTTTCAATTAACAGTTTTTAACTCTGTGTGTGTGTGTGTGCGTGCGTGTGTGTGTGTGTGCGCGCAAGCTAGACTACGTAGGAATGTGTTAAATAAATCTGGTTGCACCTGCCCACAAATCCATCTACTGAGATTTCTCCAAACACTCCAGCCCCCTTACACAGCTTCAAAAATTAGATTACATAAAAATAAAATTAAAAACATTCAGTCTTCCAGGTAAATATTTTCTTCATTCCCCAAATGTGGAATTTCACTTCTATATTATTCCAGCCTTAGACTCAGAATTCAGAGCTAATTGAAAAATGACATTTTTTTCCTCCATGGAAAATGTTTACTTTTTTGGTGGATAATCAAAAATATGTCAATTTAGACATGACACTACTTTGCCTTTATGTACATTGTATTTCAGATGCCTCATGCCCCATTTCTCCTCTGTAGGTGAGCCTGTCTAGTTGGTCTACATTTCCTATAATGCACCATAGTCCCACTTCAGGGTGATAAGAGGTGGTACGCCATGAGATATGAAGTCTAGAACCGAATGCATACAGGAGAAAAAGGATGTGAAAGAGCCAGACTACATCTCCAGTGAAGAACCGTAGTGGTGTTTATAAATTGAAATACTTGATTTTTCAACAAAAAAAATTGATTTTTTCCTATGAAGAGCCCATTGAAAGGAAACATGAAACTATCAGTTTAGATGAAAGAACAATTTCCCATAGAAAAACAGTTAAAACGGAAACATTTCAATTAGCCCTGGATTCAGTTCTATATTGAGAACAGCTTTTCTGAATATGATAATGTTGCATCTTGTGTTCATGCAGGACTAGGAATGGGGACTTTATCTCATTAGAAAATAGAGGTCCCTGGCTCCCCAGTGAGACCACATGATTCATCCCCAGCCTCGGAAGGGCTTGAGATAATGGATTTTGAATTTGTGATATTTCTTAGGCTAGACCAATTGGTTCTGAATAATTTCGAAGGGTTTCACGCAACTATTTTTCTCTCCTTCTGAGTCCTGCACAGTTTTACCTCTTAGTAGCCAATAGGGTTGCCAGGTGTCCGGTTTTGAACCAGACAGTCCAGTATTTGAGCTTTCTGTTTGGGAAAGAAATTGAGAAAATATAAATGTCCGGTATTTTCTAAATACAATGTAATGTAGATTGTGATGTAATGTCAGGTGTGTCTAGTATTTTTGTTGAAACCATCTGGTAACCCTATAGCCAAAGCACTCTCCAAACTTGTATCACTAGAAGCTTTCTTCCATCCACATTATAGTGTATTCCATGTACATACATATAGTGAAATCAGATTAACTCTAACTCTGCCCAATGCAATGCTTTCATAATAGTTTAAATGTCACACATGGCCAGAGAAGTATTTAACTGCATTCATTGGCTCCGGCTGCCTGCTTTCTTCTGTCTGATATAGAGAACAGTAGATTCACAAGTGCCTTGAAAGGGGAGTACTGTTCCCTCTTGGCTTGAGGGTTTTGCAGACTGTGTGAAATTTGGGACTAGGTTTCCTTAAATTGGCAAAACATTTCTTTTATATAAAAAAATTGGACGAGAACTGAGAACTGGGCCCTCAACTGGAAAAGAGTACAGCACACATTTATTTTAATGTGGAATAAAATCAATTCAAAGTTGTAGAATTAGGCTTTTCAAAGGATAGTACATAACATTTAGTCTATGAAGTAAGTGCTGGTTCTTCACTATGACACGTTCATATTCTTTCACATTTAACAAGTTATAACTAACAATACCATGTGTTCGTTGAAATTACAGCAGTGAAATTCAGATGCTTTAACTCCTTTATGAGGTTAGGTTTTATTTAGATGCATGGTTCTTTCTGAAGGGCAACATCTGTGATTCCATGTTGTGTACTGAAAATTAAGAACCAACTGTTTTATTCTTTATTGCCAGTTCTAAAACCTTGCTTGAAAACCTGCATTTGAATTTTGTGGCTTGGGTTTGTATCAAGTTACTGTGGACAACCCGTTCTATATTTCAGCAGTGAGTATCTGCCATTTAAAACACACTTAGGTTTTAAACAGCCTGTGCTTTCTTTCCACTACAGAGTGGAAAGGAAAGAGAAAGTTGATTAAAGGGACACATCACCATAAAAATTGCCATCTGAAAATAATCAGTGATCTATTATTTAGTATTTATATTACAGTATCAATTAGATGGCCCCCTTTGGAATTAAGCTTCATTGTGTTAGGCATTAGACTAACATACACAGAGACATGGGCCTTGTCTGGAGATTCCTGTTCTTACAAATGGTCCCCAAGGCTAACTGGCCAAGATCCAATTAAAAAAAAGAAAAGAATCTGTTTCTCTGTGTGCTTGACGGGTCTGTTGTGCAACAGCCAGTTTCAGGATTCTGTTGGCGTCTGATTCCCTCCATGTCTCATACAGGGTTACCAGATGGTTTAAAAAAAATACCGGACACGCTTGATCTCAGATCGGGAGGGGGGAGGCGGAGGGGGAGCAGGGCTGGCCAGGGGAGATCGGGGGGAAGACGACTGGCCGGCGGGAAGCAGGGCTGGCTGGGAGGGGGTCGGGGGGAACGGGGCTGGCTGGAGGAGATGGGGAAGGGGGGACTGGCCGGCGGGAAGCAGGGCTGGCCGGGAGGGGGTCGGAGGGAACGGGGCTGGCTGGAGGAGATGGGGAAGGGGGAACTGGCCAGCAGGAAGCAGGGCTGGCCGGGACGGGGTTGGGGGGAGCGGGGTTGTCTGGGGGGGAACCGGCCACCAGGAAGCAGGGCTCGCCAGGAGGGGGTTGCTGGTGGGCAGCGGGGCTGGTGGGCAGCGGGGCTGGCCCAGGCACATGCAGATCCCAGGGTGCTGCCCATCCCGTGCACGGTCCTGGTGAGGTGCACAGGCCAGTCTGGCCGCGGGGATTCCATCCTGCCCTGCCCCCACCGCCCTCCTCTCTACTGCGTAGTAGCATACTGCCTGGCTGGTAGACATGCTCACAAAGCATGAGCATGTCTACCAGCCAGGCAGTACGAAACTGCGTATTGATACTAATGATAATAATAAAAACTTAATTAGAAAATACCGGACATTTATATGTACGGTATTTTCTCAGTTCATTTTCCAGACAGAAAGCTCAAATACCAGACTGTCTGGTTCAAAACTGGACGCCTGGCAACCCTAGTCTCATACACCAGCACGATGAGTTCACTCTCTAGGCTACTCTGGTGGAAGCTCCTGTGCAAATTTGTCCCAAAGCTTTCTAACAGGCTGCTTGCTTGTTTGTAAGACAAAATCAGAATTGCTGCTGTTCTGGTAGCCAGACCCGTCTTCCCTGCACCCTACATGGGAGGGCTGAGGAGCACTAGGAACAGGAAGAGCTGGCTGGGGAAACCATGTCTTCACTTTCCAGACTGCTATATGGGTGCAGAAATCAAGGGGAGCCATAGAATCATAGAGCTGGAAGAGACCTCAGAAGGTCGTCAAGTCCAGCCCCTTGCCCAAGGCAGGACCAATCCCAACTAAATCAACCCCACCAGGGCTTTGTCAAGCCAAGACTTAAAAACCTCTAGGGATGGAGATTCCACCACTTCCCTAGGTAACCCATTCCAGTTCTTCACCACCCTCCTAGTGAAATAGTTTTTCCTAATATCCAACCTAGACCTCTCCCACTGTAACTTGAGACCATTGCACCTTGTTCTGCCATCCGTCACTACTGAGAACAGCCTTTCTCCAGCCACTTTGGAACCTCCCTTCAGGAAGTTAAAGGCTGCTATCAAATTCCCCCTCACTCTTCGCTTCTGCAAACTAAACAGACCCAAATCCTTCAGCCTCTCCTCATAGGTCATATGCTCCAGCCCCCTAATCATTTTGGTTGCCCTCCGCTGGACCCTCCCCAGTGCGTCCGTATTCTTCCTGTAGTTGGGGGCCCAGAACTGGACACAATACTCCAAATGTGGCCTCACCAGAGCCGAATAAAGGGGAAGGAGCCATGTTCAGTGCCCCTTCATTCGCTGAGCTTGCTGCACTTGAGAGAGGGAGGAAAGGAGTCCAGGGATTTTCCTGAGCTTCCTAGGCCCCTGGGTGGTGCCAGGCAGCATCAGGAGGGAGAGATTTGCATGTCTTCCTGAACCTCATCTTGGACTGAGGTAAAGATTTCAGTAGCAGAAGCAGTGCAGGCAGTATTGGACTCTTTTCCCAGTAGAGCATAGGATGGTATAAGAGAAGTGCCAATATTATCTGCAAGCTCTTCCTTATCTCCTTTCACTCTTCCATATTGTTTCTTTATTATTTTTCAATAAAGAGTTTGATTCCTCTGTTCAGTCATTGATTGCAGCACACCTAAACTTTGTGGGGTTTGCAATAAGGATCCATATTTCCTGCTCAGCGCTGTTCTGTGTTGAAGGACTGATCCAAGAGTCTGAACTTGAACAACATTGGACTTTAGCCTATACAGGTCTGAATTCTGCAGCTCAGAGGCACGTGGCAGTGCCCTGGTGATGGCTCAGCAACATCCTTCTTAAGGTATAAAGTGAGGGAGCATATTACTTCAGTTAACTGAGGATTGGATTTGTTTGATAGGCCAATTAATAAATAAATAACAAGATAAGGTTCTAGATGCCCTACCACATGATTAATAGTACAATTATATCCCAGCAGCATGAAAATAATTTAATTTCCAACAGGAACTCAACCAGTCAGCCATCTACAAAATCTCTTAGTTTTTGTCACTTCATTGTTAATGCCATTGGCAGAAGCAAAGAGAAGTTCTTTGCAAATAGAATTAAGAAAAACAATTTTGTAGGTATGTAACATCCTTTTCTTACGATTTTAATTAGATAAATTAGATATGCTGCACTGTTCCTTCACCAGCTGGGTTTGTCAGACTTTTTTTTTAATGTTATGATTATATGATATTGTATTTAATCTAGATTTTGTAAAAATGAGAATAAATTGTTTCTAAAAAATGCATTTTCTGTATATCTGAGGCTATGACTAGACTATGGGTAATAATTCATTTGCAGTCATATTTTATTTATGCAAGTTTCAGAGGCATGGCTGTTGAAACAGCTATGAGCAAGGAAGTTTCATGGGAATGAAACCTGATGGTTCATGTTTTATGTCTTAATTTTGCTTATTCATTTTGAAATTAAAATTGAGTGGGAGTCAAAAACAAGTTAATTTTAGCTATAAAGCAAGGTATGTCTAATATTCTTACTACAAACAGAAGAAGCTATCAGTCTTTGTTTTTCCGGCATCATCTTTTATTCTAAATATCAGTGCAGTGTTCTCCTCTATGTGCAGTACAAAGAAAGGGGGGTAAAATTGTAAATGATTATTGACAATAAGGATTTCTTATCTATTTACCTTTAAATTCCCATAATCAGAAAACAAACAGCTGTGTACAAAATAGTTTGACGCCCTGAGATTTTTAGTGTGGTTTTTCTCGTTTTCTTTAAAGACCTGGCATTGAAAGCGACGAGGAGTCCTTGGTCAAATTCCAACTTGGATAATTACTTCCTTAACTGACTGAAGTTGATAGCAGTATTATGTACAATCACTTCTGTCATGCAGCTGTCTCTAGAATGTAGTGCAGCAGGTGTTAAACAATACATAGGAGCACTATACTTCATGGTAGGACAGAAAGTGAAGAATGAGTCCGAATTAACTCGCCACGTGTAGACGTGGTATTCTGAAAGAAACCCCTTCCCTCGGATTAACTGTTACTCCTCGGACTAGTGGATTTTTAAAATGGCGACCGGACGCGAATATGCTAATCAAGCGTGGGATATTTAAATCCCGCGCTTCATTAGCAACTTTGGTATGCTACATTTGCATCCCTAGTTCGGACTAGGGAGCAAATATAGACATACCCTTAGTTTCAGGGTACATTATCACCTAGCAGCTACCAACCAATGTTTATTCAGTAATTAATTTAATTGAATAGGGAGAAAAAAAGTGAAAACTGTTCCTGAGGAGTATTCATGCTTTGTGCCCTTTGCTTCTCATCTTGACAGTGAACAAGGACATTAGTCAATATGAATGTACATTCCAAATGGCATGATACTTATGTGATGTTAGAAATGGCAGTGCATGAATATGAAATATCTGAAAAATGGGAATCCATTAGGTTATATCTTACACAGGTTTTGTAAAGAATATACTTCAAGAATAAGGCATGTTTACCCTTTAAATAGGATTTTTTTTCTATCAGTTCCAAAATTGATTGCTGTGGATCATGAGGGATAACATTTTCCAAAGTACGTATATGACATTGGACTTCAAGCACCATTTTTGAAATCATCTGAACTGATACTTAAATACTACTGAAAACTTCACTGTAAATCCTTAATATCAGTAAGTGGTAAACTGGACTCAGTACATCTGTATGTGATTAATAGGAGTCTAATCTTTTCAGCTATATGGAAGTATGAAAAAAATAGCAAAAAGATGGAAAATTTCTGGTATCTCATTTTTGAAAGCGTATGCGGCTTTTATCTCTATCTATCTTAGACAGTGAAACCAAAATGTGGTTCAGCTGAGAATCTTTAATGAGCACATTTAAATATTTTTTCCATTAAAAACAGATACTGGTAATGGATTCAGCCATATTTAATTATTAATCATATTGGGGCTGTTTTTCAGAAAAGGATGTAGCTGGTCTTACAATTCTGCAGCTAATTTGGGTGTTATTACTGCCTACAAATGGCCAGGCAGAGGAATAACTGGCCATTTTTGTGCTCGCAGTTAAGGGTAACAGCATGCAAATTATATATGGAATTGCATGTGGTCGTTTGATACAGTTGGGTCCTAATATTAATCTAGATCTACTTTTGCCACAGCAGGGTTTTTTTATAACTTTCTTTGGCATATTAAAATCTCAAATGGTGGAAAAATTCCATAGATGTGTAGAAACAATAAGTGATTGAGACCCTTTTGATTTTTACAATATAACCTTCAACACTTACTTATAACTCTTGAAATTGCTAAATTTAATGAACTCTTTGAACACAAATAGTGATTTGTTCTTCCTAATGGCTGTTTTCCAGATACACAACTTGTTTTAAAGAAGGCCTTCAGTAAAACAGTTTCTGATGCATGGTTGTTCTCTCCTTAAAATTGCTAGAAGATTGAATCCAAGGATTTTGCAATGATTAAGTTCTTAATTCCTTAATCCTGAGTAATTCTGCCTGTAGGACAATTTAAAATGGTTCCTTAGGCATTACGTTGTCCAAAAATCTTTACCAGCCATTTCTAGTTTTGGCAACTTTGATTTAACAATTAATTAAAACCTCCATTTTATTTCTCTTTGCTTTCTTCATACAAAAATGCAAGTTGATGATCTGAGATGACCACTGGATATTGGATTTGCAGGGCCATATCGCTAATAAACTGATGAATTCAGTACTGTGAGGAAGCTGAATTACAATTATTCTAGCTAGGCTGAACAGTCAGTGTACTTTATTGCAGAGTTATCGCATTACTGAAGATGTGTGTGCAGTTTCATGCTATTAGCTCCAGGGGATGCTGTTGTACTAAAAGTTTGTGTGCATGGAAAATGGCCTGTTTTACAAAAGACAAGTATTTGTGGTGTCATAGTAAGAAGTATAGTTCACATATAATGCAAAAAGCATAGTAATTAATGGTGCTTGCAAGTGCTATAACTTTTAAGCAGTAATATTAATCCATAAATAACAAAACTCGTGGAATATGATATTAGTAATGTTTGCTTTACCACATACTTGGCATATAACCTGGTGACATATGTTTGCCACTGATTTAATTTCAACCTGAGCTATTTCAAACTGGTAAAATGCTCAGTGAATCATTTATAAGACTGTTGGGAATTCTTTCCTCGAAAGCGTGCATTGAGCAGATTACAGGGAAATAGTCTAGGAATACTTGGTATTAGTAGCTACAGTGCCTCAGCATGTTAGGGATTTTAGAAGCTTCCTCACATTCTTTGGAACGAACAATTTCAGATGTGTGAAGATTTTTTTAGAATGATTGATCATATAATATTGGCATCAAAAAATTTTCTTCCTGTCCATTCACTAGGCATTCATTTCTTTTTCTGAATTAATTAAAATATGTATTATATTGCTTACAAATATGTATTATATTGGTACAAAACTGTTTAACTGGAAGCATGTGGCAGATGTTAGTCACTTTGCTCAATGCAGTACCAGAAGGCACTCTGATTGCAGTATGAGAACCTTTATATAAGAAAATAGAATGGTGGCTTTCCCCTCTTCCAACCACCAACACTTCAGGAGCAATTCAAATATTGTAAGTTGGAATATGCCAGTACTTATCTTTTCTCCCATAGACCTTAGCTGGTAGTAATGGAAATTCAGGAATGCTGTAGCTACTAAGTTGCACATAGTGTAAATACTTTCCTTAATTTTAATAGAATTTAGAGTTCAGGCTGCGGGGACTTGCCTCTCCTTTGTCAGTGTTGTAACTATGAAATCTAGCCTTTTTTTTTCTTATCTCTTTCTTGCAGTATTTATTAAAATGTTGCTTTTAGTAAATGAAAATGCTCTGAAAGAAAGAAAAGAAGCAGTGAAATCATCAATTCTAATGTGACTAAAGAGTCACAAAGTCCTGGGGAGAAGAGTGATTTTTGCATCAGAGAGTGAGTAGCCAGGTGCTTGCATAATGTTTCCAGCCTTATCTCCCTTTGAACTTACAAATGTCATTTTCTTCATTTAAAAAATTCCCTGCTCTAGAAAGTACCTTATGCTATTTTTAGCCTGGAGGTAGGTGGATACACCTTTACTGCCTCAAATCTGGGAGCCAAAAAACATCATGATAAACTTTAATTAGCAAATTATTTTGTTTGCTATACAAAAAATTGTCTAGTTACGTGAATATTAAGTATCATGATTTCTGAGACCTTCAGAAATCTTTAAGATCAATGTTCGAATTGCAGCAAAGCAAGCCACAACCTGAGAACAACTGCAGTAAAAAAATCTCCTTTGTTTCTGTCCTTTTAAACCAAAGCTTGAACAATAAATTCTCCAGGCACTAAAAAGCCAGAGCCTGAATTGTTTTACTGACATCCCTTCAGGATTTAAATTGTAGCAGTAGACTGATTAAAAGTAGCATAGAGCTATGTGTGCATATCTACCTCCAATATTCAAAGAGTTAATGTGGTGGTTTAGTTGTAGTTCTCATTTTCCATCATGGAGCCATTAAAACTCCATTTTGTTAATTCACCGAAAAATAATAAAATAAAAAAATTAACACTCATTACAGCATGTTGAAACCAGGTCAAATAGGAATTACAAACATATTAATGTCAAATAAAATAAATGTCAGCTGTATATGTTGAATTAATTTGGTGGAGGCGAATAATTTAAAATAAAAGTTTAACTTCAATTCTGTCACTTGGAAAAAATCCTGTCTCAGAAAGTGAAGCCTGCCTGCAGATTTAGCTTGGTCGACTTCTCAGCACTTGAAAAGAGGCCTCTTTCCTTGTTTCTGTGATCTGCGCCCCCCCCCCTTTCAGTTTTGCAGTGGTAGCCTACTTCCTGTCAAGAGCAACTCTGACATGGCCTCTTCTGTAAAGACTCTCCACCTCCTCCTCCTCCTTTCTTTCAAACACTCAGTACATTTAGAGACTGATCTTGTGCAGAAAATATCCCTGACATTTGAAGAGCTCCAGGGATTCAGTGAGCATGCTCACTGCCTGATAGAAAGAGGAAGCTAGTTTACATAGGGCTCATACCAAGCATAGCCTGCATGTCAGTGCAGTTAACTTGCAGCTGGCTGTGAGGAAAATAGCTTGGCTTTGTCCTAGGAAATTTCCCTGATTTTTCTGTTTTTCCTCTTAAATTTCCAGAAAGATTTGCAAGGATTTTTAAAAAACGTTTTTATTGGTAGCTGGGGGAAATAATACACTCTAAATTCAGTCTCGAAATCCTGGAAAGGTTCCTCCCTCTCTCTCCAGCTTTGCTTTATTATACTTTATTTTTGATTAGTCAAAGGCTGGGCCTTGAGCTTGTGAAGTTTAGAAAGAACCAACAGTTACTCTGGCAGCATTTGTCCAGCTTCCTTCTCCCTGCTTCTGGGCAAAAGCAAACAAGCTGGTCTTTTTGTTAGCCCGATAAATGCTATTTATGAAGATGGACCTGTTGAACTACCAGTACTTGGACAAGATGAACAACAATATTGGCATTCTGTGTTATGAAGGTATTTGTTTCATTTGGCAGAAGGTTTGTTTTTTTCTGGGGTATTTTTGATGTTTTCAGTGTGAGTTATTTCTGTTTATAGTTGTTACCAGGTACTGTGTATTTTGTAGTTAGTTATCTAGAGGCTTAAAGGGATTTATGAAATGGAGGTTAAATTACTCTTTTTAAAGGAAAAGTTTCTGTTTACTAATATGAAGTGTAGGTTGCTCCCAGCAAAGACGGTACTGATTGAACTACGTTAAAGCAGCAATACTCCGTGCTTTTTCCCAGTGTTAATATAGTTGTAATTCTGTAAAGGAAACACTCAAAGACACTTCATAATACCTGTATGTGTTAATTTGTAATGTACATTGCCTATGTGTAATCTATGCCATTAAATGTATACTCTGAAATAGAGTAGATGCATTTGTACAGTGAGACTTACAACAGGTTTTTGTTTTTAATTCGGTGCTTACATCCTGAACAATAACAAATTTTACAATTCATCTTTGGCAATTGAAGGGCACCCATATTATGGAGCACAGAGTGGCCTTTGTTTGACTTATCATTTCCGGCCCAGCTCTGAGAAAACCCTGACAGTGAAGGATGTCTTCCCCCTCCCCCTCCTCCCGAAGAGCACTCCACTTAGTCCCTGTGGAAAGAATTACACAATGCCCTGGAAAACTTAACTTTTTGTCTTCGCTGTGTGAGTTTGCTTATTTGTGTCCAGCTAATATAAATAGACATTTACTTCTGATCCTGTAGGTAATAGTAGCCTTGTTTTAAAGGTGCCTTAGGTAAAGGGAGAAGGGAATTAGCTTGATCTAGATCTTTTTCAGTCGACGTGCAGTTTGACGACGTGCCAATGGTCTGGCTTTGAGTGGAAAAAAAGACACCACTGAGCTAATTCAGCTTGGCAGGAGGGCAGGTTTTGCTGTAGCCACATACAAACATTGCAGAAGTCTCTCTTCTAATTCAGCAGGAACATTTTCCATGTTCGTTTGGAAAGTTAACTTTTATAGTTGTCTAGAAAGAAGCAGAAACAAATAGATGTGATCAAGAGGTAACTACTCACATGCGTTTAAAAAAAGGCTAACCCAAAAATCAAGAAGCTCACTCTAGCAATATGTCTTTTCCTTTCCTCACCTCAGTTTAAGTTAGGCAACATTTCAAAGTACTAGGGGGGAGCAGAGGGTTCATATAGAACTATTAATGACTCCAAAAGTCTCAGACAGGTAGCCATGTTAGTCTGTAACTAAAAACGAGTGGCCCTGTGGCACCCTAGAGCCTAACAAAAATATATATAGTATCATGAGCTTTCATGGGCAAAACTCACTTCAGGTTTTTTCCATTTGAACAAAATCATAGATCTTATGTAGAAATGTTCTTTTCATAAATCTGCTGTGCAAATAAATGGCTTGCCAGCCAGTATTGGTGCAGATTGTGCATGGCAATCAGACTTTCATTCTCTTTCCCATGCTGCTGTTTCTTTTTTGAAATTTTGTGAATGCAAGAATGATTGGATAAAGGAATATTGCGAGTTTTGTAATCTCGCCATTGTCTTGCATTAACAATTAAGTGCTTTATTATGATGTTGGTTCCTGATGAAAAATGGCAAAGAAATAGAATTTCTGCTTGGTTGATGGATTTTTCTGAGGGTTTTGCTGACAAGATGGAAAAAGTTTTGTTGCTTTGGATCTTACTAGTTTCATTCAGTTGTATTTATTACCTAGTATTTGTAAAAGCTGATTAACAAACTTTGTTTTCCCACCTTCCTTTGGATAAATCATAATTTTAATAGTTTGAAAGCAAAAGCACAGCTCAAGGTACATACGTTTTTTTTTTAAGTTCAAACATCTGTTGCAATTTTCCTTATTATGGAAGTTTAACATTAGTTTTAACTCTAAAATAAACATAAGTAAGAAATGAAAAAAAAACAAACTAGAGCAGTGTTTATATCCCAGTGATTTAAAAAGTATAAACACTGACCACATCTTATTTGAGTTCTGAAGGGTGTTTTTAGAGATGCCTACGCTTCTGCCATGTCGCTGCCAAAGTATTTATTTTACAGAGGAGTTGTGTCAGCAATGATGGTTGATGGTGATTTTGAAAAGACAAGTTCTGTTGCAGTAATATGTACACTTGAGAATAAAGTGCTTTTTCAGATTCAATTAATTAGTCTTTATTGAGGTTCATACTTGAACTACTTATGTTTACAAGTTCTCATGAGAAGTACTTTGGTAGATGTAAGATAAGATACACTGTGTGATTATTAGATCTATAATAGGCTGGGATTTCAAAAGAGTTGGAGAAAATCAGGTGTCTAAATCCCATTGGAATTCAATAGGAGGTGGATGCCTTTTACTCCCTGAAGTGCTTTTGAAAATTGTAGCATGTTGCTGTTTTTACTGAGTGGTTGCCTTAGCTGTCTTTTTTAAAATAAAGTGGTATAATGTCGACTTGATCAATTTAATCTTCTGTCTCACTCATTAAAAGAATAATGTTTTGTGCCCTCACTTAGTGAAGCAGTTCATGTACTGTAAAACGGAGTGCCCTTATTACTGGAGAAGATTTGATCATTTTCCTCTTAATTTGTAATTTCACCTCTAGCACTAACAAGCCAACACAGTGTAGTGACTGGCCATGGATCAGCAGGCGCAGCCCCCTGACTTTACTGAGTATTTCATGGATGTATTGGTGATAGGATCATACCCTTAAGAAGGAAAAGCAGGTTCTTTCCCCAACAAGAACATCTTAGGCAGCCCTGTGGTCCAGCATAGTGTATTGTGCTAAGGTAGAGGGCTATAATTTGGACCCCAAGCTTAGTCTGTTTTCCTTGCCCAGCAAACTGGCATCACAACTTTTGGGTATCTAAGAAGTGCCAGAAAAAACAACAAATGGTCTGGTAGCACTTTATAGACTAACGAAACATGTAGATGGTATCATGAGCTTTCATGGGCATGGCCCACTGCTTCAGATGACCGCAGTTATGAGTTAGGGATATGAAAACTCGAAATAAATAGGAGAGGGGAGAGAAAGAAAAAGGGAGGGAGGTGGGAGACAGAGAATTATTAAGTATCTGGAGAATGGGTACTTAAACCTAAGCAGATAAAAATCAAAGTCAATAGATAGATACCTATCTATAACAGTGGTTATACTAACAGCTCCCAGAGTGATATCCTTCCTGTTTTAGGTATCTATCTATTGACTTTGATTTTTATCTGCTTAGGTTTAAGTACCCATTCTCCAGATACTTAATGATGCTTTGTCTCCCACCCCCCTCCCTTTTGCTTTCTCTCCCCTCCCCTATTTATTTCGAGTTTTCATATCCCCAAATTATAACTCCGGTCATCTGAAGAAGTGGGCTGTGCCCACGAAAGCTCATGATACCATCTACATGTTTCGTTAGCCTATAAAGTGCTGCCAGACCATTAGTCTGTTACAGAAAAAACAACAAACTTGGCTACCCCCTGAAGCTTAAGAAGTGCCAGTCTCTGGTCCTTAATGATTAGTGGATGAGAGCAGTCCTTCAGAAAAAGTCTAACTTTGTCCTCATGGTCATTATACAGCCCTGTATAGGGGATATTTTGGCTGGCAGTTGTTCTAGATATTCTGTTGGTTTGGGAGACCTTAGAGAGAAGTTGAATTGCCTGCCATTAGCCAAAGCAAAATAGGTAAACTTTTGGACTCTTCTGAAGGAGGAGAGAATGATGACAAATAATGGAAAAGTTTGCTGAGATCTTTCAGAGAAAAGTGTTCCCGCTCTTTTGGGGTGTATAGAGCAGATGCGTAAAAGGTTAACCAAGTGGATGGCACAATTGAGATTATTATTATTATTTATTATTATTATAATAATAATAATAATTTGTATAATTTAATAATTATAGTAGGGCTTACAAACCTGAACTGAGATTGCCCATAACTTTTTTAGGTGCTTTACAAGCATATGGTAAAAGACCATCATTGACCTCCGAGAGCTTTGTAATCAATGACAATGTGGGACAAATGGTTATGTGATTATGGTGATCATATTTTCTGAACCAAAATTAGAGACACATTACCCATGCCTCTGACCCCCATTAGCCCTCCCTCCTGACTAGGGATGTTAAATATTGGTTAATTGAATAGTCAATTAACCTCATTAATTTCTATCAGTTAGTCGACTATTCTCTAGTCCCCAGTGACGAGGCTGGCAGCTAGTGCGCTCCATCCCCACTCTCAAGAAGCCCCCTGCCACTCCGTGCTGCCTCTGTATCAGAGGCAGCAGCATGGGGTGCCAGGCGGAAGCTAGTCCATCCTCGCAGACCAGCTGCTTGTCACCCCACACTGCTGCACAGTGTGAGTTGGCAGCAGCCCCTGTCCAGGGGGGAGGGGCAGGGCTGAGCTCCCAGACCCCGCACAAGTCGGAACTGAGCTGGGCTGCCTGCCTGCCTGGCTCTTAACAGACATTAAATGCAGAGCCTCAGCAGGGATAGGTCCCAGACCTGGTGTGAGCCAGGACTGAGTCGGGCTGCTGGCCAGCCTGCTAAAATATTTACTGGCAAAGTGTGTGTGGGGCAGGGGAAATGCATGTAGTTTATAGCATTAACCTATAAGCTGATTGGTTAATCGACTACACTATTACATCCCTATTCCTGACCCCCATCAGCCATGCCCTCTGACCCCTATTAGACACAAGAAATCCCACCCCTGGAGGTAGTACTCCAGGGGTCAAGATGGATACATGCCCAGAAGTAAAGGGTGTCATGTGACCCCTCTAAGAACTCCTCCCATCGAGATGGGTTTGGCCCCCACAGGACCTCCCCATGTAACTAACCTGCAATTGCATTAATCCTACTTGCATTGCATTAACTCCAGGGCAGTGTTGCCTCTAAGATTTTCCACCCATGAGTGGAGTGAGTTTTGTCTTATGCAACAGTATTGAGTTCGTGTGTGCTTGTTCGGATGTGTGCCGAGGTATTAATAAATATCTTATAAACCTCTCCCTTTTCCCTCTGCTGCCATGTCTCCCACCCTCCCTCGCCTCATCTGCTCCCCTGGTGACTGCTGCCGCTCACCCTCCTCTGCTGTCCTGGCTCCTGCCCTTCTCACTCCCATCAGCCCTTCAGGGACCTGCCCCTTTCCCCTGCACCAGCCCTTCTCTGCCCCCATGTCCACTCCTCCTCTAACCCCACTCTGATCATCTGTAGCTACCCCTCCCCATCCCCTCTCCTAAAACCTCCCTCTACCCACCTGCCCTGCCTCTCTCCTCTGGTGCCCTCCCCTCCCCTCCCCTCCCCATGTCTGCCCTTCTGCTTCACCCCCACAATCTCCTAGCACCTGCACCTTCCCTTACCCCTGCACCTTCCTGATGCCTCCCTCTTCCCTCATTGCCCCTAGCCCCCTTGCCTGCTTTCTCTCTGGTGCCCACTCCCTCACCACCCTCTGCCCCACTTCTCCTCATGCCCCTCTGTGCCCTCACATATGACTTGCTCAGTCCCCTGCCTTCCTCATGCCCACCCCTTGTTTCAGCCCTTCTTCTTCCAGCACCCACTCCTCTTCTTCCCTCTCCTCTTCCTCCCTCTTGCCCCCATTGTCCCTCCGCTCTCATCTCCCAGCATCACCCTGTCCCCTCCCTTCTCCCACTCCCACTCCCTTTCCCTTCCCCCCTCTCTTTTCCCTCGTGACCCCCTGGCATTTGTCTCTCCTTCACCCTCCCCCTTGGGGCCTTCCCCTTTCTTCTCCTGCCCTACTCCCCCCTCTATACTCAGCACAAACCCCTTCCTCTCCTCACCCCCCTTGCCACTTCCCTCACCTTCTGCCTTCCATGTGGGAAGCAGTTTGCAGGGGCTGGAGCTGGGGCCCCCGCAGCCCTGGCCCCAGCTGCTCCCGGGGTGGGACCGTGTGCTGGGACTGGAGCTGGGGCCGCCCGTGGGGACCAGGACCATGGTATTAAAAATAGCACCACGGCCAGCCCCGGCTCCAGCTGGAGTCAAGCGGCAGCTGCACCAGGCGCACCCTTGGACCTGCCTGGCACCCTCCCCTGCAATGGCCACTGTGCAAAGAGCAAGCAGCTGCTTGAGGATGGAGACTTCACGAGGAAGAGACTTCTTCCTGCAGGAGAGTAGGGGGAGGGGGCTGCGCGGTGGTGTGGAGGGGGCTGGCAGGGGGTTGCTGAGTGGCAGCGCGCACTGCACTGGAGCTCAGAGAATGCTCCGGGCTCGAGCTTCCGACTCAACCCGGAAACCACGCGCCACTGGAAGCAACCCTGGCTGCCCTCTGGCAAAGCACCCAGGGAGCCTCCTACATGCTGGGGGAGGGGGACATTGCTGCTGCGCTAGCATCTGTGAGGCTGTCCAGTGGGGGAGGGAAATGGAGGTGCCATTTCTAGCTGGATCCGGTGGGGCTTTCTGGGACATTTCCCTACATGATGGTGCACCAGGGCAGAGCATTTACATTTGGGACTGTCCCAAAAAAACTGGGACATATGGTCAGCATATATATGAGGGATCATAGAACCATAGAGCTGGAAGAGACCTCAGAAGGTCGTCAAGTCCAGCCACCTGCTCTAAGCAGGATCAATCCCAACTAAATCAACCCAGCCAGGGCTTTGTCAAGCCGAGACTTAAACACCTCTAGGGATGGAGATTCCACCACCTCCCTAGGTAACTCACTCCAGTGCTTCACCACTCTTCTAGTGAAATAGTTGTGAAGTGACTTCCGAGGTCATGCAGTAAATCAGTAGTAGAAGTGGGAATAGATACTAGGCAGATCATCATGATTCAGGTATAAAGGCTTCTAGGTATTTTAAGATGATAGTATATACAGAAATGAATTTACTCTTGGATACACCATTCATTTCTTGTAAGATAGCTGAAATGTCTGTTGGGATAATTATTTTCTGTGGATAACCTTCATCTTTTTTGAATATTCTCAATGGTTTCTTTTGGCTTTAAATCGTTTGTGGTGTCTCAGTCAATGTGCAGTTTGGCAGCAAAAGTATTTTAAAATTACAACATGGTGGATAATTATGTAGTTTTTCTCATTAGATGGAGAGACAGATTCTTCAATGTTGAACTAGTCACACTTTGATCAGGGGAAGGATGACAATGATGATCATCTGTTTCAAGGAGATTATTTTTCAGTCAGTTTGATGCAACTAGAGATAAGAAAACAGTGGAAACTTCTAGATTCAATCACTTGATGTTGCTGCTTAAACCAAATCACTTATCTCTTTCTTCCTTGTGACATTTATCACAACTGCCAGTTAAATAGAGCAGTCCTTTAGTCCTTTTGTTCTGTCTCTAATGAGCTCAGAGACATAAGGAAACGCAGGGGAGATGGTGCCCTCACTGGGGTGAAAAGGCCATAAAGCAGACCCATTCTGTACCAGTCTCAGTTCCTAATGCTACATATCAAATGACAAGCACTTGATCTGGAGGTGTACTCTGAGGAACAACATCTGCATCTTGTTTTGCTGTGGAAACTCAATTTATTTCAGTTTCATATTCTTTCTCTGGGATTCTTGTGTGAGGTAATGGGGCAGAGCTTTGAAATGCCATTGGCAAGCTTGGGCTCCTGATAATTGCAACTTAAATATTTATGAGAAGGTGCAGTCCCCCAGTGGAAGATTGTTTCACTTTGTTGTTTATCTCACAGAGTGCACAGATGGTTCTGTGTTGCAGGGCAGATTTCTGTCTTCCTTCCTCCCTCTTCCTTTGTCTAATACTTTGCATTATTACTGCATTCCCGGGGTTTGGACTGTTGCACTTGGAAAGGTATAAAGAAATGCAATAAGATGCAGAGAAATCCCTCCAGGCATGTTATGAGACTTGGAGTACGCAAAATAGTTTTTGTTCTGCAATGTCTTATGGACAGTCCAGAAAACTGGATTTTGTTATCAAGAAAATTGGATCCAGATTTACAGAAAAATATCACTTCTTGGTTTGTTTCCTGGTTTAATGTAGGTAGCTTATACTAGTTAGTTGTATATTCCATAATTACCTCACTCGCTTCCTGTAGTTATTTGGCTACAGCTCTGTACTAGTAAAGATGTGTAGGGTTTTAGTGCAAAGCAAGCTATTTATATGTTTTCCAAAAAGCCCAGTATTTAATATGATATTAAACACAGAGCCTGAAAGTAATTCTGCTAACTTCATTTGCTCACATTTTTAATGAAATAACTTGTATTCTTTTAAGTTCTAAAGAATAGTTTCCATCTTTGGGGGTGGTTTTTTTTTTGTTTGTTTGTTTTTTGGTTTTTTTCTGGTCATGGATTTCACTCTGGATTTTTTTAATCAGCTTCTCATATTAAGTCCAAAGTATATTTCAGTTTCTGAATATATAAAAATAGCTTTACAACTCTGTCCTTCAAATAAGAATCAGTGGAAATATTGAACCCTACTGAAACCCCTTACACAGTGAACTAAAATATCTCACTCAATTTCCTTTTTATTTTCACTGCACTGAACTATTTTTCCCTGGATTAATTAATTTATTTTAATCCAACTGACATACTGGGGACAAACCTAGAGAGTGTCCTACATTTATAGAACATTTAATAAGGCTTTTTATTTTTAAATATCTTTTCTCACAAATAGAAAACAAAGAATTATAGGCATTTTTTCAGGGCTTGTTACGGTATCTCATGTCACTGATTGGTGGGTGTCCTATTCAGTGTGACCTTCATGATTCCTTTCCTTATTGGTCCTGCAAAACAGGAAAGTTTGGGTTTGAACAGTATTTCCCTGGAATTTGAATGTTCTTCAGAGTCTCTAATAGGGATGTGAGGTTACCCAGTAAGCATCACCCTTAACAGGCGATGTTTACGGCGTAACACTTAACCATTCGGGGGTAGCCCTCACGGGTGGAGTCCAGCCCCATGGGGCTGCCAGCTTCCAACCCATGAGGGAGGAGAGTTGATTAGTCGGGTGGAGGGCGGGGCAGAAACTATAGCGGAGGAAGGGAGGAGGGCTGATTGCTTCCAGACTACGCAGGCTTGTGGGCTGGGAGTTGGCAGCCCAGCACATGGTCAGAAGCAGTTGGAATGGAGAAGCCGCGGCCCACAACGTGGGGCCACTCCAGCCTGGCTGCCGCAGGAGGGGGCGCCCTCTAGCCCAGAGCTTAACATTTAACCGGTTAACAAATTAAATGGGATTTCACATCCTTAGTCTCTAAGGCCCTTTTACATATATTGAGGTACCTTAAATTGGGAATAAACAAATAAATACGATACTGGGGGTATAATACAACTTTCAAGGAGTTAAATTAGGAAGTCAGTTTCCAATGATACCCCGCTTGATGTAAGGTCTATAGAAGCAAATGTTCCAGTGCATTGCATTAATGAGGAATTTGCTTAAAGGCTGTGACTTGTTACTTGCAAGTCAAATTTGTTGCAGTGCCAGGTTTCTTTGGATGTAAATCCAGGGACTTTAGAATACACTGAACCAGCTAAATTGCTCCGAAGTTCAAACAATGCACTGTATTGTGCAGAGGGCTGTTAGAGAACAACTAGAAGCTTAAACAACAGTCTGTATTGTGGGGCATCTAAAATTATGAATGGAAAAAGTTCATCCATATGTATTGGTCTTGTTTTTTTTAAATCTACTTTGCATGAAAATAGTTGCCTTTTAATTCCTTTTTGTCGATTAATACAGATGGACCTTTATGTTTTGGATTCTGGCAGAGTAGACTCCAGAGTTTAACATGCTGAAGGCAGACAGTGTGCCAAGCAATTGAGCAAAGTTGTTTACAGTAACAATAATCCAGCAGGACAGAGGCCATAATTCTTCAGTGATAATAGCACGAGGTACTGATGAATACAAGTTTCTGAGGAGTGTTTACAAAATTGTGTGGTGCTTGCTCATTTTTGTTTTTAATTTTATTTTAATGCCAGCCAGCTTTTTCTTGTACACACGGTCTGTATCATGCCCCTCAAATATTACTTCACAAATCAGCTGGGACTGCTTTACTTGATACACAGAGAGCCATTGTTTCCTTTCCCTTTCAATAAAAGCCATATGCTTTGGGAGGTAATTGACTGCATGATATGACACTGCTGAATGTCCTATTGGTATGTTGGGACCATCCATGGCACAGTCATTTGTACACTGTGTGTTCCACAGTGCAGTTTTAATTTCTGTGAGGCAGCTTTTTTGTTGGTGCTTCATCAGATATTTTTAAGACCTTAACAGCTCCTTCTGAATGCTGTTGTTGTGTGACCATTGTGATGCACTAGGGCCTCTCTCTGTATGACTTCTGAATTTTGGATCATCATATGAAATTGTAGCATGAAATTACAGGGTCATGGAAAGTCTTATTTGTTTGTGGCTCCCTGTGAGTTTGCAGGGTTATGTCATGTCTGACAGGCCAGAGACAATGGTGAGTGATCAGCGTTCGACTGACAATTCAAAGTAAAACACTTTGGGATGGACAGTAAGTTTGCTCTCCTGAGAGAAGGGCTTTCTTCTCATGTCTGAAGTGGAGGGGTGGGGGTTTGGAGTAATGGAAAATTATCAAAAGGCAGGACAAAAGAAACAGGTGACCTCCCATCAGGAATCTATAAAGGGTTGGGGGGGCAGGAGGGGGAATTGAGGAATGGGGGAAGAGGACAAGCTTAAGATGAGGGAGGCTGCTGCAGGGGCAGAATAGAGCTAGGGGGGCACAGGATTCTGCAAGCTGTAACACAGATGCTGTCCCTTTTGCTGAGCTAGGGAGGAGGGACATTATGTTTAGGATGTTTTATTATTTTGGACAGTGAATACATTCCTGTGCTTTCTAGGATTCAATATAATGAGCATAAAGCTGTTGACTATACCTCATCTGCTGTGTGCCCATGAGAGAGTGAACCTATAAACTAGAACAGGGCTACTCAACATGTGGCCCGCAGGCTGCATGCAGCCCACGGCCTGTTTTTTTTTTGTGGCCCACAGTGCAGTTTGGGTTTATACGGGGCTCAACGTGCAACCCGCGGGTAGGATCCTTTGACCATGACCGCCACTGGGAACACGCTCCGCAATGGCGAGGCATCTCCCAGGTGGGGTGAGCATTGAAAGGCACAAGTGGACAGGCTGGCCGGAACAGATGGCTACAGGGTGTTGGTGTTTCTAGCCCCCAGGGAAGAGGTGCCCGGGGCATTGTGTGAAATAAGCTATTTGCATATATATTTGCATGTATATGCAACCACACTTAAGTTGCGGCCCTCAGCATGTGCTGAGAGTATCATTGTGGCCCCCGGAGCTTCCAAAGTTGAGTAGCCCTGACCTAGAAGATTCATACACCTTTTGGGTGGGGAGTTTTGAGACAGTGGTAGTTAAAGTACTGGGGAGTGAGAAGGATCAGTGCTGTGCCCTGAGGGGCCAGGTGATTGGAGAGCAGGTCCCAACATTTGGTGAGAGGTATCAGATAGAAGATCTGCGTACAGAGAATTTGCTTGTGGGGCAATGGTTGGGTTCCTCTCAGGCTCCAGGAGCTTGAAATACCACCAGGAACCCAGAGCACATCTTCCCCTCACAGCAGTTCTAGTGAGTGAGTAGCCAGGAAGGGCTGGACCTGTGACAACTATCATGGTGTGTGTAACAGCATCTTGGTGTGCTCTGTAGTCTCTTTAATAAGTTAATAAGTGTACTATTTGGAGAAGGTGGTGTGGACAGGGAACGATTGCAGTGGACCATCTAGTATTGATACACATTTCAAATGGATACCCGAACCCTAAATTAAGGTTTTCAGTTTTTGCCCATGTGGATGTGTGGGGTTGTGAGAGGTTATAATCCTAATGTTAGTAATTATGTTTTCATCAGTCCTAAAACAAGACTGTCTTGTAGCATTTTATTAGGAAAAGTCTGAGTAAAAATTTTCTTGTGTAATTTTGGCAGGAGGGGAAATAGTGATTTTTATTTTTTATTTTTTTGTACCTCAGAAGGATCACTTCTAGCTGGCATCTAGGCCAGCAGGAAGCACACTGAGGGTGAGATATTCAAAGCCATCAGGGAGACATGGATGCTTAATTATAATGGAAATTGGGTGCCTACATCCCTTAGAGATGAGATAATCCAAAGCAACCTAGTACAGGTTGTACCTCCCTTAATCAGGACTCTCTGGTCCGGCAACCTCCATAGTCCGGCAGGACCACGGATGTTCCTGGACCACAAAGTCCAGGTATAAGGAAGTCGGGCTGCAGAGTGGGGATGGGAGGGCGCTGACTCAGCCAATAGCCCTGTGTTGAGGGAGGGGGGCACAGCAGGGAGTTCTGGCCCCTGCTGCTGGGTGGTTAGCAGGGAGCCAGCAGCAGATAAAGAATCCCAGCAGCCGTGAGGCTCAGCTGGAGTCCTAGCCCGGGGCAGCATGTGCCATGGTGGGAGGGACCTACTTTTGTTCAGCAAATCCCCTTGTTTGGGACCATTCAGGTCCCGAGGGTGCTGGACAAGGGAGGTCCAAGCTGTAGCTATGTTGAAATAATGAATGTTTGTGAAAAGTACAGCAAAAAAATCTGTAGTAGAATGAAACCTGGTTTAGAAGGTGTGTTTCTCCTAAATTTTGTCACTATTTGGTTTGAATTTTGAAATTCGAGTGCTGTTTTTCCTGGACATTGGTTTGACTAAATGGCAACGTCCTGCAAGACAGGAAACTTGTATGAGGAAGTACAGGGTTATTGTGCATCTTTCTAGCCCTTCCCTACACAAATCTTGCATATACCTATTTGTGTGCCTTCCTTACTGCATGAGTGGGATGAAAACGACATGTACTGGATATTGCTTCCTACTAGGAGATTTATGTGGCCAGTAGTAAAGTGTTTATGTAAAGTGATGGTCCATAGTTCTTGTGTAAGAGCAAGAAAAGAGACTGAAGTACATGACATGGCACATCCACTATTACAGCAGGTAATTTGTGTTCTGCCTCCTTTCTGTGGCACACATAGTTGCAAGAGCCCCACTCTTGCTTCTCTCTCTCTCTCTCTCTCTTTTAAATTCCTGTGGGACAACAGAGTAATGTCACCACATCCTCTGCATCCACAGGAACCAAGCTCCACCCACTCCCAGCCTGGTCCTCCCCGCGGCCTCCGTACAGGATAGGAGCTGGGGCTGTCTGCAGCCCTGGCCTGCCTCGGCCCTCCCTGGTGGTTGGAGAGCGGTGTTGGCTCTGCCTGGGCCCAGACCTTCTCCTGGTGACTGGGGAAAAGACCGGGACAGGTGTGGCCTAGGCCCAGGCCTCCCCCCGTCTCCCTCTAACAGCTGGGGAAAGAGCCAGAGCCTCCCTGGGGACGGGGGGACGAAGACCTGGGGCTGCAGGGGGGGAGTGCGGGGGAAGTGTCGGGGCCTCCCCAGCGGCTGGGGGCATGGGAGAAGGGCATGGGTGGCCTCAGCCCCTGGTCCTCCCTGGCCTCTCCCCGGTTTTGGGGGTAAGAGCTGGGGCTGGGGCAGCCTGGATCCCAGGCCTTCCCTGGCCGAGAGGGGAGTTGCTGAGTGTAGCGAGCAGGGGACACAGCCCCCTGGGATTTTTTAAGTGCATCCTCATACCTTTACTTCTCACTGCCCATCTTTCCTGAGAGATCCTTGCTTGATGGCTCACTTGTACCCATCATTGTAACTTTCCCTTTTTGTTAGCAGGCTCCACGGAAAAGGTTTGGAGCTGAGTGCTTGAAAAGCAGCAGTTGTCCCTGGATATGGCAGGACAGCCATGCAAGGCCTACTGTGGGGCCTTCCCCATTTGTAGGGCTTAACATGAACACAGAAAATAGAACTTTTCCCTTGTGTGTTAACAGGCTCTTCAATATGAACAGTAGTTAGATGCGAAAGAGATTGCCTTTTAGTGTTTCACTGGCTACTTAGCTAACCCACCACTATGTTTTAATCATTCTCATACTTGTAAAACAAGCAAATTGGGGAATTTCTAAAGTCTTCAGCTTTTAGAAATTCAAAATCAGATGCTAAATTATGTCCCCTTTTTGATCTCTGTTACTATCTTATGATGGTCCCAGACTTGTTCTACCCCTCATGACTGATGTTTTATATTCCCAATTTTAATTCAGCAGGTCATAAGAAAAAGCAAAAGTATCTTGCTAAATCAAAATGAATTTTTTTTCTGTGACCTTAAAATGACTTAGGAGAAGAGTAAATACCATATAAGAATTAGCCAACTAAAACAGGAATATCCAATTGTACTGAATATGTGTTGTTTGGAAAATACTCTGGAAAAAAAGCGAAAACCTTAAAAAATAGACGTAAGAGTACAGCACCTTCTTTGTGGTGGTTTTTATATGCATTTTAGTTGAAAAGAGGGAAAGGGAAGTGCCACATGATTCATACCCAGCTAGTTAAAACCCAGCCAGTTTCTTGGATTTGGTGTAAATATTTATAGCATGCAAGGGGATTTTTTAAAACATGGTGGTTCTTGCTAAAGGCCTTTAGATGTCCTCTTCGGGCATGTGGTGTGCATTGCTGCTGTTTAACTCCCACCCTTCAGCTTTCATGCTGTGGCATCCCAGAAAGCTATCACAGTCACTCTGTGGTCGGCTTAAATTAAATCACATGGAGCCATTTGGGAGAATGCTGACATGCACAGTTTTTCTGCTGAACACTCTGAAACCAGTGGCTACAGTTAAGAGGTGAGCTTTTCACTACTACCCTATTGTAGCCAGCAGGCTACATTATTCACCAAAACACTGCAAAGCTGGAGCCATGAAGATGCCCAGCACTAGCATTGATGTTTACACCAGGAGGACTCTTGTTCTCTCTCTCCAGTGTCCCCCTTCCTTCCAGTATTTCAGTCACCGAGTATCTGTGACAAAGTTTAGTTAATTAGCCAAAAATCGGAAATTCTCTTCTTTGACAATCTTGAACGCCCTACTTCCCAGTGTAGGCAACAAACAGCCTGCCAGTACTAAAGTACTTGCCTTAGGAAGCACAGATCTTGTGTGGATTAAATTCACCACAATCCTAACTGGATAGGACTGGCTCTCAAAGAGCCCGTATGTAAACAAACATGATAACAGTGAAACAAACATTGGAATACACTTGGTAATACGTTTTCCTCTTTCAGCACGTTTAATCAGAGGATCCCAGTGTTTGACAGGCTCTAATTCAACCTTCCAAAATCCCTGTGAAATGGGCAAATATTATTCCTAGTTATGGATGGGGAGATTGAGGCAAAGAGATTTTAAGTGACTTGGTCAAGTTCATACAGTGAGTCATGGCAAAGAACATGGAACTCAGAACTCATGACTTTCCAGTCTTTTATCTCAACCAGTAAACCATTATTATCCCAATCTGTTTTTGAGATATGCAAATATAAATCCTAGACAGTCATTATACCAGGGAAATTTAGCACAGGGGTCTCGAGCCAAATATGGCTCTCAAGCCAAATATGGCTCAGTATGGAATCAAATATGGCTCTTTTGTCATTCCCAAAATACATGCAATTTTAAAAATTAAAATGAAAAATTCAAAATTTTAAAAACGTATAATTACTCATTTAGTTTGAATTAAGGATGTTAAGTAACGGTTAATTTACTAGTCAAGTAGTTGATGGAAATTCCATTGACTACTCGACTAGTCGATAGGCACTTCTGCATTCCTCCTTTGAACTGTACAAGGAGCCCCCACTGGGCTGTGGCTCCCAGCAGAGACACCTCACTCTTCTGGTGCTCCAGTCCATGGGGTGAGGGGAAGGGACAGGGAGGACTGAGGTTTAGGGCTTCCCATAGGTCAGATTTACTTTTATGGGGTTCCAGAGTTAGTGGATTTTATGAACCCCCTTAGTCTCTGGGGTAGGGACAAAAAGGAGTTTAGTGTGCAGGACAGGCCTGACAGTGTGTGGAATAGGCATGGGTACAGGATCTGGGCGAGAGGTGGGGTGCAGAAGGGGGAGAGGTTACAAGGTCTGGGTGGGAGGTAGGGTGTAGAAGGGGGTCAGGGTGCAAGGTCTGGGGGGGAGGTAGGGTGCAGAAGGGGGTCAGGGTGCAAGGTCTGGGTGGGAAGTAGGGTGCAGAAGCGGGTCAGGGTGCAAGGTCTGGGCGGGAAGTAGGGTGCAGAAGGGAGTCAGGGTGCAAGGTCTGGGCGGGAAGTAGGGTGCAGAAGGGGGTCAGGGTGCAAGGTCTGGGCGGGAAGTAGGGTGCCGAGGCAGGTTGGGAGTAGGGTTTCTGGTCAGGGGAAGTGAGCAGGAGCAAGGGAGGGTGCAGTGTGTGGCCAAGGAGGAGAGTTCAGGAGCAATGGTGGATGCAGGAGCAGGGTGGGGGCAGGTGTCTGGCCAGGAGGGAGGGTGTCCAGGGATTGGGGTGTGGGGATATGGGCATGAGGGGGGATGCTTACCTTGGCTTTGCACCCCTTTGCGGTGGGAAAGCCTCCAGATAGCACGCCACTGTTCCCCCAGTGGGGGTGGGAAGGGGGAGGGAGCTCAGCCCCCCACGCAGCGGGGATCCTGGTGTAGTGTGAGGGGGGAACCCCAACCTTCCTCAACAGACCCAGCTCACTGCCAGTCCCCCAGCAGATGGGGAGGGGCAAGGGAAGAGAGAGCTGCAGTGCACAGATTGCACCTGCTGAGCTGAAGTGAGCCCTGCCCTTCAGCACCGCAGCTGGGCTCTGCGCGGCCATTGCCTGGGCTGAGGTGGTAGCTCCAAGGCACAGAGGTCCAGGAGCAGTTCTGCCAAGTTTTACCTTGGACCCCCGGCAGTGGCAGCTGCTGTACCATCAAGCGGCCTGGAGGAGGAGGGGCCCCACGCGCTAGAGGCAGTCCTCCAGGGGGAGGGAGGGGACCACGCGGCACGCAGCAGTGGGGCAGTAGGTGGCGGAGTGGCTGGAACATGCACGCTGCTGGAAGCTGGCTTGTCTGTCCGGCGGCAAAGCTTCAATGGAGTCACCTATGTACTCTGCCGGGGGGGGGGAGAGGTTGGCGGGCAGTTGCTGTGCAGTAGCATTTAAAATTGGAGCAGTCCTGTATGGTCCGGGTACGGATCTGGTGGGGAGGCCACATGCTAGTGAAAATCAGCTTGCATGCCACTTATGGCACACGTGCCGTAGGCTGCCCACCCCTGCTTAGCGCTTCCCAAAGGGGCTCTGCTTCCCAGCTATAGCGCACCCTTGGTAGTGCCTCCGGGACTGAGGAGATGTTCAGGATTCCTACTTTTACCTGAGGTAATTGGGTGCCAGCTGCCCTAAAAAGGGATTATCCCCAGTATCCTTGAAAGGAGCCAGAATTCCCTTCCTTTCCCCGTAATGTCAACTAGGGAAGGTGCTCTGCAGATCTCAGCTGCTTTGTTTGTGCCTTTGTGTTCCATGTTGCAGAGACTTGTGAGGTTCAGCAGTAGAACGTGGCCGGACACCTCGCTGGGTGGCTTTTATTTCCTTCCAAAATCTGTGAATGCATCTGAACTTGTGAAGGGGGTGGGCATGGTTCCCCCTAATCAGCACAGCTGTGCTGCTTCCCATTATGCCTTGCACAGGAGCTATTAAACCCTGCTCAGGGCTGTAGCAGGGAGAGGTATCTCTTTCCAAGCCATGAAGCTGCAGGGGTTGGTGGGGATGAGCCCTTCCCCGCTGGCTTAGCACAGAGCTACCACAACTGGCAGAGGGGAGTCCTTCCCTGCTGGCCCCAGCAGGAAGCCACCCAGGTACTGAGCCTCAAGCCCTTGTCACACTTTGAGCCCTCCTGCCATGAACACCCTGCACCCCAAAGCCGTCATCCCCAGCTCCACTCCAAAGCCCACACCCACAGCCCAGACCCTGTACCCCAACCCCTAGGCCTGGGCCCCTCCCCAAACCAGGATCCCTCCTGCTGTACCCAGACCCCTCAGCCTCACCTCAGACCTGCAACCCCCAGCCAGAGATATTGCACCACAACTCTGTGGAACTGTTATACTTTCTAGTAGTCATGAACCATTGAAGCAGATAATTAGCTGGAATGTGATGATATGATAGTGAATAGTTGGAGATCTGATTGCTAGAGCTCTTGGATCAGTTGCTGTCATGACGAGTGATAGGCAGAAACACCAATAACATTTGGCTAATCTTGGCTAGCAGTCTGTCTAAAGATCCCAGTGTTTGCTGTGCTGAATGTAGGACTGATTGGCAGAGACATGCTTCTGCTTCTTTGAGAGGAAGAAATAAGGAAAGATTGAATATGTGAGCCTGAAGGCAGGTATGCCAAGAGACGAGTTCACCAGCAAAAGACTAATAAGAATTTGGAGTTGGGTGGGAGAGTGAGAGAATGGAGTTCTAGCTGAAGTCCTTTGAGGTGTATGTAGCATGTGCTCTTACAGAAGTCAGGACCATCCACCTAGAGTGCCTTCGGGGCACTGACATTTCAGAGGGGTAGACTTGTTAGTCTGTAATAGAAAAAACATTTAGAAACAACAAATAGTCCTGCAGCATCTTAGAGATTAACAAAAAATGTAGATGGTGGTATGAGCTTTTCTGGGGACAACCTGCTTCTTCAGATAAATGGAGTTTAAGGTGTCCAAATTCCAAACAAATAGCAGAGAAAGAAAGGAGATGGGGAGGGAAGGGAAAGGAAAGGAAAGAGGGGGGGGGGGGGGAAAGTGGGAAAAGAATAGTCAATTAGAGGTTCCACACTAAATGAAGTAGAGAAAGAGGGTTCTAAGTACTCTTAAGTTTTGGCCTTTTATGTCATTAGTGTGTGGAATGTAGCGGGCAGTCCAGTTAAGGTCTTTGTTTAAACCTCTATTGTAGGTATCAGGCTTGTAAATGAAATTTAAGCTCTGGAGCTTCCCTTTCAAGCTGGTTTTTGAAATTGGCTTGTAATAATATGGAAACTTTGAGATCCATTAATGAGTGCAAATTCAGTTCAGCAGAAAAGGACCTGAGAATTACATTGGATGAGAAGCTGGATATGAGTCAACAGCATGCCCTTGTAGCCAAGAAGGCTAATGGCATATTAGGGTGCATTAGAAGGAGCATTTCCAGCAGATCTAGAGAAGTGGTTATTCCCCTTTATTCAGCTCTGGTGAGGCCATATCTGGAGTATTGCATCCAGTTCTGGGCTCCCCACTACAGAAAGGATGTGGACGTATTGGAGAGGGTCCAGCAGAGGGCAACCAAAATGATTAGGGTGCTGGAGCACATGACCTACAAGGAGAGGATGAGGGATTTGGGCTTATTTAGTCTGCAGAAGAGTGAGAGGGGATTTGATAGCAGCCTTCAACTTCCTGAAGGGAGGGTCTAGAGAGGATAGAGAAAGGCTGTTCTCAGTAGTGACAGATTAACAAAATCTGAACAAGGAGCAATGGTCTCAAGTTACAGGAGGTCTAGGTTAGATATTAGGAAGAACTATTTCATGAGGAGGGTGATGAAGCACTGGAATGGGTTACCTAGGGAGGTGGTGGAATCTCCATCCCTAGAGGTTTTTAAGTCTCGACTTGACAAAGCCCTGGTTGGGATGATTTAGTTAGGATTAGTCCTGCTTTGGCCAGGGGGCTGACTCAATGACCTCCTGAGGTCTCTTACAGCCCTAGGATTCTATGATTCTAAATTAAAATGTTCCCCAACAGGTTTCAGTGTGTTACCGTTTCGAATATCTGATTTGTGTTCATTAATCCTTTGTGTCAGGAGCTCTGATTTATGCTCATTCCCTCAGTTTCCAGGAGCTCTGACAAACTTATCCTGGCTGACCAGAAATCTATGGCTGGTGATAGGAAATCCTGTCCAGTCAGTGTGCAATTTCTCAGCAATAGACACAACCCTTCCTCTGTCTATCCTGTTTGACTTAGCTTCCTCTCTCTGAAAGGTTTATTGGAAGTGAGGTTGTAACATGGTCCTTCCAACCACCATCCCCCACTTAAAATTATTTGGCAAGCTTTTGCTCTGAAGGATGGTCCCATCAGTTATTTAACAACCTAGGACAGGCTGCTTTCTGCAGCTGACTTAGGGCTTGTCTTCACTACACAGTGCATCGATGCTGCAGCGTTCTCCCTTGACTCCGGTAGACCGCCAGGCCTCGAAGAGTAGGCAGAGTCAGCCGGAGAGCTGCCCCTACGGACCTTACCGCATGGAAGACACTGCAGTAAGCTACACTTTTCACACAGCTGAAGATGCATATCCTTGATTGATGTGGGGAGGGGCGCAGTGTAGATTAGGTCTCAGTTTCTGATAACATCTATTACAGTTGCTATGAAGAAATGCCTTTGAATGAGAGGGAGACCCCAGCAGCCGGGCCCTACTGATGCCAGGGTTTCCCCAGTCAGGGTGGAGGCTCCCCAGCGACTCCTGGCCCAACTGCTGACAGCTGAGCTGGGACTCCTCAGCCTCCCCCAGCCTCCCCTGGTCCCACAAACTCTCTGGTTTGGGACTGTTCAGATCCCAAGATGCTGGATCAGGGAAGTTCCTTGTCAGTAGAGACCCATCCACACTAAGGATGTTAAAGATTAGAGGACTACAATAAAAGCCTTGTTCCAGTCCAAACACTTCACTTTAGCAGCATTTAGAGAAGAATACTGGCCTACATCCTTCTAGTAAAGAACTCTACGGAATCAGCTGGCCGATGAGAGGCATGTATTCCTTGTGTGAAGGATGAGGATATGTCAGTGCTGCAGTAAGACACTTTTTAGCTGACTCGGGACTGTTTATTTGCAGTGTAGATGTTTTATGTTCATGCTGGGCCAAAAAGTTTGTGTTTAGGAGATATCCTGCCATATCCAGAAAGGAGATAGAGTACCCAAGAGCTACCAGATACAGTAGCAAAAAGCTACAGTTCTGTTAGAGTACTTAATCTTACATGGAACTAATCAATTTAATCCCTCGCCCTGGTATGTTTAATTTCAGAACCCCATGTCACCCCAGTATTGTCCTTGTGTAAGATTTGACCCATGTAGAATTTTGAAATTGGGGGTATCATATATATTGCATAACAGGGAAATCAAACAAAGAGGTAGAGTTTATATATTGATAGAAAAGTATCATAAATCACAGAAAGTGCATGAGATAGCTTAGCAAATAAGAGGAAGAACAACACATGACTTAAGCATTTATTTAAAAGAGAGAAAATAATCAACTAAACAACAAGCTCTTATTTCTAAGAGAACAGAGTACCAGCCATGTTGGCTGACACACACACTGTTCAAATCTGAATATATACATTGCAGTCCAGTAATAAAACCTTGGTCAGTTTTGCAAATATTTAACTTTATGTTCTTCAGAGGGAGTTACTCAGTTTTGGACTTTCACAAACTGAATTTCTTACTTGTCTCTTTTTATCATTACATTTAATTTAACTTTTTACAATGTTTCTCAAGATACCACTCAGCTCATTAAAATACTGTTTAAACATGTTATCTAACAAATCTTTCTTATTGTAACCTTAGCTCACTCAGATTTACTTTTGAAGTGGATGGCAAGTCTTTAAGCTTTGATCATTTTCACCTAATGACAGACTGGCCTTTGATCATCTCTGCTTTCCTGTCTCTTATGTTTCACAATAAGTCACTTACCTTGGTGACAAAGAAGAGAGAGACCCAGAAACTGCCACAGAATTGAAAAGGAATAGTTATTTGAACTCCATAACTGAGATATAGTGAGCCATTCATGACTTTTCAGATTAAAATTTGATAGAATTTTTCATTGGTTATTTCAGATTTCTTTCCAGTTTTTAAATGTATATGTTGAGTTCAGATTTGGGAAACCAGTTATAGAAACTTTTAGCCAACATCAGTCCTGTAGTTTGCCAGACACAAGTGTGATGATAAAAACAGAATAAATCTGAATTTTAAGAGATGTTTGTTGCTCAGGTTTTTCATACCATAGTTTTGAGTAAACACATAATCTATATTCATTTTCTTCATTGGAAATGGGGATATGCAGCTAATGTGTTCCTCAACCTGCATCTAACTTGTCTTATTTGAATGTGCACCAGAAGTTTTCAGATCATGTCTCAACATGAAAACAATTATTTGGGGCCTGATATAAACCCACTAAAGTCAACAGAAGGTCTCTTATTGACTTAAGGGAACTTTTAATCTGTCACATGGAGATGTGTTTTAGATTTAAAACTTCACACAAGTTGGAAAGTATCTAGATCTGAAACAGGCCTTTTCTAGAGTTCAGTGATTCATCCGGGAGTTATATTACTACATATCATAGTGTGGTTAGTGGTAAACAAGCACTTCTAATTACATTTAGAATGCAGCGTATTTAATGCAGCGTGTTTCGCCACTGAGTTAAATGGAACATGTATCTTTCTATAGTGCAGTCAACAGTAATATAATCTTACTAAGCAATACAAGGAAATGGGATTTATTGTTTCTTGGAGATGGTAAATGCCTTTTTCTTCTCTTCTGGAGGCTTTAATTTGTTATGCCACTCTGTGTTGCACACAACAAAAGTAATTTGCAGCCATCAAGGAAATGCTGCTGCTAATCAGAGAGTTTGGCAGTTGAACCATCACCAGCTCATTTTACAGTATCCTGGCTAGGGATGTAATTGTGTAGCTGGTTAAAGGATTAACTGATCAGAGAATGCTGATTGGTTAATGCTGTCGGTTACATGCAATCCCCCGTCCCCCAGCAGCTCTGCCTTTAAAGTATTTTGGCAGTTGGCGTGCAAGCCTGGTAGCTCAGTCCCAGCTTGCACTGGGTCCAACAGCTAGCCCCACTGAAGAGCTGGTTCTCAACCTCTTTAAATGCAGAGCCACAGCGGGGGTAGCTGTCGGACCTTGAGCTGGCACTGAGGTAGCACTCTTGCGCACAGGCTCTCAAGCTCTTTTAAATGCAGAGCCGCTTATCAGTTAATCATGTATCCAACAAAAATTTTGTCAGCAACACAATTACTGAATTACACATTTCCTAACATCTCTAATACTAACTGTGGGTTTAGAAGTCTACCA
Organism: Pelochelys cantorii; assembly: GCA_032595735.1. Taxonomy (NCBI): domain Eukaryota; kingdom Metazoa; phylum Chordata; order Testudines; family Trionychidae; genus Pelochelys; species Pelochelys cantorii. Next base: position 43,569,163 of record CM064336.1, read on the forward strand.
AGGGTCACATAGACTCTGGGCTGTTAGATTCTGCATCCAGACTATAACTATAGTACAAAGCAATATACTGATCAGCATTGCTTTTACTGGAGCAAGAGTGGCTTGTGACTACTCATGAACTTAGTTACTATACTTACTGGCAAAGAATAAACTGAGGGTATAATTCAGTGAGAGAGCAAGTAAAAATACTTTGCATTCATTTCTAGTTCCCTTGTACAGTTTTACATGTTTAATATATGTTTTTGCTAGAGAATTGGCATGTGGGTCAGAAAGAGTGTCAGCTCAGAATACTTCTTGTGCAGAGCCAAATGAAAGAACTATCTCAGTCCATTTGCCTTGCAAGGAGAAGGAACCCTCTCTTCATCATAGCAATCAGCCACAGCTGCTTGGGAGATTGTTTCTGTTGCTTTTGGAACCTGCTGGCCTTCTGGAACTTGCAGAATAAATTCGTTAGTGTTGGTTGTAATTAGGCTTGTTTTCCCCACCCTTTATCATTGGCAGCCAGTGTAGACACTACAAGGTACTTTTTTGCTTTTATTGCCCTCCTAGAAGTGTCCCGAAATCCCCATGCTGCCACTCTGGTCAGCACTTTGAACCCCACTGCGTTGCAGCCAAGTAAACAACTATCTGCCCCTCTCCCTTGTATGGCCTGGAAACTTAACATTCCATTTCCTGCTTGCTGACTCAGTATGGAGAGGTCTCATGGCATCTTCCCAGGTGACTATGGGTGGCTATCGCACCAAATGCTCCCCACTCTTGGACCACTGTGGAACTATTGGGTCAGATCACTGTATGGGAAGGAGTCTGTTCAGTCTTGGCTGTGAGTAACCTCTCAGAATTGGGACAGGTATGGGCTGATTTCTTGATGCTTTTGTAAAACGGGCTGTGTTCAAGACATGCTACAGTGCAGAGCAAAGACAAAGTTGCTGAGGCAAGTTCACCATAATGCAAGGGAGGCAAACTGTCGTTTCAGTGCTGAACCTCAGACCTGCCATTCTCTATAACAAACTGGACACTATCCTCATGCTCACCCCACCTCCAAGAGCCCCATGGATGCTTCAGAGGGCATAGAGGCAGCAAAAAGGAAACCTAACCCAGAGGATGGAATAATAGATGAAGAGGTTGAGCTAGATGAGGCTGTGGGGCTTCCAACAGGGTATCCGGTGGGGCAGGCAGCCAGGAGCTATTTTCCACTCCTGAGATGTACTGCCTGTCGCAGCAGCTGCACTCTAGGAAGCAGGAGTTGAGATGCCAGGTAAGTGTCTGTGGTTTGTAGAATGCAGGTGTAGAGTATAGAAGGGTGGGAAGCTGGCTGTGTTTCTGTGAGCTGCACTATGTAGCTCAGGGCTACTCAACACGTGGCCCATAGGCTGCATGTGGCCCGCGGCATGTTGGTTTGTTGCCCCCGGTGCAGTTTGGGTTTACGCAGGACTCAACACCTAGCCCATGGGTGGGATCCTTTGAATGTGGCCTCCGCTGGGAACACACTCCATAATGGCGAGTCAGTATAATGGTCTTCTGTTGATATGCGTTGTAGTAGTTAAATTCCTGGACTGTCATTGCTCATTAAAAGTGCTGTCATATGGGTGGAAATCGGGTAAATATTGCATTTTATTAATATCAGCAGAAATGATTTAAATGGTGCCTCTGTATTGTGTAGTCTTGCCTTAATTTTTATATTCATGCAGTCAGTGTGAAAGAAGCTATTTGCATATATTTGCACATATATGCAACCACGCTTAAGTGCCCCTGCCCGAGGTGCGTGCACAAGTGTTCACTCTAGCACAGCTGGAGCAATCCCTTGCCCACCCCTGTTTGATCAGTTAATCAGTTAAACATACCATTTAACTGGTTAATTAAACAATATTCTACATCCCGACTGCTTAGCCTATTGTTAAAATGTTCCTTACTGCTGTTGAGGTGCCCTGTGTAAGGTTTCATGAGTCATGTCTGCCAGGGATAAGCCAGGTCTCCCAGGATTACTGTGGATATTTCCATATCTCCCCTCCACTTCCTTTTAATCTTGTGGTCTGGAAAGAAGAACGGTTTCTGAACCTAACATGAAAGGTTTCTGAACATGAATGCGTCATGCACCTTTCCAGACTACCCTACTTGGATTTCTGTGAAACACCCACAGTGGTCCACAAGCACCTACAACACCCAGAAGTACCCCCTTCTTGTTGATGCCCTCCGTGGCACCGTGTGGGACTAAAATTGGATTACGTGTGCCATCTGTTACACCCTCCCCACAATTAGGAAAGCCCATCTCTGCAAAGCCACCCACTATGTCACGCACATTTTCCAGAGCCATGGTCCTCCATAGCAGGCTATGATTTATTACCTGCTCACTTGCTGTAGTAGAGCCCAAACGGCAGACTTCGCCACTCCAAATTGCTACCAGTCAGTTGCAAATCAATCTGGAGTCACCAGATTCCAGACAGTATTTGCCACACACTTCTCTACCAAGAGGGCAGCTCTCATTCGGGTGTCCTTGCGCTCCAGGTCAGGGGCAGTTCAGCACAGAGCTCCAGGAAGGTTGCTTTGTGTAACCTAAAGTTCTGTAGCTCTTCCTCCCACAATGTGATCCCACCGCTCACTGCCGGTTTCCCTAGCCCTGTGCAGCTGCTCTGTGAGTGCCAAAAGCAATGCTGAGTTGCTGCTGTCCACATGATGCAGAATGTGGACATTCCTGCAAGCATTCCTGTCAGTAACTTCAAGATTAACTGCATTGCCATGTATGAGGTCCTCACGGCACTTAACAGAGCGTAGGAGAGGAGTGTGGGATCCATCCTTTTTCACTGTAGATGCTAGAGTGCACAGCAAAGAATAGCAGCTGGAAATATGGTACAAAAGAAAGCTGGAAACCACTAGATGGATGGGACACAAAGCAGCACCTAACTGGACGTTTTCATGGTCCCACGATGCCATGTGCATTCCCTCAACACCTAGAGCGAGACGATGTTGCTAGGCATTGTGGGATACATAACAGTGCATTGCCTGTGCTATCAGTGAGGGCGCTGTCAATGTGGTCACGACCTGTCAGTAGGGAACATGCTTGGGCGACTTTGCTTCTGTTGATTTTTTTTGTTCATGTTGACATTAGTTTCATCAACAAAACTTTGTAGTGCAGGCATACCCTTAGATCTTGCAGGCAAGCGAATGTGGATACTTTTGTTTAAGCTGCTGGCTGTCTGGATTCATGTACTATAGCTGGAAGGAGAAAATCTTCTGTTTTCTTGCCCAACTCAGCAGCTAAGTGAGAGAGAATGCAGAAAGGGGGCCCATTTGAAATGGCTAGCTTTGATTTCACTGGACTAGTCACTTGCTTAAAGTTACAATAGCCCAGCAGCCAAACCTGTTGGGGTTTAAAAGGTGATATATGACAGAAGTAGGCATCCTTAAAGATGAGCATATGATGTTTAGGAGCGCCATAGAGCAGAAGCTTTCAGGCCAGCCCCAGCCCCCTGATCTACAGATTCATTTCCTCCTCCCCCAGGAATGGTTTAGATGTTGGCAAATATTTTCCAGCATTATTTTTCTCCTCTAATTTACATGGTAAAGCTTGGGTTCTTGCTAGCCTGGTGTCATCTTGTGAGGAAGCTGATCAGGTCCCCTTGCCAAATATGTAGTGATTTATATTATAAAGACGGAAGGGACCATTGTGATCGATCTACTTAACCAACTTCCTGCATAACACAGGCCCTAGAACTTTCCTGACTTGATTCCTGTTTGAGGAGAGTGATCTATTACAAGAGAGGCGGCATTCTCAATTATACATAAAAATCCGTTTTAAACAACGCCCAGGAGCCAGTAGTCATTTGAATATATTCTAATTTTATTCACTGTTGTTGCTTTTTGTTTAATTTTCTCACTGTTCCATTAGAAATGTACTTATATTCAAATTTGTCTTAAAGAGCTAATTCACCAGCTTGATCAACTTTTTTTCAACCAATTTATTTTTTTGTTAAAAAGTATACAGTCAGTATAAATAACATGACTTCTGATGCCTTGAATATTTATGTATAGACCTTTTATCATGAATATACTTTTAAGCAATCTAAATAGATTTTTGCTCTCTTTTTAGTCAAATGGTCATTAAAGTTAGAACTGTACTAAACGGCATACCTTAGAAATCTCACACAAAATCTCAGATCTCAGTGAAGATTTCATATCTGCTACATTTCATATGACTATTATTTCACTTTTGATAATAGATATTTAGCATACTGTGAAATATTTTAATTATTTACAATTAGTTGAAAAGATTGATGAAAAAGGTACATTTTGCGATGCATTAATGTTGTTTGTTAATTGCTAATGCTTAAATTTCAGCCCCTTGTGATAAGTGCCCTACTCCATACTGAGGAGTTATGAATGACACAATTATTGTTTTGTAATCATGGACTGTAATTTTATTCCCATTTATGATTACTCCTCCCTGCACTTTCTTTCTCTCTGTATTTTTTCTGGTGGCAGGCAAATGGAGTAGAGAACACAGAAAGAGATGGTTAAATTTCACTGCTCTCATATCTACGTGTTCATCAGTTTTTTAATTTTATATGATTCTGTTTGTGTCTTGTAAATCTTTGGTTGGAAAGACGAGGACGTTCACTTCTGGATTGTAATTAATGCTCAGATTGTATGGACTTAATAGCAGTCACATGGAAGAAGGAAATTTGGTAGCCATGTTTGAATAAACGTGCTGTAACTCACACTGAGATCCTAGGATGGGGAGGAAGGAAGCAGGCTGACAAACGTGTGTGTATTAATTTTTTTTATTTATTTCTAATCTTGGTGAGTCGCAGACTTCTCAGGAAATTTTATCTGATGCATTTTAAGATTTCTCTGCTATCTTGCTTTCAAATCATCACTTGAAAAACACAATTTATGCCTTTATGAAGCTTATATTGTACAGTATATAACATTTCAGCAGGAAGACAAGTGAAACTGATGGCAGAAGAAAACACAAATACTATAAATGATCCAGTACTTACAAGGCAGTACCAAGATATTGTAGGGCTGACCAGTGTCACGGATCTGGAATGCTGCTTTCCTAAACATTAGCTTAGGTTAGGTCCATTATACTAAACAAAGCTTGAATTTAAACTTGTAAGTAAGGAAAGGAAGGAGCATTTTTGCTGAGTGCATGGTGTCCTGTTAATGGAGCTTCATGTTACTGCAGTACTTGTACTACAGACGGTATGTCTCAGCATTATCTTTATTGTTTGCCTGTACTCTATCATGTTGCCTGACAGTTCTAATTAAAAAGAAAACAAAACAAAAAGTTGAGTGGCATGAATAGTCATAAGCAGAACTATTTGGAAGAAGCAGATATGCAGTTCTTTAGCCCAGCTGCTGGTTGAAACCAAGAGGAGTATTAGGAGAAGGAAAAAGAATGTGCATTGGCTATTGGTGCTTCAGTTGCAGCCCAGACATAGGCCTTTACAGTAATGAATTTTGAAGTTTGAGTATAGGCTTGTGGAATTTTATGAAATACAGTTTTATCAGACTGTTGTCTTGCCAGTAGAATGATGTCAGTCTGGTTACCATAGAGTGTGGTCAGACAGAGACAGACAAATCCAGTCAGTAAAACAGCATTTTGTTTGGTAGACTGAGTTGTGGTTTCTCTTCCTGATTTAAATTAAAGTGCTGTAAAGAGGAAAGAGTTCAAAACAAATCTTTTTTTATTTCATTTTTTAAAGTAAACCAGTTATAGGCTTAATTCTTAAAGGCTACATAAGAGACTGAGTTTGTGGTGTGGGATAAATACACCATAATGCATGCAGCAGGGGTCATGTTTATAAAACAGTTTATCCCTGCAATTGATGGTGAGTCTCACCCCCACTGTCCTCTTCTGTGTTCTTCCTGCCTGCCCTATCGCCCTAAGATTCCAGCACTGTGAAAGCACTGAGCTCCTCCAGCATGTGGCTTGTGGCTATCCAATTCAGTAAGAAAGTCCTCCATGTCTTTTTGGGTCATGGGGTCTGAAAAATGATTTCTTCATGAAGTTGTAGTGGTTGTGACATTAATCTGATTTACTTTTGCTAAGTGGCATTGTCACACTGTGGATGAAATTATTGGAACGCTTAGAACTACTGTATCTGGTGACTTAGGTTGCTCTTAGAATAATGATCCCAATATTTTTTTGCTAAGTACATCTAAGAGACTGAATCTTTGTAGAGCTTGGTGAGTTTTATTAGGTGTGAGTGAAGTGCTTTACTAAGTTCCTTTAAAAGGGCTTTGCTTAGACTTCGGAACTTTCTAATTGAATGTGTCTTATTAATTGAGTTAATCATTCAAACAAGTGCTTTTGCCATCATAGACAATTCTCATGATTTTTGAGGAAAAATAAATCCTGATATTTGGCAAAAAAACAAACAAACCATACAACCAAATTAAGAACTGTTACTTAGTGTATCTTTAGTGTGCTCCTGTGTCAAACTCCCTGGTGCCTATTGAAAACCAAAACAGTTTCCAGATTGGCGAATGGATAGGGCTAGTAGATTTTTGCTTTTTGCAGCCTCTCTGAGACTTCAGAAGTGACCTTGGATACAGGGAGGAGGAGGGATTGGAGGAGAAGGGAAGTATCAAACTCTTCAGAATAATCAAGATTTCATCCTCTGAAGTCAATTTACTCTTCAAAGATAGAAGTGAGGGAGATGATCTAGGAAGAGAGTAGCTAATTATGATTTGATTTAGTGCTGTTGATGTAGCCACAGGCTTGTGTCAAAATGTGACTGTAGTACATGGAGCATTTTACTGGCAACATTAAAGGCTGAAAAATGTAGTATAGAATATATTGATCATATGATTAAGTTGTTAATGGTAGCACCTCCTTTTGGTAAAGATTTTTCATGCTGGGGTAGTTGCAGCAATTACTGTGAATTAGCGTGTATAACCCGTACTCGTGTATAACCCACGGCTTTTCTTGATTGTGTAGGAAAAGTCTTAGATAACCCACGGACGAGTATAACCCGCGGGTTCTATATGCTAATTCACAGGGGGGAACAGAGAGCACCGGAGGGGAGCCGCACTCGCCCCCAGGCCCTGCGCAGCCGCCGCTCACCCTCCTCTGGGCGGGGGAATTGAGAGCACAGCGCAGGCGCGCTGGCCGGCCAGCGGAAGGGGAGCCGTACTCGCCTCCAGGCCCCGCGTGGGGGGAATGGAGAGCACAGTGCAGGAGTGCAACCCCGTGAGTAAAAGTAAATGTGTATACCCCGTGGACATGTATACCCCGCGGGGAGGGGGCGGGGTTTGTAAAAACGTGTATAATCTGTGGGTTATATACGCTAATTTACAGTAAATTACAATTAATATTCAGCTGTTTTAATACAGCACATGGTCTGCATGTCCAGCTTCAGAATGTCTCCTGAGTGTAGAACATACTTCTTGCTATTTAGTTTCAAGATGGAAAATTCCCATTTAACTTTGATGCCAGGGCCTTTAATAGAAATCATGACTTGTGGTGCAATATAGGTCACAGTATGTTTGCTAGTTTATATCTTACTGACTCAATTGGCAAAATGTTTGTTTTTACTGGTAAACTTTCAGGAGGTTTTCTTCTCACTCGTTCTTTTACCAACAAAATAGTACTTGTCACCAGCGTGAAATGAGGCTACTTTTTTATAAATCATCTGCTCAACAGTAGTGACAGTGAGACAGATATTTCTTAGGTACCACGTTGCTGTACATGGATTTGAGTTTTTCAGAAGCATTACCAGTTTAGGTACAGTTGATAGTCAAGATTACCTTAAGACTCCTCTGAAAACCCCCAATGTGATTTTTCTTAATCTAAAAGTCCACATTGCAATAGAGATGGATGTGTCAATGGAGGCTGAAAATGTTAGTGAACACTAGCATTTAACTGTAATCAGAAGAAGTTTGCAGTCCAGGTTGTAAGGCATGCTTAATTACAACAAACAGATGTGCTATATAAATGTATCACTTCATGAATTTGTATACACGGCTCCTATATATGGCAAATGATGTTTCCTGCTAAATCTCAGATGCATGAGCTGAGTTTACTACTTTCTTATCTAGTTGAAAATTAACTTGTTTAGGATTGAAGCTTTGATTTTTGTGCCAGGCAGGCATGTTCTTTTTGTTCACTGCACTGAATTACACCAATGTCAGCAAGAGCAGAATTTTTCCCTTAATTTTCACCAAGAGCAATTCGATTGACAGGCTTAATTCAGGCAACATTACTATAAATTATTATTAAAGTTTATTCAGTAAATAGTTTTTTGATAAGTATTTGGCACAATTGTGAATTATAGTCCCAGAATTTAAAGATATTCGCATAAAGAAGGAGCAAAGCCTACTTTACAGCACACACAAAAAATTCATGCTTTGCATTGTAACTAAGGTAATGTACATCCAGTGTTGGGTTGGCCTGTATCCTTAAAAGAAATGCTTAAGAACAAAAAACTTAAGACTGTATAGGCTCAACATTTAGGCTTACCCACAGCGAGTAAACTACCCTTTCTGTTGTGCATTTATCAGCTATTACTTTATTCCAACATTTTTATTGTTAAACTGGATCCTAACCAGTTTATTGGTTGAAAGGTGTGTCTTTGAATGATGCCTTATACATGGCTTCTAACCACCTTTTCAGCGTGTCCTGAATATGCTCAGTGTGGCTTGTGCCTCTTTACTGTGTCAAAAACTTCCCTTTAAAAGCTGTTTTAAAAGGGCATGCTTTTTTCTCTGTGTTCATTTTACCTTCTGTTCTTCCTGTAGGTGAAGCAGCTCTCAGAGGTGAGCCCCGAATGCAGTCTCTTCCAGTATCTTCTGCTTTAACCAACCATCGAACAGGCCCTCCTCCCATCAGCCCCAACAAGAGAAAGTTCAGCATGGACCAAGGGGATGATGAGTTAGACTGTGAAAACGAACATGTATCTAAAATGAGTCGAATGTTCAACCCACATCTGTAAGTTTCTCTCTTTCAATTCCTGTATTTCCTAGCCAAATAGACTCTAGTGCCACAGCTGTCCCTTTAATTACAATGTTAATTTTTTTTAATTAAATGTTAAAAATTAAAATATACCTTGAATTTAGGGCCAGACTTTTCCTTTGTTCTTCACATCAAGGGAAGAAGGACTGCATGATAATCAAGAGGATTATATGACGCTTTAAAACTGTTCTATAGCCTCAGGTAGTAGGAGTGATGTTGACCATATATATCATAATATTTAGATCAGGTATAGTTATTGTTCCCTCTAGGGATGATTTATTTTTGTAAATGTGTAACCGCTGAAATTCACAGCAGTTACATGTTTCCATGCGCAGGGAGGGGGCAGGCAGGAGTCGGTGCTCCCCCCTTTTTTATCCCCCCTGCTGCTGCCTCTCTATTAGAGGCAGTAGAGGGGATAGGTGGCTCCACGGAAGCTGGTACGTGCAGGGAGATGGCTTAAAAGCTGGCTCCCCACACGCACTGGCTCCCACTTCTCCCTCTCCTCACACTGCTGCCTCTGATACAGAGGCAGCAGCATGAGGGTGGGGGAAGTAAGTGGCTCCAGCAGCAGTGGGAGGCAGCTTCCTGTGCATACTGGATCCTGCCTGCCCCTCCAAGCTCCCCATGTATCAGACAACGGGGAGGTGGGGGCAGTGTTAGGATTAACTGATGATCCCAGGCTCATTGGTTAATTGTATAAACGGGTATATGTTCCCTCCACATGCTCCACCCTTAAGCTTTCTACCCTTGGCGGGGGAAAAAAGGTAGACATGCTTGATGTTTTTCTAGGGCCAGAAGACTCTGAGCCCAGCTGCTCAGTAGATTCCAACCTGACAACTGGACAGGCTGCAGTTGTTGCTAGAAGTTATTTATATGATCATATTCAGACTCTGACAATGCATTTCCTTAGGAGGTGAAACTTTCCATACAGGTAATATATGGAGAAGGTGTGTGTGTGTGAGAGAGACTGTCATTGAGGTACCATTTCTGCTTTGTTCTTGGGAGTGCTGTTCTTTTTGGCATGAAGTCCAGATTTAGTGAATTCCGTTCATATTTGACTGGAGGAAGTGATCAGAGTACTTCAGTAGTCAGAGGTAGCTTGATAACTGCGTACTGTTCCATGCTGCCTCAGCTGAAATGGCTCTCTGCATTCCTCACATTCCACGCTGCTTTGGACTGTTGTGTTCAGTCACAAGATCCAGACAGAAGTATTTATCCTCAAATAAATCACCATAGTGTTAGTCAGAGGCTGGGCCTGCAGTCTTGGAATTTGTTACAAATCAGGAATCCAGCACTGAAGTAATGCAAAACTGCGAAAGCTCACAAGGGGAAGAAGACTTCTCATTTGCAACATGGCTTTTTTTTCTTCTCTTTTTAAAACTTAACTATTTACAGTCTTTCTCTATCTTCCTTGCAAATGAGAATGCTAGCCTTGGGGGGGAAATAAATACTATGTTTCTATGGCAATTAAAAAAAAGATGGAGAATTTTATGCCCATGTTGAATTATGTTACTTAATGGAAAATGTGTAATTTTCAAAACTGACATGGTGGAAATATAATGAAACATAACTAGCACTTATGTATATTGTATCACTGTATACAGTGCAGGCCATAAAAAAGGGGAGTTTGAACTGACAAATTCACATGCAGCCTAAATTGGCTTTGTGATGGATTGGATCATAGTGATCCCCTCGAGACTGTCACCTACTGGGCTGATCACCTGCTCTGTGAGGCGCCCCATCATGCTGTCCTGCTGAGCCAGAAGCTCTGGTCTTCCCCAGCAAAGCCACTGAGTTGGAGTAATAGCCCCCCAGCAGAATAACACAGACACAGAGAACAGGTCTCGGGGTTGACACAACACACTGATGCACAGCCCCAATGGGAACAGAACCCCCAAAAAATCTGTCTTATTCTGTATAAAAGCTTTAAACAGAGAGAGCTCCTAAAGTTTGCTCCCTTTTTCAATGGAAGAGAGATCTGCACTAGGGGTGTAAAATCCCGTCCAATTGGCTAAACAGTTAAACGTAGTGCTAACACCGTGTTTAACAGTTTAGCCAATTTAAAAGAAGGTGGGAGCCACTCCAGTGGGGTTAGATCAGCCCCCCCACCCCGACCACTGGAGTTGGGGTAAAGCAGCTCCTGCCACAGACAGAAGCTACTTCAGCCGGGCTGCTAACAGCCTCACCTAGCTCCCGTGCCCAAGGGGGCTGCCACTGCCCTCTCTGCAGACTGCTCCATACCCCATACCTGGTAAGCATTGCCAGTTAAGAGTGATGCTTGCCAGGTAACAGTTTAACCGGTTACCCATTAACATCCTTAATATGCATAGCTGTTGTTCTCTCCCCACCTTTTGGTAACAATTATTTACACTGGATTTGATAATAAACAAAAGTGATTTTATTAAGTATAAAAAGTAGGATTTGAGTGGTTGCAAGTGATACAAGAAATTACTAAACAAAGACAAAACAAATCATGACAGATAAGCTTATTACTATAAGACACTTGTTACGTGCAATACCTTACCCTTACAGTAGATTTGATTATCTTTTCTCACAAGCTAGGCAGCCTAGTTTGGGCTTGATCCTTACTCTTGTTCAGTCTGAGATGTTTCTAGCAGGCATCTTGGTGGTAAACAGGGGATGTCCTCCACTTGCCCACTCCCCCTTTGTTTGGTTCCCTGCCTATAATTAGATATTGCCCAAAGCGGGAATCTTTTGTGTTTAGCTTCAACCCTTTCACAGGCCCATGGAAAAGTACCACATTCAAAATGGGTTCCAGCATCAGGTGATCTGGGCACATGTCTTGACAGGACCAACTGTAGTACAGGCTGAAAGGAAAAACAAGATTATCCACAGATCCCTGTCTTGAGCACCAGGCCATGATGTTCCTTAAGTATCAATAATGGTTGTCACTAGCCCACATAGATTAATAAACAGATTTATGCTACATATTTCTACTTCAAATCAGAAATGGTACATGCACACAAAAAGAATGTACACATTCAGGAGATTACAAACACTCCAACGATAGGTTACGAGCCTATAAAGCATATTTCAGTTCTATATATTCATATTTTAAAACATATTTCCATAACAAATATGGGGGTGTAGTGTCACAGTCTTCAAAGCTAAAGCTCTGGAAACCAGAAAGTAGTCAGTTGCTTTGTGCTGTCCCTTGCCTTAGATCCGTGTTTCTCAAAGTGGGCTGTGGGCTGCTGCCGGGCCGTTCCAGTTTGTTTACTTGCTCTGCAGTATGGCTGCCATTGACTGTGGTTTGCCGTTTGCAGCCAAGGGGAGCTGTAGGAATCAGTGGCCCAGGCCACACTGCTTCCCATGGCTCCTCTTGGCCGTTTGCAACCATAGAGCCTCATGGCTCCCATTGCAGAGTCAGTAAATAAACAAACCGGAGCAGTCTGTTAGCAGCTTTCTCAAAGTGGGTTGAGAGCGAGAGATCTTAAAAAGTCTTGTTTTTTCTGGATAACACTTTTGTCCAGCAGACTGATTACTTCAGTGGCTCAGTGTAGGAACGATAAGCCTTTCCCTATAATAATAAGGTCTTGGTATTGTCTGCCCTGTTCTCCCAAGGCGTGAATCAAATAATATATTTTAACAAGACCCTCTGGTTCAGAGAAAAAAAAATCACTGCAATCTAAAAAATTTCTAGCAGATAATATATAATTCTTTAAACCAAATGTCACAAATCTCAGACCTTTCAGCTGTCTCTAATAAAAAATTAACAAACACTCCCTGAATTTTGTACTATAAACAAAAAAGTTACATTTCTCTAATGATTTCCAGATTTTTCCATCTTTTTTTGTCTCTGATTATACTTAATCTTAAATTAGCAATATAGCATTATATAATACTTTGTAAAAGGCTTACACAAAGTTTTGACTTAAAATTAAGCATCTGCAATAAAAGCTTGTTTTGTTACACCATGATGTCTTTAGTGATAAAGTATTAGAGGAGAGAAGTATTGTATAGAGTGTTATTGGCAGTAACAGTTTTCTGGCATGAAGGGTCTGGAAACGACAATTTGGCAGCATTTCATTTAGAAAAACAAATAATTCATGTTTAGCTGCTGTTGCTGCCAATATCATGTTATATGGAAACTGTTCTTTTGAAGACTAGATGGCAAGATTAATTGTATTAAGCATAGACAAGAAGATAGAGAAGAAGATTATAAAATTTCAGTTTTTCTCAGGCCTTTTGGAACTAATTTAAAAGAAAAAGATGTCGGTTTGGAATTAGGGAAAGGACGTATATTTTCTGTGCCACAAAACAGAAGATTGTTCCACTGCTTTGAGCTGGTGTTATACCCATATTACATGTATAATGGGTCTGATGTACTCCCAGGTTTCTGCCAGTGGGACCTGGGTTGCAGGCTCCTTTAAGTGGCTAGTCTAAGTGTATACAGCTCTATCCTGGGGAGGTGGCATGGCCAGTGCACTTGGTGTGTAATTCAACATATCCCCAAGGTAACTTGTGTGTACAACCCATACTGTAAATTTAAAGCCAAACTCCTATGGCAGAACCCCATGAGGAGAGCCCAAGCATACACTGCCACCCACTGCAAAGAAGAAACCCAAGCAGATTACACCCCTTGCATCAACTGCAGACATTTCAACCACAGTATATTTCTAAAGTACTTTAGATGGCCTGTATGTATTTTTTAACTCTCATCATGTCTTGTATGTGTCTGTCGCTTGCTGAAAATAAGTGGTCATAGATTCATCCTGGCCATGGGAGCATATGGTGACAGTGAGCATGACTGGCCAGGATTTGACCTGCAGCAAGTACCATATATGTTTGAAGGGTAGAACTTCTGCTAGTTAGTTGATGTTAGCTCTAAGCAGGAGTGTTGGTGCAGTCCCCATCACTCAACATCAGATGGAATGTATCTATCTGAACACTTGAGAACTGCACACGTTGTTTGACACAAACTCCAGGATGGCAGCAATTTATTTCTGAATGGATCTGGAGATATGTGCTCCCTACTCTGGTGTAACTCCCTCTTCATAGTAAATAATACCCCAATGGGAAGGCTTTTTATTATTCTATGGTATACACAGGTATGTTTATTTCAACACCTGGATAGAGGGAATGATTCAAAATGGCCTGGCAACTCTACCGTATTCTATAAAATATGTATTGGAAACCCTTTCCTTCAACTTGAGGCAAAGGTTTAATTTAACAAAGGCTGTGGTTTTCAGAGGAACTGATTCTCTCTGCAGCCTGGGAAGTGAAACATGACTAGGACCTTCCAATTAAGTATTTAAGAAATTCAGTACATGATATTCCAGAAAGAAATGTCTGTCCTGCCTTTCAGCTTTGCAATGTATAAGGACCATTATTCACCAGTTGCTTTATGATCTGGAATAAATTATACCTATTGACTTTTCTATATGAGACATCTCTAAATTTGGGTATGCTTGTTTGGCTAAAATTAGCTAGTGAGGGTGAAAGGGAAAAAATTATTCCCTTCCATCAGTATATTGCCGCTTTTTCTATGAAGAATGACAAGTTTAGAATCTTTTCTCTCTCTCTCGGGTTTCTCTCAATTATGTAGCATCTAAAACCATCCTCTAACATGTCAAGCTGGATTGAAAGGTGTTTTGCACGTCATTTTAAACCAAAAAGTGGGAAATTCTGCTGTTTTCTTCCACTAAATCTCTGTAATCTTATAGAGAATAATTAGGAAATTGATTTAAGTAGCAGTGGCAGAGTAAGTGTATATTAGAAGATTTACTCGGCATTGCTAGATCTTTAACTCAATTGAATTTTGTTTTCTGAAAAATAAAATGAATATATACATGCTTCATTTAAATCATTGCTCTGGGGTGGGGCCAGGGCTGCGGGATTCAGTATGCAGGCTGCCTCAGGGAGAGAGGACTACCCAGCCCTCTCTCACCACAGCAGCTTGGGGCCAGATGAGAAGCACCTCTCAATGGCTATTACAGCTCCAGCAGGCACAAGCAAGGGAGGGGTGTATGTCCCCTAGCTGGGGCCGGGTGCAAGGTTTGTCTGCCCCTAGTATTCCCCAACCAGGGTGAGGAATGCAGGACACCGTGCAATTTCCCCATGCTCCCTGACGAAGGGGAACAGCCAGCAATATTCTTGTATAAATCAAAACGGGGCTTCAGCCTCCCCCCCCCCTTTGTCCTCACTAAAGGGTGCTAGGGTGGGAGGTTTGGGTCTGGGGCATTCCCGGCCCAGGTGGGTAGAGCACCTCCAGCCAACGCCTTTCACCTGCCTGGTGATTCTGTCACTTTTCTGTATTGTTTATAAGAAGCAATCCCATTCCAGGCACATTCCATATTCCTGGCAAAACGAACCCCTGACCTTGTTTTAAGTTTCTGATAAGAGGAAGCTGTATACCGAATTTGGTGGGCCTCGCTCTTACCGTTTAGGAGGCATTCATGAACAAACAGGTCGTCAGACAAACTCTCAAATATATAGTAGATTTTAAAGGAAACTTGGTTTTTTGTTATGGCTCCTCCTACTTAATTTTAAATGTATCTGGCTGTTGTGATGCAAGTGTAACACTAATGAAGTGTTGTACCTTTAAGTAAAGGTCTCAAGCCTGACCTGTGTTGTGTGGGTTTCTTGTTTGTGAGGCTGGAGGCATTTTCTCATTTTCACAGTTCAGCTGGAAACAAAGGCCTCCTTATCCTTGCAGGGAGCTCTTAAGAGCTGACATCAGCCTTTTCCCAGCAGGCATCATTTCTGCCTTAAGAGTCCTTGCAGAGAGCTTGGAAGCCTGATAGCAATTCCTTTTCATGACATTTTCTTTGCCAGCTAGCAAATCAAATGAGCAAATGCCAAGGGCCCAAAGAGCTGAAGAGGTTGAAAAAAGTGACATGCCGTTTTTTATTTTTGTTTTTTAATTAGGAATTCTCATGTGCATAACTTTTCTCTGTATTTGTAGCCTGAGGATGATTATAGGTGGCATTGTACAGTGGGTAAAATCATTGCAGTGTGATGACTGTAAACTGTTTTCTATCTTAGCAAATTGTTGGATCAGATCAGTATATTTTGTCATAAAATGAAAGTATCATGATACTTACCTTTAAAGAGTCATCTAGATTTTCTTTTACTGGCAAAGTAGCACATCAGTTTTACCATCTAAAATATATTTGGAAAGAAACTGTTGTTTTCCATCTACCTGCAGATTACCCCAGATTGAAATTTAATATTTTTATTTTGGGACTTCACCATGATAAATACATATAAATATTAAACGGTTTCCCTCTATAACTCTTAATTATAGTTCATTCGAATTTGCAGAATTAAGATTGTTGTTGAAATGAACTTGCATATGAAAATTTCATAGTTCTGTTGCAGCAGATCGCAGCCTGTGTAGCACACTTTTGAAGATTAATCTTCTCTTACATAAGAATTGGCTTATCATAGGGTAGGTCTACACTACACAGCTTTTAGCAACAAGGCTATGTCAACACAGACTTGTCTCTAAAAGTGAATTTGTATGCACCAAAATACCTCCACCCCCTACAAGGGTGTTTCGCTTGTGGGCATATGAGTGTTCCTGCTGAAAAAGCGGCATTCACACTTTTGCTTGCCGCAGCAAAACTTTGTCATTCATGAGGGCTTTTTAAAGCACCCATGAATGACAAAACTTTTGTTGATCAAGTATAAGTGTAGGCATACCCATAAGAAGACAAAGCTCAGGTCTTCACACTTACACTCTGCACATACAAATACCTTCTCTCAAATTAAGTAACTTCAGAGTGTGCAGGCTGCTGTTCTGTTCATATATTGTTGTTTTGGATTTCTGTATTGCAGTTTGCAGGATCCCATTGGGCACTGGTGGGTCACCAAGAGGAAGGAAGTACCTAGGCCTGCCTATAGGGAGGGGAAGAACTACTTTGGGGCACAGTGATTGAAAGGGGTCCAGGGCTCCCAGTTGCCACCGTTGCTATTGTGGCAAGGGCAGCAGCCTGAGCACCAGAACCTTTAAATTGCCACTGGATCACCACATAGTGTGGTCTGCACAGTGCTGAGGGCCGGCTGCCCAGCCCCGACCCTTCTGCCTGAGTCCCTGCCCCTTCCAGGCGTACAGAGCCCTGTCCCTTTTACCTTTCCCAGGGGCCTCTCAAGTCTTTTGGCTCCCTCTCATGTTGCTCTCTAGTCTAGTGTAATTGTCCCAGTACCCTGCAGATAGGGTTGCCAGATGGTTTAACCAAAAATACCAACCCCGCCACCACCACCACCAAAAAAAACCCACCAGGGAAAAAATTCTGTTGAGGGGGGGAAACAAAAGGAGGGGGCAAAGCTGTTGAGGGAAAAAAAAGAACTCCGAGTTATTAAGAAAATAAATAAATAAATAAATGTTAAAACATCATGGCCCCTTTCAGAGTGCCTGCAGAATCAGAATAGGGATAGGAACAGGGGAGCAGTTAAGCACTAAGACCCAGGGAAGGCATTGCTTCCCCTTGGTCTTTAGGCTTTTTGCTGGCGGCCATTTAGTTTTCTTGATCAAGCCAAAATGCAGCTTCCCTGCAGAACCAGGTAAGCAGAAGGGGGGCGGAGGCCTGGAGGTG
Organism: Pelochelys cantorii; assembly: GCA_032595735.1. NCBI lineage: Eukaryota > Metazoa > Chordata > Testudines > Trionychidae > Pelochelys > Pelochelys cantorii. Next base: position 43,586,677 of record CM064336.1, read on the forward strand.
TCTGGGATGGGAGGCCAGGGGCTGGGCCCAGTTGCCGAGAGTGTCGTAGGGTTGCCAGGTGTCTGGTATTTTCGCCTCCTGGCCGGGAAAAAAAAATCAGAAAATACTGGACCTTTTAGGTGTCCGGTATTTTCTGATTTTTTTTTTACCGGCCAGTAGGCGAAAATACCGGACTGTCCGGGTCAATACCGGACTGTCCGGGTCAATACCGGACACCTGGCAACCCTACCTGCAGAACATTGAAAATCTCTCAGAGAATCATGTACATTTGTCTTTTTAATGGAGATTACATTATTAACCAGAGTGTAATATAACCTAGTCCAGAGCCCCCAGAATTTCCTTCCTAGCATGAGGCTGCTTTCTGACGTGTCTTTGAACCCAACTCAGCATTTTCGATGAGACCCTCTTGGATCTGTTATTCTCCAGGTTATCAGTGGAACTTTTACAGTGTAGGTCTTATTGATTAGATCTTGGCTTATCCTTTTAAAGAGGCAGCAGTCTGTTCAAATGATTACATGGCTGAAATGGGGCAATTTGAAACTCAGCATGCTTCCCCTCACCTCACTTCTGCAAAAAGACCCCAAATTGCTGCAAAGAAATGCAGATTAATTTTTTATTACTAAATAATTCCACCTTAGTTGTCATATTGTGCACTCTTTTATCAGCAAAAAGCCAAGCATGTGGTATAATGGGTTTGATCAGTAATCTAGTCACTGTAAGAACCTCACAGAAGCCCAAGATTTAAGAACATAAGTCTGCCTGAATTTGGGAAATCAGTGCTTTCTGAGCAGGGTGCTTTCCTGAATCAGGATCAGAATTTGTTCCACCTTCTGTCATGATGCCAAATCCTGGTTGAGCAAGAGACCTTATATTTTCAAAACTTGGTTGTGTATCAAAATCTTTCCTCACTGAATACTGTAGGCAGCAATTAGTCAGTTTGAGTCTGTTGACTTGTAAGCAGAATGTGTTTCATCCAACTCCGTGGGTAGCTTTTTATTGGGGAAGGGAGTACTTTCCACCTCCTGCAGAAAGAGCACAAAACATTGTACACATATTAGTGCTTGATCGCACAACCAGCTTGTGACTTAGAGTGGCATTCCCAGGGCCAGATTAAGGGGGGGGGGCTAGCCGGGCAGGTGCCCGGGGCACCAACCTATGGGGGGCACCTGATTGAAGTGGTAAGGGGCACCACACGACTGGGCACATGGCGCCCCCCACAGGTTGCCGCCAGGGGGCGTGGCCGCGGCACCCCGTACACATCAATCAGGTGCTGCGCGCCCGCTGCCTGGGGCGCAAGAATGGCTTGGGCCAGCCTTGGGCATTCCCCTAGTATAGATGTGTAGACACAGATACAAAAATAATTGACTTGATGGTTATGGTCATGAGGAAGTCTGTGGCAGAGTTGGGACTAGCACTCAGGTCTTCTGGCTCTTAACTTTGGAGAAATTATCCCTTATCTACATTGTGGTAAATTTTAGAGCCACCAATATATACCAAAGCCTAAGTGCTAACCAAGAGGCAAGGAAAGAATCAGTGCAGATTCAAAAACATACCTTAGATTTATATGCTAAGCATATGAAAACACAAAGGTTTTGCATATTTGTTTGTTTTATTTTCATTAACCATTTTCCCAGATGTTTCCTGCAGTTTGACAGATGTACCATTTACTAGAAGGTTGCACTCTTGAGAATTAGAATGTTATGGACACAGTTGCTATAGACAATGACTCTTTAAGGGCAGGAATTGGAATAAAAACTTACATTACCTTCTAGTTGAATAAGTAATTTTTTTCTCCCCAGATTAGAAATGCTGGATTAATCTTCTTTAATTTTCCTCTCATTCTGCAATCTGCTATAAAAACATGCTAACTGACTTTAACTCATTCCTTCCAAATTACTGAGTGCTGATTTTCAACAAATGGTGTTATTTTTCAGGGTTGAAATGTAAAAAGTGTTTCTTTGTCTGTTTCTAAGAATCCATGATCCATTTTTACAATTCTGGTAACCACTTTCAAGCATTTCCAGCAATGAATGTTCCCACCCTTTTGGTACCTAATTTGAAACTGGATACTCAGAATTAAAAGAAAATAAACATAAACACAGGACAACTACTTCTAGCACCACTAGTCTTATTTTTGACATTTCCAAGGAACATTAACTTTGGGAGGAAAGCTGAGATTTTTTTCTATATGTCTTATCTGGCCACCCTTTAGAAACCTGAGAGCCAGCTTCCTGTACAATAATGCTCTGAAGTCTGCTGCTTTGTTTCTTCAGAAGCCAGGAGTGTTCCTGCAGTGAACTTCACTAACGAACTTCCTATCCTTTGTATTCCTTTAAAAAAGAAAATGTGAAAACAAGTTTAAGCAAACCTAATGTCTAGCAATAACAAAAACTTATGTGTCTTTGTGAAGCACACTTGGGCTGATACATTTAATAATTCTGCGAGAGCTTAATTATATATAAATCCTCCAATAATATGTTGAACTTTCCCAAGAACTCTGTGCGGAACGTTTTATTTTCAACGTGCGGGCAGACAAGGCAATACCTTGCAACACAGCTTTCCTGGGAGGACTCTTATTCTGACATGGCTGCTGCCTGCCCAGCTCTTTGTGCAGGAGACTGCTGCCAAGTTTGTGAGGCCCAAGGCTTTCTTGTGGGAGGACGCTGGGCTGTCTTCATGCTCTTTGGCAATGATTAAAGTGAGGTTAGTACCAAAAAACCCTTTCATTTTATTCCCTCATCCTTGCTTTTTCAAACCAGATGGCAACCTCATACTTTCAGCTGTACTTAATTTAAGCTGTGAGGCAGAGAGTGTTCTGCAGAGGTAGAGTAGAGAGTCGATTCGTTGCTCAGGAGGGCCAGAAGTGACTTTCTTCCCAGCAGCACATTAGACCCAATATTGCTGACAGGGAAGTTTGCTTTACAGAGTGGCCAGGGCAGTAACTGCTGCATTTAGTTGCTGATACTCAGTCCAGCTGGTCTAGTTATAAGGGTTAATGTTTACAGAGGCCATTGTTTTGTTAATTAATTGCAAGTAACAGTTTCATGTGAAGGCTGACATGTTAGTACCACACACAGGAATCATGTGACAGTCTGTACAGACAGTATTGTGCATAGATCTGAAAGAGGTTGGTTGCTGGTTTAGGAGTTTATCATGCTTTTCCTTTGAGCTGTTCTTTTGCCAGGATTTCCTCCAAAGGAAAGGGAGTGTGTCTGTTTTTAGTTTCGTATTTATCCTTCAAGTAAATTCAAGGGAAATAAAAGGTCTTTGCAGCAACTGAATTCTAAAGGTTCTGACCTCAGTAATTTGTCCGCTTTCCTTAGTGGAAATTTTGCTTGAATCCTATGTTATTTGTAATTGCCTTAATATAGAAAATTTAAGGATACCCGGTCCATACTTTTTGATAGAAATGAACTGTCCTTTATATCTCCTGCTTAAATACTGTGCTGCAATTCAGAGGCCTGTCTGAGACCTCTCATTCCTGCGTGTAATTTATAGTTTCTAAAACATAATAGATACTAATATAGGCAGAGGAAGCTTGCATACCTGCATACCAGATTTGCTTCTTATTCAAAAGTAATGTTCAGGAATTGGATTACATCTGCCTAGGATTAGGCTTCCCTGTTTCATCAGTTATTTAGTAGTTGTGTTCCCTTGTACTGCCTTGGGAGTGCAGAATACCTGTGATAAATAGTGGGATATGTATGAGCAACTATGTGTACCTTGATAAATACTTTTACTAACCTGTCTGAGGAAAGTCTCAGAATGAGAGAGAGAACACACATTAATCATTGTTTCACGTACTCTTTAATGTGATGCACATGTATGGTTACTGTTAATAAAGGAGGAGGTGAAGGTTAATTCATGTGTTCTTGCCAAAATCCTGCCCCTGGAGTCATTATTTTGTAGAAACCGTGTCTTAGTTTTAGGTTGACAAGGTAAGAAGTTACAGAGGTGCCTCACAATTACTTTTTTGGTACAAAATACATATGAACTCATTAAGATGAAAAACGTAATAGTTTTCCTTCGTGTTGTTCCTTAAAACAGGATTGGTTTAGGTAGTTTTAAATTTACATCTCTGTTCACATGTCTCTTATGAGCTTCCTTTTAAGAAGGCTATTAATATTTAAAATAACGGTTTGCTTTGTTCTCTTTTGATATTTATAGGTGGATGTGGATGTGTGGGCTATATGTGCACAGCTTTATTTCTTGTTTGGTTTACTATTAGTAATGATAAGGCATAGAGCTTCCTGAATCAGTCACAGGCTTCCAGTCAAAAACATTTTCACTATTTTTATAGATGATCATCTTTTCCTCAAAACTAAAATCCAAGCAACGAAAAGAAATTAACCACTTAATAAACACTTTTTTGTTTTTGCTGGGAATCTGCTACTCTGACCAAGAAGCTTATGAAATGTAGATATTCCTCTCAAGACATTTGCTGCTAGGCCAGGTGAGCCCTAAATAGAGAATACTCAACCAGTGTGGTTACTGCAGGTATGAGTATCGTGACCATTTTTCATTTTCAGTGTTTACTTACAGCATTGCTGTGGAGAGTCTTGCAAAATCCAGGCAAAGCCTTTTTCAGTAATTCGGTTTTCACCTGCAGTCACATACAACAATTAGCAAGAATTTCTTAATCCTATGTTTGGCTCTGTACCAGTGTTATCCACATTGTACCAGCTGTACCATATTGTCTCTCAGTTTCTCATTTTGGAGTAAATGTGTGGTCTTATTATTGAACAGATTTTTATTACATTTTAGTAAAAAGCTTATTTATTTAAGGGATGTTAGAGGATAACTGACAAACTGTTTAACCAATAAGCTGATGTTTATCGGTTAATGTTCTCAGTTACACTCAGATGGCTCCTGGGGAGGCAGCTTTGCTTTGGCAGGGCAGCGAAGCCACCTCTCTGGGAGCCAGGCGGGCAAGGGCTGACCACTCAGCTTTGCTGCAGGCTCTGCAGTATAAAACTAAGCTTTATTCTGCAGAGCCAGCAGCACAGGTAACTGTGTAACTACTGAGATAGAAATGGGTACAAAGATGGATTTTAACTCTAGCCAGCGGATCTTCCATATCTTCTCCAATTAATAGTATTAGTAAGGAAAGATACAGGTGGCTAATTTTCACTTGTAGCATCAGGTTGGAAACACCACTCAGTAAAAGGCATCTAGATATTTAGGTGGTGGACAGAAGCTTGTCCAGCAGTCAATGATTAAACTTACTTTTCCAGACTAGAAATTTGATTATTTTAAACTGCCAGACAATCAGATTTCTGCTATCTTGAATATCAAATTCACTTCGGAGATTTGATCATTACATTAATGAACTGAACCAAAACCAAACAATGACCAAAAAAAAGGCTGGAGGTAAGGGTTAATTAAAGTTTGTGGAATATGGATGTGTCCTCTATGCTGAATCTGAACTTTATGGTTTCTACCCTCGATACTTAACACACTTTTTCTGTGTTGTCACCACTGTGTTGTCAGTAGCTATTTTAGGATACATCTACACAGCAGCATTATTTCATTATTCCGAAGGTTTGTTATTCCAAAATAATATAGTCCGCATCTACACACAAGCAGGTATTTCGACATAATGTCAAAATACTGTTGAGCTGGAGGCCTGCTTACACTGACTTCTGTAACAAGGAGTAAGGGAAGTCAGAAGAACAGTGCTTTATTTTGAAATAAGTGCTGTGTAGATGTTCCCAAATTCGAAATAAGCTATTTCGACTTAAGCTACACAATTAGCTTAAGTTGCGTAGCTTACTTCAAGTTTAGCACTGCTGTGTAGACGTACCCTATTGGTGAGCAGTATATCTCTCTGTAAATATGCAGTGTAAAAATACTGAGCAGTGAATGTTTTCTGTAAATGCGTTACATGTATATGTATTTTCATATTACTTAGACGTCCCTTAATACAGAAGCTATTTCAGGTTATTCTCATCTGTTCATTGAAACAAACAGCTCATTAGCTGTTTGGAGTTATGATCTCAAAGTGCATACTTAGATGCAAGCCTGATCTCCCTTAGGAATCATTTCACATCAATAATAGGAGTGCTTAACCCTGAGTTGTAAAACAGAGTAAAGAGATTTCTGAATGGTGGCAATCTATTCTATAAGAAAATACTTTCAGAGGAATTTGTGATGACTTACAGTTCATAAAGAAAGTGTATAAGAAATGCAGAGAGGCTGAAATATAAATCTATATTGCATTGCATCGATAGACATATTCCTGGATCCCAAGTCTTAATTTCTCCATGGAAAATGCTGTTTCTTTTGGGCCTGGTCATCTTCAGTAAGTCTTGGTAGACTTAGAAAGATGTTTTCAGTGTTTGATTTGGGTGTTCTGCTACATGTACTGACATTCCCATATACAATAAGTAATGCACTGTCTCTCACAAGTTCACTGGTCACCTACCATTAAATCAGGATCTACTGGTAGATGTTGGAGCCTCTGACAGGCAATCCTGACCGTCTTAGCCAGGAGGCTGTCAAGTGCTGGCACTTCAGCTGCCCCTCCTCTCACGTTTGTGCTTCTCTCCTGCCCCTTGGCGGTGTCCCCAGGAGTCTCCTGCTTGCCATGCAGGGTGGGGGAGGATGAAAAAGGGGGTGCTGATGTTAGGGTGTCCCCTGCCTCCCTCCCATACCCAGCAGGGCTCAGGATGGTGGGAGCTTGCTGGCATCTGTTCCTATGTCTGAACGTACTTCACATACTTAAAGGGGCAATGCAAAGTTCTCACTCTCACACTGTGTGTTTGTCACCCACGCAAACCCACATGCATACCTCCCAACCCCACATATACTTGTGTTGGGGGGTGGTGTTACTACTTTTACTTTCAAAATGTTATTTTAGGTTTTTCACTAGTCTGTGCATTTATAATTTTTATTTCTCTCTCACGCAGAAATTTAATTCTTTGAGTAGTGAGTTCTAAAATGCCTAACCTGTCATGGCTGGAGTCATTATCCCTTTGGTAATTTAAAAAAATGTATATTATATCTAGGTTATCGATTTCTTCTGGAGGTGCACATCTGCACATTACCTCTGCATTGGTGCACACAATTCAATTCATTCCCTCTAATTTTTTCCATCCGTGTGCAGAGCACTGGCTGGAAGTCTCCTGGAATCAGGCACGATCTCCTGGAGGCTCCTGCAGCCAAATCAGGAGATTGGCCACTAACAGCCCAGCAGCACACCAACAGAGTCGAAGGCACTAGAAGTGGCTGGCATGTCCCTGTGGTCCCTGAGGGAGGTGGAACTGAGGAGTCTCCACATGTTGCCCTTTTCTGCAGTCACCAGCCTTGCAGTTCCCATTGGCTGGGAACAGGGAGGTGTCACGGTGGTGTCAGCAGGGAGGGGGTTCAGCATTCAGAGCCACCTGCCCCTCCACCTCAGCTGCAGGACACACCCACCACTTTCAGGAGTAGTGCAGGGTCAGGGGTGCGGGGCGGTGAGCTTGTCAGATACGTGGTGCCCAGCTGTAGCCTGCATCCTGACTTCTTGCGATAGCCCGGAGGCCCTTCTGCACCCAAACTCCCTCTCAGAGCCTGCAGCCTGAACCCTTTGTGCACCCCAACCCCATTCCCCTCCTACACTCTGAACTCATCAGCCCAAGACCAGACCTTGCACCCCAACCCTCTGCCCCAACCTGGTGAACATGAGTGATGGCGGATGGAGTGAGAAGGGCGGGACCTCGGAGAAGGGGCAAGGAAGGAGGCAAGGCGAGAGTATTTGTGTTTGAGGTAGATCCTGAACTGTGTTTAAATTCAAAAAAGTTATCTTGTGCTTAAAGGAGACTGTTACCGGGAGATGGGAGGCCCCCACCTGGGGGTCCGTACTCCTCCCCCCTCCTACCAGTTGCCCGCCTGTCCGGGTGCCTCCGCGTTCACAGTCTCTGCTGGTGTTGGCAATCCGGCGACCGGAATGCCACACTTGTCCCTCCTCCGACCTGGTTGCTAGGAATGCTGCCGGGGAAAGTAGGGGGGCTCGGGCCAACCTTCACTCCGAGCCCCAACCCACGGCCCTAAGGACTGGGAACTGGTTCCTAGTTCCAGTTGGTGGGGTTTGAGACCCGAAACGCACCAACCCCCTGGGTTCCAAAGCCCTGCCCTGGGCTGCTTACTACCTCCCTTTGCCTCCACCTTCTCAGGGTCACTGCTCCTCCCTCCTCTGGATGACCTCTGTGGTCCATGGTGGCGCCGCTTTTGAATGTCCCATGGCCGCCGACGAGGCGAGGGCCGTGACGTCACCGATGGTTTCCCCCCTCTGGCTTGCGGGTGACTGCCCCGGCGTCATTGGCCCAGACACCAGCGTCCACTGGGGAACGCTGTCCGGTCTGCCTCCCTGAGCACAGGGGTAGGCGTCGCCGACCAGGGGGAAGCTGGTCCGCTCTCCTTCCTCCCCCCGGCGGCGGCGGAACAAGCCCTGCAGCAGCGCAACTGGGGCTGCGCAGCTGCCTCTCCCCAGAGTGCTGGGGATGGTGTGGCCGGCGTGGGGGTTGCCGACATGCCCGCGGTACTTCCCCAGGGCACTGGGGACAGCGCAGGCAGCCTGTGGGGTGCTGGCCCTACCCTGTCATCCCCCCAGACCTCCGGGGATGGCGCGCGGGTTGCCGGCGCTACCCCATCACAGAGACCACCACAGAGACCACCACACACGTCTATCCATTATTTTGCTTTGCTTTCTTACAGATGTGGCTAGAGATTTTCGAGGTCATACTCATGTCCACGTCCCATAACAACATTACAATGTTAAACTCCAAAATTAAGTTATCTGGAAAGAGCTTCAGAAGTGATGACTGCTGCCAGGTTTGCTGAAGTAACTTCAATTTAAAAGCCTACCTTGGTGATAGGGATGTAAACAGGAAACTGGTTAACCGGTTACCCAGGAAGCATCTCCATTAATGGGTGATGCTTACCAGGTCATGGTTAACCATTACCCAGGAGCTGCCTCTTGCTTGGGGCCTGCCACAGGCAGAGCATCCTGGAGCAGACCCTGTCCAGGTTAATCAGTTAAGCTATTAAATGTTAAGATTAATTGGTTAACTAATTCAATGGGATTTTTACACCCCTGCTTGACAGGAGAGAATCAAAAAGAAGTTCCCAGTCTATTCATTCAAAAGGTAGCAGGAGAGTTTGCAAGAAGATTCAGTTTTAGGCCTTGGATAGAATTTGATGTTGTAAAGGTATTAAAAGGGGATAAAAAAGCAGCTGTGGTTTGAATCTTGATCACTTCCCTAAGCATGAGTGGTACATTGCATAGTATTTCAGTCATATCACATCAATGAGAAAAACAAGATTTACTGGATACAGTAAACCTTGTAACAGTTGCAGATGGCTTCCTGGACTATACCACCCCTCCAAGAGAGTACCCATAAGCGTGTTCCTTAGACTGCATCCAGTTGAAAGCCAAGACTTGGCTATCACTTTGATCTCTCTGAGCAAGGAGAATTAATATTAAACCCCCAAGAATTTTGTGCCAATCTCTGGTTAGCCACAATGAAGACAAACACTTCCTGGTCATATTGTCTGTAATTTTCGGGGAGGGGAAGAGCTAAAATTTGGCCTGGTTCTCTGTCCTCTCATCTGCTTTAAGCTATTGTTCGATGTATGGTAGTACATGCAGTTTGCCCCCAAGTGTATGCAGTAAGCATAAAAGTGTAAAGCAACATTTTCCACAACATGGAAAGTCCAAAAATAGAGGGCAGAACAGCTGAACATTTTAAAAGCATAAGAAGTAAATAAAATAAATATCTGACAAAAAGAAGCAAGGTATATACTCTGTCTTTACAAAAGGCACATCAGCTGTATTCATGTATAAATACTGTAGAAGAGCTATGTATAAAAGGCAGTGAATCTACTATATCTTTGAGAGAATTTGTGAGCGAGTGAGTCTGTCCATCTGTCGATTTCAAGAATTCCTCCTAAACAGTAAGAACTAGGAACAGAAAATTTGGTAGGCAGTTTTCTCTTATCATAAGCAAGGTAGGTGTTTTGTCATGCAGGGAGCAGGACCTCCCCACTTGATGTGTACTAGGGATGCATAAAACCATACACGAAAGAGACAGAATCACCAAGCAGGTAAAAGGGCTGGTGGGGGCGGGACTGACTGACTGACTGACTGACTGACTGACACACACACACACACACACACACACACACACACACACACACACACACACACACACACACACACACACACACACACACACACACACACACACACACACACACACACACACACACACACACACACACACACACACACACACACACACACACACACACACACACACACACAGAGAGAGAGAGAGAGAGAGAGAGAGAGAGAGAGTGTGAGTGTTCAGGACTGCCCCAAGCCTCCCAGGCACCCTTTAGGGAGCGTGCGGGGGCTGCAACCCTCTCCTATTCTTACAGGAATATTGCTGGCTGTTACCCTTCATCAGGGAGCAAGGAGAAAACACACAGATTGTTCCATTTCTCATTTGGCTGGGGAGCATGGGAGCACAGGGGGTCGATGAACCTGGACCATGGTTCTGTAGTGGCCATAGAGAGGCACTTCTCACCTGGACCCAAGATGCTTTGTTGAGAAGAGGTTGGGGAAGTCCACTCTCCCTTGGGTAGCCTGCACACCTCATTGCCAGACTCACCCCAGAGCAATGATTTTAAATGAAGAAAAACAAGCATTTATTGAGTTGAGGAACCAAGCAACATCGGGTAAATCTTCTAGTATTACATAATATTCACACGGAACTACTTCTGTTCAAAATCAGTATAAATACTGGAGGCAGTAAGCACAATTATGAAGATACTGGATTGGACTGAGAGCCAAGAGAACTTGGTTCCAATTCAGGTGCCGAGGCAAATGGTACAACAGTCACTGTAATGTCTGGCTGCACAGACTTCTCAATGAATGCTGTTGGAGGCACTTAACTAATGCCTTGCCTGAGGCAAAAGAAGTTAAGAGGCAGAGTACTACTTTCCAGGATGGTTGTGCTCAGATGATGGCTTCCTAGGCACAAACCCAAACTAGTGTATATATGAAGGTGCCCAACATAATGTCCTCCCAACAGGCACGTCACTTAGGGTACGTCTAGACTACATGGCTCCGTCGACGGAGCCATGTAAAATAGTTTACTCAGCATAGTCAAAGAAGCGGGGATTTAAATAATCCCCGCTTCATTAAAATAAAAATGGCCGCCGTGCTGTGCCGATGATCGGCTGATCCGGCACAGCGAGGCAGTCTAGACGCGGCGTGGTCAATAAGGGAAGCCTTTGTCGACCGCTCCGGTATGCCTCGTTTCACACTCCGGCATAAAATTATAAAGGAAGGATGGGGTTGAAGTTTTACCTCAAATTTCTAGTTCTCGTCACATCAATGGAAGGCTGGAAGGGACCTTGAGAGGTCATGTACTTCAGTCCCCTGCTTGGCAAAGCTAAGTATTATCTAGATCAGTGGTTCCCCACCTCTTATATATCATGGACCAGCAAAACCATTCACAAACTTTTGGTGGGCTGGCAACATTTTATTTGCATATTCATTGTGCAAATGATGAATATTCAAATATGCAAATAAAATGAGGCCTGTCTGCCTAACCCCAACATAGCCAATTTTGCCCAGCGGGGCATAGGGATGGGAGTCAAAAGATCCCAGTGCTCCCTAGTGCCTAACACTCTTTGACCCCCATCCTTTGACTCCAGCCCCTGTGCCCCATGCCCGTTGACCCTTTATCCTCTGACACCTTCAGCTCATGCCAACACCCTCTTGTCATATGACCCCACCATCCCCTCACCCAACACCCCTTTGACTCCACCCCCGCACTCCCCAGAGAGAGGCTGCCCCCTCTAGGGAGCGTGGCCGTTACTGCTGTTGGCGGCACGCCCCCTCCCTCTCCTTTCATCTCTCCTCCCTTCCCAAGCGTGTCCAACTCCCCCTCCAGTCATCAGAAAGATTCCTATGGAGTTGGATTTCCTGTCTTGCCACAAACTTCCTGAATGTCCTTTGGCAAGTCACTTTGGGTAAAATTTTCACAAGTGATTGAGGCACTTAGGAGCCTCTGATCTACTGAATCTTGATAACTTACACTCCTCAGTCATCTCCATGCTTGTGACAGTATTTCCCTCTGGGGTAGAGGCCGGGGGGAGTGCAGAGTCCCTGCCAGGCCACTGTCTTACCTAAGGAGGAGGAGGAAGTAAAGTGCCTCCTGCTCTGCCACTTCATGCCGCCACCTCCGCCCCAGCACCGTCGTTGGGCAAAATTGGCTGTGCATGAAGGGGGAGCGGCCGTTGGTGGCACACGTTCCCCCTCCTCCATTCCCCCTCCCTCCCCGTGTGTGTCTTGTGCCCCTATGGGTAGAGGTGGAGGAGAAAGCATGGAGCCCCAGCCGGGTCGCCATCTTACCTGGGTGGGAGGAGGGAGGCAGGCGCCTCCTGCTCTGCCGCCTCAACCCCAGCGCCGCCACTGAGCAAAATCTCCAGCAACTGCCGCAGCCCAGCAGCCAGCGGTTTGTGGACCGGCACCGCTGATCTAGACCACCCCGACAGGTGTTTGTCTAAGTGTACAAGGGAAGAAAACCAAAATGTATAAGTGGCACACAGGAATAGCAATGAGAGGCAGAAAAGCAGAAGCTCTGAGGGGTACTGGAGAGTTCAACAGAGTCAGCTGTAAAATGATTAATCTGTACACAAATGTAATGCCTCAAACACCTTCAGCAGGCATTCCCTCTTGCATTCTGCCATTCATGTGATGAGTCATGGCAGTCTATAATTCAGCCATGTTAAAATCCTTTTCAAGTTTTATTTTTGGCTCTTGCAACAGACATTTTACACCAAGTCACTGGAAATTACTGCAAAACAATGTATGATCCTACAGAAAACTGGCCAATCCAAGGAGGCATATATATAAAATGCACACAGCAGTGCTGTAACTGATTGCAGTAAAATTAGTTGCATGAGGTTGAGCTCCCTATTGCCAAGATGGGAGGTATGTTAATATGTTCTAGAGGCGCTTGGAACCCTCATGTGCTAAATTGCTATTGATAAAGCTGGAGACTGGAATTCTGTACCGTGCTATTAATGGAAACCCAACACAGGGATTATTTCTCTGATTAATATTTGCCTAGGGTATATCTACACTAGCACTTTTGTCAGTATAACTGCTATCACTGAAGGATGCAAAAAATCCCGCACCCCCTGAGCAACATAAGTTACACTGACAAGCACTATTTCAGTGGAAGATGCTCTTACGCTGACATAGCTACACTGGTGATTGGAGGTATTTTATGTTTACAGGAGAGCGTTCTGCTATTGACATAGAATAGCTACACAAGCAATCTTGCATCAGTGCAGCTGTGCTGCTGCAAGCTCACTAGTGTAGATATAGCCTTAGTTGCACTAGTTGGATCTTACATTTCTCTAATGTCAGTCAGTCCTCACACCGCCACTTACAAAAATGTCCTGAGTTTGTGAGCTTGCTCAGACAGAATGCCTTTTAAAGTCTATAGGAGTTTATTCAGTCCTTAAGCAGGTAAAGGACTAAGCCTTTCTTTTTCCCAATCTTTGTGGAAGCATATATTATGGAAGGTTAAAAGGTAACAACAAACTGGACTTGGCAAATTTATTAGAAACTTGATCACTACCCTAGTGGTGCTACAAGAAAACTGTGTGGAAGATCAGTAGTTTCAGGCTGGATGAGTTGGCCTGTAAAGAATGGGATTTAAAAATTCAGGTTAGATAAGCAGATTTTCCTGAAGGGAAGACTATACCAACAAAAAAAAAGACAACAATGTTCACTACAAAAATAAAATGATTTAATCTGTACCCTTCTCTGAAACCAGTCTGAAACTCAGATTCTGTGGGGTAGTGGTCCTTTGACAAACAATACATTCCTAGACAGCAGTAAATTACCTACTATTGAGGCTTTTTAAGATTGACTACTAAGCTATGAAATGAAACAATAGGGAAGAATAAAGGTATTTTTTAATTAAGGGGGAAAATATTCTACAACACAGTAGGGAAAATGGGAATGTGTATAGGCTACTAGCCATTCATAGTACACCTGGCTGGATTTTCACGTTCAGGCACAAAGAATATTTGCTTATGTTAGCTGATTGTACTTCTGATAGATTGGCATTTAAAGTGCAATTTATCTATATTTTTTTAAATTAAAGACTCTTACTTGTCCAGGAACAGTTGTTACACTTTTTTCTAACTAGTGTCATGTGACACTGTTGTAATTTGTAGTAAATGCTGACTCTTTAATGGCAACTCTTGTATGTTAGTAGTTTGACCATCAAAGAAAAACGTTAAAACTTCCTGTCCAAACATTAAAATAATGTTTGAGACTTATGTCAAGGTATAGACATTGGTTTACTTGTAGCCATAGAATGCATAGTGTGTGTATAAGTAAGAACATCTTGGATAGTAAATTAAAAAGCTGTGTAAATGGAAACTTGTTCTTTATGCATGTGCCATATACTTTTATAGTACAACCATTACAAGTAAGAACTTTTTCTGCCAAAGGAATCCTGGGACATGTGTGATTTCTCCAGTTGGAGATACAGTAACATTTTGGCATCCATTCCTTAAGAAACTGCATGCTGGAAGTCAATGTAAGCAAAGTTGTCCCCTTCACTGGGCCTCTTTTCCCTTTTCCTTAAACAGTTGGCAGAGTTAGTCTGTTCCTCTAGGATGGGTGTGAATTACCACTGTGCTGTGCTAATACACAGAGTAGCAGCATTTACAGATTATACAACTCAAAAATCATTGAGAACTGCTTAATGCACAGGACTAAAACACTGCTTTCAATTAACAAACATTATTTAAAAACAAATTGAAGCGGACTTTCATCTGACAGGATGTGTGTGGTTTCGGTAAGACGTCCATCTAAGCACATGATGCTTGGTAAGCAGTGGAGCCTTGCTTATGATTCACTGGGGAGAAACATGGGAAACGATGTCTGTTTTTAAGCACTGGGGAAAAGGACTGAAGATGTATAATTTTAGTAAAATTATACCAGAAAGCAGCTACGTTTCAGGGTGAGAGTGCTCTCTTTTACTACCTATTCTGTCACTGAAATTTATGCACACAGGGCCAGATTCTTAGCTTGGGTAAATCAGAGCTGCTATACTGATGCTAGCTGAGGGTTTGGCCCATAATGGTTTGGTAAGGAGTGGAGAAGCTGAGAGGCAGTCTGTATTTGGACAAATCTAAACAAGAATAGAGCAGTTTTCCAAAACATAATTTAAATGGGAGTAAAAAACATAACTACAATATTCACTTAAATACTGTTTTCACGTAAGTTATTAAAATCATTTTCATATTATTAGTACAAACATTGCTTGTACACAACTAGTTCCCGTTTAACATGCTTCTGCTAAACTTTGCAAATAAAATGAAATTCAAGCTTTCCAAATTTTGAAACAACTTTGAGTTACCAGTAATGAGAGTGATATCAAGCCCCTCTTTTCTTTCTAGTCTCATAACTGGAAGCATTTTCAATTGCACAAATACATCATCAGTGCAAAATATATGTATACACAAGATGAACCTCTCTAATCCAGCACCCAGGGGACCTGACCGATGCTGAACCAGAGAATTTGCTGAACTACAGGAGGTCAGTATTATCTAGCAACATTACCAACGCTTTCACTGCTTACTGGGCTCTTAAAACATTTGGGGTAAATTAGAGCTAAACATGCCAGACCACAGATGTTGCTGGACCAGAGTGTGCCGGACTAGAGAGGTTCAATCTGTATTAATGTGAAGGAGCTTAATGTACCCTGTACTAATACCAATAAATCTAATCTTGTATTCAGATCAAGTATGTGAACAGTCATACCAATGAAATCTAAGGAATCTATATGTTTAGGGTTTTTCAGGGTTGTTGTTTTTTTTGCCAGAGGTTTAATTTAAAGTTGCTAAAACTTATTGCTAATAAAAGCTGAAGAAATGTTTGTGTGTGAAGATTAGGAATTGTGTCATGATTAACCCTAAAGAGAAAAAACAATATTTCCAAAGACAGTAGAACAAGAGAGTTGTGAGTGCAAGCACCAGTGATAATTTAGGGGGTACTGATTTCTGTAAAGGAGATAAAAGGAGCACTGAATAAGATTAAGAATGGTAAGGCAGCTGGGAAAGATGAGATAACTGTTTAAGACAAGCAGTTGGAACTATTGACATAAATTAATTAAATATTATATTTATTATGTGTTTGCTGGTGTCCAGCTAGGATACAAGATGACTGGAGAATGGGATTGATTGGGCCTGTTTGGAAGGGAAAGGGTGATGCAAATGACTGAAACAGGGTATCAATGTCTTAAGTCAGGTTCTGGAAGAGTTTTGGAAGCCAAGGGTGAGGTGCCAGGAGGAGGAAATAAAATATACCTGGCATTAGAAAGTGAAGCAATATGTGCAATGGAACAGGAGTGTGAAAGAATGAAAAACGAAGGGCATAATTGCTATGTAACAGTCATTGAACTTGCAAAAGCATTTTATTTGGTTCCATGGGAGCTGGTGGTTAGCATATTGAGATGGATGAGGTGAGGGCTGCAAGAAGCAGAGATGGTTGAGGAACTGTATCAAGGGTTGAGAGCTAAGATGGTAGGTACCATACCGTACATGGAATTTTGGGGTAACAGTGGCATTGTGACAAAGCAGAGTGCTCAGTTAGCTTCTCTTCATACTCGTTATGACGTTAATTTTAGGGGAAGCAAGCCTGTGGAGATGCAAAGAAACAAATGTATTCTGACAGTCTGGCCCTGACTAACAGAAAAGAGGAATTGGTAAATATGATATCAAAATGAACATCTATGCTTTTAAAGACCGAGGTGAAAAGCAGACACAAAGAAAACGGAAGTTATGCAAATATAGAAGGTGGTAGAAGTCCTGTTGATCGAAGTTTAAGGAAAGAAGCTGTATCAGAAGCAAGACTTTGCTTGGGAAGTACTCTTAAGTGCCTTCAGAGAGCAATCTGGAGAATTGAAATTGAGCATGACTAGCAGTGAAAAAGGTGGCAGGAGTACTTTTGGACTGGAAAGTAAATAACTGAATGGAAAAGTGTACTCTGCATGTGTTTGTCTCTGACTGCTCTGTAGTTGCGAAACAATTGGTTTTAAAAAAATGGAAGAAAAGAAGATGCAGTTAGTAGAAAATAATATACAGAGGAGAATGGCAGGCAAAAAGAGGGTAAATAGCATGCACATGGGAGAAATTGAGGTAGAAAGACAAACTCCAGATGCTCAGTGATAGGCTGGTGAGCACTTGTTTAAGGTGGGCTGGATATATATGAAGATGTCAGAAGAATGAGCAAAAATGAAAGCATACGAGGAAGAAAATAGCAAGAAAGGATATGAAGGACCAAAGGTATGGTAGAAAGACTTTGCCAAGAGACATCTGAGTGGAAATAGACTGGCACTCCAAGATCTATCAGCCTCTTCAACGGCCCAGAAGAAGCAGTGAAGAATCATGGGCACCTCTGATCCCCCCCCCAAAAAAGGATTTCTTCTGTAAAACTAGAAGTAGCAAATATGTCTCATTTTTGTCAGTGCTGGATATATTTCCATGTTAATTATTTAAGAAAAGGATTTTTAAATATAATACATCCTCTGCCCATAGGGGGTCATCCTCACAGTGGGCTCACAGAGCGACATGAGTCTTGGCTTTCCTCTGTGGCTGGATATCCTATTATTCTCAGGCCCAATCTCCAGGCTGCTATTTCTTGTGCTTCACTCTCCCAACACCCCATTCCCTACATATCCTTCTTGGCAGCAAGGCTCATTCTGGCTGGAGCTATGCTACCAATTTCTCACCATTTACAGCTGTATGTTACTTCTTCTGCAAGAAGAGCAGAAGAAATGGAGCGGGTGCAGCTGCTTAAAAGAGTAGAATTTAACTCATGCAGAATTTTCCTATGGAAATTGTGTAGGGTTCTTATCCAAATAAAGCAGATGTTCTCACCTTTCCTGTTTCTCCCCCAGGCCTGCGGGGGCCTACATCCTCATCAGAGGGAGAGATAATGCCCCCTTGGTTTTGCTCGCCTCACAGATTAGAATGGAATTTTGCTCTATTTGCCCTCCAAGCCTGCAGCCAACTGTACACTACATCTGGCCCAGTTCTTCTGTTGGAATCCTATGTAAATTCTATGTAACCATATAGACAGGAAATTATATAAATTCTATACATTAGATGTTTGGGTTGAAACTTGATATAAAATAAATAGAAATATATATGCTGTTTGAATCGCATGTAAATATATGGAAAAACCTGGCACTTCTGTAAATTTCCTATAACTTGTCTAGCTTTGCCATTTTTGATCAGCAAATACAATCTTCGGGCATTGAAATTGCAACCATAGGACAAAGTATGAACCTGCAGTTCTATTTTCACAGCAGAAACAGCTCTTCGCAGTAAAGAGACTTCTACCTTTTGATAATTGATGTGTCTTCATTACACAGAAAAATAAAATCTGAGAGATAATGTTGTATTTTCTTTAGCCAGTGAAAATCTGAATTTATCAGCAGGAAGAATTTGGTGTTTTACCAAGCAATGCTAATGCTTTAAACTAGGGCTACGCAACACACAGCCCGCGAGTCGCATGCGGCCCATAGCCTGTCGGTTTGCGGCCTGCAGTGCAGTTTGAGTCTATGTGGGGCTCAACATGTATCCTGCGAGTGGGCGCCAAAGCAAAAAAAGTAGTTAATATAATCATCTTCTGTTGATATGCGTTTTAGTAGTTAAATTCCTGGACTCTCATTGCTCATTAAAAGTACTGTCATATGGGTGACATTTTATTGATATCAGCAGAACTGACTTAAATGGTGCCTGTGTATTGTGTAGTCTTGCCTTCATCTTTATATTCATGCAATCAGTGTGAAAGAAGCTATTTGCATGTATATTTGCATGTACATTCAATCACACTTAAGTTGCAGCCCTCAGCATGTGCTGTGAGTATCATTGTAGCCCCGGGGCTTCCGTGGTTGAGTAGCCCTGCTTTAAACTGTACCATAGAGTATAGCCTTTACTTGTGATTATACACCCAAGTGTAGCCTTTCTAGTTTGAAGCAGCAGGAAAAATGATCCCTCTTTGTTGGTATATACAGATTTTCCTTAAATTGGAAAATAATGTGAGGCCAAATTCTGCATACTAAGTGATTTCATGGGCTTAAATGTATTCTTGTGGTTCAAAGAGACTATTTTATGTGAGCAAGACAGTTAGAGAAATAGCTCATAATTTGTATCTCTATATATAAAAAAGTTTTTTCTGCCAGGCGACAGAATGACATCATCACGCTCTCTGGCCATGAAAGCTGCCAGAGGGGGGGGGTTGGCGAATGTAGCAAGCACAGCACCCTAATATGGTCTTAATCTGTTTTTAAGACTAATTGGGGGCTGTGCTCACTGAACTTGCCAACCCCCCTCTCGCGGGGGGGGGGGGGAGTAGGCAATCCTGGCTCTCGCCATCAAAGAGGGCTGGGCTGTGGCCATGCCAGCCCAGGTCCTTTCTCCCTGCTAGCCTGGGCCCTTCTCCCTCCCCTTCCACACCAGCCCAAGACCCCCTTCTCACTTCTTCCCTCCCCTCCCACCAGCCTGGGCCCCTTCTCTCCCTCCCCCCCCCCACAGTCCGCCCCCTGCCCCGCGCCAGCCTGGGCCCTTTCTCTATCTCCCAACGCTCACAAAGCCTCTCTTACATGTTATTTTGTTTTGATGAGGTAATAAAACATGGTAAATGGATTTATTTAACAAGTATCCATATTGAGTATTTGGCAGCCTTGTTCCATAAGGTCTGCTTTTGCTCTAAGTTTTCCACCTGATTTTTCATAAAGCCACTTTTCTCTTCCAACTCTGTCTTTCATCCTTGATATGAGCTTGATGTTCCAGAACTACAGTATGGGACTCTTGATAAAGTTTAACCTTTAAAATCCTGATTTTTCCAGAATGCCAATCAAACAAATGCTTATGTGGATGTGTGATTATATCCTACTGCATGTTCTAATTCACCAAGTTGAAAGAACAGTTCTCTCCTTTATGTTAATTTCCATTTTAATGGTTTGTCTGTTTAGCAGTCTCCCTCCATGAAATCTCCAATATACATCTATTCAGCAAAAAAAGATAGAAAATCTTTTATTTAAAATGCAATAAATGGACTTAATGACATAAGTGAATCTTTTGATGAGATTGTTCACCAGTTGGTGGTAATTAATTCGCAAGAGCAATTCCCATGAAGACTAAAGAAACTTGGTGAAAGAAAATATAACCATTTGAGACAGAAATAAACACTGGTTTTCTCTCTAAGTATTCTTTGTTTCAATAATTTCATTGCTTTCAGTGGATTCACTTCTGATGATCATTGGGTTGCCCAATGGTACAGCTACACTTTGGCAGCATGAAAAGTACAGACACTGTATAGCCAGCTAACACAGGCATAAATATTGTAGTGTGGATGGCAATGCTTAGGTGAGGAAAATGCCCTATATGCCTGAATCCCCAGGGCATATATTATACATGGCTCTCTACAGACTCAACCAGTTCCCCCCAATGTCTATGCTATTCTTTTTAGTCATGTAGTCTCCTGCTGCCAGAGGGGGAAAGGAAGGTCGGGTAGGCTTTATAGGATTCTAAATTGGGAGGTTTCTGTCTTTACATATGATCAGTGGACAGAACATGGCTCAGTTCTTAAAGCATTAATTAAGTATCAGGATATCTAGTGGGAAATGACACACTGTATCTCCTGACATAGTTTGAAAGCACAAGTCACTCTGTAAATAAAAGTGTATGTTTTACAGGAGATGATGGGCTAGACAGGTGATGGGTTGATCTATTTTATACCTTATTCCCAAGAATTCAGCAGCACATATTTCTTGGTGTTTTTGAAAAGACCTCTGTCTTGCAAATGTCATTTCAGTTATACAGAAGAGCAGAGTTTTATGATACGGTTTTAAGAACTAGCGGTTACACAATAATCGACTGCCTTTTTCTATGTAAACTTCTAGAAACAAGACTGCCAATGGAGATTATCGAAAAGAGCACAGAGACAGGAGTCGCAGTCCAATAGAACGGGCTGCTGCCCCAACAATGAGCCTTCATGCCAATCATATGTATGCCTCAATCCCAAGCTTGACCATGGATCAACCTCTAGCACTGACCAAAAACAACATGGATGCAACACGAACAGTCAGTATCACGCCTACGCTGACCTCTGTGGAACGGCAGCAGGTACTTGTCTTCTAGATTGATAAGACTCTGGGTTGTTCTTGGAAACTTTGCTGCACACACAGTGATGTCTTTACACATATAAGGAGAGTATGTTATGAATTACGATAAGTAGGCAACAGTACTCTTCAAGCAAACCATTTGGTTTGGTTTGTTTCACATTTTATGATTGTGTGTTTTGTGAAAGAAAGTGCCTGGCTGTTTGACTGCAAATAGCTTTCCTAAGCTCTCTCCCACAGGTTATGTTTTGCAGGGCTGGTGACAAACTTCGCTGGGCAAGGTGGGGGGGGCGAGGGCTGGCCTGGGGACAAATCTCCCTCCCTCCCCGCCCCAGCACTGCCCAGCTTATACCACAAAGATTTAAAAGACTGGGCTGTTCCTATGGTGGCGATGGCCTGGAATCCTGGGCCTGTTTAAATTGTCGGATCCCAGGGCAGATGCCCCCTTTGCCTCCTTCCCTCACTGGCAGCCCTGATGGTTTGTAACTGTGTGTGTTTGAATTAGAGATGCAACCGTACTGATAAATCTTTCACACACTGTTCAGATAATAGGGGTTTTTTTGGGGGGGGCGGGGCGGGCTCTAATAGCCCCTGGGGGAATAACTGCTGCAACTCAAAAAGTGCAATGGGCATTCAGCTTTCTTTGAGGGCGCCTTTGAAAATCACTGTACTGGAAATGCCTCTTTCTCCATAATGGCTTCACTTTCTATCCCAGCCCACATAAAGGAGAAGTGGTGAGGCAGGCAGTGGCACATACTCGCACAAGCATGGAATACTGGTCCTGTTTTTTGTCCTCTGCCATCTTCGGAGCAACATGTGCGTCTTTTAAAAAATCTCTGCATCGCAAAGAGAGGTTGTTTTTCATGCATTTTACATAATAATCCCTCTTCTCTGTATCAAAGCCACTGTCACCCCAACACCACAGTCCTCACAAGTGGAATAGAGGGAATCAGTAGTTGTATAACTTCTTCAGCCAATGACTTGTGAAAAGTTGTACCTCAGTGAGTTGTGGCTAGCTGCAGTATGAGGACATAATCTGGCACCTATACCAGGCGTTCCTTGCTTCCCTACTGTGATTTATTGCAAAGAGTAAATCCATGTAGGTGGATGAATCTTTCAGTGGGGAAAATTTCCACTACAACTTGCAGATAATCTTTTGGCTGGGTGACCAGCACATTTCTTATGCTGGGTGCAGTATTTTTTCCTACCAGCATCCAACCAGGGCTGCTGATTTAAAGTCTTGCTGTGTGGCAGTGGCCTCAGTGTCTAAGTTCTCCTAAGCTTCAGGGCCATAAGCCCTGGTCAAGGGCTCAAGGCAGCAGCGGGGAGAGAGATCTCTTCCCAAGCTCTGAAGCTGCCAGGGCCAGTAAGGGAGCATCCGTCCCCGCCAGCCCCAGAACAAAGCGGCCCAGGTAAGCCAAGTTCCCCTCCAGCCCTAACCACCCTCCTGTACCCCAAAGCCCACACCCCCAGTCTAGAGTCTTTACCTCTTCTATAACCCAAGCCCCAGTCCAGATCCGCCTCTTAAACCTGGAGCGCCCCTCCTATACTCCAACCCCAGACCAGGGCCCCTCCCCAAACCTGGAGCCCCCCTCATGCACTCCAATCCCCTCATCTCCAGCTCCACCCAGAGCCTGCATTCCTAGCCAGAGCCCTCACACCCCTTGCCCCAGGCCTGAGCCCGATTCCACACTCAGAACCCCCTTGGCCCCACTCCAACCACATTAATTTTGTTGTCTGCACCAATATGAAGGTGTATTGCACATCCACCTTCACACTGGGGCGCATAAGAACATTTATTCTGCTCAGGGTGGAAAAAATTAGAGGGAACAGTGCTCAGTGTGCAGATTCTACAGCTATTGTATGTACAGCAGTTCTTCTCTGCCTCTTAACAGTTCAGCAATGACAGAGAAGAAGGGGTCGAGCTTTCACTGACAACAGTGGTGCTCTGATAATATCTCTCTTGTCTCTCAGCTTGGCAGCAGCATGGATTTACTCAGCTGCTTCTTAGGAGGTGTTTGTACTGGACTGTACCTAGCATCCTGGCCAGATTTTTGTTTTGTTATCGTTGGCAGTTTGACCTTCGCTGCACTCTAGTGTCTGTGGGAAATGGAATGGTGAGATGAGCCCTTCCGAAGACTACAGTATAGAAATTGTGCAAGAAGGAAAATGTGTTTGGAAAATAACAGTAGGAGGCTGAGGTTTGAGTATACCATAAGCAAGTTCATACAATAGTAATACACGCTCACATTCCTGTATTTGTTTCTGTGTCTAATGTGGGTATAGAAACACTGTTTTTGGCCAGTGTAGTTCAGCAATTGTAGTCACTACTTACTGTCCTTCTCATTTTAATATGTTCACAGTGGTTATAGGCAGTGCTAGCACAGACGTTCTTCTGAAGTCTGGAGAAAGCTACAGAAAGAAAACTCATTCAACAATAAATCCATTCATATACTCACGTACCTATACGCAGGTTTGTGTACATAGGGATGTGCTAGTGCAGTGTTTCTCAAACTGTGCTCTACGGAGGCTGACAAACTGGAAACATCGATAGGTACAGCACATACAATCAGTGGACCGCTGGGGCTCCGCATAAATTTTTACGCATGTAAAGGCCTCCAGAGCCCAAAAAGTTTGAGAACCGCTATGCTAGTGGATTCATTTAAGCAGTTACGCGCAAGCCCCCTGCCTCCCGCCACCTTTGTATCACAGGCAGCAGGGGGAGGTAGCTCCACAGGCTGAATGTTTATCCCCCCTCCCCCCACCCAAAAAAACCCCACCCTTTTTAACATCCTGGTGTGCATATGTGTAAAATGGGGGGGGGGGTGGAGAATGCAAAGATGTAGAAACAGCGCTGTCAGCTGTGCAGTATGTAAAATGAAATCGGTGTCCACTGTGCCTTGATTATGAAGGAATCATGCAACTGGAGTATTTTCCCCCTTCATTTACTTTAAGTCCATAGTTCTCATTGTGGTCCTCGGACCACTAGTGATCCGCAACTGTGGTGCAGGTGGGCTGCGAGGTTGGTGCTTGCCCTCTCTTCACTGCAGTAGGGAGCCAGCAGTGACTTTACAGCCTCACAGCAAACCCCCTCTCCATGAGGTTTGGGCTTCCCACTTTGAGGGAGGAAGGTCGAGCCTTGTGGGTCAGATCCGGCTTGCGGAGAAGGAAGTGGCTTCACCTGGTGCTGCTCCCTGTCCCCCAACACGGAGAATGGCACTGCAGGAAACCGCTCACATGGAGGCAGGAATCACGACCAAGGGGAGTGGAGGCCGTGCCTGGGAGTGGGGGGCAAGTTAGGTCAAGTGCTACAGAGATGCAGGATTAATGTAAGTTGGTCATCGCGAGATGAACTCACATCATAAAATATGCCAAAAAAGTTTTAAGCAAAAATATTGTAAAATGTGTGTGTCCTCCATTACTCCTCTCTTCAGGCAGCTACCTAGAGAAGCCAGGAGCATTCCCTTTGCATAAGCCCCCAGCCCTTTCCCACCAGAATGTTACAGTGAAATGCCGCAATTCCTCAAAAATGTACCTGTTTAAAGTGTTTAAAAATGGTGTTACTACAACTGCCAAGTGACTGAACAGTTTTGGGGAATTCTGTGTGTTTTTGGAAGCGGAAGAAGAGTGTTGCTTATAAGCAGTGCTGTAAAGGCAAAGTAACAGCAGCAGAAAACGCATGGCTACTTCAGCCTGAGAATCTTTTCTGAGCCATTGTGGTCTATTTCTGTTCCACTGTTTTCAGGACTCCGATGTTGGTTGGTGTTTCTTTTCTACTCTTCATATACAGCTGTACGAGGAGTAAAGCACAGGATTGAGAATTCATGACCTGGGCGAGCTATTTAGCTGATCTTATTGCCTTAGTTTTTTCAACTATAAAAGTTAGGCTAACTTAACTATTAGTAATGTTTGCAAAGTACTTCAAGTTCATTGGAAGAAAGATACAGTGGAAGCTTAACAGCAGCAAAGTCTCTCTGTGTTACTTAGGTGTAAGCATAGTGCAGAACTGAATGTCAACAACACACAGGGTTTTGTTTTGATTACTTTAAGTCAGCGGTTCTCAAACTTTTTGGGCTCCAGAGGCCTTTACATGCGTAAAAATTTATGCGGCGCCCCAGTGGTCCACTGATTGTATGTGTTGTACCTATCGATGTTTCCAGTTTGTCAACCTCGCAGAGCCCCTGGAGATGTCTCGTGGAGACCTGGGGCTCCGCGGAGCACAGTTTGAGAAACACTGCTTTAAGTGTTGAGATGCAGTCCGGAAAGAGGAGAGCATGACACTTCCAAATGAGAGAGACCAGTATGAGGAACCTTTTGTATTTTATTGAATAACCTATAAAAAGAATATATCTGCTGTGGAGGAAGGGAGGCCATGTTCTGCTGCATTCGCGGTCATTTTTATGAAGTAATTTCATTTTCATTATCCAAGTTTTATCAAAGGAAATATTTCAGTTTTTGTTCTAATATTGCAGTTTCATGTACATCTGTGGTCACCAATTGATCACTTGCAATTGACTGGTCGATCCTGGTAACTCTCCCAGTCGATGCGGATCTTGGGGGGGGGGCAGCAGGACTGTAGCTAAGGAAGGCTTCTTTCCTGGAAGTGGCCAGCATCGGAGGGGAGGGGGGTGTGGAAGGGTCTTGTTGCACTGCTCCTGCTTGCAAGCACCTCCACAGTTCTCATTGGCCGGGAACTGTGATCAATGGGAGGTGAGCAGGCAGTTCTGGCAAAGGGGCAGCACAGGGAGCCATGAGTTCCCACACCACAGGGGCACACTGGCATTATTTCAGTTAACGTGTGTGTTAAGTGATGAACAGCTACTAGCGTTGTTTGTTCCGGTGACCTTGTTGGGTAACAGTTCTTTTCTTTTCCCTCTCAGAACCGTCCATCGGTAATCACGTGTGCCTCTGCAAACAACCGTAACTGTAACCTCTCTCACTGCCCCATTGCCCACAGTAGCTGTGGTTCAGCCATGCCAGCCAGTTATAGAAGACCATCTAGCAGTAAGTTATGCTTCGCTTCTTCTCTCCTCTCTTGAGGTGTGAGCTTCAGCATTTCTGTGTGGCCAAATTACCCAGACCCTATTTTAACCCTTCACTATTTGTACTGAATAAATGGCAGGATTTGGGAGCTTTGGCTTCTTGTATCTTGCTAGTGGCTCAGTTGTTCTGAATGAGGTGGCCTTTCTGCTACATTCAACTATTTAGAAGGACTTTTTATTGTGCTCACTTTCCCTGATTTTAACAGCAGATTATACGGTTCTATATTTATGTAGCACTAATTTCTGTACCAAAATGAAAACACGTTTTTTTTCTAACTGTTAGCTCTGCAAACTCTTCCTTGGCTCCGAGAGCCAAGCTGGGTTCTTTCCATTCCACGGTGGTGTTGCAGAAATGTAATTGATTGGAAATTGGTAGACAGTTCAGTTGGAAGTGCAACAAAATCCAGCTCACTCCCTCTTAGCTGTGTTGGAGCTGCAGAGCTTGGAGGAATAAAAAGCAGTAAATATTTGGGGCCTCATGTTGTAATCAAATTTGTATGGGCAGCCCCTTGTCCAAGCACAGAGCACCATTACAGATGTTGTTTTGTGCCTCAAGCCAGTGCTTGGGTAAGAAGATGCCTTTTCTAAACAGTTATTTATCAAATAGTGGCAGCAGAGTGGCTTCACTCCTTGGCAAAGCTTTAAAAACAAGAAGAAAAAATAACCAATAGCTTTTTCAGTCCTATAATAACAAGCAGCATAGGGCATTAAATCCTAATCTCCTTCCAACCCTTCATCTTAGGCCATGTGAACTGGTTAGGGCACAGGTCTGTTTGCAAAGCAGTATGCACACTTAGCAAGCCATCCTTGCCCTCCACTCACTTTATGCAGTGCAGGTGGAACTGTACCGTACTGTGGAACTGTGTTTTTCCTGTGGTCACCAGCCTTTGCAGCTACAAAAGGCAGGTTTCACTCTGCAGTGATGGTGCTGGATGTAGTCCATCAAGCTTCCTCTTTATATGTAAATGCAGAAAGGAAGCTATCTTGGAACTCTATATATTCCCCTGTGTAGGTTTCTGCTTTCACTTCAGTTAGAACTTTGATTTAAATCCTTC
Source organism: Pelochelys cantorii (assembly GCA_032595735.1). NCBI lineage: Eukaryota > Metazoa > Chordata > Testudines > Trionychidae > Pelochelys > Pelochelys cantorii. Next base: position 43,613,983 of record CM064336.1, read on the forward strand.
AAATTTTCTTTCCTTCACCCATCCTTCTTTGGGGTTAAAAAGGAAATGTAAATGCCTTTCTCTCTGGATGACTCGCTTTACCCCCTTAAACTGTGTGTTTATTTGGCAGTAAACATAAGGTAACATTTTTTAAAAAGCAGGCAACTCCCATTTACAAAAGTGATTTCTTAGGTGTAGTAAAAGTGATGCAGTTATATCAGCATGAAGCTAAATCTACCCATATAGATATTCTCAGATGAGCACTGGAACAACTAGAGCAGTATAAGCACTTTTAGGCACGTTGGATCTTCCTGAACCAAAATATTTATACTGCTACAAAATGTGTAGACCAGGCTAAGGATGTTAAGGACTAGTCGATTCCAGCTCTACCCCCCGCCTTTGCTGCCTTTATCAGATAGAAGCAGCAAAGGGTGGAGCCGAAGAGAGAGTACTTTAAAGCAGCAGCTCAGCTGTGTGGCGCTGCCTCGGCATTTCAAAGGGGCAGTGCCGCATGGAGCCCAGGGTCAGCTGGGGAGTCCTGATCCCGGGTTCCACGTGGCATTTCAAATCAGCAGCGCAACATGGAGCCTAGGGTCAGCAGGGGACTCGGATTCCCCTACTGACTCCAGGCTCTATGAGGGCTCTTCCTCTTTGAAATGCACAAGAGCTCCTCTGGGGACTCTTGTACATTTCAAAGCTGGCACCCGCATGCAGCCCGAAGTCAGCGGGACTTCCCACTGACCCTGAGCTGCGCACAGAGTTCCGCATTCCTCCTTTGAAATGCACAAGGGCCCCAGTGGGAATAAATTTCATTGACTACTCGACTAATAAGTTAACCGATATTTAACATCCTTACACCAGGCCTTAATCTGTGTTGAAAATGGGACTCTGGAAGAACCTAAATTACTTCAGGTGTTTTTGAAAACTTCACCCAGTATAAATACTATAAATATCAAACACCTACATATACATACGGTTGTGAGATACTAGTTTCATTTCAGGGCAGATTTAAGAATTATTATTTCTTATTTCTTCCGTGCTGATTGATGTTTTCTAGACATATTTGCATTGTGCTCCATATTCTGACTCCCAACAAAATCAGCTGGACTGGAACACCTGCTGCATTTGCAAAAGTTTTGGAATGATTTGGATCATTTTCAGGCAATGATTTTCTCATTTCGTGAGGATGTTTTCATTTCAGTTAAAACCATTTATTTTTGCTTGTCATCCCATTGTTTTGAAAGGAATTGGGCAAGATAGGACAATACAGAATGGGGAACTGAGATTTTTAACCTATTTTAAAAAGTTTATTACCAAGTCTTGTGCATAAATTTTAAAGCTATGTATTTACCACAAGAGTTTAAAATGAGTCCTCCTTTACCTCCAGAGATCTGTTCTCAGATGCTTGTGTTCTCCTATAGTGGTTTTTGATAATTACTCACCCCCCAATGCCATGCAAAGTGTGCCTGCAGTTCACTGACTTATTTGAAATGCTGCTGGTAGCAGGAGAAAGTGGAACCTTGAATCCAGCTACAGCAGACAGCATTTCAGCTCATCTATAAGTTATTTAGGGATTAAGCCAAAGTCCGTTGACTTCAATTGACTGTGCATCAGATCCTTAAAGAATGGGCTCAAGTGGGATTAATGCAAAGTGAATGTATTTCCTATCGATTTTTTTTTTTCATTTTCTATAAAATTGGACAATTAACTATTCAAATGTATATTGCTAGTCTAAGGGATGCTACAAGAAATCTGGGGGCCTTTGTATAAAAAGTGTTTGGCCACACTTTGTCCAGTGCAGGTAACAAGAAAAATGTTCCCAAATTTAACTTGATCTGCTTTATCATTTTTTAAGATCTCCTACAATAAAATGATGCAAAAAGTCCAGCTGGTAACAAAATGGGAGGAAGGAAGAATCTGGAAGCCCCATCTGATAGCTAAAGTCTATATTCAAATACTGTTTTTCTCTTGCCTGTTTTTCTCATCTAGCTACCACTGCCTGCGATCCAGTGGTGGAAGAGCACTTCCGCAGAAGCCTTGGCAAGAATTACAAGGAGCCTGAGCCAGTGGCAAATTCTGTGTCCATCACAGGATCAGTTGATGACCACTTTGCCAAAGCACTTGGGGATACATGGCTTCAGATTAAAGCTGCAAAGGATGGAGTCTCCAGCAGTCCTGAGTCTGCCTCAAGGAGGGGCCAATCTTCCCCTTCTTCCCACATGGTCAATCATAATCATTCACCCTCTGTAGTCTCGTGAAGAGCATGGACCATCACACTTCTGAATTTGCATGGTTTGACTGAGCTTTGAATAGTGTTGGGGGAGGGGAGATTAGTTTTCAACATGTTTTTGTGTACTTGCTTGTTATTTGTACAAGGGTGCCCGTAAAGACGATAGCAGGAACTATTTGAAAAGATCTATTTGATGTAGCATCCTTTTTTTTCCTGCCTCAGTTACCAAAGAAACCTCTGCTGCCCCTTTAAGAAAAATGCACGCGAATCCACAAAAAAAGCCATTACACACACAGTTGGTTGACCCAAATGCTTTTTGCTTCTGTTAGCTTCTTAAGACTGCAATTTGCCTGGTTTGCTTCTATTGCTCCCCCCCCGCAAAGTACTTTTGTATGTATATACTTGAAAAGAACTGTCATGTATGATTTGCACTATTGGAGGAGGACTAAAGTTGCATGGCACGATGCTAATATCCTGAAGGCAAACTGCTGAAAAAAGGGTTTAAGTGACATTTCTATCAGTTTGGTTTTTTTTTAAAACTGCTTTAGAAGGAGAAGTCTCATGCAGGTTATAGGTCTTTTCTTTAGATTTCAGGTGCTTAGTGCTTGCAACCGGACTGCATAATTTACAGACCACACGGGCATTTAATTTTTTCTAAACACTGCAGTTTGTTAGAAGAGAGCTGAGGATAGAGGGTTCAATAGTGCTTAAAAATGCATGTTATGAAAAATAGCTGGTATCTATTAATGTATAGACCCTAAGAAACATAATACTTATTAGCTTTTCTTCAGAATTAGTTTATTTTTTTCAGTAACAATCCTAGATATACTTACTGCTGGTACAGTTGTACTCTGATATTTGTATTTGATATTCACTTTAGTAGCAACCAGCAAGAGAGGACAGCCTCAGGACAGGCCTCATTCATGAATCAGTTTAGAAATATATGATGCGTGGTACAGGATACTTTAGCTTTGTGCATGAGTGAATAACCAGTTACGTTTGCATTACTGTCTGCTGAACATGAATTTGCTTCCTAAAACTAGAGGGCTGTGTAATCAAACTTTAACTAGCTATAGAAACTGCTATCTTTAAATATCTTGGACAACAGATTGTTACAGTTTGTGAAATATGAGCTTTAATTTTTAAGCTTACTCATAAACCTATGCCAAGGCAGCATACATTCCTCCAGTAGAAAACTTTATACAGGTATTACTGCATTTATTATCATTTGCTATATTAATAGCTACTAACTAGAAATTAGGTAATAGAGGCAGGCATAACAACACAGCTGTGTTAGTAATAAAGTACTTTTCATCTTTTTGTTAAATGTAACTGTTCTCCCTCCCCCATACATTCCATCGTCCCAGTACAGTTACAAGTAGTGCTTTTAAGAAACGATACTGGGTTACCAGAAGAGACTGGTTCAATGTAGAAAGTTATAATTAGTTGAAAGATGAACTACATGTGATGTATTATGGACTGTTACAGTATTGGGTCCATTGTGGCTTTTTTTTTTTTAACATTAAGCTGTTTTAATTTGAAAAACTATCAGAAGATTGGCTCTTACTCATGTTGAGAGGGTGGCTGCTCAATTTTTAAAAAAACAAAAACCACAAAAACAAGCCCCCAGTTTCACACATTTCACTACCATCTTACTGGGTAGTCAACGCTCACCTGCTTTGGCATTCAGTACCCTACTCTCTGTAGGAAAATTGTTAAAAGAACACTTTTTTATATAGGTAACTTTAAGACCATCGTTACGCTGTGCGTAAAGAATGTACAGAGAAATTTGTAGGTATTTTTTGAGGAACAATTAATTTGTTAATGATATGTAGCTATTTAATTTTTCCCTTTCCTTTATTGTAATCATTCATTTTTTGTTTGGAGAAAAAAGTTGATCTTTTTTTGTTGTAGATTTGTCTGTAATACATTAAAAAGTGCAGGAACACAGTTATTCTATGAGAACACTGCATTAGCATTAATAGCCACTAGTTTGTTATTGCTACAGGCTACTGAGCATTAAACAGTAAAATACTAATACTGTAGATGGACTCTGTGGAAAATGTGATTCCTTCTACATTTCTTTGTAAACACAAATGTTTTTAAAGCTAATATTTTCAGTAATAGCTGTTTTACAAGGTCACATTTACTTATCTGAGATAGGTAAATGGATGTGGGGCAATAAAGATTTAATGTGCTACGTCCAACAAATATATTAAAAACAATTATGTCATGAAAGCCAAAGGGTTGGGGGGAAAGTAAATAATAACGCATCGTGAAGTTTCTTCACAGAGCCATGTTATCTGCTACAGTTCAGTCTGAAAGATTCTTTCCATGTTTGTAAATCTGTAATATACCATTCTTTTGTGGCCTTGTTTCACCTGGGGAAAAAAAAAGGTTTGGCAGGCCATCTTTTTTTTTGTACTTAAAAAGTAGCCTTAAAGAACAATAAAGTGCTCTTAAATCACAGATGTGTGCATATTCTTCTTTGTAATTTAGTAAAAAGGGAAGTATTGAAAATCATAGTCTTCTGTTTGCTAGGATTAGAACAGTGGTCACCAACCACTAGATCGGGATTTACTGATTGATCTTGGAAGCTTTGTCAGGTGATCCTGAGAGGTTTGGCTGGGAGGCTATCAAGTGCTGGCACTTCATCTGCCCCTCTCAGCACTGCCGTGCAGCTCCTACCCTCTGCCTTGGAGGTGCCCCTAACCCCTGGGAGCCTCCTGCTTGCTGTGCAAGGCACGGGAAGAAGAGGAAGGGGGTGGGTGCTGATGACAGGGTGCCCCTCCCTCCACTCTGTACCCCATCTCCACAGAGCAACAAGGGGCAGAGATGGAGAGAGTTTGCTGGCTGCTTTGAGAGTGGTGCAGGGCCAGGGCAGGGGTGAGCCTGCCTTAGACCCCTGCATCACCCAAAAGCCACCTGTGGTAAGCAGTGCCCAGCTGGAGCTCGCATTCCAAACCCCAGCCCTGAACCCCTGCTGCACCCCAAACTCCTGCCCCCAGACTGATAAAAAAGCAAGTGAGGATGTGGGAGGGAGGCTGGACTGAGCGGGGGCAGGACCTCAGAGAAGGGACGGGAAGGAGGCAGGACAAGGGTGTTTGGGTTTGAGGTAGATCCTGGATTGCACTTAAAAGTGATCTCATGCTTAAAAAGGTTCAAGAGACTGGAGTAGAATAAGGAAGCTCTGTATCAAACTGGGATCATTCCCAGCTAGATGGAGACAAGACCTATACCACTGTCCTTCTCACCCCTGTTGCTCCATGCAGCATATATAGCCAACTGAAAACAGCCAGTGATGGATGGCAGATAGGGACACACATATGGGATGATGTAGCTTAAGGACACACATATGGGATGATGTAGCTCATACACAAGCTGTCATGGCTCTGACCAGCACCAAGAGTCATTCACCCACAAGTTTTGAGACATGCCAGAACTGATAGCATTGGGTAACTGCTGTTTTTTCCCCTCTGGCAAAGGCAACTGATTGTAGGCTGGTAACACTTTACACAGTTATGGTTGGTGCAGTGCAGTACTTAAAAATGCCAACAGTTCTTTGAGTGTTTGCTCATGTCCATTCAACATAGGTGTGTGTGCCTGCCACATGCACCGGTGCTGGAAGTTATTCCCTAAGCAGTACCCATACGGGATGGATCCCCAGGGCCCCCTGGAGTGGTGCACACACACTGCACTATATAGGGTGTCCTCTGGCCCTGCTCTCCTCAATTTCTTCTTACCACCAGTTACAGCTTGGAACAGCATGCTCCAGCTTTGGCTGTGGCAAGCACTCCTTTTGCATCCAAGTTCCCCTTAACAAATTGAGAAGTACCTGTTAAGCAGTCTTTTCACAGAAGTTAACAGTTAGGGGACACCCTGCTCCCCCGGCTTCAAGCCTGTGCGTGTCTCACAGGCCCATGCCAATTAGCGATCCACATTCTGACTCTTTATGCTGCCTGGGGGAAGGACACATGTTGGACAAATGTCGCATTTGCAGGTCCTTCCATCCCAGAACTATTAAGGATGTAGTATTCGGCTTAAAGTGCTCTTCCTCCATCAGACCAGCGATCGGACTTGGCACTGGGTCCTGGTGCCTTGGTGCGCAGCACACCGCTGCTGTCGATGGCTCGGCACCATTCATCGCCCCCGGCCCTGCCTAGGCCTGCTAGGAAGCTGGACAAAGACAAGTCCCCTCATAAAGACGAGAGGAGAGGGCGGAAAAGCCCAAAAGGCAGTGAGCCCAGTGCCTGGGTTATTGTCATCAGTGTTGGAGATTTGTCTTGCCTCCACACTGGAGACCTTCCAGGCTGCAAAGGACATAAGTTGCATGTCAGTTCCATGCCCGACACCCATGGAGCTCTGGCACCAGAGTAAACCGCTGTTCAGTCCCCAATCACATTCTCCCCCAGGGTCTGAGAGGAGAATGCTACTATGTCCTCATAGGTCTGCACCTGAGAGACTGGGGCACGATGTGCAATCTTCTGCATCACCAGAGTTGGTAAGCAGACCTGTGCAGGCACGCATTCCCCACCACCACAAATGTTGAGGAGATGGCGACTCTCCCTACCGGCTTTGGTGCCAAAAGGACCCCTTGCCACGGCACCACCACTGTTCACCGGGCCACAGGTACTTGCCGGCACTGAGCCAATCTAGCTGCAGAGGCGTGTCCTGTTTCTCCCAGTCCCTATCTCAGCACCACGGAGCCTCAGTCCTGCACCATTCATTGGACTTGAAGAGCAGATTGTTGTGGTGCAGAAGTTCCCACCGGTGCTGCAGATGTTCCTGGTTGCCACAGTATCCATCGATGACAGAGACCCAACACTAGAAAGGCCACCACTCCCATCCGCCTTCATGGGCACCAGCAAGTATTCGCTCTGGCATCATGATGCTGACAGTGGCCTTCATCCCCGCAGCGCAGCAGACAGTGCAACAGATAGCACTGTCAACTTGGGCACCACCAGCACCGTCGCAGGGCACGCCTTGGCCACAGTCTCAGTGGCAGGCTTAATGGTGCCCATGGACTCCCTGCAGCTTCCTGGTTCACCTTCAGGTTACTTACTTGGTCACTGGTGCTTCCCAGGCCCCATTGGTGCTGCCAGGGCCTGGGGAACTCCAAGAGGATTTGGGTACACCTACCCCCCACCACAACAGGTGGCAGGCATAGGGGGCTAGCCCCAGCAGGGTGAAGAAGCCCAGCCGGCTCTGTCCCCCTCCTCATCACCAGAGGAGGTGATTGTGGCATCCTCCCCGGTGTTTCCCCAGGAGGAACTCGAAGGCCCAGCAGGACCTACTCAGGAGGGTAGCCAAAGGTCTGGGCCTACAAGCTGAGGATGCAGGAATCCTCGGACTTGCTGTTTGGGGTCCTGGGGCGAGCAGACCTGGGCAGGGTGGCATTGGCCCTGCACGAGACAGTCGCTAAAATTGCCACAGCACTCTGGCAGACACCCTCTTCCACTCTGCCACTAGCCAAAAGGGCAGAGTGGAAGTACCTTGTCCCAGCAGGGGACCATGACTACCAACTCCCTCGTGGTGGAGTCAGTGAACCACAGGAAATGCCAGGGCCAGCCAGCACCCACCCCTAAGATTAAAAACTCCAAATGGCTGGACTTGTTTGGAAGGAAGGTCTGTCTCCTCCCTGGCCAGCTTCCAGCTGAAGGTAGTGAACCACCTGTTCACATGATATGGTGTGAACACCTGGGGCAGCGAGCGATGGTAAAATTTGAGGCCTCCTTGCCCGAAGCGTATCACAAGGAGTTTAAGGCCCTTCTTGAGGAAGGTTCCCCTGTGGCGCTGGCAGCTCTACAAGCGTCATCTGATGCTGTGGACTCTGAGGCGTGTTACAATGGCCTCAGCCATTTGTATGAGGTGGGTGGCCTGGCTCCTCCTGTCAGGTGTGTCCCCGGAGGCACAGAACTCCATTCAAGACCTGGCCCTGTTCACAGAACAGACAGATACAAGGTTGCACACTACCTCCAACACTACCTTGAAGACCTTGGGCCTCTACATCCCTGGGTCTGAGAGGGAGAAGTTCAAGCCGCAAGCCCCGCACCATAGGCCTCCAAAATGCAAGCAAGGCCACCATCCTTTATCTGGCCAGCAGTGGATCAGCTGGGTGAAGTCCCAGGGCTAGTGATCCTTTTGAGGATGCACCCATGGATGACATACTGGACGTCTAGCATCCTGCCCACCTGTTCCCAGGCAGGCTCCATCCCTTCCACCCGGCATGGAGGAAAATTATGTTGCGCTGTTGGGTCCTGGCCACACCCTCCAGCTGTCCTCTATCCCTCCTCCCCCTCCCCCACTCCCGTCCCTCTTCAGGGACCCCTTCTCACAAGCAGCTCTGAGCAGGAGCTATCCCAGTTGCTCTAGGCGGGAGCAGTAGAGAGGGTGCCACCAGAGTTTGAGAACAAGGGTTTCTACTCTCGATACTCCTTATTCCCCAGGCAAAGAGGGGGGGGGGCAGGGCTTACAACCCATATTGGACCTTCAAGGCCTCAAGAAATATATGGCCTGCTTCAAGTTCTGTATGGTCTGCCTGGCCACCATTATTCCTGAACTGGATCCTGGGGACTGGTATGCCACCCTTGACCTCAAAGATGCATACTTCCACATCACCTTCTTTGAGGGCCACAAGCAATTCCTGAGATTTGTAGTTGCAAGGAAACACTTCCAGTTTGTACCCCTCCCCTTTGATAGGTCTATGGCCCCCCAAGGTCTTTACCAAGTGCATGCTGGTGGTAGTGGCATACCTTAAGGCATCAGGGCATCAAGGTGTACCCTTACCTGGACAACTGGCTAGTTCAGGGGTCGTCCGCTGCCTCCTGAACACGTCCATTGGCTTAGCCTCCTAATAAATGAAAATAAATCCCTCCTACCGCCCACCCAGAGGATAGAATTTATAGGAGCAGTGCTGGACTCCATTACATCCAGAGCATCACTTCTCTGAGAGACATTCAAAGTGCCTGTAAACTAATACAAATTCTCTCAGAACAGGCTAGACAATAAAGAGACTCATAAAGAAAGCTTATGCCCAATGGAAACATGGCATCACTTCTCTGAGAGACATTCAAAGTGCCTGTAAACTAATACAAATTCTCTCAGAACAGGCTAGACAATAAAGAGACTCATAAAGAAAGCTTATGCCCAATGGAAACATGGCTAGAGCCATCACTGTAAGACGTGTGGCTAGCCAAGCCCAAAACTGAGAAGGGAAAACTTCACTTACGATTGAACCCTGATGATAGATCCGCTGTTGGCATGTGTCATTGACTCACAGGGTGTTACACCAATGGAGACACTGCTGGAGACGCCACAAGGCTGTCAGGTCAGCCCTCCAACATCAATTGCTAAGGGTCTGGCTACACTGCAGCCACAGGCAGGAACATCCATGTGTATTGCTATACTCTAGCTAACCTGTTAAACAAAGAAGTGAGAGTGGTGTGGGCTTCAGAACTGGCTGCACAAATGTGCACAGGAGGGGAGTCAGGTGGCCTTGTGCAGACTGTCATGGCATCCTAACCTATTTTTAGCATGGTAACTAGAGTACAACTAATACAGGGGTGTCTACGTGAATGGCCATTAACACCCATGGCTACACTGTACCCTAAGTCTCTGCCTCTCCTTGTTATTAATACATTTAGTCCAACTCATCTGATGAAATGGGTTATTCCTATGAAAGCTCATGATTCTATATATTTTTGTTAGTCTCTAAGGGGCCACTGGACGACTCGTTCCATTTAGTATATGCCATTGAATGTCACCTTTGTCTGTGAGTCAACGCCCATTTTTTCCTAGTGTCAGGACAGGTTAACCGACTGTAACTGAGGTGTTCTCTGTCTTTTCCTAAATTAGGTTTGATTTTTCCTGGGTTCAAGCTTTACAAGTATATTGATTTGTAGTTAATATGTTTTTTTCCCCATACCACTGGCTACATTTGCCCATCACGGGTGTGTCTAGACTGGCAAGATTTTGTGCAAAAGCAGCTGCTTTTGCGCAAAAACTTGCCACCTGTTTACACTGGCTGCGAGAATTTGCGCAAGAGCACTGACGTTCTACTGTCCAAAATCAGTGCTTCTTGCGCAAATACTCTGATGCTCCCGTTCAGGAATAAGCTTTCTTGTGCAAATGTTTTTGCGCAAGAGGGCCTGTGTAGGCAGGCAGCTAAGATGTTTTGCGCAAAAGCAGGCTAAACGGAAAAAAGCCCTAGTGGCCATTTACAGGCTCCATAGCTGCAAGCTGCTCCCAGACTTCCTGGTAACCCGAGACTCCTTAAAGCAGACGCAGCCCCGCAGAGGCCACGAGGCAGAAGCAGCTTTGCCACGCTCTGCAGACAGGTCTGCCACGTGGCCCCTGCCGTCCCCAACGCCACCCAGAGCAGGATGGCAGCTCCGGGGGATGGTGGGGGATCAACCATCTGCACCCCCAGCACAGGAGGCCCCAAGGGGCAGAAAAAGAAGGGCCCCATCCTGGTCCCCGGGGGAGCTGGAGGCCCTAGTGGACCTCTGGCAGGAGGAGGAGACCCTGCACAGCACCCACTCCCGGCACCGCAACGTGGACATTTTTCAACGCATGGCCCAGGCGCTCACCCAGCAGGGACATCCAGCCCGGACCCTGGAGCAAGTCTGGGCTAAAGTCAAAGAACTGCACCAGGGCTATGTTCGGGCCAGCGAGGGCCAGGGGGCAGGCCCTACCGACGGCTCCACCGCATCCTGGGCCAGCCAGCACCACAGGAACCAGTCGTCCCTGTGGACACCAGCCTGCGCCATCCCCCCCACCCCGTCACCAGGACCACCAAGGCGGGGGAAGGAGACACCACCAGCAGGTCAGAGGCTGAGGCCAGCACTGTCACCCTGCAGGCCCCCTCCAGCAGCCCCGACGTCTCCTGTGCGTCCTTGGAGGCCGGGGAAGGATCCACCGGTGAGTGCTGCACTTTGCACTCACAAGGGCGGGGGCGGGGAGGAGCCAGGCGCCCGGAGGCGGGCGGGGGAGAGCATGTCACTCAGGCCACGTGAGCTGCACAGGCTGTGTAGCATTAGGCAGTATGCAGCACGTGCAACCATGTGCAGCCTGGTGACCGAGCGGCACGTGGCCGCGGCAGGCAGCTCCAGGGCACGCCTGGGACCGTGCTGCTCACACACATCCGGCGGGACCAGGGGGGAAGGGTGGATGCCGGCTGGAACCAGCCAGGGCCCCAGGGGCTCAGGCCAGAGCCCACACCTCTGCAAGGGTGCAGCATGCAGAACGGCACACTGTCCCATGCCTGGCTGTGAGGCACAGCCAGCTGCTCCTGGGACAACTGCAGCGTCACAGCCTTGTGAGCGCGGCCCCCCCCACTGAGCCCCTCGCCTGCTCCCGGTGCCTTGGCTGGCCCCCTGAGGGAAGTCCCCACTGCGGCCACCCATGTCCCTGGGCTACCGTGTGTGAGGGCTAGTGGGAGGGGGAGGGGAGGGAAGCGCTCGGGCTGGCCCTAGGGCTGCCTGAGTTTTGCTGCAAGGATGGTACACTCCCCAGTCACTCTCCTGGTTCTGTCCAGGAGACATCCCACGTGATGGGGATCTGAGAGCCCAGACCACATCTGCCAGATGTGCTCCCAGGCACTGTATGGGGATTTATCTCGCTCCCTGTCAAACACCATTGATTAGCCCAAAGCCTCCCAGCCTCCACCGGCAGGGAGTTCCACAGGTTAACACAACACAAGCACCCTCCCACCCCCAAGGGGCCAGGACACAGACCAGTGGTTACAATACATGGAGGAGGACCCTACTCCAGGGGCGGTCCTGTATGCAAACATACAACACGGGGGGGAGGGGGATAACTGAGTGGGCCCAAGCCACATGACTGTGGTGTCACCTGGGCTCAGGGGTGGAGGGCATGTGGTGTGGGGACAGTGGCCAGGCTGCCTGACTGACCCATCCTTTCTTCTCTTTTCCCTGCAGCGGGACCAAGCACAAGCTGGGGACCCTCCAGCCCTGTGGCAGTGGCAGCAGCAGCACCCCCAGCTGCCCAACCACCAAGATGGCAGGTCCGGCACGGGGACCACCTGCTTCGGCGGCCTGTTGAGGCCGTTGAAAGAATCAAGGCGCCCAGTGGGTGGAGGCGGACCTGGAGTGGCGCCAGCAGGCCTGGCGCCACTTCCAGACCCTCTGTGATAGGGTGGGCAAGGCTATTACTGCCCTCGCAGCACACATAGGCCGTGCCGTGCACTACAGCATGGCCGTGCCCCATCCACCCGCAATCCCTCCCCTAGCACTGCCCCTGCTCCCTCCTGCAATGGCCCCTACTGCTCCTGCTCCTGCCCCTCCTGCAATGGCCCCTCCTGCCCACCTCCCCATGCTGCCTGCCCCGATGCGGCCTGACCCCCATGTGCAGGTCCGCCCCCGCAGAAGCATTCGCAGGGGCCACCCCTCCCAGCAGTAGCTCCTGCCCCTCCCAGTTCAGAGCCCCCTCCCCCTCCCAGTTCAAAGTCTCCTCCCCCTCCCCCTTGTAAATAAAAAGTTGACTTTTTGTTTTCCAGAAAAACTGTGTTAGTTGTTTATTGGGAGGTACGGGGAGGGGAGGAGGGAAGGGTTGGGGATGGGAGGGAGATGTCGAGGGAGACTGAGGCGACCCTACTCTGGGGCCTGGGAGAATATCTCCGTGAGGGCCTCCCGGATGCGCACCCCATCATGGTGTGCCTGGCGGATGGCAGCTGTGCGGGGCTGCTCCAAGGCCTGGCCCTCGCCTGCCAGCCATGCAGGGAGAAAGGCCTACCCCCTCCACTCCACGAGGTTGTAGAGCATGCAGCACGTGGCCACTACCTCCAGGACATTCTGCTCACCCATTTCGAGATGGGTGAGCAAATAACGGAACCAGGCTTTCAACTGCCCGAAGGCGCACTCGACTTGGTTGCGGGCCCAGTTGAGGTGGTCGTTGAACTGGGCCCGGTTGTGGTCCGGCCGCCCCATGTAGGGCTGCATTAGCCAGGGCAGCAGGGGGTAGGCTGCGTCCCCCATGACACAGATGGGTATGGGCACATCCCCAACAGTAAATTACCACCGGGGGAAATAAGTGCCCGCCTCCAGCCTGTGAAACAGGCCGGAGTTGCGGAGGATGCGGGAGTCATGTGCCCTGCCGGACCAGCCCGCATAAACGTCCAGGAAGCGGCCACGGTGGTCCACGAGGGCCTGGAGTACGATAGAGAAGTACCCCTTTCTGTTCATAAAATGGGCCGCTCAATGCTCCGGGGCATGGATGGGGATGTGGGTTGCATCCAGGGCTCCCCCCGCAGTTGGGGAACCCGAGGGCAGCGAAGCCGGCCACCGTAGCGTCCACATCGCACAGACGGATGACTCTCGGGAGCAGGATGTTGTTGATGGCATGGACGACCTGCAGAAGGGTGCAGAGAAACACAGGGGAACACATCACATAAGGCAGGGTTAGTGTGCGCTCCCTTGGCCCCCCCCCCATGATGCCCTCTGTGCTCACGCGCACACACACACACACCAGGGCCCCCTCACCCCATGCCCCTCCCCTCCCCCCCACCAGCAGGCCTGTGCAAGGGAGGGATGGCCCAAACCCCTGGGTGACCCAGCCTGGAGTCTTGGCTGCCCCAGCCATGGAGTGCAGCACCCTCCTCCCACCCCACTCCCCCTGGGACTTACCTCCATCACGATGGCACCGACAGTCGATCTGCCCACCCCGAACTGGTGTGCCACCGATCAATAGCTGTCCAGGGTGGCCAGCTTCCATACTGCGATGGCGACCCTCTTCTCGACAGGGATGGGTGACCGCAGCCGGGTGGTGCTTCTCTGGAGCGCAGGGGCGAGTCAGGCACATAGCTTCAGGAACGTCTGCTTTCACATGCGGAAGTTCCGGAGCCATTGCTGGTCGTCCCATTGCCCCAGGACCAGCTGGTCCCACCAGTCGGTACTGGTGTCCAGTCTCCACAGTGGCCTCTCCACGGTGGGGTAGGGATGCCACGGCCTCCCTGGTGAGGGAGTCCAGAGCGACCTGCGCCTCCAGGTTCTGGAGGAGGAGTGCAGCAGCCTGGAGCACCAGCTGCAGGCACTCCAAAATGGCCAGAAGGGGCCAGAGCAGGCACATGGCCACCCCTGGTGCCATGGCACAAAAAACAAAGTAGATCAAAAAAAACAGGCAAAAGCACTAAAAGGCACAAGGCAGTGGTGTCCAAAAAGGCAGAGGGCAACCACAAAAACTGCTACGGCTGTCAGTCCCTGCAAGAGGTCCTATAGCACGCAGCAGGAGAGAAATGGCTGTCCGGGGAGATCCCTTTAAGCACGTGTCTCAAAGGAGCTCCAGCCCCCGCCCCCGGAAAGGGCGGGTGCCCTTTTGCCCTCTTCAAAATGGTTCCAGGCTTCTGCTTTTGCGCAAAAGCGTCCTGCCAATATAGACGTGCTTTTTGCGCAAAAGCGCATCATTTTAACGATAACTCCAGGACCAATCTAGACACTCTTTTGCGCAAATACTTTTAACGGAAAACCTTTTCCGTTAAAAGTATTTGCGCGAAATCATGCCAGTCTAGATGCAGCCCACATGTTTACAAAATTATATACTTTGAGCTCAGTGCTTATTAACACAAGGCCCCTTGACACAATCCTGCCAGAGACAACCATCTAGCGATGGATGCAAGTCACACTTCCAACATGTTGTAAAGGGATCTTAGTGTAAATGCAAATCAGGTCTTCACAGGGTTGCCTCTTCCCAGTTGCATGAAGGAAACACTTCCATTACCATCTGCATGGCTGTGGTCCCCTGTCCCACACTTGCTTACTATTACTTAGTATTACCTATAGATCCCAGCATAACTCCCAGTAAATAATGGTAAATACTTATGTATCTGTTAAAAAAAAAAAAAGGGACGACATGGTTGTTACCAGGAAGGCCTAGAAATGTAGAGCTGGGAGGGACCTCATGAGGTCATCTAGTCCATCCCCCACACTAAGGCAAGCTTAAATAAACACAGACTATGCCTGACTGACAGGTATCTGTCTAACTGGGGCTTCCACAACCTCCCTAAGTAACTTAGTCCAGTGCTTTAACTAGCCTGACAGTTTAAAAGGTTTTTCTAATATCCAGCCTAAATCTCCCTGGCTGCAAACTAAACTGATTACTTCTTTTTCTACCCTGGGTGGACCTAAAAAACAATTGACTGTCTTCCTCTTTACCACAGCCTTTCGTGTATTTAAAGAGTGTTATGTCTGCCCTTGGCCTTCTCTTCTCTAGACTAAATATGGTCAGTCCTTTTGACTTTTCCTCACAGGTCCCGTTTTTCTAAAGCTTTTATCACTTTTGTTGCTCTCCTCTGGACTCCAACTTGTTCAGCTCTTTTTTGAGGTGTAGTGCCCAGAGTTGAACAGTATGCTTCAGCTGATGCCTCACTAGTACCAAGCACAGTGGGACGATTACATTTGACACATCTATCAATACACCCTAGAATGATGCATGTTTTTTCCATGCAGCACCAGATTGTTGACTCTTGTTCAATTTGTAATGCAGTACAACCACTAAATACTTTTCTGCATTAACGCTACCTAGCCAAGTAGTCCCCATAGCTCCATCCACCAAAGGGAAAGAATGCTACAGTCGGACCACCATTCACAGGACTTTGTAACTTGCATCCTTAAAATGGACTGGACCTGGAAGGAAGCATGCACTACGAACAATCCTCTTTTCGCACTAAATACATGCAGCCAAACATACACAGACTTTTTTATCTTAGAACCCTCTGCCCTGTAGAGGGGAGTATAGGGATTGTTGCTTTTGGTTTTAAACTTATTCCCCGTATGTCCCACTCCCAGTGTCTGCCTCAGAGTACAAACCTGCGTAGTGTAGATCGCCTACAAAAGTATCCCTAAGCATCATTAAATATGACATTCTCACATTCCTCTTTGTAGTAGAATTAGGAGACTAATTCATCATACGACAATACGTTAATTTATAGTCTTTCATAGGCTGCTAATTACTGTATCGTTTCAGAGGAGTATTTATATCCAACTGACATGTGTCTCTGTTAGCCACAGCTGGCGTGGGATTAATCATAAATGAACATTCTGATTTTCATGAATTTATAGCTCAACAGAGGTGGAGAAATACAATTTCTCTTTCAATAGACTTCTTTAAATTATGACAAAGCAGTTACTCAGCTCCAGTAAAAGCACACTTCATGAGACTGACATAAAACTATTTCAGCCTTTCTTGCCTATAGGATGACTAGTTACACTGTTCACTGTTGGATTATTCACTCTGGTTTTACATTGTATTTTGTTATGAAACAGCTTTTATAAATGCCAAGCAGGACATCTGTCCTCTCGCTCTAACACAAAGCAGATACAAAGGCATCTGTCAAGAAGAAGTAGCATAAGCCATACTGTATTCAATAGTTGAAAATATGCTTATCTTGAAAACTGTTTACTCACTTTTGGCAAATATGATGCAAGCAGCATACTTCTGATTGCATGTGTTGCAATTCAGGCTAGAGCCAACAATGCCTTTTCATATTCAACAATGAGGGGTCAAACTATCAATATTTTCAACTGTTGAAGTAATTTATTTGTTAGCCATATGCGTAGATATGACATTTAATGCAAGTTGTATAAATAATATATAATTCAACTGCCCTGAATACAGTTTCTTGAAAACTAAATGGCACAATTACCATTTAGCTCCTGAGAGCTAAATTTTACAGTTAGTAGATAAAAAAACTTTCCATATTAAAACACCCCCCCCCGTTATCTGCTGAACCAATAAACACTTGTATATAGTTGTCTATAATTTAATGAATCAAGTACATGCTGAAATTAAAGTAATGATGATGGAAATATACCTTTCCAGTGACATTTCCCTTGGGGCTCTGCTTGAGGTTGGACTGCTAGAAGTTCTAGATAATTCATTTCTTCAGAAATACTATATTCATTAACCTACAGCACTCAATGGAAGTGAACACTATTACAGATGAGACATTATTAGTTTGTAGGAGCCATTTCTTCTTGTCCATTTGGGGAAAATCCCACTTCTGGAAGACTGAAATTGCATTGAGCTGACTTTGACTGTCTCTTTAAGAGTTCTAGGATGGAAACTGCAGCAAATCCAACATCGATCCCTTTGGCCACCCTCCCTGAGGCACCTTAAAGAGGAAAAGTGAGGATTGCTCTTTGGTATGCACTTTGCACAGACCACACAGTTTTTCTATGCTGGGGACCGTGGCAAGCCATGGCTCCAGGGAACCAGAAGAAAAAATGGGGGTGCCCCCGATAACTACACTAACTATAATAAACTATAACTGGGACTAACTATATCCAACAACAGAAGATGAATATGCTTGCTAGAGCAAGGGTGATGGGCAATTCCAGCCTACCGTCACTGGCGGTAAGAAGGAAGTGAGGGGATGGTGGGTTGGCAGGGCTTTGTATTGGGCACTATGAAGGTGCGACTCCAGGAGGTGCCCAGACTGACCCTCCAGATACTTCTATGGGAAAAATCTTCTGGCCAACGTGCATGTGCAGTGCACACACCGGATTGGACTCAACATGAACAAGCACTTGAAGAAGAATCACAGCTTCTGGCAGCAATGTAGACATACCATCCATTGCACGCAGGACTTATGCAGATAGCCTCAAGCTCACTTTACTCTAGCTATCCCCGCCTGCCCAAGCCCCTGGACACATAATCAAACAGCTGCCACCCTTGCTGTCCTGGCTGCAGTGTTATTGTTACCCAAGCTAACTAGATCAAAGCTACCATGGGTATGTCTGCATGTGCTGTAAGCACATCTCCTGATTGCAGGGCAGACATACTTTAGCTAGAAACTTGCAAACTCTGCTGATCCAGGGCCAGAGTCAAATGAGGTTAAAGTGCTACCAGACTATTTTTTGTTTTTTCATTGATTACTTGAGCAGCTCTTTCCCTTTTTTAGTTACTGACTTTTTGCTATTCGTCCTTTCTTTGCATCATTTACATTTGAAAATGAGCTCAATTAAAATGAGAAATGTGGTTCAGGAATTAACAGTCTTAGTTGCTAGGGGCCATTATTGGTTTTGTTGTTTCTTTAAAAAAAAAAAAAAGCACGTACCACCAATTGCACAGGGACATGCAAAGACTGTCAAAGCCAAGTCACATCCCCTTTGCTCTGATTGTTTTTGTTGCCTCCTCTCATAACTTTTCATCAAGTATGTGCAAAAGTCTCATTATCCCCAGTGGCTTTCATATCTCCCTTAGGAATTTGAGAGTAAGATAAGGGACGCAGCCACTAGGAAGTGGGCCTATTTTAGCTAATGAGTAACTGAAACCAGTAATCCTATTTCTTTTAAAGCAAAACAATAATGTCTTCAGGCTACAGAGCTGTTGTTCTGTGTGTACATGCACCTTTGACGCCAGAGAAAGAATGGCTTGGCGCAGGTGACAGTATAAGACTATATATAGCCAGTCTGACTAGAAGCGCTGATTAACAGGAAGAACGCAATGCTTTCCTAACAATGATAAAGATGTGAGCGTGATGCAGCCTGACAGACGCTAGGGGGGCCAGGCAATTGGGGCCAGTGGAAGTGGGGGGCAGGGGCCGGGGGGATTCGGCTGCCAGGGCAGAGAGGCAGAGCAGGGTGGCAGGGTTGGGGGTGGGGGCAGCTGAGGTTTTGGGCCTCCAGAGCCGTGAGGTGGAGCAGGGTCCCAGAGGCTGGGGAACTGGGCTGCCGTAATTGGGAGGCAGTGCAAGTGGCCGGGGGATTGGACTGCCATATGGTGACCATACGTCACGGAAAATCTGGGACAGGCCCTGATTTAAATGCTCTGTCCTGGTGTCCCTATCAAACAGCAAAACGTCCCAAAAAGCCCTGCAGGAGAAGCCGCAAGCTAGCAATAGCCGGTGCACCATTTCCCTTCCCTCAGTTGCCAGAGCTGGCAGAGACTCATGACCCCCTAGAGCAGTAGATGGCTCCCTGCCTTGGTGCTTCGCCAGCAGGCAGCTGGGATGGCTGCCGGAGTTCCCCGCATTCCAGTGTGCCAGCTGGCGAGCCCCCCTGCCCTACCGACACGTGCCCTGCGGCCCCTTCCCTTCCCTGTGGGACTGCCTTTGTCATGCGGAGCTCCACACAGTGGCCACCGTTGCCGGCGGTCACCAGGCGAATCCAAGGAAAAGGCACCGCGGAGCTGTTCCCGGACCTCAGGGCTTTTGAGCTGCTTCCTGGTCCCCAGTAGGGGCCACGTAGAACCCAGCTGGGGCACTGCCATCCCCTGGAGCTATGCTCGGGCTCAGAAGGTGCATTCAGTGCGCTCTTGTGCTCTCCCCCCCCCCCCCCGCATCTCCCCACCCTGCTGGGGGAGTGACAGTGCACAGAGCCCATCTGCGGAGTTGGGGCTTTCTTACACACACACACACACACACACACACACACACACACACACACGGGTCTCGGAGCAGGAAGCCAGATTGGTGCACAGGTGCCTCAGTGGGAGGAGGGGGAGGGAACTCAGCTCCCTCACCCCGCTGGGGGAATGGCAGCCGCTTTGTACAGAAGCTTTCCTGCAAAGGGGCGTGAAGCTGGTAAGTGCCTCCCTTATGCCCAGACCTCTGCACCCCAATCCCTCTCACTCTCCTCGCCAAGCTCCCGCATCCCCAGCTTGCACTGACACCCTCTCTTGCTCCTATCCCTCCACCTGGCCAGACACCTATCCCCAGTACCTTCTCCTGATCCCTCCACCTGGCCAGACAGCCTGCTTCTGCACCCTACCTCCCACCCAGACCTCGCAACCTCTCCCCCTTCTCACTGGCAGCCCTGTCCCTCACACTGAGCCCCTCATTTGTGTCTATACCCCGAGCCTAATGGGGTCCATAAAATCCACTAACTCCAGGACCCCAGAAAAGTAAATGCAGCCTATGGGAAGCCATCAGTTCTCCCTGTTCTTTCCCCTTGCCCCACAGGTCTGGAGCACCGAAGGAGTGACGTGTCTCAGTTGGGGGCCCCATCAGTGAGGGTTGGGGGGTTTTTGGTGGATTTTTTTGCTTCTCACTTGTGTGGTCCCCAACTGATTTCTCTGTGGGTCAGTGGCCCCTGACCCAAAAAAGGTTTCCTACTCATGCCATAAATACAGAAAATATTGAAACCTTTTGTGTTGGACATAAATTAATATTTTACTTTATTTAAAATTAAGTTTGATAAACTAACACAAGGAAGTTAAAAGGCTTAATCTGTGTACTAATGTAAATTGAAACATTCTCCCCAGGTGCAGCACTAGCAATTGGTGGGCTGCAGAAAGATTTACATTGAGCCAGGTGGCTCACGGGCCAAAAAGATTGAGAACCACTGAAATAGAGGTACCCCCAGCCTCTCCCACCAAAAGACTGCCCTGGGCTCCCTGCTGCACCACGAAAGCCCACAGAGAGATCAGGTCTGTTACTACAGTGGTGAAATCACCATGTCACTCCAGTGAGGATGATGGACAGACTCTGTGTGAGTCTTCCTCGTCCAAGCAGTTGATGATTTAAACAGTGTGTGAAGATGCCACGTGAGGCAGGATATATCGTCTCTCTCTCTACAGAGAGGGTTTTCATGAGTTGTCCCTTATATTTTTGAAGGGTGACTAAATGTTATCCGGATCTTCTTTGGTAGATCAACAGATTGCTTTGGGCCCAATTCCAGCTTAAAGTTTAACTTGGATCAAGCCCTTTGTAAGCAGGTTGGGAAGTGGTCTTATTTGGTCATTATTATTAGGTATTATTTATGTAATATAGGCAGTGACATCATGGTATTGACATATACATTTCTTAGTAGCTTTACATATAAAATAGCCCAGGCCCATTGATCTGCATGAGAAATATACCTTTCAAGCAGTGCTGGGGAGGGTTAGTGACATGGTCTTCTCCACCCTGTAATTTTCATGGTTAGTTCAGTATTGTCATTCTGGCTTGTGGAAACAGAGGAAACTTGATAGTTTTGCAGTAACTTCATAAAATGCAGTCATAGTACATCTCATTGGGGCTGTACATTCCCATTAATCAGTTAATGGTAGGTCACACTGGGGCTGCCACCGGCTCCCAGCCCCATCTGGAGCAGACCCTGTCCACAGCAAGCTGGACTCCCCATGGAGAGAGGCTGCTCCAGAAACTGGTGCACACCCTGCCTACAGGACCCCACAGACAGGGAATGATCTGGACGAGAGCAAACCCTGCTGGGCTGTAGTAGTCCCCTGCTCACAGCAGGTGGGGAGTTGCTCCCGCCCCCTCTGATTACCAGTTAATTGGAACAGCTAAGCATCATCCGTTAGGAGGATTAAGGAAATTGTCCCATGAAATTGTGGGATAGTTCTGGATGATTCCCAGGCCCTGAGTCAAATGGGGCTGCATCTACATTGCAAAGTAATAGGCCTCTGATCCTGGATCTCATCTTGAATCAAGGTTGGACCCCTAGTGCTGCACTGTCATGGGACCCTAGGTCTAGACTTGACCCTGGGTTAATGCAATTGCTGTATAGTTGCATGGTGGGGGGCAAACCCATTCCTATTGGTAGAGGATGGTGGGAGGAATCCTTAGAGGGGGGTCACATAACACCCTTTACTGCCAGTTATGTGTCCATCTTGACCCCGGAAATACTACCCCAGGGGCAGTAGGTGGGCACTAGGTGGGCGGGGCCTAAGAGGTTGGGGTGTGGCTAACAGGATCAGGAATGTGGCTATTGTGTCCCTATTTTTGGTTCAGAAAATATGGTCACCGTAGGCTGCCAGGGCCAGGAGGTGGAGCAGGAATTGGGGTGGGGAGGTGAGGGACTGAGGCTGCTTGAGCTGGCACAGCTCAGCTGGCACAGAGGGGCCCCAAATTAGTGGTGCCTACAGAGCTGCATATTTTGTGTATGCCTAAGGATGGCCCTGCAGTTACTGCAGGCAGAGGAATGAGGCCCCAAGTCATCACCCACACAGTCCCTACTCAGCCAGGGCCAGCTCCTAACTTCATCTGGGAGCTGCAGCTCCCAGCCCTGGCTCTGCAGGCTACTCTCTCCGGGACCACGCACAGAGAGGGGGAGAAGGGAAAAGCAGTGAGCGATGGAGGGAGAAGGAAAGAAGAGAGAATGGAAGACAGGAGCTCTGGTGGGGGGGCGGGACAGAGCAGGAGCAGGGCCTTGTAGGAAGGGACAGGACAGAGGTGAAGTCTGGGGGGAAGGCCTGAGGCAGGTCCTGGGAGGAATGGGGAGGTTCCAGCACCCCTGCTGGTGTGTCTGATTTTTAAATATTACAAAGCTGCCTAGTTGGGTATTTGGCAAGCAGCAGCCCAGGAAATTCCTTGGAGTCCCAGCTGGTAGACAGCTCTGTTAGTTCCTTCAGGTCAGGGGTGGGGAACCTTGTCTGGGTCAGGGGCTGCTGCCCCACAGAAAAATCAGTCAGGGGTCGCACACAAGTGAGAAGTTAAAAAAAAACCCCTCACTAATGTGGCCCTCAACAGAGAAAGAGAAAGACACTCCCCACATTCCCCTCCCACACCAGAACACGGGGGGGGGGGGGAAGGGGAGGCCCAGCTTAGTAGATTTTGTGTGTTCCAGCCCCATGGTGGGGAGGAGGGGGCTGGAGTGCCAGTGCAGGCTGCCTGATTTGGGGGAGCAGGCCTGAGCCTCTGGGTCCAGATCCAGGCAAGCCAGGGACCACATCCAGCCCCCGGGCCTGAGGTTCCCCACCCCTGCTTCAGGTCCTCAGCACTGCAGGGATCCTCTTCTGGTTCCTGCTCAAACAGCAGCTGGGAGACATCTGTCTCCAGCCCAACTGAGCTACAGGGCCTTCTTTTTATATTTCTAGTCATGTCCCCTCTGCTTTGGGCGAAAGGGAGGGGCTAGCTTGGCTCAGCCCACTGGTGGAAATGTAGTGGTCCCTCAGGATTGGGTTCAGAGGGAGGCTACTCTGCCTCACCCTAGTCTCCAAAAAGTGCTGTTAGTCCAGACTCTGAGGAGTGTTCACTCTCTTTGCCAGTTCCCTCCTTAACTTCCTTTCTGCTCACATGCAGGTCAGTCAGATTAATGCTTTAAAATTACATGCAAAAATGACACACTGAATGCACTGTTTAGGTTTTGAGGTCAAGTGCTCAGGTGTCAAGAAGTTCTGGAGTTCTTTGAAAAACAAAGTGGGGTTCTTGCATCTGATATTTCCATGGCAAAGCTGATTGAGTTTATTTAAAAAAAACCCAATGCTTTTGTTTCTGCCAGGCATCCTGCCAGGCTTATAAATTCATCTGGAGCTTGAGAATCAAACTGTGTCCTTTCAGGATGATGCAAAGTCTCCTGTAATAAAAAGATTTCCACGATCAGATAACTCCCTCATGTACACTTGTACAACCTCATTGTTTAATCCAACACAAAAACATTTTTCTCTTGGAAATACAGTGAAATATAACAGGGTGGTAGGATTCTCCTGTAGCACCCCTCTGTTAGTTGAGGCCCGAACCCCACCAATTTTCAGAAGAAGCATGAGAAAAGCCTGAGGAAATGCTTAAGGTCAGAGCCAATAATGGGCCTGCCCACATTCAATGAGCACATCATTAACGAAAGTGAAGTGACTTAAGGCAGGAGGGATATTCACACACTTATTTACATTTGGAAAATTGTCTCCTTCCTGCAGTTAACTCCCATCCTCTAATTAAATACCCCAACACTATCCAAGCAAATAAAATCACTCATCAGAAAAATCCGTTTCATCGCCATATTATTCACACAATTGAACCTGCCTTACAAAAAATTAATTCAATCCTCTTTCACTTTCAGTAGCCCAGAAGAAACAGGAACAGTCTGAAAAAGATCATTCCTCCTCTGTATCCCATACATAGGTTTGGTAGTAACCCAAAGATGGGAGAGCATCTTCATACAACCCTCAATGTGCATGCTCAGCGCCATCAGGATAAGATGGTTACCTTTCTAGTAACTGGCATTCTTCCAGGTGTGTTGCTCCTGTGCATTCCATGGTAGGTGTGTGCATGTTTGCCAGATGCACCAATGTCATTATTTTTTTTCTCAATGATATCTGAGGGACTGGTTTTGCTGCCTTCTGGAGCAGTGTTTGTATGCTGTAGTATAAGATATAAGGGGCACAGCCAGCTCTCCCCTGCCCCACGCCCTGTTTCTTTTTGCTGGAAATTCTGACAGTGGGGAAGGAGGGTAGATCACAGAATGTATAGGAGCAATACATCTTGAAAAGCACCAGGTATGAGAAATGCAACCGTCTTTTCTTCCTCAAGTGCTTTCTCACATCCATTCTGTTGTAGGTGATTCCCAAGCAGTACCACCACAGGCAGGTAGGAGTTTTATCTACATGTCAATTGCAACATAGTTCTGCCAAATCCAGCGCCATCTTTTGCTCACTGGGTGATTGTGCAGTGCAGGGCTACTCAACTTTGGAAGTCCCGGGGGCCACAATGATACTCACAGCACATGCTGAGGGCCGCGACTTAAGTGTAGTTGCATATAAATGCAAATATATTTGCAAATAGCTTCTTTTACACTGACGAGCATGATTACAAAGCACTTCCCACAATGCCCCGGTGCTCCTGGCACCTCACTAGAAATGCCGACACCCTGTACTCACCCGTTCCAGGTAGCCCATCCACTTGCATCTTTCAATGCTCAGCCTGCTTGGGAGACCCCTTGCCATTATGGAGCGTGTTCCCGGTGGAGACCATGTTCAAAGGATCCCAACTGCCATGTGTTGAGTAGCCCTGGTGTAGTGTGTTGTGAATATATGTACTGAAGACCATGTCATGGCTTTGCAGATGTCTTGGATAGGGAGACGTGCCAGAAAGGCTGCCACGGATGCTTGGAGTCCTGGTCAAGTGGGCCTTCACTATAGGTGATGGCTCAGCCTAAACCAGCTCATAACAGTCCCAGATGCAAGCAGTGCTTCAGTTCAAGATCCTCTGCGAGGACACCAGGAGACACTGTTTGCTGTCACGATAAAGAAGTGGGGCAACTTAGGAAGGGCTTGGTGCACTCCAGGTAGAATGCTAGGGCATGCTGGACATCCAAAGAGCTTAATTGCCTCTTCTCACTGATCGAATGCGGCTTTGGATAGAAGACCTGGGGAGGATATCCTGGCTGACACAAAAAAAGGACAGGAAAGCTAGATGAGGTCGCAATTGGACCTTGTCCTTGTAGAATACTGTTTATGGAGGCTCCAAAGGAAGGACCTTAATCTCTGATCCATGCCTTGCCTAGTTAATGTCAACAAGTAAAGCAAACTTCCATGACAGATGAGACATGAAACAAGAAGCCATAGGTGCAAAGGGCAGGCCCATGAGCCAAGAGAGGACCAGGTTGAGGAATTGGTCCTGGGTTCCCAAACCAGTGGAAAAAGCCTTTCAAGACCTTTAGGAACTGGATAGACAGCTCACGTGAGAACACTGATTTGCCCTGGACAGGTGGACAGAAGGCTAACATGGCTACCAAATGCACCTTGTTGGAAGAAAGCGTAAGGCAGAGCAGAAATGACTGGGTCGGGGAGATGTCACATTCTGACACCCAGTAGAAAAAGTGCTTCTACTTTGCCAGGTAAGTTGCACTAGTGGTGGCCTCTTTACTTTCCAAGGGTACATCTACACAGCAGAGCAACACTTGCATTAAGCTACATGACTTGAGCTACGTCAATTGCGTAGCTTAAGTCAAAATAGCTTATTTCCACTTTTGGTGCTGTCTACACAGCAGGAAGTCGAAAGAAGAACACTCTTCCTTCAACTTCCCTTGTTCCTCGTAAAATGAGGGTTACGGGAGTCAGAGTAAAGTCCTCCAGCTTGACATTATTTCAATGCACACTATGTTATTTTGAAATAATGTCACTTCCTCTGAAATAATGCTGCTCTGTAGTCATAGCCCAAGAGAACGTCCTGCACCTGGCCAAAGTAGGCCTCTTCCTCTGGCTTCATCCTCTGTGCAAGAATCCCAGTCAGGACCCACGTGCAGGACGTCAGTCATGGAGTGCATGGCCGTGGGCAAGGAGCAGTCCACCAGTTACCTCCCCACCCTCCAACTCCCTGCCCCCACCCCCTGGCTTCTTTTCCTAGCCCTCCAGGGGCTGCCAAGGCTTGCAAACACGTGGCAGTGGGACCACTTGGGCAGCCCAAGCATCATGAAGTACCAGAGGCAGGCACCAATCCCAACCCCATCCCTGAGCCCCTCTCCCCTTCCTGCCCTTCTCTTCCTCCTCCCAGGTTCTTTCTTCAGTCCCTCCCCTGATGTATATTCCCCAAATAACAATAACGGAGTTGCTTTTCCAAACAAAAAGGGTTTATTATTTGGTCTGCAGTGGGGGTAGGAAGGGAGGGGTGGGGAAGAAAGACACATAGGGAAGTCCCCAGCTGACCCCAGACTTCACGTGGCATTTCAAAGTGGCTCCAGCTGACCCCGGGTCCTGCAGAGTCCCCTTCTGACCCGAGGCTCTATGTTGCGCTTCCGCTTTGAAATGCACAAGAGCCACCACTGGGGCTCTTTTACATTTCAAAGCGGAAGTGCCTGTATGGAGCCTAGAGTCAGCGGGGGACTCCCCACCAGCCCTGGGCTCCACATGGGTGCCAGCTTTGAAATGCCCAAGAGTCCCCACTGAGGACTCTTGTACATTTCAAAGGCGGAACGTGAAGTGCTTATGAACTAGTCGAGCAGTCGAGGGAAATTCCATCGACTACTCGACTAGCCATTTAATTGCTACTTAACATCCCTACCCCACAGTTGGGAAAGCCCATGGTGGCAAAGCCAGTCATGACAGGGTCCATGTTGCCCAAGGTGATGACCCTCCAGAGCAGGATGGCATTGATGGCCTTGACCACCCATAGAATAATAGAATCACCGGGTTGCAAGAGATTGCAGGAGGTCACTAAGTCCAGCCCCCTGCCCAAACCAAGACCAACCCCAACTAAATCATCCCAGCCAGGGTTTTGTCAAGCCGGGACTTAAACACCTCTAGGGATGGAGATCCCATGCCCTTCCTAGGTAACCCATTCCAGTGCTTCACCACTCTCCTAGGGAAATAGTAAAAGAGTCAAACTTGCATGAACCCAGCCCTGACCTTGAATCTCCCCACGCTGAACTGGTTCCCAACGGAGCGGTAGCTGTCCAGCATAGTGAGCTTCCACAGTGCGATGGCGACCTGCTTCTGCAGGGGGATGGCAGGTCTCATCCGGGTGTCCCATCGCTGGAAGGCAGGAGTGAGCCACACGCAGAGCTCTGGGAAGGTGTGCTTCCACATGCAGAAGGTCTGGAGCCACTTCTGGTGGGACCGCATCATCATGGAGTGGTGGGATGACCAGAGCGGATGAGGAGTGCCAGGGCCTGGGTGAAGAGGTCCCTCAGTCGGGGTTGGTCATGGTGCTCCTACAGCACCATGTGGGCAGTCTGCATGAAGGGAACCATGAGCTGGAGGCTCAAGAGCTGATGACTGCTTTGCAGCAGCTCTGGCTCCATGATGAAAGTGCTGTAGTGCCCATAAGGGCAACCAGCGCAGGCGGCGTGAGTCTGGTGTCCCTCGAGGGGGTAGTCAGTGCAGAAGAGAAGTGTGAGAGGCGGTTGTAGAGAGGAGCACACATCTCACATAGCCTCAGGAAGCAGCTACAGGAAGTGACTGCTCTCCTAATGCCCTCCCCAGAGTGCTTCTGGGGGGCTTTAAATGCGATTCAGGCTCCAGTGAGTGTGGACGCGCTATTTTGATATAATTCTGTGCTATTTCGATGGTGCCTTGTACTGTGGATGCGCTATTTCAAAATAGTTATTTCAAGAGTTATAATTTCAGCATAAATTATGTTGAAATCATTTCCCAATGTAGACATAGCCTGAGAGAAAAGTAGGTTACTTACTTGCAACAGGAGGTTCTTTGAGATGTGTAGTTCCTATCTGTATTGCACTGAGAGGGTTATTCCACTGAGGGTTATATACATAACATAACTCTCAGTGGAATACAACAGGGACCATCCCCTGAAGAAATTGTTCCCTGGTTGCTTTGGCAAATAGGTGTCCATTTTGTTTTCAGGGATATTTTTATGAAGATGTCTCCTCTATTTCTTTTCTTTCATGAGGTTAACTGGGGGAACCTTAGCCATCAACTAAAATGCTGATAAAAATCTGAAGGATTCCATTAACCTCACTAGGAGAGTCCAACACATTAAAACTGATCACACCTTATTTACATCTCTGTAGTTAATTATCTAGTAATCATTCAACATATAATTCTCCAGGACTGTTATTCTCTCTCGCATATTGGTATGATATAGAATGCTACATTTATATAAAAACATCTGACTGAGAAGAGGTTATTAATTGAGGATGATGAATGAATTTCTGAATGTAAGCACTGGATCCTTGTGTGGTGTATTAGGTGTTAGCACCTTTCATGAAAGGAGAAGAGAGTATTTGGATTCAGACTGGCTAACCTAGTAAGGAAGGCTTTAAACTAGGTTCAATGGGGGCAGGTGACCAAAGCCCCTAGGGAAGTGAAAAATAATGCTGATCTGAGAGGCAGCATGGACTATAACAGCAGAGATAAAGGACGGAGAAGGCAGAACTGGGGGGCAAAATCAAATCAGTATCCTAGGGTATGTCTACACTACAGCATTATTTCAAAATATCTTACTTTGAAATAGTTAATTCAAAATACGTTATTTCAAAATAAACGCGCCTACACACAAAATGCATTTAGAAATAGCATTTTGCTCTGTCGAAACAGCGTGTCCACACTGAGTGGCCGCTGAACCGCGTTTGAGCCAGCTGGAACCAGGTCTGGCAGGGCATCAGGTCAAGAGTTATTTTGTGTGGCTGCTGCCTGAGGCTATCTGAGGCCTGTGCTTAAAGGGACCCCCCCTGGACAACTGGTTCTGAGGCGTCCCTGCTTGCTTGCCTACCTTGATGAGGGACACCAAAGCATTTTGTCTCTGCGTGCTCTGGTTGCCCTCACTCGGGACACCACAGCACTCTGCAACATGGAGCCAGAGCTGCCCCTGGGCACTCTGGTGCTTCTCCTGGACGTGTTGCCGCGAGCCTGGCTGCACTTTCTGCAGGCTGCCATCCGGAAGGTCCATCGGGGGGCTGTCAGTATCCAGGAGGCCCTGTGGGAGAGCTTCCACCCTGAGGAGCACTAAGAGCTTCCCTGGTCTGTCCCACTGGGGGCCTGTGCCTCATTCCTCCCTCACATCCTTCCACTTACCCCTCCCTAACCCCCCTTCCTGATGTCAAATAAAATACAGGTATTTTCATGAACACAAACTCTCTTTAACAAAACTGCGGGGGGCAGAGAATGAAACTCTGGTGAGACTGGGTAAAGGAGGCGGGAGAGGAGAGAAGAGAGGGTGGGAGAGGGGAGGGGGAAACCTGAGAGGAGGGAGCTGGAAGGGGGAAGCAAGGGGAAGAAGGGGGAGGGGAAGCTCAGGGCTCAGGGGTCTCGCCGGACCAACTTGATTTTCATGCAAACCTGCTCCTGGGTTCCCACGTGGCCTTTGGTGGCCAGGCTGGCAGCTATCCTGCCATAGACGGACGTGTTCCTCCATCTAGTGCAGAGATCATGGACGTTGGGGGCATCCCCCCCAAACCTGAATAAGGTCCATGATCTCTACCCTGGACCAGGAAGGCGCCCGCCTTCTCCGGGCCCTGGCAGGCTCCTGGGAGCTGGCAGACTATTCCTGGGGAGCGGTGGAGGGCTGGCTGCCAGTGGCTTGCTGGCTCATGTTTTGGGGCCACTGGGTCAGGGGCAGTGCAGTGACTGCTGGCTCTGGGCTGGCAGGCTTGGAGCTGGCATAGGCACTGTGGCCAGAGTCAACCCCTTTAAGGGCTCCAGGAGGGGGGAGGGAGAGGAGTGTTCTTGGTTGAGGCTGGAGTGGCCACCAGGGCACCCTGGGAAGGTTGGAGGCCCCCTATTTTGATATGTGTCTACATAGCACTTATTTCGAAATAGCTATTTCAAATTTGGCGTTATTCTGTGTGGAATGAGCTTTACCAAATTCAAAATAAGCGCTCCGCTATTTCAAATTAATTTCAAAATAGCGGTTTGGTTGTGTAGACTCTAGTAAAGTTATTTCAAAATAACAACTGTTATTCTCAAATAACTTTGCTGTGTAGACAGTCCCCTGGATATCTGTATACAAATGCAAGAAAAATGGGGAATAAGCAGGAAGAACTTGAAGTGCTAATAAACAAACAACTATGACAGGGTTGGTCTCACAGAGACTTGGTGGGATAATACACATGATTGGAATATTGGTATGGAAGGGTACAGCTTGCTCAGGAAGGATAGACAGGGAAAAAATGTATACACTTGGGTTATGTCTACACTGGCGCGTTCTCATGCAAAAACTCTTTTGCGGAAGAGTTCTTCTGCAAAAACTCTTCCAGAAGAGAGCGTCTACACTGGCATGTGCTTTTGTGCAAGAGCATCCATGTCAGTGTAGACGCTCTCTTGCGCAAGAAAGCTCTGATGGCCATTTTAACCACAGGGTTTTCTTGCGCAAGAAATTCATGTTGCCTGTCTACACTGGCCTCTTGCGCAAAAACAGTTGCGCAAAAGGGCTTATTCCTGAGTGGGAGCATCAGAGTTCTGGCGCAAGAAGCCCTGATTTCATACATTAGAACGTCAGTTTACTTGCGCAAGAACACGCAGCCAGTGTAGACAGGCAGCAAGTTTTTGCGCAAGAGCGGCCGCTTTTGCGCAACATCGCGCCACTGTAGACACAGCCTTGGACTGAGATGGACATCAGAGACAGATTTGTTGAGAGCCCCTGGGTTAGGTTAAAAGGGATAAAAAAACAAGGGTGATGATATGCTAGGGGTCTACTACAGACCATCTACTAAGCAGAAGGGATAGATGAGTCTTTTTTTTAAACAACTAACAAAATCATCCCAAGCACAGGATTTGGTGGTGATGGGGTACTTCAACTATCTAGACGTGTGTTGGGAAACTAACACAGCAGGGCACAGATTATCCAACAAGTTCTTGAACGGTTGAGAAAGCTACTAGGTGGGAAGGTTGAGAAAGCTACCAGGTGGGAAGCTGTTCTCCATTTGATTTTTACAAATAGAGAGGAATTATTTGAAAATTTGAAAGCGGAAGGCAGCTTGGGTGAAAGTGATCATGAAATCATAGGAGTTCATGATTCTAAGGAATGGTAGAAGGAAGAAAAGCAAAATAGAGACCATGGATTTCAGGAAAGCAGATTTCAGTAAACTCAGGGAGCTGGTAGGTAAGGTACCATGGGAAGCAAGACTAAGAGGAAAAACAACTGAAGAGAGTTGGCAGTTTTTTAAAGGTACGTTATTAAGGACCCAAAAGCAAGCTATTTCAATGTGCAGGAAAGATAGAAAGTATGGCAAGAGACTACCTTGGATCAACAAGGAGTTCTTACATGATCTAAAAATCAAAAAGGAGTCTCATAAAATGTGGAAACTAGGTCAAATTACAAGGGATGAATATAGGCAAACAACACAGGTATTCAGGGGCAAGATTAAAAAGACAAAGACACAAACCTAACTAAATCTAGATAGAGACATAAAGGGTAACAAGAATATGTTCTATAAATACATTAGGAGCAAGAGGAAGACCAAGGACAGGGTAGGCCCATTGCTCAGTGAGAAGGGAAAAACAATAACAGGAAACTTGGAAATGGCAGAGGTGCTACCAGACTTTTTGTTGTTTTTTCAGTTTACCTGTACAGACTAACTCGGCTACCCCCTGAAGCTTCTTTGTTTCAGTTTCACCAAGAAGTTTGATGGTGATGGCATGCCTAACATAGTGAATGCTAGTGGAAATGGGTAGGTTTAGAAGTTAAAATAAAAAAAGAACAAGTTAAAAATTACTTAGAAAAGTTAGATGTCTGCAAGTCATCAGGGCCTGATGAAATGCATCCTAGAAAACTCAAGGAGCTAATAGAGGAGGTATCTGAGCCTTTAGCTATCATCTTTGAAAAATCATGGAAGTCAGGAGAGATGCTACAAGACTGGAAAAGGGCAAATCTAGTGCCCATCCATAAAAAGGGAAATAACAACCACCCAGGAAACTATAGACCAGTCAGTTTAACTTCTGTGCCAGAGAAGATAATGGAGCAAGTAATTAAGGAATTCATCTGCAAATATCTGGAAAAAAATAAGCTGATAGGTAACAGCCAGCATGGATTTGTAAAGAACAAATCTTGTCAAACCAATCTGATAGCTTTCTTTGATAGGCTAACAAGTCTTGTGGGTAAGGGAGAAGCCATGGACGCAGTATACTTAGAATTCATTAATCACTTGATACGGTCTCGCATGACCTTCTTATCAATAAATTAGGGACATACAACCTAGATAGGGCTAGATAAGGTGGGTGCATAACTGGCTGGATACCCTTCTCAGAAAGTAGTTATTAACAGTTCACAATCATGCTGGAAAAGCATAACAAGTAGGGTTCCGCAGGGATCTGTTTTGGGACCGGTTCTGTTCAATATTTTCATCAACGATTTAGATGATGGCACTGAGAGTACGCTTATTAAGTTTGCAGATGATACCAAGCTGGAAAGGGTTGCAAGTGTTTTGGAGGATAAGGTCCAAATTCAAAATGATTTGGACAAACTAGAGAAATGGTCTGAGGTAAACAGGATGAAGTTTAATAAGGACAAATGCACAGTACTCCACTTAGGAAGGAACAATCAGTTTTGCACATACAGAATGGGAAGCGACTGTCTAGGAAGGAGTACTGCTGAAATGGATCTAGGGGTTAGAGTGGACAACAAGCTAAATATGAGTCAACAATGTGACCCTGTTGTTTCAGTTGATTAGTGACCTGACTACTCCAGAAAGAGCATCGTCCATAGAACAGAAAAGAAAAAGAGCAATACAAACCAGGAATCATGAGTCTTGTAAGAACCAGGTTAAGGTCCCAGGGAAGTAGGGGCTGGTGAACATATGGGTACAGCCTGTCTACTCCCTTGAGGAATCGCCTGACCATTGCTTTTGCAAATATCATCCTGCCCCTATCCCTGGGTGGAACGCTGCAATAGCTGCTAGGTGAACCTGTGGAAACGAAGTGGAGAGGCCCTGCTAAGCAGTAGAAGGTAGTCCAAAATGAGAGGGATGGGGCCCCCCATTGGATCCAGGCCTGCCTGTGGAGCTCACAGGGAGAAGCACTTCCACTTTGCCGCATATGCAGCCCTACTGGAGGGCTTCCTGCTCTCCAAAAGGACCCTCCTGATCGCCTCAGAACAGAGGAGCTCAGGCCCTGCTAACCATGCAGGTTCCACGGCACGAGGTGGAGGGATGACAGGTTCGGGTGGCATAACCTCCCCTCCCCCAGGTCCTGGATAATCAAGTCCGGTACCAGTGGCATCATCAGAGTTTCTTCCACTGCTAAGTCCAGAAGAGTGGGAAACCAGTGCTGGCAAGGCCACGCTGGTGCTACTACAATGACTGAAGCCCTGAATCACCTGATCCTGAGGAGGACTTTGTGCATTAATGGGAAAGTGGGGGAAGCATGTAGGATTTGGTGGGGTCACTCCACTTGCAGACTGTCCCCCTGAAACACCGCCACCTGGCCTGAGTACTAGCAGTAGCTTGGACGTTTGCTGTTCTCCTGGGAGGCAAACAGGCGCAGATGGGGATAACCCCACTCCGGTCTGATGGATCACTTGTGGGCCCTGAACAACCTGCCGAGTCTGTCTGCTAAGACATTCTGATTCCAGGAAGGTATGCTGCCTTCAGGTGAATATCGTGCACGATGCACAGGTCCCAGAGACATAGGGCTTCCTTGCACAGGGGAGAGGAACGAGCTCCATCCTGTTTGTTGATATAATACAGTATTTCTCAAACTATGCTCGGCGGAGCCCCAGGGCTCCATGAGACATCTCCAGGGGCTCCGTGAGGTTGACAAACTGGAAACATCAATAGGTACAACACATACAATCAGTGGACCACCAGGGCTTCGCATACATTTTTACGCATGTAAAGGGCTCCGGAGCCCAAAAAGTTTGAGAACTGCTGATATAATACATTACAGTCATGTTGTCTGTCAGCACTGAGACCATCTTGTGCCTCAAGTGGGATAGGAACACCTGACAAGCCAACCTAACTGCCCTGAGCTTGCAGATATTTATATGCAGCGAACTTTCCCCAGGGACCACATACCTTGAGTACTGAGATTCTATAGATGGGCATCTCCACCAGTGTCCAATGCGTCCGTGACCAGCTGTACCAATGGGCTCTGTCTGACAAACGGGATGCCCTTGCAGACTATCGGCTCCTGCAGCCACCAGTCGAGCGACTGAAGTATGTCCTCCAGTATTGTGACCACCGATTCACCAATTCTAGCAGGGCATGCGTCGAGTTGTGCACTATCGCCAACCATGTTTGGAGAGACTGAAGCCACAGTATGGCATGCTGCACCACAAAGGTACAGGCTTCCATGTGACCCAGTAGTTTAATACACATCCTTACTGTCATGAGGGGTGAAGACTTGAGGCCCTCGATTACTGTTCTGATAGCCGTGAATCTGGCCTTGGGACGGGATGCCCTCACCAATGTGTAGTCTAGGTGGGCCCCGACAAAGTCTATTATCTGAGTAGGGACAAGTGTGGATTTTTCCTCATTTATGAGGAACCCCAGCTTGTGGAACAGAGCCCTGACAAGATCGATGTGGCCCAATACCTGTTCTCTGGATGAACCCCCAATCAGCCAATTGTCTCTTCAGAAAGGCTGCCATGGCTACCATGCGTTTGGTAAAAACCTTCAGCACCATGTACAGGCCAAATGGAAGACTGCAAACTGAAAATGGCATTGGCCTACTGTGAACCTCAGGAATTTCCTGGAGGGTGGAATCACCGATATGTGGGTGACCATCCTGAACCTCGTCTTCTTTATGAATGAATTGAGGTTCCTTAAATCCAGGATGGGATGAAGACTTTGGGATAAGGAAATACCTGGAATAAAACCCTCTCCCCTTGAACTCCTCTGCCACAGTTTCGACTACCTCCAGATGCTGA
This sequence comes from Pelochelys cantorii, assembly GCA_032595735.1. Classification (NCBI taxonomy): domain Eukaryota; kingdom Metazoa; phylum Chordata; order Testudines; family Trionychidae; genus Pelochelys; species Pelochelys cantorii. Next base: position 43,649,121 of record CM064336.1, read on the forward strand.
GGGATGGGGAAGAGTGGTGGGAGGGAGGTAAAGAGACAAAGGTAAAGAGACATATCCACTTTCCACCAGGCCGAGCATCCAACAGTCCCAGGTGATCTGGGACCAGGCCAGGTAGAAATAGGATAGCTGGCACCCAAAGGGGGGGTAATTGTGAAGACTAAAACGCCGTCTTCGGACACAACTTCAAAATGAGGACTTGGACTGCTGATTAGGAAGCATGGCCTGTTGGAGTGTGACTGTGACCTCCTGCACCTACTTCTGCCATTGTTGTTATTGATATTCCTACCCCTCCTTCTGCTCCACTCAGGCCTAAAGCCCTGCTGGAAGGGTCTCGGGGCTGGCCTAGAGTGCAGGGGTCTCCTTTGGAGTGCTGGGATATGAATACCCAGAGACTTCAAGGTAGCCCTGCAGTCTTTAAGGCTATGAAGTCTTGAGTCTGTCTGGTCTGAGACCGGACCCCTCAAATGGGAGGTCCTGCAAAGTAATTTGGACCTCAGGAGGAATACCAGACACCAGAAGCCATGCACTTCACCTCATAAAACTGCCATAGCCATTGAACAGGCCATGGAGTCCATGGCATCCAAGGCCACCTGCAGCGCCATGTGCGAGGCTACCTTGCACTCTTCAGACAAGGCCCAAACTCTTGTCTGGACTCCTGTGGAAGCAGGTCTTTTAACTTATCTATGGCAGACCAAATGGGTGGACCCTGCCTCTCTTTTTGGCTAGCTGCCTGGACCACGAGGGAGCCTGGGGCCAGGTGTACATAGAGGTGTTCATGTCCCAACTGAGGGACAAAGTAGTGCCTTTCCACCTTTTTTTGGGTACATAGTATAGGGCGGGTGTCTGCCAAAGGGCTTCTGAAATTTTCGCCACCATTGTTGAGTGGTAACACAACTCTGAAGGGGGCAACCACCATCAATATGTCTACCATGGGTTCTGAGTCCTCTGGGACCTCCTCCACTTGTACCTCTAAATTTGCTGCAACTTGGTGGAGGAGGTCTTGGTGTGCCCTGGCTCCATTGTGGAAATGGGAGGCACGGGGTTGACCAGAGCCTCATCCGGTGACAAGGAGAAAGACTCCCTTACTGGAGGTTGCTCGTACTGTACCTCCAACGTCTGAGGTGGTGGGACAACTAGGGCGGGGGATAAAACAGATTATCCTCACTCTTGGTTGGAGGTCTCTCTGCCTTCTTATAAGATGTGACAGACCGGGCCGTGTCTGGGCACCGCTGAAGGCGTCTGCTCAGGGTGAATTGCTCAAAACCATGGCTTCTTACAGCCCCAGGCTGGAGACCTTTCCCAAACAGGTCACAAACCAGTCACACAGAGCACTTCCAATCCGGCCAGCAGGAAGCCTCACAAGCAAAACCCCTCAGACACCACAGCTCTCCCTGTGCCACAATCAGCCCCAGGCCTTACACACAGGTGAGGGGTTATAGAACCCAAACTCACCTACCCCCAATGGGTTCTCCCAATCCCAATGAACCAGCCACAAATTCCCGGTCAATTTACACTTTAGATCTTACTCACAAGATCACACTGGGCCAATTCTTCAGAATCTAAAATCTAAAGGGTTATTAATAAAAGAAAGAAAAGGCTGAGAGTAAGGTTAAGGAGAATACATTACATGCACCAGTCACCAAGTTCTTGATGCAGGCTCTCAGCAATGATGTTATAAACTGCTATCTTAGAAGTCTCTGGTGTATATCCTATGTCAGGATGGGTCTTCAGTCCTCCCCGGCTCTCTGTCCCTCACAAAGCTGCATCTGGGATCAGTAGCAGAATTGAAGACAAGATGGGAGTCCTCCTTATGGCACTTATATATATCTCTCCTGGCATCTCCCTAGCCAGAGCGGATCACAAAGTCAAGTTTCACATGCTGGCAGCCATTATGCCCTGATTGGTTGCAGGTTTCCAGTTGCATTCCTCAGGTGTGTATGGGCCACCTTGAGAGCCATTGTCCTTGGGGCCCTGTTCTTTACAACAGGCAGTCCAGTACAAGCACAGAGCCTATATTCGTAACTCCACATACAGATATCATACAAGTACATGAGTAGCGTATATAGAATCAGTAGAACATAAGCTTTTATTTGACACCTCATATGGCCCACTTTATACAGACTTTGGGGCAACCCCCTTCCCCCCTGTGGTTCAGCAGTGATCTGACTGCTCCCCCTAAAATCCAATAACGTGACATAAAAGGATTGGGCGGCCTCAGAGACTGGGACCCTAGGCAAGGGAGTGTCCGTGAGGGTACCCCTTGAGTGTATGGCCACTGATGAGGGTTTCAAGGGAGGCGGCTATTGGGACTGATGATAGGTTCATGGTTTCCAGAATGGCCACTGGGCCTGCAGTTGCCATTGAGGTGGCCGTGCTAGATGTGCCGTCGTGCTTGAGTGCTGGGAACAGAACCCTGACTGGTGCCACGATCTATACGATAAGGCCTTTGAGTGAACTGATTTGGCCTCTGATTTGGACAAGTAGTCCAATGCTGACCACGGTGGTGCTGATGAGGGTGCTGGAAATTGGTGCGACAACCTATGATGAGCCATGGCCACTGGTTTCCTCCTATGAGTTGGTGCTGGTGGAGGCAGCGATAGTGCAGGCAGTTTCATGGTCTGCAGATACACGGCCTGCACTGGCGGTACCGGAGGTGCCACCTGCACTGAAACCTCCAGTGAAGAAGGGTATAATGGTGCTGCAGGGACAGGGGGTCTAGTAGATGCCCTCAGCACTGGAGCCAGTGCCGGTGCTGGTACTGTAGTTGGAGCTGATGCTGATGCTGGAGCAGATGCTGGTGCCAGGGGCTGGTGATGTTGGCACGTGCACTGGTGCCGAAGAACAAAGCTGCACTGAATTGTGCGGTAATAGCAGCTGGGCCAATTAGTATCACTGAGGCCCAGAATTCCCTGATCCTGAGAATCACTATGGGAATCAACGGGAAGGCGTACAGAAGGTCCCGAGGCCAGGGAATCGACAGTGCATCCCCTAGAGACCCTGGGCTGTGCCCGAACATGGAGCAGAACCAGATGCACTTCCTGCTGACACAGGTGGCAAACAGGTCCAGGAGGGGAAACCCCCACCTGCGGAAAATGAAGTGGGTCACATCCGCACATAGAGACCACTCGTGCCCCTGGAAGGACCTGCTGAGGCAGTCCACCAGCTCATTCTGAGCCCCCTGGAGATAAGAGGCCATTGGGAGGATACTGTTGGCTACGCAAAACTCCCAGAGGAGGAGAGCCTCCCTGTCTGTTTATATAAAACATCGCAGCTGTGTTGTCAGTCAAAATTGAAATGCACCTGTTTCAGAGCTGCGGTAGGAATGTGCCGCAAGCTAGGCGTATAGCTCTCAACTCTCTGACATTGATGTGGAGAGCAAGATCCTCAGGGCCCCACATACCTTGTGTTCAGAATTTCCCAAGAAGGGCCCCTCAGCCCTTGTCCAAGGCATCAATCACCAGCTGAACAGACAGGGAAGGGGTGAGAAACGATATAAGAACATAAGAACATAAGAATGGCCGTACTGGGTCAGACCAAAGGTCCATCTAGCCCAGTAGCCTGTCTGCTGACAGTGGCCAGCGCCAGGTGCCCCGGAGGGGGTGGACTGAAGACAATGATCAAGCAATTTGTCTTGTGCCATCCATCTCCAGCCTCTGGCAAACAGAGGCCAGGGACACCATTCCTACCCCCTGGCTAATAGCCTTTTATGGACCTAACCTCTATACATTTATCTAGCTTCTCTTTAAACTCTGTTATAGTTCTAGCCTTCACAGCCTCCTCTGGCAAGGAGTTCCACAGGTTGACTATGCTCTGTGTGAAGAAGAACTTTCGCTTATTAGTTTTAAACCTGCTACCCATTAATTTCATTTGGTGTCCTCTAGTTCTTCTATTATGGGAACTAATTAATAACTTTTCTTTATTCACCCTCTCCACACCACTCATGATTTTATATACCTCTATCATATCCCCCCTCTGTCTCCTCTTTTCCAAACTGAAAAGTCCCAGTCGCTTTAGCCTCTCTTCATATGGGACCTGTTCCAAACCCCTAATCATTTTAGTTGCCCTTTTCTGAACCCTCATTCCACGAGGAGTAACGGTAGTTCGAATTAGGATCTTTAGTTCGAACTACCTAGTCCATGCCGCGTGTAGCCGCGGGCACGGAGTTCGGACTAAGGGGGATTTAAAAATGGCGGCGCCCGGGAACATGCAAATGAAGCCCGGGATATTTAAATCCCAGGCTTCATTTGCAACTCCGGTTGCCCTCATTTGCCTACCTAGCTCGAACTAACGAGCTAGTGTAGACATACCCTAATAGATTAGTAAGACATGATTTCCCTTTACAGAAACCATGTTGACTTTTGCCCAACAACTTATGTTCTTCTACGTGCTTAACTATTTTATTCTTAACTATTGTTTTGACTAATTTGCCTGGTACCGACATTAGACTTACTGGTCTGTAATTGCCAGGATCACCTCTAGAGCCCTTTTTAAATATTGGTGTCACGTTAGCTATCTTCCAGTCAGTAGGTACGGAAGCTAATTTAAAGGATAGATTACAAACCACAGTTAACAGTTCTGCAATATTCCCATTTGAGTTCTTTTAGAACCCTTGGGTGAATGCCATCCGGTCCTGGTGATTTGTTAACATTAAGTTTTTCTATTTGTTCCAAAACCTCCTCTAATGACACTTCAATCCAGGACAGTTCCTCAGATTCATCTCCCACAAAGGACGGTGCAGGTTTGGGAATCTCTCCAACATCCTCAGCCGTGAAGACTGATGCAAAGAAATCATTTAGCTTCTCCGCAATGCCTTTATCGTCCTTGATTGCTCCTTTTGTATCTCAATTGTCTAGGGGACTCACTGGTTTTTTAGCAGGCTTCCTGCTTCTAATGTACTTAAAAAACATTTTGCTATTGTTTTTTGAGTTTTTGGCTAGTTGTTCCTCAAAATCTTTTTTTGCTTTTCTTATGGCAATTTTACACTTAATTTGACAGTTGTTTATGTTCCTTTCTATTTATCTCACTGGGATTGGACTTCCATTTCTTGAAAGATGCCTTTTTGTCCCTCACTGCTTCTTTTACATGGTGGTTAAGCCACGGTGACTCTTTTTTAGGTCTCTTACTATGTTTTTAAATTTGGGGTATACATTTAAGTTGGGCCTCTATAATGGTGTCTTGAAAAAGTTTCCATGCAGCTTTCAGGGATTTGGCTCTCGTCACTGTGCCTTTTAATTTCTGCTTAACTAACCTCATTTTTGTGTAATTCCCCTTTTTGAAATTAAATGCCAGAGTGCTGGACTGCTGAGGTGTTCTTCTCACCACAGGAATGTTAAATGTTATTATATTATGGTCACTATTCCCAAGCGGTCCTGTAATAGTTATCTCCTGGACTTGATCCTGTGCTCCACTCAGGATCAAATTGAGAATTACCTCTCCCCTTGTGGGTTCCTGTACCAGCTGCTCCAAGAAGCAGTCATTTAAGCCATTGAGAAATTTTATTTCTGCATCTCTTCCTGAGGTGACATGTACCCAGTCAATATGGGGATAACTGAAATCCCCCGTTATTATAGAGTTTTTTATTTTGGTAGCCTCTCTAATCTCCCTTAGCATTTCAATGTCACTATCACTGTCCTGGTCAGGTGGTCAATAATATATCCCTACTGCTAATTTCTTATTATTGGAGCATGGAATTGTTATCCATAGTGATTCTATTGAACATGTTGATTCATTTAAGATTTTTATTTCATTTGATTCTACGTTATCTTTCACATATAGTGCCACTCCGCCACCCACACGGCCTGTTCTATCCTTCCGATATATTTTATATCCCGGTATGATTGTGTCCCACAGATTTTCCTCATTCCACCAGGTTTCTATGATGCCTATTATGTCAATCTCCTCCTTTAATACAAGGTACTCTAGTTCACCCATCTTATTAGTCAAACTTCTAGCATTTGTGTAGAAGCACTTTAAAAATATGCCACTGTTTATTTGTCTGCCCTTTCCTGATGTATTAGACTCCTTTGTATGTGGCTGTTTGTCTGCTCTGGCCCCTTGTTTGTCCTCTCCCCTCCTCTCTTTCTGACTATACCCTAGAGAATCTCTATCAATGGATTCTCCTCTAAGAGAAGTCTCCATCCGATTTACGTGCTTCTCTGCACCAGTCAGCTTTCCCCCATCTCCTAGTTTAAAAACTGCTCTATGGCCTTTTTAATGTTCAGTGCCAGCAGTCTGGTTCCACCCTGGTTTAAGTGGAGCCCATCCTTCCTGTATAGGCTCCCCCTCTCCCAAAAGTGTCCCTAGTTCCTAATAAATCTAAACCCCTCCTCCCTACACCATTGTCTCATCCACGCATTGAGACTCTGAAGCTCTGCCTGCCTACCTGGCCCTGTGCGCAGAACTGGATGCATTTCCGAGAATGCCACCATAGAGGTCCTGGATTTCAGTCTCTTTCCTAGCAACCTAAATTTGGCCTCCAGGACGTCTCTCCTACCCTTTCCTTCATCATTGGTACCTACATGTACCACAACCACCGGCTCCTCCCCAGCACTACACATAAGCCTATCTAGATGCCTCGAGAGATCCGCAACCTTCGCACCAGGCAGGCAAGTCACCATGCGGTTCTCCCGGTCATCACAAACCCAACTATCTATGTTTCTAACGATCAAATCACCCACTACTAACAACTGCCTCTTCCTAACAACTGGCATTCCCTCCCCCTCAGAGGTATCCCTAGTGCGAGAGGATACCGCAACATCCTCTGGAAGTAGGGTACCAACTATGGGATGGTTTCCCTCTGTTCCCATTGAATGCTCTGTTCCCCTGAGCCTTTCATCCTCCTTAAGAGCACTGGGGCTCTCAGACTGGAGGTGGGACAGTACTACAGTGTCCCGTAAAGTCTCATCAACATAGTTCTCTGCCTCCCTTAGCTCCTCCAGTTCAGCCACCCTGGCCTCCAAAGCCCGAACTCGGTCTCTGAGGGTCAGGAGCTCCTTGCAACGGGTGCACACATATGCCACCCGCCCACAGGGCAGGTAATCATACATGTTACACTCAATGCAATAAAGAGGATAGCCCCCACTCTGCTGCTGGGCTTCTCTCTCCATTTTTCTTATGAATAAGTTTAATTATAAACCGGGCTTCTTTTTAAATGTCTGGAATATAGATTATTATAAAAGTTATGTTTAAAGAAGGTCAGAAGTAACGAGTGCCCTCTAACCTCCCCCTCTAACCTTCCTCTCAAAACTCTCTGTTTGCTGCTCCTGTTCGCAAGCTCCCTGGTCGCTGACTCACAGCTTTATAAAGCCCTAGTAGCCCCGCCACCTGACTAAGGCTCAGCCAATTAACAGAGGCTTCTAGATTTCAAACCTTTAGAAGCTCACAGCTTCCAGCTGCCGGCCACAGCACACGCGCCTTCAAACAAACAAACAAACAAACAAACAAACCCAAGCTCAGCACACAGCAAGTAACCCCCCCACACACAAACACACACTACAGACAGCCACTTACCTCAAGGGTCCCGTATTTACTCCTTCTTTACCTGGAGAACTCCCTCTCAAAACTCCCTGTTTGCTGCTCCTGTTCGCAAGCTCCCTGGTCGCTGGTATGCCTTCGCGGACCACCTCCTCGCACAGCCACCAGTCGAGGGATTTCAGCACATCCGCAGGCACTGTCACCACCATGTCCATATGCTGGAAGGCTGGGTTGTGGGTCCTGTGCAGCAACAGTTGAAGGGGTCTCATCCTGACCCTGACATGCCTCACCACATAGGTGCAGGCTGCCATAAGACCCAACAGCCTCATGCAACAGTGGGCCATCATGGTGGGGAACGACTGCAGCCACAGAATGATGTCCCTCAGAATCACGAAGAGATCTAAGGGCAGGGAGGCTCTGCCCCTTGTCGCATCCAACAGGGCTCCCATGAACTCTATCGTTTGAGTGGGAATTAGGGTGGACTTTGCCTCATTCAACATGAAGCCCAGCCTGAGGAATGTCTCCCTTACTAGGGTGATCTGACTGGCCACTTGGGACCGGGACAAGCCTCTTACAAGCCAGTCGTCCAGGTACAGGTAAACCTGAACCTGCTGTTTCCTCAGGAAAGCAGCCACCACTGCCATACACTTTGTGAAAACCCTGGGGGCTGTGGAAAGACCAAATGGGAGGGCCGTGAACTGATAATGATCTTGGCCTACTCTGAACCGCAGGAAATGCCTGTGTGCAGGAGTGATCGAAATGTGAAAATAAGCATCCCTGAGGTCAAGGGCAGCATACTAGTCTCGTGTATCTAGGGAAGGAAAGATGGAAGCCAGGGTAACCATCTTGAATTTCAACTTCACGATGAAGGCGTTCAAGTCCCTTAGGTCCAGGATAGGCCGGAAGCTGCCTTTGGCCTTTGGAATCAGGAAGAAGCGGGAATAGAAACCCCTGCCTCTGAAGTCCACAGGTACCTCCTCCACTGGCCCTGAATTGAGGAGCTTTTGCACCTCCAGACTGAGAAGATGCTCGTGAGAGGGGTCCCTGAAGAGGGACTGGGAAGGGGAATGGGAGGAGGGAAGGGAGTGAAAAGGGATAAGATATCCCCTCCTCACAGTGTCCAGAACCCAATGATTCCTTGTAATACATAACCAGGCACAGTGGAAGGGGAAGAGCGAATTGGCGAATATCCTGCTGTTTGAGACTGGGGCGCTGTCCTCGATTGCACCTTCAAAGGTTCTGCCTGGGGCCCTGGGGCTTGCTAGGGGGGGCCCTCCCTCTGCTCAGAGGATGAATGGGAGGGACGCCTGCCATTTCTGTTGCTGTTATTACGAAAACAGCCTCTCGGCCTGGTGAAGTCCTGTCTGCCCTGCTGGAAGGGGCGAGGAGGGGCACTAGGGAACGAGCGTCTCTGCGGGGCTGCAGTGTGGATACCTAGGGACCTAAGGGTTGCCCTAGAGTCCTTCAGCCCATGGAGGCTGGTGTCTATCTAGTCTGAAAAAAGACCCCACCCTCAAAGGGGAAGTCCTGGATCATATTCTGGACCTCTGGTGGGATACCTGACACCTGCAGCCAGGCGCCCCTGCGCATGACCAGACCCATCACCATAGTATGGGCTGCAGCGTCCGCAGAGTTCAGGGCTGCCTGAAGCGCTGCTCATGACACTATCTTGCCCTCCTCAGAGAGGGCCTTAAACTTCGGCTTTGAGTCCTGTGGCAGCCAGTCACCAAACTTGTCCATGGCTGCCTGGGTGTTAAAAGTGTACCTACTCAGGAGGATCTGCTGGTTGGCAATCCTGAGTAGGAGACCCCGAGGCGTAGGCCTTGTGGTCTAGTAGGTCCGACCACTTAACCTCCCTATTTTTGGGGATGGGAGCCGGCTGTCCTTGGCGCTCATGGTGGCTCGCCATCTACACCACGATTGAGCCTGGTGGGCGGAGCGAGAACAGGTGCTCATGACTGGCCTGGGGAACAAAATACCACCACTCTGCCCTCGTCTGTGGGCGGAATGGATGCCGGCATCTGCCAGAGGGCTTTGGTTATCTTGCCTACTGTTTTGTTTAGAGGTAGAGACACATGGGACAGTGCCTCTGCATTGAGGATGTCCACTGTAGGGTTGGAATCCTCTGATGCCTGCTCAGACTGGACTCCTAGGCTGCAGGCCAGTCTCTGGAGGAGCTCTTGGTGGGCCCGGGAATCCATAGTGGAAGCCGAGTCAAGGGTTAACCTGAGTGCCTCGTTGGGGGAGGACGATGAGTACCCTCAGATGGTAGGGTCCTCCTGGTCCAGCGGTTACTCTGACATCTGGGATGGGGTGGATTGCCCCGAAAATCCCTGGTCTCCATCCCTGATCATTAAGTGTTGGGGAGAGACACTTCACACCGCTGAGATCAGCAGTGCCAGAGTGCAGGGCAATGGCGTTGATACCCAGGGCCTTGATACCCAGGTGTGATGAGCCTGCTGTGGAGGGGACACTCCCCTGGGCCTGGTGGTACGCCCATGGGGTCCAGAACAGCCACTGCTCTGGGTGCTGCCACTGCGGGGGCCAGGACTGTGACATGCCTGAAATGCTGCCCTGGCGATCACGATGATGGGAGTGGGAGTGGCGCCGGGACCCGGAGTGGTGTTGGGACCCTGAGGGGTGCTGGGACCTGGAGCGGTGCTGGGACCTGGATCAGTGCCGGGAAGGGGAGTGATGTCGGGAGCAGGATGCCGGTACCCTAGACCACACTGACTCCACATTGGATTCCGATGAATAGTCGGACTCCGACCATGGCTGAGCCATCGACGGGCCCGGGGAGCAGCTCCCATCCACATGCCAGACCATGGAAGCCGATTTACCTTGGTGCTGCAGCGGTAGTGGCGGCATCAGGTGCCACAGTGCCATGTGCTGGACCACCAGAATCAGAGCTCTGGATGCCAATCTCTAGATCCTTGAGAGAGGGGGGGTGTCAACAGTATCGAGGAACCCAGTGGAGCCAGCATCGAAGTGAACACCAGGAAATGTACCACTGGGTGGGATGCTGGTGTGGAGGACGATGCCGGCCTGCCCTGGTCCGGTGTTGCAGGTGGAACGCGGGCCTGAGGCCAGTTCCGATGCTCCTGAGGTGGTGGGGGTGAATCAGAGGTCAGTACAATCAGCTCCTGCGCCGCCTCAAAGGTATCTGGTGTGGAGGGCCTCTCGACTGGTACTGACTCCTCTGTTGTGCTGCGGCCCTTGGGCGTGTTTGACTGGCCTCGTTCTGGCTAGTCGGAGCAGGCACAAAAGGGTGCCCCAACTGGGGCACAACACGGGTGCATGTTTGGGCGGGGACTTGCCCCTCTCTGCCCTCCTCTTCTTGCGAGGCACTGGGGATTGCAACTGGTGCCGCACTGCTGGGCACCTTGAAGTCAATGAGGCTTCCAACGAACACAGTGCCTCCTGCACTGAAGGCAGTGCACTGTGGGACTCTGGTGTGACCTCTTCCGCCAGTGCCAGACAGAGCGCTGACTCCATGAGGAGTATCTTCAGCTGCAAATCTCTCTCTCTCTTGCTGAGTCCGGGGTTTAAAGCTACGGCAGATCTTGCAATTGGCTGGAATGTGGGCCTCACCCAGGCACTTCAAACACGACTGGCGAGGGTCACTGCAGGGCATGGGCTTTGAGCAGTCAGCGCAGGGTTTAAAGCCGTGAGGCCCTGGCATACCCCGCAGCCTGGGAGGGAAGGGGACGCAACGGGTGAGCCTCAACCCAGCAACTAATCCAACTTTTATCTAAACAGGTACTCAACTGGGGTAATCAACTTGGAGACAACAAAGGGTGCTAACTATCTAAAGACTGCGGATATTGCTAGCATCGCTGAGAACAAGTGAGAAGGGAGCTCCAACAACCATCATGGGCAGTAAGAAGGAACCGAGGGGGTAGAGGGCCAGTGGGGATATATTTGCACTGAAATAGTGGCACTACTCCAGGGTGCTCCCCGGCTGGCCCAACAGGTACCGCTAAGGGAAAACTCTCCGGCAATTCATGCACGTGGCACGCCCACACCTAAGTGGAATGGACATGAGCAAGCACTCGAAGAAGAATATATTTGCAGTGAGAACTGCCCTGCGATAAATGGCTGGGAAATGAATAGGTGGGGATTTAAGGACATGTATGATCAGACCTGAACCTGGCTGTATAATAGCAACTTCAAGTACCAAACTCTTATTTGGATTAGCAGATATTTAGCACTGTTTTGCATCTGTGCAACCAAACCAGAACCAGATTACTACATGTATCTAGCACCTGTCATCTCACACAGTACAAATGATAATACACAATGATTGCTTCAACAATCACTGAAAAACAGTCTCCTCTGGAGTAGAATACAGCAGTTAACATTTGTGTAAGATTTTTTTCTATTAACAACCCAGCAACCCTATATGACAGTCTGACAGACAGCAAGGAACGCAAAGGAAATTATAACAGCATAAATCCGCCTTCCATTACAGAAGGCATTGGGGAATCTTTTAATGTCTTTTGTCTCTCATCTGAAAGATAACTGCTGTGAAAGCATAGTTCTTTTAAACACTGCACTGATTAACTCAGAAGAAAGAATACTCCCTTCTAGGAGCACCTGGGCTTTCTTCAGAGGTCACTCATTAAACCTTAACCAAGCCAGCTCTTCCTGGTAGGTGAGAAATAACATAATTAGAGGATATAGCTATAGGCTCTGTCTTACTTAGAGGCTACGTCTATGCTGCAGGCTTCTTGCGCAAGAGTGCGTCCACACCTCAAAGCGCATCACAAAAGTGATGTGCTTTTGTGCAAGAGAGCGTCCACACTGCATGGACGCGCTTGAGCAAGAAAGCTCTGATGGCCATTCACAGAATGGCCATCAGAGCACCTGTGCTTTTTCCCATAAGGGTTTCTTGCGCAAGAAACCCCTCTGGAGCAATAGCTGTAGTGCAAAAGGGAGTTATGCCTCATAGAAGGAGGTTTACCTACACTGGCAAAAGCCCTTTGTTCTGCCGTTTTACTGATGATTTACTTGCGCAAAAGCACATTTGAAGTGTGGACGCTCCTCAGGTTTTTGCGCAAAAATGGCCATTTTTGCACAAAAACCTTGCAGTGTAGACGTAGCCTTAAAGTCCATTTATTCCTGGAATGGCATTGTTTTGCTGCTGTTAAACAAAGAAAAACTGCTTCGTTTCTTATAACAAAAATCACTGCATGTTACTCTAGTCTAGTGCAACACACTCTTTTCTGAAAGCACTTAATAAAATAAGACACGCAACCCAACTCTTCACAATGCTCAGTTGCCTTTAATAGTCTGCTGGCCATATTCTGCAGTGTTGTCAAAGGGCATTTTGCCTAAGAATGGCAGCATGGGCCTGGAGCTAAGAAGAATGTAGCAAACAGGAAGCCCAAGGGAGAACAGCACATTTCCTGGGTGCACCTGTGACTCCCAATAAAGTAGTAGGGAATGGTGTATTAAAAGTGAAAAGGTTTTGCTTTCACAAAAATACAACTGGGGTCTTACTACTAGCCTTCAGGGGTTTGAAGTTGCATGTTCACTGGGAGTAGGGAGGTAGAAGTATTTGCAATATTTGAGTGGGAAGCCGAAGCATGGGATATAAAAAATGAAAGCCTCTACTTAGTGGATGACACTTTTCCTCCAGAGAGAGCTATTGCCTCTTTTCCATGGTAAAAATAAGTTGCTTCAAAAGTGAAAGTTTATTTTCTTTTCATTATTTGTTAAAATAATGGAAAAAAATATGCTCATGCTCCCGGCTGTTGGCTGTATATTAGGAATACTGTGTAACAACAATATCCTGTGCATTACAATTATTTTAGTCACAAATAATAGCTTGAATTAAAGTATGGTGTCTATTGCTTTAAATTAATTTCAAAATAGGTAATTTAAAGGATTAAAAAAGATAATTGCACTGAACATGTATTAGTCAGTGTTGGCAAGGATGCCTTAACTATTTAAAAAACCACCACCAACTGATGCAAGCATTAAAGTTAGAACAACAGAGTCTCCATTTAGGAAATGGGTAAGCCAAACAAAGCTTGCCAGTGATGTCATTTTATTTATACACTCTCTGAGTCATAGATTCCTGAGGAAGTGGCAACTCCTACAGGACTACTCTCGAAGAGGAAGACTTCGGAGAGTTAAAACAAAAATATGTATTTAAAAAAAATATAAACAAAATAAATCCAATTTAAGAGTATCCTTTTATTCTTTATTTGTACTAATTTGGGGGAGGCATGTTGCTTAAATATAAATGTAAGTTATTAGCGCTCCCCCTTATGTTCATTCATATTTTATCCCAATGAACAGGTCTTGCCTCAGCACAGTAATAACTGAGAAAAAATGGCTCCAAAAAGTACAGTTGTACTGGACATCAGTGGACATTGGTGTCCAAGCTGTCAAAATACAGTCCAAAAGTTAATTTCCACCAAGGCTGAACTGCCTTTGGAACCACTCAGGGACGTTTCCATTAGCTGGCAGCAGTTCCTGATGTGTGCTGCTCCACACCCACATCCAGGCCATACTGGTTTGATTTGGAAACTAGAGCAATGAGAAGCTGTCCTGCACCTCCAGGTGCACCAATTAGCTTGCTGAAGCATTGTTTACTCTTGACAGGGATGTGTAAATCAAATTTAAATAGCTCTCTACTAAATCCAAGAAAAGGGGGAGGAGAACAAAAGGAGAGGAAACATTACTGACCTTGCTCATGAGGATGAGATTGGATTTCACTCTTCCTATTACTCTTTATGTAGTGCCAAAAAGTGAGCAAGGTGCATCACAAATAAATAAAAAGACACATGCCCCTTCCCACAGAGCTCAGAATCTAAGGTCCTGATCCTGCAAAGGTGAGTCACTTGCGTAAGATTTTGCACTACTATGGGGATGCATCCCCTGCTCGCTACACTCACCAACCCCTCTCTGGCCACTTTCGCTTCACTGAGAGGGCCTGCTGATGTCATTCTGTCGCCTGGCAGGAACATGCTGTCAGGAAAAACTGTTTTATATAGAGAGAGGGAAAAAAGTTTTTTCTGCTGGGCAACAGAATGTTCCTGCCCAGAGAAGCAAAAGTGGCCAGAGCATGGGGGGCAGGCACGAGTGAGAGTGCTATGATGCCAGGGAGGAGGCAGTGACTGGGCAGGCCCCCGGCTCAGTTTGGGATGGCCTGTGACAGCGAGCGCTGGCTGGAGTGTGTGGCGCCCTGCTGCTGGGGAGCCGAAGGCGCTCAGAGTGCTGCAGAGAGAAAGGAACAGCCCGGCCCGGCAGCAGTTCACGCTGTCAGCGGGTGCAGTGTGGAAAAGCCCCGGGCATAGGGCAGCAGCTGCACCACAAAGGGTGAGCAGGAAGCTTGCCACGTCCCACCACTGTGCTCACACCCCCCTGAGCTGCCCCGGTATGGACCATGTTCCCTGGGGGACTCCCTCCATTTTGACTTCGCCTGCGAGGGAGGCGCACAAAGAGCCCTTTTTAAAAAAAGTTAGGTAAAACATAGGTAATTAGAAGATTTACCTGGCATTCCACATGTTCTTAACTCAATTAGTTTTTGTTTTTCTTCATTTAAATCATTGCTCTGGGTTGGGGCTGAGGGGCTCAGTATGCAGGCTGCCCCAAGGAGAAAGAACTACCCCAGCTCTCTCTCACCACAGCAGCTTGGAGCCAGGTGTGAATGCATAGCAGACACAGCTGGGGGTGGGGGAATTTCTTCCTTGGGAAATTAAAGCTAATTTTACTGGATTTGATTCCTTAGCACTCTCACATTCTTTCATGTGTGGTGAATGGGGCTGGAATGCAATGGGGCTCACAGAGAAGCTGGAAACAGGGAACCTCTTCCCCCTGAAGTAGCCCTGTGATTCATCGTTTCAATGTATTATAATGTGCAAATTGCAATTCTAGGTAAGCACAGAGTGAAGTTATTCCATGAGGAGGAAAAAAATCTCATTACAAGAAGGCTCTATTGTGTGCGTGCAATTTTCAGTGTTATGTCCAAAATCCCCATGCCAATAAGAGTTATTTAAAAGCTGACAGGCAGGTTGGACTGGGACAAAATAATACATTTTTCTTAGTTCCATTAGTGGTACTTGCATCACACATGAAAGGTGAATATAGTCAATCTTTACACAGAGATTTATTTAGAAAGTACAGGGGGAAAGAAGACAAAAAAGAGTATCAAAACCAGCAAAAAGAGTATGTCAATTTATAGCACTGGAGTTCACTTAGGCTGAAATCCTCCCACCGCCCCTGCAAAGAGCTATGGGTAACCAGGCCCTATGCAGGCAGAATAAGGATTTTTTTCAAACCTATCAGCCTAAGCTCACATAAGCCCCCAGGCTGGGGTACCCTTTGCCCCAGAGACACTGGGGAATGACAGTTCTGGTAATGAGAGTTTTGTCACTGAGTTCAGTGAAGCTAGGATTTCACCTAAATCTTGGGCCCTCTGGATTTGTGTGGACATAGAGCAGGGATGGGCAAAAATTACTGATGGGGGGCCACTCCAAGATTTTGCAGCCAAGAGCCACACTTTTCTATGGAAGTGGTGTGGGGGGTCTGGGACTGGGCCGCAGGAGAGTGCGTAGGGACTGTGAGGGAGTTTGGGTGAAGGGGGGATTGTGATCTGGAATAGGGGACTGGGCTGCATGGTCCAGAAGGGATATTGTGCAGGAGATGATTCTGGCTTAAAGGGAGAGGTCTATGAGGGGGTGTAGGGCTGGGAGGGAGTTGTGATCTGGGGGAGATGAAGTGCAGAGGGTTTTGGTGATGACCTGGGACAGAGAACTGTGGTGGGGGAGGGGTGGGGTGCCAAGAGGCAGGTTCTGGCTGGGTGGAGCTTACCTAGGTTCAAAACAGCAGGCTACTCCCTGTGGCTCTTTACTCTGGGCACTGGGGAAAGGAAGAAGCTTCACATGGTGCCCTGCCCCTAGCACAATCTCTCAGCTCCTATTGGCTGGAACCAGTGAACAGGAACTGTGAAATTGTGCTGGGGGTGGAGGCAGCATGCATAGCCTTCCTCTCCCACTGTGGCTTGCCCGAAGCAGAGCCAGAGGGAGCAAAGCCGCTTAAAGCAGCGTGGGACTGCTCTGTGACTGAGGGTTCTGGCAGGGTGGCCCGCAGGCTGGATCCAGTGGTTTGGTGGGTTGGATCTGGACCATAGGCCACATCTTGCCTGCACTTGACACAGACCCTGTGAGCCACTGTGCTTTTTCAGGCCACCCTATGGGAAGAGTCTTTGCACCATTAAGTCTTTCCATGGTGCAAAGTTGTCCTTTTATTTATTCCCACATATTTGTGCCCTTTTTTATAATGGTCATGTTGTCATGGGACAGATTCACAACTGGTGCAAGTTACAATTCATACCTGCTGAAGATCTGCCCTGGTGGGTGAGTTTCATGCTTAAGAAACAGATTACAAAGACAAATGGCAAGTGTACCATGAAATTGGGATTGTAGCACTCAGAATTAACCTGATGGATTTAGGTTTAGCAATAACCTAAAATAAATTGTGTCCAAAATGTACTCAAACAGAAAATATCGGGTTTCTCCTTTTCATGAATGTATTAATATAGGACAACATTTTGATTGTACCCAGCAAATACATCATTGACAGGATGGCACCAACAAAAATGATCTTCAGTTGATGATGTTGGAAAGTGAGACTTAAGCTATGAATTTCAGAGACATTAATTCTCTAAGGGCCAAATTTATACCTGGTGAATTTCCATGGAAGTCAATGGAATTACAAAAGAATTAAAATTGGCCACAGATGTGTTATGCAGATGGCACAGTTGTCTCTAAAAGCAAGGATGCTGCCTGAACTGCTTTATGGTATCTCTACATTTACATTAGGTATTTTCTGAAGAGGTAATAACAGCAATGTCAGAGGAAGCTACACATTCTACCACGCCAATCAGATTGGGTGAGAGTCCTAATGGTAGTGGCAACTGTTGGCCTGCAGAACGAAGAGATGAGTTTTGCCCTTTCATTGTGTATGAGCTCATTCCAGCAAAAATAAAATTAACCCCCCATTCTCTATATGAAGTTGAAATTTCAACTTCCTCCTTTTAGCAGCAACAGCAGCAGAAACTGTTGCCAAAACTGTACTCCACTCATCTGAAGAAGTGGGTTTTGCCCACAAAAGCTCATGATACCATCTACATGTTTTGTTAGTCTCTAAGGTGCTGCAAGAGTATTAGTTGTGTTTTAAGTTTTTCCCGTTACAGACTAACATGGCTACCCCTCTGAAACTTTTGTGCTGTAAGTGTAAGTCAGTAAATAAAAGTACTTAGCTGCTCATACCATTTTTAATATATGGTTTCATTCATGTGGATATATGCTTTCAATATTTCCCTCCTCGCTAAACGATTAAAACAGTTTTGAAGCAAAACAGAACAATTCTGATTTTCAGGGAGAAAGAAAACAGTAAAGTGAGACAATGGAAGCTTTTTCAAGTTAACTGGAGTGTTTTGGAACATCAGACATCTGGGAAGCGTATGTACAGGAAGAAGCACAGTCTGTCACAGTTGTACTTTACTGAAATTACAGAGGTAAGGAAACGTCATATTAACCCTGAGATTTAAATCTTATATACTTCAATAGTTAAAGGGATACTTACTACTTAAAAATGCAGCATAACTTTATTTGGACAAGCATGGTTTCAGATCATTTGAAGGATTTTTCAATGTTATTAATAAAAATCTGGGGGGTATATAACCCTTTTTTGGAGTTTCAGATAATCAAGTCTGCTCAATTTCAAATTAGATTTTTCCTTTTCACTATCTCAGTAACTGTGAATAATATAAGATTCTGGTTTCTCTATGGAGACTGCCATTATATTGATACTTCCTAGCCTGAGCTCCAGTCTGATGACAGCAGAACTGAAAAAATTACAGCTCATTTGAATACATGAGAATCAGGGACTTCTAAGGCTATTTATCATATGTATTTTGTTAGTTTGCATTCATCAAAAGACCATACTTTCCCTTGCATACAAATGGAAATTTTACTTTCCCTGTGTTACTTTTCATTATCAACTAGTCAAGATGTCAGCTTTCTGTTTGATCACTAGTCTTTATGACTCAGTAACTCATGTTGTAGCTAGATTAGTACAATATATTTTATATTACACTTAGCTGAGACATTCATTTATGGTTACAGTATTTGAAAAATATGTAAATTTTAATAAGAAGATAAGATTAACATCCCATGAAAAGGGCCCTGCATTTCATTAAAATGTTGCTTAGGTTCATAATTTAGGAGCTGTGGGCATCCTGTGCTCTGGGTGAGCTAACTTTTATAAATCTTCCCCCCAAATGATATATCAATTTAGCATGTAAATGTACAAGTTGATCTGACTTCTATATTCAGAAACTTGGAACTTAAAGGTTGAGAAAAAACACAAGATAATTTGACTGGCTGACAAATTGGGTGGATTGTTGTACCTTTTCTTAAGAGAAAAGACGGAATGGTTTTAAATGCAAAGGGAAGAATGGTTGGAAGAAAACAAACAATAATGCATTTTCCATTTCTCTCATGAATGAAACCATGGAAATAGCTGGATTTAAGCTGGAAAAGATGCTTACAACACTTTTTGTTCTTAGCTATTTCAAGATGCAAAACAATTGATGTATTTCCCCTTACATTTAAAGTAGTAATACACTTGATATTTTAAAATTTTGAGATTAAAAATTATTGTTTTTCTCTTGGTTCTCAAACTCTGGTCTTGTGCACCAGCAAGAATGAAACATTTTAGATGCCTCCAATGGGAGATTAAGGTTAGCACTGTTTTGGTGTCAGTGAATGTGATGCTTGTTGGATTTAAGAATGATAAAGCTGGAGAACAAGTTATATATATCTCAGTTATGCTATACATTTTCATCCAGCCAAAGACCTACTTTCAGAGCAATTTTTACTGTGGAATGGATCTTACTATAAACATCATAGCTCCTAATCAGGAAATAAACAGTTTGGTCTTCACTAGGTAGGCAATGTCAAATGATGCTTTATCCACAGTATGGAATCATGCTACAGTAGAAGCCTTTTACAGGATTCTAATATTCTGAAACTGAGTCTGTTCCCATACGCACAGGCAAGACCCACTGCATTATAATAAGGAGAGGGGCTAGCATGCCACAACATGATCTCTAACGTAGTACTAATATGTAGGAGGGTGTTTGGTTACCTTTTCCCCATTCCTTCAAATAACAATGTGATTTAATTCTCATTTATAGGAGAATTTTCTTATAGCTTGAATATTAAAATATTTATAAAATGCCATATATTATTGAAAGATGAAAAATACAATGTCATTTAGACATATCTATTGACAAGTAAAATGAAAACTGGGACAAATAAAAACACTAAAGGCTAGTTAAAGTGGCATATTTTATATGTAAGCTATGGTTAGAAACTGAAAAAAAAAATAGAAAGGGAATTTAAACATAATCATACTCAACATAGCAAGATAGTTATCTCATGCATAGGATAAAAATGAAAACCAGAGGTGAATTACACTGACAGTACTATTTTTTTAGTTCAAGATAATGTCCCATTATCGCACAGATATAGATTATATTTGTAAGTCAAAATATGTAAGCAATCATTAACTTGTCAAATGATAGATAAAAGACATCACTGCAGCCTAATGCAGGCCATCTTCCACTTCATTCATTTGGCTTTCAGACTGTTTCATCATCACTCATATCCCAAATCTGAAATAAGAAAACAAGTAACATTTCAGTATCTCAAGTATGCTTCCAAAATACTTTATAAAACCACAAACTCAAATTATGGATCATCCATTCTGGAGGTAGTCAAATAGTATTAGTGGAAATAACAGCTCAGTGAATTTGAGATTTTTTAAATCAGTAAATCATTTGCAAATCAATCTTTTTAGTTGCACACACACTTTGGCACTTGTAGTTGTTTCCTATAATAGTCTGGAAGAATGACTTGATTGGTTTTCTGACCTATTACTTTGGCTGTTTGCTATTCATCGTATATGACGTGTGGCTGGTCCCTTGGTATTGTTTCTGAATGCTGATTGTTTGACAAATAAAAGAAAAACAACAAATGATGAATAATAAATGTTTTCAATATAAAATGTTAGGAATATGTGATCAGCTGGAAGAATCAGTGACCACCCAAATATTTGAGAATAACCAGCAGTATGACCCACAAATAGCAGCTAATTTAATTCAGTCTGAAAATGTATATATTACAAATTTGTTTCCCTTCTCATTTTTAGATGCACAATCTGAGTATTCAGCTTTAGCCTGAAATGCTTGGCTCTTCAGACATAATTTTTCAAATAAATTATTCAGAAGACACCCTTAAATAAAATACACATTTTAATTTTAATTACTACAGTACAAAAACTTGTTTCCAAAATGTTTCTGTCCTTTCTGTCCATTCCTGCTCTCCTTTCACACCCCTTCCACATTGAAGAGAGCCCTTAAAGCAGGGCTACTCAACACGCGGGCCCGCATGCGGCCGATGGCCCATTTGTTTGTGGCCTGTGGGTGGGAGCCAAACCAAAAAAGTAGTCAATAGAATGGTCTTCTGTTGATGTGAGTTTTAGTAGTTAAATTCCTGTACTGTCATTGCTTATTAAAAGTGCTGTCATATGGGTGGGTAAATATTACATTTTATTAATATCAGCAGAACTGACTTAAATGGGGCCTGTGTGTTGTGTAGTCTTGCCTTAATTTTTGTATTCATGCCCATCAGTGTGAAAGAAGCTATTTGCATGTATATGCAACCACACTTAAGTTGCGGCCCTTGGCATTTGCTTTATCATTGTGGCCCCTGGGGCTTCCAAAGTTGAGTAGCCCTGCCTTAAAGGAACAACATCTCTTTTCTTTCAGATAGCTAGACAAAAGCATTTCCCTTTCTTCACTTCTATTTGATGAACTAGTTTTAAGAGAATCCCCCCACCAAAATAAGTACATTAGTAAGATATAAAATCCTTTGTTTTGACTAAAAACTTTGGACACAAAATTTTAACAAACATATCTATTATGGAGATCAGACAAAATAAAATAATATTCTTGTTTTCTAAAATTACTGTACTTTGTTATGAACAAAACTGCACTGACCCATTAATTTAAAAAATGTTTTTGTTTCGGTGTGTTAAATACGTAATAATCTGCTTAAGAGCACATTTAAAATATAACAATCTTAGAAATACTTAAGAAAATGCAAAAACCAGAAGAGAGGTGCATTATGTATTTCATAATCTTTCATGTTGTATTCAACAGGATAGCTGATTTGCCCTTACTTACCAAGTTTTTGCAAACAAATCTCTGACTAACTTCAGGGTATATCAAGTAACCTGTGACTGGCAATTTTTATTCCAAAATTTAGTGTTTTTAATTAGGTACCTTCTGCATGTCCAGTCTTCACAATCTGGCATACAGTGGAAAACATGCTCCATTTTCTTCAGAAAGAAATTTTAGAAAGGTGTTTTTTTCAAATGTCGTTGGCTATATCTGTGTTCAGCGATTTGTCTGGAAGGGGTGAGCAGCGAAGGGGAGGGAAGAGAGGAGGAAGACAGAGCGCAGATGGAATATGGGCGGGGCCACTGGCTGGGAGCTTGTCTCCCCAAGTAGCAGCTTCACCCACTACCCACAGTCTTTGGCTTTGCTGACAGGTTGTAATATTATTAATTTTCTTCTTAAATGTGCTAGAAATTCACCTAAAACTTGGACCATTCCATTCAATGTCTTAGCTAAATGCCACAGGCAGACTACCGTGCTTGGTGCTTCTGACTACAAGAACAAGATGGGCATTTCCAAGGCACAGATCTTGGAGCACAAAAGGTTAGCTCACCATAATAACTGAACCTAGAAACAATGAACATTGCCTTAGTGATATTCTCTTTCTTAGCTGTGTCTATTGAGTAACAGGCCCGCTTTATCTGCCTGGAAGTGCTGTGTGTTGGCATTACGGTGACTACCCTCTTCTTTTACATCCTGATTGATGAAAAAACATGTGCCAGCAGAAGCACAAGATGCCAACATTTATTTAGACCGTAAACTCTTCAGGCTGCAGAGCATCACTCTATTTTTACAGAGCCTAGCAAAATGAGGTCCTGTTCTTGTTTGGCTTGAAGCACTACTACAATACAAATAATAAATAAAAACTACTACATTTTCAGAGGGACTGTAATTGACATTTGCATACAATTTCCGTTAACACCTATCCCTGCAAAACATGACCATTCTAGAATTTGGATAATCACTGACAAAGCCCCACAAAACACTGGACACAGGAACATACAACACATAGTTCTCTGTAAAGCACGTTTTTTCAATAGTAAGATTTTCTCAACTCCTGAAGTCATTGCAAAATGGTAGTATAAAAATCCTTCTGGAAAATACTGACAGAGCAGTTTGTTTACAAAAGGAAAAAGAGTTGATGAGTGGCTTAGAGTTTGCCAATGAAAATACAAGTGTCCAGCTCAACATTCAGGGTCAAGGATGTGGAAAATAAATATGAAAGAATTATCTTTAAATAGAGTTTATGGTATGAATCAAGCTGACAAAAGGCAAGAAATTCAAAGTTCAAGATGATATTCCATCCTCAGCTAACCCCACTTCGAGTTTTTCAAACTTTGTAAAAATAACAAGGACAGATTTTAACCCTTGCTCTTTTGTGAGCAGGAGATACTAAACACATTTACAGATGTGCAGTAGGATGAATTGAAGGCAAAGTGTTCACAATTTTCTTTTAAACAAACATAATGAAAGAAGTCAAAGTAACAGCTCCAAAAGTTGTCTTTATCCATGGAAAAATATATCAGGCTCCTATCCAGCTTCCCCTCATTGTGCTAGCAGTGTACCTCATTTCTGTTCTGAGCACAGGGGGTGAGGATGAACATAGGGTCATGTGACCTGCACTCCACCCCAATGTGACTCCTTCCCACACCACTCCTAGCCCAGGGGAGGGCCGAGATAAGCCCCCTCCATCTCAGGCCCCACTCTTGCCCTGCCTCTCCCCTGCTCTGGTCTCTCCCTGCCCTGCCTCTTGTCCCAACCTCCCCCAAGCAATGTGGCTCGGGGGACTAGCAGGGGTCTGTATCAGCAACAGGGTCAGCCCTCCTGCATTCACCAGCAAGGGGAAGTGGAGTAATGCTGCCCTCGCCTGCTCCGCACCCCCAGATAATAATTTACAGGTATTAAACTATTATGCAAACATCTGGGATTGAGACATAATATATTTCAGAAAAATGGTAATAACTTACTCCCAAAATAGGATTTATATACAGCACAGATTGCTCACATACTGGAAAGGGAGACCCTAGGGAAAAGGGGATTGAGGGTGCGGGGGGGTGGCCTGGAGGTGGGGAAGCCCTGTCTCCGGGGGGTTCTGCAGTCCCGCCCTCACACAGCCCTGGGGGGGGAGGGGCTTAATAGGGGCTGGCTGCTGGGGTGTTGGTGGGGGGGGGGGGAGGAAGAAGGGGGAGCTTGGGGTCCTCCCAAGGGCTCAGACACCCCCTTTAATTCTCTGTTTTGTGTCGTTGTTTGTCTCCTTCTGCAGGTGGTGAGGGCCATTAACACCATCCTGCTGCGTAGGGTCATCTGCCTGGGAGACCTGGATCCTCTTGTGGTTGGATTTGCCGCCCTGGGCTTCCACAACTGTGGGGGGGGCTATAGATGGAACCCACATCTGCGGACAGTCAGAGTTAATGACAGGGGAGGTAATAAAATAGGCAAATAATGAACCAGCTGTCAAACTTGGCCAGTCTGTACAGAACTCAACAGATATATGAATGCTCCTGTTATGTTCAATACCTAATGTATGTTTAAACTTCAGTTTATGGATTCTTAAATTCAGGCCCAGGCCCACGGCGGACAGAGGCTGCTATGTGGGAGCTCGGATCCCCCTGCTGATAGAGAGGCAGCAGTGCAGGGTGGCAGGGGGCTCCCTGAAAGTGGGGCTAGAGCACACTGGCTGACATCCCCAGGGAATACAGAATAGTCGAGTAATCAATACTACTCAAGTACCCGATAGCTAACATCCCTAGTGCAAGCAGGTACCAGGAGGAAGAACCTGTGGTAAGGAAGGTGCTAGGGAAGGCTGTACGGAAGTGACCCAAGGATTTGTGGCTATCATGAAGCTGTTATCAGGATACAATAAAAAAAAGTGAACACATATAAAATAGACAAATCAGATTTTAGAACAGAGGCGGTATGGGGGGGAGGTTAATGTCTATGAGATAATGATATTAGAGGTGATAATTGGGAAAGCTATCTGTGTATCCCTTTGGTATATATGGTCATGCCAATTTTCTTCCACAATTTGATCTGAGGAAGTGGGTCTGACCCACGAAGGCTCATCACCTAATAAACCATCTTGTTAGTCTTTAAAGTGC
This sequence comes from Pelochelys cantorii, assembly GCA_032595735.1. Taxonomy (NCBI): domain Eukaryota; kingdom Metazoa; phylum Chordata; order Testudines; family Trionychidae; genus Pelochelys; species Pelochelys cantorii. The sequence goes on from CM064336.1 coordinate 43,673,952, forward strand.
TGCAGAGTCCTGTCTTTTGTTTCAGCAAAACCAGACTAACATGGCTACATCTCTATTACTTTCCTCCTAAAGTGTACGAGCACGGACCATCAAATCTGGTATGCTGCTTCCTGTAATCCTAACTTAAAGCAAGGTCAGTTGTGCCAGGACAGTGGGGTATGCATGGAATGTGATTCTTTCTTCTCAGACAGAAAGGGAGGGATGTGATAGCAGGAACAGTTATACTCACGTATGACCATAGGTGGGGCAGCAGGTATCCCAGCCCTGGGGAGCAGTTGGGGGGGGGGGGGCGAAGAGAGGCACAGCCCCTGTTGCTTCACAACAGCCCTAGGGATCAACACTATAATTTTATTAAATTAAATTTTTAATCTCATAAAAAAATCAAGTTATTTTTACAGGATCTGTTTTCTATAAACCCGCCCATTAACACCCTCCTCTCTCTTCCCCCCCAAAATCATGGAACTGGTAGGAAATTTGCCTTCATAGAATCATAGGGCTGGAAGAGACCTCAGAAGGTTATCGAGTCCAGCCCCGTGCCCAATGCAGGACCGACCCCAACTAAATCAATCCAGCCAGGGCTTTGTCAAGCTGAGACTTAAAAGCCTCTAGGGATGGAGATTCCACCACCTCCCTAGGTAACCCATTCTAGTACTTTACCACCCTTCTAGTGAAATAGTTTTTCCTAATATCCAACCTAGACCTCCCTCACTGTAACTTGAGACCATTGCTTCTTGTTCTGCCATCCGTCACTACTCAGAACAGCCTCTCTCCATCCTCTTTGGAACCTCCCTTCAGGAAGTTGAAGGCTGCTATCAAATCTCCCCCCACTCTTCTCTTCTGCAGACTAAATAAGGCCAAATCCCTCAGCCTCTTCTCATAGATCAAGTGCTCCAGCCCCCTAATCTATTTGTTTGCCCTCCGCTGCACCCTCTCCAATGAGTCCACATCCTTTCTGTAGAGGGGGCCCCAGAATTGGATGCAATATTCCAGATGTGGCCTCACTAGTGCTGAATAAAGGGGAATAATCGCTTCTTTAGATCTGCTGACAATGCTTCTCCTAATGCACCCCAATATGCCATTAGCCTTCTTGGCTACAAGGGCACACTGTTAACTCATATCCAGCTTCTCATTCACCAAAATCCCCAGGTCCTTTTCTGCTACCTAACCAGTCAGTCTCCAGTCTGTAACAATGCTTCGGATTCTTCCATCCCAAGTTCACTCTGCTTGTATTTTCTACCCCCTTTCCATCCTATATCTGTCCTGTCTGTTTAGATTGCAAGCTCTTCAAGGCAGGCTCTCTGTTTGTATATTGCCTACTACAATGAGTCCAACCCTTGGTTGGTCGTTGGGCAATGCCATAATAAACATGATTGACAATAATAATTGAATGAGAATGCTTTCCAGAATCAGAGCCTATGTATGTTATTTCTTGGTCTGAGGGGAGTTAGGTGCTCTTATGTGATAAACAAGCATTGCATTTAATACTAGGCTGAATTTCAGCCTTAACATTCTCAGAACACACACACGCACACTAAAAGACTTAGTCGGTGCTGCTCAGGTCCTTTAGAGCAGGGGATCGGGGGTGTGCAAGGTGCAGAGGGTCAGGGTAAGAGGCTGGGGTGTGGGAGTCAGGATTGGGGGTGAGAGGGGCTCAGGGCAGGATGTGGGGTGCAGGTGTCAGGACAGGTTTAACACAAACGGAAGGAAGTTTTTCTTCACACAGTGCACAGTCAATTTGTGGAACTCCTTGCCAGAGGATGTTGTGAAGACCAGGACTTTAACAGGTTTCAGAAAAGAACTAGATAAATTCATGGACTCCAAGAATCATAGAACACTAGAACTGAAAGGGACCTTGAGAGGTCATTGAGTCCAGTCCCCTACCTTCACAACAGGACCAAGAACTGTCTAGATCATCACTGACAGGTATGTGTCTAACCTGCTCTTAAATATCTCCAGTGATGGAGATTCTACAACCCCCTTAGGCAATTTATTCCAGTGTTTAACCACCCTGACAGTTAGGAAGTTCTTCCTAATGTCCAACCTGCCCACTGCTTCTTGTCCTATCCTCAGAGGCCAAGGAGAAGAATTTTCCTCCCTCCTCCTTATAACACCCTTTCAGATACTTGAAAACTGCTATCATGTCCCCTTAGTCTTCTCTTTTCTAAACTAAACAAGCCCAGTTCTTCCAATCTTCCCTCATAGTTCCTGTTTTCTAGACATAAAGGGTAACAAGACGACATTCTATAAATATATTAGAAGCCAGAGGAAGACCAAGGACAGGGTAGGTCCATAGCTCAGTAAAGAGGGAGAAACAATAACAGAAAACTTGGAAATGCCAGAGGTGCTTAATGACTTCTTTGTTTTGGTCTTCACCAAGAAGTTTCATGATGAAGGGATGCCTAACATAATGAATGCTAGTGGAAATGGTGTAGTTTAGAAGTTAAAATTAAAAAAAAGAACAAGTTAAAATTTACTTTGAAAAGTTAGATGTCTGCAAGTCACCAGGGCATGATGAAATGCATCCTAGAATACTCAAGGCGCTGATGTAGAAGATATCTGAGCCTTTAGCTATCATCTTTGAAAAGTCATGGAAGTCGGGAGAGATGCCACAAGACTGGAAAAGGGCAAATATAGTGCCCATCTATAAAAAGGGAAATAAGAACCACCAAGGAAACTACAGACCAGTCAGTTTAACTTCTGTGCCAGGGAAGATAATGGAGGAAGTAATTAAGGAATTCATTTGCAAACATCTGGAAGATAACAAGGTGATAGGTAACAGACAGCATTGATTTTAAAGAAAAAATCATGTCAAACCAAATCTGATAGCTTTCTTTGATAGGGTAAGAAGCCTTGTGAAAGGTGTGGAGTGTCCATCACTGGATATATTTAAGAGCCGGTTAGATAGACATCTATCAGGGATGATCTAGACGGTGCTTAGTCGTTCCATGAGGGCAGGGGACTGGACTTGATGACCTCGCAGGTCCCTTCCAGTTCTTGTGTTCTATGATTCTGTGATTCAATAAGGACAAATTCAAAGTACTACACTTAGAAAGGAATAATCAGCTTTGCAAATACAAATTTATTTAACATATCTACAGTGTTATTTGATTATAATCTAGAATTATCTACATGAGGAACAAATTTAATGATGGGCTCATGAATCTAGCAGAGAAAGGTACAAAATGAACCAATGACTAGAAGTTGAAGCTAAGCAAATTCAAATTGGAAACAAGGCATAAATTTTTAACAGTGAGGGACTGGGTAATTAACCATTGAAACCATTGGCTTTCAGTAGTCACTTTGTGGTGAGTCTGCACTATTTCTCAGCAGTTTTTCCTGAGTTTGTCATCCTCCACTGTGACCCATTGTGTGGCACAGTGATACCTGGAACTGAAGCCAGGATAAGGGCCAAGGTCAGAGTCAGAAATCATGTCAAGAGTCTGAACTGGAGTCAGTATCCGGATAGGGCATGAAAGCAAGGACCTGGAGTGAGGCATGAAAGCAAGAATGGGGAGCAGACGGAGGTCTGAGATAAGGAGAGCAGGAACAAGATAGGAGGCAGGAAGCAGGCATATTGGCAGGATCCATAGTAGCAGCCAGACAGCAACTCAGTTAGGTGCTTGGACAACTTCCTTTGGCTTCAATAGTGCATTGCAGGCAATCAGTGGGTCTGGATGTCTCCCCGCCCCCCCACCGGAAGCTTTGTGGGTATGGCTCTGTGCAAGTTACTTTGCTAGCCCCCTTCACTGATTTGGATAAGGTGTTGCATGGCAGCCACAGTTTAAACACTGCCTGGGGACACAGAGGACTAAAGTTGAGGTCTGTGATCCTGCCTGGTATGAGTCTCACAATAATTTTTTTCAGGTAATTACAGGAATTCCCTGCCTTGCGATGGCCCAAATTGCAACCCCCTGCACTTATGGCCCTTTTTTTAAGTGCGGAAGGGTCCGAAAACCCCCGACTTACATCCGGGGCCCGCATTTACGATGGCGCACGGTGCCTATCGTAAATGTGGGTTCGAGTTACGACGCCCCTGACTTGTGACACTATCCCAGGAACCGATCGCGTCACAAGTCGGGGGCAGCCTGTAATGATGTCACCTTTCAGAAATAGCATGAATGAGATTATAACTTACTAATCACACACATACAAAATTTCATATTATGGATAAGAGAAAATTATAAAATTCAACTCCCTGCTTTCATCTCTCATACAAAACACATCACAGACCATGAAATGTGGTGTCCTCCCATGAAATCTGGCCTTTTGTGTGCTTTTACCCTATATTATACAGATTTCATGGGGGAGATGAGTTTCTCAAATTGTGGGTCCTGATACAAAAAGGGAGTTGCAGGGGATCACAAGTTTATTTTAGGAGGGTTACGGTATTGCCACCTTTGCTTCTGTGCTGCCTTCAGAGCTGGGCAACTGGAGGACAGTGGTTGTAATGTTGGCTGGGTGCCCCAGCTCTGAAGGCAGTACTCTGCCAGAAGCAATGCAGAAGTAAGGGTGGCAATACCATACCCACGTTACCCTTACTTCTGCAATGCTTCTTTCAGCACTGGGCACCCGGAGAATGTCACCTGCTAAGGTTTAGCTCTGTAGGCAGCAGTGCAGAAATAAGGGAAGCACAGTTCCATACCATTCCATCCTTACTTCTGTGCTACTGCTGGCAGTAGTTCTGCCTTCAGAGCTGGAGTCCTGGCCAGAAGCCACCACTCTCCAGCAGTCCAGTTCTGAAGGCAGCACACTGCCACCAACAGCAGCACAGAAGTAATCCCTGCAATAACCTTGTGATCCTTCACATGACTCCTTTTTGGGTCACGCCCCCTACAATTACAACGCTATGAAATTTCAGATTTAAATATATGAAATCATGAAATTTACTACTTTAAAAATCCTATGACCGTGAAATTGACCAAAATGGACCATGAATTTGGTATCGCCCTGCTTATTAGCATTGAAAATATGTCCTGAGCAGAGATGTAAAAAACTCCCCAAAAAGTTAACCAGTTAAACAATTTATTTAACCACTTAGCCGCTGGTCGTGGATAGGCAGGCTGCTCTGGCCCTGGCTTGCTGCAGCACGGCAGGGGCTGCTCCGGCCGTGGGGGCTGCTGCATCTCGGTCCCATCATGGCCAGCAGAGATTGCTATGGCCTGGCCCCGCTTTGCTGTGAGCAGCTGCTCCAGCCTGGCCCAGCCATGCCGCTGCTCCAGCCACACCACTCATGGCGGATGGAGTCCTGCCAGGTAGGCTGCCATAGGCAGGGGGCAGGTTTCACTGGTGGGGCCCTCCAGTTAACCTGTTACCCAGGAAGCATGCTGGTGAGGCATATACTTACTGAGTAACCAGTTAACCTTTAACATCCTTAGTCCTGAGCGCACATTTTGCAATTCCTTCATCCCCTTCTCCCCCCCCTCCCCCAAAAAATACATGAACAGTAAGGAAACATCTATAAAAGGAGTATCAACGACATATATATAAGTGCTTAGTTCTGTTCTGGATTCATATCCTGATGAATGACAGAACCTGTGACATGACTTGTCAGTCGTGATGGGTATTTTCTGCTGTACCTAAGTAATAGTTCATCTCTCGGAGAATGGGCTATAACAATTTGGATGTGAGCTCCACATTAGAAGAGCTCAGAGAGGTTAGGAATATGAGAGAATCTAAATGACAAACTAGAGAATATGATACTAATAAATTGAAGGGCATGAATTCACTTTTATACAAAATACAGAGAAATCTGGGATTCACGGTATCACAAAACCAAGTATACATTTACAAAAAAAAGCATGTCTTTTACTGCACAACCAACATTAAAAATATCTTGGTTGATAATGAGGTGAAAAATATACCCCCTAGCTTTTCCCTGCTAAATTTTTCAAATGTTTCCCTCCAACATCTCATGACAACAGGAAAAGCAAGACACAAAGAAACCAAAAAACAAAATGAAAAACAAACAACTCCCCCACATCCTTCCCCTGACACAATCAAACAAAAAACCAAACCACCAAAACAAAAGAAAACATGCAGAAAATAGAGGGGACTTATTCTCCAGGGGTGCTATGTTACAGAAAATGCCCTTTTCTAGTCCAAAGCGTTTATTTTGTTAGAATGATATTCCCTTAATAGGAAACTCTCTGGTATAAAGCCTATTATGCTGGCTCACAAATTCTGGAGTCAAACAGAACTCCAAACTCAAGTGGATTTGATGATCTGCTGATGTCCTAATTGTACTTTGCGGAGAATATTAACCATAGTTATAATTATAATACAATTCATTTGTTTATGGCATAAATCGAGTGCTCTTTCACTACATCTCTGAAACTAACTTTAAGACACATACCTTTTGTCTGATACCTGCAAATTGTCTTTCAGAGCACAGAATCCTTGTCACTGAAAAGGCAAATCACAGTTGGGTTTCCAGTAGAAATTATTTGTAATTTATCAATGAAGGAGACTCACTGACTATGAAAATATGAGTGGCTACTATTGAACCTAAGGGGTTCACAACTCTTGCATATAGTTTTATGAAAAAATGATGTTACATACTGGAATTTCAACTAATCTCTTCCATATATAAAGGTATTTAGAAATTTCATACCCATCTAGGACAACTTCTCATTTGAAATTCTCCTTAAAACTCTGAGAATTAGAATCTCAAATTAATTTAAGAAAAAACAGTGCATCTAGATCACATGAAAAATACTTAGAGCCAAATTATCATCTGATTTGCAGTGGGCAATACCACCAATTTCAATGAGATTGTGGAGAGTGGAGGCCATCAGTCAGCAATGACTTTGGTCCTTAGGATAAATCGGAATTTTGACTTATTCCAGAGAAAAATCAGGGAAATAGCAACTAAGAAAAAATAAATATATGCATAGAAAGGAGAGATTACTTACCTGATTAAGTTACTGGAGTTCTTCAAGATGTGCTTCCCTATGGGTGCTCCATGTGAGGATGCGCACACACCCATGCACTCTTGATTGGATATTTTTGACAACTGTGTTGGCAGGTCTGTGCCTACAGCCCAGATACCCATCTCTTCCAACATGAGAGTATATTGGGAGTAATGGATCTGCCACCATTTTAGATCCTTCTCAACCACGAAATTCAACAAGAGACTTAGAGGTTGAGCTTGGATAGTGGAGCACCCACAGGGACACATAGCTTGAAGTATTCTAGCAACTGCATGAAGTAACTACTCTTCCTCCTTTGAGTAATAGCCCTTTGAGTGCTCAGGAGCCTCCCAACCAGTACCTCAATCATGAAGGTATTCAATACGGATCATGGAACAGCATCATCTGAAGCAGGATCAACTCTGGAAACAGGCCGAAGAGAGTAGTGAAGAGAGAAGTGTGCGAAGACGACGAGGGTAGCTGCCTCACAGATGTCTGAGACAGGTATATTTTTCCAGAGTGTCACAGATCAAGCACTAATTGAATGATGAATTACCCCTTGTATGAACCCTTTTTATAGCAGGATAGGATGCATCCAGAATCTGAAATAGAATGCTGTTTTGTGGATATTGTATGTCCTGTAATTCTTTGAGACGAAGAGCTCAGGGGAACCTTCAAAGGATCTAACCACGTTATCGACAAACACCTAGGTCTAGGTTTACTTGGTCCTGCCTCAGCACAAGGAGCTGGACTTAATTATTTTCCAAGTTCCTTCCAGTCATACATTTCTATTATTATAGAGCAGGATAAAGCAGGCTGTGGGGTAGAGACTGATACTGTCTGTGCAACACTGTCAACCTACATGGTCAGCTCCTGTAATGAAAGTGTAGTGAAGGGAGAGTGCCAGGTGTTACACTGTGAAGACCCCTCTGAATGTCATGATTGCCTCAAGCCACAAGCCCATCAATTGTAAGATTCTGCAATTCACTGCAATTCTGCTTTTATATGACCATTTCCTTTAATACAGTGGTTCCTAAACTTTTCGGCATCACGCCCCCCTTTTTGATTTTTGAGAAACCCTCATGCCCCCCCTCCCAAAAAAATAACAGCAAAACTTGGGGTGGGATTGACGGGTGTGTGTGTGTGGCTGGGTTGCCTCCAGCCCCCCCCTGGAATTTCTTCACGCCACCCAGTTTGGGAATCCATGCTTTAATAGGAGAACTACTAAACAAACATGGACAATGAAAATGATTAGTAAAAGACACATCTTCACACCAGTATTGAACTTACATGGTAGGAGAGTCTGATGTGACTCTGTAAACTCTTTAAACTGCTTTAGATTTTTTTTTTGATCAGTTAAATTCAACATCTGTTGGGTTAATAGGTCTTTTGTGAATACTTTCTCTATATGACCTTGCTTACAATACTCCTTATTTAATCTTTCCCTTTTCCCTTTTTAATCTTTCCCTTTTTCTTTCCTTTTTTATCTGTCCCCCTAGAGCAGTTTTAACAAAGTGGAAACCCACTTGTTCTCCTGTTGGTCTTATTTTCATTTCCAGAGTGCACTAGCAAGACTACTCTTTAACCAGTTGCTGGCTTGATAGATGAACTTTATTTTAAACTGTCAGCATTTTTTCTTCTAATACATTCAGATATGACTTTTATGAACACAAATGATTTGTTTCGTTAACTGTAGTGACTAACTCACCAATTAAGAATTAACTACCTACATGCTCTGTTGGACTACATTATTTGGAGTACACTAGAAACTGATTTCTCAAGAGGAGAAATGAAATAAACCCAATACACTAGTAACAGCTGTCTTGCTGCACAATTATTTTTTAAATCAAAACTGACTCTGTTCTGTGCACCCAAGCCTGCTGAAATGCTGCAACAAATGTACTATTTCTATGCTCTCCTAGTAACATGTATTGTGTGACAAACCATACTCCGTAGCTCTGTAAGCAGAGAATGTTGCAGATGTGCTTCAGCACCTTAAAGGCTTCCAGTTGCTTACAAGCCAAACAGCTTGTTTTGGCTTACAGTCCTCTCCCCCTGACATGGGACTACTTTGATCTTTCTGATTGTTATATGAATGCAATTATATTCATTTTAATGGATCAACAGGGAATGCAGAAAGAACACACTAATCCCACTTTGAATGATGGTGTGAGAAGCTACTTTTAACAGTTTGATCTCAGGTCTGCAAATGTATTTAGTGTGCGCTTGAAATGGAAAAATGCACCAAGGCTGTTACATGCCTTTTCTATAAAATACCTTGTACTATCACCAGAAGATGCCCTGCAATATTAAGATTGTTATTCCTTCTCTGAAGCCCTAATTCCATATTATTGTCAATCCCACACTTTCTTCACAAACCGCTCCTATTCTCCAATTAAAATAAATGAAAATACATTTGCAAAATGATGCTCCCTCATTCCCATGAAACAGCATTATAATTTAAACATAACTTATGTGTTACAGAACATCTTTTCATAAGTATACATTATACAGAATATAGCAGAGCTTGCAGTTACACCATTGTGAGCTGTGATCTTGTCAGATAACTCACATGAAGGCGTGTCAAGCCAAAACAGCATTTGATTCAGAAAACATTCTACTATTTCAAAAAGCATTGTGAGAGAGTCACTCTTCCTTCTGAATTAATGTCCACATCACCATCTTCAGAAACTGATTTTGCACTAGGGATGCTGGCTTTCAGATGATATTAAAAAGATAGCTGTAATCCAGGGATGCCAAAACATAGGGCCCAAGGAACAGATATGGTCTGTGTCTTTGACTTCCCATGAATTATCTAGACAACATTGGAGTCCACACCACTGGAGATTGGGGGTGTGATTTGTAAAGTGCACCTGTGTGTTGGGCATTAATTCCCCACTACGTAGACTTAGCGTGTGCATTAACGTTGCCCTGGTTTCAAACAGAACTACATCAATGTATACTAAGGTAATATTTAGTACATATCAACAGAGGAGTTAGATCACAACACCCTCTTGAAGTCAATAAAGCAGGGGTGGGGAACCTTTTTTGGGTCAGGGGCCACTGACCCACAGAAAAATCAGAGGCTGCACACAAGCGAGAAACAAAAAACCCTCACCCCTCACCAGCGTGGGCTCCCCAATGCTGGGAGGAGCTCTGAGCCCCAGGGACTAGATACAGGCAAGCCAGGGGGTGCATCCAGCCCCCAGGCCATAGGTTCCCCACTGCTGCTATAAAGCATACCCCTGTAGTCTAGACAAGATCTACTTTTTTTTTTTTTTTTAAAGATAACTGTGGCAAACTTGTAGCAGTCTCATGTCTACATGAGGTTGGGTCTGAATCCCAGTGAGTAACATTAGTCTGCACATTAGATCAAAGCAGTCCCATGTGGAGGAGGGAAAACTGAGCCAAAACAGATATACTTAAAGGCTGTGTCTAGACTGGCCAGTTTTTCCGGAAAATCAGCCGCTTTTCCGGAAAAACTTGCCAGCTGTCTACACTGGCCGCTTGAATTTCCGCAAGAACACTGACGATCTCATGTATGATCGTCAGTGCTCTTGCGGAAATACTATGCTGCTCCCGTTCGGGCAAAAGTCCTTTTTGCGCAAAGCTTTTGCGCAAAAGGGCCAGTGTAGACAACATGGTATTGTTTTGCGCAAAAAAGCCCCGATGGCTAAAATGGCGATCGGGGCTTTCTTGCACAAAAGCGCGTCTAGATTGGCCAGGGACGCTTTTCTGCGGAAAAGTGCTTTTGCGGAAAAGCGTCTGTGCCAATCTAGACGCTCTTTTCCGCAAATGCTTTTAACGGAAAACTTTTCCGTTAAAAGCATTTGTGGAAAATCATGCCAGTCTAGACGCAGCCAAAGGGAGCATACAGAAACCTGTTGGACAGCACTTCAATCTACCTAATCACTCTTTAAAAGATCTCCAGGTGGCCGTCTTATCACAAATAAATTCTACCAGTCAAATACACAGAGAAGTGCTGGAATTACAATTCATCCGCAAGTTCAATTCTCATGCTAATGGGCTCAATTGGGATGAGGGATGGCTGGGCCATTACCAACCTAACATTCAATGGAGGTGCAAACAGCTCTTTATGTAGATTCTTGTGTTAGTATCCCCCCTATCTATTGACTTTGATCCTTATCTGCTTTGTTTTAACTATCCAGTCTTCAGGTACTTACCGATTGCCTATTTTGCCTTCCTGTTTTTCCCTTTGATTTTTTCATAACCTCTGGTCCTTGTTTCCCACCCCCCCTTCCTTTTTTTTCCTTTCCCCTTCTCCCCTATTTATTTTGGGTCAGCACATCCTAAACTCAAAACTCTGGTCATCTGAAGAAGTGGGCTGTGCCCACGAAAGCTCATGATACCATCTACATGTTTTGTTAGTCTATAAAGTACTACCAGACCAGTTTTTGTTTTTTAAGTTTATCGAAAACAAGTTATTTGGCTTGTAAGCGATTGGAAGATTTAATGATCAAACGGGACCGCTGGGCAGCAATCTAGCAAAATTAAACTATGCCAAGTGGCAGGATGTCAGGTCAGGCCCTCCCATATGAAATGAGTTTGACACCTCTGCCCTAATCAGTTGCCATCATGTAAGATCCGATTGCATTTTTTTTTGCTTTTTAATAGTGAAAAAATTGATATTTGTTTATCAGTTTGTAAAGTACTTCGGGGGTCTTTAAAATATGATTATAGATGGAAATAAAAAAAGATTCCATGATTGATTTTTTTTTTGTTCGGAACAAAACCTGGATTGCTAGTGCAATCTAAAACACAGGAGGATCGTTATATGAACCAAGAAGAGAAGAAGCAGAACACTATTGCTTGCAACGTCTCTGTTAAGTCTGACAAACTTTCTAATGAGCATTTTCAGAATGTTAATCTGAGGGCTTGGGATTTAAACTCAGGGAAGGGTGAAGAAGATTGTACTGTATAGCTGCAGTGTGAGGACTTAGACTGGCAAATGATTCTATTCAAAATAAACAGCTTACAAGAACTACTCTGATAATCGCTCTCTTTATTTTGGCAACATATAACCCACATGCCTAAATATAGATCTCATTTTGTGTAAATTTGTGTACTCTTGCTACAATGTATCCATTAAAAAGCTGTACTCTGGTATGCAACTCCATATACGTTCATTTGATTCTTGACCCCTTTCAGTTCCATAAACTTCATCCTAACATGCAATCCTTTGGCCCCAGGGAATATCCTTTCAGAAAGGCATACTGTGTTAAGATTTTATTCATCCAGAGTTGTCCTGGCCATAGCACGGTTTGGGGGTGGCTGCCCCCATCCCCATGCTTTAGAGTTTAAATTTGTTCTTCCCAGGTCTGTACTTTTCCAAAACTTAATCATTAGCAATTTCTTTCATTTCTCTGGAAAACAGAATGCATCTCTATGGGTTAAACATTCTGGTGTCCAGAACCTCCACTGCAGAAAGGCTGTCACAACGGCTATGCATTTTGTAAATACATGCCGATAACTAAAAGAGAGGACTGGGAATTGGTAATGGAGAGATGAAAGCATTAGTCTGTCAATCAAGGCTGTCATATCAATCACCCGGATCCAGAGAGAGAATGATAGCAGCTAGGGAGACCATGTGAAACCTCATTTTTTTCATTAACTGGCTGAGGTTGCGAACATCCAGAACAGGCTAAAGCCCACCCTTGGATCAGGGGATAAGAAAGTAATGGGAGTAGAACCCCAGTGACCCTGAATTCTTGAGGGACCTCTTCCACTGTTCTTGACTGCAGGAGTGACTGTACCTTCTGAAACAGAAAATCCTTGTGAGAGGGGTCCCTAAAGAGGGACCGGGAGGGTGGAAAATGGAAGGGAATAGCCTAGTTCCACCATGCTTAAGTCCCAGCAATCTGAGGTAATATGGGCCCAAGCAAGGTAGAAGTGGGATAACTGATCCCCAAACACAGGGGAAATATCCAGGATAGAGACCGGAACATCATCCATGAGAGCACCTTCAAAAGTTCTTTTTAGGGGCTGGGAACTGCCTGGACAAATTTTGCTCATAGTTATTAGAGGAGTTAGGTGGCTCCTTCCGGTTCCCCCAGTTATACCTTCCGATATAGTCCTGCCTCTGATCGGATAGCTAATAACAGGGTGGGGGTAGTATGTGTGTGTGTGTATGGCTTGAAGGGCTTCATTGGTGGGGCTGGGGTATGGAGGCCCAACAGCTTTAGGGTTGCCTTAGCGTCCTTTTGGCTATGGAGCCTACAATCAGTCTGCTCTGCAAACAGCCCAGAGCCATCAAAAGGCAGGTGCTGGATCTCTGGAGGAATTCCTGAGACTTGAAGCCAGGCACTTCTGTGCACAACACTGCCACTGAGTCAGCCATGTCTAGCATCACCTGGAGAGAGGACCAGGATAAGACCTTATCTTCCTTCCAAGAGAGCTATAAATTCGAGTGGGATTCCACCGGAAGGAGTTCCTTCAACTTTCCCAATAACACCCAGGAATTGAAATTATAGTGACTAAGAATCGCTTGCTGATTTGATATTTTGAGTTGAAGCCCCCCTGTTGAATAAACTTTCTGGACTAGGAAGTCTAGGTTTTTTTTGCCTCCTTCGTAGGTTCTTGCTGACCCTGCCTCTCCTTTGTGTTCACTGAATCCACCACAAACATTCCTGACCGTGGGTGTTTCTACAAATATTCATAACCCTTACATGTAACAAAATATTTCCTCTCCACACCTTTCACTATGGGAGGAATAGAGGCTGGAGTTTGCCACAAGGACTTCATGGGTTGTATATTATTTTAATAAAGATTGAAGCCACCCTAGAGGGTCCCTCCAGTGCATGGGTTCCCAAACTGGGGGGCGTGCCCTCCTGGGGGGGGGCGTGCAGAAATTCCAGGGGGGGCGTGAGGTGACCCAGTCCTCCCCATCAATCTGCCCCCACCCCCAAGTTTTGCTGCTATTTTTGTTTCTCATCTCCCATCAGTTCCTTTTTTTCCCCCCTCAACAAGTTTTGCTGCTATTTTTTGGGGGGGGGAGGCATGAGGGTTTCTCAAAAATCAAAAAGGGGGCGTGAGGCCGAAAAGTTTGGGAACCACTGCTCCAGAGCAAAGATATTGAACATGGGGTCGAGATCTTCTACAACTTCCTCGTTCTGAAGACCCAAGTTCTGTGCTACCCTGCTGAGTAGTTTCTGGTGGACCCTACTGTCCATGGGTGGTAAAGAAGTGGATAAGCCTGCAACTGGGGAGGAGGAGGAAGAGGCTCCCACTGGTCCTAAATCTTCTTAGTCCTCAAGTTCATGAGAGACCTCCATTGGGGAAAGGTAGGGCACTAGCTAGCTCAATCGTATTCCTGGGCTGTAATGCAGTGCTGGGCTGTGTGCTGATCATGGTGCTCAAAGGTTTAGGTGCAGCTGTGGTGTCAGACACAGTGCCAGGGCTTGTGCAGAGCTGGGTTGTGTGTTGAGCATGGTGCTGGGCTGTGCACAAACAATGTTCAGCCCCTCAGATTTCTATAGCTAGGGAAGCTGATGGGCCTCTTTTATCTGACACCACTGATACTGAACTGGAACTATGGTCTGGGGCTTGATGGTGGGCCCAGGGCATCAAGAAGGACCACTGCTTGGGTGCCAGCCATTGTGGAGCCCAAGGCAGAACAGAGGGTCGTCGCTGTCTGTCCTGGTAATGTGGTGGTGTTGACTCCTGGAGGCATAGGATTCTGGTTTAGAATCTGAGATTGAGCCTGACCTCAAGGACCATGGAGGGGTTATCTCAGATGGCATGGGGGAAGCGGTCCAGGGAGGCTCAGCGCTGAGGCCAAGGGGAACGCTGCTTCATCATGGTAGGCTTGCCTCTAAGACGGTGCCAAGGTGCCTCCAGAAGTCATTCCCAACTGCTGCACAGAAAGCACATTCAGGAATGAAGAGTGCTGGGCCGTCATCTCAATAAGAGCCCTGACCACTTAGGTGTCAGGGGTGGATGGCATGTCCAAATCCCCGATCTGTCTCTCCCACATTGGGGAGTCTATGGGAACTGGACTCAGTGGTTCTTCCTCCAGTGCCGGAGTTGAGTTCCAGTTGCTCTCTTGGTACCGTGGAGTGCTCCAGTATGGGATGCACTCCATTGGCCCTGTCAGTCTTGGTTGTGGGTGATCTCTCTCTAGCTGCTTCTGACTTTTATGCGGCATCAGAAAGGGTGAGCAGTGCCGAGAATTTGCTCCTGTGACCTTAGGGGCTGGAGAATGCCAGTGCGTTTTCTTCAATATCTTCAAGGCCAAGTCCTTCTGAGGCACTGTGCTGCCCCGCACCAAGGATAGTTTGCTGTGTACCAATGAGGAGGGTTTTGGCCCTGAGCCCAGTTGTGCTGATTAAGGGTGAAGGGCTGACTCCATCAGAAGGAGATTAAGTCTAAAATCCCTCTCTTTTCTGGTCCACAAGTGGAAACTCTTGCAGGTCTTGCAATTATCCATGCGATGTGCTTCCCCCAAGTACTTGAGTCATGGGCATAGGCTTCTGGCACAAAGTACACAGTTTAAAGTTGTGGGACTGAGGCATGACCCAGTCCTCAGGGGAGAGGAGGACAGAAGTACTCCCCACTAAAAATGAACTATTCACACTAACTAAAGAATACTTAACCAATTAACTATCAATTATTTACACTGCAATAACAAAAGGCTAGGGAAAAAGCTTGCTCAAAGCAAGTGAAGTAAAGCTCCAATGACTGTCACTGGCAGTAAGGGAGATCCACAGCTGACCGATGGATACTGCTAGGGAAACAACCTTCCAATGACTGTGCATGTGGCATGCACACATCTACTTGGAATCGACATGAGCAATTACTCAAAGAAGTAATAAAAGAAAAGAGGTTCAACCTATACTATCATATACGTGTTTGAGAACCATTTAAAGCACCATGGGACATGTTGTGACTATTTACATGAAAGGTAAATTGGAGAAATGTGCACAAACACAGTTTTCTCAATTCTGGAAAATGAACAGATGCAGAGTGGCTAACTGGGAAATAGCTGCACTGACAGTCCCCACGTGAGTTGAGGATGGGCTAAGTAGTGAAGCTTAACAGGCGCCCATCTACATGTTTTCAGAAGTGACCATTAAAGTTCTAGGTCAGGCCTGCCTCCTCCATTTACAACAGGTGAACGGTATATGGGTGACACTCCAGTAGAAGAGAGATGATGTCGTGCTGTCCAACTCACCTTCAGAACGCAAATCTGCAGACAGTGTTCTCTCCATGAAGTTTTGGGAAACAGAACCAATAATCTGATCAGATCCTGACTTCGGAACAGATGTAGGTGTATGAATTCATCATTGCAGGGTTGCGGTAGCCTCTGTAGGTCTGGTGTGCTATCCCTGTGGATTCTCCTGGTTTTGGTCAGTGACGTATGATCAGTCCATATAGACCCCCTCCAACACCTCCCACTATAGTGGGTGGTTTTCTGAAAACTATCTGATGTGAATCCTATGTCTGTGGTCCCATATGGCTGACTCCTAGACAATTTGGTTTCTGGTTACTGTTGTTCAGGTAGCTTCAGGATGCTAACAGGGAAATTTTGTGCTCTTATTTGTCTTTCTAGTTCTGCATCCTCACAATGTACAAAAATATAAAGTTACAAATAAAATACCAACAAAATACAAAGGAATTGTACAATATCAACCACTACCACTGATGGATTTTTAACATAGGTCACAACAGTTTTATCTGAGGTTTGATATACGGTATGCTAAATTAAATAAAGTTGCTTCTTTGGAAAGAGCTTGATTTTTCAGAATCGCCATACTGAGGGATTAAAGTTTCACATTTTTCCTATTGCCATGTCTACAAAAAAGTTCTGTATGGTGGATAGATAGCCTGGTTTCAATTCCGAAAATAAACATGTACATATCAGCACTGTAACCACACCACACCAATTAGACACCCTTGCCTCAGCAGAAAGGTCAAGAGTTGAATGTCTATTAAGACAGAACTAGTCTTTCCCCTACTAGTAAAAGTGCCCTTTAGGTTAAGGTACAAGCACACTGGTGGGACTATAAAGGAAAGCTAAAAATCCACCATCAGTGCTACATCTCTGTTGAATTAAATGGCAGATTTCAATCTTTTCAGCTGAAATGAATAAGTAGCATTAATTTTATAGGAAATTTTTTGATGGCTACCCAAGAAACAATCTTCGCTTCCTGTATCAGCTTTCAGCAGGGTTTCATGATTGCAAAACTGTACTAACTGGGATTTAATAAAGCAGTGGGAATTACTAATTCAATATTATTAGTCAATGGAATATTAGAGTAGTTCTGCTGCTGTTACTGTAAAGTACAACTCTCCTATCATAGAATCATAGAACTGGAAGAGACCTCAGGAGGTCATCAAGTCCAGCCCCCTGCCAAAGGCAGGACCAATCCTAACTAAATTAACCCAGCCAGGGCTTGGTCAAGCCGAGACTTAAAAACCACTAGGAATGGAGATTCCACCACCTCCCTAGGTAACCCATTCCAGTGCTTCACCACCCTCTTAGTGAAATAGTTTTTCCTATTTTGGCAGATAGGATACTGGACTAGATGGACCTTTGGTCTGACCCAGTACGGCCATTCTTATGTTCTTATGTAATATCCAACCTAGACCTCTCCCACTGTAACTTGAGACCATTGCTCCTTGTTCTGCCATCTGTCACTACTGTGAACAGTCTTTCTCCATCTTCTTTGGAGCCTCCCTTCAGGAAGTTGAAGGCTGCTATCAAATCCCCCCTCACTCTTCTCTTCTGCAGACTAAACAAAATCCCTCAGTCTCTCCTCATAGGTCATGCGCTCCAGCCCCTGAATAATTTTGGTCGTCCTCCACTGGACCCTCTCCAATGCGTCCACATCCTTTCTATAGTGGGGGGGCCCAGAACTGGACACAAGACTCGAGACGTGGCCTCACCAGAGCCGAATAAAGGGGAATAATCACTTCTCTGGATCTGCTGGCAATGCTCCTCTTAATACACCCTAATATGCCATTAGCCTTCTTGGCTACAAGGGCACACTGTTGACTCATATCCAGCTTCTCATCCACTGTAATCCCCAGGTCCTTTTCTACAGAATTGCTATTTAGCCATTCGGTCCCCAGCCTGTAACAATGCTTGGGATTCTTCCGTCCCAAGTGCAGGACTCTACACTTGTCCTTGAACCTCATCAGATTTCTTGTGGCCCAATCATCCAATTTGTCTAAGTCACTCTGGACCCTATCTCTGCCCTCCAACGTATCTACCTCTCCCCCTAGCCTAGTGTCATCTGCAAACTTTCTGAGGGTGCAATCGATGACCCTCATCCGGGTCATTAATAAAGATGTTGAACAAAACCAGCCCAAGAACAGATCCTTAGGGCACTCCGCTAGAAACCGACCGCCATCCTGACATCGAGCCGTTGATCACTACCCGTTGGGCCCGACAAGTCTAGCCAGCTTTCTATCCATCTTACGGTCCATTTATCCAATTCATATTCCCTTAACTTGCTGGCAAGAATATTGTGGGAGACTGGATCAAAAGCCTTGCTAAAGTCAAGGTATATCACATCCACTGACTTTCCCATATCCACAGAGCCAGTTACCTCATCATAGAGGCTAATCAGATTGGTCAGGCACGACTTGCCCTTTGTGAATCCATGTTGACTATTCCTGATCACTTTCCCCTCTTCCAAGTGCTTCAAACTGGATTCCTTGAGGATCCCCTCCATGATTTTTCTGGGGACTGAGGTAAGGCTGACTGGTCTGTAGTTCCCTGGATTGTCTTCCTTCCCTTTTTTAAAGATGGGCACTACATTTGCCTTTTTCCAATCATCCAGGATCTCTCTCGATCTCCATGAGTTTTCAAAGATAATGGTCAAAGGCTCTGCAATGACATTTGCCAACTCCCTCAGTACCCTCAGATGCATTATATCCGGGCTCATGGATTTGTGTATGTTTATCTTTTCTAAATAATTCCTAACTTGTTCCTTCCCCAGCAAGGGCTGTCCACCTCCTTCCCATACTTTGCATTGCCTAGTGTATTTGTCTGGGAGCTGACCTTGTCCATGAAGACAGAGGCAAAGAAAGCATTGAGTACTTCAGCTTTTCCCACATCATCTATCACTAGATTACCTCCCTCATCCAGTAAAGGCCCCATACCCTCTCTGATCACCCTCTTATTGCTAACATGCTCGTAGAAACCTTTCTTGTTATCCTTCACATCCCTTGCTCGCTGGAATTCCAGTTGTGCTTTTGCCTTCCTGATAACTCCCCTGCATTCTCGAGCAATATATCTGTACTCCTCCCTCGTCATCTGTCCAAGTTTCCACTTCTTATAAACTTCCTTTTTGTATTTAAGCTCACCAAGGATGTCCCCGGTAAACCAATCTGGTCACCCACCATATTTGCTTTTCCTGCTGCACATCGGGATGGTTTCTTCCTGTGTCTTTAATTAGGCTTCTTTAAAATACTGCCAGCTCTCCTGGGGTTCGTCTAGACTACATGCCTCTGGCGACAGAGGCGTGTAGATTAGGCTACCCGGCATAGGAAAATGAAGCGGCGATCTAAATAATCGCCGCTTCATTTAAATTTAAATGGCTGCCGCGCTGAGCCGATCAGCTGTTTGTCGGCTCAGCGCGGTAATCTGGATGCTCTGCGGTCGACATCAAAGGTATTTGTCGACCTCCCAGGTAAACCTCATCCCACGAGGCATACCTGGGAGGTCGACAAATGCCTTTGATGTCGACCGCGGAGCGTTCAGACTACTGCGCTGAGCCGACAAACAGCTGATCGGCTCAGCGCAGCAGCCATTTAAATTTAAATGAAACGGCGATTATTTAAATTGCTGCTTCATTTTCCTATGCCGGGTAGCCTAATCTACATGCCTCTGTTGTCAGAGGCATGTAATCTAGACGTACCCCTGGACTCCTTTCCCCTTCATGTAAGCATCCCAGGGAATCCTGTCCATCAGTTCTCTGAGGGAGTCAAAGTTTGCTTTTCTGAAATCCAGGGTGTGTATTTTGCTACTCTCCTTTCTTCCTTTGGGCAGGATCCTGAAATCTACCATCTTATGATCACTGCTTCCCAGGTAGTCACCAACCTCTACTTTCCCTACTAGTTCCTCCCTGTTTGTGAGCAGCAGGTCAAGTTTCGCATGGCCCCTGGTCAATTCCTTCAGCACTTGTACCAAGAAGTTATCTGCAACATTCTCCAAAAACTTCCTGGATTGTCTGTGTACTGCTCTATTGGTCTCGCAACCGATATCAGGGATGATTAAAGTCACCCATGAGTACCAGGGCCTGAGATCTGGAAGCTTCTCTCAGTTGTCCAAAGAAAGCCTCGTCTACCTCATCCACCTGATCTGGCGGTCTATTGCAGACACCAACCACATCACCACCCCTGTTGCTTCCACCTCTAAACTTAACCCACAGACTCTCAGCAGTCTTTTCTCCCTCTAAATTCTGGAGCTCCGAGCAATCATACTGTAAATCATGACGTAAATGGATGTGTGTGGGAACACGCTTGAACTCAAATATAGCCCAGTGACCTCACTGAGGTTCCAGGAAGGCATAATGACTCAGTCATGCAGATCTGGTATCAGGACTTTGCAAAGTACCACTGAAGATACTGTTCAGCCTGAACATTTGAATTTCCATTTGTCTCTTAATGTTCTTGAGAACTTCTGCATAACACATGATTACTCATGCTAAGTGTTTACAAACACTTTCCTGGTACAGGTAATGATCCCTCCTCTGCACCCATGTAATTCAATGGCAAAACTCCAACTGAATACAACTGGTTTATCTGTCCTAAATTCTATTTATATCATGTGTATTATAATTTCAGATTCCTAAATGTATTTATCATGGCCTTTACTTTAAACTAGAATTATGTAGCTTTCTTAGCAGAAACAGCTGTATTAGGAAAGCTGGGTCGTCATAAACACATTTGGTTTTTCTTATATTTATTTTCAGGTAAAGCAAAGTTTGTTTTGTTGCACAGTGTAAATGTTGCTCTAAGGGAACTGGAATCAACACCAGCCCAGAAGTATTTTTCCTTGTACATCGTAGGGTAAAGTAAGAAAGGAGCAGAGAATAGTAACAGGTAATATTTACAAAACAAGACTAATATCTCTCCTATCACTCTTGAACCTGCTGGGGCTTGCACAGGGCCCTGTGCACTCTGAGAACTAGGTCAGACAAACATCTCAATTGTTCAGAACAAAGTGTGTTTAGTCATGTCTGCTAAGATGGGAAGAATGTTACAATATCTGTGCAGTGTCTTTCCACACGTCAGACAGTTCGTATTGCTGGCTTTCCAGTTCCTTTCCAGACAAAGCACGCACGACCACCCACACACATAAGCATTATCATTCAGACTGTTCATACACCTGGCTAATATACAAAGAATTCTTTAATTGACTCTTACAAATGAGTAATCAAAAAATAATCTCAGAGCCCTATGAGACATGCAGTATTTGTCATTGTTATGTGGCAAGTGTGTGTTTATAGGGTATCAGCATGAATAAAGTCCACATAAGTCTTAATGTCACAGAATATATAGCAATTATAGATTTAAGACACATAATGAAATGGGACTTTTTTATTAGAGGTACCACCTCTTCATGCCATACAAGCACAGATGCAAATTGCAGAGGCTCCTGAGTTGGCTTTCCCTTAGTTCCCTTTAAAAAGGGAGTCTGGTGGTAGATCTTTGTCTGTGAACAATCCCCAGCTTTGGAACAGGCTGATCCAAAAGTAGCCAAAATCTGTTGACATTCAGAGCATATTACAAGACACATCTATTTATATGGGCTGTGACACAGGTGGATCTCTGAGAAAAATCAGATGTGTGGCAGAGAGGAGAGTTTCATATTCTGTAGGTGATTTAATTTGCTTTTTAAATTCAGGGTAGATTGCACCTAGAACCTTCAAAATTTATCTTAAAATACATATAATCATTACCATCATATCTCTCCCTCCCCACAGTATCCTTGATTTCAGTAAGAATCTGTGGGGTATCTACTGTATAGCCCAAATATGGGGCCAAGATGCTCCCAATTTTTACCTACTGTTTACCTACCCTGCAAGATTCAGACCTGTGGGAGGCCCAAATTTAGCAGGGAGCTCATACAAATGAAATCTCTGACTTCTCTGTAGTACACTGAGTACAGGGGCAAGGCATAGGGGTGGAGAGTAGCTACTTATGCAAATGGAGAGCCAACAAAGTCCATGGATCATTATGATCCCAATAAGAAAAGTGTTTGTGTAGAAGCCGACACAGGGAGCCTGTCCTATCCCCTTTAACCTCATTTTCCAAATGGGGAATCATTAACCCAACTGCCAGCAGGCAACTTTTTTAATATACTGTATGAGCATGCAGTCCCATGAGAACACAGAACAGTGTTCAGACTCCATGCCCATTTAGCAGCTGATTTAGGATTTGGCTCATCTATCAAAAGGAATGAAAAACAAAAATCTCCTTTTTTGCAATGTGTAACATATCCTTGTTACAATGTCCATACAATACTCAACTTCAAAAATGGGGCACCCTTGACATCAGTGATATCAGATTATACACAGTGGCTGATCTGTTGTTGCTTTACTAATGGCAGCCAATCAAAAGGAAATTTATCCGTGGACAAAGTTTTTCCCTACAAAAGGAAAATCCATAATTAGTCTATCTGGGAAGTGAACATTGAGGGGACGTACCCGATCACTAGCTGACGGGCAGGGAGTTTTATATAGGTGGTGTAGTTAACAGAAAGCAAGAATGTAATCATTAAAAGGCCAGGGCATTCAGTATTAAGATTAAATTTGCAAGAAAGAAACATTTTCAACTATGAAAACGAGTAGTCTGTGGCACCTTGTAGACCAACAAAAACATACAAAATCATGAGCTTTCATGGGTAAAACCTACTTCATCAGATGAATTGGAGCGGAAATAACAGAAATCTAATCTAATCTAATCTAACCTTATCTATCTATCTCTAAAACAGCAGAAGTACCTGTCAATTGTAGGAACTGTATTTATTAGCCTCATTAAGTGGGCTGAATGTGTCCCATTCATAGCTTTTAATGTGAAAATGTCGATGTTAAAGACAGGAGAAATTGGCTTTGTAATGTGCCAACCAGTTAATGTCTTTATTCAAGCCTAGGGTAAACAGTGTCAAATTTGTAGATTAATTCCAGTTCTGCAGACTCTCTCTGTAATTGGTTAATGAAATTCCTTTGTAGAAAAATGGCTACTTTTAAATCCATGACTGAATGACCAGGCAGGTTAAAAGTAGCCATTCTTCTACAAAGGAACTTCGCTAACCAATTATAAGGGAGAAGGACGGGAAGGCATACAGGAGGAGGCCAGACCAAGACAGGCGAAAAGTATCTGCTAGGTACCCAGGCTATGGTTTTGGAAGAAGCAGAATAGATGGCACTTGCGGTTGTTCGTGGTCACGAAGATGTCCACCTGGGAAGATGGAAAAGGGTATATTTGCCCTGAGTGGTCACTGAAAGAGCGACTGAGGTGGTCCATGAGATTGTTCTGCACCCTGGTAGGTATAAAGTATACAGATAGATGTGATAAGATATGCAAAAGTCCAACAGGAGCAGGGCTTCTTGACACAGAGAAGAGGGGCAAGCTTAACCCTGTTTGTTTATATAGGTCATCGTCACAGTATTGTCTATAACTATCAAGGCACACTGGTCCTGCAGATGGGTTAAGAATGCCTGGTATACAAGGTGAATGGCCTGAAGTTCCCTGACACTGATGTGAAGGGAAATCTATGTCACAGATCACACCTCCTATGTCCTGAGAGTTTCAAGGTACACTCCCCAATCCATTTCTGAAGTGTGCGTAGTGAGAGTGAATGAGGGCAGTGGCTTATGGAAGGGCATGTCTGCTTGTACCACTTGAGGCTTCAACCACAAGGACTGGAGGAGGTGGGCCAGAGGATAACCAGTCTGTCTATGGAATATCTGCCGGGCGTATAGAACCCTGCCTGCCACACAGAAGTGAGTGTAGATGCAGGCTGGTGTGCTGAACCACATAGGTACAGGCTGCCACATGACTCAAGAGATGCATGCAGGTCTGCACCATGGTAGTGGGGAACTGCTGAAAGGAGCGGATAAAGTCTGACATGGCCTGGAAGCTGCCCCCAGAGTGGTTGGCCATTGCATTAGTGGAGTCCAACAGGGCCCTGATAAATTCTGTTCTTTGGAACCAGGTGGACTTGGACTTGTTCAGGAGTCGGCGTAGGTTGGAGAAGATGCTCCTGGACCTGACCTTGGTAAGCAAGTCATTGAGGTATGGGTAAAATGTAACTGGCACTTCCAGAGAGAGGCTGCCATTATCGCCATGCATTTTGTAGATACCCAAAGGGCAGTGAAGGGACTGAACTGGAGCACCATAAACTGATGGTGGTGATCTTTGACTACAAACCAGAGAAACTGTCTGTGGGTTGGGATAATAGAAATATGGAAGTATATGTCCTTCAAGTTGAAGGCAGCGTACCAATCCTCTGGTTACAGGGAAGGTGTGATGTGGGCTAAGAAGACCACCTGAAACTTGAACCTCTTGATAAAGGTCTAGAATGGATCTGAGCCTGCTCTTAGTATTGGGAATAAGGGAATATTGGGAGTAAAACCTTTGCCCCTGAACTCCTCAGGGACTTCCTCTTCAGCACACAGTGTGAGGAGAAGGATCCCTGAAGTTGGATGGGGAAACATGGCAGGAGGGAGTGGAATTGGATAGCATGCCCTGGCCCCACCGTGCTCAGAACTCTGTGGTCTGAGGTAATCTGGGCCCAGGCACTGTAGACAGTTATAAACGGTTGCCAAAGAGGCAAGAAACCTGTTTGGGAACTACTACTGCACCCTCAAAACTTAGGCTTCAAGCCTGGGGGCTGCTTAGGCCTCCCATAATCTTGGCTTTGGCCTTAGGTGGAGTGAGGTGGCACCTCCTGTGATTCTGGCCTCTACACCTGGAAGAATCCTGTCTTGGTTGCTCGGAATAGAAGCAGGCAGGGGCTAAGGTTTAATGGGTTTGTACTGGGGTGCAAAGGTGTGGAAAGAGGTCCTGGTGGCCCTTACTATTCCAGACAAGGAGCATGGTGGCATAGGTATGTGGTCTGGGGTTGAGGATAAGAACACAAGGTCTTGGGTCTCGTGCTCTTAGAGAGAGAGAGAGTTTGGCAAAGTGGTATGTAGTGTCCTCCAGTGCTGGCACTGTGTGTGCAGGGGAGGGCGCCAATTCTGTGCACTGTGCCCCCAAAGTGGTCCTTCTTGCCACATTCAGTGCTGTATAGGAAGGTGTGTACTTTTGTTCCCTTTGGGAATGGCATTGCTCGGGGTAGCTAACGGTGTGGTGTACAGTGCAGACACCACCAATGTGACCCTAAAGGGAAGGCCCCTGCACTTGGTGATAGGTCCATGGGGTGCAAAAGGGCCCCTGGACCTGTGGTTACCGTGATGCTACCAAGGGGGCACTGGTGCTAGTGTGTTCTGAGGGCTGTGGTGCCAGGAGTGGCACCAGGAGTGTGAATGGCATTGGTTTTGCCTGGATGCTGAGGACACCTCGTCTGAGTCTGTCAAGTGCTTAGATCTTGACTCTGGCAGTGCCAAGACCAACCGTGCCAGGGATTGGAATCTCAGGGATGGCAAGCAATGCTGCATCATCATAGGCTTGCCCCCGTGCTGGCTCACTTCTGTTGTGGACGGTGCCCTCAAAGATGTAGGGGGCCAGCTGAGGGACACAGCGGTGCCAGGTCCAGCACTGGTGCCGACTATGCACTGCCAACTCCTGTCTTGTTGGAGACTGCATGGTCAGAGTGATAAGGTCCCTGGTGGCCTCAAAGGTATAGGAGT
This sequence comes from Pelochelys cantorii, assembly GCA_032595735.1. Classification (NCBI taxonomy): domain Eukaryota; kingdom Metazoa; phylum Chordata; order Testudines; family Trionychidae; genus Pelochelys; species Pelochelys cantorii. The sequence goes on from CM064336.1 coordinate 43,699,687, forward strand.
GAAGATCCAACTCCTCTGTCAATTCCTCCCAACCAGGGGAGAGGAGAAGCACCATATTCGATGAGCCCCGCAGAGAGTGCTGGGACATTTGGGCACCCTGCCTTATTGTGCATTCTACTGGTCTTAAGAAGATACTTGCTTGGAGACCATCCTCTATTTGTCCTCTTCTTATTATACAGCACTGGGGAAGGGACTGGTGCTGCATGCTGAAACTTAAGACACTTAAGCAGGAGGAATTAAATCCTCACATGCTCTGAACCCCTGAGACAATGGCATACCCTGTTCAGAGGAGCTATAAAGTGGAGGGGGAAACTCTTCACTTGATGATAAATAAGTAACAAAACTAAACTGGAACTCTAACTATTAGAGTAGAGGTGGGCAATAATTTTTGATGGGGGGGGTCACTCCAAGATTTTGGAAAGTGGTCAAGGGCCGCACTCTTCCATGGTATTAATGGAGGAGGTGTGGGGTCTGGGATGGAGGTTGGGTACAGAAGCGAGCTTGGGGCAAGGGGTTCGGGTGCAGGAGAGCCTTTGAGATCTGAGAGGGAGTTTGGGTGAAGGAGGCAACTGTGACCTAAGGCATGGGATTGGGGTACAGGGGTTTGGGTTTTGACCTATGGCAGGAGCAGGTTGTGACCTAGGGAAGGGGTGTAAGGGTTTGGGTTGTGATCTGGAGCAACGGATTGGGGTACAGTCTGGGAGGGGGTTTGGGGTTAGGATGTGCTTAGAGGGTTTGGGTTATGTGGTGTAGGGGCACAGAGGGCTGGGAGGAGGGAGGGGCTGGCATGCCAGAGGCAGGCTCTTGTTGGGATACGTACCAGTGAGACTCCCAGCCAGCAGCCCAGCATGTTTCTCAGGCAGGAGCCTGTCCTGTCCCCACACAGGCTGCAGGGCCACATGCTCTGTGCATAAGAGCCTGAGAGGAGGAGGGATAGGTGCTTTGCACGCTGCCTGTTCTTGAAACAAGCAGCTCCCATAGGCCAGAAACCAGACAATGGGATTGTGCTGAGGGCGGGAGCAGCTCGTGAAGTACCACTCGCACCAGCCCCTTGTTCAGAGTTTGTGAAAAGCAAATGGTCCCGCAGCCTATTTTCTGAGCAGCGTGCAGGGGCGGGGCAAGCAGGGGAGTCTGCCTGAGCCTCCCTGCTGTGTCTGTGGACCAGATCTGGTGGCTTGGAGGGCCGGATCTGGTCCGCAGGGGATGTTTTGCCCAGGCCTGTACTAGACTAACAACAACAACAATGGATACGGAGAACATGACTGCGAACAATCTCCAATGATTATCATTGGTGGTAAAAAGGAACTGAGATGGTGGGGGGGGGGGTTAGGAGTTAAGTTCCCTGTAAGCTGTACAGCAGGGTGACCGTGCAGCTGCTAAATAAGCCCCTCCCAGAGGCTGAGAGCTGCCGTGCAGAGAGCTTTCTAGTTGGGGAAGGGCACTCCTGCAGTAGCAGATGCTCCCTGCTCCAGACAATGGGTGTGCTGGTAGGGAAGGAGATATAAGGAGGGAGAGAAGGAGAGAGTAAGTACGAAGCTGGGATGGGAGGTGGACAGAGCACAGGGGAGTTTGGAGCGTGCAGTCAGGATGTGTCTGCGAGAGGAGAAGTTTGGATACAGATCTGATTACAGCAGCTGGGTTATCTTGCAGCTTCCTGATAGGAAACCCAGCATGTTCCTCTAGTTTCCTGAGCTGGGAGAGGGGGAGCAGACTGCATGGAGTATATGGGGGAAATAGGGGTGAGTGGGTGCTGGTGTCTGTGCACTGAGGTGGGGACAGAGAGGAGTTTGTTTGGGGTATCTTAACTTGCTTCCATCTGGGCTGCAGGCAGCAAGAGTCAAACCCTGTTGGTCTCAGCACAGCAGTCCCAGCTGGGCTGCCGACACATGACTCTCTCCTGGTTTGGGGCAGACTGGATGGAGTGGTGCCAAAATTTCAGGTGGGTTAAAAGCTTTTAGGCTATTTTTGAATACTGGAACAAATGGCCTAGCTCATAACATTTGCATGATTATATTTCAAACAAAGTTTACGTATGTGATTTTTAGCTTAAGGTAAGAAAGGAAAGGATTCTTTTAACAGAATTATTTTTAGTGTTGTAGATATCTATAAAACTCTAATCTTAATGATTTTTCTAAATCCTGTATTACTAATTAATACATGGTAAATTGTTAAAACTGGAAGAACTTTACCATGGATCCTGTTAAATTTGTTTGGCCTTTCAATTGGAGTTGGATTCTAGACAAGTGATCTGGGGCCTTCTACTCTTTGAGAAGTGACACACACAAGGTGAAATTTCAAACCAGAACTTTTGTCTGTTTTTACAAGTCTCTGTTTCAGTTGCATAGCATGGATCCTAAACATTCCCCAGAGAAAGTGTATCAGCGCGAGTGAATGCCTTTTACTCTCCTTTCCAGTGTCAGTTAAGATTGCATTAATATTTTCAAGAAGAGCATGATTATTTCTAGTTGACTCAGATTTGTTTAGCATCTTAAAGCTGTGCATATTTTTTAGGCTTTTACTTAATGGCTATGTCTTTGATTTATTTATATAGCTATTTGCAGTATGCCCCATTTTGGTGTGTTTACCAGCTTGAGTTATTAGAAAGAATGATAATAGATGTACTCCAAGAGTAGTATTAATTTTCTTTAATTTATTTCATATTAAATAAACATCTTAAGCATTGCTCCTTGTTAATTATCCCTTGTTTTAATATATTGTCTTTAATACCTATGGACTATTTAAAATATATATTTATACCTAGGTTTTTCATTTGTACTGGGACACACTGCACATCCACATACAACCTCAATATTGGTGGTGCACATAAGAAATTTCAACCCATCCAAAAGAAAATTTAACCCATCCAAGGATGGAAAATGTTAGAGGGAACACTGGTTGGGAGTGTCCTATACATTGTGTCTTGAAGGCGCCATGCCAGAGAGCTCCACAGCCACCCTGACAGGTACTGCTCAGGAAAATATCCTCCGACAATTCCTTCTATTGGAATCACATGAGCCATCCCTCGAAGAGTAACTAGTGAAATGGCATGATCACAAGATCCAAGAGACTAAGAGTTGAATAACTGAGAAAGGAAAAGAGTTTTACTAGACCATATAAAAATGTATTTTTATTAACATATTAATCTTTTGTTAAAGACTCCAATCCTCACCCCTTCCAAAAGATGTGAAGTGCTCACAATAAGCATTCCCTAAGATCACCCAAAGGTCTTCCAGAGAAGACCAGACTTCATATTTCCATTTTGAAAGTTTGTATGCACTAGAAAGTGTTTGCTGGAATATAGCAAGAGTAGAGCAAGAATTATTTTGCAAGTAGTTTATACCAATTTCCCAAACAAAATAAACTGTACTAGCAAAAGGACTTTCTTGTCTGTATAGATAATGTATCTACACTAGGGCTTTTTGCTGGTTATAAAAATTACAAAAAACATACTTCCATCCAACAATATTATACTTGCAAAAGTTTATAGAATCACAGAATCCTAGGGCTGGAAGAGACCTCAGGAGACCAAGTCCAAATCCCTGCCTAAAGCAGTACCAACCCTAACTAAATCATCCCACCCAAGACTTTGTCAAGCCAGGACTTAAAAACCTCTAGGAATGGAGATTCCACAATCTCCCTAGGTAACTGATTCCAGTACCTCATCATCCTCCTAGTGAAATAGTTTTTCCTAGTATCCAACTTAGACCTCTCCCACTGTAACTTGAGACCACTGTTCCTTGTTCTGCCATCTGTCACTACTCAGAACAGCCTCTCTCCATCTTCTTTGGGACATCTTTTCAGGAAGTTGAAGGCTGCTATCAAATTCCCCCCACCCAACTCTTCTCTTCTGCAGACTAAATAAGCCCAAATCCCTCAGCCACTTCTCACAGGTCAGGTAGGTCAAGTTTCTAGTGTAGACCTAGCCTAAGTTTAAAACAAAACATTTAAAACCCTGTCAGATTTATGCACCATAAAAAGAAAAAAAAGGTAACAAAAAGGGGCACAAGCCCAAAGAAATGTTTTTGACAGGGCACAATTAATATACACATACGCATGTACACACACACGGACACACAGAACCATTGGCAGGTCAATAGCTATTAATACAAGTCTGTGGTATTAGAGATTGTTGCATTCTCACATACTTAGAATAGTTAGTAATCAGGATCTCTCAAATATATTCACTATATTCATTTTAGACCTTTATAAAGTGTTCTTAAACATTCTTCATCATCTTCTCCTCCCCCCATTCATACAGGTAGATAGATATCCAATGTTTAGGATATGAACACTTACTTCAGTGTTAATTTCAACACAGTGATCTGGTATGTTTATGTTATGAGGGAAAGACCTCAGACATCAGATTTCTTACGGGAACAAATCAAATATTAAGTAAACATTTATGAAGAACTACTACACATTTTAAGTTCATAAATGCTTTTCCAGCCATAGATAAAATAAATCATTACTCTTTAGTGAACAGGATGTAGATTATCATCAAAATTTAATTGTATTACTGGTGAAATTGTTGTAGTAAATACTCTGTCATACAGTATCAGTTCAAAGTAATAGTAAATAAGGTACAGTTGAGCTAGTTTGCTCTTTTATTCAATTAGCCTACATTTTCAAAATGTGAAATCACAATATCAATTCTTCAGAATAGTCAAGATTTAATGGTCAACAATTTCAGTAATATATTGTTAATTTCTAGCAAAATCCTTCTTATATTGATTTTGCAAACAGTTAATAATAGCAATTTTTAAAAACTGTCGTTTTTATTACTGGTGTCTATGTGCATTTAGTTGAATATATGTAGCACTTTAGTGAAAGATTTCTAAAAAAATTATATATTACTGGAAAAAGGTGGGAACAGTGGGAAGGGTGTAGGTTAGCCTTTTGCTAAGTTCATGGTATGAAATTCAGGGCTCTGAGAAAATAATTGAACTAAAATATCATCACAATAGGCAACATGAGGAGAATTTCAATATCAGAATGGCCATACTGGATCAGACCAATGGTCTTGCTAGCTCAGTATCCTCTCTTCTGGCAGTGGCTGTTGCTAAATCCTTCAGAGGGAATGAACGGGCAATCACTGCAACTGGATGACAGAGGGGGATCATTCAACTCCTGGCAGTTAAAGGTTTAGGGGCATTTAGAGCATGAGGTGCATTCCTGATTATCTTGGCTAACTATCATTGGTGGATCTATCCTCCATGAACTTATTTTTTTTAACCCAGTTATACCTTTGGCCTTGATAATATCCCTGGCAATAAGTTCTACAGGTTGACTCTTCTTTGCAAGAAGTAATCCTTTTTTATGTTAGTTTTAAATCTGCTTCCTATTAATTTCATGATGATCTCTCGTTTGTGTTATGTGAAGGAGCAAACAACATTTTACTTTCTCCATACCATTCATGATTTATAGACCCCCTACCACATCCACGCTTAAACGGCTCTTTTCTGAACTGAACAGTCCAAGTTTTTAAATTTCTTCTCATGTGGAAGCTGTCCTATAGTACTAAGCATTTTTGTTACCCTTCTCTGTATTTTTTCCAATACTAATATATATATTTTTTGATGGGACAACCAGAACTGCATACAGTATTCAAGTTGTATGCATACCATGAATTTATAGCAGCATTATGATATTTTCTGTCTTATTGTCCATCTCATTCTAATGATTCCTAACCTTCTGTTAGCTTTTTTGACTGCTGCTGTGCATTTCAAAGATTTTCCATGATGATTCCAAAATTTCTTTTTTTGAATGTTAACAGCTAATTTAGACCTAATCATTTTGTATATATAGTTGGGATTATGTTTTCCAATGGGCACTACTTTACACTTATCAACACTGAATTTCATCTGCCATTTTGTTGCCCACTCACTCTATTTTGTGAGACTATTTTCTACCTCTTTGCAGTAAGCTTTAGATTTACATAAGAATATCATAAAGGCTACAGTGGGTCAGACCAAAGGTCCATCTAACTTAGTTACCTGTCTTTGGACAGTAGGCAATGCTAGGTGCCCAGAGGGAATGAACAAAACAAATAGAACATGTAATCATTAAATGATACATTCCCTGTTGCCCATTCCCAGCTCTGACAAGCAGAGGCTAGGGATACCATTCCTGCCCATCCTGGCTAATAGATATTGATGGATTTGTCCTCTGTGAATTTCTCTCTTTTTTGAATCCTGTTTAAGTCTGGGCCCTCACAAATCCTCTGGCAAGGAGTTCTAAAGATTGACTGCACTGTGTGAAGAAATACTTCCTTTTGTATATTTTAAACCTGCTTCCTATTAATTTCATTTGGTGACCTCTAGTTCTTATAAAAAACAACAAAGGTCTGGTAGCACTTTATAGACTAACAAAACAAGTACAGTAGACTTCCGATAATCCGGCACCTTTTGGACCTAGGTGGTGCCGGATTATCAGATTTGCCGGAGAATCGGGAGGTCCGGTACAGCTGCACGGCTTAACAGCTGGCCAGGACACAATCTCCCTCCCTCTCCCCTCCCCTTTCCTCTTCGCATCTCCTCTGTGCTGTGACCTGATCCTCTTCCCCCTCCCCTCCCCTTTCCCCTTCGCTGAAGCTAAACGCTCTTCTCCATACTGTAACACGATCCCCCTCCCCCCCCAACCTTATGCTCTGTCTGGTTACAGCCAGCACGTGTGCTGAGCGGCAGGCTTTTTAATCAGCTGGTCAGGAGCGCTTGGCATTTTGATGCCGGAGTATCGGGAGTGCCGAAGAGTTGGATGCTGGACTATCGGAGTTTTACTGTAGATGGTATCATGAGCTTTCTACATGTTTCATTAGTCTATAAAGTGCTTCCAGACCATTTGTTGTTTTTTTCTGTAACAGACTAACTCGGCTACCCCCTGAAGCTCTAGTTCTTATGTTATGGGAAGAAGTAAATCACACTTCCTTATTTATTTTCTCCATACCAATAATGATTTTATAGATCGCTACTATATCCCCCCCCTTGGTTGTCTCTTTTCTAAACTGTAAAGTCCCAGTTTTATTAATATCTTCTCATGTGGCACCACCTCCCTAAGTAACCCATTCCAGTGCTTCAACATCCTCCTAGTGAAATAATTTTTCTTAATATTCAATCCAGATCTTCCACACTGCAACTTGAAACCATTGCTCCTCGTTCTGTCATTTGGAACCACTGAGAAAAGCTTCTCTCCATCATTTTTGGAGTCCCCCTTCAGATAGTCTATCAAATCCCCCCTCACTCCTCCTCTCTTCTATAGACTAAATGAGCCCAAATCCCTCAGCCTTTCCTCATAAATCAATGTGCTTAATCATTTTTGTTGCCCTCTACTGGATCCTCTCCATTGCATCCACATCCTTTCTGTAACGGGAGGCCCATAAATGGACATAGTACTCCAGATGTTGGCTCACCAGTGTTGAATAAAGGGGAATAATCACTTCCCCAAATCTGATGGCAATGCTCCTACTAATGCACCCTAATATGCCATTCGCCTTCTTGGCTAGAAGGGCACACTGTTGACTCATATCCAGCTTCTCATCCACTGTAATCCCCAAGTCCTTTTCTGCAGAATTGCTGCTTAGTCAGTTGGTCCCCAGCCTGTAGCAATGCTTGGGACTGTTCCATCCCAAATGTAGAACTCTGCACTTGTCCTTGTAGTACCTTATCAGATTTCTTTTGGCCCAGTCCTCCAATGTGTCTAGGTCACTCTAGACCCCATCCCTACCCTCCAGCGTATCTACCTCTCCCCTTAGCTTCGTGTCATCTGCAAACTTGCTAAGGGTGAGGTCGACCCCCTCATCCAGGTCATTAATAAAGATGTTGAAAAAACTGGCCGCAGAGCTGACCCTTTGGGCACTCCACTTGGTACTGACCGCCAACCAGACATTGAGCCATTGATCTCCACCCACTGAGCCTGATGATCTAGCCACCTTTCTATCCGCCTTACAGTCCATTTATCCAATCTGTACTTCTTTAATTTTCTGGCAAGAATACTGTGGGAGACCATATCAGAACTTTGCTAAAGTCAAGGTATATCACATCTACCACCTTTCCCATATCCACATATCCATTTCGTCATAGAAGGTCAGGCATGACTTGCCCTTGGTGAATCTACATTGACTATTCCTGATCACTTTCCTCTCTCCCAAGTGCTTTAAAATGAATTTCTTGATGAAGATCCCCTTCCTGATTTTTCCAGGGACAGAGGTAAGGCTGACAAATCTGTAGTTTCCTGGATTTTCCTTCTTCCCTATTTTAAAAAAGATGGGCACTACATTTTGCCTTTTCTCAATCATCCAGAAACTCCCCGGATCACCATGAGTTTTCAAAGATAATGGCCAATCACATCAGCCAACTCTCTCATCATCCTTGGATGCATTTGTATATGTCCTGCTATTCTAAATAGTTTTCAGCCTGTTCTTTCTCCACTGAGGGCTGCCCACCTCCTACCCGTATGGTGCTGCCTAGTATAGCAGGCTGTAGAGCTGACCTTGTCTGTGAAGACATTGGAAAAAAAAGCATTTAGTATTTTAACTTTTCCCACATCATCTGTCACTAGGTTACTTCTCTCATTCAGTAAGCGCCCCACACCTTCCCTTACCACCTTTTTATTGCTAACATGCCAGTAGAAACCTTTCTTGCTACCTTTCACTTCCCTTGCTAGCTGCAATTCCAATTGCGCTTTGGCCTTTCTGATTACACCCATGCATCCTCGAGCAATATATTTATACTCTTTCCTAGTCATGTGTTCACATTTCCACTTCTTGTAAGCTTCCTTTTTGTGTTTAAGCTCACCAGAGATCCACTTAAGCCAAGTTTGTTGCCTACTATATTTGTTATTCTTACTGCTTACTGGAATGGTTTGTTCCTGTGCCTTCAATAAGACTTCTTTAAAATACAAACAGCTCCGTCAATTTGCTGTTGACCAGGTGGCTTCTGGGTGTTGGCTAAACGTCTGGCATTGGACTCGATGGTCTGGGTGGAGCTCATGATATTGCCATGGGACTAGAGGGTAGAGGAATGGCCCAGTGTGGGTTGCCTTCCCCATGTTTGTCCTTCCTCTGCTCTGGTGAGCACCTTCTGTTGGTGCACTGCTTTTTGTGCTTCTCATCACCAGAGATGGGGAATGGTGCCAGGAAGTGTATGGTGCCAGAGGAGTGCTTCATACTAAGGAGAAAGTGCTCTGTACAAAACTGAGGCTCTGAGATCAATTGAAGTGAGTCTTCCATTAGAACAGCCTTCATTTTTATCTCTCTGTCCTTTTTTTGTACAGGATCAAAAGTCCTGACACATCTGGCACTGCTCTCTCAAGTGAGTTTCTCCCAAACACTTCAGAAACTGGACGCGGGTTCAATATAGGTTTGCCACAGGAGGGACAACGATTGACGCCTGGGAACTAGAGCATGCCTGAACCTGGGGGCAAAGAGAGCCCTTTAATGACAGGGAGACAGATTTCTAACTCTTTAACCAAACACTAGCTACTAATTTTTTTATACATAAATACACATACTGACACACACACATATACATACCCACACTAAACTAAACTATGCTTAAAACTAACTACAAGAACAGACTACAAAAACTACTGAGACGAAGCCTTGCTATGGGTGGCGGGTATGCCTTGGCCACTGGGCCCCTTGCTGTACAGCGAAGTTTTTGCTTTATTATGCCCCATGCAGGTTGCATGGGTTCCTCAGTGTCGTACTTTGCACTTTTTAGTTTCATCTTGTTGACTTCATACCTATTCTCTAATCTGTCAAGGTAATTTTGAATTTAATTTTTGTGCTCCAAAGTGCTTGGCTTAAAGCCCCTTGCAGTTTGGTGTTTTCTGCAAATTTTATAATACTCCCCACTTTGTTATTCAAGTCATTTATGAAACTATTGAATAATGTCAGACTCAGGATTTACTTTTGCGGGACTCCACAATGTTTGTCCTTCCAGCCTGTCAGTGAACTGTAGAAAACTACTTTTTTAGTATGGTCTTTCAACTAATTGTGCACCCATCTCATCATAATTACACATAGGATGCATTTTTTTAAGGTGCCTATGACATTGTGATGAGGAACTGTATCAAATCCAGGTATATTATGTTTACTTTGTCCTCTCCTGCCAAACTGCTAGTGCAGTAACCCTGCCATAGAAGGAAATTAAGTTGATTTGGCATATGTTCTTGAGAAATCCATTCTAAGTTTAATATAATTTGTTCTAATATCTTTCCTGCTATTAAAGTTAAGATGACTAGTCTATAAAAAACTGGGTCCTCTTTGCTCCCCTTTTAAAAGACAGGTACTATATGTTTGCCCTTCTCCAGTCCTCTAAGGACCTTCACTCATTCTCCATGAGTTCTCAAAAGATAACTGCTAATTGTTCCATAACTGCTTCAGCTAGTTTCTTTAGTATTTTAGGGAATGTCCACACTTCAGGGCAAAAGTCGAATTAAGCTATGCAATTTCAGCTACGTCAATTGCGTAGCTGAAGTCAAAATAGCTTACTTCGGCTCTTGGCATTGTCTACACAGTTTCATCTTACTCTTGTTCCTAATAGATGTAAGGAACTTCATCATATTGTGTTGCATGTCCCTTGCAAAGTGCAAATGATTTTTGCCTTAGTCTTTCGGATTTTGTGCTACACGCTTGTGCTATTCTTTTCTACTTACCCTTAGTAATTTGTCCATATTACCACTTTTTGTAGGATTACATTTCCTAGTAAGAGCACTGTATGGTGCCATAATGGCCTCTTACTATTTCTTCTTCTCTTTTCTTCACATTGCAATAATTTTCAATTTTGCCTTTAATAGTGTGTCCTTGAACAACTACCAGCTCTCCTAAACTCTTTTATCCCTCAGATTTTATTCCCATGGGACCTTACTGAACAGTTCTGAATTTGTTAAAGTCTGTTTTTCTGAAGTCCATTGTCTTTATTCTGTTGCTATTACTTCTTTCTTTCATTAGAATCATGAAATTTATCATGATTCTGGAAGGCATGATGTCTACCAGAAACATGTTTTCAGTCCTCAGACTTAAAAGAAAAAATAGTTTTCAAATTTGCACATAAAATAGATGAATGAGTTACTGATACTTTTACATGCACAGTCTCCTGTAATTCTAAAGAGAAAAATCTTCAGTCACCTCAGTCCACCTCCTGCTCTTACAGACTAGTGTCTACACTGGGAAAAAACCACCCCACCACTACAACCAGCAGCATTCAGTGGCAAACTCAAAAGAAGGAATCAAGGTCTCAGTAGAGAAGGAGAATCACCTACCCTCTGTTCTTTTTCTTGCTGGGAGGAGGCACTGTGGAATTATTTGCATTGTCTCTGCTATGTCACACCTGTTCTGTCTATAAGCAGACTACTTCTCCAGGGCTGTCAACTCAGTATTTTGTAGGGATCCCAATTTCTGTTTCCATCTCCCAACCTTCTTCTCTCCACAAAGCAAGCCCAAGAACACATCCTTACAGTAACTCCTTACTACACTATACAATTAGCATCTTTTAATTTTCTGTATGTTACACTTCTTAAATCCATTCAGGAAAATTTCAGTGGAGAATATGATAATTGGAATATACATATTACATAAGCCCAGTTATAAATGTCCTATAAAAGTTTTTCTATGTTTGATTTCCTTTGCTAGCAGAATAAAATCAGCAAATACTGTTTTCTGTATCAGAGTTTTCTGTTAAAGAAGCATTCAAATGGTGACCTAGTCTGAGTTTGCAGGTAAGAATGTATGAAATAATTTCAAATAGTAGATGAGATGATATAGGAGTTTTGCGATGGCTTAGGAGACTATAACTAATTTTTCATATTGCGAGGATGTATGGTATGAAGGCTAATTATCTAACAAGTAATGGAAAGCTCATCTGAACAATTATGGGAAAAGCACCAGATGTCATTATGATAAATATCTGCTTTAGAGTTGGTTATTGAAGTCATATTCCCAAGGGCTGTACAATGGGAATTCCAATCTACTTCTGAACCTAGTCCTTTAAAATTGCGTTGCTTGTTTTGGCCCCTAGGTTGCAGCTTAGAAGTGATAAAATAAGTTGTTTCATATTTAATTTTAAATGATGGTGGTTCAAACGCCAGTGTCAACATGTCAAAGTGCTTGTGGCTACAGGGGAAAAAAGAATACCTGCAGCTAGAACTAGACAAGTGGGAACAGACACTCTCTAGCCAATCAAAGAACAGCCTTATCTCATCTCATTATGTTTTCTACTTTCTATACATCAGCTGCATTTAGTAATTGTTGCTTTGGCAGCAATTTTAAATCAAGTGCAGTATAATTATTCTAACATCATAGCTGAAGATGTGTTTCCAGGACCATCTTAAATCCTTTGTTATATGCTCTGTGTTAGTGTAAACAGTATTTCTTTCATATTATGTAAAAGGAAATAAGAATTAAGGCAACACTGTAAATAATGTTTCATTAAGACAAAAATAAAAACAAACATTCAATGATCCCTTACAAATAAAAGATTTTCCCCCTACTGAAAGCACCCGTTTCTCTCTAACTTCATTTCCAACGTACAATATACTTTGTTTCATTCTTGAGGTATGTGACGGGTTGGAGCTGCCCCGCTCAGACGGGACCAATCCGCCCCGCACTTCCCCCGCGGTTGCGCACGCGTTCCTTGGGGCCGGGCAGGAGGCGCGGGCCGCTTGTGTATGCTGCTCTGCAGCCGCGGCCCAGCTGACCAGCACGGGGGCCGGTCACTGGGGAACCCTGCACACCGGGCTATGTCTGATGTCAGGGGACATCCTCGGCCCCGGGTGAAGTCAGGAGAAAGCAACCCAGGTAGGAAGTTAAAAGGGGGGTAAGGAGAGACACAAGAGTGGGGGAGGAAGGGTGGATAAGAGATGGGCGGATGGTGGTGTTGAGGCGTTGCAGTACCAACACCAGTGGGATAGGAAGCAGCCCAGGGCGGGGCAGCATAGGATTTGCCGGCGGGCTGGTGCGTTTCGGGTATTAACCCCACCAGCCGGACAGGATGCCACTAGAGCCTGTCCTTAGGGCCCTGGGCTGGTGCCCATGAGAGTGGGTGGGCCTGGGCCCCCCTACCTCACCCAACCTCACCCCCTACCTCACCCCCCCTGAATGGAGAGAAAGGAGGGGCAGTAGTATCATTATCGATTTCGCACACTGAGAGAAGGGACATTGCGGGGACCTGACTCTGCCCATTCTGGTATAGGAGCCAAACTGAGAGACTCACAGGGTGGGAGACAAGGGGCGCTCTTGTACAAGGTACTAAACTAGAAACTCAGAAATGCCCCACAATTTTTGTTTTAAAGGAACATTTGCGAGCTTGTCTGGATGAAGAGTTGCATGTAGGAGGCCGTGTTTTTCACTTCAACTGGAGTACATTATAGAGGAAGAAGTTTATCTCCCATCAATGCAGGAATTATTATATTTATGTCCAAATAACAATTTCAAATGTACTATTTTCAAACCACCAACAAAATTCATATGGGTAGATTTCAGAATCCTGACAAAAGGAAGAAAGCACAGCAAAATACACACCCTGGATGTCAGAAAAGCAGATTTTGACTCCCTTGGGGAACTGATGGGCAGAATCCCTTGGAATGCTAGCATGAGAGAGAAAGGAATTCAGGAGAGCTGTTTGTATTTTAAAGAAGTCTTATTGAAGGCACAGGAGCAAACCATTCCAGTAAGCAGTGAGAATAACAAATATAGTAGGCAACAAGCTTGCCTTAAAAATGAAATCTCTGGTGAGCTTAAACATAAAAAGGAAGCTTACAGGAAGTGGAAATGTGAACACATGACTTGGGAAGAGTATAAATATATTGCTCGAGGATGCATGGGTGTAATTGGGAAGGCCAAAGCACAATTGGCCTCAGGAATTGATGGCACCGTCAATTTGCTGTTGACCAGGTGGCTTCTGGGTGTTGGCTAAACGTCTGGCATTGGACTTGATGGTCTGGGTGGAGCTCATGATATTGCCATGGGACTAGAGGGTAGAGGAATGGCCCAGTGTGGGTTGCCTTCCCCATGTTTGTCCTTCCTCTGCTCTGGTGAGCACCTTCTGTTGGTGCGCTGCTTTTTGTGCTTCTCATCACCAGAGATGGGGAATGGTGCCAGGAAGTGCATGGTGCCAGAGGAGTGCTTCATACTAAGGAGAAAGTGCTCTGTACAAAACTGAGGCTCTGAGATCAATTGAAGTGAGTCTTCCATTAGAACAGCCTTCATTTTTATCTCTCTGTCCTTTTTTTGTACAGGATCAAAAGTCCTGACACATCTGGCACTGCTCTCTCAAGTGAGTTTCTCCCAAACACTTCAGAAACTGGACGCGGGTTCAGTATAGGTTTGCCACAGGAGGGACAACGATTGACGCCTGGGAACTAGAGCATGCCTGAACCTGGGGGCAAAGAGAGCCCTTTAATGACAGGGAGACAGATGTCTAACTATTTAACCTAACACTAGCTACTAATTTTTTTATACATAAATACACATACTGACACACACACATATACATACCCACACTAAACTAAACTATGCTTAAAACTAACTACAAGAACAGACTACAAAAACTACTGAGACGAAGCCTTGCTATGGGTGGCGGGTATGCCTCGGCCACTGGGCCCCTTGCTGTACAGCGAAGTTTTTGCTTTATTATGCCCCATGCAGGTTGCAGGTTCCAGGATGGCTGATGAGGCAGCGTGTGCAATTCAAATTTTTCTGTAGTCCAGAGAGATTACTGAGGAACCCAGGAACCAGAATAGCACATACTGCTTCTTAAGTCACCCCAGAACCTATTTGGGACACAGCAAAAGCATCTGGGAAGAGACACTTTTCCCTGTGATGAGTTGGGTCTGGGGAGGGGAGGAGGAGACACAAATTTGGCTATCCTGGGTTTCCTCTGAGAAGAGGACTTGGAGCTGACCAGTCTGGGGCTTCACCAGCTGAGGGAGGGCCCTCCAGGCTGTGGCTGACTTGGGGCTTCTCCAGGCAGGTAGGGAGTACTTGGAGCTTCTCTGGGGTGTGTGTGGCTCCAGGCATGGGAAGAGGACAGAGGGTCTCACACCTCTTGTTGCTGGGGAGGGCATGTGAAAGGGGTGGAGCCGGGACCGAGAATCCCCAAAGGGGGGCTTCACTTACTGCACATGAGACTTACTCAAACAAGAGTGGAAATTTCAATGATCCCCTGGTGCGTCTCAATTTTAGGACATCTGCTTCTCAACACATTTTGCCTCTAGACAAGAGATCAGCTGTCTTCACAGATGAATGAAATACCATTTCTTGGATAACCATAAGAAGACTTTTAATTTCATATTGAACCCATATTAATTAGTGATCAAAGTAGGAAACCTGTCTTAGAATCTGCTTGTTTGGGGTTTAATACTTCATGGTCTTCCAGGGAACAAAGGCCTGTGTCCTTTGACTGGGAAAGTAAGGTAAAGATTTTTTTCTTTCCCATGAAATGGGTTTCTGGGATTGAGTTCTAGTAGGCTTCTCTCCTCTCACTAGCTGGCAAACAGGCCTATCAAATGAGAATTTCCTGATTACCAGGGCTCACTACTGACCCTCTCTCAAGGATCATGTGGATTATCCACTTGAATTACAAAAGATTATGTAATCTAATTAGTAAAGTTAAAGACAATGACAGCCATCTTGGAAAGCAGCTGGGTTTCTAGAGTGCAGTAAAAACCAGCCAACTAACCAATCAACCCACATAAAAATCCCACTTTCTGAGTTCTGAGCTCCAACAGTCCATAACAGCAAGTTTTAATTTGAAATGAATCAGAAAGTTATGAACTGGAAGATGGGATGGATCTCACTGGATGATTTGTATGCATGAATTCACCAAAGGCTTCTGTACGTAGTGTAGCAATATGAACTTAAGAACTGTGACTGCTAAAGCTCTCTAACATGTTATGCGCTAATTAGTCTGTGTGGACCCTGTTAGTGTGAACTAAGAGTTCCTCAGTGAGCTTCACCACAGTATTTTGAAACAATAGTTTGAGACAGTACTATGTTAAAGTGCACTAGGGAACTTTTAGTGTGCATCAGCAGGGTCTAAATGGATCAATTAGTGTGCAACATGCAAATCAAAAATCGTACCCCCATAGTATGCATTGGCACATTTTGTAGACATGACCCAATATTTTGTTCTCTATGATCTTCGGTGAGGTAACAGTTTTCTGTCTATTGCTGTTCCATGCGGTCTCCATTTTTAGATGGAAAAAATATTATTCTATAGGAGATCTTCACTCCCTCGACATTATAGCCATCTTAAAGACACACCTGTGTTATACACACAGTCTTTTATTTGGAAAAAGAACCAAACAGTATGCTTCTGGAGTATATAGGTCACTGCAGTAAGTTGTGCTATAAGGGAACAAGAGTTAGCATCTTTAAATAGATGACTACTAAAACAATCAATTGTTACATAATATTTTGGGGAGGGAGAGTAAGGAATGGTGGTATGGAAAACTGCTAACACAACAAGTAATATAAATACATCTATCATTTTAGAAGAGTCAGTATATTCAATGGCTTTGATTCTACAAGTGACTTAGTGTGTTGAGGCCTGCCACCCAGCTTACCTTCTCATTCTTCTCATGGACCAGAATTACTTGCAGTTTTAATTACCATATCTCAATTAAATTACCTAAAAAACCCCTGAGTAGTCCTGTGGCACCATATATATATGACAAGAAGCAATGTGCTGAAATTGCAACAAGGAAGGTTGGACATTAGGAAAAACTTTCTGTCAGGGTGGTTAATCACTAGAATAAATTGCCCTAGGGGGACTGTGGAATCTCCATCACTGGAGATATATAAAAGCAGGTTTAATAGACATCTATCAGGGATGATCTAGATCAGGAGCCAGCAGCCTTTTCGAAGTGGCAAGATTTAACCCTCCTGCGCTGGGCCACGCCGCTCTCCCGGTAAGGGGGAGGCACTCTCTCCACTGTGCGCCCTGCTTGGTCTCCTGCTCTGGGCTCTGCTTCCATTTCTCCTGTCGGGAGGGGAGGAGCAGTGTGTGCACGCTTCCCCGCAGGCCGGATCCAGCGCAGAGCCTCAGGGCTTCCCTCCCCTCCCGCAGGAAGCCAGCACTGGCTCCAATCTTACATGGGGCGTGATGCTGGATCGCCAGCATGGGCTCCCCATTGCGATTGGGGGGGGGGGGGAGCTCGTTCACTGTGCGTGTCACTGAAAATCATCTTGTGTGCCACTTATGTACGTTGCCAACCCCTGATCTAGATGGTGCTTGGTCTTGCCATGAGGGACCTTGTGAGGTCCCTTCGAGTTCTAGTAGAGCCAGTCAGTCTCTCTCTCTCTCTCTCTCTCTCTCTCTCTCTCTCTCTCACACACACACACACACACACACACACACACACAAAGGTGCCACAGCACTTCTACTTAAAGTTACGTTAACATGTTACCCCTCTGAGACTTAAATTACCTAATATGCATAAGAGCTGTAAAGTCTTGAAAACAACAGTGTAATAAGGCAATAGATCTCATGATTGGGAGGGACTGAAAAAGAACACACACCATTTCATCTGAATGTGAAATCCCACAAATCAAACAACAAGAGAGGAACCTCAATTAAGAACAAGAAACACTGACTTGTTCATAGGATTACTATTCAGAGCATGGAAAAGTCAATTTCCTAGCCCATGGAAAAAACTGTTATAAGTGTCTAAAGTCAATTTTATTTCTAGTTCTACAAAATAAGTTCCTCACTGTGATAGACCGAGCCAGGCCACAGAAACTCTGAATAAATGGATTTTTTAACATTTCCATATTTCAGAAATTCTACACTACAATAGCACAACTCGTCCTGAAGCTTCACTGAATAACTGTAAGAACTATTGCATCCTTTTGTAGTGTTTATTGATTACACAAATTCAATCTTTCAGAGCTCAGTGAAGTGCTGCATTCACAAACACTGCATATATGTTCACTGATGATGTATCTACTTAAACCTTTGCAAGAACGCCAAAGCTCCATTTAAAATATGGGTATTAGAAGCTAATGGGTTTATAAAATATCCTTTCTTGCTTCTACTGTATTGTATATGCTTATCATCCTGAAGCTTTGGATAACAAATACAGCATAGCTTACTCCCTTAATTATAGTTTCTAAAGCTCTGCTAAAGATTACCATTTGATCTGGAAAAACTAAGCTCTCTCTCATTCAGATTCAACGGGCCCTAGTTCAATCAATTTTTAATGTTTCATGTAGAGAGTATAAGATATGAAAATTCAGCCTTATTTCCCAAAGCATTTATAAATTAAATGGACTGTTAAAACTATGCAAACAGCTTATTGAACAAAACAGTGAATATGTAAAAAGGTTTTCCAAAATAGGTAGTACACTTTTATATGGTTTCATCAAATACTTGCAAATGACAGAGAACTGCTTGAAATTACACTGTACTTTAGTGTGTCTTATTTAATATAAGTATACTGTACTTATATTATAGAGGCCTTCACAGAGAAAACTTAAAAAAAATAAATAAATCAAGCATAGGGGAACTACCGTACTTAATATATATATGATTTTTGTCAAGCTTGTCTGTAATCAGTTCTTAATCTCTCTGAGCAATAAGCTATATGTTTCATTACACAGGCTAGCCACAGCTAAAATTGTGACAAAAAAGAGAGAGGTATGTATTTATTTCTATTTTCATTTTATCTCCACTTCAATAGTGGGATTTGAAATCAAAACACTAGTTTAATTTAATAAACCTCCTAGCATTGATAGCACAGTATTTCCGTGAGTTTATGTTGGCAGAGGATTATCTGACAGTTATATATATAATAACTAGGGAGCTGTACCTGCTGCTCACTATGCTCGCCAATCGCCTTCTCCCCCGATGGCTTTTGTAGCTAGAAAGCATGAGGATGTCATTCTGTCACCCAGCAGGAAAATCATAATTATATATAGAGAGAGATAAAGATAAAAAGTCCAACATTCAGGCTAAAGAGTTTGCTCTCTGAAGGACAAATTCTAGTTCTTTTTTTGAGTCAATTGCAAAATTCCCATTGCCTTCAAGAGGAACAGGTATGTGCTTTATGTTTATGGCATTCCTTATCAAAGCACTGGGAGACCTGTGGGCTCTGATAGAGAGTATATTTACCCTAAATTCCAATTGGATTGTTCTTTTAGAACGTCCTAATTTAACACACATGAACCTACATTGCTGATTAGTTAAAGAATAGCACTGACCAAGATCTGGAAAAAGAGGAGATACAAAGTAAACTGTGGAAGGATTAAGTGGGTAAAATTAAATAAAAAAAATCAAAAGTGAATTCTGCTCCCATAGAAAAAATAAACCAAAGGAAACTTCAGTTGTATTCATTATAATTGGTCCCATTAACCTGAAGTACTTGTAATAGTATAAGTTTGATGAAATTTTACATTAACTAGTTATCATTACTTTTTTCTTCTAAGTTACATACGTCCTTGAACTCACACTAAGGGCATGACCATTCTTTTCTATTTTCTGAAGTACTCTTCACATAACTGTAGATGACCTATATAAGAATCCACTTCTGTAGATTATATGTGGCATGTGAAAGTATGTAGCTACATTATTAACCAGGTGTACTACCTTAATAGACAGTTACAGTCTCCAGTCCACCTCAAAGTGCTCTTACATGCGAACTATAAACCAGAAGTTTTCAATTGCAGTCTGCCTAACATAGTTTAAGCCATGTCTATACTAGAGTATGTGTGATGTACATGTGAAATTCTGGCCTTAATAAAGAAATAAAGTCAATGCAAAATTCTCACCCCTGGTTTACAGCAGGGGATAAGTAGGGTTGCCAGGTGTCTGGTATTCAACCGGACAGTCTGGTTTTTGGGCATTTTGTCCAGTAAAAAATTCAGAAAATACCAGACATGTGCAATGTCCGGTATTTTCTGGTTTTCCAGCTGGGCTCCCCACGGAAGCCTGGAGGGGACGAAGGGAGTGGCTGGGAGGAGGGGCGCAATTGGCGCTGGGAGCCTCTGGTTGTGTCGGACGTAGGAGTGATGCCTTGGGGAGGAGGAGAAGCCCTGTCCGTGCTCCTGAGCGCTGTTCAAGCGCGTTGTGGAGCTGTAGCCAGACTCGCTTGTGCTTTGCCGGGACCGTGTGCGGGACAGGCAGTGCCCTGGGATCTGCATGTGCCCAGGTCAGTCCAGCTTCCCACTGGCTGATTCTCTCCCCCCCCGCACCCCTCCCCACCGGCCAGCCCCGCTCCCCCCAACCCCTCCCGACCAGCCCCACTCCCCCCGACCCCCTCCTGGCCAGCCCTGCTTCCTGTCAGCTGGTTCTCCTCCTCCCGATCTCCCCCGGACAGCCCCGCTCCCCCCGACACCCTGCCCCAATCTCCCCTGGCCAGCCCTGCTGCCCCTGACTCCTCCCCCCGACTAGCCCTGCTTTCTGCCAGCCGCCCCCCCGATCTCCCCCGCTGCCTCCAACTCCTCCCCCGCCAGCCCTGCTTCCCATTCCCCCCCGGCCAGCCCCACTCCCCTCCCAGCTGGTCCCTTCCCTTCCCCCCCCCCCCCCGCCGATCAAGTGTGTCCGGTATTTTTTCTGAAGCTACCTGGTAACCCTAGGGATAAATCTGAATTAAGATATGCAACCTCAGCTGCGTTAATAGTGTAGCTTAAGTCAAAGTTTCTTAACTCGAATTTTGGTGCCATCCACACTGACGGAAGTTGAAGGGACCACACTCGCCCCACCAGCAGGGAGGACGACCAGCATCGACAGCAGCACCCCCAAAGTCTGAATTAGCGTGTCTTTACTAATTCCGCTAATTTGAACCCTGGAAAATCAACTGCAGCTGCTTCGATCTTTTCAGTAGTGTAGACGTTGCCCCACTGACTACAATGACGTCAGGATTTTACCTTAAGTTATAACTTGTTTGAAACTGTTTTTGAAGAGTTACACCCAAATGTGATTTTAAGACAATCTGTACACACTCCATATAGCTATACATCATATTGCGACAGGTACAGAAAACATGCTAGAACCATAGTAGTGGTAGTTTATAAGGCAGTTTGGTGCAAACATAGTTATGTTCATAGTCTGTTCATACTGCTAGTTACAATCACATGGCAATCTCCACTAGTTATTGTCATGTTTGAAAACTGCTTCCATACATGATTCAGCAGTGTTCAGGATGACACTGGATAATTACGTTAGAACATGGCTGTTGCATTTTAAAGTAGCTACTGACTATAAATATGGTAAAATTCAGTAGAGTCTTGCTTTATTTTTAAAAGGTCAATCTTATGCACATATTTAATTAAATAGTGAATGAGAAGATCAATATGCAACACTCGTTTACAGGTGCTTAAGTTATCATTGATAAAAATGTGTTATTAGACAAAAGTTAAATCAGCCACACACTGAAAACACTGCTTTCTATTTAATGTATAATTTTATAAGTAACTGCTATAGTGAAGAACATTGGTTTATTCTTCCCAGCAGAAGACTCTCCAGGAATTGGAACACTGATTTGCTGTGGGGAATGTAGCTTATTTATGCCAAAGTGAACATCAGCAACTGGAAGATGTGGAGACTGGCAGAAAATAGATATGGTAAAAATTGTTTTTTGGAAGAGCAAATATTTTCCAACTCAATTAGTTTCTTTTGGCAAGAAAGAAACTACTCAGAGACCAACAAGAGCCTTCCTTCAGGGAAAACTAGGCCTCACGGACAACAGGAAAAAGCCCGAATATTTGCCACATTGCAGTTTTGTGAGGCTCTGGTCAGAACTAGCATTTTTATTGCTTTTGTATCTCCAGGTAAAGACAACACAATTTTCAGAAGCAGCAATCTCCATGGGTAATTGGTATAAGCAAATAGAGGTATCCCATGCTTAGAGAGAAAACCAATTCAGAAACCCTCATTTACATAAATAGCCATCTGTAAAGAAATGTCTCTATTTTTATATCATAATGTAACAAGATCAGTTATGCTGATAATAATACTCTGTGAATAATCCATCAATGTAACCAAAATGTTCAACCAATTTACAAAATAGGTATTAAAAGCTTACTTGAATAATAAAATCAACGACAACTCTTATATGGATATACACTTAGGCTATGTCTACACTGCACGTGCGTTCTTGTGCAAGTAAATTTGAAGTAAGGCGTCGGAACAGAGGGCTTCTTGCGCAAGAGTTATTCCTCTGCCCATGAGGAATGAGCCCTCTTGTGCAAGAAGGCAGTGTGGATGGGCAACAGGGGTTTCTTGCACAAGAAACCCCTATGGCTAAAATGGCCATCAGAGCTTTCTTGCGCAAAAGAGCATCCACACTGCCATGGACGTTCTTGCACAAAAGCACATCTCTTGCGCAAAAGCACATGGCAGTGTGGATGCGCTCTTGCGCGAGAACTTTTGCACAAGAACTCTTGCGCAAAACAGTTCTTGCGCAAGAAGCCTGCAGTGTAGACGTAGCCTTAAGATTTTTATCAAAATGACTTGATCATTATGCTTTAAGCAGGAAGTCTGATGTGAGAGTTTAGTGCAATTCAAATATGCTGCTAATGATAACACAAATCCAGAAATTACAGGCTTGTTGAAATAAATTATTGAGCAGTAAGATTTAAAAACTGAACACAGTCAAAAAATGTATACAAAATTATAATGCCCGTGTGTTTTCCTGTCAAAATTATAATAGCCTTTACTTAGTAGAATAGGATCTAGTTTTACACAATTATGAGTGCTTTATAAGGGTGTGTCTAGATTACATGTCTCCATCGACGGAGCCATGTAGATTAGGCAGGACGGCAAAGGGAAATGAAGCTGCGATTTAAATAATCGCCGCTTCATTTAAATCAAAATGGTTGCCACGCTGTGCCGATCAGCTGATTGTCGGCACAGTGCGGCAGTCTAGACGGGGATCTGCCAACCCCAGAATCCTTTGTCAGCAGATCCTTTATGCCTCGTGAAACGAGGCTTACAGGATCTGCCGACAAAGGGTTCTGGGGTCGGCAGCAGATCCCCGTCTAGACTGCCACGCTGTGCCGACAATCAGCTGATCGGCACAGTGTGGCGGCCATTTTGATTTAAATGAAGTGGCGATTATTTAAATCGCAGCTTCATTTCCCTTTTTCGCGTAAACTAATCTACATTGCTCCATTGACAGAGCCATGTAGTTTAGACGTACCCTAAATGTAGCTTGCTACATTTTATATGTTTATAAACTCCTGATACTGAAAGATTAGAAAAAAGCCAACAAAGCACCAATTTTCAAAATAAGGAAAAAAGATACCGTCTCAGTTTAATTTCTATTTCTAATGCAAAATACATTGAATAAAATAGCTAAACATCTAATGAGATTAATGGACGGATAAACAAGCATAACTGTTTGACAAACAATATAATTTGCTAGAGACACCTCAATTTTAAAATTACTAGATAGAGGAAACATAGCAGATGTAATATAAATAGAGATTTTAGTAAAGGATTTGATAAAGTGTTGCAAAATATCTCTTGAAAATTAATTCGGTTAACCCAGCTGCCGCCTCCTAGCCTGCCAATGGTTAACCAGTTAACAGGTGTAATTTTAATTGTTTAACCGTACAACTAGTTAAATGGCTATTTACATCCCTAACAGTGTTAAAGCTTATGTAAATAGACCCTACTCTCCCAGCCCATTAACAAAAACTTCCTGAGAGTTTATTGATAACTACTAAAGTCTCAAAAGTTTCAGAGGGGTAGCCGTGTTAGTCTGTAACTGGAAAAACTTAAAAACCAGCAAATAGTCTTGAAGCACTTTAGAGACTAACAAAAAAGTAGATGGTGTCATAAACTTTCATAGGCAGAACCCACTTTTTCAGATGAATAGAGTTTAAGGGGTCCAGTTTTCAAATAAATAGCACAGAGAGGACATGGGTTGTCTGTAGGCAAGGATTGGTCTGTCCCCCAAGGCTTGTGAGAGCCTGGAAAGGCTTGCATTTTCCAGGATAGGTTGTAGATTGTTGATAATGAGTTGGAGGGGTTTAAGTTGGGGGCTGTAGGTGATGACAAGTGATGTCCTGTTGTTTTCTTTGTAGGGCCTATCTTGAAGTAGCTGATGTCAGGGTAGTCGTCTGGCTCTGTCAATCTGTTTTTTTTCACTTCTCCGGGTGGGTATTTCAGTTTTAACAATGCTTTATATAAATCCTGCAGGTGTTTGTCTCTGTCTGTAGGACTGGAGCAAATCCGGTTGCATCTTAGAGCCTAGCTGTAACAATTGTTTGGGAAAAGTGTCTTGGATGGAAGCTGGAGGCATAGGTAAGTGTAACGGTAAGTAGGTTTCTGGTATGTGGTGTGGAAATGTGTCTGTCGTGCAACTGTACTGTAGTGTCAAGGAAGTGGATCTCTTGTGTGGACTGGGATAGGCTAAGGTTGATGGTGGAGTAGAAGCTGTTGAAATCCTCACCTACAGAAAACCCCCTAACCTCAAACAAATTCTTTCCAATAACCACGCAGAATACCTCCATCATATTCATTCAGGAACCCATCCCTGCAATCAACCCCAATGCCAACTCTATCCACACATCTATACAGGTGGTATCATCACAGAACCTAACCATGGAAACCACCACTTCAGCAGCTTGTACAATTGCACATCCACTGATGTGATCTATGCCATCAAGTGCCAGCAATGCCCCTCTGCCATGTATCTCATATATACTGACCACACTGGACAGTCTCTACAAGAAAGAATTAATGGACAGAAATCAGGTATCTGAAAAGGCAACACACAGAAACCTGTTGGGGAACATTTTAACTTGCTGGGGCACTCATTAACAGAGCTCAAAGTCACTGTATTATTGCAAACCAATTTCAAAAGTCAGCTCGACAGGGTAGCTACAGAACCTAACTTTCATTTACAAGTTTGATTCCTACAACAGAAGAATATACAAAGACATTGGCCGGATGGCCCACTACATTCCACATCCTAATGACATAAAAAAACCAAAGGGTACTTAAAGTGGGTACTACGGGCTCTTATCAGCTTCATTTTGCATGGACATTCTAACTGACAATTTCTTCTCCCCCCCTTTTTTTCCCCTCCACTTCCCCGCATCCCTTCTCTGTGCTATTTATTTGAAAACTGGACCCCCTTAAATGCCATTCATCTGAAGAAGTGGGTTGCGGCCACGAAAGCTCATTTTTTGTTAGTCTCTAAGGTGCTGAAAGACTACTTGTTATTTTTTAAGTTTTTACTGAAGTCTCAGGCTATGTCTACACTGCCGCTTTTATTCGGAAAAAGGTACGCAAATTGCACTCCATAGTCTAGACGTAGCCTCAGAGAGACAGACTTCTCCTAGTTTAATCCAGCACCACAAAAATAGTTTGAAAACAGTTTTGCAGGAAAACCCCTCCTGTTTTAAACCAGCTCCTCAGATATGATTAATCAGTTTAGTTTTCCTTTCCAGAAAATTATTCCTAATTCTAGGCAACTAAGCAGCCATGTATTAGAATCCATTTCACCTTTTAGAGCCAGGGGACTTTTTGCTAACACAATGGGTATAAAGCAAAACAGATGGCAGTTTGTTAAAATTGGACTTGTTATTGTTCTTTAGCCAAAGAGAAAAGGGAGTAAATGGCATGTGAATAACATTTTCAGATAATACTAAATAGGGATGTATAGTCAAGATAAGTCAAGAAAAAGATCTAGTTTACTAGAAAGCAGCTTACTTCGACCTACATGTCTACACTTAAATTTGTCTCCAACCAGTGTAAGGGCCCTCTTACACTGACATAGTAATGCCGCCTCCTTGAGCAGCATGAAAAGCACAGTTGATGTACTAAGGCCAACACAATGCACTGCATTATTTATGTAGACACTTAGGCTACGTCTAGACAGTGGTGCTATTTCGGGATACCCTAAGTATCCTGAAATAGCCATTCCACGTCTTTAAATGCGCCTGTTATTTTGAAATAGATTTTGAAATTATGGGTGCGCTGTTCCAGCATACCTGTAACCCTCATTCCATGAGGGTTAAAGGATGTTTCGGAATAGCACTTTATTTCAAAATTTGGCACTGTCGAAATAAGCTATTTCAAAATTTGATTGAAATAGGATATGCAATTTGCATAGCTCGAATTGCATATCTCTTTTCAACCTAGGGGTCAAAATAAGTATAGATGCACCCTTTGTGTCCTCCAGCAGCTGTCACACAATGCCCCACACTAACTGCTTTGGTCACCACTGTGAACTCCACTGCCCAGAGATTATGCACACTGGTAGACTCTTCTTCTCTTTAAAACCTCACACATTTTGGAAACTCCTTTTCCTGATTTCCCAGCTTGGCAAGCACATCTAGTTCCACTCATTTGCTGAGTGCAACTGCCTAGCTGACCATGCTGGATACGTGCTGGATACATACCAGAAAAGCAGTGAGGCCAACCAAGTTATTAGCTGCTTAGCTGGAGAACTGCTCTTTTTACAAAGAGCTGTATGACAAACCTAATGGATATCTACTTCCCCAGCACTGTGGCTACCTCTAAGGAGCCCAAGTCACAAGTCCCTGACACGAACAGTGAGAAAAGATGAGAAGGAAAAGGATCACGCAGGATGGAAAATTGAGAAGTCCAGCTGCAGGGAATTTGACTCCGCAAGAGTCCAGACAATCCTGCCAGTCAAGTACAGACAAGTCCAATGCATGGGAAGGACCGTCTGTAGACAATTTTTAGTTACAGGGATGGTACCCCGAAAGTACCATGACACATCTTTTGACGTTTTATTCATTTACTTGAGCTAGAACAGGCAGTGGTAGGAGCAAGAGAGGCAGAGTTGCTATCTGCTTTTCATTTCCCTCTAGAATTAGGCAGTGGGGGGGTATGCAAAACTGTTTGTTTACGTACACAGGAATGTCCCCTGAATCTTCCTGGGAGATAGCAAAGAAACTGTCGTGGAAGTATTCTGCAATCTTATGCCAAAAGTTTCTAGGAAGGTATCACGGTCTTTGCCTTCAGGGCAGCGCGGCCTGCTGGCCAAACTCAGTTATCACAGCCTTTGCCTTCAGGGCAGTAAGTCCTAGTGGCTAGAGTCAATACAAATCCCCCCCTTCAATAGGGTTGATGTGAACTAGTAGCCAGAGTAAATACAAATTTCTCCTGCCATCAGGTTAGTGTGGCCTAGTAGCCCAAGTTAATATAAATCCCCCCTGTGGCTGGGGTGGTGTGGCCTAATAGTTAAAGTCTATGGAGTCATCCTTGGATGCCGGGCAACATGGCTTAACAGCCAGAGTCTATGGGGTTGGGCGCAACAACGCTGGTGGGGGGACCCAGGCCTACCCAACTCCACCGGGCTCCTACCTAGGGCCCTATCAGTGGTGGAGTGGTCAACTACTAGCTTGGCAGGGAATCCCACCAAAACACGCCGAGCTCCAGTGTGTGGGAGATACCACTCATGCACACTCACTGGGTCACTTTTTACCCTGTGTCTGGAGATTGACGACTGCAGGCTGTTGGGGTTGCTGGGTTTCATCCATGAAGCAAACGCTCTGGGGCTCTTTGGGCTCCATGGGTTTCCAACCAAGATACCAGCAGTTCTTCAGCAGGCAACTCCATCACAGATGACTCCTCTCTGGCCATCCACCCTCACTGAGTTGGGTTACTGCCTTTTATATCTGCTCTCCAGTTGGAGCATGCCTGGCAGGATCCCAGGGGTGTGGCCTCCTCACCCCAAGTGTGGGATTAACCCTCTCACTACCAATGCAGGGCTAGTGTGCCCCATCACAGGAGAGCAGCTTTATTTCTTCCTCTGTGGCAGGATAATTCCTCACAGCATTCAGCAATAACTTCAGCAGGGCATCATAGCAGTATACCAGCTAGCAACCATAAGGGCCTGGACAATTTTGGGATGCCAATAGCCTCTATCTGCCTTTATAACACTCAGGAGTGAGATATCAGCTAAAATCACCAATGCCTGTAGAAAATGGTGCCAGTATTCAGTGCCATTGGTCTATACAACTGGAATCATGCAACCAAACAATTCCCTCTTCATTTCTCCAACCCCTAATGGGCCATGCTCACTGTGGCTGGTACCATGACTGTTGTGGTGCACCAGCAATTCAAATCAGAGGTTAGAATGTGGCGCTTTAAACTTCTGGGGAGCACAGAAACTAGTTCAGCATTTAAGTTTTGCTTTCCATAGTGAACACTTTGCTGCCATTGTGTTCTTCAGGTTTTCCCTTTCCACACTCGTTGTATGCCTGAGGCAGATAAGGAGAACGAAGTAGACTTGGGATGACATGTTCCATGAGATCCTGCAAGCCAGTGTTGCATTAAAACTTGAGCAGAGGGCCTGGAAGAAGAACAGTGAAGATAGGCGGCAGAAGGAAAGGCAGAGGAGTCCCAGCAAGAAAAGGAGAGGGAGATGCACCCGGGCATAATGAGGCTTTTCAGGCAAGAAACACAAATGTTGTAGACTGATGAACTTACAGGTTCAACAATCCTAGGTTCTTTTTCCTCTCCAGCACACTGAGAACTCAATATTGGGACCTCCGTACAATTCCCTGCTTCTCACAACATTCTACGTGGCAACAGGTTTGCTGCATTACCCCTATCACACAATGGTAGAGGACATTAAAGACAAGCAGAGCTTCACATACACTGACTTGTGAAAGCCATGGTTGGTGAATGCGTAGCCGAAATGGGCATGAATGTTCTTTCCCTTCATATATTCAGTTCTTTTAATGTATTAAATTTTATTAATGTTTTAAGGCATTTATTTTAAAATTATGCACTTTTTTTGCATGAATTTTGTAAAAAATAAAATTATATTATTTGGAACATAATTAATCTAACTAGTTCACAATGTATGCTGAAGAGTTCTGTAAACATCCCATCACCTGTCACACAACTCATAATTCACAAACAATATTATATTTCTATATGCTCAGCAATCACTACATGAGTCCTCCTAGGCCACAAAAGAGGACGGCCAGATAGAGAACACTACAACACCACACACAACTCAAGCTCACTGTTAAAATGGTCTTTGAAAGCCTCCCTGAGCCATATAGTTCTGTGTTCAGATCTTCTAATAGCCCTTGTATCTGGTTGTTTAAATTCAGCAGACTTCTCTTTTGCCCTCCACCCCAACAGAAACTTTCCCTCTTTGCTGTACAGATATTGTACAGCAGGCAGTTAAAAACACTGGGATATTTTTCTCACAGATTCAATCTTGTGAGTATATGCCATCAGCATCCTTTCAAATAACTAAGAATGTATTTCATGTTCCACCTCCTGAGTCAGTAGTTAAGTAATTCCTTGGTGCTGTTGAGATGGCTAATGTACAGCTTCATAAGCCAGGGGAGCCATAGGTTAGGTTGGATTCTCCAGGATCACTATTAGTATTTCAACATTCTCAATTGTAATCTCACATTTGGGAAAGAGAGCTCCTACTTGTAGCTCCCTGACCAATCCTGGGTGCATTTGTGAAGGCTTCATATCACAAATGAGGGAGGTAATAGCCTTTTGTCTATGCATAGTGCAAGTGTGATTGATGTCATCTTACTAACATATCAGGGATTGAACCAAGTACAGGAGGCCCCCAACATGCGATAGCCTGAGTTCCGACCATTTTTGTAAGTGCAAAAGGGGCCAGAACCCCCCGAATAATGTTCTTGGCCCGCATTTACAACAGCACATGGCACCTACTGTAAATGAGGGCTCGAGTTACGATGCCTCCGACTTGCGACGATTCCTCAGGAATGGATCGTGTCGCAAGTCGGGGGCTTCCTTTACAGCTTTAGCCAAAGAGCCTAGCTCTCAAGTTGAGAGCTGTAACAGATTCACATCGTTGTTTCATTAGGCACACTGACCAGTGGGTTACATAAGCGTATCTTGAATACAGCATTAGATTCTGGGAACGTTACCAGAAGGATACTGACAATTTGGAATGACGTCAGAGGAAAGCAACAAAAATGACTAGGGAAGCTGAAGGGATGTCTTTATGAAGAAAGATGTTTAAAAATTCAAGGCTGAGCTGATGGGAATGCCATTAAACTTCTATAGAATTTGGGCACCTAGTTTCCTTAAGCCCCTTTGATAACTATTGCCTAAATATACTCGTACATCTTGGGTAGATGACAACCAATAGGTTATTTAGTTGGAATGGGTTACCTAGGGAGGTTATGGAATCTCTATCCCTAGAGGTTATTAAGCCCTGGCTTGACAAAGCCCTGGCTGGGATGATTTAGTTGGGATTGGCCCTGCTTTTAGCAGGGGGTTGAACTCGATGACCTCCTCTATCAACCCTAATGTTCTATGATTCTATAAGTCAACAACAGAACGAAATTGAGAATGGGAAAATTCAGGATATTGATTAGGAGAAACTAGTCAACAATAAGCTGTATAGTCTCCCTCAATTTCTTATCGACCAAGAATATTTTAATGGAATCTGGCTAACTTATCACTCGTATCACTCACACAGTTAATTTTCTATACATACCTGTTCTGAACACAATTGAAATGGGACCTTCACTTTACAATGGTAGTTTAATGTCTTTAATGTATGTAAACTAAAAGTTTTTAAGCCTTGATCTAAGTAATAAAACCTGAACTATGGGCTACTTCATAACAACTTGTTCAATTTAAATAAAAATGAAGCACTCCTTTGCCATTGATTTACTTTTCTGTTAGATATGGCTGATCAATAAGTTAGCTCAGGAGAAATACATATTGATGTCACACTGCATGTCCACTATGTACACCAGATCAGTGGTTCTCAACCTGGGGTATCTAAATACTCTAAGAGCATTTAGAGGTCTTCCATGAAGTACATCAACTCATCTAGATATGTCTAGTTTTACAATGGGCTACCTAAAAAAGCAAGTACAAATTAAAATGTCATACAATGACTTGTTCATATGACTCTATATATTATACATTGAAATGTAAGTACACTATTTGTATTTCAATTGAGAAACCAAGCAATTATTCAGTAACAGTGTGCTGTGATGCATGTGTATTGTTATGGCTGATTTAGGGAGGTAAAACTTGGAGGGCATGCATGAGAAATCAGGTTTCTGAAACAGGTACAGAAGCCTGGACAGGTTGAGAGCCCCTACACTATATGTTAGCCTGCTTCGAGGTAAGAGCATATACAGTGAATTAAAGGCATAGAAATTATTCCCAGACCTGAAATAGAAATTATTCACATTTGGCTGCAAACAAATGAAGCCTATCTGCCTCACAAGCAAGAGCTGTTTGAGCAATTGCCCCTTTACTATTTGTTAGCCTTCATCCTAATTAGAGTCTGAATTTTAAAACAGCTGTTCAAAGATGTGACTCACTGGTAAAGAATAAAACAATGAATAGGTATAATGTCAATTTTTTATTACAAAACAAAATTCAGCTACAATTTAGAGGCTATTAAGACCAAGGCTAAACTCACAAAGATTATTGAACAATTAATAATGAAAAGATTTTTCCCCTAAGCAGGAAAGACATAGTGTTAGAGCCAAGTGATATGAATTTGTTTCCACTGCCAAAAATGTCCAACATATTTAATTAGGATAATCTACTATATATGAGAGAATTTGTCCATGTATCTGTCTGTTCTAGAACTCCTCCTAAACAGTTGGTACTGGAACATTGCTGGCTCTTCTCCTTTGTCAGGGAGCAAGGGGAAAGTGCACAATTTGCTGCATTTTTCACTCTGGCTGGGGATCGCATTGCGGTAGATGAACCTGGACCTACCCTAGCTGGTGGACATGCACCCCTTCCAAGCTGTATCTGCTGGAGCTGCAGCAGCCACGGAAAAGTGCTTCTCACCTGGCCCCAAGCTGCTGCAATGAGAGCGGGCTTGGACTGTCTTCTCTCCCCAGGGCAGCCTGCATACTGAACCACTCATCCCCAGGTGGACATCTTTGTGACCAGGAGCAGCCACAAGTGCCACCTATTCTGCTCCTTTCAAAACCACAGCCCCCGGTCCTTACCAGACACGTTTCACCTATCTTGGTCAGGCCATCTCCTGCATGCCTTCCTGTCCTTCCCCCTAAAACACGGGGCCCTGTTCAAAATCCAGCAAGACAGGGTATCCCTCATCCTGGTGGTTCCTAGTATAAGCTAGGTAGCGCTGGTTCACCAAACTACTGAACCTACCAGTGGACAGGCCACTGGCAATGCCTCTGTTCCTGGACCTCATCACCCATTCTACCTGGGCAACATGCAACTAGCTAATCAAGATTAAGAAAGTAACAAGATTATAATAAATGTAGCCCAGTGTGAGCCAAAACTGTTTTATTGAACCAGTTATTCATATTTCAAGTCAGTTTTAGTTGATAAATTAAAATATATCTAGAGCTGTATTTATATTATTCAGCTGGTTCTTTTATTTGATGCAGAATCATAGAGCTGGAAGAGACCTCAGAAGGTCATCAAGTCCAGCCCCCTGCTCTAGGCAGGACCAATCCCAACTAAATCAACCCAGCCAGGGCTTTGTCAAGCTGAGACTTAAACACCTCTAGGGACGGAGACTCGACTACTTCCCTAGGTAACCCATCCCAGTGCTTCACCGCTCTCCTAGTGAAATAGTTTTTCCTAATATCCAGCCTGGACCTCTCCCACCACAACTTGAGACCACTGCTCCTTGTTCTGACATCTGTCACTACTGAGAACAGCCTTTCTCCATCCTCTTTGGAACCTCCCTTCAGGAAGTTGAAGGCTGCTATCAAATCCCCCCTCACTCTTCGCTTCTGCAGACTAAACAGACCCAACTCCCTCAGCGTCTCCTCACAGGTCATATGCTCCAGCCCCCTAATCATTTTGGTTGCCCTCCGCTGGACCCTCTCTGCAGAACTACTACTTAGCTGGTGGGTCCTCAGCCTGTAACAATGCTTGGGATTCTTCCGTCCCAAGTGCAGGACTCTGCACTTATCCTTGTTGAACCTCATCAGATTTCTTGTGGCCCAATCCTCCAATTTGACTAAGTCACTCTGTACCCTCTCTCTGCCCTCAAGCGTATCTACCTCTCCCTCTAGCTTAGTGTCATCTGCAAACTTGCTGAGGGTGCAATCAATGACCCTCATCCAGGTCATTAATAAAGATATTGAACAAAACCGGTCCTAGAACTGAACCTTGGGGCACTCCGCTAGAAACCGACCGCCATCCTGACATCGAGCCGTTGATCACTATCCGCTGGGCCCGGCCTTCTAGCTATCTTTCTATCCATCTTACCGTCCATTTATCCAATCCACATTCCCTTAACTTGCTGGCAAGAATATTGTGGGAGACCGTATCAAAAGCCTTGCTAAAGTCAAGATATATCACATCCACTGACTTTCCCATGTCTACAAAGCCAGTTACCTCATCATAGAAGCTAGTTAGATTGGTCAGGCACGACTTGCCCTTCGTGAATCCATGTTGACTATTCCTGATCACTTTCCTCTCCTCCAAGTGCCTCAAAATGGATTCCTTAAGGATCCCTTCCATGATTTTTCCAGGAACCGAGGTAACACTGACCGGCCTATAGTTCCCTGGATCGTCCTTCTTCCCTTTTTTGAAGATAGGCACTACATTTGCCTTTTTCCAATCATCCGGGATCTATCCCAATCTCCACGACTTTTCAAAGATAATGGCCAAAGGCTCCTCAATGACATTTGCCAACTCCCTCAGTACCCTGGGATGCATTAAGTCCGGACCCATGGATTTGTGTACTTTTAGCTTTTCTAAATAGTTCCTAACCTGTTCTTTACCCACCAAGGGCTGTCCATCTTCATCCCATCTTGCGTCACTTAGAGCATTAGTCCGGGAGCTGACCTTGTCCATGAATACAGAGGCAAAGAAAGCATTGAGTACTTCAGCTTTCCCCACATCATCTGTCACTAGGTTACCTCCTTCATCCAGTAGGGGTCCCACACCCTCTCTGATCACCTTCTTCTTGTTAACACGCCTGTAGAAATCTTTCTTGTTATCCTTCACATCCTTCGCCAGTCGCAATTCCAATTGCGCTTTCGCCTGCCTGATAACCCCCCGGCATTCTCGAGCTATACATTTATACCCCTCCCTGGTCATTTGTCCAAGCTTCCACTTTTTATAAGCTCCCTTTTTGTGCTTAAGTTCACCAAGGATTTCTCCTGTAAGCCAATCCGGTCTCCTACCATGTTTGCTTCTCTTCCTACGCATCAGGATGGTCTCTTTTTGTGCCTTCAATAAGGCTTCTTTAAAATATTGCCAGCTGTCCTAGACTCCTTTCCCCTTCATGTTAGCATCCCAGGGGATTCTGCCCATCAGGTCTCTGAGGGAGTCAAAATCTTCTTTTCTGAAGTCCAAGGTGTGTATTTTACTACTCTCTTTTCTTCCTTTGGTCAGGATCCTGAAATCTACCATCTCATGATTACTGCTTCCAAGGCTGTCACCCACCACTACTTCCCCTTTTAGTTCCTCCATGTTTGTGAGCAGAGTTGTCACTGAGTATTGCATTTAGCTAAAAACAACTGTACTTCTGTAAGTTACAGATCAGACACTTCACTTAATTCTGAAAAACTTATCATTATTGCTCCTAATCTAAAATATTTATAGGTTGATACAGTAAAAGAGATTTTGATCATGTCACCTTCCTGTCTAGCTGTACTGACTAGCCCAGGCGTGGGCAAATTCCAGCCCATGGGTCGGATCTGGTCCACAGGGTTAGTCCCTGGTGGGCCTCCATCTCCATCTTTACCTGTGCCTCCGCAGGTATTGGAGGATCACAGCTCTGGTTGGCTGCGAATGGCAATGTGAGCAGCGGGAAGCAGTGTCCTGGTCTGAAACAATTTCTGCCACTCGCATTGGCTGTAAATGGTAATTCATGGTCAACCAGAGCTGTGATCCTCTGATACCTGCAGAGGCACAGGTAAACATTGCAGTGGCGGCCTGCCAGGGACTAACTCTGCAGGCTGCCATTTTTATTGCCCACCCCTGGACTAGCCAAAGGACAAAACTCATTTGGTGGTGGATTTATAATGCCAGTTGACACCATAATTATGAAAATAATAATAAAATCAAAGGTGGACACATGGGTTAAATGCGTAAAGCCAAGATTCTTTGAGGGATTTTATGTGATTGTAAGGATCCCAAAAGACCTCTGCTATGAAAGTTGCTATATGAAAGAAGTGTTAACACAATAGTGGTTAAAATAGTAGAGAACCATGTGTTCAGTCCCAGGGCACAGTAGATTTATTCTTTCATATTGTTTCCATTTCAGTGGTCTTAAAAAGAAGGAAAGATAATCTGTGGATTATGGTTAACTGGTAAGCCTCACTCTTAATGGGTGAGACTTACCGGTTAAGGTTAACCGATGAGAGCTGTAGCAGCTCCCCACCTAGCATGATAGGGGGCTGCTCCAGACCCACAGGAGGCCCACTGTAGACAGTGGTGACTGTCGGCTCCAGCGCTGGAAGTCTTTAGTGGCCACATCTTTTCTCAGTGCCATTTTTCACACTGATGCTGGTGCCTTATAGACTGAATTCACGCCCAGTACTGGTCAGTTGGAAGGCACTGGTCTAAGAGCAGCTTCCCTTAGGAGAAGCTCCAGGTGGTACTCTCACTCCTTTCTAATATGGAGCTTGAATCCCCTACAAATCGTATACTTCTCTGTGATGTTTTTCTCCAAGGCATCTGAGGCACAAGTAACGTGGGTCAGTATGGCATGGACCTTTTGCAAACAATATAGGATTTAAATCCCAGGGCCTTCTGCATGCCCCAGCACCTGGGAATGGTGAAAGGTGTAGGCAAGCCCGCTCACTGCTAACTACTATTTAATGACTCAAAACCTAAGAATTGAAAGAAAAATAAAACAAAGAAGTACTGCAGTAGGGACTATAGGCTTGCTAACACAAGACAGTAGAAGTTCCAGTGCTGTCATGGACAGTAAGAAGGAACTGAGGGTGGGGTTCGGTTGACAGGACTGCTATAACGGCACTACTCCAGTAGGCTCCACATCCAACCTGACAGGAGCTGCTAGGGAAAACGTTTCCAACATTCGTGCATGTGATGCACTCACACCTGACTGGAATCGACATGAACAAGCACTCAAAGATGATGACATGGCTCTAGATATCAGGAGAGATGGGTCTGACCTGGAGGTAAAGTCAGGCATGGAAGGTCAGACCTGTCGCTCACCTGTCGTGTGAGAGAGGTGTACAGGAATGTGCCTGTCCCCCCTACCTGTGTAAACCCTAAAGCCTTAAAAAGATAAGAATTCAAATAAAAAGAATCCAGAGGCTCAGTCAATTTGATGTTAATTTGAATGTTCACACTGCATAGTTCTGATCAATCACCGTTGAACTTGCTTTAATATGAGCAGTTTTACCAGCTGTCCCATATTCAATAGCGGGAAATATGGTCACCTCATCTAGAATGTTTGAAAATGTCAACACATGCATAACAGAGCTCTTTTCTTAGCAGTGCTCCTCCTTACATTACAATCCAGTACACCTGTTCTTCTGGAGCTGCTGCATTCCAATTTGTTCCTGTATACATCATTCAAGTTGTTGGTTTTGACCAATAAAGTCCTAAGTAATTTGCATCCTGGATTCTTGAAAGGACTTGTCTCCCTGTATGCCAAGTCACTTGAGACAGCCACTTCCTATTTTAAATGGCCAGTACGGTAGAGTCTTCTCAGAGATGGCTCTAGAACTCAGAGCTCTACATAGATTTTCTATTTTGGGTCAAAATTTCACTTAGCCAAAAAAATGGTTTTGACCAGTTCTAGCTAGGACTCTTGCCCAAAATTGGCTCTCTCCTCAGCTGCTGCTGCATACTCTTACCCACACCTAGCAAGCAACTTAACTTCCTTCTCCAAGCCTACAAAAGGCATGATGCAAGGCTTATCTAGTGTCACAAGGTTTGGCTCGAGGGATCATTTGGGGAAAGTTTGGATTATTACCATTTGCATTACCATAATATTCAAAGCTGGGGTGGGCAACATTTTTGGGTCAGGGTCCACTGACCGACAGTAAAATCAGTCGGGGGCCGTGCACAAGTGAGAAGCAAAACCAAACCCCCTCACTGATGTGGCCTCCAAGTGAGAAGGAGAAAGTCATTCCCCACATTCCTCTTGCACACCAGAGCCTAGTAGGCCCAATCTAGTAGATTTTGTGTGCGTCAGCTCCAAGGTGGGGCAACAAGGGTGCCAGCACTTGTTCCCCAATGCGGGGGGGGGGGGGGGGATTGAGCCTCGGGGGCCGGATCCAGGCAAGCCAAAGTGTCCAAACAAGATTGGTGCTCCATTGTGACAGACATTGTGCAAATGTAAAAGATACAGGTCCTACCCTGAAAAGTTTATAATCTAACCAGATGTGACAGGCTAAGGAGGGAAAAACAAATGCATAAAGAGGTGAAGTGGCATGTTTATGGTCTCTCAGCAGGTCAGTGGCACAGCCCTATCCACTAGACCACAATCTAGGTCTTTTTTCTTTAGGAATTTTAATTTTGACTGCCTTTCAATCAACTTGTATAGGTTTTAATTATTTTTTGTAAAAGCACTGTTCATGCACTGAAGAAATACTACTGGTGCGTTTTATAAAATTACAATTTTAAAGGATCTGTTCTAGGAATTATTTTAGGGAAGTTTTATGGCTTGTTTTGTACCGGAGGTCAGCCCAGATAATGATAATGGTCCCTTCTAGTTTTGGGATCTATGAATAAACAGAAAATAAAAATAAATAAATAAAAAATGAACTGCAAAGAATATAGGAGACAGTAAAGAAAAATAAAGGAAGGGGAAGATGATGCCATCGGCTCTGAAGATTTCATAAAAAAATAGGAAACATTCTTAGCTCATAAAAATTGAAGAAGCCTAGTGAGACCAGAGTGAACCACAATCACACAAAATGTAGTATTTGTTGAATATAGCCATAATGCCAGTTTTTCTCACTTTACAGTCTGTTGGCTATTGCTTTGACTTTTGAAGATGGTATACAACCATTTTTCAAAATTTCTAATGTACAGTAATTCTACTGTGGGTCAGACATCAGTGCTCTCAGAGTCATTCTGTAAGAAAGCTGACTGTGAAATTGAACTGGAGTTCAAGTAGACAAACTAAGCATAAGGACTTTGTTGTTCTGTTCCATGAGAAGGAATTGATAAACATCTGGTCTCTTTGAAAATTACTTTGTGATATCTGGATTTTGTACTGGCAAACTACTCTTATACACGATGGTGTGTTATCACATGATACTGTACGTTTTCCAAGAAAAACCTAATAAAATGAAAATACTTCATTACCTTGAATTTTCATTTCTTAAAAATAACAATTATTATGGATCTCTTATACCATCTTATTTTAACCCTGTTTGTTTAAATGAAAAAACAGTTCATAAACTACATATTTTCCTTTAAAAATTACAAATCTTTTCTTCATTGCTGTATAAGTTTTGTTTACCAGGTGCCAAACTGTTATTTCACACATGTGAAAAGAAAATTGGCACTGAATACTTATGATATGAATGTTGGCAGAGACAGCACAACAGTTTTCCCCTGAGAAGATTAGATTCAGAAGAAATGCCTTTTAGTTCTTCCAAAATCATCAACCTTCTTTAAAAAAAAAGGGGGGGGGAAGGGCTTGTATAAAAGGAGGAAGAGACTGTTGAGGTAGTGCTGTCTTACAGAGTTATTTAATTTACCCTGATAGGCTTACACTTCTCAAGAATACCCTGAACATGACATGACTGAAGCCTATTGATATTTATTTTAATGTATTTTTTATTACAACTTGTTTTTATTACAAAAGTTTTTAGTGCAACTTTTTAGTAGCACTGCAAAACTTTTCAAGAAAAAGCATGCTGGTCAAAGATAAAATGAAAAGGCATGATCCTTCAAGCCCTCTACACACAAAAGTCAAAGTCCTCCAGATGCAGAATTTCTAAGAGGAATTCTGAAAGTAGAAGGCTTGGGCCAGGGGTTAGCAACCTACAGCACACGTGACATTAGTGGCACACAAGCTGATTTTCAGTGGCACATACAGTCCACAGCAGGAGCTCAGCCCTCCCTCCTCCAGAGCCTGCGCAGTTGTAAGGCTTGGAGCACTAGCTCTGGCTTCCAGGAGCACAAGAGAGGGTGAGGTGAAGAAAGCTGCCCACCTGCCTCCACCGTATGACACAGGGACCCGGTGCAAGCCACGATGCCCCCCCACCACGGGATTGAGGCCCTGTCCCTGCATGAGCACCACTGCTCCTCCGCCCACCTTGGGCGGCCCCGCTGGCATGCAGGGAGAAGGAAGCAATGGGATGGGGGAGTCCATCCCTGGTGTTCCTGAGAGTTGCCTAGGCTCCCTGCCCGCTTCCACCAGGTGACACAGGGATCCCGCACAGAGCTGTGGGATAGAGGTCCCACCCCCACACGCACACCACTGCTGCTCTGCCTGCCCCAGCCCCACTGGCCTGCGGGGGACCTATAGGTAAGGGGGTGGGAACAGGCTGCCCTGCCCCCAAGGCCTGGCTGGAATCATCCCTGAGCAGCAGCCACTGGGCGAGATGGCCAGGGGGGGATCTGGGATGTCGAGGGCTATGGGGTGATGGGCAAGGAAGCAATGGGGTGAGGGAGTTGTCCCCCAGTGCCCCCAAGAGCTGCCCCAGATCCCTGCCTGCTTCCACAGAATGGCATAGAGACCCTGCACAGAGCCAGGGACCCCCTCCCCCCACCCATGGAAGGGGTAGGGGAGTGGGGCCAGAGTTAGGGAAAGTGGGGGTTGCGTTGAGGAGTTAATGGGGGAATTGGGGCTGGGGTGTGATGGGGTTAGGCTCAGAGGGTTGGAGTTTAGAGTAGGTTTTTTTTGCTTCTTACTTGTGTGGTGCCTAACTGATAGTTCCCCACCCCGCTATAAATAAAGAAAACATTGAAACCTTTTGTGTTGGACATAAATTAATATTTTACTTCATTTAAAATGAAGTTTGATAAACTAACATAAGAAAGTTAGAATGCTTAATCTGTTAAACTAGCCAATTAGCCCATCATAAGACGGGATTTTCAGGTGTCTCCTCCACGTTGGTCTTCTCTCCTGAGCCTCCAGTCTCTCGCTCTGTCTCTTTCTCTCTCTCTCCTCCTCCTACTGCCTCCCCCCCCCCAGCTCTCCTCCGCCTCCTGCCTCTCTCTCCGTCTCTCTCTTTCCCTTCTCCTCCCCCTCCTGCCTCTCATTCGGGGGACCGCGGAGCCCAAACGGCTGTTTGGGCTCCGTGCTCCCCGTGCTGCATGGGGAGCGTGGAGCCCAAATGGTCGCTTGCGCCGCTTGCTCCCCCGCGGCAGCCCGGCTGAGCGGCACTGAAGTCAGCCGAGTGCTGTGGTGGGAGGCGAAGGGGGGCGTGGCGGTGACGTACACGGCCAGGCCCCGACCCCGGCCATGTACATCACTACCCCGCACCCCTTCGCCTCCCACCGTGGCGCTCGGCTGACTTCTGCGCCGCTCAGCCGGGCTGCCCCGGGGGAGCAAGTGGTGCAAGCGACCATTTGGGCCCCGCGCTCCCCATGCAGCACGCCCGTGCTGCATGGGGACTGCAGTGGCCCGGCTGAGTGGCGCAGAAGTCAGCCGAGCACCACGGCAGGAGGCGAAAGACGTGACTCAGGCAACATTGCCGCCCAGAGGGAACAGCCAGGGAGGCAACAGCGCTGCCCAGAGGGAACAGCCAGCATTTCAGCGTTACAGAGTCACAGACATTGGGCTACTATATATATGATCATTTAAATTAAACCGTTCTCCCTAGCTGTAGCACTAGCAAAATGGCTCGGGTGTAATTATGTAATTAACGGTGAGTTTCCATTAGCAACTGGTGGCCCGCGGAAAGGATTGCATTGAGTCATGTGGTCCATGGACCAAAAAGTTTGAGAACCACTGCGCTAGAGGATGAATGCGGCATGGGCTGCAGCTCCAAGGCTGGGAGGTGGCGGTTGAGTGGAAAGGAAAAGGCGTGTGTGTGGGGGTCCCTCTGCCCCAAAGCCGCGTTGGCCCTGAGTCCCTGGCAGGAAGGTGAAGGCACCATGGGCCGGACCCCCATGGGACCCTGCCTCCAGCAGGGCTGGAAATCCTGAGGTCACCCACCCCTGCCTCACCCATTTTCCTGAGCTCTCCTGCCCCTCAGTCACCCTGACTCCAGGCCGTGTTGGCGATCCAGCATCCTACCCCCCACAAGATTGGAGCCAGCGCCGGCTTTCTGCAGTGGGGGAAGCCCCGAGTTTCCGCGCTGCATCCGGGGAAGCACGTACACTCTCCCCCCCCACCAGGAAAAGCCAAAGTGGAGCCCAGGGTAGGAGACCAAGAGTGGTGCACGGTGGAGACTGGGGTGTGCCAAGAACAGCAGCGTGGCCCAGGGAAGGAGGGTTAAATCTTGGCACACCACTTCGGAAAGTTTGCCAACCTCTGGTTTAGACAGTGGGCCCAAACAGGCGTTTGGGGGAAACAATAGTAACCATTTAAATAGCATAATTTCAACACACCAAATATCTATTCTATGTTAATAGCGATATTATGTACATCTATAACACCACTCGTTCACGGATGTAAGGGCCAGATTAGTGATGTAAACTGATGTTTAAAACATTAAGCAGGTAAACACTATGTTTAACCAGTTAACTATGGAGCAGTCCCCCCTCCTGTGCGATGCGGTGGGCCCAGCTGGGCCGGTGGAGCTCCTCGATTATGGTGAGCATGGCTGGGCTAGAGCAGCCCCCTGGCACAACAGAGGTGGGGGGCTACTCCATCCCAGCCAGGCCACCAGCTAACCAGTTACTCAATAAGCATCACCCTTTCCCACTTTCAGCAAATAATTATCATTGTATAGAATGATTACTGAATGGCTGCTGTCTTGAAAACTCATAATAAAGAAAGCTTTAATGAGCATAACTGGAAATCAAATAGTTACGGCACTATGCTTTAAAAAAGTAGTCCCAAACAGTGTTCTCTCTAATTGTTTCCATCCACGTGCAGAATAAATTTTGTTATGTGTACCAGGACATATGCAAATGTGCACCACCAGTACAAACACATGCTGTTGGCTACAAGTACTCTGCTAATCAGCTGAGTGGCATTTGAATCTCTCTTGGGTGGTTGCCCAAGCGCTCATTTTACAGGGAACTCTGGTCCTAATCTGTATTTAAGATTAAATCAAAGCTCTAATTCAGATGTTCAGAATTAAACAAGGAATGCAATCACATTTTGATCAAAAGTTTTTGCAATCACGGAATAAATTAAAATATGTTTTTTCCTTCAACTATGGTGAATTATTGTAAGTGTTTGTACAATTGCTTTAGATCAGGGGTGGGGAACCTTTGGCCAGATGCAGTCCCTGGCTTGCCTACTTCCGGCCCCCGGGGCTCAAGGCTCCCTCCCAGAACTGTGCTGGAACTCCAGCCCCCGTCCCGCCCGCCCAACTGATTTTTCTGAGAGTCAGTGGCTCCCCAACCCAAAAAAGGTTCCTCACCCCTACTTTAGAGAATAAAATGAAAAACAGAAAAAATGTAAAGTACACATACTAATTCCACTGAAACCACTCATTTCCAGTGATTTAGTTATCTGCTAAATATTCAGACAGACAGGCCAGTGTGGTTGTCACTGAGAACTTCAAACAGCAAAAGATCCTCTTCTTGAAAAGTATGAGAAACTTCAGCAATAATAGGAATTAAATGCATCATGAAATAGAATGTACTGACAAATCTGTCTGTGTAGATTTCCTTAAGAATTGCCCTAATTTGGGCTATGTCAGCTCCAGATTCAGTTTTAATTGATAAAAAGTTATCATGAGTCCCTTGAAATGTGTGTTAACTACTTATGTCGAACAGTCTTTTCTACCTTGTATTACACTGAGCTCATTTCCTAGACCTGAAGAAGAGCTCTGCATAAGCTCTAAAACTTGTCTCTCCACCCACAGAAGTTGGGCCAATAAAATATGT
Organism: Pelochelys cantorii; assembly: GCA_032595735.1. NCBI lineage: Eukaryota > Metazoa > Chordata > Testudines > Trionychidae > Pelochelys > Pelochelys cantorii. The sequence continues at coordinate 43,742,520 of CM064336.1, forward strand.
TCCTGCAACAACCTTGTCTAATATCTTGGAACCAACATGGCTGCAACAGTTCTACATACAACATTTTATCATTGCATTCCGGGACTGTGACTGTTTATGAAACTAAACGGCTTGTTAATTGCATCACAAGCTTGAGTTTGACATCTGTGATAGATTGGGTGTTCTCTTGCTGAATCATGGTCAATATCATGTTTTTGAATCATGTTATAACTATGTCATTGAAAGCTTAAATATATGTTAATTCCCCTGAGTTGGCAGGGTTGTGTCATGTTTCTGCAAGGCCAGAGTAAACGGTGAATGATTAGCACTCCAATGACTGACTGTTCAAAGTAAAACACCTTGGGACAAATGGCTTGCTCTACTTGGGAGAAGACAAGTCTGCCTGAAAGAAAGAGGGATTGGAAGTAATGCAAAATTACCAAAGGGAGAACAAAAGAAGCTGGTGGCATCCCAGTAGGAGTTTATAAATAGACTCACAAATGGGAACTAGGGGAGATGGAGAGAGCTAATCTATATCAGATTAAGATGAGGGAGGCTGCTACAGGGGCAAAAGAGGCAAAGTAGTAGAGGATCCTGCTTGACTACCACAATGCTGATGATCTCCCAAGGAAAGGAAGAGCCAGTGGTGGATAGAACATTTTATTTTCTATGAGCTGTACTCTACTCTGCTTTACAAATTTAAATATAAAGAGAATAAAATGCTAGACTATATACAGTGAATACTTACTGACTGCTTAACAATTGCTGTATGCCTGAGAAACTGTGAACCAAAAATTATGGACCATTAGATGGAAATCTCTGAGAGATGTTTAAATATAGGGGAGTGTGATGGGGCGGCACTGCCCCCCACTGCAGCTAAAGGAGTTCACCTGGCCCCGGGGGCGGAGCGGACCCCGCCCCCACAGCACTGCTGGGCATGCTCAAGTGTGAGGCCTGAGATAAAAGCCAGGGGAAGCAGGTAGTCAGGGGAGGTAGCCGAAGGGGCAGGAGCACTGGGAAGAGATCCTGGGCTGCCCCAGCCGTCCCTGAAGCCAGGCCTGCCAGCACCGCCGCCTCAGGAGCTAGGCCTGCAAACACAGCCGTCTAGGAGCTGCGACACTAACCACCGGCCCTGGGACGTAGCCTCAGTCGGGGAAGAGGTAGGCAGCAGCCCAGGGTGGAGGAAGGACCTCCAGGAGGTCGACCGTATTCCGGCAGACATCCCCGCTGACCAGGCAGTTAGAACTTTCACTGCCAATAGGGCCCTGGGCTGGGACCCGGTGGAGTGGGAGGGCCCGGGTCCCCCTACCCCCCTAAAACCGCCCCCAGTAGTCCAGCCTCCAGGACTGGGAAAAAGGCTTGACTTTATGGACTAGGCTGAAGGGCCATATTTCCCCTGAGGGAGGGGCACTGAACTTTGGGGGACAGGCCAATAGGTTGGATGTTCCCCGAGCCAAGGTGAATTCGCTCCGGGACCGGGGCCTACCCCCTCAAAGGGAGTCAGAAGGATCAGTGCTGTGCCCAAGAGGTCATACAGCTGAACAATCAGTTCAAACACTGAGAGGGGGTTGGCAGCAGGTCTGTGACTAGGGCAGGGGTGGGCAAAAGGGCCTCCACGGGCCGGATTCGGCCCGCCAAGTGGGTGGATCTGGACTGTGGAGGTCCTGCTGCTCCCCCGCCCTAGGCACTAATTGGCCAGGGCGGGAGGAGGAGAGCACGCAAAGCCTCCCCCCGCCCTGCCAGGAGCATGTGATGCTTTTGAGCGCTGCGTGCTGCTCGTAGGGTTGCCAGGTGTCCGGTATTCACCCAGACAGTCCGGTAAAAAAAATTCAGAGAATACCGGACACCTAAGGTTGCCAGGTTTCCGGTATTGTACCGGACAGTCCAGTATTTGTGCTCTCTGTCCGGTAAAAAAATCAGACAATACCGGACATGTGCAATGTCCGGTATTTTCTGATTTTTCCAGCTGTGCACTGGACTGAAGCCTGGCATGGGCGGGGGGGAGCGGCTGGGAGTCCCAGCTGGGAGGCAGGCCTGCAATTGCGGCTGGGAGCCCTCAGTTGGTTGAGTGTGAGGAGGAGGGGAAGCCTCCTCCTCGCTCGTGCATGGCCGGGAGCCTGCGCAGGACAGGCAGCGCCCTGGGATCTGCAAGTGCCCGGGTCAGTCCCACTCTGCGCCGGCTGATTTGTTCACCCCCCGCCCCTTCCCGGCCGGCCGGTTCTCCCCCACTTCCCCTCCTGATCTTCCCCAGCCAGCCCCCCTGCACCGCCTCCCAGCTCTGCTTCCTGCCAGCCCGTTCCTCTTCTTGATCTCCCCTGGCCAGCGCCGCTGCACCCCTTCCCTGCCAGCTCTGCTTCTCACCCCCCTTCCTCCCAGACAGCCCCGCGGCCCCCAACCCCTCCAGCTGTGCTGCCCGCCCCCCCTTCCTCCCAGCCAGCCTCGCTGCCCCCGACCTCCCCCCCCCCAGCTCTGCTTCCTGCCGGCCCATTCCTCTTCTTGAGCTCCCCTGGCCAGCGCCGCTGTACCCCCGTCCCCCCCGCCCAGCTCTACTTCCTGCCCCCCCGATCCTCCCGGCCAGCCCCGCCCCCCTCCTGGCTGGTCTCCCCGCACACGATCAAGTGTGTCCGTTTTTGGGGGGGGGGAGTCTACCTGGTAACCCTACGGACACCTGAGATGTCCGGTATTTTCTGAATTTTTCCCTGTCCAGGAGGTGAAAATGCCAGGCACCTGGCAACCCTACAAACACTCAGCGCCCGGCCTCCCCCCCCAGCCCCCAACACCACTAGCCCCCATGCTTACCTGGTTCCCCAAGGCTACTGGCCAAAAGACCTAGGGAAAGCAGTACTCAACTGCTCCCCTGTTCCTATCCCTGAACTCACTCTTAAAGGGGACATGATGTTTTAATGCTGGTTTTTTTTTTGGCTTAAGTCCTTGGAGTCCTTTCCCCCCCCCCCAACAACTTTGGTCCCCCCCCCCTTTTTTCCCTTCAACAGAATTTTTTCCCATTTTTTGGGGGGGGGGGAGGGGTGTTCGGTATTTTTATTTCAACCATCTGGCAACCCCAGCTGCTCTTCATGGGCGCCTAGGGGGAATGTGGGTGGGGGGAGGCAAAGGCACTCCCTCACCCCCAGACCAATCACTGTCTGGGGGTGGGGAACTCAGAAGTATTTTGGCCCTGCCCCTTCCTCTTGATGCCCCACGCCTCTCTGTGTGGCCCAGGGCCACTTGAAAAATTTCCAAAGTGGCCCCCGGCAAAAAATTATTGCCCACCCCTGATCTATAGCATTAGGAGGGTGGTGAAGCACTAGAATGGGTTATCTAGAAAGGTGGTAAAATCTCCATTCCTGAAAGTTTTAAAGTCCAAGCTTGACAAAGCCCTGGTTTTGATGGTTTAGTTGGGATTGGTCCTGCTTTGAGCAGGGAGTTGGACTCGACTCCTGAGGTCTCTTCCAACCCTATGATTCTATGATTTTTTTCCTACTAAAATGTTATGTTTTCAATACTTCTTTTAAAGATAACAAAAGCACAAACGCAATAGGCAAGTCAAATGTCCCCACTCTTTAAACAAGAATTTCACACATTTTTCTAACCAAAACCCTGTCTGCATTATTATTTAAGTCCCAGCTTGACAAAGCTCTCCCTGGCTGAGATGATTTAGTTGGGATTGATGCTGATTTTAGCGTGGGGTTGGACTGAGGTCTCTTCTAACCTTAATGATTCTATGATTTTATAAGGTGGGTGAGGTAGAATCTTTTATTGGACCCACTTCTGTTGACTGACAAGCTTTTGAGCTTACATAATGCTATTCTTCAGGTCTGGGAAATGAACTCAGAGTCATAGCTAAACAGGAGGAACAGATTGTTTAACATAAATACAGCGCTGCAAATTTACAGATATCCACTTTATATCTGCAGATGGATACAGACCATTTCTGGGAATCATCGATTGCATGCAGACTTCCCTGTTTACATGTTGAACAACTGATTTTCATCCTAGATTAGAATACTCTTCCAAAATTATTAATATACTCAAGTAGAATTTCATTTCCATTTTAGTATGTCCAAGGAAACAAACGTAGTATGAAAGTGCTCAGATTTTATGATCATGAGAGTGGCATATAAATCTATATAGAATTAGGTCAGTATTCCTCCAGAGTCACAAATCCATATCCTATCTCTAACAACAATTGAAGTCTTAACACATAGTGCTTATTGAAATGCTTTGGATGATTTCAGCTCAGAATGTACAGTAGTTCTCATCAGGAAAATACTAACTGGCAGCTTCTGTCAGTACTTCGCCAAGGAAAGTTTGGCTAGTTGATATCACTGCAATTCCAAGAACTTCCAGTATTTTTCTGTGAACAGATACATAGTTGCCAGAGATAAAAAACTAGATTTTCAGACTGTGCTGAAATAAAAGCTGCGAAGAACTATGTTTACCAAAAGTTTGCCTCCTCCCTAACAGTTTAGAAATTCTACTACCCTGATTAGTTCATCAGAATGTACAGAGATTTGAACTGTAGATAAGAACATTCCCACAACAAAGGCAGCTGGCTTAAATTTTTTCTTGTTGCAGAGGGTGGGGGGAAAGAGGGATCTTTAATATTGTAGACAGTGCCACTGATAGGGAATGGGAGGGGTAAAAGGGAGCAGTTGCTCTGGGGCCTGGCAATTTAGAAGGGCTAAGCTCTGGCATCCCAGCAGGGGCTAACCCTTTTGAGCTGTGTCTAGCTTATTGCCCACCCATACTCTAGACCCACCCCTTCCACACATGGTCCCGCCCTTTCTGGGGGCCCCAGAGTTGAACCCTGCCCACCCCCCCACACATTGTCCAGAGCCTGGCAAAGTCTGTCGCCAGCTCTGATTGCAGACATGCTAAAGCTACCACAATAAAAAACTAAAAATCATGAAAGTTGTTTACCAGGTCTAAAAATATATAATGTGCTACAGTTATGCCAGCTCCAATATGAAAATGTGAATTGTATGAGTTTTTGAAATCTAAGGCTCAGAAGATAAATTATTGGAGGGGAGGGGGAGGAACCCAGCTAACCAAGGCACTGAATGTATAATGAGCTCCAATTATTTAAAGTAAATCTAAACTTTTCATGACTATGAGACTGTATAAACTGATCAAATGCAATGCCAGAAAAAAAGAATGGTTACTTACCTCGTAACTGTTGTTCTTCGAGATGTGTTGCTCGTGTCTATTCCATGTAGGTGTGTGTGTGCAGCATGCATGCGTTGTCGGAAGTTTTTCCCTCAGCAGTACCCGTTGGGCAAGCAAGGGAGCCCCCTGGAGTGGCACCAGTATACTGGCCAATATACACCCCTGCTGGCCCTCCACCCCCCTCGGTTCCTTCTTACCGGACTACTCCAAGGAAGGGGAGGCAGGTGGGATTTTGAATGGACATCAGCAACACATTTCAAAGAACAACAGTCACGAGGTTAAGTAAGGGTTTTTTCTTCTTCGAGTGATTACTCATGTCCATTCCATGTAGGTGACTCCAAAGCAGAAATCCCAGGAGGTGGGATCGGAGTTCTAACCTTCCACCAAGTGAAGGACAACCCTACCGAGGGCAGCATCCTCCCTTGCCTGATGTGTCAGTGCATAATGGTAACCAAAGGTGGGGACAAAGGACCATGTGGTGGCCCTGCAGATGTCCAGGATCGAGACCTGAGCCACAAAAGCTGCAGAGGAGGTCTATGCTCTTGTAGAGTGGGCCGTGAGGGGAGGGGCTGGGACTGCTGTCCTTATGCACAGCATTCCCTAATACATGTCATGATCCAGGAGGAGTTCCTTTTGCGCGGAGACCAGCTGACCCTTCAGCTGCTCTGCAATGGCAACAAAGAGCTCAGGCGACTTTGTTCTCTCTAAATAAAAGGCTAAAGCCCTCCTAACATCCAAAGTGTGCAATGCCTGTTCCTTACCCAATGCGTGGGGCTTGGGGTAAAAGATTGGCAGGAAAATATCCTGAAAAATATGGAAGTTCGGCACCACCTTAGGCAGAAAGGCAGGGTGGGGCGTAACCTGACCTTGTCCTTAAGGAAAACCGTATAAGGTGGGTCCGAAGTGAGAGCCCTCAGCTTGGACACGCGCCTGGCTGACGTGATGGCCACAAGCAGGGATACCTTCTAAGACAGGTATAGTAACGAACATGTTTCCGGGGTTCAAATGGAGGTCCAATGACAGGACAGGACCAACTTAAGATCCCACTGGGGAATGAGCTGCTGAACATGCGGATAAAGCCTGTCCAGGCCCTTCAAAAACCTGTCTGCCATTGGGTCCGCAAAAAGGCACCCTGGCACCCAGTGAAAAGCGGAGATAGCTTCTAGGTGGATCTTAATCGAGGAGGAGGAGAACCCCTAAAGCCTAAGATCCAGAAGGCAGTCCAGGACCAGGGGATCCATAGGGGGCAACCCCTTCTGGATAGACCAGATATAAAACTGCTTCCACTTAGCTAGATAAGTAGCCCTAGTGAAAGGTTTCCTGCTCCCCAGCAACACCTCCTGCACACGGGCCGCACACTGAAGTGCCACCACTGTCAGCCAAGGAACTTCCACACCATCAGGTGCAGGGACTGCAGGTCTGGGTGGCGAAGTCTGCTAAAGTCCTGCGTGATCAGGTCGGAGACTAGCGGGAGCATGACTGGCCCGTCGCACGATAGGCTCAGGAAGGTGGAGAACCAGTGCTGCCTGGTCATCCGGGTGCGATGAGGATTAGAGACGCCCTGAATTCCCATACCCTCAGGAGTACCCAGTGGATCAATGGGAATGGGGGGGAATGCATACAACAGACCCTCGGGCCAGGGAATTAGCAAAGCCCCTTCCCAGACCCATGAGGGAACAGAACCCCAAACACTTCCTATTCTGGTATGTGGCGAACAGGTCCAGACAGGGAAACACCCACCTGCAGAAGATATCCAGGGCTACGTCCCCCGAGGGTCCATTCGTGGCCGGAGAAGGACTTGCTCAGGGTCTTCTGGGAGTCCGGGGAGATAGGGAGCAATCAGATGGATACCCGCCCTGATGCAGAGATCCCACAGGTGAAGAGCCTCCAAACACAGGTGAGGAGAGCAGGCCCCGCCCTACCTGTTGATGTACGAAACCGCTGACGTGTTGTTGGACAAGATTAGGACTGATTTGCCCCTGAGCAGGGGGAGGAAGGCCACACAGCTGAGACGAACTGCTCGCAGCTCCCTGACATTGACGTGCAGGGAGAGATTGTCCCTCGACCACATACCTTGCATCCGCATGTCTCCAAGATAGGCCCTCCAATCGGTGTCTGACGCATCCGTCATGAGCTGGAGGGTTGGTAGCGGCCTGGAGAACAGGACTCGGGCACAGACCTCCTCCTCCTGGGGCCACCACTCTGTCCCACGCATGAAATGACGGATTGTGAGTCCACACCAGCCACATCTGCAGTGGGCGCATGCGGAGCCTGGTGTGCTGTATCACATAGGTGCACATGGCCATTAGGCCCAGAAGATGCATGCAGGCCCTCGCCATGGTTATCGGGAATGTCTGCATGTCCCGGACAGCCAACCTGATTACCAGGAAGCAGGATCTGGGGAGGGAGGCCTTGGCCATCGTCGAGTCCAGATTGGGGTGCACAAACTCTATTACTGGGGTAGACACGAGAGTCAATTTGGGCACATTCAGAAGCAGCTCCTGCTCCTGAAAGAGCTCCTGAGCCAGGGTGATGTGGGCCCGTACCTGGTTGGCGGAGCATCCCTATAGGAGCCAGTTGTCCAGGTATGGGAACACCTGGATGCCTCGTTTTCTGAGAGCGGCGGCGACAATGGCTGTGCACTTCGTGAAGACCCAGGGGGCCATGGAAAGCCTCGCGGGGAGGGTCATAAACTGACAGTGGTCCCTGCCCACCATAAAACAGAGGAACCGACGGTGGTGGGGCAGAACAGAAATATGAAAATATGCATCCTTTAGATCGAAGGCAGCATATAGGTTTCCGGGGTCCAGGGAAGGAATGATGGATGCCAGTGTCACCATATTGAATTTCTTCTTGATGATGAAGGTGTTGAGATCTCGGAGGTCCAGGATGGGACGGAACCCACCCTTGGCTTTGGGGAACAGGAAATACTGATAATAGAAGCTCCTACCCAACACCCCAGGGGGAACCACCTCTCTGGCCCCCAGGGTGAGGAGCTGAAGTACCTCCTCCCACAGGAGAAGCTCGTGAGAGGGGTCCCTGAAGAGGGATGGGGCAGCAGAATGGAAGGAAGGGGGAGAACAGAAGGGGATGACATATCCCCTTCCCACCATTTCTAGGACCCAACGGTCCGAGGTAATAGACTCCAGGCCCGGTGGAAAGGGAATATACGGTCCTGGAAGGGGAGGGGCGAGGCTGGTAGCCTGTCCTCGGGTGTACCCTCAAAACCCTTGGCCAGGTCTGAAGAATTTACTGGGCGGACACTGACTCTGGTTCTGGGTTGGCCGGGAACGGCATCTGTCATTCCTCCCATTGCTGTTCCTGTTACAGTGACAGAAGTCAGGGCGTGCGCCCGGCTGGGAAGACCTAGGGGCATTCCTGCCTGAGAAGGAGCGCTGCTGGGTAGATGGGGTGTGAATACCCAAGGACTTTAGGGTGGCCCGGGTATCTCTGAGGCCATGCAGATGTTGGTCCATCTGCTTGGAGAATAAGGAGAGGCCCTCAAAGGGGAGATCCTGTATGGCAAAAGAAGCCCCTTAGCCATGGCACGTGCAGCCACATCAGCCGCATCAAGGGCATCCTAGAGCATGGCCCTAGAAATCACCCTGCCTTCCTCCAAGAGGGCTCTAAACTAGGGCCGAGAGTCTCTGGAGAGTAGCTCCGTGAACTTATCCATGGAGGCCCAGGAGGTATAGGCGTAACAAGACAGCAGAACCTGCTGGTTCGCTATGTGAAATTGTAGGCCTCCCGATGCATAGGCCTTCCCACCTAACAAGTCCATTTTCTTGGAGTCCCTATTTTTGGGGGTAGCGCCCAGTTGAACCTGCCTCTCCCTTTGGTTCACCTCCTGGATGACCAGGGATCCTGGAGGTGGATAGGAAAAGAGATATTCATTCCCCTCCTGGGACACGAAGTACCGACGCTTGGCCCTCTTGTCCGTCGGCGGGATAGAGGCTGGGGTTTGCCATAGGAACTTAGATATTTTGACCATCATTTTGTTAATGGGGAGGGCCACTCTGGTAGGAGTATCTGACTGCAAGATGTCGACAGTTGGGTCGGAGTCCTCTGACACCCTCCCAGCCTGGACCCCAGGCTCTGGGCCAGGCGTCGAAGGAGGTCCTCATGTGCCCTTGAGTCCACAGAGTGCAGAAAGGGAGAATGTCACCTAGGGCCTCATCAGGGGAGGAAGATGAAGAGCTCTTCGGCCCCATCTCTACAGGGGCCTCGGCCTGCGAGAGGACCTGAGAGGCCACTGGTGAGGGCCCTGTGGGTGACTGGACCACCTGGCCCTCAGGCTCCGAGGGAGGCAGACGCAGTCGGCGATCTGGCTGATGGGGCGTTCTGAGCCATCAACTCCGCTTTACCCCAGTGCCTGCAGGGAGGAGAAGGAGGCATGGCCAGGCCCAGGCGGCCCTGAATGGAGCCGGCAGTTGCCGTTGCCTCGCTTGGGGCTGGTCAAGACCCTTGCCCTGGTTCCGGGTCCGAGGCACAGGCCGGGGTTAAGGTTGCCATCAGTGCTGGCCCTGTAGACAGTGCCGCACTCGGGCCCAGAGCGGTGTGGGAGGTGACCATAGCGGAGCGGTGCTTCTTAGGCTCCGGTGCCAGGGCGCCTGGTGCCCGAGGCTCTGATTGGTGCCGTCTGGAGTCCTGATCCTTTCCCGAGGTCGGTGTCGGGGTAGGAATGGGGGACAGCTCAATCAGAGTCGAGAGCTTGGGGAAGTCCCCCATCAGGCTGGTGTCCCGGTGAGGACTTGGTCACTTGCCCAACCGAGAAGGTCCGGGCTTGGTGCCTGATGGTACCGCGTGTCCCAGTTGAGGGCACACGAAGGGCACGTGCTATGGGGACAAGTTACCCCTGCTAGACCTCCTCTTCTTAGGAGACACTGGGGACTATGAATGGTGCCGAGATCCGCGCGGTGCCGGGGAGGCGCATGCGAGTGGCCTGACGCTTTCTGCACTGAGGCCGGTGTGCTCTGCATTGCTAGTGCCGGATCCGATGCTGGTGCTGGTCATAAAGCCGCCTCCATTAGAATGATTTTCAGGCACAACTCTCTCTCCCGCTTCATCCGCAGTTTAAACACTTTACAAATTTTACAAGCCTCGGACAAATGAGCCTTTCCCAAGCACTTAAGGCAAGCAGAGTGTGGGTCACCACACGACATAGGCTTCTGGCACTTTTCACAGGGTTTGAAGCCTGAGGGCCAGGCATGCCCTGTCGCATGCGTCGGGCATGTGGAACAAGAACTGCGGAGGGTCCTTAGAACTAAAAAACAGTACTTAACTACTTAGAGAACTGATAAGAATCATAACTATTGAAACTAGAACAAAGGACTTTAGAAATGAGTGACTACTAAAGGGAGTTTGCTAGTGAGAGCAAGAGCAAGTTCCAACGACCTTCACGGGCGGAAAGAAGGAACTGAGGGGGTGGAGGGCCAGTGGGGGTATATATTGGCTTGTATACCGGGACCACTCCAGGGGGCTCCCCGATGGCCCAATGGGTACTGCTAAGGGAAAAATTTTCAACGACGCGTGCAGGCTGCGCACACACACATACATGTAATGGACATAAGCAATCACTCGAAGAACAAGCTCTCTCATTAATTATTAAAATGTGAATACACAAATATGGAGAACACAAACTGAGTTTCTCCACTCAAAAAAGGGATAAAAATGAATGTTAAGACACTAAGGTTGCCTCAATAAATAATCTAATCCATATGGAAGAATTGTGAACAATTCACAAAATATAAAATAAAAGTATTAAAGTAACTTTCTTACATTTTTGATTGCCCTTGCAGTTCATGTATTTACTTTCCAACAATAAGTATCTGTAAAAATATCACCGTGCACAATCCTGTATCCTTAACTATGATTCTCATGAGATACATGGAGATTTTTACAGCATATACATATATCACCTAAGATGAAAAGCATAAAATTTTATGGTGTGTGTTGAAAAAGTCAATATGTATGTCACATTGACTTTCAGGATTCAGGTATGAGAACGTTCCTACCATTATGAAGGAACACTTTCTGTCGCTGTAATTTATGTCTGCACGATTGGGTTATACCACATAGCTATAGCACCAATAGTGTAGACATGGCCTTATCTTTGTCCCTAATCTGCCACATCAAGTGCCAGAATGTCTCCCTAGTAAAGAAGACCAATTCACAGCCACTGTCTCAATCTTTTCATGGCAATTCCAGCATGATCCCACCGTTGGTTACGAAACAGAACAGATGACGAGAAAGGATTTTACAGCATAGAGACTTCCTTGGACTCTTATGTGGTCATAGTCCCACCTCACATCACCATAAATTAAAATTATTACTCGTGTGATCTATGCACTATATTGACCCTCCATAACATCCTTAAATAGAATTATAAAATGTCTAGATATTATCAAATGTCTAACCCCCTGAGAATGCCGGGGGGTTATGAGGAAGGCGAAAGCGGAATTGGAATTGCGACTGGCAAAGGATGTGAAGGATAACAAGAAAGGTTTCAACAGGCATGTTAGTAAGAAGAAGGTGATCAAAGAGGGAGTGGGGCCCCTACTGGATGAAGGAGGTAACCTAGTGACAGATGATGTGGGGAAAGCTGAAGTACTCAATGCTTTCTTTGCCTCCGTATTCACGAACAAGGTGGACTCCCGGACTAATGCGCTAAGTGACGCAAGATGGGATGAAGATGGACAGCCCTTGGTGGGTAAAGAACAGGTTAGGAACTATTTAGAAAAGCTAAACGTACACAAATCCATGGGTCCGGACTTAATGCATCTGAGGGTACTGAGGGAGTTGGCAAATGTCATTGAGGAGCCTTTGGCCATTATCTTTGAAAAGTCGTGGAGATCGGGAGAGATCCCAGATGATTGGAAAAAGGCAAATGTAGTGCCCATCTTCAAAAAAGGGAAGAAGGACGATCCAGGGAACTATAGGCCAGTCAGTGTTACCTCGGTTCCTGGAAAAATCATGGAAGGGATCCTTAAGGAATCCATTTTGAGGCACTTGGAGGAGAGGAAAGTGATCAGGAATAGTCAACATGGATTCATGAAGGGCAAGTCATGCCTGACTAATCTGATTAACTTCTATGATGAGGTAACTGGCTCTGTAGACATGGGAAAGTCAGTGGATGTGATATATCTTGACTTTAGCAAGGCTTTTGATACGGTCTCTCACAATATTCTTGCCAGCAAGTTAAGGGAATGTGGATTGGATAAATGGACGGTAAGATGGATAGAAAGATGGCTAGAAGGCCGGGCCCAGCGGGTAGTAATCAATGGCTTGATGTCAGGATGGCGGTCGGTTTCTAGCGGAGTGCCCCAAGGTTCAGTTCTAGGACCGGTTTTGTTCAATATCTTTATTAATGACCTGGATGAGGGTCATCGATTGCACCCTCAGCAAGTTTGCAGATAACACTAAGCTAGGGGGAGAGGTAGATACGCTGGAGGGCTGGGATAGAGTCCAGAGTGACTGAGACAAATTGGAGGATTGGGTCACAAGAAATCTGATGAAGTTCAACAAGGACAAGTGCAGAGTCCTGCATTTGGGATGGAAGAATCCGAAGCATTGTTACAGGCTGGGGACCCACCAGCTAAGTAGTAGTTCTGCAGAAAAGGACCTGGGGGTTACAGTGGATGAGAAGCTGGATATGAGTCAACAGTGTGCCCTTGTAGCCAAGAAGGCTAAAGGCATATTAGGTTGCATTAAGAGGAACATTGCCAGCAGATCCAGAGATGTCATTATTCCCCTTTATTCGGCTCTGGTGAGGCCACATCTGGAGTATTGTGTCCAGTTCTGGGCGCCCCCCCCCCCACTACAAAAAGGATGTGGATGCATTGGAGAGGGTCCAGCGGAGGGCAACCAAAATGATTAGGGGGCTGGAGCATATGACCTACGAGGAGAGGCTGAGGGAGTTGGGTCTGTTTAGTCTGCAGAAGCGAAGAGTGAGGGGGGATTTGATAGCAGCCTTCAACTTCCTGAAGGGAGGTTCCAAAGAGGATGGAGAAAGGCTGTTCTCAGTAGTGACAGATGGTAGAACAAGGAGCAATGGTCTCAAGTTGTGGTGGGAGAGGTCCAGGTTGGATATTAGGAAAAACTATTTCACTAGGAGAGTGGTGAAGCACTGGAATGGGTTACCTAGGGAAGTAGTGGAGTCTCCGTCCCTAGAGGTGTTTAAATCTCGGCTTGACAAAGCCTTGGCTGGGTTGATTTAGTTGGGATTGGTCCTGCCTAGAGCAGGGGGCTGGACTTGATGACCTTCTGAGGTCTCTTCCAGCTCTATGGTTCTATGATTCTATTATTCTAGATAGAGAGGACAGCTGAAACCCCCTTTCCCTTATCTCCTTAACACTCAGATAGGGATGGAAAAGAGGGATAATGTGTCCCAGCAATGGTCTTGGGACCAGCTGTGGACGGGTGGGAGGCTGATGGCAGGCCTCCACTAGGTGGAAGTGATTAAGAAAAGGAATCTTAACCTGCATTGTACATGTTATTGCAAATTAGTCCCCAGATGACTTAATTAACAAAGTTGTGGCCTAATTAAATCACAACTTTTTCTGTTATCTTTCTTCCTGCGTGACCAGGTGACTAACAAACTCTGGATAATTCATGTGTTCCAACAGTAAGACTGAAAATCAACACATACATGCTTCAGAACAGTTATTTTTTAATGATGGACATGGCTCTCTGACACAGTAACAGAGTCTCATTTCTTTCATCGTTTGCTACTATTCTGGCAATTTTTATCTTGAACAAAATATTTTCAGAAACAAACTGATTCTCTTTCTTTACCACTTCTTTTATTTCACACTACAACTGTACAAGTAATTAAGATGACATCTTATGAGGGCTTTCATATTTACTAATTACTTTGACAATTCAAACTGTTTGATTCAAACTATAAACTGGTCTAACACAGCAGAAGTAAATATTTTATTTTTTTTTACTTCATAAAGGGCTCACCTCCAGATTAAGATCAAATACTTTATTGCTTCAAGGTTACTTCATATGCGAATGGAGTATGTTATACTGTAGAAAGTCAAAACAAAGCCAATTGCCTTATACAGTGTTTATCTATCTGTTACCTTTACAGTCAATTCTTATTTATGCAAAATATGGAGTCACCTACAAAACTACTTGTATAGATATGCATCTTCTAGTAATTATACTCTAGTCAAGCAAGGAAAAATGTCTGTATCTGTTTAACTTAAATTAGTTTGTAATCAGGCATAGCTCAAAGTTCAATTTTGAGAAATACTTTCAAGCCCTTCTCTTTTTTAGCGGTGCTGCTTGCATGTAATCCCACTTAAACTACACGATTATTTTAACGTAGAGATACACTTATGTCCTATTATAGATTTGACACAGCCATGTCAAAAGAGAAAGATCTCTCAATGGAAATATAATTTTAAAACAACTGCAAAAGCTCTAAAAGGAATGAAACACAGATAGGATCTGAAATCAATAGTTTAACAGACAAAACAAAGCATTATTGTTATGCCTCTGGAAAATGGAAGTCAAATGTTGTGTGGTTATTTTTCCTTTTTCCCCTCCTAGTTTATTCCAGTTTTTTCTTAACTTTGAAAACGCTCCAAATTGGGATAGTCCTATTTGTATTTTGTTTGCATTGTTTTCTCCCTTTATTCCCTCCCAATGAAAGAGAATGTTGCTGTTTTGCCATGGACTATCCCCAACACCTTCAGGACAATGCAAGCCAGCAGCAAGGACTGGAAGATCAGTGCCTGGCTGAAGCCCGCCTTGGATGCTGCCCCCAGGAGGACCAGCACCTTGAGGACGGCTCTTCAGGACCTCGCCGCCAGGAGCAACGTCCCCTTGCCTGCTCTTCAGGAGGAGGAGGATGTCCGGAGGAGAGCTCCCCCAAAACTGGAGCAGGGGAATGATGCCTGGAGAGCCCCTCCCAATGCTGGACCAGGACCGGGATCCTGCCTACTGCCCTGCTGCTCCTGAGACGATGGCCACAGGAGGAGCTCCCCCCCAAGGACCAGGATGGTGCCTGCTCCCCACCCCCCCCATGGAGTGGGACCTGGAAGCTTCTTGCTGCCCCAGCAAGGAAGCATACTGGAGGAGATTCCCCCCCCTCCCCAAGGACTGGGACCAGGCGGCTGCCATGGTGCCCCCCCACAAACCGGGACCTGCCAAAGCTTTTGCACTGCTTCTGAGAGGTGCAGAAAATACGTTTGTGTATATAATTTAAGTGAATTGTTATTCAAAAATCTGTATTAATATGCCTAATAAGGAATCTAATAGTAAAAAAATCCTAAATATTTTTGTTATCTGTACTTTGTTATCTGTCAGGGTGGTTAAACACTGGAATAAGTTGATTAGGGAGGTTGTGGAATCTCCATCTCTGGAGATATTTAAGAGCAGGTTAGATAGACATCTATCAGGGATGGTCTAGACGATACTGGGTCCTGCCATGAGGGCAGGGGACTGGACTCGATGACCTCTTGAGGTCCCTTCCAGTTCTAGTGTTCTATGATTCTACTTGTTGACAGGTATTTCAAAATAAATTATAAAAATAATTACACTGGCATTATTATATTGTGTATTTTGACAAACAAAACTCAGGATTTTAAAATACTATGCATAAAATTTTAAATTTTTTTGCTGCAGAATTTTCCAAGCAGTGCTTGGGAGATGTGCTTCCATTTCCACCCACCATGGGAGGAGATTGTACTGTTCTTCTCATCACTGGTTAGGCCTCAGCTGGAGTACTGTATCCAGTTTTGCTTACCAAAGTATAGAAAGGATGTAGAGAAACTGGAAAGGAACTAGAGGTAAGTAACAAAGATGATAAAAGGGATGAATTGCAAAGGATGAAAGAATTGAGTGTGTTCAATTTGAAAAGGAGGAAATTAAGGGGAGGGGGGATATGATAGCAGTTTTCAGATATTTAAAAGACTGCCACAAAAAAGATGAAGAAATGTTGTCCTCTTTTGCCACAGAGGGCAGGACATGAGGCAGTGGCTTCTAACTATCAATAGCAGATTTAGATTAAATCTCAGGAAAAACTTCCTAACTGTAAGAAAAGCAAGACAATGGAACAGACCTACAATAGGAGGAAGTGGAAATTTCTTCTCTCGAAGTATTCAAAAGGAGGCTGAATTGCCAACTCTCTTGGATGGCTTAGACACAACAAATCCTCCATCCTAGCAGGGGGTTAGACTAGATGACCCTTGCAATCCCTTCTGACCCTAGATTCTATTATTCTAATTGTGACACTCTAAGTACCTTTTTCCGACCAGAAGATGATCTCTGTTGAGCTCAAAAGCTTGTCTCTTTCACCAGTAGAAGCTGGTTCAATAAAAGATGCTAGCTCACCCACATTGTCTCTACAACAGCACTACAAACTAAAAAATAGTGATTGACTGAGGCCTGACAGCAAAATTATTTTTTCCATTTTCAGCTATGAGACAGTTTTTTAAACCTTTTTTCCCTCTGGCAACTTTAATAAACCAAAAGTAGCTACTAGCAGTTATCCATGCAAATCTACATTTTAAATAATTTTATAATAAATGCTTTTGGTCTCATTTTCCTAAATTTTAGTTGTATTTGAAAATGGATATTAAGAAAAATAATCCCAAACAAACACAAATCTGAGGAGAAAACCCCAAGAGTGCTTCTTATCAGCAAAGGAAGAAGAGAAATTAATGCTGATTCTAATTTTTGAGAAGCGCTAAGATGTAGCTATACAAGAACCTAGGTAAGTAAAGAAAGTAAATGGCCACTTTTATTATTTAGCAAAACTGTATATTTATAAGAAACATGAAAAGAACAGATTCTCTAATTTGCTGATTTGATTTTGAACTAAAGATGGTTAGATAGCTTTTTGGAAAAACTTTATTTAATGGGAAAAATACTGAGGTTGAAAATAGTACAAATTAGATTCAGGTATATCCAGTTATAAATTCAGTGTCTTTAGCAAGATCAATTCATAGCTTTGCCAGATACTAAAAATCATGATCTAAAGACACTGGATTTCTAGTTTATTACAACAATCTGCATCCCACTAGCTGACTGCCCTATGACTACAGGGGTGTTAACAGGTCACTTCACTTAGAATGATCCATAGAATATGTGCTAACCACTTATTTTAAACTATATGTGGCATTTTGTATTTAGCTATGACAAAGTGAGTGCTTTCCCCAGATCTGGGAAAGAGTTCTGTATAATATTTGTAATAAAAACAATAATATAAAGTGAGCAATGTACACGTTGTATTCTGTGTTATAATTGAAATCAATATATTTGAAAATGTAGAAAAACATCCAACATATTTAATAAATTTCAATTGGTATTTTATTATTTTTAACAATGCAATTAAAATAGCAATTATTCGAGATTTTAAATTGCAATTACTTTGAGTTAATCACGTGAGTTAAATGTGATTAATTAAATCATGTGAGTTAAATGCAGAACGCAATGCTATACACAGCCTCAAAAACAATTCTAACATCATAATCAAAGAGGCTGACAAAGTTGGGCGCTGTAGTCATCATGAACAGAACAGATTATGAACAGGAGGTGACCAGACAACTCGCCAACACCAAATCCTACAAGCCTCTCTCCTGTGATCCCATTAAAGAATACCAAAAAAACCTGAAACAACTGCTCATGAGACTCCCTGATGCTGCTCAGGACCAAATTCACACTAACTCCCTCCCCCCAATCCCCAACCAGGAGTTTTCTATCTGCTACCCAAGATACACAAACCTGGAAATCCTGGGCGACCCATCATCTCAAGCATTGGCACACTTACATCAGGAGTATCCGGTTATACTGACTCTCTCCTCAGACCCTATGCTACCAGCACTCCTAGCTACCTCTGCGACACCACTGGCTTCCTGAGGAAACTTCAAAACCTCAGTAATCTTCCTGAAAATACCATCCTGGCCACCATGGATGTAGAAGCACTTTCCACCAACATTCCACATGAAGACGGATTACAGGCCATCAGGAACTGCATCCCCAATAACAACACTACACACCTGATTACAGAGCTCTGCGACTTTGTCACCCACAACTACTTCCATTTCGGAGACAATTTGTACCTTCAAGTCAGTGGCACAGCCATGGGCACCTGCATGGCACCACAATATGCCAACGTCTTTATGGCTGACCTTGAGTAACGTTTCCTCAGCTCTCGCCCCCTGAAAACCTTACTCTATATCGATGACATCATCATACGGACCCACGGGAAAGAGACCCTTGAAGAATTTTACAGGGATTTCAACAACTTCCACCCCATCATCAACCTCAGCCTGGATCAGTCCACATGAGAAATCCACTTCCTTGACACTACAGTACTATTAAATGATGGACAAATTTCCACCACCCTATACTGGAAACCTACCAACTACTACACTTACCTTCATGCCTCTAGTTTCCATCTCAGACACATTTCCCGATCTATTGTATACAGTCAAGCCCTAACCGTATTTGTTCCAATCTCACAGACAGAGACAAACACCTACAGGATCTATATAGCGCATTCTTAAAACTAAAATACCCACCCAGAGAAGTGAAAAAACAGATCGACAGAGCCAGAAAAGTACTCAGACATGAACTACTTCAAGACAGGGCCAGAAGAGAAAACAACAACAGAATTCCACTTATCACCCACAGTCCAAAACTTAAACCCCTCCAACACATTATCAACAATCTACAACCTATCCTCACTCTCAGATGCCTTGGGGGAAAGGCCAATTCTCGCTTACAGACAACCCCCTAGCCTCAAACAAATTCTTTCCAGTAACCACACAACACACCTCCATCATAATTATCCAGGAACCCACCCTCACAATCAGCACTGGTGCCAACTCTGTCCACACATCTATACCAGAGATTTCATCACTGGACCCAATGACATCAGCCAAAGACTCATTTAATTGCACATCCACTAATGTGATCTATGCCATCAAATCTATGCCATCAAATCCCTCACTCCTTCCCTTATTTATTCTTGGATCTGGACCACACATCCAAGGTAAAACTTCCATAACTTCAGATCATGAGAACATTAGCATATAGACCACACAATAGCCAGTTTCACAAGAAAGCATAATAATTGTTCTTCAATTGTTCTACCTGAAACACCAAAAAGTCACTTAGCTGAGTGTGGGATTTTTTGTTCGATTAATATTCCAGAGTTTTGGTGTGAGTCAGCCTAATTGCATAATATTTTTGAAAGGCTTGATACATTATATAGTTCATTTTGTACTCAAAACTGCTCTATCCATTATCTCCTATTAATGCTACTGGGAGTTTAACTCATACATCATGGGAGACCAAACCCCTAAGAATCTAAGATAACTACCATATGAGTGATTTCCTTGAAGACATGTAGAGGATACCTGGAACTTCTAATCATCAGGTCATTAGTTTGGGTGGAAGGAGGAGAGTTAAACGTTATTCTCAGCAACGTTATTCTTGGCATTTTATTTTTACATAGAACATATATACTTGACTGCCTGGTACAAAGTTGATAAGTATCACACACTATACACATATCACTGTTAGGGATGTAAAGAACTAGTCAACTATCTGATAAGCAACTATTTGCTTATCGGATAGTCGACAGGACAGTTGAGTAGTCACTCCTCCCCCCTCCCTTGCAGCCTCTATTAGATAGAGGCAGCAAGGGGGGGGAAGAGTGGGGGTACTTAAAAGCGGCAGTGGGCACAGAGCCTGGGGTCAGCTGCTCCGTGTGGCACTGCCGCTTTGATTGCCACAGAGAGCCCAGCGTCAGGCTCCTCGTGGCATTTTAAAGCAGCAGCGCTGCATGGAGCCTGGAAGTGGTGTTCTCGTCCATCCTCCGTCTTGAAGGCAAAGGTCCAAGTAGGGATCGTTGAATCACGGAAGTAAACGCATGGTTGTGCAGATGGTGTTGGAGAGAGGGCTTTGGTTTCTTCAACCATGGGACTCTGTTCCACGCACAAGGATTGCTAGGAAGAGATGGGATCCACTTAACAAAGAGAGGGAAGAGCATCTTTGCGGTCAGGCTTGCAAACCTAGCGAGGAGGGCTTTAAACTAAGTTCATTGGGGGATGGTGACGTAAGCCCTGAGCTAAGTGAGGAAGTTGGATACTAGGAAGAAACACAAGGAGGAAGGAGCAACAAAGGAGGACCCCTGATTTGAATGGAGAAAGTAGGGCAATCAACTGGTTATCTAAGGTGTTTGCACACGAATGCAAGAAGCCTGGGAAACCAACAGGAAGAATTAGAAGCCCTAGTCCAGTCAAAGCACTATGATTTTATTGGAATAACGGAGACTTGGTGGGATGACTCACATGACTGGAGCATTGTCATGGAAGGGTATAATCTGTTCAGGAAGAACAGGTGCGGGAAAAAAGGAGGAGTTGCACTGTATAAGAGAGCAGTATGATTGCTCAGAGCTCCTGTATATAGAGGGAGAAAAGCCTGTTGAGAGTCTTTGGGTTAAGTTCAGAGATGGAAGCAACACGGGTGATGTTATGGTTGGCGTCTGCTATAGACCACCAGATCAGGTGGATAAGGTAGACTAGGTTTTCTTCAGGCAACTAAGAGAAGCTTCCAGATCACAGGCCCTGGTTCTCATGGGGGACTTTATTCACCCTGACATCTGTTGGGAGGCCAATACAGCAGTACACAGTCAATCCAGGAAGTTTTTGGAGAACTTTGGGGATAACTTCTTGGTACAAGTGCGGAAGGAACTGACCAGGGGCCATGTGCAGCTTGACCTGCTGCTCACAAACAGGGGCGAACTAGTAGGGGAAGTAGATGTGGATGGCAATCTGGGAAGCAGTGATCATGAGAAGATAAATTTCAGGATCCTGACAAAAGAAAGAAAGGAGAGTGGAAAAATACACATCCTGGACTTCAGAAAAGCACACTTGGACTCCCTCAGAGAACTGATGGGCAGGCTCCCCTGGGATGCTAACATGAAGGGGAAAGGAGTCCCGGAGAGCTGGTAATATTTTAAAGAAGCCTTATTAAAGGCACAGGAAGAAACCATCCAAATGTGCAGTAAGAAAAGCATATATGATAGGCAACCGGATTGGCTTACCGGGGAAATCCCTGGTGAGCTTGAACACAAAAAGGAAGCTTACAAGAAGTGGAAAATTGGACAGATGACTAGGGAGGAGTATAAATATATTGCTCAAGAATGCAGGGGAGTTATCAGGAAGGCGAAAGCGCAATTGGAATTGCAGCTAACAAGGGATGTGAAGGGTAACAAGAAAGGTTTCTACAGGCATGTTAGCAATAAGAGGGTGATCAGAGAGGATGTGGGGCCCTTCCTGGATGAAGGAGGTAACCTAGTGACAGATGATGTGGGAAAAGCTGAAGTACTCAATGAAATACTTCACAGAGGTGGTCAGCTTCCAGACTACTGCAACAGAGTAAGGGAAGGAGGTGGGCAGCCCTTGGTGGAGAACAGATTAAGAACTGTTTAGAAAAGCTAGACATATACAAATCCATGGGTCCTGAGGAAGTTTGGCAAATGTCATTGAGGAGCCTTTGGCCATTATCTTTGAAAAGTCGTGGAGATCATGAGAGGTCCCGGATGATTTGAAAAAGGCAAATGTAGTACCCATCTTAAACAAAGGGGAAGAACGACAATCCAGTGAACTACAGACTAGTCAGCCTTACCTCAGTCCCTGGAAAAATCATGGAGGGGATCCTCAAGGAATCCATTTTGAAGCACTTGGAAGAGGGGAAAATGATCAGGAATAGTCAACTTGGATTCACCAAGGGCAAGTCATGCCTGACCAATTTGATTAGCTTCTATGATGAGGTAACTGGCTTTGTGGATATGGGAAAGTTGGTGGATGTGATATACCTTGACTTCAGCAAAGCTTTTGATACAGTCTCCCACAATATTCTTGCCAGCAAATTAAGGAAGTATGGATTGGATAAATGGACTGTAAGATGGCTAGATTGTCGGGCCCAACGGGTAGCGATCAACAGCTCAATGTCAGGTTGGTGGTCGGTTTCTGGTGGCGTGCCCCAAGGATCAGTTCTAGGACTGGTTTTGTTCAACATCTTTATTAATGACCTGGATGAGGGGATGGATTGCACCCTCAACAAGTCTGCATATTACACTAAGTTAGGGGGAGAGGGAGATACGTTGGATGGCTGGGATAGGCTCCAGAGTGACCTAGAGAGAATAGAGGATTGGGCCAAAAGAAATCTGATGAGGTTCAACAAGGACAAGTGTAGAGTCCTGCATTTGGGACAGAAGAATCCCAAGCATTGTTACAGGATGGGGACTGAATTGCTAAATAGAAGTTCGTTAGAAAAGGCCGTGGGGATTACAGTGGATGAGAAGCTGGATATGAGTCAACAGTGTGCCCTTGTAGCCAAGAAGGCAAATGGAATATTAGATTGCACTAGGAGGAGCACTGCCAGCAGATCTAGAGAAGTGATTATTCCCCTTTATTCGGCATTGGTGAGGCCACATCTGGAGTATTGTGTCCATTTCTGGGCCCCTGCTACAGAAAGGATGTGGATGCATTGGAGAGGGTCTAGTGGAAGGAAACCAAAATGATTAGGGGGCTGGAACACATGACCTATGAGGAGAGGCTGAGGGATTTGGACTTATTTAGTCTGCAGAAGAGAAGAGTGAAGGGGGATTTGATAGCAGCCTTCAACTTCCGGAATGGACATTCCAAAGAGGATGGAGAGAGGCTGTTCTCAGTAGTGATGGATGACAGAACGAGGAGCAATGGTCTCAAGGTACAGTGGGGGAAGTCTAGGTTGGATATTAGGAAAAACCATTTCATTTGGAGGGTGGTGAAATACTGGAATGGTGGTTGAATCTCCGTCCCTAGAGGTTTTTAAGTCTCAACTTGACAACGCCCCAGCTGGGATGATTCAGTTGGGATTGGTCCTGCTTTGGGCAGGGGGCTGGATTCGATGACCTCCCGAGGTCTCTTCCAGCCCTATGATTCTAGCAAATTAATCGCTACTTAACATCCCAAATCATTGTTCTAGTATGCAGAATGTGTGGCACTGACAGATCCAGAGATTAGTGCATATATATCACCACCACCCCCAAAAAATAATCCTACACAGCTGCCAACTAATACAATGAATATGAAATGTGTGGTTTTACAACTGCTATACAAGATTTTATTTGCAGGAAGAATGATTCATGGAATAGCAAGAATTATACTGTAATTACCTAAAGCTAGAAGACAGAAGGAGTCAGAAACTTACATGAAATTAAAAAAAGAATATCTGAGAACCATATTAGCAAAAACAGCTGTTGCACTGTAATATTTTTGAATAGCTTTGTTATGCCTTTGCATACTCTTCCAGCAGTAGTTTTATTTTTCCTTTTCAGTTTTTTTCATGCTAACATTTAGTTTCATTTTGCTATTGTTGGCTCACACTTTCAGCAGACACTAGACAATCTTTTCAACAATATAGCACTTTTTAAAATAGTATCTCTTGACTCCATCCCTTGTGGGGAACCTAATGATTTCATACTTCTCAGGTTCAGCAGATGTGCCCCTTCTCTTTTTGTTTTACTTTTCTTCTTGCTTGGTAAGTGGCAGAAAAAACAAGCATCTTGGGATTTCAAAATTCATCTATATGTATATTTAAAGGCATTCCTGAATATATTATTTGTATTATCTGTCAGCCATATTATTTATGCTGTGATCTTGTCAGATCTGATAACATATAGGAAGAAGCCTAGGCCAAAGAGAGTCCAAGAGATAGGTACAGCGATAGAAAAGGCAATTAAGCAGATGGTTCCGGAAGAAGAGAAGATCAATAAGATTATACAGGAGACACTGAAGTTGGTCCAAGAGAAGAGAGTACTGAAGATCAGAAGAGATATCTCTGAGAGGGCGGAACAGCAATATAGAGTGAAATGCAAAAAGGTGAGGAAAGCAGTCAGAATGGATAAGGCGAAGTGGTTAGAGGAGCAGTGTGAAGATATAGAGAGGTATTACGGCAAGTGTAAGATCAGGGAGGTGTATAAAATGATTAGGAATATTAATAGGAAGTGGCAGCCGAAGCAGATGGCGATCAAAGACGAGAATGATAAGGTGCTCATGAACAAGGAGAAGGTTGTGTAGTGATGGACGAGATATTGTACCGACCTGTACAAAGCACAGTTGGACCCGAGTGTCTCAGAGAGACTGATGGAAGAATTGAAAGAGAAATCACCACCCAGCATCGAGAGCGAGACTGATATTTTGAAGGAGGAAGTAGAAAGAGCAGTGAAACAACTAAAGAACATTAAGAGCCCTGGAAATGATAAGATCACGGGAGAGATGATCAAACATGGTGGAGAAAGTATGATTCAGGAAATACACCGACTATGTAATATAGCGTGGAAAGAAGGGAAGGCACTAAGGAATGGACAAGATCTGTGCTAGTGAAAATACACAAGAAAGGAAGTGCATTGGAGTGCAAGAACTACAGAATGATTGCCTTAATGAGTCATCTAGGGAACAAGATGATGATACTGATGGAGAGACAGAGATTGCAGACAGAAGAACATCTAGCGGATGAGCAAGCGGGATTCAGGAAAGACAGAATTACCATACAGCAGATATTGTATAGTTTGATTAACATACAATACAATCCGCTAAGACTGATAGTGGAGAAAGCTCGGTGAAAGAAGAACCAGAACATCTACAATTGCTTTGTTGATTTTCAGAAGGCATTTGACAGTATAGATAAGGAAGTGACTTGGGCGGTGTTGGAGACGTACGGAGTGGATAGCAGACTGATACGGTTGTTGAAGGATATCAATGATAATGCAGAGGCAGCGGTGAGAATGTGCGGAGAGTTGGGAAGTTGGTTTAGAACGAGTAGAGGTACGAGACAAGGAGATCTGATATTGCTGAGTATCTTCATCAAGCACCTAGGGAGAGCAATAGGCAAGATCAAGGAAGAGGTAAAAGGGATATCGGTGCATGGGATGAGAATTAACAACTTGAACTTCACAGATGATATAATTATCAAGGAAGATGGAGAGAAGCTAGCAAGAACTGTGTAGGTGCTAAATGAGGAAGGGAAGCCATATGGACTGATTATGAATATAGATAAAACGAAGACAATGGTATTTGGAGATAAGGAAATAGGAAGGAAGATCAGTGTAGATGGGATCGAACTGGAGAAAGTAGAGAAGTTCATGTATTTGGGGAGCAACATGACGTATGATCTAGACTGTAAGAAGGAAATAGCGACTAGAATAGCGAAAACAAGAGTGAGTTTGAAGGCGATGGATAAGATCTGGAAAAGTAAAGCGATTAGCTTAGGAACGAAGCTGAGCATCTTGAAAACGTGTATTTAGCAGCATGTTGTACGGATGTGAGACATGGGTGATAACGAAAGATTCCAAGAGAAGGATATTGATGTTCGAGAAGAGTTGTTATAGAAAGATCCTGAGAATAGGATAGATGCAGAAAGTCACCAACAAGGAATTATATAGAAGATACAGCCGAAAGAGAACCTACTGCATAAGGTTATACAACAGAAGTTACAGCTATCAGGGCATATCTGCAGAATGAAGGACGAATGAAAAGTTAAGACCCTGGTACTTGGCATAATGGATGGTCCGAGTAGGAGAGGCAGACTCCATAGAGAATGGGTAGATGATATAGTAGATTGGTGAGGAGCTAGTCTACAGAAACTAAGCCACTCCGCACTGGACAGGGAAAGATGGAAGGAAATAGTGAGGGAGGCATCGGACACCAACAGGTGTTGAGCCCATGGTTGTCGTTGTTAATGATTATGAATACTTGAGACTTCCACTGGACTAAGAAAGTTGTGTCATTTCAATAAATGATGTTCTTCCCCAAGAGTCATTAATGAATATATGACCAAACATGGTGCTAGATTAAAATGATAGCATATTAATGACTGAAACTTCCTTGTCCTCACCATTAAGAGATCCCCTAATACGTTTCTCATGACTAGTGTTAGTGCCTTGATTTAATTCCAAGAAAGAGAATTAAAATCCATCTATATATTCCTGCTGAATTTCCAAATGCACAGGTTATTCTTCAATTCTCATCATCATCATCAGTATTGAAGAGTTGCTATGTGTCAATAAACAGTCACTGTGTTCCACTACACTTGATATGGCCACTAATTCTGGAAAGCATCCCTACACAGGACAGCATTTACACAGAGGCTTAATTTCATTGGCGGAATAGTTTTTAAAGGGCTGGAGTGAAAGAGCTATATAAATTCAAGATATAAATTACTATTGAATGTGCTAGTCTCTTCTGTTACTTGGTGCAAACAATTAAGTAGAGGTGACTGTCATACTTCTCAAAATTTGCAATTCACATTTTTTATAGCCATCTTTATGAAAATATTTTAATTATTATTTTACATTAATAATACCATGAAAATTAAAGGCCTAAAACAACTCTAAGTTGATAAAATACTTCTCATGCTATTGTATAGAATATCTGTGAAAATCAGGGTCCTGACACACCAAGTGAAGAACAGAAGGTTTGAAACCCCTCCCCAGAGAAGCAGTTAAATCAACACACTGTATACAGTCTTATTGGGCTGTAAAATATACTGAGTAAGGTATTTTAAGAAAGCTTGTAATGTTGTAAAATTAATAAACATTATGAGATATGTACACAGGTCAGGATTCCAAATTTCTGCATTTTTACTTGTCAGACAATTGTACTCACAAACCTAAGCTCCAGCTTACAGGAGGACAGTGAGAGAGAGAGGAACCTCCCAGGGTTTTACATAAAACCAGACATACCTAATGATTCATTGTACAAATCTGGAGAAGAAATATAATGAGCCATCAGAGTTAACTGAGACACTGAAACAAGAAAGAATGTCTTCACTTTGAATATCTATAGTGACTGAAGGAGGGAAAAAACCCCAATCCTGCAAATTCCTTTTAAAATAAAAAGGGTTTGGACATGAAATCCATCCAGAAATTGTGGGACAGTCTCTATGAAATAAGTAACTAGGCTGGTGAGAGTTGAGTGAAACTTTATGCTTGTGAGGTGGCTACAGGTGCCTGGGATCTGAATCATAGTCAGACAGCACCCATACACCCAAATGTTATAAGGCAAGGAGTGACAATTTCATAATATCACTGCTTTCACTGTTCTTGCAGAATACACAAATATTGTATCAAGTTTTATATCCATAATTTTCATGTAGAAATGAGATCCAATCTTTGTTGAGGGCACAAGGGTAATATAAAGCACAGTCTTGCAGTGGAAATTAGGTAGTGGCTCCCATTAATTCAATGTCTATGCCAGAATCACTCTTCCAACTTTGTTTGGTTTTCCCTCTTCATCTCTCTTTTC
The DNA here is from genome assembly GCA_032595735.1 of Pelochelys cantorii. NCBI lineage: Eukaryota > Metazoa > Chordata > Testudines > Trionychidae > Pelochelys > Pelochelys cantorii. Next base: position 43,769,978 of record CM064336.1, read on the forward strand.
TGACACATCAGACTATTGTACGTCTTACAGAATGGTACTGGTTTAATTTTTCATAGCTTATATTGTCTCCTGGCCTTTCCCCTCTTGACTTGTAAATTACACTCTGCCTGGTCATAGTTCTATGCTGGCTCTCTCCCTGCCCTTGTGTTACCAATATTTTCTTTCAGCCCAATAATTTCTGGATCCTGATAGTTCTGTTCACAACACTCTCGATACACAGTGTTCCCTCTACTATAACCAGAGCTGCAGAAGCAATGTATTACCTTTTGTTTTGAAATAGGTTTATGAAATAGTTCACGCTGCTGAATTTGGTTTACAACTCTCTAGGATAAAAGGCAATTCTGGTTCTGTGAAATTCAGATTAGATCATCCTGAAATGGTTTTCTCCCCCATTCTATTTCTCTATAGGAAACCTTTCCCATTGACATCTACTTGTATGTATATCCAGGATTTTTTAATATGCTCAAAGAGCAACAAAATTGCAAAGGGCACTGCATGCCTTCATCCACCCTCCTTTGATTCAGGAAGCAGTGATAGCATAAGATTGTGATAAAGATATTTTGTTCTGAAAAATATGTATTTAGTGGTGTTCTCTTTGCAGAATTATCTTCTTTTGCTTACAAAGTAGCATACAGAAGCCCATCTAAAATATGAATGTCCTTTTGAGCTTCTATATCTCATCTCCATTACCCTCTTCTCCCTGTCTACTTACGGGCACACTTGGGCTTTTCCGTGAGCAGATCCATTCTTTCTTCCTGATAGCATCCTAGTCACTCGTTTTCACACCATTTGCAGGCTTCCAACCCAGTAGAAACTCTTATAAAACAATTAAAGTACATATTCTTAGGTCAGGTGTTATTTCTTCTTTTTATAATATACTGACAAATTCTTGTCAGTTTTCCTCTCTCTGAGACTGTACCACCATATTTTAACAGTTTGCTTTCCAGAATTTAAATGATTGAACAAATTGTAATAATATTTTAGGACCTGAGATATGCTGCTCTTATACAGTTATAAATTCTTACTGTTCAAAGAAAATTGTATCATATTCTTGTGACATCCCACATATATGCCTCGCTTTGCTCAATGATATATTGTACATAAGGAATCATTCTGATTTATTGCTTCAGCGACTACCATCCATTTAGAGAAAAAGGAGTATTTCACAACAAATTTGATGTATTATATCAACTCCGAACCCATTCATCAAAAGGCCACTGGCATTCATAACAACAATAATCATAAGTTGTATCAATATAAGCCTTTATGGTATCAATAAGAATGCAGTAAAGTAGGAAAAATATTATGCTTTGCATGTGTTGCAGCTGACTGCCAACATTATTAAAAAAGTATAAAAGATATTTAAACAGCAAAAGCAATTAGTAAGGGCTTTCTAAATGTAATTAATAACCCAGAGACTTTTTCATGGTTAAGTCATCCATCACATATGCAAAACCATCCTCAATAAATTTTCTGTGCAGAACTTGCCCCTCCCTAATACTGGTATCACAGTTTAAATGTCCTCTCTCTTCCCTAGATGGGATTACGACACACATCCTTTTGCAACATTTTAATGTTTCTTCTAAGAGATAAGGCACAACTTTCATTCAGGAGGACAAGGCCTTTCCTTCTGAGCAACTTAAACGAACCAATAGTAGTCACTGTTGAGAGAAACTAGAATCACTAACACTTGCAACTAGTTCTTTACCATTTCAGACTATGAGAAGAACAGTCTCAGAAAAAAACCTGGTTCTTGTCTATGAAATTGTGTAATCTATGACTCTTATGGTTATACTAGCCAATTAGCCCGTCATAAGACGGGATTTTCAGGTCTCTCCTCCATGTCCGTCTTCTCTCTTGAGCCTCCGGTCTCTCGTTCCATCGCTCTCTCTCTCCCTCCTCCTCCTACTTCCTCCCCCTCTCTCTGTCTCTCAGCTCTCCTCCGCCTCCTGCCTCTCTCTCTGTCTCTCTTTCACTTCTCCTCCCCCTCCTGCCTCTCACTCAGGGGACTGCGGAGCCCAAATGGCTGTTAGGGCTCTGCGCTCCCCGTGCTGCATGGGGGGGGGCGCGGAGCCCAAACGGTCGCTTGCGCCGCTTGCTCCCATGCAGCGGCCTGGCTGAGCAGTGCAGAAGTCAGCCGAGCGCCACGGCGGGAGGCGAAGCGGGGTGGGGCGATGATGTTCACGGCCAGGGGGCGGGGCCTGGAGCCGCTGTCACACCGCACATCACCGCCCCGCCCCCCTTCCCCTCCCACTGTGGCGCTCGACTGAGTTCTGCACCACTCACCCAGGCTGCCGCAGGGGAGCAAGCGGCGCAAGCAGCTGTTTGGGCCCCACACTCCCCATGGAGCACGGGCCGCCCAGAGGGAACAGCCAGCATTTCAGGCAAAAGCGCCCCCCAGAGGGAACAGCCAGCATTTCAGGCAATAGCGCCCCCAGAGGGAACAGCCAGCATTTCGGCGTTACAGACGCACAGACACTGGGCTACTATATATATGATATGGGCGCTGGGAATTCTAACCAATTCTGTTACAACAAATCAAATCAGCGTGTACTGCACTCTACAGTAAGTTTCACGTAAAAGTGAGCTTACCAAATTCATGCATCACCACTTCATCTGGAATGCTCCCTTGGAATAGGTACTAACTACTTATTCAATTTTGTGTTTGGCTGTGAGACTATGCATACCTTACGCAGACTTGAGGAAGAGCTCTGAGTAGCTCAAAAGCTTGTTGTTCTCACCAACAAAAGTTGGCCCAATAAAAGAAATGATCTCACCTGTCTTGACTTTCTAATATAATGGGACCAAGATGACTACAACAACACTGCATTTACACAGGAAACTTTATGAGAACTACCACAAAAATAGGGCAAATAGAACTGCTGTGACACACACAAAAGGACAAAAGGACACAAAAAGACAAAGGACCATGTTAATATACAGAATCAAGTAGAAAGAAATCATAATATAAGAATAACTGTGGTCAGTCTTCATTTCAAAGGAATTTGGATAGGATGCTGATGAATTATTACTTCAGAAACAGCAGAAAAATCTCAAAATTAGTGTTAATTTTCCATTTTATTTTTGTATTATAGTACAGTGTGCGATGCTATCAACCTTTAAACAAATTATGCTAGTGAGAGAAAATAGCCCACATTCTAGAAAATACAATCCCATACGAACTCAAAATGAAATGAGGGGTTTCACAAGGAGTTTTCAATTTGCGTTTCTGTTACAAAAATTGGTCTTGATTTGCTATTTATTGAAAAGGTAATTATTATGTATTCTACATGCTTACATAATTATGTCTAGGAATTAATATGCGCTCTTATATAATTCTGTATAATCTCTTTACACTTTTTATTCTTACAATATTTATGTGAGAAAGGTAGGTTTGCTGTGTATTACCATTTACTAGTTATACTTTTATCTCTATTGACTATAAAATTGAGAAAAAGCGTAAGAAAGCTGCTCCTTCATAAACAACTTTTAAAAACAATGAGATGATTTTGAGACTCCAACATTCTGTGGTTAAAACTAGATGCTAATTATAATAAAATATAATTTATAATAAAATGCAATGAATTGAAAAGGCAATTTATAATGCCACAACCCTCACATAGCTCACTCTAGTATGAAATCCCAAAGAGAAGTCTTATAGATGTTTCCAAATGAAATATGCAGTGTGGTCACAAGAATACAACATGGTTGTTAATTAAATACTCTTAAGGACAACATTAAAGATCAGGGGCTGTGGGCATATTCCTACATAATACAGTAACTCCATTAACATTCAAATCCTTAACAGTTTACTGGATGCAGACCTGCCTCCAGAAATTCATAGCACCTTTGGGTCAAGCAACAACAGTATGTGTTTATTGAAATCTACATGTGGTAGCAATTTGTTTAGCAGCAACCTACTTTTTCCTTCTAAGTAAAATAATCTACAGGGGCCCATATACTGTGCTGTTCATTTGCACTCAGATGTACATTGTATAATTTATGTTCTTAATTATAAAGATTTATCAGTGTATTTCTGTATATTTTGTAATTTCTAAGTCTTCACAAGTGACTAACAGAATGTGACTCAAGCAGCCTATTCATTAGTATAACAGAACATATTGGAATGAAGTAAGATAGATTTAAACCCCTCCCCCAGTTATTATAAATACCTCAAATTTTTTAAATGAGTCTTAACTATACAAAAAAGTAATTGATATATTCTGAAACCCCACCTATTAAAACTACTGAAAATGAACTATTTAAATATTCTAAATGTAAAAATTTTAATTCTCTCCTGTGCTTCAGGCGATAAACCAAAATTGTGGTTCAGGTTAAATGACAATTATAAATGGATGGAAATAAATAGCTGGAAAATTTAGAAAACGAACTAGCTCCTGAAATATGCAGCATGATACCATGATTAAGCAAATTTATCATATGATAAAAAGATGGGGTTGGCACTGGAAAATAATATCACAACATTCATGTGATTGAAGGAGTACAACTGAGGCTGACAGTGTTTCCTTTGACATTTTCTTTATTAAATAAAACGTATGCTTCAAAATATTTCAGCATGTTTCTAGAGTTCTGTACTTTCACCATGTTCCAATGTTCCATTTTTGTTCATTGTTATGCAACAAAATGACTTGATGGCATGAAAATGCCACATTTCATTATGCCCGTCATTTAATGGTTACACAAATGAGTCGGGGGGGGGGGTACAGGTATTCTGTAACACGTCCTTTCTACAGGACTGACACCTTAATCAGCTTCAGCCCCCTTTCTATTTGTGCTATATGGCACTTACCATTGTTCTTAGAGAGAAACTGTCTATAGTAATGATTAGTATGAGGGTTTGTTTAAATAATAGGTATTCAGAAGTACCATTCTGATAGCAAATTATTCTTCAGTTATCTACTGCAAGGTTTTTTGGTACTGCCTACTGTCAGAGACAGGATATTAGTTTGATCTGGTCTGACAATTCCTAAATTCCTATTTCTGTTCAAATATTTTCTCCAATTCTGCAATGTCACTACACAATGGTGACATTAATTAGGTTTGGCCTCATTAGTCTCTCAGGCTATGTCCAAACAACCTGCTGACAGATTTGGGCTAGCAGGGTTCAAACTAGTGTTCCAAAAATAGCTGAGGAGACAGTGCTTTGAAGATTCAGCTTAGCCTGAGCTGCAACTTCAAAGTGTTGTTTACGTAACTATTTTATACAGTTAGTGTGAGCTCATCAGTCGAAATCCAGTAACTTGGGCGGGTAGGCTGTGTAGACACACCCTTCTAGTAGGCTGTGAACTGTGATCCTGTACTAAAAAATTAAAGGGCTGCCAATATTACTAATTTGTAGCAATATATCAAATTTGTTACTGTTCAAGGCCAAAGATGAAGATGTGAGTAAGTTACATCAGCAATTTTAAATTGGGTAAGAATGCTATGTTATATTTTTATTAAACTCATACATTTATTGCTATTATCACTGGCCCTTAGCGGCTATCAGCAATTTTATATCTCAAACATATGTGGCTAGATGCTCTAGCATGTTAGAGACCTAGAAGGAAGAAGGGAAAAGAAGACACAATAAAATGTGTTACATACTGAGTTCAGAAGCAGAAGGTGTTTGGACTTGATACTGTAGACTGAAGTTTTAAAACCTCATTTATTGATTTGTCCTGAAAGGGCAGATTTCCAGAGACTTCACTCAGACATTAAATTGTGGGTAAAATGTTTAAATGTCCTTCACATATTCGGAATGTAATTTATTAATTCTACATCAGTTGACAGACATATTCATGGATATTGTTTTACTTTCAAGGTTTAAATATCTTTTGGAGTGTAGAGATTAAGACAGCATTGCAAAATTCTACTTAAATGAATAAGGTAATGTATTTGTTAGATGGAAAAGAACAGTTACTTACCTCGTAACTGTGATTCTTCGAGATGTGTTGCTCATGTCCATTCCAATATAGGTGTGTGCATGCAACGTGCACGTGTCGTCGGAAGATTTTCCCTCAGCAGTACCCTTGGAGCCAGCAGGGAGCCCCCTACAGCGGTGCCAGTATATCAGTGCATATATACCCCTGCTGGCTCTCTCCCCAGCCTGTTCCTTCTTACCAGTACACTGCTGACAGATAAGGAGGGTGGGCGGGGATTTGGAATGGACATGAGCAACACATCTTGAAGAATCACAGTTACGAGGTAAGTAACCGTTCTTTCTTCTTCGAGTGATTGCTCATGTGCATTCCAATGTAGGTGATTCCAAAGCAGGATCCAACTAACGCGGGAGGCCGGAGGAAGAAAAGGCCCCTGAATTAAAGACCGCCCGCCCTAGGGAAGCATCTCCCCTGGCCTGTTGAGAAAGAGCATAATGGTTAGCAAACGTATGGACTGAAGACCACGTGGCAGCCCTACAAATGTCCGAAACGGGGACCTGTGCAGCGAAAGCAGTGGACGTCGCCATTGCCCTTGTGGAGTGCGCCCTGAGGGGCGGGGCTGGTGTGCCCGCCAGGGAGTAGCACTCTTTAATACAAGTAGTTATCCAAGAAGCAATCCTCTGAGTAGATATGGGTTGGCCCCTCATACGTTCAGCAGTGGCTACAAAGAACTGCTGTGACTTACGGAAGGGATTAGTCCTGTCTAAATAAAAGGCTAGCGCCCTTCTAACATCTAATGTGTGCAGGACCTGTTCTTTCCCCGACACGTGTGGTTTGGCGTAGAAAACCGGGAGGAAAATATCTTGGGAAGTGTGGAATGAGGAAACCACCTTCAGCAGGAATGCTGGATGGGGGCGCAGTCTGACTTTGTCTTTGAAAAACACTGTGTACGGGAGATCGCAGGTTAGAGCCCTAAGTTCAGATACTCGTCTCGCAGACGTGATCACCACCAGGAGAGAGACCTTATATGATAGGTGGAGCGAACATGTAGCCATCGGCTCAAAGGGAGGGCCCATAAGTTTAGAGAGGACCAGGTTTAGATCCCACTGTGGGATGGGAAGTCTTACATGTGGGTAGAGCCTATCGAGGCCCTTTAAAAACCTATTAACTATCGGGTTGGCGAACAGTGTTTTGCCCCCTTCCCCTGGATGGAAGGCCAATATGGCTGCCAAATGAACCTTAATGGATGGTGACGACAGGTGTTGGAGCCTAAGATCCAGTAAGTAGTCTAGAATCCTGGGGACCGGTACCCATCTTGGGGGTGTACCCCCTGTTCGGATGCCCAGGAGCAGAAGCGTTTCCATTTGGCCAGGTAAGTGGATCTAGTGGATGGTTTCCTGCTTCCTAGCAGGACCTCCTGGACCCGTTGGGAACACTGGAGCTTCTGTGCCGTTAGCCACGGAGCTTCCATGCCGTCAAATGCAGGGACCGCAGGTCCGGGTGGCGCAGCCTGCCTGAGTCCTGTGATATGAGGTCCGGGACTAACGGTAGGGTTAGTGGCCTCTCGCACGAGAGGCTGAGTAGCATTGAGTACCAATGCTGTCGCGGCCATGCTGGGGCGATTAGGATTAACACTGATCTGAATTCCTGCACCTTCAGCAAAACCCTGCTGACCAGAGGGAACGGTGGGAAAGAATAAAGCAGTCCCCCGGGCCAATGAAACAGGAGGGCATCCCCATGGGAACCCTGCCCCTGTCCCAGGAGGGAGCAATAATGGGGACACTTGGCGTTCTGGGGAGTGGCAAAGAGGTCCAGGTGGGGAAACCCCCACGCACGGAAAACAGACTGGGCTATGTCCCACCAGAGGGACCACTCGTGACTCACGAAAGACCTGCTCAACCTGTCCACCAGGGCGTTCTGGGAGCCCTGGAGGTATGAGGCTGTCGGGTGGATATCCGCCCCGATGCATAGCTCCCAGAGGTGGAGTGCCTCGGAGCACAGGTGGGGAAAACGGGTCCCACCCTGCTTGTTTATATAGGCCATGGCCGTCGTGTTATCCGATAGTATGAGAATCAACTTGCCCCTCAAGTGGGGAAGGAAAACAGTACACGTGAGACGGACTGCTCTGAGCTCTCTGACATTGATATGTAGAGAGGCTTCATGCGGGGACCACGTACCTTGAGTGTGCAGTTCTCCGAGGTGGGCTCTCCAACCCGTGTCTGACGCGTCCGTCACGAGCCGGAGTGACGGGGCTGGTCTGAAGAAGGGGACTCTGGAGCGGACCTCCTCTTGGCAAGTCCACCACTGCAGCGAGAGGAGGACGCTTGTAGGGACGGTTAGGACCCTGTCCCAGGAGTGAGCGGTCAGTCTGTGCACCCATGTGAGCCACATTTGCAGAGGGCGCATGTGCAGTCTGGCATATTGCACTCCATATGGGCAAGCAGCCATGAGACCGAGCAGGCGCATGCAGGTCTGGGAGGTTGTCATTGGGAAGGTCTGGAGCGACGTGACCTCCGCCTTCAGCATGAGAAAGCGAGAGTTGGGTAGGTAGGCTCTCTGGGATCAGGAGTCCAGGGTGGCACCCATGAACTCTATAGTTTGAGTGCGGGCTAGGGTGGACTTGTCCATGTTTAGCAGGAGCCCTAGATCCTGAAAAAGATTTCGTACCACGGTGATATGATTCTTCACCTGGTCGTCGGACCCTCCGCGGAGAAGCCAATCATCCACGTATGGGAACACTTGGACACCCCTTGTCCTGAGTTCTGCGGCCACTACCGCCATGCATTTGGTAAAAATCCGAGGGGCCGTAGAGATACCAAAAGGGAGGGCCGTAAATTGATAGTGGTCCTGACCCACCGTGAAACGCAGGAACCTGTGGTGGGAGGGGGCAATCGAGACGTGAAAATATGCGTCCTTTAGATTGAGGGCGGCATACCCGTCTCTGGGTGCTAGGGATGGGATGATAGATGCCAGGGTCACCATTTTGAACTTCCTTTTCACGATGAAGGAGTTCAGGGCCCTGAGGTCTAGGATTGGGCGAAGGCCCCCTTTTGCCTTGGGGACTAGGAAGTACCGTGAATAGAAACCCCTGCCCCGGTGTTCGTGGAGAAGGGGTTCCACAGCCCCCAGTTCGAGCAGCTGGTTCACTTCCTCCTGTAGGAGGGATTTGTGAGAAGCGTCCCTGAAAAGGAACGGGGTAGGGGAGTGGGTGGGAGGGGGTGATAGGAAGGGGATGGAGTAGCCGATTCCACTATCTCCAGGACCCAGCAGTCTGATGTGATTGACCTCCAGGCCTGGAGAAAGGGGGACAAACGGTCCCGGAAGGGGAATGGGGAGACTGGTATGAGGCCCTCGAAGGTCCTGTCAGAACCCCTGGCGGGGCCCGGGGGGTTTGTTGGAGGGCCCCTGGTTGGAGTCAGAGGGTGGGTGGGATCGACGGCGGTTCTGCCTGCCGTTATTGCCCCTGCCCCTGCGGCATGAGAAGTCGGGCCGCGGACCCTGCGAGGGTGCTCTGGTGGCGTTCCTACCCAAAAAGGAACGCCTCTGCGTGACCGGGGTGTGCAGGCCCAAAGACTTAAGCATGGCCCTAGTGTCCTTCAGCCCGTGTAGGCGCTGGTTGGTTTGCTCTGAGAAGAGAGAGGTATCCTCAAAGGGGAGGTCCTGTAGGGTATTTTGGACTTCAGGAGCCACCCCAGAACCCTGTAACCAGGAGCTGCGTCGCAGTACGAACCCTGTGGCCATGACTCTGGAAGCTGCAGCGGCCACATTGAGCGCTGCTTGCAGGGCTGCCCGAGAGATGGTCCGTCCCTCTTCTTGCAGGGCTTTAAACTCTGCCCGGGACTCCCGGGGGAGCAAGTCAACAAACTTGGCCATCGACACCCAGGAGGTATAGTCGTACCGGGAGAGGACGACTTGCTGGTTAGCAATCCGGTACTAGATTCCCCTGGACGCATAAATCTTCCTTCCCAGTAAGTCAGCCTTTTTGGCGTCCTTACTCTTGGGGGGTCGCCGCTGGTTGCCCCTGCCTCTCCCTCTGGTTGACCGCCTGGACCACCATAGAGCCGGGGGGGGAGGGTGAGAGAAGAGGTGTTCGTTACCCTCCGGTGGGACAAAGTATCTGCGCTCGGCTCGCTTATCAGCGGGTGGAATGGAAGCCGGCGTTTGCCAGAGGGTGGCGGAGATTTTGGCAACAGTCTTATTTATGGGCAGTGCCACTCTGGAGGGAGTGTCGGCCTGCAGAATGTCAACCGTAGGGTCGAAGTCCTCGACAACTTTGTCAGCCTGAACCCCCAGATTTTGGACCAGGCGACGGAGGAGGTCCTGGTGTGCCCTGGCATCCATAGAGGGCATGGGGGGGCGTCACATCCGCCAACGCTTCGTCCGCGGAAGAGGATGATGACCCCTTCGCATCCCCATGGGGATGTCTGTGTGCTCCTGACCCTCAGAGGTGGTTACAGAGGAAGGAGGAGGACCCAGCGGGCTTGGCTGCCCCGAACTCTCTGCTGGACCCAGGGATGGCTGGCCCGGGGGCAGGGAACGTGTTGAAGTGGGAGACCGGACCAAGGGGGTTGCCAATGGGGGAGCCCGAGGCCCTGACACCGAGGAAGCCGATCGAGGAGGCACGGAGCCCTGGCTCTGGTGGTAGGCCCAGGGAGTCCAGAAAGGCTACTGCCCCGACGGTTGAGGAGGCCAGGTTTGCTGCAGCATCAGCACCGACATCGGTTGCCCCCATTGCTGCTGGTGTGGAGGAGACTGGTGCCGGGAATGGTACCGTGATCGGGAATGGTGCTGGGAGCGCGATCGGTGCTGGGAGCGTGACCTGGACCCCCTAGACGACCACGCTGAGGCCACATCAGAGTCAGAGGAATAATCCGACGTGGACCACAGTGGCGCTGACAATGGGTGCGGCGGGGCATGACGGGACATAGCCTCAGGTTTGCCGCGGTGGAGGAGGAGGAAGCATGGCCATGGCTGGTTCCTCAGGCAGGGCAGGCACCATGGTGCCGTGGGTGCGGGACTCGGCTGCTGCCGGTGCCGGCGCCCTCACTGGTGCCGGTGACGTTACCGCGACCAGTGCCGAGGGCGGTGCCAACTGAGGCCTGAGGCTGTGCACCTCATGCTGCTGCTCACGGAGTCCCCGTGCCATCTGGGCGGTGTCGTGGCAGGGGGAGGCGAAGGGGATGACTCAATAAGCACCCTGACTGCCTCCAGTGCCTCCAGCATGGATGGGTCAGGGAGGTCCTCCGGGGAGCTATCATCCCTCTGCCGGGGTGGGTAATCGCCTGGCCTCGAAGGCCCAGGGCGTGGGCTGTTGGGCGCCACGTGCCCCACCGAGGGGCGCATGGAGGGCACGTGCCCAAGCGGGGACCAGCCCCTGTCCGGCCACCTCTTCCTGGACGGTGCTGGTGAGTGGGAGTGGCGCCTGGCCCTGCGCGGTGCCGGGGAAGGGCGGCGCGTTGATGCCTCCCGCACCGAGGCCGGTGCACTGCCCGTGTTCGGTGCTGGGCCCAGTGCCGAGGTCGGTGCCGGGTGGAGAGCTGACTCCATTAAGAGTGCCCAGAGACGGGACTCACGCTCTCGCTTAGTCCTGGGTTTAAAGGCTTTGCAGATTTTACACACTGATGTTAAGTGTGATTTTCCCAGGCACTTTAAACAAGATGAGTGCGGATCGCTGCAGGGCATAGGCTTGCTGCACTCCTTGCAGGCTTTGAAGCCCTGATGGCCAGGCATGCCCTGCTGCTGGTGCGTGAAGTGCCGCAGCGGGGTGAAAAGGTCAAACACAAAGAAGAGTCTTTAAGGTAAGTTCACAGGTACTTAACTGAAGCACAGAGGTAAACAATCAAGGGATTAGCAGTTGAAAACACAACTCAGGGAGCTGAGGTTGTTCCAAGGATCATCACGAGAGGTAAGAAGGAACCGGCTGGGGAGAGAGCCAGCAGGGGGCTCCCTGCTGGCTCTAAGTCTACTGCTGAGGGAAAATTTTCCAACGACCGCGTGCACGCTGCGTGCACACACCTATATTGGAATTCACATGAGCAATCACTCGAAGAAGAACAAAAGTTATTAGATTTTTTTATTAGCAATCATCACAGCAAAGGTTGGGTGAACAGAGCTGGGCTCAAAGGGATCATGGCATGTTTTGTTCAACATCTTCATTAATGTTGGGATGGATTGCATGTCCAGTAAGACAGTGGATGACACTAAACGGGGGTGGGGGGGTAGGTATGCTAAAGGATAGGGATAGGGTCCAGAGCTCCCTGAATAAATTGGAGGATTGGGCCAAAAGAAATCTGATGAGGTTCAACAAGGACAAGTAGAGAGTCCTGCACTTACGTCGGAAGAATCCCAAGCACTGCTACAGGTTGGGGTCTAACTGACTAAGTGAAGTTCTGCAGAAAAGGATCTGTGGATTACAGTAGATGAGAAGCTGGATAAGAATCAACAGCGAGTCCTTGTTGCCAAGAAGGCTAATGGCATACTGGGCAGCATGAGTAGGACAATTGCCAGCCAGCAGATTAAGGGAAGTAATTATTTCCCTTTATTCGGCACTGGTGAGGCCACATCTGGAGTACTGCATCTAGTTTTGGGCCCCTCACTACAGAACAATGAGTCCAGCAGAGGGCAAAGGAAATGATTAGGGGAGTGAAGCACATGACTTATGAGGAGAGGCTGAGGGAACTGAGCTTAGTCTGCACAAGAGTGAGAGGGGATTTGATAAGCAGTCTCCAATTACCTGGACGCTCTCTTTCGAAAAAGCAGATCGCTTTTTCAATGCACTTTTGCAGTGTGGACGCATACTTTCGGAAGAAGTTTTTTCTGAAGATCTCTTCAGAAAAAAGCTTCTTCTGAAAGAAGCCTGTAGTCTAGACGTAGCCTAGGAGGGTGGTGAAGCACTGGAAAGAAGGCCGGGGAAGCCCTATCCTTAGAGGTTTTTAAAGCAAGGCTTAACAAAGCCCTGCCTGGAATGATTTATTTGGGGTTGATCCTGCTTTGAGCAGGAGGTTGGACTGGATGACCTTCTGAGGTCTCTTCCAACTCTAAATTTTCTATGAATCTATGACAGTTTTGGAATGCTTGACAAGAGAATACTCAGAACACTTCACGTGACAATTCCTCATTTGAATATAGAGCAGGTAAAATGAAGTCATAAAGTAAGATTTTGTGATTTATACTGCAGAAATATGCACTGCTGTCTGGGCTAATCAAGCACAAGGAAGTTATGCATACTGCCATAATATAGATGGGGAAACATAGCCTGTTTCACAGAGCCAAAAATCCAGTTTTCACAAAAGCAATACCCAGGGATTATTTTAGCCTTATAGAATACATTTTCAGAAGGGTCCAGTGGGGCATGTCAGGAGTAGAATACAGAGAAACTGAGGCAAAGTGAAGTTTAAATTATTTGCCATTTGCAAGCACATTTCAAGGCCCTCCCTCCAAAGAACCCCGCCATCAGACCATGCTCTCTTAAAGTCTCCCCCTCTTCTGAGGGATAGATCCAGCTACCTATACACCCAGATTTCTTAACTCTATACTTCCAGGTGAAAAGTCACAGCTTACAAGAGTCCCTTATACATAGGGCTCCAGCAAATACATAGCTCATTTGGGTCATTTTCATGGTCATAGGATTTTAAAAAGAATAATTTTCATAGGTTCAAATATTCAAATCTGAAATTTTGTAGTGTTGTAATAGTGGAGTCCTTGACCGAAAAGGGAGCCATGGGAGGTTGCAAGGCTATTGTAGGTGGGGTGGTAATGCTGTGATCCCCCTACATTACCCAGGTTTCAATGAGGAGATCAGATTTCATAGGAATTATTAGATTTCAATGTTAGTGACACATTTTTCACAGATGTGAATTTGGTAGGCCCCTACTTACACACTACAATACCCAGAAACCCTTTCCGCTGAAAAAAGGTGGACTACAGATTTGTCGTAAAGAGAAACCCTACCCTGTTATACAGAATGTTTTGTGAGCTTAAGCACAAAAAGGAAGCTTACAAAGAAGTGGAAACTTGGAAAGATGACTAGGGAAGAGTATTGCTTGAGCATGCAGAGGTTTAATCAGGAAGTACACAGCGCAACTGGAATTGCAACTAGCAAGGGATGTGAAAAGTAACAAGAAAGGTTTCTGCAGGCATGGTAGCGATAAGAAGGAGGTTAGGGAAGGTGTGGGACCCTTACTGAATGGGAGAGGTAACAGATGATGTGGAAAAAGCTACATATGAAGGAGTACCAGTGCCTTTTCAGCTGCCATGTGCACTCCAGACAGCTTCATACAATTGATAGATGGCACTGCATAAGTGAACTGTGCTCAGTTCCTTCTCTACCACAAAGTCTTGTGAGACAGAGCTCTGAAGCAGAGGGGAAGATGAGTGGGTATTGGAGCACCCCTTCATGAGCATGAACGGGGTAGTGGAGCACCCTGGAAGAACTCCTACTAGTGCATAAGACACTGTACCCTTTTCTCCTTCAAGTAGTGTCTCTATGGATACTTTTTTCAGCAGACTACGAAGAGAAGAGAAGAGAGTTTAGGAGTTGGTTCTAAATTTGAAGACAGAACGATATTGCCATCTGCAGCATCTGATCTGGAAGCATGAATCAAGGCTTAATGTTTAGCAAAAGTATGTACTGAAATCCAATTTGCAACTCTATAAATTTCAACAACTGAAACATTTTTCAACAATGCCACAGAAATAGACTGGAATCTTGTAAAATGGCTAGTACTAAAGAAGATGAAAATCCACTGAGAGGTCCATAATAGGGATGTAATAGTATAGTCGATTAACAGAATAACCGATAAGCAAAAGCTTATTGGTTAATGTGATAAACTATACGCATTCTCCTCCTCCCACCCCACCAGTACATTTTTTAGCAGGCTGGCCAGCAACCTGGCTCAGTCCCAGCTGCAGCTCTGCATTAAAAGCATATTAGGAGCCAGACAGGTAGGCAGACAAGCAGTTCAGTCCCTGCTTGTGCTGGATCTAGGAGCTCAGACCTCCTCCCCCACCTTCCGGACAGGGGCTGCTGCCACCTCATGCTGCTGCCTCTGTATTAGAGGCAGCAGCAAGGGGTGACAGGTAGCAGGTCTACTAAGGGAGCTGTTTTTAAACTGGCTCCCCTCATGGACCAGCTCCCACCATGCATCCCAGGCTGCTGCCTCTGATACAGCCTCTGTTACAGGAGCTGCCAGATCAGGTCAAGTTCTTCTCTGCTTCGCTTCTTAATCCTCCCCTGCCCTGTGAACTGCTAACAGGATGGCAGCCTCCCCCCCTTCCTGCTTCTCCCCTAGCCCTCTCGTTGGAGAACTGGCTGGGCAGGGAATGCCTGTTTTCCCATGTTACACTCTTCTGTTACCCATTCGGAGCAGGGCAGTTGCCTTTTTACTTCTCTGCCTCCTATTTTCCCTATGCTCTTGCCAATTTGCACACCTCCCCCCGGCTCTGTAGTAAAAAGACAGCACTTCTCTCTTCCCCCTAGCCACACTGTTCAAGCCAACCAGCCACACTCAACTGGCCAAATAGTTGTATGTGGCTAGTGTGTTGGACACCACAGTCTGAGGCAGTTAAGGGAGGGGTGACTTCGTTTAGTACCATAAGAGCTCCCTTGGAAAGGACCTGAGGGGAAGTGCACTGCATGGGGTGTGTGCACCAGGACATTTGCATGATTACATTTCAAACAAAGTTTACATAGATGTTAATGGCTTAAGGTAGGAAAGAAAAACGATTCTCTCAACAGATTTCTGTGTTGTAGCTAAAACTCTGATTTAATGTTTTTTTAAAATCCTGTTTTACTAATTAATACATGGCAAATTGTATTGCATTAAGGCCAGGTCTTAATCTGGTAGAGTTTTGGCTATTTTGAGTCAGAAGTAGCAAGTACTAGGCATGATGTTTGTAGTATGAAACCTTATTTGCAAGATCTTTGAAACATGGATCTAGCTACAAACCCTGAAGGCATGTGTTAATTTGCTCTGGGGCTTCTGCTCTTTGAGATGGTGACACATACAAGGTGAAAGTTTCAAACCAGGAAAACTTTTATCTGTTTTACAGGTCACTGTATTTGTATAACATGGATCTTAAACATTCACAGAGAAACTGTATAAGCCAAAGTGAATGCTTTTTACTCTCCAGTGTCAGTAAATATTGTATTAATATTTGCAAGAAGAGCATGACTATTTCTGGTTGACTCAGATTTGTTTAGCATCTGAAAGCTGAGCTGTGTGTGGATAAGATGCATTTTGGTGTGTTTACTAGCTTGAGTTGCGAGAAAGAATGAAGATACATACACTCCATGGGTAGTGTTAATTTTCTTTTTATTTGATTTCATATTAAATAATCATAAGCAATGATCCCTTGTTTTAATGTATTTTCTTCCATGCCTATGGACTATTTAAAATATATATTTATATCTAGGTTTTTTGTTTGTACTGGTGGGTGCACATCCACACACTACCTCAATAGTGTTGTTGCACATAGGAAATTTGAACCTGCTGAAAAGAAAATTCAACCCGCCCAAAGATGGAAAATGTTAGAGGGAATATTGCTGGTCATGTCTAGTTCTGTACAATTAAAATGACCACTGCTTAGGACTGTTCTACACTGAAAACTTACAGCAGCATAGCTACATCTCTCAGAGGTATGAAAAATCCTCATTCCTGAGAGACATAGCTATGGCAGCCTAACCCTTGGTGTGCTCAGTGCTAGGTTAACAGAAGAGTTCTTCCATCAATCTAACTACCACCTCCTAGGGAGATGGATTAACTGTGGCAATGGGAGAATAGTTTCTGTTGCCGTAGTGAACATCTACACTGTAGCATTTTAAGTACAGATTTTTATTTTGTTTGATCTTGTTCAATACTCTCAAAATCAATTATATCAGAGGGTATGCATAGAGAACAACCTTCATCCAAGGAGTGAGAAAGGCATCTCCTACGTAACAAGGACCTCCTTTTGAATAGCGAGGGGTATTAAATGGAATCTCCTTCTCTAAAAACACTCAGGGTACGTCTACACTAAAGCATTAATTCGAGTTAATTAATGGAGGCAGGGATAGAGTCCAGAGTGACTTAGACAAATTGGAGGATTGGGCCACAAGAAATCTGATGAGGTTCAACAAGGACAAGTGCAGAGTCCTGCACTTGGGACGGAAGAATCCCAAGCATTGTTACAAGCTGGGGACCAACCAGCTAAGTAGTAGTTCTGCAGAAAAGGACCTGGGGGTTACAGTGGATGAGAAGCTGGATATGAGTCAACAGTGTGCCCTTGTAGCCAAGAAGGCTAATGGCATATTAGGTTGCATTAAGAGGAGCATTGCCAGCAGATCCAGAGATGTCATTATTCCCCTTTATTCGGCTCTGGTGAGGCCACATCTGGAGTAATGTGTCCAGTTCTGGGCCCCCCACTACAAAAAGGATGTGGACGCATTGGAGAGGGTCCAGCAGAGGGCAACCAAAATGATTAGGGGGCTGGAGCATACGACCTATGAGGAGAGGCTGAGGGAGTTGGGTCTGTTTGGTCTGCAGAAGTGAAGAGTGAGGGGGGATTTGATAGCAGCCTTCAACTTCCTGAAGGGAGGTTCCAAAGAGGATGGAGAAAGGCTGTTCTCAGTAGTGACAGATGACAGAACAAGGAGCAATGGTCTTAAGTTGTGGTGGGAGAGGTCCAGGTTGGATATTAGGAAAAACTATTTCACTAGGAGAGTGGTGAAACACTGGAATGGGTTACTTAGGGAAGTAGTGGAGTCTCCATCCCTAGAGGTATTTAAGTCTCGGCTTGACAAAGCCCTGACTGGGTTGATCTAACTGGGATTGGTCCTGCCTAGAGCAGGGGGCTGGACTTGATGACCTCCTGAGGTCTCTTTCAGCTCTATGGTTCTATGATTCTATGAATTCGAGATAGTTAATTTGCATTAAGCTAATTTGAATTAACGCATCTACACACAAAACCTATTTTGAAATAGGGTTAACAGTGTTTTGCTATTTCAAAATAGTGCGTCCACACTGAGTGGACCCTGAACCAAAGTTAAGGCTGGCCGGAACCAGTGCCGGCAGGGCATCAGGTTAGGACTTAGTGTGTGGGGCTGCTGCCTGAGGCTAACTGAGCTCTGTACTTAAAGGGACCTTACCCCCACCCTGGACAGTCAGTTCTCAGGGTTCCCCGCTTGCTTGTCTACCTCAATGAGGGACAGCAAAGCAATGCTGTCTTAGAGTGCCCTGAGTGCCCGCACTCGGGACACTACAGCACTCAGCCACATGGAACCAGAGCTGCCCCTGGGCACGCCGGTGCGTCTCGTGCGGTCGTTGCCATCAGCCCGACTGCACTTGCTGCAGGCTGCCATCCGGGGGGGTCCATCGAGGGGCTGTCAGGATCCAGGAGGCCCTGCGGGAGAGTGTCCACCCCGAGGAGCCCTCAGAGCCACCCCGGTCCTCCCCACTGGGGGCTCGTGCCCCGGTCCTCCCTCACGTCCTTCCACTTACCCCTCCCTAGCCCCCCTTCCTGATGTCAAACAAAAGATACGTATATTCAAAAACAGAAACTGGGTTTATTGAACAAAACTGAGGGGGGATGAACCTCTGGGGAGACTGGGAAAAGGAGGCGGGAGAGGGGAAGAGAGAGGGTGGGAGAGGGGAGGGGGAAACCTGGGAGGAGGGAGCTGGAAGGGGGAAGCAAGGGGAAGAAGGGGGGGGGACGCTCAGGGCCCAGGGTTGGGGGTCTTGCCGGACCAACTTGATTTTCATGCAAACCTGCTCCTGGGTTCGCATGTGGCCTTTGGTGGCCAGGCTGGCAGCTATCCTGCCATAGGCGGCCGCATTCCTCCATCTAGTGTGGAGATCATGGACATTGGGGGCATCCCCCCCCAAACCTGAATAAGGTCCATGATCTCCATGATCTCCACCCTGTCAGGCTCCTGGGAGCTGGCAGACTGCTCCTGGGGAGCGGTGGAGGGCTGGCTGCTCGTGGCTTGCTGGCTCATGTTTTGGGGCCACTGGCCACTGCTGGCTCTGGGC
The DNA here is from genome assembly GCA_032595735.1 of Pelochelys cantorii. Taxonomy (NCBI): domain Eukaryota; kingdom Metazoa; phylum Chordata; order Testudines; family Trionychidae; genus Pelochelys; species Pelochelys cantorii. The sequence goes on from CM064336.1 coordinate 43,788,867, forward strand.
TGGCAGGCTTGGAGCTGGCACAGGCACTGTGGCCAGGGTCTATCTCTTTAATGGCTCTGGGGCTGGGGGAGAGGAGAGTAAGTTTTCCTCGTCGTGCCCAGAGTGGCCACCAGGGCTCCCTGGGAGGGGCTGGAGGCCCCCTATTTCGAATTAAGTGTCTACACAGCACTTAATTCGAAATAGCTATTTCGAATTTGGCGTTACTCCTCATCGAATGAGGTTTACCAAATTTGAATTAAGCAGTCTGCTATTTTGAATTAATTTCGAAATAGCGGTTTGCATGTATAGACGCTATTGAAGTTCATTCGAAATAACGGCTGTTATTTCGAATTAACTTTGCAGCGTAGACATACCCTCAGAGATACAAAACTAAGTAAACTTGAATGAAACTAAACTTTCCTAAACTGAGATCTGTAATGCTACATTAATGGCTAAGACTGATGTGGACACATGAAGTTCTGTGTCTCAGGCCATAGGATGGTTGAAAAAGAACTGAAGCTAGTTAGCCCACAGACCTCTGTGTGTACTCAGGAAGGGCATGAGGATGTCTGGAGAACATGTGGAGGCCAAAAGGTCATTGCCTCAGAAAATCACTGGGGGAAATAATTTTTTTCTGTACATTTCAGCCACTCAATTAACTAAAGTCTTTTCACAGTGGTTAACTTTTGAGAGCTAATCCTACTTGTCTTCCTTGTAAGGATTAAAACCATAGACAGTGGGTCCTAGAGAGTCCCCAGGAATACTAGGGAAGCAGGAAGTGAGTTGTCAGGAGGCCAGAAGAGTCAATGGAAAAAATGTGGGCTTTTGTGTTGGAAGCAGTTACCTGGATTGTGTTGTGTAACCAGAGCAGAACTTGGAGGAACATGAATTAAGCCAGGCAGCCAGGCATAGAGAATCCAAGGATATCTATGCCTAGCAAAGGACTAAATCTTAGAATCACAGAACACTAGAACTGGAAGGGACCTCGAACTGGAAGGGACCTCGAGAGGTCATCGAGTCCAGTCCCCTGCCCTCATGGCAGGACCCATTACTGTCTAGACCATCCCTGATAGATGTTTATCTAACCTGCTCTTAAATATCTCCAGAGATGGAGATTCCACAACCTCCCTAGGCAACTTATTCCAGTGTTTAACCACCCTGATAGTTAGGAATTTTTTCCTAAAGCCCAACCTAAACCCCCTTGCTACAATTTAAGCCCATTGCTTCTTGTCCTATCCTCAGAGGCTAAGGAGAACAATTTTTCTCCCTCCTCGTGACACCCTTTTAGATACCTGAAAACTGCTATCATCTCAGTCTTCTCCTTTCCAAACTAAACAAGCCCAATTCTTTCAGTCTTCCTTCATAGGTCATGTTCTCTAGACCTTTAATCATTCTTATTGCTCTTCTCTGGACCTTCTCCAATTTCTCCACATCTTTCTTGAAATGTGGTGCCCAGAACTGGACACAATACTCCAACTGAGGCCTAATCAGTACAGAGTAGAGCGGAAGAATGACTTCTCATGTCTTGCTCACAATATACCTGTTAATGCATCCCAGAATCAGGTTTGCTTTTTTTGCAACAACATCACACTGTTGACTCATATTTAGCTTGTGGTCCGCTATGACCCTTGATCTCTTTCTGCAGTACTCCTTCCTAGACAGTCGCTTCCCATTCCGTATGTGTGAGACTGATTGTTCCTTCCTCAATGGAGTACTTTGCATTTGTCCTTATTAAACTTCATCCTATTTCTCTCAGACCATTTCTCCAGTTTGTCCAGATCATTTTGAATTTTGACCCTATCCTCCAAAGCAGTTGCAACCCCACCCAGCTTCGTATCATCTGTAAACTTAATAAGCGTACTCTCTATGCCATCAGCTAAATCGTTGATGAAGATATTGAACAGAACCGGCCCCAAAACAGACCCCTGTGGAACCCCACTTGTTATGCCTTTCCAGCAGGATTGTGAAACGTTAATAACTACTCTTTGAAAACGGTTATCCAGCCAGTTATGCACCCACCTTATAGTAGCCCCATCTGAGTTATATTTTCCTAGTTTATTGATAAGAATATCATGTGAGACTGTATCAAGTGCCTTACTAAAGTCTAGGTATTCCATATCCACTGCTTCTCCCTTATCCACAAGACTCATTCGCCTGTCAAAGAAAGCTCTCAGATTGGTTTGACATGATTTGTTCTTTACAAATCCATGCTGGCTGTTACCTATCACTTTATTATCTTCCAAGTGTTTGCAGATGATCTTGAAGCAACAGATGCATGAGTAGAACAGGGAATGTTTAGTCACAACCGATCAGGTTATTTTCTTTATTTTGGAGGTTGCTGGACTTCTCTGTGCTGAACACATAGAATTATCTCCCACCCCACACGTACACCATAAATTTCCAAATTCAATCTCAGGGAAACAATTCTCATTTTTTTTAAAAAAATTAGTTGCTCTGTAACGTGTAAGAATAAGTAAGGTTTCACCAAGTGTGGGGGTTTTTTGTTAATAAAAATCACCCTTTTAAGACCATGATCTGATTCTTGTATCTTAGAGGGCAGAAGATTCTGTGTGCACATGGCTAAGACTGCAAAGCCAAACTACTGAGACAAAGCACAGTTTTCAAGCTTCCTCACAGGAAGGAATTCCCAAGCGTACCTTCCTGGGTTCTCAAAGTGGTTTTGCATTTAGGTGATGGTAGCAAAATCAATCCAAGAGAGAAGTTGTGAGTTTGGGGAGTTTTAACACAAGCTTTTAGTGAAGAGGTATTTTTAAAGTCTTCTGCTTGCCCCCGCCTTCTTCACTCTGAGTGCCTGAGTGGAGAACAGCCTTCACAACATCTCAAGCAAAGAACCTGTAGAGATACTACTTGAAGAACCCAGATCTTCTTATTCCAAGTCCTGCACTTTATATTTGTGTACGTTATTTCTACAGTTGCCCATCACTGTTGTGGCTGAACTAACCTGACTAATTTTGCTACCTAAGTATTAATGTGATTTGGTTGATGAATATTTGTCCCTTTTGCCCTATCCCATGCTCTGGCCTTATCATCTTTATTGGATCTTTAGCCCTCCTTCCCTGCCATTCTGCCTTATCTTTGAACTCTTCTATAGTACATTTTTGTGATGTGCTCTTTTGCCAGTAACCCCTTCTACCTGCATGTCTACAGAACCAATTGGCCCCCTTCATCTTCTCACTCTGCAGCAGACAGCAGTGGTTAGCCATCAGAATGAGCTACCAAACATTTACCTTGCTATTCACACAGCCCTATTAACAACAAATATTTCAGCTTACAGACATTTCAGATACAGAATGAAAAATGACTATTTGAGCTCAACACTGCTCTGGGAAGGATATTTAAGAATTACCTTGGTTGAATCAAAAGGGAATACACAAGTATCTCATTTTTCTAGTATTTAAAAAACTCATGGCTATGGCTAAATGTCAGAACAGTATTCTAACATCATTAGAGTGGAAGCACAGAATGGTATTATCAGCAGACATAACATTCTTCACAGTATTTTGGTTCAACTATTATTAAAATGAATAAAGACTGTATTTTATATCAATGGAAAATTTTAAGTTTCTTGGCAAAATTTGAGGAACATAAATTAGGGACCTTACCAGCTACCACAGAGTCACCTGCTCCTGCCCCCTCTCCCCCGCATGCTGCTGCCTCTGATACAGAGACATCATGGACAGGTTGATGGGGGGGGTGATGCTGGGAGCTGGTATGAGCGGGAGGGGAGAGTGGAGACCAGGCGACAGCAGCATGGGGGGTGGGGACAGAAGCCTGTACTCATGGGGAGCTGGCTTAAAAGTAAAAATAAACACATTTTAATATCCCTAACAGAAATACTGTAAATATGACAGAGTGAGGATATGTAAAAGGTAAATACATTTATTCTTTGTTCTCGTCATCAAGAATAAACTGGTACTACATAGGATAAATAAATAATGTCAATATTTCATGAACCATTGTTGAAGGGAAATGTACAAATTACCATCTTTACATTTTTGGAAATGTGGACATGTCTTAGTTTTACAGAGCACCAAGCTTCTGGATTACTTCATTATTCCAATGACAGCAGTAATAACAATCTAAACAGGATCTGAAACTCCTCAAATGGATTGTGACTCTATAAGTGAACATCTAGGCATGATCATTACAGAACTATTAAAAACAAACTTGGAAGGCTTCCAACTGTTTCTAAACTTCCATCTGGAAGCAAGTCAAATTGCATTTTATGTTATTCTAAATGCAGTGAACGAGTGTAAAATGTTGTCTTCAAAAAATTAAAACAAGCAAAAAATGTCTGTGTGTGTGTGTGTGTGTGTGTGTGTGTGTGTGTGTGTGTGAGTGCTCGTATGTACATGAAAATAAAAGGAATAGCTGTGAAAATACAGGAAGATGATTGGACAGTGTGAGGGATTTAGAAAATGTTCATTTTCGGCTGTATAATAGTAGTGTTATTCAGCTGACACTATTTTTCTTTCAAAAGTTAATCTGGCTCTAAAATTAGATGCGTACAATATAGGGCTGTCAATTAATGCGCGTTAACGCCTGTGATTAATGCAGAGCACAATTAATGCGTTAATTTTTTAACGCGTTAATCACAGATGGTTCCATGGTGCTGCCCCTTTGAAACGCCACCAAGGCATTTTAAAGGGGCAGCGCAGTAGCAGCCTGGGATCAGCTGGAGTTCCCAGCTGACCCCAGGCAACGATGCCCCTTTGAAACACTAGTATGTTTCAAAGGGGCAGCACCTGAGGTCAGCTGTGCGACACTGCCCCTTTGAAGCGCTGCCCCGGCGTTTCAAAGGGGTAGCGCAACACAGCCTGGGATCAACTAGGGACTCTAGCTGATCATGGGTTCCCATGGTGCTGCCTCTTCGAAACGCCGGGGTGGCATTTCCAAGGGGCAGTGCTGCATGGAGTCAGGGTCAGCTAGGGACTCCAGCTGATCCCGGGCTCTGTGCGGCGCTGTCCATCGGAAACTCCACTGTGGCGTTTCAAAGAAGCAGCCCAACGTAGAGCCCGGGATCAGCTGGGGACTCCAGCTGATCCTGGGTTCCCGCGGCACTGCCGTTGCCCCCTTTGAAACTCTGCGGTGGCAGTGTTTCCAAGGGTCAGTGCTGCATGGAGCCGGGGTCAGCTGGGGATTCCAGCTGATCCCAGGCTTCCACAGCGCTGCCCCTTTGAAACGCCGCCACAGCGTTTCAAAGGGGCAGAGCACGCGATTAATCGCGATTAATTTTTTTAATCACTTGACAGCCCTGGTACAATATAATAAAAATCTTCTGACAAAGATTCATAGGATTTATATATTGTAGAATTGTCAGGTAAAGACTGTCTCTCCGGCCCAATAAATAGTTAATTAAAGTGTAACAGTTCCGGAAAGCCAAAAGGGTGGAGGGAAGGGGAGACATACGCGCAGAGTGATTTTACAGCCTGGCAGTTGGCACAACAAATCAAGCGGAACAAGAACTTGAACCTGGCTCTCCCACATGGTACATGAGTGCCCTCATAATTGAACTAATGGCTGGTCTAGAGTGGCAAAAACATTTCAAAAAGACTTTTTTTTCTTTTGATGCAGAATGAAAACAAATGTTTGAAATTTTTTGAAATGGAATTCATGTTTTTTCATCCAGACCTCGTTACAACCACAGATATTATAGAGCACAATTTAGCAAAGATCTTAAACTCATGTGTAACTTTAAACATCACGCTTAAATATGTGCTTAAAAAAACCTGCCTTTTGTTGACAAAACACTGAGAGCGTACACACTACAATGTGACTTTTGTAAGCAAAGAAAGAGAGGTTACTCGCTTTGTGCAATAACTGGTGTTCTTCGAGATGGGTGTCCCTGCGGGCGCTCCACTGTAGGTGTTTCAGCTCTTTTGAGCTTCTAATTGGAACTTTTTGGCTACAGTATTCTCCCTGGATACCTGCACGTGTGAGCATGCTGACATGTGCACGCTGTCAACTGTCGCTTAAATTTCTTCTCTACTGTTGAGAGATGTTAAAGCTCCAAAGCAGAGCGGAGGAGGACAGGTCGTGGAGAGCCCACAGGGACATCCATCTCGAAGAACACAAGTTACTGCATAAGGGGAGTAACCTCTCTTTTCTTCTTCAAAGAGTGTCCTTGTGGGAGCTCCACTGTAGGCGACCATGGAGCAGTACCCTTAGCCTCTAGGAAGGAGGGGTTTTGGATCTCATCGGCAGACCTCCGAGAGAACTGCCATCCCAAAGGAGGTACACTGTGCATGGTAAGTATCTAACACATAATACTTTAAGAAGGTATGCGTGGAGGCCCATGTTGCTGCCCTCCATATGTCTCTGATGGGCACATTATGCAAGGAGGCCATTGATGTGGCCATTGCTCTCATAGAATGTGCCCATATGAATGTAGGTAATGCTAATTTGCTCATGCTATAGCACTCGCAAATACAGTTCATGATCCATTTGTAGAGTGTCTGCTTGGATATCGCTTGTCCTTTACAGCAGTCTGCTATTGATACAAACAGCTTGTGCGATTGTTTAAATTACCTTGTTCTGTCTAAGTAAAAGGCAATAGCCCGCCTGACATACAGGGAAGGGAGCCGTACCACACTGGTGGCTGGATGAGTCTTCTGATGGAAGACTGGTAAGTATATAGGGATGGAAACATGAGACTATCTTCAGAAGAATTTCAGATATGGTCTTAGTACGACCTTGTCTTTGTAGAATGTCGTAAATGGTAGGTAGGCCATGAGGGTGGCTAGTTCGCTGACCCTTCTGGCTGTCGTAATTGCTATTAAAAATGCTACCTTCATGGAAAGGTGTGCTAAAGAGCAAGTAGCCCATTGGGAAAACGCTGCCATTTGTACAGGTAAGTTTTCCTAGTGCTCTGTTTGTGGCAAGTAAGGATTATGTTTTGTACTTCTTCCTTGCAGGTGAAGGGTTGTACTGTTAACTGTGAAGGAGCCATGTGAGCATCTGGATGCAGAACCCAGCCCTGGTCCTGGTATACTATGTTTGGCCATAGAGCAAGAGGAATCAGAGGAACAATTGACATCTGCGACAAGTAAGGGAACCATGTCTGTCTGGGCCATGCAGGTGCTATCATAATCACCTTCACCTAATCGTACTTTATCTTGTGAATGACCTTGCCTCTGAGGGGAAGGGGTGGAAAGGCATACAAAAGGCTGTGAAGCCAGTCGTTGATCATGGCATCACCCATGGAGTTCCTGCCCAGGCCCACCCTGTAGTCGTATTTGGGGCATTTGAAATTGAGTAATGTTGCGAGTAAGTCTATTTCCGCAAAGCCCCACCTGCGGAAGACGGAATTCAGGGCTTGAGGGTGAATCTCCAACTTGTGCTTCTGGTGAAAACAATGACTCATCTGGTCTGCTGTGGCATTTTGTTTGCCTGGGAGATATACCACAGATGTGTCTAATTGATGAAGTATGCACCATGTCCATAGGGCAACTGCTTCATTGCATAGCTGATGTAATCTGGATCTGCTCTATTGGTTTATGTAGAACATGCAGACGGTGTAGTCTATATACATCTTGCATCTGACGAAGTGGGTCTTTGCCCACAAAAGCTTATGCTCCAATACTTCTGTTAGTCTATAAGGTGCTACAGGACTCCTTGTTGCTTTTGCAGATCCAGACTAACACGGCTACCCCTCTGATACTATATACACCCTGACTACCTTGCCCTGAATTAGAGGGAGAAAGTGTTTGCGTGCCATTCTTACAGTTTTTAACTCGAATATGTTGATGTGCATGCTCGACTCCCTGGGAGACCATGTCCTCTGGATAGTGTGATCCTGCATATGGGCTCCCCAACCTTCCAGTGAAGTGCTGATTGTGATGTGGATTGGTGGAATTGGCTGGTGGAAAGGAACACTTGAGCAGAGGTTGTTGCGTTGAAGCCACCAGGAGAGGGACACTCTGACCCTGTTTGTGGGGCTGTGATTTTGTGCAATGAGAAGTAAGTGTGCAGCCCAGCTTGAAGAGTTCTCATGTGTAACCTTTCATGAGGAACTACGCAAGTTGTTGCTGACATGTGACCTAGTAACTGCAGGCATTGTCTGGCTGATACTATGGGGCTGTGTATGACAGATTGTGCTAATGTGGTAAGCGCATGGAATCTTGGAAGAGGTAGCCGCACTTGTGCTTGTATGCAATCGAGTGTGGCCCCTATAAACTTGAGTTCTTACGATGGGGTCAGGTTGGACTTCTGTGCATTTATTCGTAGCCCTAGCTCTGTAAAAAGCTGGATTGTGACCTCTGTGGATTGTTTGGCCTGCTGTTCAGTTGGAGCTACTATCAGGCAATAGTCCAGGTAAGGGAAGATTACTTTGACTGATTTTCTTAGATGCGTGACTGCCATGGCCAGAATTTTGGAGAAGGCCCTGGGAGCCGCTGAGAGGCCGAGCAGTAGCACTCAGTACTGATAGTGTTGACTGTTTAGCATAAATCTGAGGAATTTCTTGTGAGATGGTCTTATTGCAATACGAAAATATGCATCCTGAAGGTCGAGGGACAACATCCAGTTTCCTTTTCATAATGCAGGAATTATCTTTGCCAATGTTACCACAGTAAATCCTTGCTTTCTTAAGTCCTTGTTCAGCCTGCATAAGTCCAATATGGGCCTCCATCCTCCCAACTTTTTTGGTGTGAGAAAGTATCTGAAAGTATCCCCTGTGATGTTCTGGAATGATTTCTATTGCTCCCATTTGTAGCAGTTTGTTTATTTCTTGCTGTAATAGGAGCTCGTGAGAAGGGTCCCTGAAGAGGGACAGAAAAGGGGATTGGGCTGGCGGGAATCTGATGAATGGGATTGCTAGGCCTTTGTCCAGGACCTCTAGGACCCACTTGGGGAATTACACAAAAATGAGGAGGCTAGTTAAACAGAAATTATAAGGCACAGTGACTAGAGCCAAATCCCTGCAAGCTGCATGGAAACTTTTTAAAGACACCATTATAGAGGCCCAACTTAAATGTATACCCCAAATTAAAAAACATAGCAAGAGACCTAAAGAAGTGTCACCGTGGCTTAATCACCATGTAAAAGAAGCAGTGAGGGACAAAAAGGCATCTTTTAAGAAGTGGAAGTCCAATCCTAGTGAGATAAATAGAAAGGAACATAAACACTGTCAAATCAAGTGTAAAAATGTAATAAGAAAAGCAAAGAAAGATTTTGAGGAACAGCTAGCCAAAAACTCAAAAAGAAATAACAAAATGTTTTTTAAGTACATTAGAAGCAGGAAGCCTGCTAAAAAACCTGTGGGTCCCCTAGACGATCGAACTATAAAAGGCGCAATCAAGGACGATAAAGCCATTGCAGAGAAACTAAATGATTTCTTTGCTTCAGTCTTCACGGCTGAGGATGTTGGGGAGATTCCCAAATCTGCACCGTCCTTTGTGGGTGATGAATCTGAGGAACTGTCCTGGATTGAAGTGTCATTAGAGGAGGTTTTGGAACAAATAGAAAAACTTAATGTTAACAAATCTCCGGGACCGGATGGCATTCATCCAAGGGTTCTAAAAGAACTCAAATGGGAAATTGCTGAACTATTATCTGTGGTTTGTAACCTATCCCTTAAATCGGCTTCTGTACCTAATGACTGGAAGGTAGCTAACGTATACTTAAAAATATTTAAAAAGGGCTCCAGAGGCGATCCGGGCAATTACAGACCGGTAAGTCTAACTTCAGTACCGGGCAAATTAGTCGAAACAATAGTAAAGAATAAAATTGTGAAGCATGTAGAAGAACATAATTTGTTGGACAAAAGTCAACATGGTTTCTGTAAAGGGAAATCCTGTCTTACTAATCTATTAGAGTTCTTTGAAGGGGTTAACAAACATGCAGACAAGGGGGATCCAGTAGATATAGTATACTTAGATTTTCAGAAAGCCTTTGACAAGGTCCCTCACCAAAGGCTCTTGTGTAAATTACATGGCCATGGGATAAGAGGGAAGGTCCTTTCTTGGATTGAGAACTGGTTAAAAGACAGGAAACAAAGGGTAGGAATAAATGGTAAATTTTCAGAATGGAGAGGGGTAACTAGTAGTGTCCCCCAAGGGTCAGTCCTAGGACCAATCCTGTTCAACTTATTCATAAATGATCTGGAGAAAGGGGTAAGCAGTGAGGTGGTAAAGTTTGCAGATGATACCAAACTGTTTAGGATAGTCAAGACAGAAGCAGACTGTGAGGGACTCCAAGAAGATCTCACCAAACTGAGTGATTGGGCAACAAAATGGCAAATGAAATTTAATGTGGATAAGTGTAAAGTAATGCACATCGGGAAAAATAACCCCAACTATACGTACAGTATGATGGGGGCTAATTTGGCTACGACAAATCAGGAAAGAGATCTTGGAGTTATCGTGGACAGTTCTCTGAAAACTTCCACACAGTGTGCAGCGGCGGTCAAAAAGGCAAATAGGATGCTAGGAATTATTAAGAAAGGGATAGAAAATAAGACCCAGAATATCTTACTGCCCCTGTATAAAACTATGGTACGCCCACATCTCAAATACTGTGTACAGATGTGGTCTCCTCACCTCAAAAAAGATATTTTGGCCTTGGAAAGGGTTCAGAAAAGGGCAACTAAAATGATTAGGGGTTTGGAACGGTCCCATATGAGGAGAGGTTAAAGCGACTGGGACTTTTCAGTTTAGAAAAGAGGAGACTGAGGGGGGATATGATAGAGGTATATAAAATCATGAGTGGTGTGGAGAGGGCCAATAAAGAAAAGTTATTTATTAGTTCCCTAAATAGAAGAACTAGAGGACACCAAATGAAATTAATGGGTAGCAGGTTTAAAACTAATAAAAGAAAGTTCTTCTTCACACAGCGTGTAGTCAGCCTGTGGAACTCCTTACCAGAGGAGGCTGTGAAGGCTAGGACTATAATAGAGTTTAAAGAGAAGCTAGATAATTTCATGGAGGTTAGGTCCATAAAAGGCTATTAGCCAGGGGATAAAATGGTGTCCTTGGCCTCTGTTTGTCAGAGGCTGGAGAGGGATGGCAGGAGACAAATCGCTTGATCATTGTCTTCGGTCCACCCTCTCTGGGGCACCTGGTGCTGGCCACTGTCGGCAGACAGGATACTGGGCTAGATGGACCTTTGGTCTGACCCAGTACGGCCATTCTTATGTTCTTAAGTCTATTGTTATTGCAGCTCAGGTGTCATAAAAAGACTGAATCTGTAACTTCTGGCATGAGGAAACGATATTGAACTCACGATGAGAGGTTCAAAATGTCTGCCTGCCATTGGCGGACTGGGGCATAGTTTGCTGATCCTATGGTTATCTCCGCTTCTGATGTCTCTGGCGGCACCTACAGTTATCGGGTCTCTGGGGTGGATAGGATGCCGCTCTACCATGGGGCATATATATTCGATTGACTTTTTCCTTTTGTTGGGGGACGTACATACCAAGAGTTTTGAGTGCTGCCCTTGAGTCTTTTAGAGAATGGAGTGAAGTGTCAGTATTGGCTAAGAATAATTTCTGGGCCTCAAATGGCAGATCTTCAATGGTGTTTTGTACTTCTCTAGGGAAGCCTGACAGATGGAGCGAAGAGACTCTGAGCATGACTACTGAAGTGGTGAGAGACCTTGAAGCGTCGGCTGTGTCAAGGGAAGCCTGGAGGGCTGTTTTTGCTATCAAAATACCCTTGGCGATACTAAATTTGTAGGCTGCCTTGTCATCCTCTTGTAGTTTATCAATAAAAAGTCTCATCTTCTCAAAATGGTTGTACGTACACACCAAGAGTTTTGAGTGCCACCCTCGAGTCTTTTAGAGAATAGAGTGAAGTGTCAGTATTGGCCGAGCAACCTGGCTGAGAGCTTTTTCCAGTGGTGGCAGGATTTTGGTGAACGGTTATTACCCAGGCATCTGATGCACTGGGCATGTCCATCCGAGATAGGAATGGACATCCTGCAGGTCAGGCATGTCTTGAAGCTTGGTGAACTTGGCATATATAAACTAACTACAAGAACTATAGAATAAAAAAGTTTTTTTTTAAACTAACACTAATGGAAGGGAGGGGGAAGAAACGTGAGTAACTTGCTAAAACTAATTAAACTGTACACTAATAACTAACAATTAACACAAATCTATCAACTCTAGCTATTCTATTATGGAGCGTTGCTCTATTCTGACCAAACCAGGAGCGGTTGAGAAGGAACTGAGGTGATGGTTGACAGCGCATGCGCATTGGCACACTCACTATGTCATAAGCAGTGCTGCGCGTGCACGCTAGTACCCGGGGGACATATTGCTGCCAAAAAGTTCCAATTAGAGGTTCAGAGGCACCGAAACACCTACAGTGGAGTGCTCACAGGGACACTCCTCAAAGAAGAATACACAGTTTTGACAACAAACCACTTCCAACTCTGCATGAGACTTTTGTCTTTTCCCCTCCTTTTATTGTCAACAAAGAGCCTGTGTGGATGCTGTAGTTCTAAAATTTGTCGAGAGAACTGGCTTCTGCCAGTATTCCACGATGCTTGCCCTGATGGCTCTGCTCAGTGTTTTGTGATCTCTGCTGCCCTGTAGGCATGCACTCCTCCCCTTTCAAAGCCCTGGGAAGTATCAGACAGCTAAGTGAACTGCTCTATTTGGGGAACAAATAAAAAGAGCAAATCATTGGAATATTCCCATTCTGTCTGCTAGAAACACAGCAGCAGGCAGACTGCTGCTGCAGGGGTAGGGCTGGAGAGATTGCTGTGCTGCTTTGACATACCTCAGCACATAAAGCTCACAGAGCTACTCATGATGCTGTTCCCAGCAGCTGAGAATGCTGTGGGAGAACTTGGAGAGAATCCCAAGAAGCACAGGGATTAGCTCTGCCTTCCCACCACACTGCACTGTGGGATGCTTACCCACATTGTTTTGCTCTTTCTATCTGTCGACAGGGGAGCTAGCAATGTGGCCATGAAATGTCAACAATGGGAGGCAGAAAAAATAGTTTAACCAGTTTTCACTTCTGCTGACTTTTGCATGTCAACAGCATTTTGTTACCAAATCTTTCCAGTGTACACATAGCTTCAGTCTTTAACATCTGCAATCTAGCACATCAGTACAGGTGCCTCTTCACTACCTAGTAGTGATATTTCTAACAAGAAAACTATCATTTTAGAATACATTAAAACTAATACATTTTGAAAACTAACTAAACATTACACACTTTGCAATTATGCCTGAACTGGATGGCATGTACAGTAGCAGATTTTAGAGATGCACTGTAATTTACAACTATTTATTGTAAGGACTAGGACAAGGTAAAGCCTGGAAGTGGATCATTTCGGTGGCATTTTTCCTCTGACCCGTATGCCTCAAATTTTTTTAAGAGTGAAGATAGGTCTTTGGTTATAAAAACTAGATGCATGCTGAGCAAGTCCAGGTTAGGAGTGGGCTGAAAAAGTATTTCAGGAAATGGAGATGGAGTTCATAAGTAAGCTGGGTCTGCTCCCAAAATGAACCGTCTCTTGTGGAAATAAGACCTCAGTGCTGGTGTGGGAGTTTCCCACAGCTTCTATTAACCTCTAAAGCCATCTGTTTCATCATGACTGTTCATGAAGCTGTACATAAATATCTAACTGTTGTGAAAAGAAAAGTTCCACAGCACTCATATTAAAACCAGATGTGAGATGCAGAAGCCAGAAACTTAATGTCATTTCAAAAGACCCAGCAGAAACATGTGTTAATTGTATTATTTACTTTGCCAAGCAATAAATTGCCATTCCAGTGAAGTCATATCAGATGTCTATAATATTTTTCATACATAATGCATTTTATGTTATTAGAGAGGGAAATGCTTCATTCTCTGAAATATAAAAGCTAGTATTTTGGATGACATTTTTTTCCTGAGGGGGGAGTAAAATTTACTTTCCGATTTAATGCAATTCAGATTCTTGCTCTTAATGTGTGTTGTTACTAACATATTTTATATTTGTAGATTTAAAAAAAATGAATTACAACATTTATAAAGTGACATTGCTAATATCAAAATATTACAGGATGAATGATATTAAAAAATTGCAAACTACCCATCCAGTAAATACAAAAATCTTGCACACTTTAAGGCACTTAAACTCTCCAGTAAGAATAAATGCAGATCTACAAGTAGGTATCATACTTGTGTAGGGAAGATAATAGATTCATAAAACTCAATGTCAAGAGAAATGCTTCATGTAATACAATGATACTCAAATTGAGGTTTGTGAGCCTCAAGTGGCTCTTTAATGCATCTCCTGCAACTCTTTGCATCACATGATATTAAAACACTGTGATTTAATTATTAACCCGTCTAAGTTATTAACCAATCAGGATGATTTCACTATGTTATTAATCAACTGTAGTTGATAATATACCGCATTTGGTCAGTCATTTTGCTGTGAGAATTTTATACACCTGGGAACGCCCATAATTCGGACCCCAGCAGGGGGCAGAGGAAGCATCTCTGTGCACTGGAGGAATGGCAGCACAATGAAGCACTTCTCCGGAGGCTATTCCTAGCTATGGGAGCAGTGGGGGCCAGTGCCTGGGAGTGGTGGGGGACTGTGGAGCCATGTGGGCCTCCTGGGAGAGAGGCACCCACTCCCCATCTCCCACCCTCCCTCCCAGACCCCACCCCAGCATCTTCCCATAGTCCAAACATTCTCCCAGGGTTGCCAGATTAAAGAAGTTTGAGAGAGAAAGAGAAAGAGTGAGTTAGTGTGTCAGTCAGTGGTGGGCAACTTATGACCCACTGAGGCCCTTACCTGTGGTCTGTGCATCTCTGCCCGCTCCCCTCCCCCATGTGCTTCTCACACACTGCAGCCCCGCACTTCCTCCTCCTGCTCACTCACAGCTCTTTCGGAGGGCCATGAATCTGTTGATTCGTGCTCCATCCCTGCTCCTACTCCTTCCTTCCAGACCTTGAATGCTGCAAATCAGCTACCCAGAAGGTAGCTCAGAGATCACCAGGCCCCCGAGTGAGCCTCATAATGCATTGGTCAATGCTCCCCAAAAAGTCACCAGTATAAGGTGTATCAGCCTTATTGTGCAAGTACATTGGCTTCAAATAAGCAATTTACACAAGTGGGTCATTAAGGGTAAAAAAAAATCAGAAGAAATAGTAGCGCATACACTCTGTTGTGCACATTCTATAAAACAATTTATACAAAACTTTACCCTCTAAGAAAAGATTCATTCTTATTGTTTTGAAAGTGCCAGGAATGACAAAAATGCAACAAAGAGAACATTATAATACAGGAGACTACCCATCCAGTAAATACAAAAATCAAAGAACGAGGTTAGTAGTTATTATTCCTGGTAAATAGACTCTATGTATTCAAAGTTAATTCAAAATAACAGCTGTTCTTTCGAATTAACTTTCCTAGCATCTACACAGCCAAACCACTATTTAGAACTTAATTCGAAATAGTGGAGCGCTTATTTCAAATTTGGTAAACCTCATTCTACGAGGAATAACGCCAAATTCGAAATAGTTAATTCGAAATAAGCGCTGTGTAGCTGCTTATTTCGAAATAGGGGGCCTCCAGCCCTTCCCAGTTTCCCCTGGTGGCCACTCTGGGCCAAACCAGGAAAACTCCTCTCCTCTCCCGCAGCTCCAGAGCCCTTAAAAGGGTAGACTCTGGCCACACTGCACGTGACAGATCCAGGCTGGCCAGCAGTCGCTGCCCCTGACCCAGTGGCCCCACAATAAGCAAGGCAGCCAGTGCCAGCCAGCTGTCCACCGCCCAGTCCCCCAGCTCCCAGGAGCCAGCCAGGGACCGGAGACAGTGGGCGCCTTCCTGTACTAGTGCGGAGATCATGGACCTCATTGAGGTTTGGGGGGATGCCTCCAATGTCCATGATCTCCACACTAGACGGAGGAACACAGCCATCTACGGCTGGATAACTGCCACCATGGCCACAAAAGGGCACATGCGCACCCAGGAGCAGGTGCACATGAAAATAAAAGATTTACGGCAGGCATATGCCACGGCCACATGGGGTAGCTCCCCAACAGGGGCAGACACCTGCCCCTATTTTGGTGACCTGGACCGAATCCTGGGGGCGGGATGGTCCGTGCCACCCCGGGGGGGCACCGATCTGGGAGCAGAGGGCCCTGACCAGGGCATGGAGGAGGAGCCACAGGAGCCGAGACAGAGGGTGCCACGCCGCCTGGACCCCCGAGCTGTCCCAGCAGCAGAGTTACCAGGGTCATCTGGGGAGGCCACAACATGTGAATGCCATCACTGTCCCCTTACTGGGGGGGAGGGAGAGCAGGGTGCTGGATAGCCTTGCTTACCACGGATCATGCAGCAACCTGCGTACGCGCGAGCATGTGGCGTGCCACCCCCTGGCAGGTGGCTCCAGCTGGCTGCCACAGAGGGCCCTTGGCCTGATAGCCACACGCATGTGTGAAGAGACCTGACATGCTCCTGACCCCGGGGCGGGACACAGCAGGACGCCCTTCCTTCACAAGCTCCTTCTACACAGAGGCAGGGGACATCTCCCCCCCACCTCAGCTGCACTATACACAGCACAGGGGCATGGGTGCGGTCTCGGGGCAGCTCCCATTCCCGGGGATAGATGGACATTCTAAAGATGGCCTCTGTGCAAGCACAGCGGCTCTGATGGTGCAGGGCACGGTCATCCTCAACTTGCAGAGGGGGGCTGGGCTTCACCCACTGTCCCCCCAGGCAGAACTGACCGCTTCTCTTGTTTCTCCACAGCCGCACCAGCTGCGTGTGCAGGGCGCACCACCCCGCCCGGGACATTGCTCCTGCACCCGAGGGCTCCGCAGGACCACCTGAACACTGCAGGGATACCGACAGCAGCACCTGGGGGCCTGAGAGCCCTGCACTGCACCGTGGAGCACTGGGTGCAAGAAGATCGGGAGTTCCGGCAGGAGCTGCTTGCCCAGGGTCGTGCCATCTGCCAACATCTGCAGACCCTGGTGCACAGTGTGCTGCCTCCCCAGCTACTGCTCCTCCTTCCACTCCTCCTCCTCCTCCCGCTTCTCCCTCCACACCCTCCTCACCCTCCATCCCTGCCTCCCCATTCCCCCAGGGATACTGAGGCCCCTGCACCTGCTGTGCTGGGAGACAGTTGGCCTGGCGAGACCCCCACTCCTGAGCTCTGAGCTTCCCCTCCCCCTTCTTCCTCGTTTCCCCCTTCCAGCTCCCTCCACCCAGGTTTCCCCCTCGCCTCTCCAACCCTCTCTCCTCCCCTCTCCTGCCTCCTTTCCCCAGTCTCACCAGAGTTTCATCCTCCCCCCCAGTTTTGTTAAATAAAGAGAGTTTGTATTTATGAAAAAACGTGTTTTTATTTGACATCGGGGGGGGGTTGGGGGGATAGTGGGTAAGTGGAAGGACGTGAGGGAGGAATGAGGCACAAGCCCCCCAGTGGGGCAGACCAGGGTGCCTTAGTGCTCCTCAGGGTGGAAGCTCTCCCGCAGGGCCTCCTGGATACTGACAGCCCCCCGATGGACCTCCCGGATGGCAGCCTGCAGAAAGTGCAGCCAGACTCGCAGGAATGTGTCCACGAGAAGCACCAGAGTGCCCAGGGGCAGCTCTGGCTCCATGTTGCATACTGCTATGGTGTCCCAAGTGAGGGCAACCAGAGCACTCAGAGACACAAATGCTTTGCTGTCCCTCATCGAGGTAGGCAAGCAAGCAGGGACACCTGAGAACCGGCTGCCCAGGGCCGGGGGGGGGGGGGGAAGGGGCGGGAGGGTGTCCCTTTAAGCACAGGCCTCAGATAGCCTCAGGCAGCAGCCCCACACAGTAAGTCCTGACCTGATACCCTGCCTGACCTGGTTCCGGATGGCCTTAAATGTGAATCAGTGTCCACTCAGTGTGGACGCAGTTTTTCAAAATAGCAAAATGCTATTTCAAACTGCATTTTGTGTAGACGCGTTATTTCGAAATAACTT
The DNA here is from genome assembly GCA_032595735.1 of Pelochelys cantorii. Taxonomy (NCBI): domain Eukaryota; kingdom Metazoa; phylum Chordata; order Testudines; family Trionychidae; genus Pelochelys; species Pelochelys cantorii. The sequence continues at coordinate 43,806,773 of CM064336.1, forward strand.
ATTTCGAATCAACTATTTCGAGTTACGATATTTCGAAATAACACTGTAGCATAGACGTACCCATATAGAAACACAATTCTGGATACCACAAGCTACACAAATTCTCATAAAATATAGAAGAGCTTATTTATTCCAAGGTTTAGCAATTCTAATTCATCCCAAGAATTTCTGTTTATCTTGAAAGGAGTGGGGAAGTAACCAGGAAAAGTTTATTTGCATGTACAATACCGTGGTACTTGGGCTAATGATGTAAAAGCTTTGCAGATGTTGTTTATGGGTTACAAAGTAATTTTCCTGCCAGGAACCTCAATTTAACTCCTATATAAAATGGTTCTTATGGAACTGTAGGCTTAATACTTAACTTTACTTACTGTGAGCAATTCCACCAATGTCCAAGTTAAGTACCTGCATAAGTCTTTGCAGACTCTAGACCCTAATCAGTAAACCAATGGGAATTCCTATAGTGCAATGGATTGGTCATAGAGATCACTGTGGCTCCTATTGAACAAATGATATTGTACTGAAGTATGGGCAAACCCAAAATGCTAAGATTCTTCCATTCTGAACAGCAAGATTTCTCGAGAAAATATGAGGACAATAGAAGCAAACCGGAAAATACGATTCAGTCATGATTCTTCATGAGATTAATAGGACTAATCTGATAGTTTCATGTGACAAATTGAAACAATGAATGTAAAACAGCACTTAAAGGAGTTCTTTAAAAATTCACGTATAAAGGAATTCTTTTAAAATTCAAAATACCAAACAGTACAGAGTAAGAATTAAGGTATGTCTTATGCTGAGTCACTCTTTTTGCTCAGAAGAGAAACACACATAAAACATTTTCTAAAAATTGTGTTTTTTTTTAAATTTTCCCTCAAATGAAAAGGGTCTGTTTGTTTTACAGCTGTGTAAGACAACTGTATATTTCATGACCGCATTAAGCACTGAGGAAACTTTTTAAAGCTCCCTAAGTGAAATAAAAATTATTAATACTGTTTTTATTATTGCATGGAATAATATACTAAAACTACCAGTTTTTCGATTAATTATCATTCTGCTGAAAGAAGGTATTTATTCTTTATGCCAGAAAATATTGATATTATGTAACTGTTCTGTAATTCAGTAAAAAAAGACCAAGTTTTAAAAATCTGCGAGTTACAATTTATGTTATGTGTCACATTACTCAATCTACTCCTCTGCCCATACATTTTTAAACAGATATGTTCAGCTTCTGTAATAATAATCATTTACGTGAAAATTTTAACAAGAGACTTAAAATACCTCAACTTCATAGCAATCTGTATCACTCTATATATTTTTGTAGATTATAGAATAGCCACAAATGGTCTGGTGGAAACATCTGAATACATTCTGACACTTGCAGATGATACTCGTAAACTAATACATTTGAAAAGATACATTATACTATTCTCTTTATTAGTGTCATTAGAACAACACAGTTCTTCTAAGCAATCTGAAAAACTTATTGATGTATGGCAATTAGACCAAGACACCATTATTGTGCTTATAAGTATTATCTTAGAAAACTGTATAGTACTTGTTTTGCCTTACTGGATCCTATCATTGCAAGTAAAGATTTTGGGGGGAGGTGGGGTTAACAATCTGATTTAATAAATCAAGTATTATATGATTTCTTGTCTCCAGATTCTGCTGCAATTATTTTAAAGATCAAAACATGAGACCAAGAGCCAAGTCAGCATTATCCCAGAAACCTGTTAAGCAAAACTGATGAGCCATCTCCAGCTGAAAAAACATCTAAAACCCTTTATGCAGGCTGTAATAATTGAATAATCTCTTCTGAAAGCCAACTTTAAAAACAGTCATGCAGTATTACTATACCATACTGCAAAGTTAATTATAGATGTACTACAATATAGACTTTTATACACATGAAAAGGGTTACAAATCATCAAAACAAAACACTGTTTGGAAATTATATCTGTCTGACTTAAGCAGCACACAATCAAGAGTTTATGTATCCTTTGCCATTGCATTTTTCCATAAGACAAAAGCTGTTTCAATTTTTCTTTGTCACTATGTGGCATTTTCGACATTCCCCATAACAAAATAGAAATTAACTTCGGACTGACCTAAAAGACAACTGATTTCTCTAGGAAGGATCATATATTGGGCACTACTCACTAGGCAGGACAACGGAAGTGAACATTTATACCATACAGAAATATAGGCCTTATGTTCTTAGAAGAACTGGTTACTTTACTTTTCCAATGGTATTAAAAAAGCCTGTAATACTAAGATGTTACACTGTTATCTCAGGGTACGTCTAGACAACACGCTTCTTTCGAAAGAGATCATCTAGACAGCCACCACTTTTTTCGAAAAAGTGATCCGCTTTTTCGAAAGAGAGCACCCAGGCAATCTGGATGCTCTCTTTCGAAAAAGCCCTGTTTGTGTTCAAGAATGCCTTTTTTCAAAAGAGCTCTTTCGAAAAAAGGCGTTCTTCCTTGTAAAATGAGGTTTACCGTTATTAAAAAAACTGCCACATTCTTTCGATTTAATTACGAAAGAACGCAGTGGCAACCTAGATGCAAGTGAAATTTTTTCGAAAAAAGGCTACTTTTTTCGAAAAAACCCTGTAGTCTAGACATAGCCTTACAGTGTAAACCAAGTATTACCAATCAACTAACAGTGAAATATTTGCTTCTATACTTATAAAGCTGAATGATAAAGACTAGAGTCTAAACAAATGGCACCTCAAGTCTGAAGTGTATTTTCTTACCTCAGCATCTTGAGTTTCCTGATGTAATAAAGTCAGACCTGTTAAGTCTTCTAAGAAGGAATGTGAGGAATTAAAAACGTTTGCCAGGAAATTAAATCCTTCTCGCTCGTATTGGTCAAGGACCTACAAAAAGAAAAGGATATAAAAATAACATGTAAATGATTTACTTTTATAAATTGCTACATATAAAGAGATGCTTTTTGCACACCCATACAATAGTTGTGAAATTGCTAATTAAGAAAATCACAGTGAGACAGGAGTGAAGAACTGACAGTATTATAAACATTTTCATCCCACTACAAAGAATCTAACATTAAAGAACAAGCAATACAAGAAATGCTAATTTAAAAGGAAAATTCTGTAGATTCTGTAAAGTCTGGCGGAAATCTCCATTATACTTTATTAATTCTGTTTTGTATGTCATGTAAAACCCTGAAGCAACTGAGAAGACATTTTTGGCCATATCATTCCTTTGACAAGAGTTCTATTTTACATAAGATTTTAAATTTTCTAATGGTAGGACTTTTTAATCCCATACTATAGAAAATTACTAAACTGACCCTAATTTAATTTCTTCACATATCTGAAATACATACATTGCATATACAATTTTTCTTACATAATTTTTCCTCTATTTTAAAAAGTCCCTGCAATCACCAAATCATCTTAAGTAGAACACTAAACACTTTTGGATAAGAACCAACAGCATGCTGCAAAGCTGAAATATTTAGGAAAAATATTCGGTTATGTACTGTTCATAACTTCATATTCTGCCTTCTAATATTTGTGTGGTGAAACAACTGGGAATTGTACAGCTAACTCCTATGCATCACATCCACTCTCTTTCAGAGGTTAGGTAGCTTCCCCTGTAATTGATGTATTTCATTCTGACTGTATTGCAAAAGAAGCTGGAAAATGCTGCAGCTAGTACTCTCTTTAATTATCACTAAATGGATTCCACTAAGTAAAAATGTAAGTGATTATATTTTGTTTTATTTTAAATAAAGCATAACCAATGCACCAATATGGAGTATAAAAAATTACAACTGAGAAATGATTAAGTCCTTTTTGACCAGTCATTAAAATTAACCAAAATCACCTCTTACTCCAAAACCCTCAATCTTTTCTAATCCAACCCCTCTTCAAAAGCCTAGGAGCACAAACAGGCCTTGTACTGCTGTAACAGAACATTGTGTGAAGTTGCAGAAACTGCTAGCACTCATAATCAGAGATGCTGTAAAATATGTCTACAGTGCTTCCACATAGGGTTCTCGGGAATGGCAAGGTCCTGGGAATCAAATAGTTTTCAGATGACAGCAAAACATTTAATTAGTTTAATTGGCTAAGGCATTTGGGATCATGAGCACAATCAACACCATAGTAAGTACTTTGAAGTAGTAGCAAAATTTGAAGAGTTAGACAGTTCTGGAGGTGGTATTTAAATGGCAATCTAAATGCTGACAATAATCTCTTAATAGCATTAATCTGAAGGAAGACAAATAAACAGATAAAACAGAATGAATAATTAAGCCTCTTATTAATTCAAGCCATATATATTTCAACACTAAGGGTTTGTCTACACTGTGGAGAAGATCGACCCTCTGGAGGTAGATCTTCTAGCGTTCAATTTAGTTGGAGTAGTACAGACCCCCAAATCGAACACTGAGGGCAGCTCCTCCCAGCATTGTGTACTCCTCATTCTGTAAGGAGTAAGGGAAGCTGACGGGAGCACGTGCTCTGGTTGGCCTCCCTCAGTGTAAACGCTACGGTGGCTTGACTTAAGGTAACTTGAATCCAGCTATGCATTTTGTGTAACTAGATGGCGTACTTTAAGCTGACCTGCCTGATCTAGTGTAGACCTAGGCTAAGATATTAATAGCACTGTATGTTCTGGTAGGAAATCTGGAGAAACTGTTATTAAATACCAGAGAGGTATGTCATCATACAAAGGTTTGTGTTTTCTCTTTAGTGCATAAGTCCGTGTGAGAAGTTAATCTGAGTAACATGACAAACTGCTTACAAATGTACAAGTATTTCTTTCTTATGGTATTTTTAAAATTCATTCCTAAGAAATAGAAAAAACACCACCCTTATCTAAGTGATTACTGCTCACAATGTATATGCAGAGAACTGGGAAATATTAGTCTTCCATTTGAGATGTGCCTTTCTTAACATTATCTAGCATATACCACAAAACCTTTACAAAGTACTCTTTGGATATACATATATACACACACACACATACACACGCATATATACATACACATATTTACATGTAAGTATATTAGCTACTTTGTACTGACATTTCCAAGCATTATAGATAATGAAATATAATTAATTTATTAAAAACAACCAAATGTACAGAAGTTTCTTGAATCTGGCTCTTCATCAAACACTGCATATAGAAATCAATGTATAAATTTTGACTGCGTTCAGAGCTAGGCCTGCATATAGTCTGGCGAGTTATCATGATTATCATTATAATTATGTGGTATTAATTTACTTTGCTGGTACCACAATACAGAGTTTATAAGACATCTCTTTAATGTAGTCCAGATTCATTATGTAACAGCAATACACAGTCGACAGACCTTGAACTGTAGCATTATCCTGAAAATTAGAAATATGTCGAATACAAAGCAGATGACAACATAATATATTGGTCCTTGCCTACCATTAAAATGAACTACTTTCGGATAAGCAAATACTTAAAAAAAAATAGGGGCTCCACTGACATGCGCCCTGTTTACTGGCGGCGTGCGCATGCGCAATGCGGCTCTTGCGCATGCGCAGTGCGGGCCTGGTGAGCGGCTTTCTCCGTGGTTCGTCAAGCCGTGGCTATAAGCATGGGCTATAGTTATATTCCCCACTGACCACATGGGGGCAGCAAGTGACCCTGCCCTGGGGAACAACTGTTGGCCACCAGCACAGCCTCCGTTAGCGGCTGGGGTGCACAGCACCCCACCACTTTGGGCCAGCCCCAGAGAGCAGCCCTCTGCCCTATGCCCTCCATTTCCCCAAGCAGGAGATAAATACACTCTTTCCTGACTCCTGCACCCCAATCCCTCCCTTGAGCCCCCAAACCTCTGCCCTGACTCCTGTACCCCGCCACACCCACAACCTGAAGCACCCGGGCAATGCCGGGTGAATCTTCTAGTAGCATTAATAAAACTCTCAAAGGTTCATTCAGAAATCATGTGTATTTTCTTTTGTTAATATTAACAACTTGGGAGCTTCGAACTAGTTGTTATGCATGTCAAATCCCTGGTACAATCTTTGTGCCCCTGTTGCTTCCACTTAACCCCAATGAATTAGAGGACCAGTTTAATCTCCCTCTCCCTCTATCCTACTAAAACCAGACAACATGAGATTCCATCCTAGCCAAATTTCTGAAATCCTCAGGAATTGTGACTCAACTCAGATTTGAATTTTTCCTGCTGCTGCTGCTGCTTTCCTCTCAGGCCCAGTACAATTCCTTCAGCAGCCTGAGTTCTGTATATAAACTGCCCTGCTTTATTTAAAATATGCCTCTCTAAGCCTCACTCTATTTGTCAAGATAGTTGTGCATGAATACTTATATTTGCATTATGTGTCCTTGCAAAAGAGCAACTTGCATGATTGCACTGACATTTTGAGTGCACAGTGTTTGTTTTGGATGGATGACTTGGAAGTGGCAGAATTTTTTTGTATGTTGTAATATTTGTTCATAACATGATCAGTACAGAAGTTCCAGTTTGAAACAAGTATGTTAATATGAATATTAATAAAATAAGGTATGTTAATTCATAAAAATATGAGTTTAGGATATATTATTTTGGGTCAGTTACCCTATAACAGTATCTCTTTAAACCAGGACTACTCAACACATGGCCTGTATGTGGCCCATGGCCCATTTGTTTGCGGCCTGTGGTGCGGTTTGAATTTACGCGGGGCTCAACACGCAGCCGACGGGTGGGAGCCAGAACAAAAAAGTAGTCAATATAATGGTCTTCTGTTGATATGCATTGTATTAGTTAAATTCCTGGACTGTCATTGCTCATTAAAAGTGCTGTCATATGGGTGGAAATCGGGTAAATATTGCATTTTATTAATATCAGCAGAACTGACTTAAATGGGGCCTGTGTGTTGTGTAGTCTTGTATTCATGCCCGTCAGTGTGAAAGAAGCTATTTGCATGTATATGCAATCGCACTTAAGTTGCAACCCTTGGCACGTGCTGTGAGTATCATTGTGGCCCCCGGGGCTTCCAATGTTGAATAGCTCTGCTTAAACTGTAGACAAATATTATACAGTTATTACGACCAAATCTCCTATTTTTATAAATTGATCTTAAATTTAATTTTTCTAGAACTGAAACTTGATTCTGTAATAAATACACTCTTTTCTGTGAATGTTTCTGGCTTCCCATGATCCTACAATTGTATATTTAGGTTAGAAATGCAAACATGACAGTACAATGACAAAAGAAGTCAAGGTACCCATTGTGGATAATACCCTTGCACTAACTCAATGTCTACTGATCTCAGCAGTAGTAGTATCCCACAAAGGAAAAAAAGTGTCTCTGGAAGGATATACTTAGACTAGAGATGTTAAATATTGGTTATTTTAGTAATCATGTAGTCACAACAATTTTTTAGCAGTTACACGGTTACTAAAATGCTCCCCCAGAGCAGGGCTGGCAGCCAGTGTGCTCCCAGCCCCACCCCTGGGAAGCCCCTTGCCAGTCCAAGTTGCTGCCTTTGTATCAGAAGCAGCAGTGCAGATGGCAGGTGGAGCCAATCCATGAGGGAAACCGGCTTAAAAATCGGATACAGAAGCAGCAGTGTGTGGCAGCAGGAGTCTACGTGTGGGGGGACCCCGAGCTCACCATGGATAGAGGCTGCTCCAGCATCCTGCCTCCCTCCCTCCCCTGCTGCCTCTGATTATAGAAGAGGCAGCGGCATGAGGGGAGGAAGAGGGGAGGGAAGTAGGGGAGAGGGAAGGTGGCTCTGTGGAGCTGGCATGTGCGGAGAACCAGCTGAAAAGCTGGCTCCCCACATGTATCGGCTCCTGCCTGTCCCCCTCCCCGCCACTATTGAGTTTGATACATGGGTGTGTATGCAGATAGTTGTTTAGATTCACCAATAAGCCTAGGCTTATCGGTTAATCGTTTAAGCAACTATACACTAACATCCCTGACCTAGACCATTTAGGAATTTATTTATAGGTCAAAGTCAGCACCTTAAACTCTACTTGGAAATTCCCGGCTCATATTTATTTATTCAATTTGTAACTGCTACATAAGAGTGTCCATCACAAGCTCTGGTTTCCCCTTAAAACTCTTAAAATATGGCTCATAGGTCAAAGTCAGCACCTTAAACTCTACTTGGAAATTCCCGGCTCATATTTATTTATTCAATTTGTAACTGCTACATAAGAGTGTCCATCACAAGCTCTGGTTTCCCCTTAAAACTCTTAAAATATAATTATTTCTGACAATTACCCACGCTTAACACTAACTAAATCAAAGCAAGAGTATAAAAAAATGTGTATTGCTCACTAAATAAAAAAACACTTCCTGACTAACTTTGCTAACAGCTTCATCTACACATTGATTAGGAAACAAGACAATGAACATCTCTTAGCCCTCAATTACAAAGATACAATAATTGGACATCTGACCTTTACCCATTACCAGAAGGTGACTGACAATCAACGTGAGAAGTCAGACTAGGGATGTAATAGTGTAGTTGATTAACCAATTAACCGATAAGCAAAAGCTTATAGGTTAATGCTATAGATTACATTTCCCCTCCCCGCCCCGCCCCAGTAAATTTTTTAGCAGGCTGGCTCAATCCTGGCTCACGTTGGGTTCAGGACCCACCCCCGCTGCGGCTCTGCATTTAAAGTATATTAGGACCCAGGTGGGCAGGCAGCACAGGGTGACAGGCAGCCAGTCTGCGAGGAGAAGCGGTTTTTAAACTGGCTCCCCTCACAGACCAGCTCTCACCTGCCACCCTGTGCTGCTGCCTCCGATATAGAGGCAGCAGCACAGAACAGCAAGGGGGCTCCTCGGGAGTAAGGCTGGAATGCACTGGCTGCTGGGCCCCAGGGACTACAGAATAGTCGACTAACCAATAAGAATTCATGAGGTTACTCGACTATTCAATTAACCGATATTTAACATCCCTAGTCAGAACCACAACTGACAAGAATCTAGGAAGTCAGAGGTATCCAAGTATACAGAATTGTCTTACCACAAACTTTTCCCTAATCTTAACCAAAGAGGGAAAATAGACTGTGGTCAACACTGAGAGATACAGAACGCAAGCACATGCTCTCTCCAGTGCACATCAAGACATTAGGTCAAGCTCAAATATGGAAGTCTTGACATTGATCCCTTCCAATACAGTCCTTCCTCCACAGATAGTTAGCTGAGGTATGAATCAGACAGATTTTATCCACAAGACAACCTAGAATTTCATCACCACAGGTGATTTACAATTAAAATTTTATGAATTTTTATTAATTTTTCTGAATTAAAAATAAACACCAAACTATAAAAGGGAGAAATGGCAGCAACTGGTATTTGACATAGCATCAATGCCTCAACATACACTACTGCAGAAATGAGATGATGATATTTTATTCTTATTAGAAGATACCCTATACCCTCAAGTGAAATCTACAGAACATAAAGGAGAAGAGAAACTAAGGAAGAAGCCAATCCAGACATCAACTAATCACAACATAATTCCAAAAAGCATCTCCAGATTAAGTATGTGCTCAATGTATTGTTGCACACAAAGGCAACTATCCCCTATTTAGCCATATCCCAAAAGGCACAAATCCAAACATCTATGGCAGGGGTTGGGAACCCCAGCTTGTCTGAATCCAGCACCCGAGACTCAGGACTCTCCCCTCCCCCCAGCACTGGGGAGCCCGCACTGGCCCTCTAACCCTGCCCCTCCACTCTGGGGCTAGAGCACACAATATCCACTAGCCTGGACCCCTCTAGGTTCTTCCCCAAGGTTTTTGCTCCTGACTTGTTCTCCACCCCAGATCTGGCTTTACTTTTCTGGTTCACTAGATTTTTTTTTCTTTGATGCTAATAGAGTCCTGATTGGTCTGATCAAGGCTTTTTCTGAAGGACAAATATTTGAGATATACTGCTATCAAAGCAACTTTCTATATTTTGTAGGTGTACCCACACATATATCTATTACAAATATATCACTATAATGCTCCCTAGGGATAGCCAGGGTTGTGAGACAGAGCAGGTGGTAATGAGGTGCATCCATTCCTGAAATCACCAGCCTCTAGCAACATAAGCATTACTATTAAGAGGGCTTATCACTTTACCCTCCCACATCACTGGTCCCTCATGTGAACAGAGAACAGCAATACCCAAAGTTGTAAACAACTGAATGTTTCTTGGGGTTAGCGTGGAGAACAGCAAAATAGAGACAATGGATTTCAGGAGGGCAGAGTTTAGTAAACTAAGAGAGCTGGTAGGTAAGGCCCCATGGGAGACAAGACTAAGAGAAAAAACAAGTGAAGAGAGTTAGCAGTTTTTCAAACGGACATTATTAAGAGCCCAAAAGCAAATTATACCACTGAGTAGGAAAGATACAAAGTATGGTAAGAGACCACCTTGGCATAACCAGGAGATCTTACATGATGTAAAAATCAAAAAGGAGTCGTATAAAAAGTGTAAACTAGGTCAAATTACAAAGGATGAATATTAGCAATATGAATATAAGCAAACAACGCAGGTATGCAGGGGCAAGATTAGAAAGACAAAGGTACAAAATGAGGTCAATCTAGCTAGAGACATATTCTACAAATATATTAGTATCAAATGCCTTACTAAAGTCTATCTCACATGACCTTTTTATCAATAAAGTAGGGAAATATAACTTAGATGGGGCAATTGTAAGGTAAGTGCATAACTGGCTGGATAACTGTTTTCAGAGAAAAACAACAAATGGTCTGGTAACACTTTATAGACTTAACAAAACATGTAGATGGTATCATGAGCTTTCGTGGGCACAGCCCATTTCTTCAGATGACCGGAGGTTTGAGTTTAGGAAGTGCAGACCCAAAATAAAGGTCCCACCTCTATTATGTCCAGTTCTGGATGCCACATTTCAGGAAAGATGTGGACAAATTGAGTTACCACAAAACTAAGGAATTATCCCACCACCGCCTCCTTCTTGTATTTCTTCCATGATTTCTTTTCTATGCAACATGTCCCTCTTCAGACCCTTGTTGAAAAGGGACCTGCAAACTAGCATGCTCCTCTGCACTCTATGTACATTCCACTATTAGAGTTATATTGATCCATATTTTAAAATCATTTTCCTTTCTAATGCAGCTGCATGTGTCTTTGATTATTGTAGCTTTTCTGCAAGGTTGTGACACACCCTCCCTCCCAGTCTTCACTTTGCTGAGCTTTGGCCTAATGAGTTGCTTATGTGATGGCTCTTAAAACAAATAAAAGACTTTGTGGATCTGCATAACCATGAGGATCACTGAAACTATTTTTGTAACTGATATATTTTATTAGCAGACCTTTTTTAGTTCAGTCTGTTTACTAAATAAAAGAATTGAATGTGATTATAGGGGAATAACATAGGGGATATAGTGTAAAAGAGCTTGTTTTGAAATGCAAAGCTGATGTATATCTGTGGTGCTAGATGCTTTTAATGGTCTGCACCACAAATAAGTCTGAACTCTTGGACAGAGATTCAATAAGAGAATCTCTTGTCTCTAGTACTACATCATATGATCATATTTACCATATGGCTAGGTAAAAATATGAAATGCAAGCTCCTGATTTTAATTGCTTGTCACTGATGCACAAACTGGCTCAAGTTTAAATGTTCATTTTTATCACTTTTTAAAAATTCTTTAGTGATGTTTAAACTTTTAAAAAGTTATTAATACAGCTGCAAAGCCTGAAAAAGCTTCAGGGAAAATAAAATGTGAGATTTCTTCTACTGATAATGGATTTATTGGTAATATTTTGAAAAGTTCTTTTTAAATAATACATACGGCTTTGTAAGTCACCTAAGGTTGCGCTCAAACCCCCCCCCCCCCAAATACTGGTTTTGAGTAAAAGAACTTGTATTGGTACTTGTCCTTCGCCTGTGTGTGTCTCCCACCCCTCCTAAAAAAAGGGGGGGGGGAAAGAGGAAACAAATATTTAACCATTTAAAGATAAGAAGCTCACAGAAAGTTACATTTCTTTAGACAATGATCTGCACTTTTGGAAACCCAGAGATCTTTTTGTGGGCACCTGGGCTGCAGCCCCTTAAGCCCCTTTCTTAATCTGGCCCTAGCTATGAAAGCATGAGAGGAACTGAAGACAAAGGACCCAGTTCCCTGTGGCAAAGGCCCCAAGCAAAAAAATCTAAGTTTGCAGAAGCAGTATCATGAACACTCAATTTTACTGTAACTTTTCTGATATTTGAAGTTTATCTTAATAAAGTTTCAACTTTTAGAATCCCACAATTTTATGAGGATTTCATTAAAGTCTTGCCCTCACAGTTGTAGAGAAAAGCTTGAAAAAAACTGACCCCATGGGCTCAAAACCCAAAATGCAAATTACAAGAACCCAACTTTGATTACTTTTAAAAATCTCTTTATTTTTAAGCCCATCTCACTATTTTGGGGTACCTGACTCACGGCTAGCAGTATTAAAGGAATGTGACGTGATTATAACCTAAAATCCCTGCTCCATCCTTCCAATGACATTGCACCCACTATTTTGTCATCTCCTGAATCCATTCTATCATCCAAAGCCACAAGCAGCCTCAAAAGACGGTTTTAAAAGAATAATCAAACTCCAAAGTGTTTCCTCTTTCCCCCTCAATATTGCACATGCCTGAGATGCAAGAAAGGTTCAGTCTTATGACAGTAACAGATTTTTCTAGATAAGAAAACATCACAGCTTTAAGATATGAGATTACCTGTCATGGAAAGGCTAGAAAGACAAGTGACATACTACACATACTAGTGTCATACTGGCATTTTCTGAAATGCTTCCTGTTCCATGCGCAAGGCCAGGCAGGCAGGCAAAACTTCAGGGTCTCAATACGTGGATGACATGAGGGTGTACGAAGGAGGGGGTTATATTTATTAGGACCTGAGAAAACTTTTGGGAAAGGAGAAGTCTATACAGGAAGGATGGGATCCATCTAAACCAAAATGGAACCAGATTTCTAGCACTTAACATTAAAAAGGTTGCAGAGCAGTTTTTAAATAGAGATTCTCTATGTTCTAGTAAAGGGGAGAGGATGGAAGTTGATAAAATATGGGTAAGATCAGATAAGAAACAATCAAATGAAAGTGAGTGTAACACCAGGAAATGGTAGACAGATAAATAGTGACACATGTTTAAAGTGCTTATACACAAACACTAGATGTCTAAATAACAAGATGGATGAACTAGAGTGCCTCATATTAAAGGAGGATATTGATATAATAGGCATCACATAAACTTGGTGGAATGAGGACAGTCAATGGGACACAGTCATATCAGGGTACAAAATATATCCAAAGGACAGAAAAGCTCATGCTGGTTGGGGGGTGGCACTATATGTGAAAGAAAATGTAGAAATAAATGAAGTAAAAATCTTAAATGAACCAAAATGTCCCACAGAATCTCTACTGATAGTAATTCCATGCTCTAATAAGAAGAATCTAGCAGTAGGGATATATTACCGACCACCTGACCAGGATGGTGATAGTGACTGTGAAATGCTAAGGGAGATTAGAGAAGCTATCAAAATAAAAAACTCAATAATAGTGGTGGATTTCAACTATCCCCATATTGACTGTGTACATGTCACCTCAGGGTGGGATGCAGAGATAAATTTCTTGATACTTTAAATGACTGCTTCTTGGAGCAGCTTGTTCTGGAACCCACAAAGGGAGAGGCAATTTTTTATTTAGTCCTAAGTGGAGCGCAGGATCTGGTCCAAGACAGAAATATAACTCACAGTTTGAAAATAGTGACTATAATGTAATCAAATTGAACATCCCTGTGGTGGGAAAAATACCTCAGCAACCCAACACTGTGGCATTTAATTTCAGAAAGGGGAATTACACAGAAGTGAGGTTAGTTAAACAGAAATTAAAAGGACCGTAAAGACTAACAAAACATGTAGATGGTATCTTGAGCTTTCGTGGGTACAACCCACTTCTTCAGATGAATGAAGTTATTAGAAGTCCAGTTCCAAAATAAATAGGGGAGAGGGGAAGGGGAAAAATAGTGCATTAGAGTGTTCATGTTACAGGAAGCTGATAGAGAAGGTGCAAATTGTTCTTAAGTACCCATTGCTTGTTTTTTTTAAGTCATTTGGATGCGGAAGGTAGTGTGCTAGACAAGTAATGTCTTTATTCATACGTTTGTGATGGGTCCCAAACCTGTAAATGAAGTTAAGTTCCAACGCTTCCCTATGTATTTGGCTTGTGGAATTGGCCTGAAACAACATGGCGACTTGAGATCCATTAATGAGTGCCCAAGCAGGTTAAAGTATTCTCCAACAGGTTTCTGTGTTTTGCCTTTTCGGATATCTGATTTGTATCCATTAATTCTTTCCCATAGAAACAGTCCTGTTTGGCCAATATATATAGCAGAGGGGCATTGCTGGCACAGATCACATTACTGGATGTGCAGTTAAATGAGCCTCTGATGTGGTGGCTGATGTGGTTGAGTTCAGTGATGAAATCGCTTGTGTAGATGTGTGAACAGAGTCAACATGGTTTCTGTAAAGGGAAATCATACCTTACTAATCTACTAGAGTTCTTTGAGGGGGTCAACAAACATGTGGACAAAGGGGATCCAATGGATAAAGTGTACTTAGATTTCCAGTAAGCCTCTGACAAGGTCCCTCACCAAAGGCTCTTATGTAAAGTAAGTTGTCATAGGATAGGAGGGAAGGTCCCTTCGTGGATTGATAACTGGTTAAAAGACAGGAAACAAAGAGTAGAAATAAATGGCAAATTTTCAGAATGGAGAGAGTTAACTAGTGGGGTCCCCTAAGGGGCCATACTGGGATCAATCCTATTCAATGTATTCATAAATCATCTGGAGAAAGGGGTAAACAGTGAGGTGGCAAAATTTGCAGAGGATACGAAACTGCTCAAGATAGTTAAGACCAAAGCAGACTGTGAAGAGCTTCAAAAAGATCTCACCAAACTAAGTGATTGAGCAACAAAATGGCAAATGAAATTTAATGTTGATAAATGTATTGGAAAAAAAATTATTGGATTATTGGAAAAAATAATCCCAACTATACATACAATATGATGGGGACAAATTTAGCTATAACTACTCAAGAGAGAGATCTTGGAGTCATTGTGCATAGTTCTCTGAAAACATCCACTGAATGTGCAGCAGCAGACAAAAAGGCAAACAGAATGTTAGGAATTATTAAAAAAGGGACAGAGAATAAGACAGAAAACATCTTATGTGGCAGACCACAGCCTGTGAACTGCAAATATCTTATAGAAGGCAGCTATATTGGGAGGTGGGTTAATGCCTTTTTGTTTCCCAATTAGACTCACCTAAACACAGCCCGGCAATCAGGGCAGACAATGGAGGCCTGCAATAGGAGTTAATTAAGCACCTGTTGCTAGTTAAGGCCTCTGGGTCTCTATAAAAGGTTTCCTCCTAGGCAGCAGAGGGGAGAGTTTTGAGAGGTGAAGAGCAGAGCAGGGAGGTGCCGAACTCCAAGGTAAAAGATAATAAAAGGAAGTAGTGTGTGAAGTGGCCCAGGGGAGAGGTAGCGGTATTAGGGTGGGACAAGAAGCCCTGCCAGCCACCCCTCCTATAGGGCCCCTGGGCTGGAGTCCAGTGGAGAGGGTGGGCCTGGACTTCCTCCACCCCCTTCTCTTGGAGGATTACCCCGCCGGGGAGATGGGAACAGACCAAAGGCCAAGAAAAGGGATTTGTCTCCTCCCCCGCCCACCACCACTCAGGACTTGCCTGTGATGAGAATGACTCGGTAAGCAGGGACCCTTGCCTCTGGGGAAGTCCCAAGGCAACAAAGGAGTCACCGTGAGTCTCTGAGGCACACAAGAAACCATCAAGAAGCGCAGAACTCATAGGAAGCTAACAAGGGACTTTGTCACACTGGTGTTAGGCGTGGGATTTCCTTTAGTGCGCGGCAGCAACAAGGAAAACAGGAAAAAGGAAAAAAGAAGAAAAAATAATAGGGGGCACTTGGGTGTGGATCTGGAGGTCTGTCTTCAGTCCCCCACCCCTCTTGTTACCCGGGTAACACCCCCCCGCCACTTGTGAAGGTTTTGGAACCAAGGGCGTTCCCCAAAATGGAGGACGTAGTGAAGGCATTGGTGCAAGCTACGGCAGCCCAACAGGAAGCCGTGTGCGTGCATCAAGAAACTAACAAACTCATAATGGAATAGGCTGCTGCGGATCGCGCCCTCCTTGGGGATATGGTTGACCAGTTGCAGTGGTGGGCAAATCGAACACCCGTCAGCGAGGGTGAGAGAGCCCTTAGGGTGGCAGGCTGTCTCCCCAAGATGTTGCTGGACGATGATGTAGAGGCTTACCTCCTTGCATTTGAGAGGACCGTGCAGCAGGAGGCCTGGCCAGAGGAACAATGGGCCAGCATCCTTGCCCCATTTCTTTGCAGGGAGGCTCAACGAGCCTACTATGACTTACCGATGTAACACATGAGTATTTATCCCCTGCTTAAAGAAGAGATCCTGGCCTGACTGGGGGCACCCTTGGCCATCCGGGCCCAGAAGTATCACGTGTGGAAGTACCAAGAGGGAAGGCCCCCAAGAGCCCAGCTGTTCAAATTAATCCACCTTGCTCGGAAGTGGCTGCTCTCTGATGTCCGCAATGCAGAGTATATTATGGAGACCCTGATTATTGACCAGTTCGTGCAGAAACTGCCACCAGCCCTTCACACGTGGGTGGGCCAGCATGACCCCACCACATACGAGACGGTTACGCTGGCGGAACAGCAGCTAGCGAGTTAGTTCCTCCCCCTAAGGAGGATAGGTCTGGCCCCAGAAGGAGGCTGCCAACCCCAAGCCCACGGGATCATGCATCTAAGAGCACAGGGAGCCCCAGAAGGGAGGAAAGGGGGGGGGGCAAAGGTTCACAGGGGACACAAGCTGAAGGGGATAAGCCAGGAAAAATAGCCCCTGAGAATAGGTCCTTTTTCCCTCGGGGCCCAAGGAAAAACTACTGGTGCTATGGGTGCAGTGAGCTGGGCCACATAGCAGCCCAGTGCCCCAACCAAGAGGAACCAATGCAGTGCAATTTCAGGGACTGGGGTGACCCATGTGCCCTGCTTAATCTGGTGGGATTGGCGGTTCCCCTCACAACTACACCAGGACAGTGCGGTTAGAAGGGGTGGAGACCATGGCACTAGTAGATTCAGGGAGTGCTGTCACCCTAATTTCAGGGAAGCTAGTGAAGCCCAATCAGCTGATACCGGCAAAACGCACAGGAGTTACATGCATCCATGGGATGGTAAACTTTTACCCCAGTGCAAGGGTCAGGGTGGAAATCCAAGGGACCAGCACCAAGGTCCTAGCCGGGGTGGTCCCACACCTCCCCTGCCTGGTGCTCATTGGAAGGGATTTTTCCAGGGTTTGGAAGCCTGCTTCCTCGTGAAAAGCAGGAACCAGGGGAGCCCCCCGACCCTAGGGAAACACATGTTGAAGGGAAGCATACCCAAATATTCCCAGAGATAGCCCAAGATTTGTTCCCTAGCCTGGGGGAGGGCAGAAAGTCAAAGAGGCAGAGATGGGCAGCCAAGGCATTGGGCACACGGGTCCTGATGCAGGCCCAAAGGGTCACTTGCGTAAACAGATGCCCCCGGGGCTCACGAAGGGAAAGCAGTGGCCTTCAGGATGGAACGGATCCTGAATTAGTCGCGGGAGAGGGACCACAGACCGTGGGGGAGGCAGAGGCTAATGCTGGTCCCAGCACCATAGGGTCAATGCAGGGACTGGAGGGAACCCACCTAGGGCTCGAATTGGCCAGCCCAGGGAGAGCGACCTTTGGGTGGGACCAGGTGGAGGACCCCCGGTATGAGAATGCCACGAAGAAGGTGGCTGAGGTAGATGGGGTACCCGTAGAAGGCAAGACTCGTGGGAGTGGCACCTAATTTATTCTCAAAAGGGACCTCCCTGTACTGCATTGTGCATATGCAAGGAGAGGAAATACATCAGCTCTTGAGACCCCCAAAACACCAACAGGTCATTTTAGATCTGGTCCATAGTCCCCTGTTTGGAACACACCTAGAAGTAGAAAAGACCCAGGCCCGGATCCTATGCCGTTTCTATTGGCCAGGGGTGCATGAGGACATCCGCTGATACTGCACTTCTTGCCCAGAGTGTCAACTACATAGCCCTCGCCCTCATCTGAGGGCCCCCCTAGTACCGCTGCCAATTATTGAAGTCCCATTTGAACGGGTTGCGATGGACTTGGTGGGTCCACTGGAAAAGACAACCTGGGGACATCAGTACATACTGGAGGTCCTTGACTACACCACGTGATACCCCGAAGCCATTCCCCTTCGAAATATAGCCTCCGAGAGGCTAGCCAAGGCTTTGGTGGAAATATTTGCCGGAGCGGGTCTCCCAAAGGAGATTAACTGACCAAGGCACCCCATTCATGTCCCGATTGATGAAGGACCTCTGCACACTACTCCGGGTACAGACCTTGCAGACCTTGGTCTATCACCCCCAGACCGATGGCCCTGTCGAGAGGTTCAATCATACCCTTAAGGCTATGATCAAGAAGGTTGTGAGCAGAATGGAAAGGACTGGGACATGCTGCTGCCTTATCTCATGTTTGCCATCCTGGAGGTGCCCCAGTCATCCATGGGGTTTTCCCCCTTTGAGTTGCTGTATGGGCATCACCCCAGAGGCATCCTGGAAATAGCCAAAGGAGGCTGGGAGGAAGAAACGAAGGGAGGGAGAAATATTGTGCAATATGTGACACAGATGCGGGACCGGATAGCCTAGGTCACCCTCATAGTGAGGGGGCACATGGAAGCCCAAGAGGCCCAGGGGCCTGTTATAATCGCCAGGCCAAGATACGACGATTCCAGCCTGGGGACCGCGTCATGGTACTCGTGCCCACCAGTGAAAGTAAACTGCTGGCCCAGTGGCATGGCCCCTACGAAGTCATCAAGCCAGTTGGGGAAGTAAACTATAGAATACGTCAACCGAGGCATCAAAAGCCAGAGCAGATCTACCATATCAACCTCTTAAAGTCTTGGCAGGAGAGGGCTGCCTGTGTGGTTACCCAGAGGGAGGAGCCTGACCCCCAGGCCAAACCTCCAGTGCCAGTGCAAGTGGGCCCTGAGTTAACGCCGGCCCAAAGGTAAGAGGTCTCTAACATGACTGCCCGGAACAGCGACGTGTTTTCGGAGAAGCCCAGCCGAACGTCGGAAGACACCCACCAAATTATTACCAATTCTGGAACCTGAGTGACAATGAGACCCTACCGAGTCCCAGAAGCTAAAAGAGAGGAGATAAGGGCGGAAGTACACAAGATGCTAAAAATGGGCATCATCGAAGAATCCCATAGCCAGTGGTCCAGTCCCATAGTACTGCCGCTGAAACCTGACGGCACCACACGTTTTTGTAATGATTTCTGGTGGCTGAATGAGATCTCCCAGTTCGATGCATACCCCATACCACCCATTGACAAGCTGGTAGACCGCCTGGGCCGAGCACGATACCTGACCACCCTAGATTTGACAAAAGGCTATTGGCAGATCCCATTGGCCGAGGATGTCAAAGAGAAGATGGCATTCTCTACCCCAGAGGGGCTGTTTCAATATACTGTCCCCCCGTTCGGTCTCCATGGGGCTCCAGCCACTTTTCAGCGCCTCATGGACAAGCTGCTGCGGCCCCATGCCGCTTATGCTGCCGCTTACCTCAACAATGTCATCATCTACACCGCAGATTGGGAGACCCACCTGAAGAGGGTAGAGGCTGTTTTAGACTCCTTTAGGCGGGCCGGCAAACCCAGCCAAGTGGGCTGTGGGGTTCATGGAGGCCAAATACCTCGGATACATGGTAGGAAAAGGGGTGGTAAAACTCCAGTTAAATAAATTAGAGGCCATTCAATGATGGCCCCGGCCTAAATGAAAGAAACAAGTTCAAGCTTTTCTAGGAGTAGTGGGCTATTATCAACGATTTATTCCCCACTTTGCAACACATGCCACCCCCAACAGATTTGGTGAAAGCCCGGGGGCCTGACCCAGTTAAATGGTCCGACGCAGCCGAGAGAGCATTTGAGGACCTATGGATAGCAACCCAGTATTGATATCCCCAGACTTCTCTAAAGAGTTTATCCTGCAAACGGCCGCATCGGACGTGGGGTTAGGGGCAGTCCTATCACAAACAATTGGGGAAGAACAACACCCAGTGGAGCACAACACCATCCAAGGGAGCACAAGTATGCGGTACTTGAGAGGGAGTGCTTTGCCATAAACTGAGCCATGGAGGCGCTACGATATTACCTCCTTGGGCAACGTTTTGTCTTGGTGACGGACCATGCCCCACTACAATGGATGCAGTGAAATAAGGAAAAGAACATTAGGATCACCTGGTGGTTCATATACCTACAACCTTTTCAATTCAGGCAGTGTGTAGACTACATCCCTTTTTTGACACAGTGCCATGACGCAATTACGCAAATTAAGTGCGGGATATTTAAATCCCTGCTTCATTTTCAATTTTGACGTGTCTAAATTTGGCTGCTTACCGGGAGCTCGAATTCAGGATGTGACTGAGCAGCTTACCAAGCTGATCAAACCTTTGGATCGCTATCCCTTCCTGCTTCTCCACGGGGGAACTAACGATATGGCCAGGAATGACCTTGAGCGGGTTACTGCGGATTATGTAGCGCTGGGAAGAAGGACCCAAGAATTCGGAGCGCAAGTGGTGTTCTCGTCCATCCTCCCTGTTGAAGGGAAAGGACTGGGCAGGAATCGTCGAATTGAGGACGTAAATGCGTGGTTGCACAGGTGGTGTCTCAGAGAGGGCTTTGGTATCTTTGACCATGGGACTCTGTTCCAGGCACAAGGATTGTTAGGAAGAGATGGAATCCACCTAACGAAGAGAGGAAGGAGCATCTTCGCGGGCAGGCTTGCAAACCTAGTGAGGAGGGCTTTAAACTAGGTTCATTGGGGGATGGTGACGAACACCCTGAGGGGAGTGGGAAAGTCGGATACCAGGAAGGAATGCAAAGAGGAACAAGCAAGAAAGGAGGACCTCAATTCGAATGGAGAAGATGGGGCGATCAACTGGTTATCTAAGGTGTTTGTACACTAATGCGAGAAGCCTGGGCAACAAACAGGAATAACTGGAGGCCCTGGCCCAGTCCAAGAAATATGATTTAATTGGGATAACAGAGACTTGGTGGGATGACTCGCATGACTGGAGCGCTGTCATGGAAGGGAAAAACAGACAGGGGAGAAAAGGAGGAGGAGTTGCACTATACGTAAGAGGGCACTATGATTGCTCAGAACTCCAGTATATAGAGGGAGAAAAACCTGTTGAGAGTCTATGGGTTAAGTTTAGAGGTGCAAACAACAGCAGTGATGTTGTTGTTGGTGTCTACTATAGGCCACCGAATCAGGTGGATGAGGTAGATGAGGCTTTCTTCGGACAACTGAGAGAAGCTTCCAGATCACAGGCCTTGGTTCTCGTAGGGGACTTTAATCACCCTGACATCTGTTGGGAGACTAATACGGCAGTACACAGACAATCCAGGAAGTTTTTGGAGAATGTTGGGGATAACTTCTTGGTACAAGTGATGAAGGATCCGACCAGGGGCCGTGCGCAGCTTGACCTTCTGCTCACAAACAGGGAGGAACTAATAGGGGAAGTAGAGGTGGGTGACAACCTGGGAAGCAGTGATCAAGAGAAGGTAGATTTCAGTATCCTGACCAAAGGAAGAAAAGAGAGTAGTAAAATACACACCTTGGACTTCAGAAAAGCAGATTTTGACTCCTCAGAGACCTGAGGGGCAGAATCCCCTGGGATGCTAACATGAAGGGGAAAGGAGTCCCGGACAGCTGGCAGTATTTTAAAGAAGCTTTATTGAAGGCACAGAAAGAAACCATCCTGATGCGTAGCAAGAGAGGCAAACATGGTAGGAGACTGGATTGGCTTACAGGGGAAATCCTTGGTGAACTTAAGCACAAAAAGGAAGCTTACAAAAAGTGGAAACTTGGACAAATGACTAGGGAGAGGTTTAAATGTATAGCTCGAGAATGCCGGGGGGTTATCAGGAAGGCAAAAGTGCAAATGGAATTGCGACTGGCAAAGGATGTGAAGGATAACAAGAAAGGTTTCCACAGGCATGTTAACAAGAAGAAGGTGACCAGAGAGGGTGTGTGGCCCCTACTGGATGAAGGAGGTAACCTAGTGACAGATGATGTGGGGAAAGCTGAAGTACTCAATGCTTTCTTTGCCTCCGTATTCATGGACAAGGTGGGCTCCCGGATTAATGCGCTAAGTGATGCAAGATGGGATGAAGATCGACAGCCCTTAGTGCATAAAGAACAGGTTAGAAACTATTTAGAAAAGCTAAACGTACACAAATCCATGGGTCTGGACTTAATGCATCTTAAGGGTACTGAGGGAGTTGGCAAATGTCATTGAGGAGCCTTTGGCCATTATCTTTGAAAAGTCGTGGAGATCAGAAGAGATCCCGGATGATTGGAAAAAGGCAAATGTAGTACTCATCTTCAAAAAAGGGAAGAAGGACGATCCAGGGAACTATAGGCCGGTCAGTTTTACATCGGTTCCTGGAAAAATCATGGAAGGGATCCTTAAGGAATCCATTTTGAGGCACTTGGAGGAGAGGAAAGTGATTAGGAATAGTCAGCATGGATTCACAAAGGGCAAGTCGTGCCTGACCAATCTGATTAGCTTCTATGATGAGGTAACTGGCTCTGTGGACATGGGAAAGTCAGTGGATGTGATATACCTTGACTTTAGCAAGGCTTTTGATACGGTCTCCCACAATATTCTTGCCAGCAAGTTAAGGGAATGTGGATTGGATAAATGGACGGTAAGATGGCTAGAAGGCCGGGCCCAGCGGGTAGTGATCAATGGCTCGATGTCAGGATGGTGGTCGGTTTCTAGCAGAGTGCCCCAAGGTTCGGTTCTGGGACCGGTTTTGTTCAATATCTTTATTAATGACCTGGATGAGGGGATGGATTGCACCCTCAGCAAGTTTGCAGATGACACTAAGCTAGAGGGAGAGGCAGATATGCTGGAGGGCAGGGATAGAGTCCAGAGTGACTTAGACAAATTGGAGGATTGGGCCACAAGAAATCTGATGAGGTTCAACAAGGACAAGTGCAGAGTCCTGCATTTGGGACGGAAGAATCCCAAGCATCGTTACAGGCTGGGGACTAACCAGCTAAGTAGTAGTTCTGCAGAAAAGGGCCTGGGGGTTACAGTGGATGAGAAGCTGGATATGAGTCAACAGTGTGCCCTTGTAGCCAAGAAAGCTAATGGCATATTACATTGTATTAAGAGGAGCACTGCCAGCAGATCCAGAGATGTCATTATTCCCCTTTATTCGGCTCTGGTGAGGCCTCATCTGGAGTATTGTGTCCAGTTCTGGGCCCCCCACTACAAAAAGGATGTGGACGCACTGGAGAGGGTCCAGCGGAGGGCAACCAAAATGATTAGGGGGCTGGAGCATACGACCTACGAGGAGAGGCTGAGGGAATTGGGTCTGTTTAATCTGCAGAAGCGAAGAGTGAGGGGGGATTTGATAGCAGCCTTCAACTTCCTGAAGGGAGGTTCCAAAGAGGATGGAGGACGGCTGTTCTCAGTAGTGACGGATGACAGAACAAGGAGCAATGGTCTTAAGTTGTGGTGGGAGAGGTCCAGGTTGGATATTTGGAAAAACTATTTCACTAGGAGACTGGTGAAACACTGGAATGGGTTACCTAGGGAAGTAGTGGAGTCTCCATCCCTAGAGATATTTAAGTCTCGGCTTGACAAAGCCCTGACTGGGTTGATCTAATTGGGATTGGTCCTGCCTAGAGCAGGGGGCTGGACTTGATGACCTCCTGAGGTCTCTTTCAGCTCTATGGTTCTAATTTACATCCCTCTGTCGAAAGAGGGATGTAGTCTACACACAGCCTCATGGTGCAGCATAGGGCTGGAACCCAACACGGGAATGCTGATGGGCTATCCCGCATGCACTGTTTGACATCCCAAGTTGCCCAACCCCCTGGTGTTGAGCAGGGCGGAGGGGTGTGGGGGCGGGGAGGAATATGTATGGCAGACCACAGCCTGTGAACTGCAAATATCTTATAGAAGGCAGCTATATTGGGAGGTGGGTTAATGCCTTCTTGTTTCCCAATCAGACTCACCTGAACATAGCCCAGCAATAAGGGCAGACAATGGAGGCCTAATTAGGTGTCAGCCTGCAACAGGGGTTAATTAAGCACCTGTTGCTAGTTAAGGCCTCTGAGTCCCTATAAAAGGTTTCCTCCCAGGCAGCAGAGGGGAGAGTTTTGAGAGGCTTAGAGGAGAGTTGGAGAGCCGAGCCGAGCCGAGCCGAGCCCCGAGGTAAAAGGTGGAAGATAATAGAAGAAAGCAGTGTGTGAAGTGGCCTAGGGGAGAGGTAGCGATATTAGGGTGGGGCACAAAGCCTTGCCAGCTGCCCCTCCTGTTGGGCCCCTGGGCCGGAGTCCAGTGGGGTAGGTGGGCCTGGACTCCCACCCCCTTCTCTTGGAGGACTACCCCGCCGGGGAGACGGGAATTGACCAAAGGCCAGGAAAAGGAGGTTTGTCTTCCCTCCTCCCCCACTCAGGACTTGCCTGCGATGAGAATGACTCAGTAAGCAGGGACCCTTGCCTCTGAGGAAGCGCCAAGGCAACAAAGGAGTCACCGTGAGTCTCTGAGGCACACAAGAAACCGTCAAGAAGCGCAGAACCCATGGGGAGCTAACAAGTGACTTTGACACACTTATTGCCTCTATATAAAACCATGGTAAGCCCACATTTTGAATACTGCATTCAGATGTGGTCACCTCATTTCAAAAAAAGGTATATGGGCATTGGAAAAGGCTTAGAAAAGGGCAAAAAAATGATGAGGGGTTTGGAACGGGTCCCATCAAAGAGAGATTAAAAAGACTGGGACGTTTCAGCTTAAAAAAGAGGCAACTGAGGGGGGATATGGTAGAGGTCTATGAAATCATGACTGGTGTAGAAAAAGTGAAGAAAAGTTAGGGTATGTCTATATTACAGCGTTATTTTGAAATAGTTATTTCAAAATAACACGTCTAGACACAAAATGCATTTCAAAATAGCTTTTTGCTATTTCGAAATAGCGTGTCCACAATGATAGGACGCTGAATCACATTTAAGGCTGGCTGGAACCGGTTTTGGCAGGGCATCAGGTCAGGAGTTAGCCTCAGGCAGCAGCCACACAGGGTATCTGAGACCTGTGCTTAAAGGGACCCCCCCGGACAGCTGGTTCTAAGGTTTCCCTGCTTGCTTGCCTGCCTCGCTGAGGGACAGCAAAGCATTTTTTTCTCTGCGTGCTCTGGTTGCCCTCACTCAGGACACCACAGCACTCTGCAGCATGGAGCCGGAGCCGCCCCTGGGCACTCTGGTACTTCTCCTAGATGTGTTGCTGCGAGCCTGGAGGCACATTCTGCAGGCAGTAACAGTCTCCCTGGTGTGCCCCACTGGGGCTTGTGCCTCATTCCTCCCTCACATCCTTCCACTGACCCCTCCCTAACCCCCCTTCCTGCTGTACAATAAAAGACACGTGTTCATTACAACAAAGCCGCTTTATTGAACAAAACTGGGGTGGGGAGGAGAATTAAACTGAGGTGAGATGGGGGAAAGAGGGTGGGAGAGGGGAGGAGGAAACCTGGGAGGAGGGAGCTGACAAGGGGAGGAAGGGGGAAGAGAAGCTTAGGGCTCAGGGCTGGGGGTCTCGCCGGCCCAACTGTCTCCCAGCACCGTGGTGCGGGGACCTCGGCGTCCCTGGAAGTGTGGGGAGGAAGAAGCAGGAGGGGGAGAAGGAGTGGGAGGAGGAGCAGTAGCTTGGGAGGCAGCAGGGGTGGAGCAGCAGGAGGCAGCAAGCTCTGCCCCAGGGTCGATCACCACCTGGGGGGCATGGACCGTCCTGCCCCCCAGGATGTGGTCCACGGCATCAAAATAAGGGCAGGGGTCTGGGTCTGCCCCTGGTTGGGAGCTGCCCTCTGTGGCCCTGGCATACGCCTGCCGTAGCTCCTTTATTTTCATGCAAACCTGCTCCTGGGTTCGCATGTGGCCTTTGGTGGCCAGGCTGGCAGCCATCCGCCTGTAGACGGTTGCGTTTCTCCATTTAGTGCGGAGATCATGGTTGTTGGAGGCATCCCCCCAAACCTGAATTAGGTCTCTGATCTCCACACTGGACCAGGCAGGAGCCCGCCTTTTCCAGCCCCTGGGAGCTGGCAGACTAGTCCTGGGGAGCGGTGGAGGGCTGGCTGGCACTGGCTGCCTGGCTCATGCTGGGGCCACTAGGTCAGGGACAGTGACTGCTGGCTCTGGGCTGGCAGGCTTGGAGCTGGCACTGGCACTGTGGCCAGAGTCTACTCCTTTAAGGGCTCCAGGGGGTGGGGGGGGAGGAGAGGGAGAGGAGTTTTCTTGGTTGTGCCCAGAGTGGCCACCAGGGCACCCTGGGAAGGGCTGGAGGCCCCCTAAGTCTACACAACACTTATTTCGAAATAGCAATTTCGAAATTGGTGCTATTCCTCCTGGAATGAGGTTTACCAATTTTGAAATAAGCCCTCCCCTATTTCGATTTAATTTCGAAATAGCATTTTGGCTGTGTAGACGCTGGTAAAGTTATTTCGAAATAACTTTGCTGTGTAGACATATCCTCATTTACTTGTTCCCATAACATAAGAACTAGGAGTTACCAAATGCAATTAAGAGGTAGCAGGTTTAAAGCTAACAAAAGGAAGTTTTTCTTCATGCAGTGCACAATTAATCTTAACTTTAACAGGGTTCAAAAAGTAGATAAATTCATGGAGGTTAGGTCCATCTATGACTATTAGCCAGGATGGGTAGGAATGGTGTTCCTAGCTTCTGTTTGTCAGAGGCTGGAAATGGATGACAGGAGAGGGATCACATGATGATTACCTGTTCTGTTCTGTTCACTCACTCTGGGGCATCTGGCATTGGCCACTGTTGGGAAAACAGGATACTGGGCTAGATGGACCGTTGG
The DNA here is from genome assembly GCA_032595735.1 of Pelochelys cantorii. Classification (NCBI taxonomy): domain Eukaryota; kingdom Metazoa; phylum Chordata; order Testudines; family Trionychidae; genus Pelochelys; species Pelochelys cantorii. The sequence goes on from CM064336.1 coordinate 43,833,779, forward strand.
TCTGACCCAGTATGGCCCTTCTTATGTTTTTATCCACCATTGCATGCAGCAATCTGAGGTGATGAGGGACTGTGCTGGGCTGAAGTTGGAGACTCTTTCTGAAAACAAAAAGGAGGCAGGATCTAATGTCAGAACTGATTTGAGTACCCTCAGGTATACCTTCAAAAGGTTCTATTTGGGGCCTCCCAAGTATCTGTCTGATCATGTTAGTAATACTGAGGTGGATGGGGATGTTTGCTTACACCCCTGCTTCTTTTCTTGAACAGATCCTGACACAGTAGCAGAGCCAAAAAATGGGCCAGCCACTAGAGCCTGAAATGCTTCCTCAAAGAAGCTAGGGAGCAGAGACCCAGGGATCTGAAGGTAACCCTGGTCTTTCAGACTATGGAGCTTTGTGTCTGTTTGCTTGGAGAAGAAGTAGGTACCCTCAAATTTGAGGTCCTGGAATGACTGATGGACCTCTGGTAGTAGCTCCAAAGACTGAAGCCATGAGTATCACCTCAAGACCACTGCAGAAGCCATTAATCTGCCTAACACCATGGCTGTATCAAGGGCCGCTTGAAGTGAGGCTCTGGCTATGATTTTCCCTTCCTCTGACAACATGGAAAGCTCCCTCCTAGAGTCCTGAGGCAATGAGTCCTTAAACTTGACCAGAGTCCCAAATATTGAATTCATACTTCCTTGTTGGTTTGAAACAGAAAGTTGTAAACCACCCATGGAATAAATTTTTCTGCCAAACAGTCTAATTTTTTAAAATACTTCTACTTGGGGTTAGCACTTGCCTATCCTTCTAATTAACAACAATAACCACAAGGGATCCAGGAGATGGGTGAGAGTACAAGTACTCATGACCCTTGGACAGCACATAGTATTTCCTCTCCACACTTTTTAAAGTGGGAGAAAAAGATGGGGTCTGACACAGTCTTGTTCATTGATAGGGCAATCTTGGACAGGGATGCTGTGGCCAAATTATCAATGAAACTATGAGATGACTATTTGAGTATCATTTCCAGGTACAGCAGATCCCTGCTAGGGCTGGAGGAGAGCCACACTCCTCCAGCTCCAGCAAAGAGCAGCCATGGCCAGGGAAGAGGTACCCTCCACTGGCCCAAATATGGTGCTACCAAGGCTAGAGGAGAGGCATGCTCTCCCCCCAACCCCCAGATATCAATTATTTACACTGGGTCTGATGATAAACAGTGTTAAATTAAAAAGAGTTTTAATTAAGTATAGAAAGTAGGATTTAAGCACTTGCAAATGAAAATAATCAGATCAAAAGAAGTTACCAAATTAAAACAAGCGAAAAACACCAGCTGGTTCTAAGCCACTAATAAACTTGTTACATGGAAATTCTTACCCTAAACAACTGTTCTTATCTAAGGTAAAAAGCTTTAAGCCAGAATTTCTCTCTACTCTGGCCTGGGTCTACAGCTTTTTCAGAGTTATTTGTGTGGGGTATCCTCTTAGGGTGAGTCAGACAGTTTCAAAAGCCAGCTGAAGACAAAGGACTGATGGCTTCCCATTGATTAAACAGACTTTCCCCCAGAGAGGGAACCCTTTCTTTGGCACCCTCCATCCCCATGGAAAAATACCAGGTTCAGGATGGAGTCCAGTACCAGGAGGCATGGTCACCTGTCTTTATAGGACTAGCCACAGTTTGGGCTTATAGGATAAACACGACTATACGATCTGGGGCATCAGTAATGGCCCTCATTAGCACATTTACCTCATATTTCTAACTTCACATACAAAAATAATACATGCACAAAAACCCACCCATGGAAATACACATTCAGAAGATAACATTAAAACTGATATGTTACATGAAGTATTTTGTCTAAAAAGTCTTCAAGTTATGCATATTAATATTCATAAGCAAACTTTCATAAAGCACGGGGAGAGAGGTATGACATCACCTTATCAAAGTTCTGCCTCCACCGTCCCCAGAAGCATGGACCTGCCATAGCCAGGAGAAAGGTGCCCTCCTCCAGCTCAACCCAGAAAGGCACCTTTCACCAAGCCCAGAGCTGCTTCAGTGATAGAGGACTGGGGAGAGTCCTCTCTGCATGGGGAGCCTGTACCCAAAACCCCTCTTCTCAGGCCCCACCCCAGATCCTGCACTCCTAGCCACAGCCTACGCTCCTGCACCCCAAACCTCTGCCCCAGCCTTGAGCTGCCTCCCACATTCCAAACCCCTCATCCTCAGTCCCAACCCAGAGCCCCCTTTCACACTCTGAACTGCTTTGCTCCACCTCTACCACAGATCATCCATGAGCAGAATTAATTTAATTATATGCACTAATATGGAGGTGATAAGTTATACATCATCTCCATACTGGTGCACATAACAAAATTAATTCCACACATGGACATAAAAGTTAGAGGGAACAAATGGATGCGGTGTCCTGACACAGGCTGCATTCCTCTTATCTGTCCTTTATGTGGCACTAGGAAGCATCTCCCTTCTTACTTTTCTGTCTGGTACTGGAGATGGAGAATGGTGTTGGGAAACATGCAGTGCCACAGGGGAGGTTCGCACTGAAATTGAAGTGCTTGGTGCCAAATTTGATTGACTTGGCTCCATTGTTTCCTCTAAGGTGCATGCCTGTGCAGCAACAATTCAAATCCCATTCACCTCCTCAGCAGAGCCATGCAGTGGCTGCTCAGCTGCCCCTAGGCGCGGCTGTGTGGCAGGCAGCTGCCCCTCACCAGGAGCAGCTGGGCAACTACTACGTGGCCCTAGCCCTAGCTTCAGCCCTTCACCAGGGCTGGAGCTGCAGTCAGGACATCCACGTTGCAGCTGCTGGAGCCGGGGCCACAGTGTGGCTCTCCTGGGCCACAGCCGCAGCCCTGGAGCTGCTGCACTGCGGCCCCAGCTCCAGTCCCGGCCCACAGGGGAGCCGCCTGCCACACGGTCCCGCCCCCAGGACGAGAGCCAGGCCATGGTGCTATTTTTAGTACCAAGGACTTAGCCCCAGCAGCCACCATGCAGCCCCAACACCAGCTGCTCCCAGGGTGGGGGCATGTGATGGGCAGCTGCCCCAATTCCAGCTCTGGCAGATGCCACACTGCTGCTCAGCAGCTCCGGCAGTGGCCGTGACCATGTGACAACCTGCATTTGGCTATTCTACCAGGATGGGACCTGTATCTGGAACTCTGAATCATGTATGGATGTGTAACAGTAATCCTGGCAGTGAGAGATACTGAACTCTAAGAGACACAAGGTTGGTAAGATAATATAGTTTTGGACACAAGGTTGGTGAGATAATATAGTTTTGACAAAGAGCTCTGTGTAGACTGAAAGCTTAGACCTCAGCTTCCTAAATATTCTGTTGTTCTTTAGAATAAAAATCCTTGCCATATTATGCATAGTGCTGTGCAATTTAATATGCATAGACTTCTTTAACTAAGTAAATAAAAATTCAAGAGTTTCAGAAAGAAGACTCAATTATTATGCCTCTCACTGAAGAGACAGTAAGTTACCAGAATGGGGGAGTCAGCCCTATAAGTTACACCATGCATAGGCCAAACATAAATAAAGAGTACAACTGTAACACTGCTCTACAGCCAAAATGCTTCTGAAATAAATGTAGTCAAACTTTACTAATTCTGGGTCACTGAGAAGGAAAATGATGCTTAAAATTGTTGATTGGCTCTAGTTTTCAAGATATGCTATTGGGTCAGTATATACGACCCTTGACTTGGGAATGGAGGAGGATAAGTGAGTTATAAAGGGAAGGGATCTCAATTTAAACCAGAAATGACTAAAATACATCTTTGACTGGATCTATGAATAAATCTATGACTGGGTTTGGACAGTACTTGCTTTTTAGGTAAAACAATGAATGATGCAATCTGAAGCTGGTATTGCGTCATAAATGATATGAATTGCATCATGTTATTCCTAGAAGTCACGGATGATGCAATCATAACAAAGCTTACATCACTCTGCCGAACAAATTGCCCTATATCAGCTCTAGAAATCATACAGTGTCGTGCTCTCTTATTTGTCAGTGTTTGATTTTGCAAAGGGACACATTTCTGTTTAGCCAAAGTGAGCAGAGATGCCTCGTACTTGTGTGAACAGTGCAGATAACTTCTGCTATGTTTGTGGTGAAGTGACTTTTGCATCACAAAAGCGCAGTATAACCACTATGGTTAAGAAGGCCTATCACCTTTATTTTGGCTGCAAAATTGGAGATCAGGACAAGAGGTGGGCCCCACACATATGCTGCAACACTTGTGCAACAAATCTTCGCCAGTGGTTGAACAGGAAAAGGAAATCTATGCCTTTTGCAGTGCCAATGATTTGGAGAGAGCCAACAGATCATACCAGCAATTGTTACTTCTGCACAGTGCCTCCAGTTGGGAAAGATGTGTCAAAGAAGAAAAAGTGGACTGTGCATTATCCAAACATTCCATCAGCTATACACCCAGTACCCCACGGAGAAGGACTGCAGGTTCCTGATGCACCAGAATCATTCTCACTTGAGTCAGACGAGGAAGAGGAAGAGGATGAAACTTCTGGTCCTGAACCATCAATGTCACAGGACCCACATTTTCTCCCATCCTCCTCCTCTGAACCACACCTCATAACACAAGGTGAACTGAATGACCTTGTCAGGGATTTGGAACTACCCAAGAGTAAGGCAGAGCTGTTGGGCTCCAGACTACAGCAGTGGAATCTCCTGGCAGGTGATGTTAGGGTTTCCATGTTCCGTGACCGTCAAAAGGATCTTGTCCCATTCTTCTTCATGGAAGGTGATCTTGTAGCCTGCAACAACATCGATGGTGTGATGGCAGCCCTCAACATCGTTCACGATCCAGATGAGTGGAGACTGTTCATTGATTCATCCAAGACGAGTCTTAAAGCTGTTTTGCTGCATAATGGCAATGTTTTGCCATCAATTCCAGTTGGTCATGCAGTCCATATGAAGGAAACCTATGACAACATGAAACAACTTTTGAGGTGCATAAACTATGACCAACATCAGTGGCAGCTTTGTGGCGATTTGAAGGTTGTTGCTCTCTTGCTTGGTCTGCAGACTGGATACACAAAGTACTGCTGTTTTCTCTATGAATGGGATAGTCGTGCAAGAGATTCCCACTACATCAAGATAGATTGGCCACTCTGACAGCCTGGGAGGAAAAGTGTTCAGCATCCACCACTTGTTGAATTGAGGAAGATTTTGTTACCACCATCACACATCAAGCTGGGTCTGATGAAGAACTTTGTCAAGGCCATGGACAAAACACAAGCAGCTTTCAAGTACCTCCGTGGAAAATTTCCAAGGTTAAGTGAAGCTAAGATAAAGGAAGGTGTCTTTGTTGGTCCTCAGATTCGTGAACTTCTTCGAGATGATGCATCTGACCATGCACTGCGTGGCAACGAAAAGACGGCATGGAAAGCCTTCCAGTTAGTGGCAATACATTTTCTCGGAAACAACAAGGCAGACAACTACAGGTTGTTGGTGGAAAACCTCCTCAAGGCATACAAAAGCATTGGTTGCAACATGTCACTAAAGATACATTTTTTGCACTCTCATCTAGATTTTTTTCCACCGAACTGCGGAGCAGTGAGCAACGAGCACGGCGAGCGATTTCACCAGGACATTGCAACAATGAAGAAACGCTATCAGGGCATATGGAGCCCATCAATGCTTGCAGACTATTGCTGGACAGTGACAAGAGATGCTCCATTTAATGAATACAAGAGACAAGCCAAGAAGCGCCGAGTAGACACTGAATAGGACTAAACTATGTACATAATAGTTTTTTGCCTTTTGTTTCATAATAAATTTTATTTATATAACCCTTTTGCTGATTTTTAAAGTGTTACATAAACAGGACAGGTGAAATATTATCATGTAAAGCAACCATAAACACATGAAAAGACCTAGGTTTACAATTTATGATTAAAACTCTACTATCTACACAATATACATAGACGTAAAATGTAAAAACTTAAATATCTTGGCAACAGTAGCCAATCAGTTGTTTTAATTGTCATATTTGAATTCAGCACATCAGTATACATATTAAATAGCACATTTTCTCTCTGAAGCAGACGACTTCTAAAAAATTGTAGACCAGTGTAATTTCCAGCTCTGAGAATACTTGGTTATACTCAAGAAAACCTCATGAAAATGAGCACACTTTTAAAGGAAGCCCTCAAAACTTTTGTTTGTATACCCACTTTGATTTTTGTTTGTTTCTTGTTGTTCAGCACGTCAGATTCAAAGACGGAGAAGGCAATTTATTAAAGTAGAATCCTAGAAATAAAATCCTAGCTATGGATACAAAAATTAATTTAATAAACTGTTACAGTTAACTTCACAGTTCCACATCTTAGAGAGCTTTGACGCTACCATTTTATCTTCCATCCCCAGAGAATATTTTTTACAAATACATTTTCCTTGTTTTCTAGCTAGTGTCCCTATAAAATATTTTCTTCTTGTTTTTATTTACACTTAGCTGACTACAGTTATGTTATCAGACACCTTTAGTACATAATTGTGATAAACAGTAATTTAGACTCTGCTGGTTTGCCAGTAATTCATGTGAGCCAAAACTAGGGTCACATGACTGAATTAACTAATTAGCACCAATCAGAATTGTGTTGTATTTATCTATGTATAAATACATTTAAATGGCAATAGGTGTTTAGAATGATATTTTATGGATAATGAGAATGCAAGTACACTTATGAAGTTTGAGGAAGATACCAAGCTCAGATGGGTTGCAAGTGCTATGGCAGACAGGATTAAAACATAAAATGATATGAACAAACTGGAGAAATGGTCTGAAGTAAATAGGATGAGATTCAATAAAGACAATGCAAAGCACTCAGGAAGAAACAACTGCACACATACAAAATGGGAAATGACTGTCCAGGAAGGAGAATTGCGGAGAGGGATCTGGGAGTCATAGTGGATCACAAGCTAAATAAGAGTCAACAGTATAACACCATTTCAAAAAAAGCAAACATCATTCTGGGATGTATTAACAGGAGTGTTTTGAGCAGGAGACAAGTAATTCTTCCATGCTCTACTCCACATTGATGAGGCCTCTGGAGTACTGTGTCCAGTTCTGGGCATCACATTTCAGGAAAGATGTGGAAAAATTGGAGAAGGTCCATAGAAGAGCAACAAAAATGACTGAACGTGTAGAAAATATGACCGGTGATGTCTTTTTATCTTATGTGTAACTGATGGCGTGATACAGTACATTGGCACTTAGGGTCAGCCATAATAATGGTGAGTGTGTGTGTGTGTGTGAGAAAGAGAGAGACTTGTTAGTAACTGGTGAGTGCCATAGTGGCACACATCTGAACAAGCGAACATAAGCTCAATATTGGCGCATAAGACAAAATTCACTCCGCTCATGGATGGAAAATCTTAGAGGGATCACTGCTTGGCTCCAATGCCAGGCTAAGTATGGCTTACATTAGGATAGCCCAAAATCATGCCTCTCTTTCTTTGTACCAACCAATTTTACAACGCTTCTTGTATGTGAGCCTCTTCCAGACACTCCAGACAACTGGGAGTGAGAGTCACTCACAAAGGCTTGCTACAGGCTGCACAGGGCCAAAGCCCAGGGATGAAGGGTCTAACTATCTACAGTAATACTATTTACAGTATTTACTCTACTACTGAAACAAATCTAATAAACTAAGCTGAAGAGAAACCACGGAACAATGCCTTGCTGAAGCAAGAGAAGTTGTTCCAGAAGTCGTCACAGATAGTAATAAGGAATTCATAGGGTATGGGATGGCAGTGCCCCTTATACTGGCACACAAGTGCAAGACATATAAGGGCATTTGAGGCAACCCCACAGCTACCACTGAGGGAAAAACATCTGGCAACACTACACATAGCACGCGCACACCTAACAGAATGGACATGAGCAAGCACTCAAGGAAGAACTGAATCACTTGTAAAATAGTTTACTATAACATGTGGAAGGCATATACAAAAATGAATGATATAAAGATTTATAAGTTATTTATGCAAGTCATCACTGTACCACTTATAATGTACCCATCCCAAATTCATGCCAATAAAACCATCACATCACACCACTATGTATTGCGCACATGTATGAGAGTGAGTGAGAGTACAAACACACACACAACTGTATTATTTTTATGATCTCATTCATAAAATTAAACTTTTGAAAATGACCCCTGTCCAGGTGTAAACTGGAGGGGGATTATATTGAAATAGTTGGATACTTACATACAAGAACCAGTTATGGAATTATTTTTGGCAGGTGTCCAAGTATTGACAAAACCTTATGTATACATAACTGTCTCCCCGTTTTCCTGTAATTCATATTTAAAAGGAAAGCAATCAGTATGGGAGAAAATATTCTCAGCTCATGTAAGTGTAAATGTTTTATGTAAAAAAATTAACCTAAATGAGATATTAATATTTTGGTTTAGAGTGGGGAGGATCTGTAGCAATTTGAAAATATTTTGTCTGATATTGGTTATGTGTTCATAAATGTCAATGTTTAAATATAATGTAGACTAATTTGGAGGAGTGACTGACAGCAAACTGAAAGTAGTAATCTCTTGTACAGCATGTCCTCAAAGGTGTCTTGTAAAGTCTGGCTGTTTTTATCCTACTATTAGCTTGCTTCAGATTCCAATACTTACTTCAGGTGACTGAGAGGAGAAGGAAATATTTTTACAAATTGCTAATGAACCCTGTTTGTGATCCTTGGCGTGTGGACATAGGTAATTGGTGGTGAGGGCTAAAGGGGGTTGAGCCCCTCCAAATCAAACTATCAGCTCCCCAGCTGTCTTGCCCTTTACCTCCCCACCCCATATGTCCAGGTCTGCAGCTCCTGGTATGTGCCACATTACACTATGGTACTCTCCTCCAGCCTCTTCCTAGTGGAAAGAGCCAGTGAGTCAGAATGAGGAGCCAGGGTCACACTAGCATTGGGGAACAGGTAGAATTTCTGCTACCCAAGCTCACTTTCTAGCCCACCAAGTCCAGGAGCTGGGGTGAGTGCAGGGTTGGGCTAGTTCAATCTGTAATCCCTAGCCCCAACCCCAGAGGATAGCAACTGCTGCTGCCTAGACTCAGAGGAAGCATGGAGCAGAGGGAGCTTGCTCTGCAACCTCCATGGGACAAGAGCTACCACTGCCCCAGGGTAAAATGTGCGATGTGCTCAATCTCCAACCCTTCCTCCTGCATTGGATCAGGGTAGAGCCAGCCCCATGGGACACGAGTTAGCTCTCCTCTGGGATTAGTGTGGAGTGGGATTACCCTTGACACCCCTTTCTGAATCTCTCTGTCTGGCCCAGCCACCTCAAACAATATTTTCACTCTTTCAGCAGGGGATGCTGTGCCTCTGCTTTTTAAATGTAGTAAGAACTTGGCTCAATTAGCTTCCTAACTGCTATTTAACACTCCTGGTTGGGGATCTAATTCCTATTGATTTCACATAGTTTTTTCAATATTTAGTGACTTTTAACAATTAATGATAGAGCTCCAAAGCTTGAAACAGTAGTATATTAAAAGATTTAGGGAAAAAATGTGAGATTACTTCTATTGATAATAGATTTATTACTTATATTTTAAAAGTCACTATTAAATAATAATCATGGGTTTATAAGATACCTTCTAAGGCCACAATGTCATCTTGCAGAAGGGTAATTTTACAATGTTCCATATTTCTGACTAACCAAAACACTCAAAGTGCACATATTATAAAGCCTTTTATTTGGGGTTCCATCATATTTAAAATTAAATTTCATCTTAAATTTTAATTGTTGCATTATTATGTGTATAAAATTAATTGCATTACTATATTATAATATTTTGATTTTTGCACAACTAGAATATTTGATAACACAACTAGAATATTTACCCGGCATTACTCAGGTACTTCAATTAATGTTTGTTTTCTGGAAAATAACATGAAAATGTACCTGCTTTATTTAAATCATTGCTGTGGGGTGGGGCTAGGGAATGTGGGCTTCAGTATGCAGGCTGCCCTGGGGACAGAGGACTACCTCAATCCTCTCTCACAGCAGCAGCTTGGGGCCAGGTGACAAGTGCCCCTTCATGGCCACTGTAGCTCCTGCGGGCAAAGATGAGGGAGGGGTGCATGTCCCCTAGCTGGTCTTCTTCCTAAATCATCACTCTGATCATGGCAATGCCCTCTCCAGAACGCTCCACTTCCCTTCCCTTCTCTAATACTAAACAAACTTCTGGTCCTTAACTCCAGGGTGAATGTTTTATCTCACCAATTAACAATGGTGACATCCACCTGTCTGCTTCTCCCACAGGTACTCTTGCACTTTCTATATTGCCCTTTTTGTGTGGAATGCCTTCCTGAAAATAACATGATTACCTGGTAATCTTTCAGATCCCTTCTTAAGATCCACACTCATGGTGAACTGCCTAATGATGAATAGCTAAACATGCACATACACCCAAAATCCACATTTGACTTTTATCTAATATTTACAATCTTATGGTCTTCTTCCTCTTACGTCTGTCCATCCTTTTATTACCTTCAACTGTGTCATGCCCAAGTCATATGCTAGTCTGATAATCTCCTTATATGAGTTATACAACTTTTAGCTTCAGTACCTACTGATATGCCAATTAGCATACACTATTCACAGATTGGCTATTTCTTTCCTTCAATCACATTTAGACCAATACTGTAATCAAAATGCAGACTATCCTCTACTTAAACCACCAATCAGCAGCATGAAACTCCAACATCACGCTTATTCTGACATCTGGCTAAAAACAACACTCATGGGCACCCATGGGAGGATAGGGAAGAAAAGAAAAAGCCCTCCAATCAGAGATGTAAAATCCCAGTTAAAAAGTTAACTGGTTATCCAGAATGTTTAACTGGTTAACTGTGATCCTGTGGCAGGGGGCTGCTATAGCCTGGCTGGACCTGCTGTGCCATAGGGTGTTCTAGCCGTGCAGGACCCACCATGCTGCACCATACATGGGGAGCTGCTCTAGCCTGTGTAGGCCTCCCATTTCCACCGTAGTTGCCCCTACTGGACTGAAGTACCCTCACCTGCCTACAGCGTGGTTGGCTCTGCTGTGCTGCTCCAGCTAGGCCGGGCTGGGCCTGCTGCACAGCACCGCAGGTGGGAAGGGGGTGCTATTCTAGCCAGGCTAGGTCCAGTCGGAGCAGCCCTGCACTGGTTAACCAGTTACCCCAGTAAGCATGCTGGTAAGGGGTACCGGTTAACCATTAACATACCTATCTCCAAGAGAAGAGTCATCCAACAGAAGAGTTCCTACCACTCAGAAGGAAAACAAATTTCATCTGGCACAGATGAATTCCCAAAGGCTCCCTTTGTCTTCAATTAAAGTTGAGGATACTCAGCACCTCTGAAAAATCAGGTCACTAGTTTAAAATCTAAGTTTTCATAATTTGGAGGAGATGCAATACCTCAGCCAAATAGGGTTGAGGAACAATAGACTTGACCCAAATCATACCAATGTATTGAAGTCCATTAATTTCTGTCAGATCCTTAATGATATTTTTATTTAGCTTTAAGTCAATTTCCTTCACTCTTTTTATTGAAAAAGAAAATAGGAAAAAAAAAGTTGTCCTGAAATTTTAAACTCTAATAGCCCACTCAGTAAAAACTGATGTGGACAATTCCCAAAACCACTTTATTAATCTAACGTATGACATGAATTGTGCAGATCCATTTAAAAAAAAAAGCATAAATAATGTGTATTTGCCCAGTAGAAAAATGGCTTTCAATCTGCAAATTTCAAATGTGAAAAATGAGTACAGATGTTTACAGATTTGAAATGAAGGATGGAACACGAAAACACAGAAAAATGCATGATCTGCTAGGAAGCTTATGCTACAACTTCATTGTAAAAAACAAATAATATCAAAAGGATATCTGAAAAAGAGATAGTTTTACCAACCCTAAGAGTTCCAAAATCACAAGTTGGGCCAAAAAAAATCATGTAATTGCAACAATAATACATTTTGGTTCTTTAAATTTTGCTTGATTTCTGAGTCTTTATAAAGCATTTGGGTCACATCTTGAAGATGTCATCTATCACCAGGAGAGCTAGAAACTTACTTATATCTGTATCTGTATCATAACATAAGAACAGATATACTGGATCAGACCAAAGGTCCATCTATCAGTGTGGGAGTTGAGATTCTCATTTAGCCAAAAAACTCCTGGATCTAAGCTTTGAGGAAAAATACCAAACTTTGTAAGACTTGACAATACTGGAGGTGCATTTGGATCTAAAACAAGTGGTGCTTCTCTGAATGAGAAATAATGGTACCATTTTAAAAGAAACTGCTGAGCCTGCCTCAGTGCCATTTTGGCCTAATCTTTTAAATATGCACACTACATTACTCTAACTAAGGCACTGCCTATTTGTGTGCATACATGGTGGATCGTTTAAAGAAAAAAAAGAAAGAAAGTAACACCTTGAACCAAAATGTTGCTTCCACATTGGTTTTCTTCATTAATCACGAGTCCTAAGTTCAGCTGACAAATAAAAGTAATAATGAAAATATACAGAATGCAGCAGGCCCTAAGTATACAAATAGGGTTGCCAGATAGTTTCATAAAAAATACCGAAAATGGTGGGAAAAAAATTGGTTGAGCATGTCTGGTATTTTCTGGGGTATTTTTGTTTTTTGTTTTAATTGGACAGAAGCTGCAAATACAGGACTGTCCGGGCCAATACCAGACACCTGGCAACCCTATCAAAAATCTTGAGGAAATGAGAGGGACTGTTATAAATGACCTATATCCAGTGAAATGAAAATCTGACTTTATGAGTTCTGGAAAGGAAATTTACAGAAATTCAAAACGTTATTTCTCTTGTGTTTGGTAGTGGTTCGGGTGGATGGTTAAGGGAGGGTGGAGATCAACCCTGTCACAGCACAACAGATGTTATTGGTTTAGAGACAATCATTCACTGCTCACTATTTTATTATTTCATGACTGCTTCAAAATGCCTTTGACAGTAAGCATGTACTTTAAATGAAAGTGAGTTTTTAAGATATTTTTGAATTACCCAGAAATAAACCACAATAGCTTCATGGAGAAAAGACAGCTGTAGGAAATCATGAGTAAAAAGAACATACAAACATACTGTCATATACAGCAAACATAAAAACACTGTCATACATCACTGGGTTCAAGAGACTGAGCTGATGAGAAGAAACTTATGACGATATTGTACTATGGCCATTTTCACTATTCAAGTTAAGCTTGCATGCTCGTTGCCATTTATATTTGGCTATGAAAACATTGCTCCCTAGTGGAGCTTATAGTACCACAAAATCTTTACATTAGAAGGGATAATTTTGTGTGGAACCAAACTTAAAAATCAAGCTTAATGTAAACAAAATTTCTAAAACAGTTACTCCATAATGTGGACTAATTATTTTTGGCAGAGACAGGAGTAATTTTGTTATTTTTAATATGCTTCTTAACTTTGAAAAATGACATCTACACATGGCACAACTCCTCCCACAGTTTTAAATAAGGGTTTCCTTATGCATAAATGGACTATTTAATAGAAAGGTTGCTGCATGGACCATCCTTTTCTCACTCAATTATATGGGGGTAATCTCCTCTTCACAGTTGTGATCAGGCCAATAAAGCAATGCATTTTTATATTTTTTTATTTTCTCTTAATGCAAAGTTAAGTTGTAGCTGGAAACCAGGAAACTAGTTAGGACTAAGTGGCCAATTAGCTCCAGCAGCTGTTCTGTTAATAGAAATCTGGAATGCTCTGCAATAAGCCATTATCAGTACATCAGTGTAACTGACATTCCATTTCATTTATATATCAGAGAGCTTTAAAAAACCTCACCGAATTTAAAAAAAACCCTACAGATAAAAATAATTTAAGTCATTTCTTCAGATCTGATCAGTAGGACAAAAATGTGTTACTCATCTGCTGGATTCTCAGTCTAGTAGCTTTGCTAATCACAGCCTGCCCCAAGCAGTAAAGATAGCACCACTACAGATTCTTCTGTGATTAAGTAAGTGAGTGAGCTAGAGGGCAGCGAAAAAAGTTCTTGTTACTGGGACCCAAAGTCTTTTCTCTCATTTGGTTTTCTCTCTCACTGAAGCCTCCTAAAATGCCTGAGCCTATGAAGTTCTGAACTCCCATTCTCAAAAGAGAAGGGTTTTACAAAGGGGAGCAATGTGACAGAAGATTACACAACAGGAATGGTCTATGACCACGAATAAGTATTTCCATGGACTGTGAAGAAAATAAGGCAATTTAAAGGTATACATAGGGTATGTGTGATTCAGGAGCTTTTCAAAATGCCATGTTAAGGGCCTGATACAACTCCCAGTGAAGTCAATGGAAATCTTCAAACTGACTCCAATGGAGTTGAATTGAGCCCTAAGTATAAACAATACAGAATTACTTCCTAAGCAATAAAGACCAAGTAAACAATTTTCATCTTCAATCACTTAAAGGAGACAAAATCCATACTCCTACTCCACAGCCCAACTAGAATTCATAACATTAGATCGTAGATGAAGATAAGAAGGTGCTCCCCAAAAAATAATGTTTGCAAAACACTTAAAAAGATTAAGAATTTTTCTCAATAGTTAACATACCAGAATACTGGGAGCATACATTTTATAATAGTTATTTCTTGATTGCAGTCTCCAACAATAAACATCTAAAAAATTAATAACACAAGCCCCCCGACAGTCAAGATTTCTAAGATGATATTGTTCCACAAAATGTCAATTTTTCTAGTCACAGCTTTGCTGAGAACAAACTTGTTTTTTTCCTAATGCTCCTAAATTAGGGTAACCAGATGCCCCATTTTTAAAGGGACAATCCCATATATAAGACCTGCTGCAGGTGTCCCTACTTTTTTTTTTTTAAATGAGCCAAATGACCCATATTTTGTGTCTCTCCCCTTCCATCAGTACTGATGGATCTTATTGCTGGCTGGATCCTGGCTCACCAGCCACCCATCTCCCAGCAGAGGCTGATAATGGGGGTGGGAGTGCAAGTGTAAGAGGACTGTTAGCCCCTTACTAAAACTCAGTGGGAGTTTTTGGTTGGCCAGCTCCCAGTACCAAAAGGGGAAGGGTCCATGAGAAATCAGGGTCCTGAGAATGACAGACCCCGGGGACAAAGGGAAGAAGCCAACACTCCAGGTCAGCCTGATTGACAGGTTGAATAGGCCAGTGTGGGAATTAGGAGGCCAGATCCCGTCCTCCGTGTGAGCTGGGATTTTCTGGTCTGAGTCAAACGGGGAGAGAGCTAAGAGTAGCAGCAAGGGGTCCAGGCTGTACTGATAGGCAGACCTGCAGCAACAGAGCCAGACACACACAGCCCAAGGAGTGCAAGCTATGCTGAGGAGTAGACCAGACCAGAGCTAAAGGGGTCAAAGAAGAAACACAAGAAGCTGGAGGCTGGCAAAGCAGCATAGTCTAGAGCTGGGTGTGGTGAGCAGCTGGGACCAGCAAAGGGGGGAAAAGAGGCTCTGGGCAGGGAGATACCACCAGCCAAGAGGCCCTGCAGGCCAGACTTGGAGAGGGATTCTAACTCCAACTGGGAGAGGGGTTCTGCCACCTAGAGCCTGAAGTCATGTGGTCACTGCCAGAGCAAGCGTGTCCAACCTGCAGCCCCCTCGACCTGCAGCATAGCCAGGGCCTGAGAGAGAGCCCTGGAACCTATAAGGAACAGACTGTGAACTGTCCTTACACTCTGCAAACTGCTGTTTGTGATGTCCCCGTGCTACAGAGCGGGACTATGCGTTCTCTTTTAACCTTTTTCATGTTTTCCTTATTCTTTTCTTTTTAATCAGTTGCTGTTTAATAAATTGTATTCGGTTTGAACTGTATGTAATGAGCAGTGGGTCAAGAAAGCATCCAGTGTGAAGATAGCACCCCAGAGTGGGGACACCCTAGCCCCTGCCCTAAGTAACTACAAGATCGGGGATTAAGCCCCAGAAAACCTGGGCCCAGCCTTGTTGGGATTTCGAGGACTCTGCTACACAGGAGAGTGGAAGGGGAGCCCTCAGGGTCAGGGAGACCTTTCTTTAGGTAAAAGAAGTGGGAGCAGGAACTCAGATCCTTTCGCTGGTCCATTTCACCGGGATAGTATAGAAGCCAGGAAAGTTCCCCACAATAGGGGGACCACTCCCCTGCTTACACAAGGCTGGTGGTTGGGCAAAGCTGCAGTGTGCGGGGGTCGGCCACTTCCCCTGCTGGTCTGTCAGTACTTTGGTGTGAACCCAGACAGAAATCTGGGAGTGGGGCAGTGACCCAGCGTGCCCCCACATGTTGCTTTGAGAAGACGCAGGACCAGATACTAGGAGAGGCGGGTCTACATTGGAAGCCAACAGCCAGGCATGTAGAGAACACTGAACAAGGGAGGGTTGGATCAGGTCAGTCACCCCCATCGCTATGTGAGAGAGGTGTACAGGTATAAGGGAGAGTGTGTGGTCAGCTCTCCCCATGCAAACCTTAAAGATAAGGTTTATAAAAGACTCCATCTACGTAGCCAATTTGAATATATTGCATTCTAATGGATTGTCACTGAATTCACTTAAATATGAGTAATTTTATCAGGTGTTCCATATTTAGCATAGGGAAACATGGACACAGAATCCTAAATAGGTCTTGTCTGCTTTAACGGGAACAGTGTCACATTTCTCTTGGGCATCAGTGCTCAGATATAAAAACAAGAAGATTTTGGGGTAGGGTGGGATGATGATTACCTTTTAAATATTATTTATACTCGGAACAGCATTTAAAATTCTATTCTTATCTTATATCAAACTGTTACATTTTGCCATCCATAGTGGAAATAGCCTCTTATAATGAAAGTTATAATGAAAGAAAAGACAGTTATCACCATCTCAGTAAAATGATGGGTAACAAGATCTGGGTTTGCTCAGAACTCTTAAGTAGGTGAGCAATGTGGCTCTCTAGTTTATAAAATTTAAATCTCGTAAATACACCCCCTCCCCTTTTAGGCAGGAAGCTTTCAAAATATATTTTTTGCCACAGAAAGCCCAGATGCTGGCTCAGTCTCTGGTCCCCCGCAGGGTCTCATGACAACCTTCCCTTGTGCAGCCACTCTACATTCTGAAAGGGACAGAGAAGCAGCAGCCGGTCCTGTGGGCATCTCAGCACGGGCCCCCCCCTCCCCCCTCCACTGCCATTCTGAAAGGGACAAAGAAGTGGCAGCCCGTCCCAGAGGTGTGTCTCACTTTCAGAGCACAGAGCAGCAATGGGGGAATGGGGGGGAGGAGGGAGACTTGTGCTGAGAGAGAGAGTCACAGGACGAGCTGCTGCTGCTCTATCCATTTTAAAATGCAGAATGGCAAAGGGGAGGGGGCTTGTGCTGAGATATCCATGGGATCGGCTGCTGCTTCTGTCCCTTTCAGAATGCAGAGTGGCAGCGTGGGGGAGGTGTGACGGACCGGGCCAGGTCTGGGCACAGCTGAAGGCATCTGCTCAGGGCGAATTGCTCAAATTCGGGGCTCCTTACAGCCCCCAGACTGGAGACCTTCCCAAATAGGCCACAAACCAGTCCCACAGAGTGCTTCAGCTGCCTGCCTGAAGCCTCACGAGCAAAACCCCTCCGACACCCCAGCAATATCTGTGCCCCAGATGGCCCTGGGCCTCATACACAGGTGAGGGATTTTAGAGCCCAATCTCACCTTCCCCGAACAAGTTCTGTCCGATTCCAAGAAACCAGCCACAGATCCCAGGTCAATTTACCCTCTGGACCTTACCCACAAGACCACGCTGAGCCAATCCTTTAGAATCTAACATCTAAAGGTTTATTACTAAAAGAAGGAAAAGCATGAGTGTAAGGTTATTAAAGTATCATACATTACATACATCAAATCTCCTAGTTCTCGATGCAGGCTCGCAGCAGAGATGTTATAACTGCTGGCTTAAAAGTCCTTGGTGTACATCCTATGTCCGGATGGGTCCACAGTTCTTCCCGGCTCATGATTCCCTGCGAGGCCGCATCTGGGGTCAGGAGCAGATCTGAAGACCAAATGGAGGCTGCCACATGGCATCTTTATATCTCCTTCCTGGTCTCTTCTTGGCTGCAGCAGTTCACCTGGCCCATGGCCTATTCCTGTGTTCCCTGCTGGTAGCCCCCAAGTATCAGTCACCATTCTTGAGGTGTGTCCTTGGCCTATAGAGGACTATTGTTCCAGAGACTTTCTCATTAGCATGTCCATAGGCTGAGCTGCTTTGCCCATACCACATACAGAGAAACATTTGGTATCCACACAAAGTACATGCTTATAACTTCACACACAGACATTATACAATTACATGAATAGCATATATGGAATCTGAAGAAAGTAAGCTTCTATTTGACACCTCACATGGCCCCCTTTGTACCACTTTTGGGGCCAACACCCCATCGGTGCAGCAGTAATCTGTCTGCTTCCCTAAAATTCAGTAACGTGACAGGAGGGTTGTCCTGAGACCCAGCGGGGGACCAGAGATTGAGCCAGGGTCTTGGTGTGCCAGCTCCTTTCTGTCTCTAAGAGTTCGAAGTGGCAACAGGGAAGGGGTGTGATCGAATAGTCCAGGGTTGGGCAAAGAGCCTTCACAGGCTACATCTGGCTTGCCAAGAGGGTTGATCTGGCCCGCAGAGGACCTCTCGCTCCCCCGCCCTCAGGCCAATTAAGGCCTGCGGGCGGGAGGAAGCACATGAAGTATCCTCTGCCCTGTCAGGAGCATGCAGCGCCCCGCATGCTCCTGGCAGGACAGGAGGAAACTTCGTGAGCTCCCTGCCCCCAAGCCCTGATTGGCCTGGGGGTGGGGGAGCGCATGAAGTTTCCTCCACCCTGCGAGGAGCTTAGAAGTGCCACATGCTCCTGGCAGGGCAGGAGGAGAGTTCACACACTCCCCCGCCCCCAAGCCCTGATTGGCCTGAAGGCAGAAGGGGGAAGCACGCAGTCTCCTCCCGCTGCCAGGGGCATGGGCTCCTAGGGGCAACTTCTGGGGATGGGGGGCAAAGGCACTCCCCCACTCCCAGACCAATCATGGTCTGTGGGTGGGGAAGCAGGGAAGTCTCCTGGCCCCACCCCTTCTGCTTGAGGCCCCGTCCCTTCCAGTGCAGCCCAGGGCAAAAATTTCTGAAGTGGCCTCTGGAAAAAAAGTATTGTCCACCCCTGGAATAGTCAATAGTGCTACCCAATAAGCTCCTGCTTATTGGGTAGACAACTACTTGTTCATATCTCTATTTGGTATGCTACTTGGTTTCATAGTAACAACCTGCATCATCTAGTAATAGTAAATCTGGATCCTAGTGACTCTGCCTGCTTTGGATGTGAGTGCAGAGCATTCACAGACCCCAATGCTATGATAACATCACAAAAACTGCTTCCACAACGGCCTCCAAAGGTATCCAGTTCTCTGAACAACCAACAAATAATGTGAGAACATCGCCTGGTTTGTAGTTTCTGGCAAACAGTGTGGATTGAGAATGGGCATATGCTAGGCATGCCCTATCCCATATTGAAGTGGTCACTTCTATGTAGTATGGGGCTTTTATGAACAAGTGGCTTATCTGGGATCATTGCTTGGATTCTTCCTTGGATATAGGATCAGTCTGTTTGCACCCATTGCTGTGGAGTAACTGTGAAACTATAGAATAAAATAGACTCATTCTAGTATATATGCTATGTTGTCACACCTCTCATTTCAGATCAGTTCTCTCAATTTTCCCAGACTACTACACCCCTTTCAGGAGTCTGATTTGTCTTGCGCACCCCCAAGTTGCATCTCACTTAAAAACTACTTGCTTATAAAATCAGACATAAAAACACAAAAGTATCACAGTACACTATTACTGAAAAATTGCTTAATTTCTTATTTTTACTACATAATTATAAAAATTGTAATTAAATTTCAGTGTATCACGTATAAAGCAATCACATTGTACAAACTAAAATTTCACAGATAATGACTTCACTAGTGCTTTGTATATAGCCTGTTGTAAAGGGAGGCAAATATCTAGATGAGTTGCTGTACCCCCTGGAATTCTTCTGCATACCCCCAGGGTACATGTACCCCAGGTTAAGAAACACTGTTTCAGAGCATGCATTAAAAAGTGACTTAACTCCCCAATTCCTACCTACCTATTCATGATCACGCATAACCTGTCCACTAACTCTCCCCTGCATAAGTAGTAAAAAAACGTGATCCTGCCTATTAATTACCTTTCCCTCTTCCTCAATTCCATGGTATTGTTGGATCAGCACTAAGGCTGTGTTCGGTTCTAATGTGGGTTTTAAGATTTTTAACCATGTTTGCCAGTACCCTCCTCTAAAGGAATAAATTTAACTATTGTTCACAGTGACTCAGGGATCCCTTGGTGCCAACTTGCAGTGGGCACAGAGGTACATAAGGTTACAAGGTAGGACTGGTTTAGTCACAGAGATCCTCCTGTGACTTGATGTGCTGCAATTTCACTGTGCCCACCACCCTGTCCTGCTGCGCCAGACAGAATCATAGAACATTAGAACTAGAAGGGACCTGGAGAGGTCATCGAGGCCAATCCCCTGCCCTCACGGCAGATCCTCCGGTCTCTTTCAGCATTGGCACAGGGTTTGGGTAACAGGCCACCGCAGAGTAATACAGACACTGAGATCAGATCAACTCTAGGAATGTTCAATCAAAGGGACTTGCCACAGCACCCAAGTGCACAGCACGAATGGAGATCAGAACTCCAGATAAATCTGTCTTACTTTGCATAAAGTTTTATACAGAGCAAGCTCATAAAATGTTTGCACCCTTTATCAATGAAAGAGATAGACACAGCTGTCTGCCCCCTCCCAGGTAATAATTATTTACAATGAGTTTATTAATAAACAGAAATTATTTTATTAACTATAAAAAGGTAGCATTTAAGTGGTCATAAGAGATAGCAGACAGAACAGTATAGGTTACTAAATGCAATAAAACACAAGCTAAGCTTACTATATTAAAGGAATTTGTTACAAATTATAATTTCTCAAACTAGTTCTTATTTCAGGTAAAATCCTTTTCATATCTGAGATGCCCTTTCTGACTAGGGTCCAGCAGTACTCCCTAACCCCTGTCATTACAGTCCTTTTGTTTCCAGATGTTTTCATGTATCCTCTTGGGGGTGGGAGGCAGTCTGCAAAGCCAGCTGAAGACAATCATTGTTTAATTCCCTTACCTCATATAGAATTTCCTTAGGTGGAAAGCCTTTGTTCAGTTTCCCCACAACTCTCTAGAAAATTCAAGATGGATTATCGCATCAGGTGGCATGATCACATATCCTTGTGGGGGACTCTGAGCCTCTCCTATTGGCTGATTCATAGGAAAAGCAAACCCATTTACAGAGCATTGTCCTTATCAATGAGCCATCAAATTTCTGAAATACTCTTAATGGCCCTCATTTAGCATGTGTAGATTTGGAAAACAATTTTATCTATCTATATAAAACTCCAAGGTGGATAACCTACGGCATGCATGCCATAGGTGGCCCGCAAGCTGATTTTCACTGGCATTCAAGCCTTCCTGATGGACCTATGCTGACCATATGTCCCAGAAAGTCCCGGTGGACATTTCACTACTAGCAGGGAAGAAGTGACCAAGAAATGGCTCCGTACACCACCACTGCTCCTCGCACAGCGCAGCAACCTCCCCCCACCGCCCCCGCAGAATACCTAGGCGGCTCCATTGGAGCTTGGTCAGCAGGTAGCTGGGCCAGCTGCCAGTGGTGTGCATTTCCCAGCCACTCTGCCACCCACTGCCCTACCACTGTGCGCCATGCGGCCCCTTCCTTCCCCCTGCAGCACTGCCTGTGGCACATGTGGCCCCTGATCCAGTTGCACCGCCACCTCCTCCTCCAGGCCACTCCTTGGTACAGTGGCTTCTGCCGCTGCTGCCAGGGGGGCTGGGACAACTCCAAGGTAAAAACTGGTGCAGCTGCTCCTGGACCTCCATGTCTTGGAGCTGCCAGCAAGCAGAGCGGCTGGCATGGAGCTAAACATGAGGCTCTGATGCAGGTAGCAGAGGAGGCCTTTTGCAATGGCAACTTCAAGCTGGTGGCTGAGATCTATAGCTCGCAGCTGGCTGAGCTGCCG
The DNA here is from genome assembly GCA_032595735.1 of Pelochelys cantorii. Taxonomy (NCBI): domain Eukaryota; kingdom Metazoa; phylum Chordata; order Testudines; family Trionychidae; genus Pelochelys; species Pelochelys cantorii. The sequence continues at coordinate 43,855,901 of CM064336.1, forward strand.
CAGCCCGAGTGAAGCCTCTGCCTGCACTAGAGACGCACTGGCCCAAGGCCCTGGAGGCCTACAGTGCCACTACCCAGCTGGCCTGCCTGCACTCAAGGAGCTGCAGAAGCTAGCCAAGAGCCTGGCACTGAGCCTGCACAAGAAGGAACTGTCAATGGGAGCAGTGGGGGTGGTGCTTAGAAGCAAGAGGGGTGCAAAGCCAGATAAGCGCCCCTCCTCATGCCCAGACCCCCACACACCCCAATCCCCCCCTCACTCACCTCCTGTCTTCCTGCCAAGACCCTGCACCCCCAGCTTGCTCCTACTCCTCCACTGCTCTTGCACCTGCCCTCCTGGCCACACACTGCACCCACCCTTGCTTCTGCACCCTTCCTTCCAGCCAGACACCCTACTCCCAGCCTGCTCCTTGCACCTCCTACCCAGATCTCGCACTCCCATCCCTATCCCACTCGCCGGCAGCCTTGTCCCGCTACTGAATCCCTCATTTTTGTCCCCGGCCTAGAGCCTAAGGGGGTCCACAAAATCCACTAACTCTGGAACCCCAGAAAAGTAAATCTGGCCTATGGGAAGCCATGAACCTCCATCCTCCCTGTCCCTTCTCCTCGCCCTGTGGGGCTGGAGTGCCAGAAGACTGAGGTGTCTCAGTTGGGGGGCCACATCAGTGAGGTTTGGGGGGTTTTAGGGGAGTTTTTTTGCTTCTCAATTGTGCAAAGAATTGTGGTTCCCAATTGATTTTGCTGTAGGTCAGTGACCCCAACCCAAAAATGGTTCCCCACCCCTGCCATAAAGAAAACACTGAAACATTTTGTGTTCAACATAAATCAATATTTTACTTTATTTAAAATGAAGTTTGATAAACTAACATGAGAAAGTTAAAACACTTAATCTGTTTAATAATGTAAATTAAACCATTCTCCCCAGTTACAGCACACAATTAGAATATAGAGATTCGGTAGATTACAAGCTTTCCAATGATGCCTTACAAAGAATGGTTACTTACCTCGTAACTGTGATTCTTTGAGATGCGTTGCTCATGTCCATTCCAATATAGGTGTGCGTGCGCAGCATGCACACGTCGTTGGAAGATTTTCCCTCAGCAGTACCCTTAGGGCCAGCAGGGAGCCCCCTGCAGTGGCACCAGTATATCAGTGCATATATACCCCTGCTGGCCCCCTCCCCACTCCTGTTCCTTCTTACCAGTACGCTACCAGCAGAGAAGGGGGGCGGGTGGGGATTTGGAATGGACATGAGCAACACATCTCAAAGAATCACAGTTACGAGGTAAGTAACCATTCTTTCTTCTTTGAGTGATTGCTCATGTGCATTCCAGTATAGGTGATTCCAGAGCAGAACCTAAGTAGGCAGGGGGCCAGAGAAAGAAATTGCCCCTGAGCTAAGGACCGCCCTATCTAGGGCAGCGTCCTCCCTTGCCTGCTGTGGAAGGGCATAATTGTTAGCAAACGTGTGGACCGAAGACCATGTGGCAGCCCTGCAGATGTCCGAGACGGGGACCTGCGCAGCAAAAGTGGTGGACGCCGCCATCGCCCTCGTGGAGTGCGCCCTGAGGGGCGGGGCTGGTGTGCCCGCTAAAGAGTAGCACTCTCTAATGCAAGCAGTAATCCATGAAGCAATCCTCTGAGTAGATACGGACTGACCTTTCATACGTTCCGCAATGGCTACAAAGAGCTGCTGTGACTTGCGGAATGGTTTAGTTCTGTCTAAATAAAGGCTAATGCCCTCCAAACACCTAACGTGTGCAGGACCTGTTCTTTCCCAGATGCATGCAGTTTAGGGAAGAAAACTGGGAGGAAAATATCTTGGGAAGTGTGAAAAGAGGAGACTACCTTCGGCAGAAAAGCCAGATGGAGGCGGAGTCTGACTTTATCTTTAAAACATACCATGTAAGGGGGATCACACATGAGCGCCCTAAGCTCGGATACCTGCCTCGCGGATGTGATTGCTACCAGGAGAGAAACCTTATATGACAGGTGGAGGAGCGAACACGTAGCCATTGGCTCAAATGGGGGTCCCATAAGCTTAGAGAGGACCAGGTTTAGATCCCACTGCGGGGTAGGGAGCCGTACATGTGGGTAGAGTCTATCCAGGCCTTTCAAAAATCTATTAACCATCAGGTTGGCGAACAGTGTTTTGCCCCCCTCCCCTGGGTGAAAGGCCGATATGGCTGCCAGGTGGACCTTAATGGATGAGGAGGACAGGTGCTGGAGCCTAAGATCTAGTAAATAGTCTAGAATCCTGGGAACTGGTACCCATCTTGGGTGTACCCCCTGTTGTGATGCCCAGGAACAGAACAGGTAAGTGGATCTAGTGGATGGTTTCCTGCTACCTAGCAGGACCTCCTGGACCCGCTGGGAGCTCCTGGGCCGCTAGCCACGGAGCTTCCACACTGTCAGGTGGAGGGACCGCAGGTCCGGGTGGTGCAGCCTGCCCGAATCCTGTGATATGAGGTCTGAGGCTAATAGGAGGGCCACAGGCCTCTCACACGAGAGGCTGTGGAGCGTCGAGTACCAATGTTGTCGCGGCCACGCTGGGGCAATTAGGATTAGTAGGGACCTGAATTCCCTTACCTTCAGCAAAACCCTGTTGACTAGAGGAAATGGTGGGAAGGTGTATAGCAGGCCCTGTGGCCAATGGAGAAGGAGAGCATCCCCTAGGGAACCCTGTCCCTGCCCCAGGAGGGAGCAATAGCGGGGACACTTGGCGTTCTGAGCTGTGGCAAACAGGTCCAGGTGGGGAAACCCCCACGCGTGGAAAATGGATTGGGCTATGTCCCAACGCAGGGACCACTCGTGACTCGCAAACAACCTGCTCAACCTGTCCGCCAGGACGTTCTGGGAGCCCGGGAGGTATGAGGTCGTCAGGTGGATATCCGCCCCGACGCAGAGCTCCCAGAGGTGGAGTGCCTCAGAGCACAGTGGGGGGAGCGGGTCCCACCCTGTTTGTTTATATATGCTACGGCTGTCATGTTGTCCAACAGAATGAGGACCAACTTGCCCCTCAAGTGGGGAAGGAAAACCGCACAGACATGCCGGATTGCCCTGAGCTCCCTGACATTGATATGTAGGGAGGCTTCGTGCAGGGACTACGTACCTTGAGTGTGCAGATCCCCGAGGTGGGCTCCCCAGCTTGTATCCAACGCATCCGTTACGAGCCAGAGTGACGGGGCTGGTCTGGAGAACGGGACTCCTGAACAGACCTCCTCTTGGTAGCGCAAGGAGGACACTCGTAGGGACGTTCAAAACCCTGTCCCAGGAGTGGGTGGTCGGCCTGTGCACGCGTGTGAGCCACATTTGCAGGGGACGCATGCGCAGTCTGGCATGTTGCACTACATAAGTGCAAGCGGCCATGAGGCCGAGCAGACGCATGCAAGTCCGAGCAGTAGTCATTGGGAAGCTCTGAAGCAACTTGACCTCCGCCTTCAGCGTGAGGAAGCGGGAGTTGGGTAAGGAGGCTCTCTGGGACCGGGAGTCCAGGGTGGCACCCACGAACTCTATTGTTTGAGGGGGGACTAAGGTGGACTTGTCTAGGTTTAACAGGAGACCTAGTTCTAGAAATAGGTCTCAGACCATGGCGATATGATTCCTTACCTGAGCGTCCGACCCCCCTCGGAGGAGCCAGTCATCCAAGTAAGGGAACTCTTGGACACTCCTTCTCCTGAGTTCTGCGGCCACTACCGCCATGCATTTGGTGAAGACCCGAGGGGCCGCAGAGATACCAAAAGGGAGGGCCGTAAATTGGTAGTGGTCCTGGCCCACCGTAAAACGCAGGGACCTGCAGTGGGAGGGGGCAATCGAGACGTGAAAATAGGTGACCTTTAGATAGAGGGTGGCGTACCAGTCTCCAGGTGCTAGGGAAGGGATAATAGCTGCCAGGGTCACCATTTTGAACTTCCTCTTCATGATGAAGCAATTCAGAGCCCTGAGGTCTAGGATCGGGTGAAGGGCCCCCTTTTGCTTTTGGGACTAGAAAGTACCATGAGTAAAAGCCCCTGCCCCGATGTTCGTGGGGGACGGGTTCCACGGGCCCCAGCTCGAGGAGGTGGCTCACTTCCTCCTGAAGTAGGGACTCGTGAGATGGGTCCCTGAAAAGGGACAGGGTAGGGGGCTGGCTGGGTGGGGGCAATAGGAAGGGAATGGAATAGCCCAATTCCACTATCTCCAGGACCCAGCGGTCTGATGTAATTGACCTCCAGGCCTGGATAAAGCAGAACAAATGGCCCTGGAAGGGGAATGGGGAGACTGGTATGAGGCCCTCGAGGGTCCTATCAAAGCCCCTGGCGGGGTCCAGGGGGCTTGTTGGAGGGCCCCTGGTTGGAATCAGAGGGTGGGCAGGAGTGACGGTGGCTGTTCCTGCTGTTATTGCCCCTGCCCCGGCAGCGTGTGAAATTGAACTGCGAGCCTTGAGGAGGCATCCTGGTAGCACTCCTACTCACGAAGGAACGCCTCTGTGTGGCCGAGGTGTGCAGGCCCAACGACTTGAGCGTGGCCCTTGTGTCTTTCAGCCCGTGGAGGCGCTGATCTGAAAAGAGCGAGGTACCCTCAAAGGGGAGGTCCTGGAGGGTGTTTTGGACCTCGGGTGGCACCCTGGAACCCTGCAGCCAGGAGCTGCGACACAGCACTACCCCCGAGGCAGCGTCGGCCACGTCGAGCGCTGCTTGAGGAGCCACTCAGGAGATCGTGCATCCCTCCTCTTGCAGGGCTTTAAATTCTGCTCGGGAGTCCCGGCGGAGCAAGTCCGTGAATTTGGCCATTGACACCCAGGTGTTATAGCCGTACTGGGAAAGGACCACCTGCTGGTTAGCAATCCAGTACTGGATGCCCCCAGAAGCATAGACCTTCCTGCCCAGTAAATCTGCCTTTTTGGCGTCTTTGCCCTTAGGGGTGACCGCTGGTCGCCCCTGCCTCTCCCTCTGGTTGACCGCCTGGACCACCATTGAGCCGGGGGCAGGGTGCGAGAAAAAGTATTCATTACCTTCTGGGGAACAAAGTAACTACGCTCGGCTCTCTTATCGGTGGGTGGAATGGAGGCCGGCGTTTGCCAGAGGGTGGTTGAGATCTTGGCAACGGTCTTATTTATAGGCAGTGCCACTCTAGAGGGGGTGTCGGCTTGTAGAATGTCGACAGTCGGGTCGGAGTCCTCGACCACCTTATCCGCCTGAACCCCTAGGTTTTGGGCCAGTCGGCGGAGGAGGTCCTGATGGGCCCTGGCATCCATAGAGGGCACAGGGGGCGCTGCGTCAGCCAGCGCTTCGTCCGGAGAGGAGGATGATGACCCCTTTGCAATGTCCCCCATGGGGACGTCCCTGTACTCTGGACCCTCAGAGGTGGTCACAGAGGGAGGAGGGGGACCGGGTTGGCTTGCCTGGCCAGTGCTCCCTGCCGGGCTTGAGAATGATTGGCCTGGGGGCAGGGAGTGTGTCGAGGTGGGAGACCAGACTAAGGGGGTAGCTGACGGGGGAACCCGAGGCCCTGAAACGGAGGAGGCTGGTCGGGGCGGCATGGAGCCCTGGCTCTGATGATAGGCCCAGGGAGTCCAGAAGGGCCATTGTCCAGATGGTTGGGGAGGCCAGGTTTGTTGCAGCAGCGGCACCGAGATTGACTCCCCCACTGCTGCTGGTGTGAAGGAGACCGGTGCCTGGAGTGGTACCGTGATCGGGACCGGTGCCGGGAGCGTGATCGGTGCTGGGAGCATGACCTGGAGCCCCTAGACGACCACGCAGATTCTGCGTCGGAGTCGGAAGAGTAATCTGACGCGGACCACGGAGGCGCCGACATTGAGTGTGGTGGAGCATGGCGGTACATAGTCTCAGGTTTGCCGGGATGCCGGGGCAGAGGAGGAGGAGGCATAACCAATGCCGGTTCCTCAGGCGGGGCAGGCGCCGTGGTGCCGGGGGCGCAGGGCTCGTCTGGTGCCGGTGTTGTCTGCTCATGCTGCTGCTCTCGGGGTGCCCGCGGCGAGTGGTGCCAGGAGTCCCTGTGCCATCTAGGCGGTGTCGCGGCAGGGAGAGGCGAGGGGGACGACTCGATGAGCACCCTAGCCGCCTCCAGGGTAGATGGGTCAAGAAGGGCCTCCGGGGAGCTATCACCCCTCCGCCGGGGTAGGTAATTGCCCGGCCTCGAAGGCCTGGGACATGGGCTATCAGGTGCCACGTGCCCCACCAAGGGGCGCACGGAGGGCGCGTGCCCAAGCAGGGACCAACCCGTCCGGCTGCCTCTTCCTAGGCGGTGCCGATGAGTGAGAGCGGCGCCTGGCCCTGTGCGGTGCCGGGGAAGGGCGGCACGTTGAGGCGTCCCGCACCGATGCCGGTGCACTGTCTGTGCTCAGTGCCGGGCCTGGTGCCGAGGCCGGTGCCGGCCGTAGAGCTGACTCCATTAAGAGTGCCCGGAGGCGAGACTTGTGCTCTCGCTTAGTCCTGGGTTTAAAAACCTTGCAGATTTTGCACACTGATGTTATGTGCGATTCTCCCAAGCACTTTAAACAAGAGGACTTGCAGCACTTCTTGCAGGGTGTGAAGCCCTGATGGCCGGGCATGCCTTGCCACAGGTGCGCGGAGCGCCGCAGCGGGGTGAAGAGGACAAACACAAGGAAGTCTTTAAAGTAAGTTCACAGGTACTTAACTGAAGCACAGAGATAAGCAATCAAGGAATTAGCAAGTGAAAGCACAACTCGAAGGGAGCTGAGGTTGTTCCAATGACCGTCACAGTGGTAAGAAGGAACTGGAGTGGGGAGGGGGCCAGCAGTGGTATATATGCACTGATATACTGGCGCCACTGCAGGGGGCTCCCTGCTGGCCCTAAGGGTACTGCTGAGGGAAAATCTTCCGACGAGGCGTGCACACTGCGCGCACACACCTGTATTGGAATGCACATGAGCAATCACTCGAAGAAGAAGAACTATTTGCATAAAGCATTTTTCAATTATGCATATTCATAAGCATATGTTCATAAGGAGGGTTCCATCACATAGGGATCTCCTGGACCTGGTATCTACATGCTAGTTCTCCAATGCAATGGAGCCTCTACTGAAAGCCAGTATCACAGTGCCCATTACAATCACTGCAAAATGTGCAAAACAGATAATACAAAAGGAGAAGGTGATAAACAAGGGTCTTTCAAGCAGGGGATGTTTAACTCTCTGTCTTGCTATATGTAGTTTGAGTATTGTATATTTCACTGTAAACATCTATTTACAGGCTGAGCAAAATGCTAACCAAGTGATTGCAATGTTTCCATGAGAGATTCTAGAAGGAAAAAGCACAGTCATCCTTTTTACAAGTAAAGACAATGGATTGCTGGAAATATATCTGGAGGTACACCCAGTTGTCCTTCACCCAGGGAATAAGCTGGTTCGTCCTATAAATGGAAAATCAGCTGATGTAGCTGTTTAACAATAGGAGAGAAAATTTGGGTGAGCTCATTTTTTTGGGATAAAATGTCTTGTTTAAGTTTAGGCTTTAAGTAAGAGTGTTATGGTTTTATTTTATGTTACCAATTGTTTGTATTAATTCTACTTGGTTCTTGTTTTTTAAATAAATTACTTCTAATTTTTACTATGAACATATGGGAAGCTATGTCTATACTGCAAGGCTTTTCCACAAGAGGAAATGCAAATGGAGTGCTCATTTGCATATATCATGCTCATATTTGCATTTCCTCAGGTGCAAAAGATTTTTGCGCAAAAAGAGCTGTGTAGATGGCACCTTTTTGTGCAAAAACCCCCTTTTGCGCAAGAGCCGTTCTTCCTGAAAAAATGAGGAAGAACGGCTCTTGCGCAAAAGGGGGTTTTTGCACAAAAAGGTGCCATCTACACAGCTCTTTTTGCGCAAAAACCTTTTGCACCAAAGGGATCCGAAGAGGAAATGCAAATACAAGCATGACATAGGCAAATGAGTGCTCCATTTGCATTTCCTCTTGTGGAAAAGCCTTGCAGTATAGACATAGCCTGAGTGTTGTACAGAGTAGTGATCCTGAGGTATAACTGGTAAGGAAATGTACTTCCTTTGGGAGTAGCGGATCTGGGAATTTGGTGGGACTCCAGTGGAATGGGACTCCAACAGGACTCTCAGAACGTTCAGCGACTGGAGTGTGCTTATTATTAACATGTACACCATAATATCTGAACACTTCCTGGGAGTGGATGACCTAATTTTCTTCCCTATTTCAACCTACGAATAATCAGAGACCTTTGTGCTACATTTAATAACCTTTAACTTTATCCCATGAGAAACACACTCATTATTATAAACTGATTTATTCTGTACTGAAGAAATTGGTACTCTTTTTTTCCTCAGGTCAGTGGTGGTAAGACTTGTATGCCAAAGGAAATGTTTATGCTGCTCTTTTGAACCCACTAACAAACTGACAGTGCAGGGTCACTAATCTTGGAGGCAACTTGCCAGACCAGGATGTGCAGCACTAAGAAAAGTGGGAGATTACAGGAGGGAAATTCAGCCCAAAATCAAATAAATAAAAAAAATAGAGTAGTTCCCTTCTATGATCATCCCAACATTCTTGAACAGCTGCCTCAGGGGAATGAGAGCCTCTTTGGTATCAATGAAGCTGTTTGGGACAAGGAAAGGACAGCTTCATGCGGCAATATCTCGGGCTCTTCTACCACAGCATCAGAAAAATTAAGTCATCATTAGGCCGAGTCAAAGTGAAGTAAAACAAAATCTAACCTCCAAATGTTAAAGCAGCTTTGCTTAGTAGCTTCTTCAGCATCTTCCTCCTATACCTGTAAATTTTAACTTCGAGGTTGTTTATTTTATTTTATTATTAAAAGGAAGTATAAAATGATGATAATGGGACTGGGGATAGAAGAAAGAAAATTAATAATGTTAAAATAGTTTCAATAATGAATACCAAAAACAGCTTTTAGAAAAACATTTACAACACAGGAAAGTAAACCTAAAATCAATGGCATCTGACGCGAGCCATGATGAAATTATGCATTAAGAAAAATGCACATAGAAAAACATGAAGATATACTTTGATCTGTCATGTTTTAAAGTAGCAGTATCAGATTTCTAGATAATAAGGGGTGACTACTTCTATGCTAAAAAAGGTATTTAGCCAAATAAACAAATGCTGTGTTTCCACTGTAAGGAAATATGTGTACCAAGGAAGCAACCTTTTCAACATAAAAGTAATTTAATACCCAAACTGCATGATAAGTGATCTCTATGGGAATGCACAGCTACTAAAATCTAAGTCCGTTTTTATTAAAATCATCAAGTCTGTTTATGTAAAAGAGGGCCTCTTTTAAACTGACCACAAAGAGGAAATTGTTGATAACAAAAACTGATACCTGCATTTAATTTCATGGTTTCTCTCGTTCCCTCGTACATGGTCAGTATCTCTAGTTGTAGGGTAGATCAATGGCGCCAATAGCCTCCATTGGCCTTTGGGCCAGGCATGAAGAAGCTGGCTCAAAGCTTCCAGAAGGGGATGGAGCAAAGGCGGAAGGGGTGGGGCCATGGGCAGCCAACCCATAGCACTGGCCCAGTATGTGGTTCCTCCCTTCCACCCTCAGAATCCTAGAACACTAGAACTGGAAGGGACCTTGAGAGGTCATCAAATCCAGTCCCCCTGCCCTCATGGCAGGACCAAGCATAGTCTAGATCAGGGGTAGGTAAAAGGGCCTCCACAAGCTGGATCCAGCCCGCCAAGTGGGTGGATCCAGCCCGCCAAGTGGGTGGATCCAGCCCACGGAGGCCCTGCCACTGCCCGGCCCCCAGGTCCTAATTGGCCTGGAGTCTGGGGAGCATGCAAAACCTCCCCCAGCCCTACCAGGAGCACGTGGCGCTTTTAAGCACTGCGCAGTGCTGGCAGAGCGGACAAGGCTTTGCGCACTCCCCCCGCCATGCCAGGAGCACGTGGTGCTTTTAAGCGCCTCGCACTGCTCGCAGGGTGGGGGCAGAGTGGAGAAGGCTTCGCGTGCTCCCCTGTCCCCAGGCCCTAATTGGCCTAGGAGCAGGGGAGCACGGGAAGTCTCCTCCCATGCCAGAGGCATGGGCACCTAGGGAGAATGTGGGGGGGGCAAAGACACTCACCCCCAGACCAATCACGGTTTTGGTGTGAGGAACCCGGAAGCATCTTGGCCCCACCCCTTCCACTTGATGCCCCACCCCTTCCTGTGTGGCCCGGGGCCACCTGAAAAAGTTCCAAAGTGGCCCCCGGCAAAAAATTATTGCCCACACCTGGGTCTAAATCATCCCTGATAAATATTTAAGAGCATGTTAGATAGACACCTACAGTGAAGGAGATTCCACAACCTCCCTAGGCAATTTATTCCAGTGTTTAACCATCCTGAGAGTTACGAAGTTTTTCCTAATGCCTTGCTTCAATTTATGCTCATTGCTTCTAGGCCTATCAGCAGCAGCCAAGGAGAGCAATTTTTCTTCCCCTCCTTCTTGTAACACCCTTTTAGATAATTGTAAACTGCTATCATGTCCCCTCTCAGTCTTCTCTTTTCTAAACTAAACAAGCCAATTCTTTCCCTGTTCCCTTATGTTTTCTAGACCTTTAATTGTTTTTGTTGCTCTCCTCCAATTTCTCCACATCTTTCTTGAAATGTGGTGCCCAGAACTGCACACAATACTTCAATTGAGCCTAATCAGCACAGAGTAGAGTAGAAGAACTACTTCTCATGTCTTGCTCACGACACACCTGTTAATGCATCCCAGAGTCATGTTTGCTTTTTTTGCAACAGTGTCATACTGTTCACTCATATTTAGCTTGTGGTCCATTATGACCCCTAAATCTCTTTCTGCAGTACTCCTTACTAGATAGTTGCTACCCATTCAGTATGTCTGAAACGGATTGTTCCTTCCTAAGTGGAGTACTTTCTATTTGTTCTTATTAAACTTCATCCTATTGACCTCAGACCATTTCTCTAGTTTGTCCAGATCATTTTGAATTTTGACCCTATCCTCCAAAGCACTTGCAACCCCTCCCAACTTGGTAACATCTGCAAACTTAATAAGTGTACTCTCTATGCCATCATCTAACTCATTGATGAAGATATTGAACAGAACCAACCCCAAAACAGACACCTGCGGAACCCGAGTTATTATGCCCTTCCAGCATGACTGTGAACCATTAATAACCACTCTCTGAGACAAAAAACAGGACTATGTAGCACTTTAAAGACTAACAAGATGGTTTATTATCTGATGAGCTTTCGTCTTGTTAGTCTTTAAAGTGCTACATAGTCCTGTTTTTTGTTTCAGCTACACCAGACTAACACGGCTGCATCTCTATCACCACTCTCTGAGAGTTATGCAGAATCCAGACAGTTATGCACTCACCATACAGTTGTCCCATCTAGGTTGTATTTCTCTAGTTTATTGATAAGAAGGTCACGTTAGACCATATCAAATGCTTTACTAAAGTCTAGGTTTTGTGACAGACCCAGACTTGTTGGCTGTCACACACTAATGGAGAGCAGGTATGCAGGGCACTGGATAAATAGTTTTATATTCTCTGAATAAACTCCCAGAGTCTACTGCCCCATAATTAAGGCAGGCAGGCAGGCAGGCACCTGAGGCTAATTAATAGCTGGCCTGAAGGAGCAGGCTAATCAAGCACCTGCAGCCAATTAAAGCCTGGAGTGCTGCTTTAAAAGGTTTCCCCCAGGTAAGGAAAGAGAAGAGGGACAGACCGAGAGGAGGAAATGTGTTTGCAGAGACATTTGTAGGTACCAGAAAAGGCAATAGGGGGAGCATTTGGGGAAGTGGCCCAGGGAAAAGGCTGCTGTCTCGGGGCTAGAGTGAAAACCCGAGCAGTTGCTGCTGCCTAGGATCCCTAGGCCAGAACCCAGAGTAGTGGGTGGGCAGGCCTGAGTTCTCCCCAACCTCCCCACACCACAGAAAGAACTAAATTTGGGAGAAGGAGGTCTAGGAGTATGGAGGGATCTCCCCCCTCCCCATTCACTGACTTTGCCAATGATGAAAATGGCTCAATAAGACGTAACCCTGATCTCTAGAGAAACACAAAAGGCAGCGTATAGGGTCACAGCAAGCCTCTGAGGCATACAGTAACCGCCTAAGGAGCACAGGACCCATGGGGCACAGCCAGAACTTTGCCACAGTATACCCACATCCACCACTTCTCCCTTACCCACAAGACTTGTTTTCCTATCAAACAAAGCTATCAGCTTGGTTTGACATGACTGGTCCTTTACAAATCCCTGCCAGCTATTATTTATCACCTTATTATCTTCCAGATATGTGCAGATGAAATCCTTAATTTACTTGCTCCGTTATCTTCTCTGGCATAGAAGTTAAGCACTGCACGGAGCACAAGGCACCTCCTCATGGCACTCCACAAACAATTTAAAGGGCCCACCTACCCCCAAACCCTTTTGAATTCCTGGGCAATTGTCCCCTTTACCTTTCCCTGTCAGTGGGCCTGTGATAGATGAACAGGAGATGAAAAAGCTACTTAGGTGGACAAATTTAGAATGAAATATCAGATTCCTTATTTTCAAAACAAATAAGATAATCTGATTCTCTTTCTTTTATAAAGCAAACTCCTAGAATTACCCATAGAATACCTCTGCAAAAACATACTAGAAGAAATAGAAAGAGAAAATTACTTTTTTTAAAACTACCACTGTATTGCTTAAACACTCAAGGGAATAGAGATGTGCTCTCAACAGTACAACAAGTTTATAAATCTAGCACTGGAGTTTCTGAAGAGAATATACACATTAAAAAGTTCTTGAGAACCTCACTAACATATCAGCTACCCTAAAGGAGTGAGTGATATACTGCATCAACAGAAGCTTCTGCAAGACAGAACTCTAAATCTTCAAAAGAAAAAAAAATCCACAGCCTCTTAAGACCTTGTAATATATTTCTGGAATATGAAGAATGAGTTTAGTGTAGAGAATGGAAATAAATTCCTGTAGCAAGTCTCAGTACACAAAACTTGACTGAATTAATAGCATTTCCATGGTGTGCCAAATTCTGACATGAATCATTGACTCTTCATATTGAGATACCCAGTCAAGATCACTAGGACTTACACTTCACAGCCTCAGAAATGTTGCCAAAGAAAGATTTTAAGCATATAATATAGGAAAACAATCCAGCAAAGAGGAGGCCTCACACAGACACATGAATTGTCTGGACCAGTGTTCCAGTAAGGTTCAACTCAGAATCACAGCAACTGATGTAATCCATTAGTCAAGTCAGGATGCCAGCTCTAGCATGAACACTAAGCAGTCTATTCAATATTACACAGTTATAAAAGGTAATTTTTACTTCATCCTACATGTAAATCTTTATCAAGAAACACCAGCAAAACAGACAAAAGTACCTAATTGTGAAAGATTCCCAATGCAAGAGCACTAAAAAGAGGCAGAAACAGACCTCATAAATCATTTTTCAAATAATTAAAAATATACCCTTCTTTATCTGTACATTTAAAGTATTTCAAAATATCTCAGATTAACTGTACAGCATCATGTTGTTCTAGGTATTTGTTCACTGAAGTTCAAAGGGAAAAGCCCCGTCCTATTGGCTTCCTAACATTGCCCAGAATCTATTTTTTTATATTTCACCATGAAACAGTCATGTAGAGATACAGTAGCAACTGACTTGTCAACTCTATGTAACCCAAGGAAAATCAGAAAATATTTAGGGAGGGGGAATCAGACCTGAGATTCCACATGACCTGGTGGTAAAACAGTACACAAACCATTGTGCATTCAGAAATAAAATACAAGCAACCCAGACTTACTTTGGGAGAGCAGGCTGTACACTTGTCAAATGCAAGGCTGACAGGAAGGACATTATCAAATCTTGATAAAAAGCCACGAATCTGGAAAGAAATAAAATGTACATTCATATCACATAATTATAACAAGTGTAATTTCCAAAATTCAAGCTGAGTTAGACATATTCAGCCAAGGGATGAACAAAATCCTCTACCTCTGCAAAATCAGGATAATGCTAATTTAATGGCCTCAATAGTCCATTCTATTAAATCTGTGCTGGTATAATATACAAATTGGTTGATTTTTCTACAGGAACGTGTAAAGATAGGACAACATAAGCACAATATTATTTAAATTAATAGAAGCACAGCACCACCTGCAGTTTGATCTTTTTGACTGTAATCAGTTAACATCAATAAAATAAAAAGCCATGTCAGAAGAAAAGGTTACTCACCTTTGCAACTGTTGTTCTTCAAAATGTGTTGCTCATATCTATTCAAATTAGATGTGTGCACTGCATGCACAACTTTTGGAAAAATTTTCCCTACCTGCTACCTGTCAGGTTGGCTGTGGAACCCCCTGGAGTGGTGCTGGTGCAACACCCTATATATTACCCTGCTGACTCAACCACTTCTCAATTCCTTCTGTGGTGGGCCCCTCCCGCCTGCCCTCTGAAGTCCAAGGCCCTCTGGCCTAAGTCTGCAACACAGTTTAAAGCTGGCCCTTTAAAACAAGGCCAAGGCCCTCCGGCCTGAGTCCATAACACAGTTCAGGGTTGTAGCGGGGACACACCCCAGGTAGGGGGACCCGGGCCCACCCTACTCCACCAGGTCCCGGCCCAGGGCCCTGTGAGCGACCGGGTAGCGGGTCACTCCCTTGGCGGGGCAATCCGGCCTAAATGCACCGAGGTTCTCTGTGCGGGAGAGGCGGCTCCCGCTCCTGCCCTGGGCCACTTCCTACCTGGTTCCCTGGGGTTCCTTCCCCTGTACTCGCCCAGCTTGCTGCGAGCTCCGGGCCGGCGTCTCCTCGGCAGGCAGTCCCTGGGTTGCACCAGCTCGCCTCCGCGTCCCCTCCGGCCTCTCCTGGAGTCCCTGGCAACAGCTGTGCAGGAGCCCCCTTCACCGGTCCTTCTCCTCTGGCTGTCTCTCCTGACTGAGTCCTTCCCCAGGCTTTTATAGTGGAGCTACAGCCCGGGCATGCTCGGTAGGGCTGTGGGGGAGGGGCCTCTGCAGCCAGATAACCCTGGCTGGGCCCTGCAGGTTCAGTGCGGGGCTGCCTCACCCTGTCACACCTTCTTGCCGTCTTTTCCAATGGTGGGCAAGGAAGGGTGGGTACAGAATAGATATCAGCAACACATCTTCAAGAACAACATTTACAAAGGAAAGTAACCATTTTTTCTTCTTCTAGTGCTTGCTCGTATGTATTCCAATTAGGTGTGTAGGTGCCACGTTCACAACTGTCAGAAAGTCTTTCCCTAGCTGCTATCCTTTGGGTTGGCTGTGGAGCACCCTGGACGGGGACTGGAATCATAGTCTAATTGACTTGAGAACCGTGGTTCCAAAAGCTGTGTCCTGCCATGACTGTTGCATGATGGTGTATGTTGTGGGGCATTACCCTTGTCCTTCTCCCAGGGGGGCTGCACCCCCTGGGCTTTTTGGGACCATGACTGACCCCACATATCCTGCAACACAACTGCGGTCATACATGTACACCCCTCCCACCAGGGCTATGTGTCCTAGCAGCCGAAGACCATAGTAAACACCCCTCTCACCAGGGCAGGGCGATCTAACAGCCGGAGTATCTAGGAAATGTCCCTCTCACCAGGATCATGTGACCTAGCAGCTGGAGTCTCTAGTCAATGCCCCTCTCACTGGAACAGTGTGGCCTAGCAGCAGGAGTCAATAATAAATGGGTGCTGGCCCACTGGCTCGGGGATTGAGGTGCTGATAGGGGGACCTGGGCTCTCCCTACTCCACCGGGTCCCAGCCCAGGGCCCTATTAGCAGGGCACAGTCCACTGTTTTCTCAGCGGGGAATCCCACCGCAACACAGGCTACTTCCACCATTCTCTGCTGTATTCTCTCCAGGGTCCTTCCTCCAGATCCTCTATAGTGCAGATGTCTAGCTGGCTGGTTTCCAGATCCAGTCCCTCTGGTGGTTCATCTGCAGGAGCTCAGGCAATACCTCCTTCCACCTCAGCAGCCAGCCCAGACTGAGTCTCCCTCCAGGCTTTTATACCTGGGCTATAGACTGAGCATGCCCGGCAGGGCTGCAGAGGCAGGGCTTCTTCAGCCAGGTGAGCCTGGTTAGGCTCAGTTTTCCCAGTGATGGGCTGGTACACCTCATAACAGCATAGTGTGATGTCAAGATATGTACCGACGACCAAATTGTGGCTCTGCAGATTTCCTGGATGGGTATATGAGCCAGGAATCTTGATGATGCTGCCTGTGCTTATGTGGAGTGCTCAGTAAGCCATGGTGGAAAGAACTTTGCCAGGTCATAACAAGTGTGGATGCACATGGTGATCCAGGAGAATATACGCTGCAACAAGACTGGCTGTCCCTTCACCCAATCAGCAACTGCTAGGAACATTTGCAATATTTTACAAAAAAGTTTGGTCCTTTTGATGCAAAATGCTAGTGCACGTCTCACATCATGGAACTGCAGGCATTATTCCCAGGCATTCTGATGAGGCTTACAGTAGAACATGGGAAGAAAGACATTTTGCCCAGTGTGGAAACTGGAAATCACCTTTGGGAGAAAAGCTGGACCTTGTCTTTGTGAAAGACTGTGTACAGAGGCTCCAAAGTTAAGGCATGACGTTTGGAGTCCCTGCAAGCCAAGGTGATGGCAACCAGAAAAGCCACCTTCCAGGACAGGTAAAGTAGAGAACACCTAGCTAATGACTCAAATGGTGGACCTGTGAGGGTAGCGAAGACAACGTTGAGGTCCCAAATAGGATCAGGATGACAGGCTGAAGGGTGGAGCCTATCCATCCTCTTCAGGAAGCACCATACCAGGACCTCGAGAAAACTGCATGGCCTGCTTCTCCTGAGTGAAAAAAGGAGATGGCCACCAGATGCACATGGAGCAAAGAGGTCACCTACCAGACCTTGCTGCTTTAGAGACATGAGGTCGTCAAGCACTTGCAAAATAGAGGTTGAAAGAGGGTCCAAGATGTGCTGCAGGCACTGGAACAAGAACTGTCTCCACTTTGCCAGGTACATGAGTCTGGTACAAGATTTCCGACTATGGAGGAGAACTCGCTCAGTCAGGTTCAGCCACAGAGCTGCCATCCTGTGAGGTGGAGCCTATGATCCTGTGTGAGCCCTGGAGCATTGGCATGCTCCAAGTCCCAGAGGACCCTGTCCCTGCTGATACAACACTTAATTGGCTAACGATTCACTATTATTAAACAAATCAACTACCTAGTTTGTTAGAATGGAGCTTTTGCAATGCAAGAGAACCAAAGTTCCAACAGCCGTCATTGGCCGTTAAGAAGGAACTGAGAAGTGGCTGGGCTGTTAATCAACTATTTGGACACTGCGATTCTTTGTATACAACTATTATTTCTCTATTATTTACTCAGTTTGCTTTCCCTCCTGAAGATTTAGCAATTAGACTGAAAGCTCTCTAGAGCAGTGACCATATTTTTATTCTGTGTTTATACAGTGCCTAATACAATGTGGTTGTAAGTCTATGACTGAGATTTCTAGGTGCCATTGCTATACAACTAATAAAATACATTAAAATAATAATGACTGAGTCAAAGTTTTAGAGAAGTTCTAATAACATTCTTATCATTCTTATCGTAGATGATCATTCTGCAACATATTCTTCTCTCTCTCAACACACAAAATATTGTTTGTGAGGTTGCATGAATTATTACATAATTCCATTTATTTTTAAACTGCCACATAGAGTCTACATTTTCATATTTGAAAAATGCTATATCTATAGATATCAGGTGAAATCTGAGTCCCATTGTAGTTCGTGACAATTCAAAGTGTAGCCAGAATCTCACTCATATTTTTAAAAAGATAACCTTCAGCATAAGATCTGAATATAGACTAATGACATAAATGGTAATGTTAAACTGTCAGCAGACAATCTAAAACAATAGCCCTCTGAGATGAGAACTACCCCATTCATCTCAGTGGGTATTATGATGGAAATTTAAATGTCATTAACCGTTTCACTACTGACAATTTTAAAAGAAACATACCTATTTTTCAGTGGCAGGTTGCAGAGAGTAGTTGGGTATTTGCTCTCAAAGGTCATCAGAATGGAGAACAGGGAATTCAAGCCCTCCCATTCCCAAAATTGAGTCAAGTCTGTTCCAGTCCCAAAGCAGGAGAGAATGGGTCTCCTCTTTCCTTCTCCAGTGCCAAAAGCCTCAGTTTGTTGTCCCCAATAGAGGAAAAACAGTTTCCACACTATTTCTGCTTCCTTTATCAGGCTGTCAAAGCCTCCAATTTTACCCAATATCTTCTGCAGCGATGGGGAGGTGGAATGCCCCTGATGGCCAGGGGCCAGGCCGGGGGCTGGGAGGGAGAGAAAACATCCCTGATGGCTGGGGGCAAGGGTAGGAGGGGAAAGAAAACATCCCTGGTTGCTGGGAGGGTCTGGAGGGAGATAAAATGTCCCTGGCAGCTGGGGAGGGGGAGGGGAGGGGAAGGGATATGCCAGATGGGAGCCTCCCACTCTGAGCTCCATAACCCTCATTCTCATACTCCTCTCCCACACATCCCCAAAACCCTGGGCCGTGAGCCAGATCCGGCATCTTGGCAGGCTGGATTTGGCCTGCAGATTGTATTTTGCATGGCCCTGTATTAGATCATTCCAATACCCAAGTAGAAGAAAGGATTATCTCTAACACTAACGTCCTTGCTTTATAATGTGTTCCAACATTATAGTAAGATCATTCTAATTATTTAACATGTTCTACACTGCATTAATATATACACATGATTATTACCTTACCCCATTTCTACTCTGGTATCTCTGAATGTCATTCCTACTATAGATGCTTCCAAAACGTTGGAAGATACTGACATTATTACAGCTTTCCACCATTATTATACTGGCCATTTTGAAAATCTGTTATGCTGAGAAACCCATAACACTGCCAAAGAGTACATTCGGCAGCATTGTTCCACTTTAATCAAAACTTTTTTTTTGCTATGTTCTTTGACTACAGTAACAATTCAATTAAATTAGCCACTTGTGACAATATAATTATTCATAATCAATAGTTTACCAAAAAAATGTGTCTCGTTGCTCAAACCACCTTTATATCAAACATATGTTGCAACTAGAGGAAGGCCAGATTTTAAGAAACAAAGTATACAGAAAAGGTCTGAACTGGCAATTCAGACCAATTGTACTCTTGATACTTTTGTGCAAAAAGCTTTGAACCCAACAGCATTCTTTCTCAAGAGGATCCATGCTCTCTTATTTTGGTGAGAAGTAACAGTAATAGATGGACAAAATATAGCATTAAGAAAAATAAAAAACCAATCCGAAAGAAGTGAGCAGATTTGGCAGAGTCAAAATCTGGTCTCATGTTCACATCAGTTGTTAGATGTTGGAGAGCTATATTAAAAACTACTGCAGATGGGGTATAGTTGAAAAGAAAAGAAAAACGTTTCAGACAAAAAAAAGATAAGTTCAACATAAAAATACTGTATTTCATACTGTAAAGACAAACATCATATTGACAACAGCTGGCCCCAAATGACTGCACAACAATTCATTTAGGATATCAATTTCATCAGACTTGCTTAGTCTAGACACTTTAACAAGGGACTGGCATAGGCTAAACAGTCTACTAAGAACTGAATCATAATTTCAAAGCCATAACTTCACATTAAATTACATAATGACCATATCTGATACTTTTTGAACAGTGAACTTTTTACAGCTGTAAGCAAATGAGGTCAGGGCAAACCAGATATCAGGCAATATAATCTATGAGAACTGAATTCGTCCTCAGAGGTTCCTGAATTCAGTTTTTTCTCAGCACCTCCTGGAACTGCCTAAATGCCTCTCAAAACATCTATTGCAAATAAAGCATAACTTTATTTCAGCTATTACAGGCCACACCAGCAAGCAACCAGCACACAAAAAATTGCACAAGAATAAGTGGGGGTATCAACACCTAACAGAGTAAACTCCCACTTTGGGGGGAAAAAAGCAGTCACCATCTGCTATGTTAACAATCCTAAGGCACACTGCTGCTCCAGCTGTGCCAGTGTACAACTTGGCTACGTCTACACTGCCCTCTCTTGCACAAGAAAATATGCAAATGAGGCAAAGCGGTGAATATTGCCGCGCCTCATTTCCATACTTAATGAACCACCATTTTTGCGCAAGGGGGTTTTGCGCAAAAAGGAGGTCTACACAGCTCCTTTTTGCGCAAAACCCCCCTCTTGCACAAGAGCCATTCTTCCTGAAAAAAGCAGCAGAACAGCTCTTGCGCAAGAGGTGGTTTTATCACAAAAACGAGCCGTGTAGATGGCTCCTTTTTGTGCAAAAGCCCCTTGTGCAAAATGGCGGCTCATTAAGTATGCAAATGAGGTGTGGCAATATTCACTGCTTCGCCTCATTTGCATATTTTCTTGCGCAAGAGTGGGTAGTGTAGATGTAGCCTTTCAGTGTAGCCACTCACCATAGACCTGGGAGTGGTTATACCACAGCTGTAGTTAATTGACGTCCCTGAGAGGGATGACAGACCAGACTGACAGAACAATTCTTCCATGGACCAAACCTTTCCACAGTGGGGGTTAAGCCAACTTGCCAACTTTGTTCAGAGGTGTGGATTTTTCACAGCTCTGAGAGATGTAGTGCAGTCAACTTAAGGTTTTAATTTAGACCTGCCCTAAAACTCAACAGGGCAGTCCCTCTGATGGTTTAAATTGCCAGTGCTCCAATGAAGTCAAATTCCATTGCAAATAGACATAACAAGGCTACATTTACAAATGAAAAATTAATCAGTACCATAGCAGTGATGTAGCTGCACTGCTACAGCACTTCAGTGAAGACACTACAGGTTGGACCTCCCTGATCCGGCACTCTTGGGATCTGACCCATTCTGAATGAAGGAGTTTGCTAGACCAGGGGCTCTCCTGCTGCTGTTGAGAATCTACCTTCCCCCAGAGGTGGCAGCTAGATTGTCAGAATTCTTCCATCAACCTCCTGCTGTCTACATCAAGGGATAGGTTGTCTTAACTACATTTCTGCATGGTGAGGATTCTTCATGCTCCTGAGAGATACAGCTATACTGATGTATCTTTTCTAATATGGGTCCGCCATTACACTGAGCAGCTACTGTGTCCATGTGGGTTATTTATGGCCTCCCAGGTTCTATTAGACTCTTATCTCAAAATTACTGCAATGGTACCCTGTGACTACTGGGCAGAGATCCTGCCAAAATCATTAGAAATATTTAAAAGTTTCATTAACTTTTCCTTTTTTGATATTACAAAGTACCTATATATTCTACCCCTTTCGCCACAGATGGAATTGAGGCTGGGGTTTGCCAGAGCACGTTGGTAGTATCGGTGTCCATTTTAATCAAAGGCAATGTCACCCTGGAATGATCCTCAGGGGCGAGGATGTCCACCATGGGATCAGATTCCTCTAATAATCTAACAGGCAGTAAGAAGGATGTGAGGGGGTGGATGTACATACGTGTGCTGCTACAGAGCTGTCACTCCATGGGGCTCCTTTGCCAGCCCAACGGGTACTGCTAAGGGAAAATTTTCTGACAATTGTGCATGCAGTACACACACCCTAAACTGAATTGACATGAGCAATCACTCAAAGAACTGTACGTAGCTTGAACTGACTGAGGACGTCCCCTTCAATTGCAACGTACTGGCTAATGCCAGATCCCAGTGGAGAGAAAAGATGGGTCAGGACAGGTGTTTTGCTTGATGGTCTGCCTAAAAATCACAGACAATATCTGACTTGCCCCTCTCCACTTTTAATGACAGAGTTGATTAAGTTTCATAAAGAGTTTTGTTAAGCAATCACTAGATCTGAAGTTCACTTATAATTAGGTCTAAGTGCTTAGACCTGCTGTGGGTCAGTGTTTCTGTGGAAGAGACAGCCCAGCCTGCACTACTAGTGAGGTCCCTTACTGAGAGCAGAATTCACTGAGAACTGAAACCTCAAGAGACCAACTTGCAGAGCTCACAGTGACAGGTGGCAGCAGAACAAGTTACTCACCCTGTGTAGTAACGGTGGTTCTTCGAGATGTGCCCCGTGGGTGCTCCACTCTAGGTGTCAGGTCCATCCCGGCGCCGCTGGTCAGAAGATTTCAGAGCCATCTTCGGCCGGTCTGTGCATGCCCCCTGCAGCGCGCGGCTTTTGCGCCTTTGATCACGAGCGCAGACCAGCCCCCCCGCCAGTTCCTCTCACCGCTCGGTCCCTGAAACGATAAATCAAAGGGAGAGACCCGGAGTGGGGAGGAGGGCGGGTCATGGAGCACCCACGGGGCACATCTCGAAGAACCACCGTTACTACACAGGGTGAGTAACTTGTTCTTCTTCTTCAAGTGGCCCTGTGGGTGCTCCACTCTAGGTGACTGTATAGCAGTAACTGGAACACCAGCGCTCCGGGTCAATTAATTATTGCCTGTAAAAGACAGGACTGCGGAAGCCACTGCATGGTCTGACGCCCATCGTTGCACTATGGCATAGTGTCTCATAAAAGAAGTACTTGAAGCCCACGTAGCGGCTCTACAAATATCCGCTCGGGGAACTCCCCTGGCAAAGGCCGTAGAAGTTGCTACTGCCCTAATCAAATGTGCCCGTGGATAAGAGGGCAACGGTCTGTTACGAATAGAGTGACACGTGGTTATGCAGAGGGAGATAAGCTTAGCTATGCGTTGAGTGGAAAGCGCTTGTCCTTTGGATCGCTGCGCTGTTGATACCAAAAGTTTATCTGTTCGGCGCCACTGTCTGGTTCTGTCTATGTAGAAGGCAAGGGCACGTCTAACATCCAGCGTATGAAGCACAGCCTCCTTATTTGAGGCATGCGGCTTTGGATAAAAAGAAGGAAGTACAATCGGTTCGTTGATGTGAAACAATGGGAGACCTTGGGAGTGAACGCTGGGTGCAATCGTAGCGTCACTGCTTCTTTGAAAACAACGTGAATGGGGGAGTCGACATCATCGCTGACTCTCAAATTTGTCAGAAAATTGTCACTGACTCTGCGCGCTGACGTAATTGCAAGCAGGAAAACGGTCTTCATAGTTAGCATCTGCAGCGCTACAGATGCCAGTGGTTCAAAGGGGGGAAACATAAGCGTTTCGAGTACTAAGTCCAAATTCCACGACGGTGGAGGAGGTCTCCGAGGTGGACTTATATTATTCAGACCCTTGAGGAATCGCTTGGTGGTCGGGTGTGAAAACAATGAGAAACCCTGTATCGGACAATGGAAAGCACTGATGGCCGATAGATGAACTCGAAGGGATGTCAAAGAGAGTTTCGAAGTCCGCAAGTGAAGCATGTACTCGAGGACCTGGTGTAACGGAGCAGACAGCGGTTGGACGTTGTTTTGGAGGCACCAAGACGAATATCTGCGCCATTTAGCCAGGTAAGTACGTCTTGTCGAATCTTTTCTACTGTGAATCAGAATGGACTTGACCTGCTGTGAGCAAAGGTTCTCATCTCGTTCGAGCCAGTCAGGAGCCACGCTGTCAGATGTAACGTCTCTAGCTTGGGATGTAGAAGAGAACCCCATTCTTGAGAGAAAAGGTTCTGGTGTAAAGGCAGAGGCCACGGAGGCCGTAGAGACATCCTGTGCAAGAATGGATACCAAGCTTGTCTGGGCCAAGCCGGTGCTATCAGTATCACCTCCGTGCTGCCTCCGTTCTGATCTTCTTCAGTGTTCTGGGAATGATAACTATCGGAGGAAACGCATACAGTAGTGATTTTTTCCAGTTGGTTAGTAGTGCATTGCCTAGGGATCCCTTGCCAATCCCTGCTCTGGAACAGAAAAGGCGACACTTCTTGTTGGAGGCCGTTGCAAACAGATCTACCAGGGGCGTACCCCATCTGCTGAAGACGTCCTGAATCACATCCTGCCTTATCTCCCACTCGTGATCAACGGGAAAGCGTCTGCTTAGGGAGTCGGCAATGACATTGGCTATGCCAGGTAAGTAGGATGCTGCTATGGTGATATTGTTCTTTATGCACCAGTTCCAGCACCATACCGCTTCTGTGCATAGGGAACGTGACCTTGCTCCGCCTTGTCTGTTTAGATAATACATTGCCGCCACGTTGTCCGTAAGCACTCTGACTGTCTTGCCTCTCAGGTGAGGGAGGAAGTGCTTGCATGCCAGGAATACGGCATGCAACTCCAGTCTGTTGATATGTAGACGCCTCTCGGCAGGAAACCAGCAACCCTGTATGCGTTCGTCGCCCATGCAGGCACCCCATCCGATGAGGGAGGTGTCCGATGTCAGCTGTACCGACGGAATCGGTCTGTGGAAAGGCATTCCCATCAAAATGTTTGATGCCTTGGTCCACCAGCGCAGAGACACGTGAACGTGGAGCGGAGGACAAACTTGCTTGTGAATGTCGTGTCTTCCCAGAACATACACAGTTGACAGCCAGTGTTGCAGGCTTCTGAGGTGGAGGCATGCGTGGGGAACGACAAACGTGGCTGCGGCCATGTGGCCCAGGAGACGCAGACAGGTATGTACTGAGACTACTGGGTCCTTGCCGAGTAGACTGACCAAGTCCTTTATTGCCTGGACTCTGTCCTTCAGTAGATAGGCTCTTGCCATCCTTGAGTCCAGAACTGCCCCTATGAACTGTATGTTCCGCGTTGGAGTGAGGGTCGATTTCGACTTGTTTACAATCAGTCCAAGTGAGTCGAACACTCGTCTGACCGTTGTGACCATGAGGGACGTTTCTTCCTGAGACGTACCCTTTATCAAACAGTCGTCCAGATAAGGGAATATGATGACTCGCAGTCGCCGGAGGTGCGCAGCAAAGACGGCGAGGGTCTTTGAAAATACCCGTGGAGCGGAAGCCAGTCCGAATGGGAGGACACGATATCGGAAATGCTCATTCTTTATGACAAAATTCAGGAATCTTCTGTGCGCAGGATGTATTGCTATATGAAAATAAGCATCCTGTAGGTCGAGGGCCACGAACCAATCATTGTTGTCCAGAGCTGGGATGATTGTAGTGAGCCTCACCATTTTGAATCGCTGTTCTCGAAGGTAGCGATTCAGCTGGCGCAGATCCAGAATAGGTCTCCATCCCCCTGTTTTCTTTTGCATTAGGAAATAACGCGAATAGAACCTTTTTCCTCTGAAACCCTCTGGGACCTTCTCTATCACTCCGATGGATAATAGGCGATAAGCCTCTTGTCGCAGAAGGTCCTCGTGAGATGGGTCCCTGAAAAGGGACGGGGATGGTGGGGTGGTAGGAGGGAGGGATGTGAAATGGGATGGTGAGACCGGATCTTATCACCTCCAATACCCATTTGTCTGTTGTTATAGCAACCCATTGATGGTAACAGAGTTGTAGTCTGTGATGAAAAATGGGCTTGGCATCTCTGGCAACAACTGGGGTGTTCAACGCGCCCTCGACATGGAAGTCAAACCTGCTGTTTGGGCATCCTGGCACTGTTCGCACTAGCCGGGTGAGGACGTCTGTGCTGTGGCCTCTGCTTAGAATGACCTTTATCATAAGGACAGTTTTGCTGTCTCCGGAATTGATAGTCATAACGTTTTTGGAACAGAAAATATCGTCTGCGGCAGAAAGGTGGGACGTACATTCCGAGAGTACGTAAGGTTGTTCGCGAGTCCTTCACCGTATGGAGTATGTCATTCGTTTTTTCCGCAAAGAGCTTAATCCTATCGAATGGGAGATCCTCCACCTTGGATTGTAGCTCTCTGGGTACTGCAGCCGTTGTTAGCCATGAGGCCCTTCGCATGGATACTGCCGTAGCTACTGTTCGCACCACTGTGTCAGCCATGTCACTGGCAATCTGCAGACCTGGCACACGCATAACCCCCTTGAATTATCTCACGGAGGAGAACCCTATCGGCCTCGGAGATTCGTTGAGCAATTTCCGTCAATCTTGCAATGTTATCGAAGCTATGATTGGACAAGAGCGCCGCATAATTAGCGATACGCAGGAGAAGCGTGGATGAAGAATACACCTTCCGTCCAAAAATGTCTAGCTTTTTTGCATCCTTGTCAGCTGCTGAATTTCTGACCTGTGGGCTCTTTGCTCTCTGCAAAGCTGCCTCCACCACCAGTGAATTGGGCTGGGGGTGCATGAACAGGAACTCTGCCCCTTTGGCTGCTACGAAATATCTTTTCTCAGCCCTTTTACACGATGGGGTAACTGAAGCTGGCGTGTTCCAGATCTCCGAAGCCGACTCTAGAATTGCCTCGTCTAGTGGTAAGGCCGCTCTGGACTGATGCCTCGGGTGCAAATTCTTCCACAACTTATGTTGTTTCGCCTGCATGTCCATTAGTTGAACTTCCTGCGACTGTGCCACCCTCTTGAATAGGTCTTGGAATTCACAGGCATCGTCCGGTGGTGAAGGATCCGCCACGAAAACTGCGTCATCTGGGGAGGACGATTGAACATCCCCAGGGGAAGCTGCAGGTGTGTGCTCGTCCGTATCCGAAATTTGGCCCTCCTCCGGATCAGAAAGGACTGATACTGAGGGGGCCGTGGGAAGCGGCGGCCTCGGTGACTGAGGTCTTTGATACTCTGGAGCATGTGATGAAGACCGTCTGTGATAAGACTGATGGCAACAACAAGAGTGGGAATGGGAGTGTGATCTGCCCTTCCTCGTAGGGGCATGATAACTCCTGTGAGCGTGACAATCATAGTCAGGAGATGATCTCCTTGATGAATATCTGCTGCCATGCCTGCGCCGATATGATCTGGGAGGAGAGTACGTCGGCGAGCAAGATCTATGTGGAGAGACATGATCATATCTGTAGGAATAATTCGAGCATGAGCGTCTATGAGAATTGCTATGTGCAGAGGAATAAGCCCCCCTGTCTGAGTGACATGCAGGTGGGGAAGGCTCAGGCGAGAAGTACGGTGAAGGCGACCTGGAATGATTTCTAGGTGCTGATTTCCTTGCTGCCTTCGGAGGAATAGCTGCCCGGGGCTCCGGTGCAGCTGTCAGGTCTCCCGCTGAGTTGCCACGGTTACCCTCAGCACGCACCAGCTGAGAGTGTCCTGGAGGCAGAGAGGCTGATTGTAATCTCGGTGCCGATGAGTGGGAGGACTGAGCCGCTCTCGGCACCAAGTGCATGATCTCACATGGCACCCGGGGCGCTCTGGGGGAATTGCCCTCTTGCGGTGCCGGCTGCCTTGTCGGCACCGTCTCTACAGCACGGTGAGCCGTGGTCTCCCGGTGCCGCCGTCTCTTCTCTGGAGCGGCCGGTGCTCACTCCTCTGGAGGGGTCGGGGGTGCCCTCAGCGGTGCAGACTCCGGTGCCGCTCCGACTCGTCCCACTGCTGCAGGGACGGTTCCCTGTCAGGCAGCATCGTTGGTGGCATTAGTGGCATGGCCAGCTTATCCCCCGAAGGGGTTCTGGCTCGCGTATGCTCCCTATAAGTAGGGGAAGCTGCTGAAGGAGCCGAAGCCATGCGCGGCTTGGATGATTCTGCCACAGACCGGGAAAGTGATTTAGATGCCAGTCGAGTGCCTACTGCTGCTGTGTCTGACTTGTCCTGACTCACCCGTGGCAGGGGGACGGCAGGGAGGGAGCGGGCGGGAGAAGCCTGTTTCTTTTAGGCACTTCTGATGATAGCGCTCTTCTCTTTGGAGCAGTTATTTGCTCCTGTGAAGTTTGTACAGGCTGAAGAGCCTTGTCGCAAAGAAGAAGCTTGAGCCGGAGATCCCTGTCTCTGCGCGCCCGAGGGGTTAATTTCGAGCAATGAGCGCATTTTTGGGGCACATGGGACTCCCCCAAACAACGGACACAGACTGCGTGACCGTCTGAGGCTGGCATAGCCTCTTTGCACTGAGAACACCGTTTGAATCCTGGTGTCCCAGGCATGATGAAATTGACTAGGTAAACTACCGCACTGGCAGAAATTGACTAGAATGACGTCTTTCTCTTTTTTTTTTTCAAAACTAAACTAACTAACAGGAAACTAACTACTGAACAAAGATTAACTATTTTACAATTCTTTCTGACAGGATTTGCTCTGTGTCTGAGGAGATCGCAAAGCTCCGCCAGCAACCGAGAACGGTTGAGAGGAACTGGCGGGGGGGCTGGTCTGTGCTCGTGATCAAAGGCACGAAAGCCGCACGCTGCAGGGGGCATGCGCAGACCAGCCGAAGATGGCTCTGAAATCTTCCAACCAGCGACGCCGGGATGGACCCGACACCTAGAGTGGAGCACCCACGGGGCCACTCGAAGAAGAAGGTGACAGTGCAGGGCCATTGGCAACAGAATGGTGAATCATGACACAATGAACAACAGTGGCCAAGTGAGTGGTGAATGGCTAGCAGCTGGAGGAGTGAGGAAGTTGCCTTCTCTAGTCTCCCTGCCCCACCCCACCCCCACGCCCCATATGGGAAGTGAACTCACATTAAGCCAACTCTGAACTTGGAGTCTTCACTGACCTAGGACAACAACTGAGAGTGGAATGTGATGGAGGAAAAACATGAGGGGCACGTTAAAGGAACATTTGTTTGTCAGACTATACTTTAGTGACTTTGTTCCAGAATGGTAGGAAAAGAGGAGGTTACTTACCTCAATAGTAGGAAAAGAGGAAGTTACTTACCTCAATAGTAACTGACGTTCCTCGAGATGAGTATCCCCGTGGGTGCTCCACAATAGGTTGGTGTGCCGCTGCCAACCCTCAGAGTGGAGATTGTGTAGCAGTGTTCCTGTGGCTGTGCACGTGCACACCAACAGCCATGCACTATTAGGCTGCAGGCATCGTGCATGCGCAAGCCCCTCTTCCCCACGCCTCAGTTCTTTCTCTACCCCAAAATGATGGCTTGAGAAGGCCAGGATCCTGAAGTAGAGGGGAGGAAGGGAAGGTTGTGGAGCACCCACAGGGACACTCATCTCGAAGAACATCAGTTACTATTGAGGTAAGTAACCTCCTCTTCGAGAGAAAGAGAGATGTCCCCATGGATACTCCACATTAGGTGACTACAAAGCAATTTCCCTTTAGGGAGGTAGGGACTTCGGATCTGGCAGAAAAGCAGTGGAAAGAACTGCCCAGACAGTTTCAGGTTGGAAAAAAAAGTCCCTATGTAAGTGCATAGTGCTTTGCAAATGTGCAGTCAGAGGACCACGTGGCAACTGCGCAGATGTCTCTTATGCGTACTTTACAGAGGAATGCTATCGAGGTAGCCATGGCTCTGGTTGAGTGTGCCCTTATGCTCACTGGAGATAGCACGTCTGACTGTGTGCAGCAAAGTTTGATGCAAGCTGAGATCCAATGGGAGAGTCTCTGTGATGAGACAGCCCGGCCCTTATTGTGCTTTTCTATTGAAACAAATAGTCTGGGGGGACACTCGGAATGGTCTTGTTCGCTGCAGGTAAAAAGAGAGCGCTCTGTGCAGGGTCAAGAGTATGCATTTTCATCTCGAAAGAGTTGGCGTGTGGTTTGGGGAAGAAGGTGGGAAGGTATACGGTCTGGTTGATGTGGAAGGATGCGTGTACTTTGGGGAGGAATTTGGGATGGATACATAACGTAACCTTGTCTTTAAAAAAGGTTGTGTATGAAGGATCTGCCATTAGGGCTGAGATCTCTCCTAGCCGTCTGGCTGAGGTAATAGCTATGAGGAAAAACAGTTTTCATGGGCAAGTGTAATAATGAGGTGGTTGCCATTAGTTCGACAGGTGATCTACTTAGAGCATTCAATACTAAATGATGCACTGATATCTGGATAAAGTGCCTGCAGGCCCTTTAAGAACCTCTTGGTGAGTGGATGAGCAAATATGGACGAGTCGTCTACCTTAGAGTGGAATGTAGTAATAGCCGCAAGGTGAACTTTAATGGAGCTTATTGAGAGGACCGCTTGTTTAACGTGCAGAAGATAGTGGAGGATGGTAGGTAAGGAGGATGTTGAAAGAGCCAAATAGTGATGAGCACACCACATTGAGAAACTTTTCCATTTCTGAAGGTAAGTCTTGCGGGTGCTCTGCACCCTACTGTGTAGAAGGACTGTTCGTACTTGCTGTGAGCAGGTCAACTCTAGGTCAGAGTGCCATCGAGGAGCCACACCTTCAGTTGTAGTGAGTGGAGGCTCGGATGGCTGTCATGGAAGCCTGGGTGAAGACGGCGATCCCTCACGCAACGTAAATGGATCGGTGGGGCACAGGACATTACCACTAGGCAGGAAAAAACCATGGCTGTCATGGCCATGCCAGTGCTATAAGTATGAGATGAGCCCTGTCCCTCCTTGTCTTGTGAACTACTCTGTTCAATAGGGGTATTGGAGGAAACGTGTAGAATAGGTGAGATATTCATGCAATGAGGAAGGCATCTCCCATTGATCCCTTGCCTATTCCCACCCTGGAGAAGAATAAGAGGCTTTGGCTGTTAGACTGCTGTCATGGCTCCTTCCTCACTCTGGCACGATAAATGCAGAAGTGAGAGCCACCAAAAGTACCCCAAAACCTTATCTACCAGGCTTTGGTATAAAACTTCCCCCCAAAATCTTAACAACCTAGATTTTGGGAATAAAACGCCGCTGCCACCACCCAAATATTAATAAAGCAACCAGGGAGAGACTACTTGGGAAATCTCACCCCTAAAGTACAAACCAGGACACAAAAATTAACCAATACCAGGTTAATAAAAAGAAAAGAGAAAGAACTTTTATTATCACCACAATATTCCTGTTGCAAGCATAATGACTAGATGGAACAGTAACAAACTAATATACTCATGGAAGAGAAATTTACCATGGGCCAGGAACTTACAAAGGAGAGCAAAACCCATTTTTAAATGCACAGACCAGATCCCATTTCCCAAACCATAAAACAATAAAAGCTAACGGATTTATCTAAACTTTATCCTACTTACAGACTGTGAAGAGTATTTTCTTCGAGGGAGACATCCTGTCCCCTTCAATAGCTGGAGAGAAACTGCCCTAAAGACAAAGGAGGGAAAAACCCAAAAATTCTTTTGTCCCAGTTTGAAATTCCTACCTAAATTTCTATTGGCTGCCTGCCACCTGGTTTAGGTAAGGGACATATTTAACCCCTTAGTCCCCAGGATGCTGGCTAACCCTCATGATCATGACAACTGCGTGGCAAACAGGTCTATGGTAGGGTGACCCCACAGGTGGAAGATGTCCATCAATATGTGAGGGTTCATTTGCCACTCATGTTGGACCAGGAGGGCTCTGCTGAGTGCATCTGCTGTTGTATTCAGGGCATCTGAAAGATGCACTGTTATGATAATTGCATTGTATTTCGGGCACCAGTTGCAAAGTGCTATGGCCTCTGTGCAAAGTGCTCAGGCTCCGCCATGACGATTTATGTAAAACATTGCTGCAATGTTGTCTATGTACAGTCTGATGTGTCTTTTGGCGACAAATGGGAGGAATTTGACACGTGCATTCCTGACTGCCCACAGTTCTAGGACGTTTATGTGCAAGTTCTTGTTGGTGCTGGACCGCAGGCCCTGGCAGGTATGATGTCATAAGTGGGCGCTCCATCCCATATAAGATGCATCTGTCGTCATGGAGACAGATAGCTCTGGTGGGGGACTCCAGAACCAAGGTTCCATGGGCTCAGCTACCAGCATAAGGATTCCTTTGCTATCTCTGGAAGGGCTAGGGATTTGGATAGTGGATGGACATTGGATTTGTACACCTGTCCTAACCAGCTCTGTAAATATCTCATGTGCAGATGCACATTACTGACTATGAAGTTGCACGCTGCCATGTGCCCCACCAGCCAAAGGAGTTTGAGTGCTGTTGTGCAGGGGCTGGATTATAAGGTATTTACAGAGGCCACAATTTTTTAGAAATGGTCTGTAGGCAAGGATGCAGTGGTCACTGTCAAATCGAGTCATGCTCCCATAAGCTGTGTTTTGTGTAGGAGAGAGCATAGATTTAGTTTCATTCACCTGAAGGCCCTGGTGTCAGAAGAGGTGTCTTGTGACCAACAGAGAACGTCAGGAATTATGTGAGCACGGCTTGGGGAGGCAGTCGTCTAAGTAAGGAAAATACGAAACTCTTTGTTTCCTCAGGTACGCTGTGACAACCACCAGCGCCTTTGAGAAGACCCTCAGGGCCAGAGAGAGTCTGAATGGAAGCACTTTGTATTGGTAATGTTGAGAATCTACAACAAAATGAAGAAAAAGAAAAAACGCCTGTGAGTAGGGTGGATGGCAACATGAAAGTATGCATCTTGCACATCGAGGGCGGAGAGCCAATCATCCTGTTTCAACGCCAGTAATATGGTAGCAAGCGTTACCATCTTGAATTTTGTTTCTGAACTAATTTATTGAGGGCTCGAAGGTCCAGAATGGGTCTCCAGCCCTCCGACCTTTTTTTCAGTCAAGAAATAATGGGAGTAGAACCCCTTACCTCTAAACTGTGTGGGAACTGGTTCAATCGCCCCTATGTGTAAGAGGTGCTCTACTTCTTGTTGAAGAAGGGTCTCGTGATAGTGGTCCCTGAAAAGGGACAAAGAAGGGGAGGGGTACAAATGGGGTATGGACACAAAGAGAATAAGGTAGCATTTTCCTATTATCTGCAGGAGCCATCTATCAGAGGTTATATGTTGCCAGTTCTTGAAGAAGGGTAACAATCGATACTGGAAGAGATTTGCTTGCGTTGATGGTGTTGCAATAGGTGAGAGGCTCTCCAGAGCCTCTGGACTGCTTCGACTGTTGGGAATTGGTAGAGGAAGGGCGTCGTCATTGGTTTCTGCCTCTGCCTTTGTTTTGTTGCTGCTGGTCTTGTCCATTGTGGTATTGTGCATATGGGGGGTATCGAGGTCTCGGGAAGGGCTGATACCTATATTGCCTTCTTCTAGGTACTTGGCTGTGGATCCCCAAAGACCAAAGCGTCACTCTGGAATCTTTCATGGAGTGGAGAATTTTGTTGGTGATAGCTGCAAACAACTTCTGGCCATCGAAAGACAGATCTTCTACTGTAGATTGAATCTCCCTGGGGAATGGAGTAAAGCTAAACCATGATGTCCTCCTCATTAGGGATGTTAAATATGGTTAACTGAATAGTCGATTAACCTCATGAATTCTTATCGGTTAGTCGACTATTCTATTGTCTGGGGGGGAGGAGTCTGAGCTCCCGGACCCAGCACGAGTCGGAACTGAGCTGGCTGCCTACCCTCCTGATTCCTAATACACTTTAAATGTAGAGCTGCAGTGGGGGTAGGTCCAGGACCCAGTGCATACCGGGACTGAGCTGGGCTGCTGGTCAGCCTGCTAAAAAAAATTTACTGGCAAGGGGTGGGAGGGAAATGCATGTAGTCTATAGCATTAACCTATAAGCTTTTGCTTATCGGTTAATCGACTATACTATTACATCCCTACTCATTACTATGACTGTTGCTGTAGAATGTGCAGCTGTGTCAGCAGCGTCTAAGGTGGCCTGTAATGCTGATTTTACAATCGTGTGATTTCTGTAATCATATTTGTTCAATACAACTGTGCAATTTGAAATTGTAAAGTAGAAGGTGTATATATATCTCGTGCAGGAATGCATGGAGCTTTTTGCTATTGTGGTCCGATGGGGTATACCGGTATTGTTGCTGCTTGGATTTTAGTTGTGCAGCTTCCACCATAAGGGAATTTGGTGCTGGGTGAGAAAAAGAAATTCAGAACCCTTGGGTGGGACACAATATTTCTTAGCGGTTCTCTTAGCCATCGAAGAGATTGACGCTGGAGTTTGCCACACCATCTTTGCCGGTTGCATTATTGCTGGATTAATTGACAATGGTATTTATGATGGTGGTACTGAGTACAGTTTGTCTGTTAGCTCGTGCTGATTTTCCGCAGCCACATGGAGAGGAATGTTTAATTCCAAAGCTACATGTTTAAAAATGTCATGGAAATGTGCAGAATCATCTGAAGTCATTGAAGCTGGGGCCAGAGACCCTCCCTCCAATGGAGGGTGGTTATTTGGGCTAGAAGGGGGTACTGCCTCCTGTGTGAGTGGATCCCCTTCGTGTATTTGTTTGGAGGGAGAATACTGCACTGTGTCATTTCTGGCCATGCTGATGTTTGTGATATTGCCATTTATACCAGTATTGGCAGTAGGGGTAAGGCTTAGGTGGAGGTACCCAGGAATTGCCATAACATGAAGGCATAGTCCCAATCTGGAAGAGTAAATACTCTGAGCTATGTAAGGAGAATTCTCTGGCGAAAAAGAAACCATAGAGAAGTCGTCATCAGATTCTGATGAAATTTTTTTTCCCAGAGTGATTTGTGTGATGTGAACATAGCAGAGTGCTCAGCTTGTAAAAAATGGTGACGTAAAAGTAGATGAGACTAAAAGTTTCTGTGTCGAGCATAATGCCCAACAGGTGCTATCGGTGTCATAGTGGAAGGCACAGAGGCTGAGGCACTGAATCATGGCTCGGTGTCGAGGGCAGTTGTGGTGGCAGCTGAGGCACCTGTTAACGTGATCGGCACCGTGCTCTCATGCTGCATCGGCAAGACTGTATCATTGCCAGATGGGGCTGCAGCTAATGAGGCAGGCAACTTGAAGCCCGTTCCCTCAGAGCACAATTTAGCGCATGCATGCTGGTCATCTCCGTTGGGGGCTCCAAAGACGCCAGCGATGTCATAAGTTCTGTGGTGCGGTGCCGGTACCGCTCTCGGCACCAGCCCTGAGGGAGACAGCTGCTTGGTGCCGTAGCCCCCTAAGGTGCTGAAGAGGCTCGCTTTTTTGGGGGAGTGGAGGGGCGGGCTTTCTGGATCCCCACTGTTTAAGTTCCTCGGGGTGCTGACCTGGACCAGAGGCTGGTGTCAGCAAGTTTTCCAATAAAAATAACTGAAGCTGGAGTTCTCTGTTGTTCTGCGCCCACATTTTAGCTTTGCACAATGAGGGCACATTTCTGAGCATTATGCTGCTCTCCGAGGCAGCGGATGCATTGTGAGAGACCATCTGATATCAGGATAGGCTCTATACATGAGGTGCAGCACTTAAACCCCAGTGAGCCAGGCATACCTGTAGAAACAGTCAGAGACTGCAGGAAGGGATTAACTAGGACAAAAAGAAAAAAAAACCCTTATACTAATCTAGATTTTTTTTAACTAACGAAATAATTGACTAATTAAGTATTTAAACTCACTAAGTAACTACTATGATGAATTTTACTGGTTTTAAGAAGTACAGTAATCTAGACATGAAGCAGCTAGGGAGCACTGCTGAGTCCATCTGTAGCTGGAGGCAGTAGAGAAGGAACTGAAGAGTAGGGGAGGGGAGCTCGTGCATGAGCTATGCCTGCTGCCTAACAGTGCACAATTGCTAGTGTGCGCGGCCCCAGGGACACTGCTACAAAACCTCTGCTCTGAGGCTCGGTGGCAGTAGACCAACCTAATGTGGATCACCCATGGGGACATCTCTTGAAGAAGAACATATTGTTTCCTAGTAAACCAAAATTTTTCAGATACATTATTTGCTAAGTTTCAGAGGGGTAGCGGTGTTAATCTATCTGTACCTGCAACAACGAGGAGTCCTGTGCACCTTAAAAACTAACAGATTTATTTGGGTATGAGCTTATGTGGGTAAAAACCATTTTGTCAACCTTTGCCAATGTTCTTATCTCACATCATTGCTATCTTGAGAGGTTTTTATATCCAGGAGTTTCTGCACTAAACATATACTTTTTTTTTTTTTTTTTTTTTTACACAAAGAATAGGGTCAGACCAATGGTCCATCTAGTCTAGGCTTCTAAGAGAGGTGTGTACCAGGAGCATCAGAGGGCGAGAGAATGAACAGCACAGGCAATGATCAAGTTAGCCATTCCATACTCTCTAGTCCCAGCTTCTGATGAACAGAGGCTAGGGACACTCAGAATTTGGTGTTGCTTCCCCTGCCCATTCTAGCTAATGGCAGTTGATGGACCTGTCCTCCAGCAATGTATCATCTACTTTTAAAAACCCTGTTATTATTTGGCCTTCACAGCATCCCCGACAAAGAGTTCAACAGACTGACTGTACGTTGTGTAAAAAAAAATACTTTCTTTGGGTTTTTTAAATTTGCTGCTTATTAATTTCATATGGTGGTGCCTAGTTCTTGCGTTATGTGAAGGATTAAATAATCATTTCCTTATTCGCTTTCTTTAAATCATTCAATATTTTATAGTCTATCATATCCCAATTGAGTTCTCTCTTTTCCAAGCTGAAAAGTCCCAGTCATTTAAATCTCTCCGCCTGTTTCACATCCCTACACATTTTAGTAGATCTTCTCTGAACCTTTTACAATTTCAACATATTATTTGGAGATGAGGCAACCAGACTATACACAGTTTTCAAGATGTGGGCATATCATGGATTTATATAGGGGCTTTATGATATTTTCTATCTTATCTATCTCTTTTCTAATGGTTCTTAACATACTGTTAAGCTTTTTTAACTGCTGATGCACATTGAGTGGGTATTTTCCTTGACGACTCCAACATCTATCTCTTTCTTGAGTGTAAGCTAATTTAGGCCCCAGCGTTTTGTATGCATAATTGAGATGTGTTCCAATGTGCATAGCTTTGCATTTATCATACGGCCCACCTTCATGCTCCCAGTCTCACCCTTCATTGGCTCTGATACACCTTCCCCCTATTTTCAATTCCTGGAGAAAACACTGTTGCGCATCTCTCTCAACCACAGCCCAGTGCACAAGGCAATCACCTTCTCTTCTTTCAACCCCCTTCTTCCAGATCTCAAACCTATGTTAACTAAGAAAGAAACATATCATGCTCTGATCATAAAACTGTATTTAAAATCCATAATCACCTGCCTAGCCCATACAACAGAACCATGTTCTGGGCTTTTTTATCTATCTACTTAGATCACATGGTCCTGGGACCAGGCACTACCTATTCTTCTGTGTTTTGAACTCCACTGGGGTTTAACAAATAAACAATTGTGATGCCTGACATGACAAGAAATTCAGACTATATGCTGAGTTTATCCTGAGCTCATCCTCTTGTAATACAGGCTTCCCCAAACACAGGGTACTTATACAGTCTATGGCCAAATTCTGTCTTTAGGTGTACTTTGATGGATTTCCTCTCAGTGCAGAAGGTGGTCCAATCACTATTTACAGTTTTAAGGAGAATATTTCAATCACAATTCTGAATTGTATGGCTTATTATTGCAATTAACAGCTGATATACATTATCTTAAATTATAGTTATTTGCCACTACACATTACTTATTATTTTTATTTTCTGTTTAAAATAGCTACATATCAATCAAGTATTCTTTTCTTGTATTAAACTTAATTTTGGTTATATTATCAGCTTTGTTTCATGCCAGGCATCACACACGGATGGTGTGGAATTCAGCATAACTGAAAATCAGATTGTAGGAGTCTCAAACTGGGCTCCCAAAAATTGAGGACCAAACTCATAAGAACATAAGAATGGCCATACTGGGTCAGACCAATGGTCCATCCAGCCCGGTATCCTGTCTGCCGACAGTGGTCAATACCAGATCCCCAAGAGGGAGGGAACACAACAGGTAATCCTCACGTGATCCCTCCCCTGTCACCCACCTCCAGAGAAACAGAGGCTAAGGACACCATTCCTACCCATCCTGGCTAATAGCCATTATGGACCTCACCTCCACGAATCTATCTAGCTCTTTTCTGAACCCTGTTAAAGTCCTAGCCTTCACCACATTCTCTGGGAAGGAGTTCCACAGACTGACTGCATGCTAGGTGAAGAAAAACTTTCTTTTGTTTTAAACCTGCTGCCTATTAACTTCATTTGGTGACTCCTAGTTCTTATAGTGTGGGAATAACTACATAAATTTTCCTTATTCACTTTTTCCACACCAGTCATGATTTTATAGACCTCTATCATATCCCCCCTTAGTCTCCTCTTTTCTAAGTCTGAAAAGTCCAAGTCTTTTTAATCTCTCCAACTCCAATCCTCTCAAACTGAAAGAGAGGTTACTCACCCTCTTCATATATGTAATTCTGCAAAATATGTCCCTTTATGGGTGGTGTACATCAGGTGTGTACATGTGCATTTCTGGTTGGAGATTGTCATCAGCAATGTCTACTCAGCCCACACATGCACTGTTGAGATGCTTGTGCCCTGCACTAAGGATATATCTAGCTGCACGAGTGAAACACCCTCAGCTGCCTCTCCACTGCTGAGTCTCAGAAGGAAACTGAAGCTGAGTATGGTGGGTAATGGAGCATACACAGGGGGCACACATTTCAAAGAACTACAGTGACTTCACGGGGTGAGTAACCTCTCTTTCTTATTCAAGTAGTGATCCTATGAGAGCTCCACTTCAGATGACTCCCAAGCAATATCCCCATCAACAGGAGATAAAGAGAGAGGTTTAGAATTGAGTCCAGAACTGGATTTCAAACTGCCACATCAGATCCAGAGGCACTGACTAGAATGTAGTGTCAGGAGATGTAAGTACCAATGGCCATGTAACAGCTCTGCAGATCTCAGTTACTGGGACATTCTCAAATAGAGCTATAGATTAGGAATGTAAATACCAATCAAAACAGTCAACTGGTTAAATGATTAAAATTATACTGTTTAACCAGTAAACTGTTGGAGGGCTGCTGCACAGCAGCCAGGGCTGGAATCCTGCCAGGTTTA
The DNA here is from genome assembly GCA_032595735.1 of Pelochelys cantorii. Taxonomy (NCBI): domain Eukaryota; kingdom Metazoa; phylum Chordata; order Testudines; family Trionychidae; genus Pelochelys; species Pelochelys cantorii. The sequence continues at coordinate 43,894,434 of CM064336.1, forward strand.
TGGTCCCGCTGCCTCTGCAGGGCACGGGTCCCACCTGCCAGGTATGGTGGGTGCTGCTCCAGGCTGATCCTCTGCGGCTGGGATCCTGCTGGCCAGCCTGCCACAGGGAGGGGGCACTCCAGGCTGGGTTGCCACAGGTAGGGTCCTACCAACCGGCCCTTTGCGGCTGGCCATCCACTGAAGTTTAAAAAGGTCCAGTTAACTGGTAAAGCATTCTGGTAAGCCTAATGCTTACTAGGTAACCAGTTAACTGGTTAACTGTACACATCCCTACTATAAATGCAGACTGTGACTTTGTAGAGTGAGCTAATACACCAGAAGGGGATAGAATGCTGGCAGAGCTGTAACAAGGAATAAGACATCCAGAAATTCATTTTAAGAGTCTTTGGGTAGGAACAACAGAACCTTTAGAGATGCCTGTAAATGCAAACAACAATCTAAAATATTTTCAAAATGATATAATCTAATGTAGGTTGAAGGCTAAACACCCTCCTGACATCTAGAGTACAGAAAGCAGTCTCCAGATTTGAATTATGTGGTTTTGGAAGAAAACTGGTAGGTAAATTATCTCAATCAGATGAAACTTAGAGGACATCTTAGGAAGTAACTTGGGATGTAGCTGTAAGGAAACTTGTCCTTGCAGAATAATGAATGGCTGCCATCAAGGCCCCAATTTCTCCGACTCTGTGGCTGATGTAATTGCCATTAAATAGGCTGTCTTCAAAGACAAATTCAGCGAAGAGAAGGTTGCCACTAGTTCAAAGGAAGGTTTAAATGGATTTTTTTGTTAAAAAGTAAATTAAGATCTCAAACTGGAGAGGGGACTTTTTACCCATGAGAAAAGATTTCCCAGACCTTCTATGAACCTTACACTTAGAGGACGAGCAACCAGCAAAACCCCCTCAATAGTGCTATGCAAAACTTTTAATGAATCTTAATAGAACTGAAAAAAACAAACACAAAACGAGGAGTCCTATGGCACCTCAAAGACAGTTATCTTTTTTCTTCGAGATGTGTTGTTCACATCCAGTCCAATCAGATGTGTACACGTTGCATGCATGAGCATCGGAAACTTTTCCCCTTAGCAGCTCCTGCAGGGCTAGCTGTGGAGACACTCTAGAGTGTTACTGCTATATCAGCCCTTATATACCACTGCCAACTTGGCCCTTCCCTCGGTTCCTTCTTGCCCAAAGGAGGACAGTGGAGAAGGAGGGTGGTTATTGGAACAGACATGAACAACACATCTCAAAGAACACCAATTACGAGAAAAAAGATACTTGTTCATGTCAAGTCCAATCAGGTGGCTCCCAAGTCGCTACACTGCAGAGGTGGGGTTGGAGTTAGGAAGACACTGTTGGAGTTAGGAAGCACTGCTCTACCAACTGCTGCATCAGCTCTTGTGAACTTATCAATAGCATAGTGTACTGTAAATGCGCTTATCGATGACCATGTTGCCGCCCTGCATATCTCCTGAGCGTTGACTTGCAGCAGAAACGCAATGGAGGACACATGGGCTCTAGTGGAGTGTCCTGTCACCAAAGGGGGGCATAATTCCTGCTATGACTTCTGTTCTGCCCTCTTCTGTCAGCGCCAAGAACTCCTGCCTGGAATGTGAGAGAGAAGCTCCTTGAACTTAGCCATCGCCTCCCATGACTTGTATGAATGCCTGTTGGTACTCTATTCTCAATTGGAGGCCATAGGCTGAATATATCTTTCTACTGAAGAGGTCAAGTGCGCTGGACTCAACCATGCCCACACCAGCACCACAGCTGACAGCGTGTCCTTGTGAGTCTTTTGCACAGACGTTTTCTTAAGCTGCACCAGCTCCTGCTGGGGACAAGCATTGTGTGAAGAGCATTCTCTACCCTCCTGACAGCAGTGCAGCACTGGAGATGTCCAATAGTGCCTGGGCGCTAATAGTTTTGGTGCTGGTGGGTTCCAGCACTGAGGGTCTTTAGTGGCACCCTTTTTTGGTGCTGCCTTGAGTACTGAAGCCAGTGCGCTGCAGACCAAGCTCGTTTCTGGTGCTGAGCTCTCCAATGCTGGACTCAGCACCACCTCCATTAGGAGTTGCTGGAGCTGATATTCTCAGTCCTTATGTGTATAAGGCTTAAAGCCCTTGCAAATCTTGCACTTTTCTTCTCTCAGGGTATGTCTACACTACCACCCTAGTTTGAACTAGGGTGGTTAATGTAGGCATTCGAAGTTGCAAATGAAGCCCGGGATTTAAATATCCCGGGCTTCATTTGCATCTTGCTGGGCGGGCGCCATTTTTAAATCCCCTTAGGTCGAACTCCGTGCCCACGGCTACACGCGGCACGGAGTAGGTAGTTCGAATTAGGATCTCTAATTCGAACTACCGGTACACCTCATGTAGCCACGGGCACGAAGTTCGACCTAAGGGGATTTAAAAATGGCGCCCGCCCGGCAAGATGCAAATGAAGCCCGGGATATTTAAATCCCGGGCTTCATTTGCAACTTCGAATGCCTACATTAACCACCCTAGTTCGAACTAGGGTGGTAGTGTAGACATACCCTCAGATACCTGAGATACAAATCATGCAGATTACTGTTTGGCATAGGGCACTTGCAAACAGTGCAAGATTTAAAACCCAAGGTGTTTGGCATGCCCCAGTGCCCAGGAAGGGCAAATGGTGTAGGTACAGACACCCACTCTTAACTACTGTCTAACCAACCACAACTTTACAGAACTAAACTAGAAAATGTGCTAAAGACTAGAACAGAGATCTCCAACCTTTTTAACCACAAGATCACTTTTTCAATTTAAGTGCAATGTAAGATCTATCTCCAACCCAAATCCCCTTGCCTGGCTTCCTTCCCCCCTTCTTTGGGGCCCAGCCCCTGCTCCACCCTTTCTCCGAGGCCTCGCCCTGCTCACACTGTTGCCCTTCCTCCCTGAATCTCATTCACTTTCACCAGGCTGGGGTAGGGTGCAGGCTTTAGTCTTGGGCATGTGGCAAATGCCCTATCCCCTCGGCCAATGTTTCTCAACCTTTTTTTATAAAATACCCCCTTTTAAAAAAACATTTATAAGTACCACCAGGACCTACAGTTTTCAAACACACACTTTTTTTTAACCATTTAAACAAATATGTTGCAACAACTTAATTGTAGCTGGGCGGGTGATGAAATATTTGGGTGTAAAAAGTACAAAAATAATAAAAATGCTGTAAAACTTAAAACAAAAATACAGTTTTCTCCAAATTTCAGTTGTGTTGATGTAACCACAGATTTCTTGAGTACCCCTAGGGATTGAGAAGCACTGCCCTAGGCCACTCCTGGGTCCACCCATCCCTGCCTTGGGGGGGGTCCCCCTTATCCTGCCTTCCTAATGCAGGAGCCATGTAGTCCATCCCTGGGGCAGCCTGTGTTGGCTGTCCAGCTGCTCCCAAGACTTGAACCCACCACCCTCTGCTCTCCAGGTGAATGTGCTATCCCCTAGGCCACTCCAGAGCTGAGCCCATGAACCTTTGGTGGGTTCTGTATCCTGTGTTGGCTGTTTGGGTGCTCCCACAGTTGGCAGGGTGTTGGCTGCTGGGTGGAGGCTCCAGCCCACAGCCCTGTCCTCCTCAGGCAAGTGCTATATCTCCTAGTCCACTCCAGAGCCCACCCCACCTTCCTACCTTCAGAGGGTCCCTTGTCCTGTGCCTGGTTGCTCCCAGGGTGGGCGGAGGAGCTTGGGCTGCCTAGGGGGGAGGGGGCTTGAACCTGCCACCATGTATTCCCCAGGCAAATGCCCTATCGCCTAAGCCACCCCACTACCTTACCTTCAAGCAGGTCTTATCCTGCCTTCCTAATACAGGCGTCAGGTCCATCCCTGTGTTGGCAGCTCAGCCACTGCCTGAGTGGGTGGAGGGGGGAGGGACTGAGCCTACCATCCTGTGCTCCAGAGGCTAATGCCCATCCCCAAGTTCACTGGAGATCCCACTCCACCTTCCTACCTTAAAGCTACTCCCTCCGCCCACCCTGGAAGTGACCAGACACAGGATAAGAGACACTCTGAAGGTGGGGTGGGGTGGGCTCTGGAGTGGACTAGAGGGATAAGGCAGTTGCCTGGGGAGCACAGAGTGGTGGGTTCAAGTCCTGCCCACCCTGGGAGCAGCTGCACAGCTGCCCCAGGGATGGAGCCACCCCACCCCCAAAAGCAGCTGGCATGTACAGCAATGGCTCCATGTGCTGCCCCTCATCCACAGGCACCGACCCCATAGCCTCCACTGGCCACAGTTCTCCATTATTGATCAATGAGAGGTGCAGGAATGGTGTCTGCTGGCAAGGACAGTGTGTGGAGAATCCCTGCTCTGACCTTCTCAGGGAGCTGCAGGGACATTCCAGCCACCTCCAGGAGCACAACTAACCACAGGGATAATTACTCCAAACATGACAGGTTAGGCATTTTAAGTACTCAAAGAATTAAATTTAGGCATAAGAGAGAAATGAAAGTTATGAAATGCACAGACCAGTCAAAAACTAAAACTAACCCACTTTGCAAGCAGTAAAAGTAGTAACAACCCCCCAAATACATGTTGAGGGAGGAGATGAGAGGAAAGAACAGCGTGTGTTTGTGAGTGACAGAGATTTGCATTGCTGAGCTCCCTCAATCCCCTTCTCTCTGTGTGGAGATGGTATACAGGACTGGGGGGAGGAGGGACATCCTGACATCAGCCCTCCCACACCCTGCACAACAAGCAGGAGGCTTCCAAGGGGCAGCTCCAAGGCAAGAGAAGAGGAACAGCATGACAGCGGGTCAAGGGGCAACTGAAGTGCCAGCACTTGAGAGCTTCCTGGCCAAACCAGTCAGGATCACCTGTCAGAGACTCCAAGACCTACCAGTAGATCCCGATCTACTGGTTGGTGACCACTGGACTAGAAGCCTGCCTAAGCAAGACAGCTAGAAGTTCCAGTGCCATCACAGACAGTAAGAAGGAACGGAGGGAGGGGTAGGGTTGGCAGTGGTATAGAAGGGTGATATAGCAGCGCCACTCTAGGGCATCTCCACAGATGACCCTACGGGAGCTGCTAGGAGAAGTTTCTGACGCATGCACAGCTGATTGGAATCAATGTGAACAAGCACTTGAAGAAGTATATGTTTTCATGTTGAGAAGTGAACACCTGTACCATAAAAAGAAAGACGTTTTGCTTTGGCTGTTGCTTCTGTTATCCCAAAAGGAAAACAATCCCCTCTGGATAGATACAGAAATCATTATTTATTTGCATTCAATTCAGATTATATATATGCTATGCTAGGAGACTGATATAAAACCATCCTTGGAGAAAGTCATTCATTTCAATTAATCTCCTCAAATTTCCATCACTATGGAATAGCAAGTAAGAATATTTTTAATCACTTAAAATATATAAACTTAATTAAATATGTATTTTAATATAGATCATTCCCTTTAATTCTCTGGATGTTACAAAACATCCAGATAAGCAGCCAATTTTATCTTCTCTTTTTTGGGACACAGAACTAAAGTCTAGTTAGTCTTGATTTTACAGTTTATGAATACCCCAAATGCTGCTGAAATATATGATATAACCCTTTATTAATGTCATTCAGGATACCACACATTCTCAATTAGCCAAAGTTCTCAGAGGGACACTGGAAACTGTTGAATAAACAAGATATTGGACAAAAGAGGAAGGCAGGCTATCATCTTGGAAATCTTGTGCTTTAAGTCCCCAGAAGTGAATCTCAGTCAACAGGGGTGAATAGGCCAGGTTGATAGATTGGTAGCTAGTTTGGTAGAGGGCTATCAAGCTTTGCAAAAGATTGGACTATGAGTCTCCAAGCTCTAAAAAGCAGTAAGTAAAAATCCAGAAGATTTCTCTATAGAAGTAGAACATACAGGACGCTGCTGAGGAATTTATAATGTTGGGAGATTGCAATTGAAGCAGGTTATGCTATTCCACATATACTCAAATATTCTGAAGAACACTATGGTAAGTGAAATATTACATCCCTGATTTTGGGTGGCAGATGAGCTATGTTTTATCTCGGTGGTGGTGGGGGGGGGTAAGTAGAGGTAGCTTTGAGACATCTTTTTGAGTTTCCTTCTCCATCAGTAGTGCAGCTAGCTGACTGCTGGTTCCTGGTATAAAGCAAATGAGTCTCAAGGCTGCTTTTATATTGGCTACCCAAGGCCCTCCCTCCTTTCCCCAAAGGCAGTCTTGGCATCTAAGCACTGTTGGGACAAAAGACACACCATTGTAACATGTCTACCTTGGGGAACGTGATAAGGATTGTGCATACTGCTACAAAACTCCTCCACACATATCCAACTAGCACAAAGGAGCCAGAGTGAAGTCTAGGATCTGGCCATGTATCTCCTTATTCAGTTAGGATAACTCATTTTGCACTACTACATTTATGTCATGTGTTTAATCAAGACACAAAACGTGAAACATTTGTTCTGTACAGGTCCCCATCTACTATATATTTGAGAGAGTTTGTCTGTCTGAATGTGTCTGTCTATTCAAGAACTCCTTCTAAATGATAAGAGCTAGGACCACCAAATTTGGTATGCAGCTTCCTCTTATAATTTAAAACAAGGTAAGGGTTTGGTTGTGCTAGGATAATGGGATGTGCCTGGAATATGATTGTTTCTCATAAAATGGAAAGGTAGAGCTCTGCTGTAAAATGACCACAGGGAATAAGGAATGGAAACCAGAGACAGTTACACTCAATGGTCTCCAAGGGCAGGGCAGGAAGCCAATGCGCTCCCGACCCACTTCCGGGGAACCCCCTGTCACCCTGCATTGCTGTATCAGAGGCACTAGCTTGGGTGACAGCCAGGAACTGATCTACAAGGGAAGCTGGTTTAAAAATTGGCCCCTGTCCATGGGGGAGGGAGGGGCGAGCTCCCTGTGGACAAAGACTGTGCCGGCATCCCACCTGCCTCCCCCTCCCTCCACTTCTCACCTGGCCCCAAGCTGCTGCAGTGAGAGAATGTTGGGGTAGTCCTTTCTCCCCAGGGCAGCCTGTATACTGAATCCCTCAATTGTAGCCCCACCCCAGTGCAATGAAGAAAATGTAATTAAATGTAAGAAAAACACAAATTAATCAAGTTAAGTATCCAAACAACGCTGGGTAAATCTTCTAGTAACTACATATATATCAATAAGTTTATTTATTCCTAGCTCACTGACCTGATGAGGAACAAGCCCAAGAGAGGTAGGTGGTTCATTCATTCTGTCATCACTGCTGCTAGCAACAGCATAACCACTGCCAAAAATCAAATACAGAAAATTAGAACAAAAGACTAATACTGGTGGAAATGCTTCTACTGAAATGTCTGTTGTGACATCTTCACAAAACATTTTTGTTAAAAACCAAAGCATCCCCATTTTAAACCTAAAAAAACTTTTTAAAAAGGAGGAAAAAAAAACTGTTGACTAAAACAAAATAATTCATTTTTGTCAAAATTTTCATGGGGTTAAAAAAAAAATGTTTTCTCATCGGCTTTAAGATGTTTTCATCCATAACTAGCTTATGCTTTAGAGTTTTGATCTTACAAAGGAACCCTTTCAGATTCTCGACAGCCCTGCAAGGATCCTTTTCAAGTGTCTTTTCCAGCAATCCTTTTCCAGGGCCTCAGAAATGTATCACTCAATCACAGACTTAAATCATAACTTCCTTAATTTTTCTTTTGATAGGTTTTAAGGTCAGCTGTGACTATTATGATTAGGTATTCAGATGTCCTGCATAACACAGACCAAAGAATTTCCCCCAGTGATTTCTGCTTTGAGTCTAGTAACTTTGGTTTAAGCTAAAAAGATAATTTTTGGCTCACAATGAAGCCGCTAAGTAGCTTCATGGAAAATAGTTACAAGTAAGTCCTCATTACAAAGAAATATGTCACTAGACATAGGAACCCTAAGATTATTGGCAACATTGGCAGCTTGGCCTGCTGCTCACAAACAGACGAATTAGCAAGGAAAGCAGATGTGTGGGGCAACTTGGGTAGCATTGATCCTGAGATGGTCGAGTTCAGGATCCTGACCAAAGGAAGAAAGGAGAGCAGCAAAATACATACCTTGGACTTCAGAAAAGTAGACTTTGACTCCCTCAAGGAACTGATGGGCAGGATCCCCTCTGATGCTAACATGTGAGGGAAAGGAATCCAGGAGAGCTGGCTATATTGTAAAGAAGCCTTATTGAAGGGCTCTGATGCACAGTAAGAAAAGCAAATATGGTAGGCAACCAGCTTGGCTTAACAGTGAAATCTTTGGTGAGCTTAAACACAAAAAGGAAGCTTACAAGAAGTGAAAACCTGGACAGATAACTAGGGAAGGCTATGCATATGTTGCTCAAGTATGCAGTGTAATCAGGAAGGCCAAAGCACAATTGGAATTGCAGCTACCAAGGAATGTGAAAGATACCAAGAAAGGATTCTACAGGAATGTTAGCAATAAGAAGCTAGTTAGGGAAGGTGTGGGACCCTTACTGAATGAGGGAGTTTACCATGATGTGGAAAAAGCTGAAGTACTCAATGCTTTTTTCCCCCTCTGTCTTCAAAGACGAGGTCAGTTCCCAGAATGTTGCACTAGGAAGCATAATATGGGAAGGAGAAGGGCAGCCCGCAGTGAAGAAAGAACAGGTTAAGAATTATTTAGAAAAACTGAACATACACTAATGCAGCGTTTCCCAAACTATGGGCCACGACCCGGTACCAGGCCGCAGGAAGAAAATACCAGGCCTCAGCGTGGCTGCCGGGAGCGTCTAAACTACATCCAGTTCTGTCAACAAAGCAAGCTGCTTTGTCAACATGAGAGTGTAGACACAAAGGACAGTGTAGATGCAATAACGCCTTCTGTCAACAGAACTCTGTCAATAGAAGGTGTTATTCCTCGTAGAATGAGGTTTACCACGGCTGACAAAACTGCCGAGTTCTGTCGACGTTATGTCAATAGAACTCGGAGGTAGTGTAGACGCAGGTATAGTTTTGTCAACAGAAGTCCACTTTTGTCAACAAAACCCTGTAGTCTAGACAGTCCATTTATCTAATCCATATTCCCTTAACTTTCTGGCAAGAATACTGTGGGTGACCATATTAAAATCTGGCACTGGGGGCTTTGGGAGGACCAGAAACAACTTATTTGCATATTCATAATTTGCTTAATGAATATGAAAATATGCAAATGAATGTTACCGGTCCTCCAAAAGCTCATGAATGGTCCCCATGTCAAAAAGTTTGGGAACCCCTGCACTAATGCATCTGAGAGTGCGGAGGGAATTGGCTGATGTGATTGCAGGGCCATTAGCCATTATTTTTGAAAACTCAAAGATTGGGGGAGGTCCCGGACAACTGAAGGAAAAAAAAAAAAGGCAAATGTAGTGCCCATCTTTTAAAAAAAGGGAAGAAGGCCAGGGAATTACAGACCGGACAGCCTCACCTCAGTCCCTGGAAAAATCATGGAGAGGATCCTCAAGGAATCCATTTTGAAGCACTTGGAAGAGAGCAAAGTGATCAGGAATAGTCAGCATGGATTCACCAAAGGCAAGTCATGCCTGACCAACCTGATTGCCTTCTATGACAAGGTAACTTGCTCTGTGGACATGGGGAAGGTGGTGGACATGATATACTTTGACTTTAGCAAAGCTTTTTATATGCTCTCCAACTGTATTCTTGCCAGCAAGTTAAAGAAGAATGAATTGGATAAACGGTCTGTAAGGTGGGTAGAAAGCTGTCTAGGTGTTGAGGCTCAATTATATGTCAACAGCTTGACATATAATTGGTGGTCGGTATCAAGAGGCGTGCCATAAGAGTCAATTTTTGGGTCAGTTTTGTTTAATATCTTTATTAATGACCTGTTTGAGGGGATGGATTGCACTCTTAGCAAGTATGCAGTTGACAGTAAACTAGCAGAAGAGGTAGATATGCTGGAGGGTACAGATAAAGTCATGAGTGACCTAGACTAATGGGAGGATTCAGCCAAAATAAATCTAATGAGGTTCAAAAAGGACAAGTGCAGAGTCCTGCACATGGGATGGAAGAATTTCAAGCACTGCTACAGGCTGGGGACCGACTAGCTAAGCAGCAGTTTAACAGAAAAAGACCTGGGGATTACAGTGGATGAGAAGCTGGATATGAGTCAATAGTGTGCCCTTGTAGCCAAGAAGGCTGATGACACATTGCGGTGCATTAGGAGAAGCATTGGCAGCAAATCTAGAGAAGTGATTATTCCTCTTTATTCGGCACTGGTGACGCCACATCTGGAGTATTACGTCCAATTCTGGGCCCCACGTTACAGAAAGGATGTGGACACATTAGAGACAGTAAAGCAGAGGCCAACAAAAACGATTAGGGGGCTGGAGCATGACTTATGAGGAGAGGCTGACGGATTTGGGCTTATTTAGTCTACAGAAGAGAAGAGTGAGGGGGGATTTGATAGCAGCCTTCAATTACCTGAAGGTGGATTCCAAAGAGGATGGAGAGAGGCTGTTCTCAGTGGTGACAGATGACAGAATGAGGAGCTGTGGTCTCAAGTTGCAGTGGAGGAGACCTAGTCTGGATATTAGAAAAAACTATTTCTTTTGGAGGGCTGGTGAAACACTGGAATGGGTTACCTAAGGAGATGGTGAAACCTCCATCCCTAGAGGTTTTTAAGTCCCGGCTTGACAAAGCCCTGGTTGCGATGATTTAGTTGGGATCAGTCCTGCTTTGAGCAGGGAGATGGATTCGATGACTCTTGAGGTCTCTTCCAATCCTATGATTCTATGATTTTTTTCCTACTAAAATGTTATGTTTTCAATACTTCTTTTAAAGCTAACAAAAGCACAAACACAATAGACAAGTCAAATGTCCCCACTCTTTAACAAGAACTTCACAAGTTTTTCTAATCAAAATCCTGTCTTAATTATTTCAATAATTAAGTCTGCATTCCATGATATACCTGTGTATGTTTATTCAAATTCCAAGTTTTCAGGACTTCTTTAATCTATTTAATGTGTCTCAAAAAAGTAACAGAGATAATTGTTCCCTTCCCCAAAATAACTTTTGTCCTATAAACATCATACATTCTCCTAAAATATGACTCACCCTTCTGGATGTTGTAAAACAGAAGCCATTAGCTCTACGGCAAGAGCTCCAGCTATCATGGCTAATCCTGGTCGACTGACTGTGCACTGCTGATCCAATGTTCGATCCCTGGTGGACTACAAAGAAAAATAATTTTACATACATCTGCCATTTGAAAGAACTTGGCTACACCACTACATAATACATTTTTAATACTCTCATTCAAAGAATAAAGAGTGGAAATCTCTCTCTTAGTAACAGTAAAAGGGATTTGCTATAAATAAACATCAATTATGGTGACAAATGAGGTTTCCTAAAGGAATCATTTTAATGCAATAAAAAACAAATAATATGAAATAGGTCCACAGTAATTATTCACACAAAGTTCTACTCACATCCCCTGGTGCCACAACATCATTGCAGAAGTAGCAGCCGAGTTTATAGCCAGGAATGTTTGAAAAGAGCGATGATCCCAGGAGATCAGCAGAGCTAGAGGGATTGCTGGAACATGAATCACCAGACTCCTGCTGCTTTGGTTTCTTTAGTCCATGTCTCATCACAACAAATGTGTCAAATCCTAATGCAGCATTGATGACCAGCTATAAAAAATAAAGAAGAGCACAAATAGCTAATGAAAAAGCAGCTTATGTTTTGATAAATATAATTTTATTACTTACAATCCAATATAACCACTGTTAAAGAATTCCAAATCACCGCAATTTTCTTCATACGCTATATTTCCAAAAATACTATCTGCATTTAGGAGAACACATACAAACCATACATCCTATTATCAGACACATCAGGTTTACGGAAGAGAAGTAAATTGCAGAGCTGGACCCCTACAGAATGCTATGCTCAGACTTGGTGGGGATTGTGTTTTCTGAAAAGGTAAACAAACAAGTTCCTCTATGGAAGACATTTTGTGTGCTGTGAAAATAAAAGAGGAAGAAATGTAAAAAATACCTCTTTTATTAAAAGAGGTGAAAAATACCATGAGACTTTCAGAACATAACAAAAGAACTTCAGAATGGCCATACTGGCTCAAACCAATAGTCCATTTAGCCTAGTATCCTGCCTTCAATAGTGGCCAGTGCCAGGTGTTTCAGCGGAAATGCACAGAATAGGAAACTTATCAAGTGATCCATCCCCTGATCCACTCCCAGCATCTGCAATCAGAGGTTTAGTGGTGGCATCCCTGACTATCTTGGCTAATAGCCATTGATGGTCCTATCCTCTATGACAGTGTTTCTTAAATTGTGTTCCATGGCACACTGGTGTGCAGAAAGGCCATCGGAGGTGTGCTGCTGAGAACAGAATTCAAAATGGCCACCCTTAAAGGGGCAGGCGACCTTTTTTTCTCAATAACTTTCTCCCAAACCTTTTTTTCCCCTCAATAACTTCCCCCTCCCGATCCTTTCCCCCTGATTTTTTTTTTTTACTCAACCAAAAATCCTTGGTGTTCTTCATTAAAAAAAATTGTTTGGTGTTCCTCGGTCTTAAAAAGTTTAAGAAATACTGTTCTATGAACTTAATCTGTTTTCTTTATAGTTTTGGCCTTCACAACATCCCTTAGAAACAATTTTCACAAGTTGACTGTGCACTGAGTGAAGTAGTACTTCCTTTTGTTTTAAACTTACTACTACTTTCATTAGCGGATCCCTGATTCAGACAAAAACCTATCTCCAACTTGGAAAGGGCTATTGTATGATCCAATTGTTTTTAAAGTATTTTTCAAAAGCCTGAGTCTTTTGCATGCCATTTTCTATTTATATCAAAACACAAGCATTGATGTTTTATTTAAGAATATGTTTAAAAAGACATAATTTGTGTGTCAGCCTGGTTACAAACACAGCAGCCAGTTTCACATCCCAGAATGTACCAGTAGTCACATGTTTGTACACGTTTTTAATTTTCATTTATGAGAACTTTGGCAGGATTATTTTGCAAGCCACTGGCAAAATTTATCTCTGATTTGTTGACACAATTGAGCTGTATTTAGAAGTGATATAAACTCCCTAACAAGGTGATCATCATTAACATTGGGTTAATGCTGTCCTCCAAAGGTTCTTCCTTCCTAGGAATGGCAATCCCAGAAGTTTCAATCCTGGTCATTCAGTGCTGAAATTTCCTGATAATTCTTCCATGAGGAGATGGGTTAGTCTCTGTCAGAAGCACAAGCATACATGTCAAGGCTCCTTGCCTATGTCCTGCTACCCAATCTCCAGGACTCCCTCTAAGGTGCCCAGCTGTGGCTAGGGGAGAGGCACCTTCTCAAAGTTCTCCCCTTGCTGTCTTCAGCAGCATGGATCTGTTGTAGCTGGGAGAGAAGTGCCCTTCTTCCAGCCTAACCCAACCGCATCAGAGCTGCCATGGCCTGCAGAGAAGCGCTTCTCACCTGGCCTACAGCTACTGCAATGAGCCCTCTCTCCCTGGGGAGCCTGTACCCAAAACCCCACTCCCCAGCCCAATCCCAGATCCTGCAATCCCAGCCACAGCCTTCACCCCTGCATCCCAACCCTCTGCCCTAGCCCTGAGCGCTCTCCCACACCCTAAATGCCTCATCCCTAGCCCCATTCCCAAAGCCAGCATCCCCAGCGAGAGCCCTCATCATCCTCTCCCAATGTTGAGCTGGGACTGATGCCCTCGCGTTGCCTGCCACTAGGGCTGATTACCCCATCCTGAAATTAGTGCCTTCCCTGGCTGAGGATAATCCTTCTCCCCCACCAATTCCACACCTTCCCAGCAGAGGCTGATCTCTCCCCACCCCCACCAAGCTCTATCTCTTCCCAGGCAGAGGATGATTGCCCCCACCCCCCACTGAGCTCCGCACATCCACAGGCTGAGGCTGATCTCCTCCCCCCACTACAAGCTCTGTGTGTCCCCTGCTGAGACTGATCCCCTCCAGCTGAGGTTAATCTTCATCTCCCCCCACACTGAGCTATATGCATCCCCCAGCTGAGGATGATCTTCCTTCCATCAAGCTCCATGCATCCCCAGCCTGATGCTGATTCCCTCCCATGAGCTCCATACCTCCCCCAGCTGATCTCTGCTGCCTCCTGAGCTCTGCCCTGCCTATCAATTCTTTCTGAAGCAAGCACTGCTGGCCAGCAGCAAATTTCTCCATTTTCCTGCTGGTGGGTAGTGCTGATTTCAGCTGATCCTGGGGCAGCAGCCACTGCCACTCTTTGCTTGGCCTTGCAACAGGGATAAATGCCCAGTTTTGGAGAAAAAATAGGGGCAGCCAGGACAGAACTGAAAAAGGGGACTGTCCTGGCCAAAATGGGACAATATCATCACCCTAGCCAGCTCATGCCCTTTTCTTTCCAACTTGCAGAGCCATCCCATCTACAGGACAGACTGGGGCAACTGCCCTGGGCCCCGTGCTTCGGGGCATGTGGGGCAAGGGCAGGGAGCCCCAGGAGCTTAATAGGGAGTGGGGGTTGGTGCCAGCAGCAGGCATTGGGCCCGTGACCCTGGGCATTTCTTCTTTTTATTTATTTATTTTGCCAGCAGCCTCTCTGGGCTCCAGCTGCTCAGTGGACTCATCTTTGCTCTTCCCTCTGCTGGAGTTGCCTGCTGGCTGCTGTAGGGTCCTAGTGCTTCACTAGTGCCACTCCAGCAGCCTTCACAGGGCAGCCGACCCGGGACCTGCTTCCACTTTGGGGGACGGAACCTTTTCTTTTCCAACAGCAGGAGCCACCATGAGCAGAGGTGGCCCCCTCTTAGCACAGGTGAATGCCAGCAGCCACGATCTCCCTTGCCCAGAACTGGTATCTCCCAAGGCCTCAGACCTCCCTCTTCCATTGTCCTTTCTCCCCTTTCCCAGCACTGGATGGGGTGTGTCCTTGACACCAAGCTACAGGCTAGGAGCACCAGCCCTTATCACCCCTCTGCCTAAGGATCCTACTTGCCTTTTTTAGCTCTCCAGCAGCAGGCTCCAGCCTTGGGGTTCCCCTCCCAACAGCACCAGGACCTAGGGACCCCACAATCTCCCTCCCACACTGGGGCTGGCAAATTACAGAAAAGCAGCAGAGGGTTTCCATTGATTGCCCCCATGTTATAAGCTTTACAACTCAACCTTTTAAAGTGCTCTAAAATCTGAATGGTTGCTCTGATTGCCTGCTGGGGTTGCTGAGTAGCACTAGTGATCCAAATATCGAATTATCTGGCCAAAGGACCCCTGAGTTATATACGCTGCTCCCCAAACCTGTTTCCTTCTCTTCTGTTAAATGGAAAACAAGGTACTAAGTATGTCTGGATGAATCACAGACAGACTTGACTGAGATAGATGGTTGTGAACTCACCCCTCCATCAGTTAACGTAACTAAGGATAAGTCAACCACAGCCCCATTGGATAAAAGGAGTTTTGGAATATAGGCCTGGAGGATGCTACAATTTGTGAGTCATGGGTGGCTCTTTGATTTGATGAGAATGTAATCCGCCTTTTGGGAGGGGCAAATTAGTCATATGAATGCTTTGTGGGTAGGGACTAGTATTAGGAATCAGAGGAATAGAAAAATTACAGGGACAATGGTGAGGGATGAGTAGAAGGGGAGGGGAGAAAGATTGGAGTTTCAAATGATGAAGGCATATTTAACCTGCAGCCAACAGCTGCCCTTGAAGTTCACTGTAATCAGATTTCACCTGTATAAAAAAAAAAGGTTAAGGGGGCCCCCAAAAGGTGACTTGTGTCAAGCCCTGCACCCTCCTTAGGGACAACCTCTGTGTTCTGCCCCATTGTCTGTAGCCAGCCACTTGTTCCAGGTGTACCCATAGAGAACATGGGCGTGGTGAGCTCAGACTCTCTGTGCCAGTCTCTACTCCCCTGTAGTATGATGAGGTGAACCTGGTGAGCTCAGAAACCCAACCCTGCTACATTTAAAATGCAGAGCCACACTCAATCTTGTATTGAGTACACGATTAGTCAGTTACCCACTTCTTAACTTCCTTAGGGTGAATCCCTCTTTAGTCCCGAACTTCCTCTTCACGGATTTGTAACTGACTGGTAACAATCAAGAGTCAGCAGCTTCCAGATGGCAACTGCCACATACTTCTCTACTAGCTCCCATTCTGGTATCCTTGTGTTGCATTTTGAGGGCCAGCTCAGCACACAACTCCAGAAAGGTTGTTTTCTGCATCCTAAAGTTCTATAGCCACTGCTCTTCATCCCACGCCGGTATGACAATGCGATCCCAATCAGTGATGGTTCCCCTAGTCCAAAAGCAATGGTCTACCCTGTACAGCTGCTCTGAGAGTGTCAAATGCAATGACAGGTTGCTGCTGTCCATCTCAAGTAGAAAGCTGGCTGCCTGCGAGTCTTCTTGCTCTGTCATTAACTTCAACAGTAACTTTGCTGCAATGCATAGTGTCCTCATGACACTGAACAGAGCACAGGAGAGAAGGGTGGGATCCATGCTCTCTCACAGTAGATGTTGGAGTGTACAGCACAGAATGACAGTTGGAAAAATGGCAGGAAAGGAAGCTGGAAACTACTGGGGGGGGCTGAAAAAAAAAAAAAGGAATGCCATAAATCTGGAAATCCTGGACGCCCGATCATCTCGGGCATTGGCACTCACCAATGGATATGTGGACTCTCTACTCAGACTCTACACCACCAGCACTCCCAGCTATCTCCGAGACACCACTGACTTCCTGAGAAAACTACAATGCATTGGTGATCTTCCAGAAAACACCATCCTAGCCGCCATGGATGTAGAGGCTCTCTACACCAACATCCCACACATAGATAGAATACAAACTGTCAGGAACAGTATCCCTGATGATTCCACA
The DNA here is from genome assembly GCA_032595735.1 of Pelochelys cantorii. Taxonomy (NCBI): domain Eukaryota; kingdom Metazoa; phylum Chordata; order Testudines; family Trionychidae; genus Pelochelys; species Pelochelys cantorii. The sequence goes on from CM064336.1 coordinate 43,911,266, forward strand.
GCACAACTGGTGGCTGAGCTCTGTGACTTTCTCCTCACACACAACTATTTCAGATTTGGGGACAATTTATATCTCCAAACCAGTGGCACTGCCATGGACACTGCATGGCCCCATAATATGCCAACATTTTTATGGCTGACATGGAACAACGCTTCCTCAGCTCTCGCCCACGAGCACCCCTGTGATTTCAACAGTTTCCACCCCACCATCAACCTCAGCCTGGACCAGTCTCCACAAGAGATCCACTTCCTGGACACTACAGTGCAAATAAGTGATGGTCACATAAACATCACCCTGTACCGAAAACCTACTGATCGCTATGCCTGCCTACCTACGTGCCTCCAGCTTCCATCCCAGACACACCACATGATCCACTGTCTATAGCCAAGCACTAAGGTACAACTGCATTTGCTCCAACCCCTCAGACAGAGACAAACACCTACAAGATCTTCACCAAGCATTCTTGAAACTACAATACGCACCTGAGGAAGTGAGGAAACAGATTGACAGAGTGAAACATGTACCCAAAAGGCTCCTGCTACAAGACAGACCCAACAAAGAAAACAACATAGCACCACTAGCCATCACCTAAAGTCCCCAGCTAAAACCTCTCCCATGCATCATCAGTGATCTGCAACCCATCCTGGACCATGATCCCTCACTCTCACAGACCTTGGGAGGTAGGCCAGTCCTCACCCACAGACAACCTGCCAACCTGAAGCAAATTCTCACCACCAACTATACACCACAACACAGTAACTAACTCAGGAACCAAACCCTGCAACAAACCTTGGTGCCAACTCTGCCCACATATCTATACCAGCAACACCATCGCAGGACCTAACCACATCAGCCACACCATCACGGGCTCATTCACCTGCACATCTATCAATGTAATATATGCCATCATGTGCCAGCAATGCCCCTCTGCCGTGTACATCAGCCAAACTGGACAGTCTCTACGTAAAAGAATAAACGGACACAAATCGGATATCAGGAATGGTAATATACAAAAACCTATAAGAGAACACTTCAATCTCCCTGGACACACAGTGGCAGATTTAAAAGTAGCCATCCTGCAACAAAAAAAAAAACTTTAAAAACAGACTTCAAAGAGAAACTGCAGAGCTACAATTCATCTGCAAATTTGACACTATCAGTTTAGGATTAAACTGAGACTTTGAATGGCTAGCCAACTACAAAAGCAGTTTCTCCTCCCTTGGTGTTCACACCTCCACATCAGCTGCTAGAAGGGGGCCTCATCCTCCCTGACTGAATTGACTTTGTTAACTCTAACCTTACTCGATTGGAATTCTTTTCTTATGCCTGTATATTTATACCTGCCTCTGGAATTTCCACGACATGCATCTGATGAAGTGGGTCTTTGCGCACAAAAGCTTATGCTCCAATAAATCTCAGTCTATAAGGTGCCACAGGACTTCTCGTTGTTTTTGCAGATTCAGACTAAGACGGCTACCCCCTGAAGATTTTAGAAGTGTCACATTGGACACCCAAAATAAGTGGATACTTTTGACCTTAATCTCTCTATGTGTCATTCCCTATTTATTCAATGGGCTTAGTATCACCCCTTCACCTCACCAAAGTAAAGTGAAAATAAATTCACTGACATTAGTGAAACACTCAGACACTATAGTGTTAAGTGCTGTAGAAAAGAACACGAGGAATAATTCTGTTTCCAGAGTAGAGTTTGAAGAATGGGTGATAAATAAGGTATAAGGCCACCTATTTAAAAAGGCAACAAAAAAAAAATCAATAGCTGCTCATTAAATGAGCACAGTTCATTCTGTGCACTGAATGAGGCATGGACCATGTGGGAAAATAGCTGGATATTAAAATTGAAGACTGTGATACTGCCTATGCACAAGTGATCAAACTATGGTAGCATAGGCAACCTTAATACTGGCATTTACTAACTTTTGAGTGCTTGAGTTTGCAATCTTAATGATGGTCTTTTAATGTAAATTTTTGGATGTAATATTTAAATAGCAAAGAGAAATTCAGACATTACTGTTAAAGCAAAGTGTAGACTGCTGAAAAGTCTGACTCAAGGAAGAGGATTATGAAAAAAAACTTGTTACATTTCTCCTTCCTTTTTACCTGAAGTCTCGCAGGTCAATATGAAAGGTCAATGCAGCATTTCTGAATTGCATTGATGATGTGTTGGAGAGGTTTTAGTTGAGGGCTGTTGGTGAAGGCCAGTGGTTTTCTATTATTTTCTTTGTTGGGCCTGCCTGTAGCGATATCTGGGTACCCATCTGGCTCTGTCAATCTGGTATTGACAAGTGAGTATTGAAGTTTTAAGAATGATTGATAAAGATCTTGTAGGCATTTGCCTGTGTCTGAAGGATTAGAGCAGGGGTTGGCAAAGAAGCAAACTACATCATAATTCAGAACAAGTGGTCAACAGAGAGACGGATAAAAATTTTCATTTGCGTGACTGAAAATATACAACTTAATATTATGGATAATTGACATAACGATTAATAATAGCATAAATGAAACATTGTATTGTACTCAGAGACCTTATTTAAAGGGACTTCTGTTGCTGCATCTTTTTGTAAATTTCTTTGACATTTATATAACAACTGGTCAAATCCAGCTTGATGCAGGCATTCAGGCTGTCTTCTGTCAATCTTATGGCACGGGGCTGGGAATGTGGGGGTGCAGGAGTTTGGAATGGGGTCTGTGACAGGCTCAGGGCACTGGGTTTACGGTTTTGATGGGCACAGGGCACAAGGTTTGGCTGTGTGGGTTTGTAGGAGTGTTATGGCAGGGGGCTAGGGATGTGGGGATAGGAGAGGCTCAGGGCAGGCGATTCAGGTGTATGATAGGCTTAGGGAAGGGGTTTGAGGTGTGGGGTGGGGGGGTGCAGGAGAGTTATGGCAGGGGACTGGGGATGTGGGGGTTTGAGGGACTCAGGACAGAGGGTTCAAGTATATGATGGCCTCAAGATTGGTGTGTGGGAGCCTGTTGGCCAGGAGTGGGGCAGGGTGCAGGAGCAGGCTGGAGGCAGGGTGTCTGGCAAGGGGAGGGGGCCGGGGGTGTGGAGTCTCAGCGGGGGGGGGAGGTGAATGAGTGGGCTGGGAGGGTGTGGGGTCTTGGTAGGAGGGGTGTAAAGGGGTGTGGGCATGAGGAGGTGGGGGGGCCACTTACTTGCTTTCGTATTGCAGGTACCTTGTAACACGGCCTCCTGCTGCTTCTATTCGCTGGATTCTGGCCAATGGGAGCAAAGGGGAAGCCTCCAAGAAGCACATCTCTGTGAGGCAATTTCCCGAGCCAGGGGAAGGAAAACAGCAGCATGCAGAGCCCCTTTTGGCCCTGCTTGTTCCCCACACACTGGATCCAGCGGGGAGGCTTGGGGCTTCCTCCCCCCCAGCAGGAAGCCGGCGCTGGCATTGCAATCTTACAGGGAGTCATACAGCTGTAGCACCAGCAGTGGCTCCCTTCTGCAGGGGGTAGCTAGAAGGGGATGAGCTGGAGCGCCAAAAGAGCTCCTGGCAGATTCTTGTTTGTAATTCAACTTATTCAGGATGTCTACAGCACCTCTTTTGTCAGCCTCTTTCATTATAATATCAGAGCTGTTTCTGAGGCTGTGGATGGTATTGTGTTCTGCATGGCTGAGGTTATGGAGCAAGTGATGCTGTTTGTTCACAATTTTGGATCTTCTTGTGTATAGCAAACAGGAGAAGATCAAGAATGAGCTTTCATAACTGGAGACTCTTAAATAAAACAACCTTCCACGCACACTAAAAAGAAGACAAGCCATTTAAAATACACTCTTAACTTACTGACCTTTTTCCTCTGCAGAGAAGTAATCTAAACTACATGTCACAGAGGCCACAATAGTGGTAACCTTAGTTCACCCAACAATATTGTTAATCTAGTCAACTTCAGGCAACTCTCTAACAGCACATTCTACAGGCCACTATCCTCTGATCTGATGTTTAAAGCCTGACATGGACATAACCATCAAAGATGATTGCTAGATTTAAATCTAAACCATTTATGTTCTAATGTGACATTAGAATACCCAAAAGCAAGTGTAGAGAAAATCTGATTAAGTCTATAGGTGCACACTTCAACAGAAATGCATACACTCATGGAAATTACAAGACAAAATGCTTGCTTATAAATATCACAGGCAATTCTAGATTCTCTCTTTTCTCACTTTCTTACTCTTAAAAAACACCAACCAACTAGGAAATTACAAGCAAAAACTAAGTTCATGAAAAGTTAGAGGCTGCCCAGCTAAAATTCACTAAAAAGTCAGAAGGTGCACAAGTTCATGTTCCAAAAATAATACAAACTCAGCTGTGTCATCAGTTCTTTCGTGTATTAAATTGGTAATTTAATGTACAGTTGAGAATGTCATATTCACGTCACAAAATATATGGGACGTGGAATGTGGTAGAATTATCATGGTTTTAAAACCTTAACACGTGCATATTCCAACTGTAATTTTTAGATGAATAAACTTAATTTGCATTAACTCTTTTCAAATGTAACAAAGAAGTTGTTGTAAACATCTTAATTTAACAAAGTTTGCTCAAAGTAGCTTAGAAATCAAATATTCAGAGTAATATAATTAAGTTTCCTAACCAACTCACCTGCACCAAATGTGTGGCATATTAATTTGTTGAAAAATGTCGGTGGCAGGATTCTATAATCGGATATAATCGCCTTCTATTCACGAGAAGCCTGAAGTCAGTTTGACACTCAAGAACATGACTAATAGAAAACTGAGGGGGCATGAGTAAGAGAGGCTATTATTCTCCCAACCTTATTTTTTTATTTTTATTACATTCTAGTAAAAAATACTCTCAGAATCAGATTCTTAAAAGTATGCAGTTATGGGTAAATCTATTCAGATTCATTGATTCTGTTGTATGTATTAATCTGGTTCAGGTGAATTGACAGTAAAAGAACTAACACCTACAGACGGTCTCAGATCCTGATCCTGGAAGCACTTACATGTGTAGTCATACTGCCTTCAAAGGAAAAAAGATACTCCTGAGTAACAGGCTAGTGTCCCAACCACTGATGACTTAGGTTCAACTCCCTGCTTTTCCACACAGATGTCCTGTGTGACCTCAGACAAGCCATTTTCGCTCTGCGCCTCGGTTCCCCATCTGTGACATGGGGCTAGTACTTCCTTACCAGACACTGTAAAGATAATTATATTACACATGGTAAGGGACTCACATGTTATGTTTACGAGGGACACAAATACCTTAGATAGGTATGATCAACCTGGATATTGTATGCTGATAGATGAGTTTATACAGAAGTATCCAAAGGTTTTTTTTTTTTTTTACTAATTAAATATTAGCTAATCCATACTTTTTTGCTTACAGTTTGCGTTTAGGTCTCAAAAGTTACAAATCTACTTTGAAAACAGTTTGCAACTGTTCTGACATCCTATATCATTCTCCACCCTCATCATCATTCTTTCAGTCTTTCTTTCATACCATGTAAATTGCCATTCTCCCTCATTATACACCTTTTTCTCACCTGCTTCTTTGTCTTTGAGTCTACTGAAAAAGTGCCTAGTGCAAAAACTCCTGCAATGGCATGATGTAATTCCAGCTGATTGGTCAGTGACTGAAGCTTCCTGCCAAGTTCTTTTGACAATATATGGAAATAAATTCAGTGAGGGTTGCAGTATGACTACAGGAATATTAAAAAAAGACATATATACTGTACCTTTCTCTTGCTAGCTGCAATGACAGCAGGAAGCCATCGACTTTCCCTAGTGTCCATTAACAGGAAAATAATATCATGAGTATCAATGAGCCATTCAAGCTGTGCCACGTCCTTTCGAGCCTGTTCCATGGTGACTTCAGAAAAATTCACTGGGTGACCTGGCATGGGGATGCTCATGTTAAATCCTTCAGCATTCTGGGGAAAACACACAGGACATGAGCATTTCAAAATAATGTATTAAACAGACCTGAAAGATATTATTCATAGAACAGCCAAATTATTCATGCCCACAGCCACTGAATTATAGTAGGAACAGTCAAGATCAAGACAAGAGTTAAAAATTGGGTACTACTGTAGTCCTTATGAGCTGTTGGCTTTGATAAAGTCCACACTTCTCAGATATAAGGAAAAAATAGCTAAAAATGAATAGCCAGAAATCATACTGTGCAATGAAATAGAGTACTACAAAAGACAGAAGATGGCTGATGCCTGTGTTACCAATAATAACTGGTTGTAATTCATTTGCAACTATACATAAGTAAACATAGCTTTAGTGCAGCACCTCCAGCATTCCATTAATTGATGCAATGCACCAGGAAAATTAATTTTTGCTTGAATGAGTGAGATCAGATTAATAGTATTTTAAGAATAAAAACTCAAAAATTAGATTATGGAAAGCATTTATAAATTGCAGAACTATTAACCTTATCCTTTAAATTAACCTTATCCTGTGTAACCTTATCCTTTAAATCATCTTTTCTACCAAATGACTGGAGGATAGCTAATGTGATGCCCATTTTTAAAAAGGGCTCTAGAGGTGATCCTGGCAATTACATGCCAGTAAGTCTAAGTTTAGTACCGGACAAATTTCACTATATAGTGTGACAGACTTAGACTAGCAGGCTGCCACACTCTAATGGAAGGCAGATATCTGGGCTTTGGGTAAACAGTTTCCTCTTCTCTCAGTTACCAGGGCCGAGCCTAGTGCAGCATAATCAGGCAAGCACTTGGGGCAAATTAAAAGTTTGCCAGAAGCAGCAGGCTAATCAGAATATCTGCAGCCCATTAAGGCCTGTTGGAGTTTGTTTAAAAGGTCTCCCTGCAGGGAGGAAAAGAACCCAAAGTTGGAGAATAAAGAGGTGCACTGGGTGAGAGCTGGGAATTGCAAGTAAGGCAGAGGAGGAGCTGGATGGACTTGGAGGAGCTGTCATGGAGGAGCTGGATGGACTTGCTCAGGTACTGGGAGGGATTGTGTGGGGGAAGTGGCCCAAGGAAGAAGCTGTCAGACTAGGAGTAGAGGAAACCCTGTCTGTTACTGCTGCCTACGGGTTCCTGGGCTGGAATTCGGAGTAGTGGGCAGACACTGTTCCCCCCCAACCCTCCCCACACCACTACAGAGTCTCCCTCTGAGAGGGGAGACTAGCACTACAGAGGGATTTTCACCCCAAACTGTGGACTATCTATGATGAGGAGGGCTCAATAGCCTGTGACCTCTCGTAAAGGGAAAGAGGCTGAGTGTCGAGGGTTACAATGAGCCTTTGAAGCAAACACTATCAGCCAGAAGCTCAGAACCCTTGGGGCACAGCCAGAGCTTTGCCACAATAAGTTAGCTACAGAGGAAGCCTCCCCCACCCCAGCATCCAGAGCAGAGTGCTTCAGGGAACAGCTAGCCACTTTGAGTAGTCTGGGGCTACTGGCAGGCAGGAAGCCTACCTTGGAGTCCTGCAGGGCTGCTGTCCAGGAGCTGCCTTGGTAAGTGCCTACTGAGCAGAGCCTACCTCTGACACACCACCCCTTCCCTGCACCTCAACTCCCTGCCCCAGGTCACCATCCCATCCTGACCCAAGTCGCCAACCAAACCCTCTGCACTCCTCTTGCACTCCTCCCCAGGCCAGAATCTTCTCCTGCGCAATACGCTCTCCCTGACCCTGCACCCCATTCATCTGCCCCAAGACATCACCCAAACCCTCTGCACCCATCCCCAGATCAGAACTCCCTCACAAACGCTGCACCCACTCCTACACCCCTCCCCCAGGCCAGAATCATCTTCTGCACCCATAGCCCTTCCAAAACTTGCACCAGATCACAATTCTCCCTCTGACCCAAACTCCCTCTCAGACCCCATACCGTCTCCTGCATACCCTGAGCTCCCTTCTGCACCAGAGCTCCATGCCAGACCCTGCACTCCCTCTACAGAAATGTGCAGCCCCTGACCACTTACCTAAAATCTTGGATTGGCCCATCAAAAATTATTGCCCACCCCTGGTATAATGGAATTTCAAGTACACTGGTTATTCATCTTCTAGTCTTTGAAAAGAATGGCTATTTAAATTGTGCCAAACACTTCATAAACCTATTAATATCACTGTCATTTTTGTATTTTTGCCCATAATGCAGATAATGTATCAAATGAATCACAGGCCTCTAATATATGTGCACTTGTAAAGGATAATGCAAATCAGAATATTTATGGGTGGATAATATCCATAATTACAAGATGGGTTCTAATACTCTAACCTGAAAAATGGGAAATAACTCTAAGAGGACATTTTGCACTTGTCTTCTTTATAAATAAAAGTATCTATGAATCAATCAGAACAAAATGTTTCCTCCTCATCTAAGAAATCCAGCAGTATCAAACAAAGGCTTTTGCAAGACACTAATTTACACATGAATGCTTTGTTTCAGCATGATACTGGTGGTATTTGGGAAGTGATTTTTTAATTGTCACCCTTAGTCTAAAACTTTTCCTGTCCACATGAAATATTGCACAGTCCACAAGGTTAATGACAGGCATGACAAAATACAGTCAACGTAGATTATAATTTCTAGGATAATCTATCTATATCTATATAGAGTGCATCTGTCTGTCCATCTGTTTGTCCGTTTGTTCAAGAATTTCTCCTAAACCGTAAGAGCTAGGAATGCCAAATTTGGTATGCAGCTTCCACTCACTCTAACTTAAACAAAGGTCAGGGTTTGGTTGTGCCTGGAAAATGGGAAATGCCGGGAATGGAACTATTTCCCATAACATGAAAGGGGAGGGGCAGAGAGAGGAGGAATGTGAAAGCAAAGGCCACAGAGAGGGGAGGGACGCGATACTGAGAGTGGCCACTGGCGACAGCCGCAGCACCACGAGAGTGGCCAGCAGGGCTGGGGTTCTACCATCTTACCTGCCAGCACACTGGTAAGGAGCCCTCCGCCCCAAACTTAGAGCCTCCGCCCCACAGAGAGCCTGCAGGCAGGTGTAGGGGAAGGGCATATTGGAGGAGGGGGGCAGCTCCCAGAGCCTGGCCCCTCCCCAGACAACCTGCAGGCCAGGGAAAGGGGGGGCAGTTCCTGGAGCTTCACCCTCCCGAGACAGGCTGCAGAGGGGAGCCATTGGAAAGGGGCAGCCCCCAGAGCCTTCCCGCCACTCCAGAAAGCCTGCAGACCGCAGGGAAGGGGCGCTGCAGGAAGAGGGCAGCCCCCAGAGCCTTGTTCCCTCCCAGATAGTCTGCGTGTGGGGGGGAAAAACTGGAGGGGGTGGCAGCCTTTGGAGCTTGTCTCCGTTCCCAGATAGCCTGCAGGCCGTAGGGGAGGACAACTGTGGGGGGAGGGTGCTGGCAGGGAGTGCTGTCCCAGCCCCATGGGAGGAATCGCTGTCGGAGCAGCACCATCCCTGCCACCTCGGGCGGCCCTTCCAGCCCCTTGTCCTGAGCCCCCTGCACTAAGTCCTGCACCTCCCTCTTGCCTTGACTTCAGCACCTCCCCCTGCTCTGAGCACCCCAACACCTCTCAACTCTCTGCCCTAAGTCACCTACCCCCTGTTCCTCCTCACCCCCGAACTCTCACTCCAGTCTTCATTTTCGAAAAATACAATCACTGAAATAACATGTATATTGTTCATTTATTTTCAAAAAAAAAAACCCAAAACAAACCAAAACAACACAACACCAAACCCCTTCCTTCAGTTACAGACCTGAGCAATGCCTCGTACATCTGCTAGTAAAGTGTGTGTGTGTGTGTGTGTATATAAATAAATATACACACACACACACACACACACACACACACACACATATACATATATATGTATACACACACACACACACACACACACACACACACACTTTGTATAAAGTTTAGTATGGAAATACACACATGAAACATGATCAATGCTTGAAATGTTGAGATTGTGTAAAAGATTATTGAAATATATACTCTTTTTAAAAACTGTTTTCTTGAATGATCCCAGTAATGTAGTTGAGTTCACTTATCAGTGGAGGGTGCAACTCAATATTCACATCTATTTACAGTAGCTTAATTTTCAATTTGATGCAGCACATTTAAGTATACATTGGCTTGACAGATTTCAAACTTCTACATCTTTATAATTTCTATGGAAAATATCAATGTTGTTTTTTTAAGGACTATTTTCATTTTTTATCTATTTAAATTCTGACATTTGCTGGAAAGTATGGCAGTTGGTAAGGATGTGTTCAGTGGAACTGTTCTAAAATCAGCCATTTCTAGGAGCACACCACAGAAGAGAAACTGGCGAAAGATTGTTTATTATGACTCTGTGGAAAGGCATTGGAGATGAGGCCTAATAATTCATCATCTTATATATTTTTATTGCCACAAATTTTATTCCTTAGCTCCCTGCATGTGAAAACATGGCAGTAAAAAATTTGTTTCCTTGCATTTTAGTCTCCTGCTCCCCTTTTCTTTTTAAGCATTAACATAAGCAGGGTAAAGAACTATCGTGGAGCTACTCTAAGCCAGCCATATCTGGTTCAAACCCGCATCAAAGCCATATCTTCTCAATATGTTAAGATTTAATCACCAAAATATTTTACTTACCACTCCAGGGAATATTTTTTGCAGTCTTTCTGCTGCCGCAAGTGCCTTAGACTTCCCACCACCAAGACAATCTTCAAATTCATAGAGAGGCTGCCGTACAGGGTTGGAATAAGAGATTTTTGCATTGTCCACAAATGTGATCTGTCTGACTCCCCATCCCTAAACAAACAAAAAATCCAAGTAATTGGTAATGACTAATTTAACACTGTAAGACTTTGGTTCAAAGGATGTAACAAACTCCTTTAAATTTATAGCATTAAAAGTATAAGTGGACTTTTTTCACAATTTCATATTCTAGGTTTAAGTGCAGATTAAGTTATTAAAGTTTTAAGAACATAAGAAGGGCCATACTGGATCAGACCAAAGGTCCATCTAGCCCAGTATCATGTCTTCCTAACAGTGGCCAATACCAGATGCCCCAGAGGGAGTATACTGAACAGGTAATCATACAATCATAGAATACTAGGACTGGAAGGGACCTTGAGAGGTCATCGAGTCCAGTCCCCTGCCCTCATGGCAGGACCAAATACTGTCTAGACCATCCCTGATAGACATTTATCTAACCTACTCTTAAATATCTTCAGAGATGGAGATTCCACAACCTCCCTGAGCAATTTATTCCAGTGTTTGACTACCTTGACAGTTAAGAACTTTTTCCTAATGTCCAAACTAAATCTCCCTTGCTGCAGTTTAAGCCCATTGCTTCTTGTTCTATCCTCAGAGGCCAAGATGAACAAGTTTTCCCCCTCCTCCTTATGACACCCTTTTAGATACCTGAAAACTGCTATCATGTCCCCCCTCAATCTTCTCTTTTCTAAAATAAACAAACCCAATTCTTTCAGCCTTCCTTCATAGGTCATTTAATCATTCTTGTTGCTCTTCTCTGGACCCTCTCCAATTTCTCCACATCTTTCTTGAAATGCGGTGCCCAGAACTGGACACAATACTCCAACTGAGGCCTAACCAGCGCAGAGTAGAGCAGAAGAATGACTTCTCATGTCTTGCTCACAACACACCTGTTAATGCATCCCAGAATCATGTTTGCTTTTTTTTGCAACAGCATCACACGGCTGACTCATATTCAGCTTGTGGTCCACTATAACCCCTAGATCCTTTTCTGCCGTACTCCTTCCAAAACAGTCACTTCCCATTCTGTATGTGTGAAACTGATTGGTCCTTCCTAAGTGGAGTACTTAGCATTTGTCTTTATTAAACTTCATCCTGTTTACCTCAGACCATTTCTCCAATTTGTCCAGATCATTTTGAATGATGACCCTATCCTCCAGAGCAGTCGCAACCCCTCCCAGCTTGGTATCATCTGCAAATTTAATAAGCGTACTTTCTATGCCAATATCTAAATCGTTGATGAAGATATTGAACAGAGCCGGTCCCAAAACAGACCCCTGTGGAACCCCACTTGTTATACCTTTCCAGCAGGATTGTGAACCATTAATAACTACTCTCTGAGTACGGTTATCCAGCCAGTTATGCACCCACCTTATAGTAGCCCCATCTAAGTTGTATTTGCCTAGTTTATTGATAAGAATATCATGAGACCGTATCAAATGCCTTAGTAAAGTCTAGGTATACCACATCCACTGCTTCTCCCTTATCCACAAGACTCGTTATTCTATCAAAGAAAGCTATCAGATTGGTTTGACATGATTTGTTCTTTACAAATCCATGCTGGCTGTTCCCTATCACCTTCCAAGTGTTTACAGATGATTTCCTTAATTACTTGCTCCATTATCTTCCCTGGCACAGAAGTTAAACTAACTGGTCTGTAGTTCCTGGGTTGTTCTTGTTTCCCTTTTTATAGATGGGCACTATATTTGCCCTCTTCCAGTCTTCTGGAATCTCTCCTGTCTCCCATGATTTTCTAAAGATGCTAGCTAGAGGCTCAGATACCTCCTCTATCGGCTCCTTGAGTATTCTAGGATGCATTTCATCAGGCCCTGGTGACTTGCAGGCATCTAACTTTCTAGGTGATTTTTAACTTGTTTTTTTTTTTTAATTTTATCTTCCAAACCTACCCGCTTGCCACTAGCATTCACTATGTTAGGCATTCCTTCAGACTTCTCGGTGAAGACCGAAACAAAGAAGTCATTAAGCATCTCTGCCATTTCCAAGGTTCCTGTTACTGTGTCTCCTTCCTCACTGACCAGTGGGCCTACCCTGTCCTTGGTCTTCCTCTTGCTTCTAATGTATTTATCTAATGTATCATCACATGATCCTTTTCCTGTCATCCATTTCCAGCCTCTGACAGACAGAAGCTAGGGATACCGTTCCTGGCTAATAGCCATTAATGGACCTTGTAGGAGAAAGAAAGAGCCTGAAGCATGGGCCTGGTGTTTAAACCAAAGTAAGTAAGAGTTATACTGTGCATAACAGACAGGCCGTGTCAAAAACAAATGTTTGCCTGCAAGTCAGTGTCTCTCAGCACTAGAACTACTAGCATGGATAGAAGCACATGAAGTATGTAAATACATGCCACCAGGACAGTACAAGGACAACCAGCTGAGTACATGATAAAATAGTTTGAAACAAGAGTGAAAGCAAAACAATGGGCAGTGAATGCTTTGGAGGAAAGTACAAGGGGGGGGGGGGTACCAAACATGTCATTAGTGTGCAAGACGATACGTACAGTGTGTATCAGATTGTTGATTTCTGTCTATAAATATTGGGGTACCTCACTTAACCCTTTGGCCAGCCTAGGGGGCAATAGAGAAATCCATATTATTGACTGAGCTACGTCCATTGTCCCGGGTACAAATACTTAGGGGCTTGGAGGACATCTGGCTACTGACACCTATTAATGTACTTAGATCGACAATAAACCTGACTCGGGTGCCTTTGTATCTTATCCGAGTACGTAGTCTTTGGGGCTCTCATGAAGTCTATTGTGCTAGCTATCTGTGCAGAGCTGGCATGATATACTGAAGGAACATACGAAAATGCACACAGCCGAACGTTTATCATCACTGACACAGCAGGAGACCTGTCAGGATGCCACACCAGTTTGCTGTCCTGAACTACTTCAAACCTAATCTCCATGAATTCATCTAGTTTTCATGAACCCTGTTAATGTCCTGGTCTTCACAACATCCTCTGGCAAAGAGTTCCATAGGTTGATTGTGTGCTGTGTGAAGAAAAACTTCCTTTTGTTTGTTTTAAACCTGCTACCTATTAATTTCATGTGGTGACCTCTGGTTCTTATGTTATGGGAACAAGTAAATAACTTTTCCTTATTCACTGTTTCCACACCAGTCATGATTTTATAGACTTCTGTCATATCACCCCTTAGTTGCCTCTTTTCTAAGCTGAAAAGTCGCAGTCTCTCTTCACATGGTACCTGTTCCAAACCCATAATCATTTCATTGCCCTTTTCTGAACCTTTTCCAATGCCAATATATCTTTTTTGAGATGACCACATTTGTATTCAGTATTCAAGATGTGGGTACACCATGGTTTTATATAGAGGCTAAATTAGTCCCCATCATATTGTATGTACAGTTGGGATTATTTTTTCCAGCGTGCATTACTTTGCATTTATCAACATTAAATTTCATTTTCCATTTTGTTGCCCAATCACTTCATTTTGGGAGATCTTTTTGAAGCTAACTATACTCAAACTCCTTTTGATCACAATGAATGGTGTCTCGTTAGCACAATTATTTATTTCAGATATTTTGGTATGAATTTGATATTGAGAACTCATTTATTATTTCATTCAGCACAATTTTTCACTTTGTTACCTGGCTAGTTTTTAATAAAAATATATAAATCAGCAATATTTTTGCGACACATATGTTGATCTCCTTGTATACTTCCAATTTTTATGCAAGGATGAAAAAAAGCAGTCTTTATCACAGACAGCAGGTCACCTTCAGGAATGACTCTGGTACTTACCAATAAGGTTCTGGCTACACTACAACCCAGTGTACCAGCTCCTAGCAGCAGACATTTAGCAGACACAACCTTCTCCAGCTCAAGAGTAGGCACCAATCGCCAGCACATCAATTTAAGATTAAGATCTACAGATGACTCAGCTAACCTATGTAGTGAAATAAAAACAAACATCATTCCTGAATACTTTCTAATGCAATATTGACCTTCTGTTCTAACTAGAGCACTGCACCATGCAATTTGCTCTTACATATCTTGGCCTTTGTACAGAATTCTTAAAGGAACCATGCATAAATTCTACTAAATTCTTTGTAGAGCAGATATATAATAAATAACAGAAGGTAAAGATGAGGTGTCATGCCAAGAGCATTATTTCTGTACACAAATTCTGACATTCTATTCTATTTCCATCATATATAACAATAAATATGCCAAAAATTGTAACACAATAAACTTTTATTAAAACGTTTATTGTGGTTCTGACAAATCATAGAACACTAGAACTGGAAGGGCCCTCGAGAGGTCATCAAGTCCAGTCCCCTGCCCTCAGGGCAGGACCCAGTACCATCTAGACCATCCCTGATAGATGTCTATCTAGCCTGCTCTTAAATATCTCCAGAGATGGAGATTCCACAACCTCCTTAGGCAACTTATTCCGGTGTTTAACCACTCTGACAGTTAGGAAGTTTTTCCTAATGTCCAAACTAAACCTCCCTTCTTGTCCTAACCTCAGAGGATAAGGAGAACAATTTTTCTCTCTCCTCCTTGTGACACCCTTTTAGATACCTGAAAACTGCTATCTTCTCCTTTCCAAACTAAAGAAGCCCAATTCTTTCAGTCTTCCTTCATAGGTCACGTTCTCTAGACCATTAATCATTCTTGTTGCTCTTCTCTGGACCTTCTCCAATTTCTCCACATCTTTCTTAAAATGTGGTGCCCAGAACTGGACACAATACTCCAACTGAGGCCTAATCAGCGCAGAATAGAGCGGAAGAATAACTTCTCATGTCTTGCTCACAACACTCCTGTTAATGCATCCCAGAATCATGTTTGCTTTTTTTGCAGCAGCATCACACTTATCTCATATTTAGCTTGTAGTCCACTATGACCCCTAGATCTCTTTCTGCAGTACTCCTTCCTATTCTGTCACTTCCCATTCTGTATGTCCAAAACTGATTGTTCCTTCCTAAGTGAAGCACTTTGCATTTGACCTTATTAAACTTCATCCTATTTAACTCAGACCATTTCTCCAGTTTGCAGATGATATGAAGCTGGGAGGGGTTTCAGCTGCTTTGGAGGATAGGATCATAATTCAAAATGATCTGGACAAACTTAATAAGCACACTCTCTATGCCAATATCTAAATTGTTGAAGAAGATATTGAACAGAACCAGTCCCAATGATTTAGGAAAGATGTCCAAACAAGAACAACAAGACAATCAGTAATTACCTATTTTAAAAATTTACCCTCTGGGTATTTGACAAGATTGCCATAAACATTGGATGGAGAGGGAGCAGGGAACCAGAGTCTGTCAGGCCAAAGGAGCCTAGTTTTGGCCTCCAGACTCTCTTGGAGGAATGGCCAGCCTCCTGACCACTGCGCTCCCCTTCCAGCTGCACTCCCTACCTAGGGATGTGAACGACTAGTCGACTATCCAATAAGTAAATGCTTATCCGACAGTCGACACGCTAGTCGCTTCCTACCCCCTTCGTGGGGGAGGAACGAGTGCTTCAGAGCATCAGCGTCGCTTGGAGCCCAGGGCCAGCTGGGGACTCCCCCCGCTGATCCCGGGCTCCATGCGGTGCTGCCACTTTGAAACTCCACGTGAAGCCCCATGGCATTTCAAAGCAGCAGTGCTGCAGGGAGTCCAGGGTCAGCTGGGGACCACTTTGAAATGCTGTGGGGAGCATGGGGTCCCACACTGCTTGAGTCCCCCGCTGGCCTCATGCTCCTTGCAACACTTTTGCCTTTGAAGTGTAGCAACAGCCCTGAGGCTGTTGCTACACTTCAACAGCGGAGGCGCCCTTATTTACTAATCAAATAGGCGATGCAAAGTGCATCAACTATTTGATCAGCCAATTAATCGAAATTTTACATCCCTATCCCAGCCTTGGCAGCTGGCTGCACTCCCTGGCCCCGCCACCAGCCCTGACTGCTGGCCACACTCCCCAGCTTTGCCACCAGGCTGCCACCAGCTGACAACTGCACTCTCTGGCCCTTGCAACTATCTCAGTCCTACAGCCAGCTCCAGTCCTGCTCCTGGACCATGCTCCCTGTCCCTCAGTGCACATTCCCATTCCATTCTCCCCGCTCCCCAGCCACTGGTTGCGCTTTCTGGCCCTGGCCCACTCTCCCCCTACTCCTCGGCTCCCACAACTAGCCACCAGACTCCCACACACCCTCTCTGACCAATAACATCCTTCTGGAACATGGATGTTGCCGACCAGAGAGGTGCTATTTGTACTTTATGCTAGGAAATATCAAATACTCCAGAGGCCCATAAGTAATAAACCAAAAGAGGCAGAATTGCATTTAGTCTCAGAAGGGACATTTTATCTCATCCAGTCTGACCTCCTCACTAGCACAGGCCATTACATTTCACTCAAATTCTCCTATATTACTAATTAGGCTCAAGCATTTAAATCCTCAGGAGACTAAACTTATGTTTGCCACAGACAGAAAACAGAAGAGACCATGGGCAGGGAAATGATGAGGTGAGATATGGCCAGATGATTTTAGCAGGCAATCCACACCCCATGCTACAGGGGAAGGCAGGGGGAAAAAAGGATTTAATTACTCTGGATTAAGTCCAAACCCCATTGAAGTTAATGGAATTGGATTAGGCTCTTAAAGCCTGTCCGATAAGATGCTGACCCACATTTTAAATTTCCAAAGTGAACAGCCTCTGGTCTAAGTTTGAAAATGAGAAGTGGCCTTTCACCTAGATCCCACAAATGCCACAGGTAACTTGTCCCATCCCTATGTCTTCTACTTTGTTAAATTCTGTCTTTGGAGCCTCTCAGCCAAACACCCTCACTCTCCTCCAGAGTGCAAGTATTGGTTGCTGTGTGGAAGCTTTGAATGATAACAAATAAGTTAACCAGTTTCATTTTCAGTTTATGTTGGATTTGCTGGCTGGTAAATGCGTCAGGCTTTTAAAATTCTGATCAGAGCAGATAAGAACAACTTGTCCATGATAGGGATAAATGACAACCTTACAGGAGCCTTCTTTCTGTCAGAACCAACCCGCTTTACACTTAGCATGGTCCCCTATTTCAGTCTCATGTTAAGTCTTCATTTGTTTTTAATCACTTTTTGTTTTTGCAGAGGACTTCACTGCATTACATCTAGTCATTGTGTACAGCTATACATTATATACTCATTTTTTGGTCTCTACCAGCTTCTCAAGAAAGTGTTATGTGTACACATAGAAATACAGATTAAAATTAACTTATCTAGATTTTCAAGTTAGTGAAAACACATATTCCTAGACACTGAGAGAAGCTCCATGTCTTCAATGGGACTTTTCCTTGGAGTATATATTGCACCTAGTAAAAATGGCAGGCAGGACTGAGCACTAACATAGACATAACTATATTTTCTTACCTAACAAAACACATTTGAGATCCAGGTTTTCTTTGGACCTTACATTTTCTCCTCCCCCTCCCCCCCCCTGCAAAAGCCTGACATATTTCAGGCCTGATCAGAGTATAAATGTTTTTAAACCACAACATACCTTTTAGGATCCATACATTCACTGAGATTCACCATTCTTGGACCCATGCCTCCTTTTTGGTTTTTCTCCCATCCAACAGCTTTTGGACAATCTACTTTCCATTAAATAAATTAATGAATGAATACATAAACAAACATTTCCATGATATTAAAAACTTAAATTTCACCTTGACAAAAAAACCCTCACTTTTCCCAAAACTGCCAGTTTATCAAGGATGTTAACTAACAGAACTCTTCACTACAACAGTGATTCTATTATATGGCAAAAATGTGTAGACAGTATCCCCTTTTTCATATTATGTGCTGGTTTTTCTTTATTCTAGTTTTGAAAGCAAGTTAGCAGGCTTTCAAATATAACTTGTTTTCTTAGTCTGGACATAACCTCTGACACACTGAACCTAAATAGACTCAGCTGCACATAATTAGCTGTGAGCATCTCCCTGAACTGACTATAGCTGAAAATAAATCTTCAAAATCCCAGGCCATTGTCAAGACAGATGGGTCTTCTCCGAAGGATAACACTGGGGAAGGGTATAACAGGACTCCAAATCCCCTCAAGAAAGAGTACCAAAAATTTTGTTTATCCACATGCCTAGATCAGCTTTTAAACTGAAACTTGCTGTATTTGAGTAAATTTGGCACTTACAGCTGTAATTTTTCAGCACATAGCACCCACAGTATACTTTACAGCCAGAGAAAAGACATGGGAAGGTGCGAGGAAAAGGCAAAGAGAACGGTTTAAAAAATAAGAATATGTGGTTCTTTTGATTAGCAATCTTTAATATTACAGAGGGAGACTGAATATGTATGTTTGGTAGCTGAAAAAACAAGGAGTCCAGTGGCACCTTAAGGACTAACAAATTTATTAGGGCATAAGCTTTGTGAGATACGACTCACTTCCTCAGAAGTTTGAAGCAAAAGTGAGTTGTATTGAGGCATAAACTTTTGTGAGCTACATTTGTTAGTTTTTAAGACGACACTGGACTCCTTGTTGTTTTTGCTGAAACAGACCAAAACGCCTACCTCTCAGAGACCTTGTTAACTGACTATTTTAATATTTACACTGATCTTTCCCAGGTATTTAATCTTCTTATAAGCAATATGTAACAGATATGAATCAGAACACTTGTGTTCTATTCCCAGCTCTGACACAGACCAGCTAAGGTTCTGATTCTGCAACGAGTTACACTCATCTTTACAGAGGTATATATGCAGATTTTCTGAAGACTTCGGAATCTGCTTAAGCAATCTTGAGCAAGTCATTTCACTTCTCCATGCCTTGGTACCCTTATCTGTAAATGAGTATAATACCATTTGTGGACCTTGCATGGAGGTTAATTTTGCTTCACCACTATCGCTGGTGAAGTATTATTAGACCCTCAGATAAAAAGAACCTATAAGAAGTTTCCTTCCGTTCTGATGAAATATTATCTATAGCAACTGAGTCCTGTTTTTTATGCTAGAGAGGTTTCCCAAATTTACAATGCATTGCTCTTATTTCCTTCAGGTCTTAATACCACAAGAAACAGATTTTAAAAAAATACTCCAACCATACCAAAATTGTGATTTTTAGAAATTAATGCTGTACTCTCATAAGTACCTTATTTCATGCATTTAATATTACTGTGTGTGTTTTGGTGGTATAGTGATTAAATACTGCTAATAAGAAATGACAACATACATTAATAATTATAAGCACTATGACAAATTACCTGTTGCTGTATCATGCTTGTAATTAGAATGAGAGCATAAAGACACACTTGGTGACTAGGCCAAACTATCTTACTGTCAAAGTAAATTATCCTCTTTCCTTCTAGAAGATAAAACTGTTTTCTTTACAAATACATCTGAATATAATTTAAAATGCACTATATTTGAGGTGGCTGTTAACATCAGTAACAAGTTATCTGCACTAATTTTTCTTCCATCGTCATAGTGAGCATAGAGAAGTCAAGTAACATTAGTTTCTGTATTCTGAAAGCCATCCTTTGACAGTGGATTACCTGAGCTCTGTGACATCTGTGGAAGCTTTATTTCAAAGATGATGCTGTGTGTTATCTCTCTCACGCCTTGCATGGTCCTGTCTCTGAAGCACAGCACTTCAATTGAATGGACATGACCACCCCTGGCATTATAAATAAATAAATAAAATAACAAGGTTCTAAAACAAAAGATCTTGAACTCTTCCAGCAGAAAAGAAGGGTGCTCAAGCAGAAACTTCACTTAATTAGTCCTCTGATGTCATCCAGCTTTAATCTTTTGGAAACAAAGACTATGACAAATCTTCCATTGGTACTGAATTCATATATAAAAATGTATCTATTTCTATCTGATCAAATATGAAGAAACAGAACATGATTAAGGAACACCTAAAGCAGTCAATTGCTATACGGAAACTGTGGTACAACTCTACTGAAATTGCACTTGGGACTTCCCCACTGTGAACAACTCATCTGACACAGTGTTACTGGGAACTACAAGCACCATATGTTTTGAGGCATAATGGTCAGAGAAGCCCTAGAGTACAATGTAATACAGCTGCAATGCCAAAGCAGCAGGAGGTGCCATCCTACCTCCTCCACGCTTAGCATGCTCCTCAGAATCCCTAATCAATTTTCATCTCCTTCCCCTTCACCAACTTAGCATCCATTATTCATCTTCACTCACTGTTGAGCATCAAAGAAAAAGAACTAGATGTTTGGCAAATCACAGAATTTGGGATTCTCACATCCCCACAGTATGCACAGATAAGTTATATACACACGGATATACCCTCCTATACTATCATTCAGATAGCCATCAGGAAAATGTCACTGTAAGCATGGCTAACTGAAGGTTTATTTTTCTCATTACACGTTATTACAAAGTCAAAATTTTGAAATTTCAGCTTAAGTTATTGAATCACACAACTCAATGTTTGATGGATAGTGTTTTATAATGCAAAAGATGACAGTGTGCAATAAAACAAAAAAAGTTCAATTATGCAATGCAGAAGACTTTGAGAGTATGAGTTCTTCAGACTTTGGCTCTAGTACCATTGGTCATTTGGCAGTTGTATTCTCTGGAGCAAGACAACTTTTCAAAGGCACCTACACGTTACTATCCTCAGTTAGTCTGCACTACTCAACAAATAAATCCAGAGATTATAAACTGGCCTTCAGATTTTGCTTCTACTCACATCGAAATGTGCTATATGTGCTGAAGTGGCAGTAGCTGCTCCTTACTTTAAGATGAAGTTGGGTTTCCTTTTGAAATCCAGTTGTTGACCATCCTCTGCTCCAAATTTCCCCTCTTTTTTTTTTTTTTTAAACTTTTACCAAACTTTTCAGAAACAACTTCTGTTATGGAATGTAATGGGTACATTTCAGAAAAATTTTGAGGGGAATTTGGAGTATAGATAATTTGAAAATGGGGCTCAAAATCTAGAAACTACCAATTAAGAATGTGGCAGGCAGAGGCAAGTAGTGAAGAACTATATAGAAGTAGCAACAGGCTGGGTACCTTGCCTTTGCCCACTAAAATAACAAACTTTGAAGATAAGGAATTCCAATTCCTATTCAAGGGATCCATTTTTAATGAACTCGTAGTAATTTTTTGTTTTCATCTTTGCATAGATTTTTGCATATACCAGGGGCAAAGTTAAGGCTCTTTGTGTATTATGTAAGTCAGGTGGGCTAACAAAAGTGCTCAGTCTAATAAGACATAAAACCAATACCATCTATATGCTGCCAGGACCAGTAAATTCCTCAATGGCCATCCTGGATACTGGGTAAAATTGCAGGGATCATAAACTCCAACTGTCACCTACAAACAAAATAGCTCCACTGAAAACCTCATGCATAACAGCACAAGATTCACAGTAATAGCCATCAGCGCACCTTTTTATCTTAAATGCTATGTCAGTAAGAAATCACATACTGCATTTAAAAAATAATTATCAACTCCTACCAATCAGTGATGCATTGTATGCCATTTCATGCACTTTAATATTTCCCACAGCTCCCAGTTTTGTTCATTTTGGCTACCTAACATTCACTTGTACTTCACTGTACAACATGCATTGCCTTAACTACTAAAGCTTAAAAAACATGTTTATAAAACCTGGAAATTTCTACTGTGTGATCAGATTCCCTGGATTCCTAAGCAAACCTCCCTGTTGATGAATGGAATTTTTTTATACTGTGACTATCCACCAATCTCATCTAATCCACATTTAGCCTGCATCACATCTACTTAACTTTACACTATTCAAATGTATCTTTTTTCAGCAAAGTTAAAAAAGGAGCCAGTTTTTCTTGCATTATTGCTGGTACTCTGGAAGATACAGGCTGACTATATTAATATGTTTATTAATTTATTATGGCTACTATATATTTTGTTTTGTAGAAGGCCACTCTACACATTTCCAGGTGTACTTAAAGCTAATGTGACAACTATAAAAATGAATTATTGTATATTCCTTGGAAGATATATGCAAATAAACAATATAAGTGGGCTTTGTACTTATAGAATGCTATATGTGTTCAAAATGATTAATAAATATTAACTGATCCTCATGACAACCCCGTAAAATAAGTAAGTTTTATTATCTCTCTCACGTGTGTAGAGAGAACTCAAAGACCAAATTTTCAAACTGTCAACTAATTTAAGATGCCTGTACTTCTGGATACCCAGTTTGAGATGCCTAAAACTACACTCCCTGAAGTCAAGGTGTAATCAATGGAAGCAGCTGGTGTTTAAGCACTTACTGGATTTATTCTTTGCATACAAGAACTGTGTCTCACTATAGTATTCCAGCCAGAGCTCAAACAATATGTACATTCAGCACAAATATTTCTGGCATATATGCAAAATTCCCTTTACCTTCTCCTCTTGATCTTGGAAAAAATCATTCCAGTTTTTAAGCAGTGACACCCAAACAGACTTGTCATTATACTTGATTACAAAGTAAGGCAAGGCTGTAATTCCTTCCATCTGGCAAAGTTCATCATAAGCTTTCTGGAGTGCCTGAATCTGCAAACAAAAAGAAAATATAACAGATGGTTGGAATTATCCTAACTCAACAATGCTTATGTGATTCTAAAAATATTTTCTTAGCTGATTATGGAATACTTTAACTTTTTTCTTTTTTAGCCATTTATTAAGTAGTTTCAAAAAATAAAAGCTAAAAACATATAATTTCCAATGTGCAACAGGCAGGAGATGTACTGCTAGCACTGCTGCAAACTGACATATGCAAAATTGAAGTGTTATTCTTAGGGAAAAGGAACTTGTAAATACAGAGTCCCCTAAATAATAGATGCACCCCATTGTTACAGAGGGAAGGCTGAGAGCTTGAATCATAGAACCATAGAGCTGAAAGAGACGTCAGGAGGTCATCAAGTCCAGCCGCCTGCTATAGGTAGGACCTATCCCAACCGGATCAACCCAGTCAGGGCTTTGTCAAGCTGAGACTTAAACACCTCTAGGGATGGAGACTCCACTACTTCCCTAGGTAACCCATTCCAGTGTTTCACCACTCTCCTAGTGAAACAGTTTTTCCTAATATCCAACCTGGACCTCTCCCACCACAACTTAAGACCATTGCTCCTTGTTCTGCCATCTGTCACTACTGAGAACAGCCTTTCTCCATCCTCTTTGGAACCTCCCTTCAGGAAGTTGAAGGCTGCTATCAAATCCCCCCTCACTCTTCGCTTCTGCAGACTAAACAGACCCAACTCCCTCAGCCTCTCCTCATAGGTCATATGCTCCAGCCCCCTAATCATTTTGGTTGCCCTCCGCTGGACCCTCTCCAATGCGTCCACATCCTTTTTGTAGTGGGGGGGCCAGAACTGGACACAATACTCCAGATGTGGCCTCACCAGAGCCGAATAAAGGGGAATAATCACATCTCTGGATCTGCTAGCAATGCTCCTCTTAATGCAACCTAATATGCCATTAGCCTTCTTGGCTACAAGGGCACACTGTTGACTCATATCCAGCTTCTCATCCACTGTAACCCCTAGGTCCTTTTCTGCAGAACTACTACTTAGCTGGTTGGTCCCCAGCCTGTAACAATGCTTGGGATTCTTCCGTCCCAAGTGCAGGACTCTGCACTTGTCCTTGTTGAACCTCATCAGTTTGCTTGTGGCCCAATCCTCCAATTTGTCTCAGTCACTCTGGACTCTATCCCTGCCCTCCAGCGTATCTACCTCTCCCCCTAGCTTAGTGTCATCTGCAAACTTGCTGAGGGTGCAATCCATCCCCTCATCTAGGTCATTAATAAAGATATTGAACAAAATAGGTCCTAGAACCGAACCTTGGGGCACTCCGCTAGAAACCGACCGCCATCCTGACATCAAGCCGTTGATCACTACGCGCTGGGCCCAGCCTTCTAGCCAGCTTTCTATCCATCTTACCATCCATTCATCCAATCCACATTCCCTTAACTTGCTGGCAAGAATATTGTGGGAGACCCTATCAAAAGCCTTGCTAAAGTCAAGGTAGATCATGTCCACTGACTTTCCCGTGTCCACAGAGCCAGTTACATCATCATAGAGGCTAATCAGATTGGTCAGGCACGCTTGCCCTTTGCGAATCCATGCTGACTATTCCTAATCACTTTCCTCTCCTCCAAGTGCCTCAAAATGGATTCCTTAAAGATCCCTTCCATGATTTTTCCAGGAACCGAGGTAAGACTGAACGGCTTATAGTTCCCTGGATTGTCCTTTTTGCCTTTTTTGAAGATGGGCACTACATTTGCCTTTTTCCAATCATCCGGGATCTCTCCCGATCTCCAAGACTTTTCAAAGATAATGGCCAAAGGCTCCTCAATGACATTTGCCAACTCCCTCAGTACCCTTAAGATGCATTAAGTCCGGACCCATGGATTTGTGTACGTTTAGCTTTTCTAAATAGTTCCTAACCTGTTCTTTACCCACTAAGGGCTGTCAATCCTCATCCCATCTTGCGTCACTTAGCGCATTAGTCCGGGAGTCCACCTTGTCCGTGAATACAGAGGCAAAGAAAGCATTGAGTACTTCAGCTTTCCTCACATCATCTGTCACTAGGTTACCTCCATCATCCAGTAAGGGCCCCACACCCTCTCTGATCACCCTCTTATTGCTAACATGCTTGTAGAAACCTTTCTTGTTATCCTTCACATCCCTTGCTAGCTGCAATTCCAACTGCACTTTCGCCTTCCTGATAACCCCCCGGCATTCTCGAGCTATACATTTAAACCCCTCCCTGGTCATTTGACCAAGTTTCCACTTTTTCTAAGCTTCCTTTTTGTGCTTAAGTTCACCAAGGATTTCCCCTGTAAGCCAATCCTGTCTCCTACCATGTCTGCCTCTCTTGGTACGCATTGGGATGGTTTCTTTCTGTGCCTTCAATAAGGCTTCTTTAAAATACTGCCAGCTGTCCTGGACTCCTTTCCCCTTCATGTTAGCATCCCAGGGGATTCTGCCCATCAGGTCTCTGAGGGAGTCAAAATCTGCTTTTCTGAAGTCCAAGGTGTGTATTTTACTACTCTCTTTTCTTCCTTTGGTCAGGATCCTGAAATCTACCATCTCATGATCACTGCTTCCCAGGTTGTCACCCACCTCTACTTCCCCTATTAGTTCCTCCCTGTTTGTGAGCAGAAGGTCAAGCTGCGCACGGCCCCTGGTCGGATCCTTCAGCACTTGTACCAAGAAGTTATCCCCAACATTCTCCAAAAACTTCCTGGATTGTCTGAATCTGTTCAGAAAGTAAAAAAATACTTAGCACAGGATCAGATGTTGGTAAACACTGATCAGGATGCTGCATAATGGATAGTATAATCCATTCTGTCTGCTTTGGTATATCAGTTTTCAATCATCAGCTGCAATTGCTTCTTTGGACCCTGACTGTACAGTTTAACATGTACAGTTGATGTATTTATCATTTTACAGAAATTATGGTTTTTCAGAGAAAGTCTTTAGTCATCCATTCTGTTTAAAAAAGAAGTATGAATAACCACAACATTCTTTCCTACTTTCAAAATACTCAATTGTTATCAGATAGACAAGATAAGAATACATCTAAAGCATTTCTAGGGTTATATTTTAATTGTATTCCACTGTTAGATGATGAAATGCATTATGCTGTATGTTTGCGCTATTGTACCAAGCATCCTTCCCACATATGGGACTCTGCTTCCTACCAATTTCTAATGGCATTAAAAGCACTTCACAGTTCAACACTAACTCACTCCAGTTAAAACAAAGTACAACTGAGTAAGTGTACAATTTCGTTTTACCTTCATAGCACAGAATAAATCGATTCATTCTCCCCTCAGGGATTTCCTCCTCTCTGTCTCAGAACCTAGTTCTCTTTTTCCCAGCACTGTCATCAACATTTTTACAATGCTTCTACAAATAATCCAGGTATATCTTTTAAACCAACATTCTGCTAAACTAGAAGAATGATTATGATAATATATTTTCAATGAGACTGCTTTATGCCAGTATTTCTCAAACTATGGGGTGGGCTCCCAAGGGAAGCATGGGAATGTGTTAAGGGAGGCATGAGCTGCAGGGTTGGGGATTTTTTGATTATCTGCTCTGTTTGTCAGCGCCAGCTGGCTGCGGTTTGTGCAGAACAACTGTGCATGCCCATGAGGTGAGGATATAGTGGGAAGCTGGTGCCCCAAACCACTTGGACTGACAGCTGGAGCCCTGCCATCTTAGCTCAGGCTCTCTTTCCCTCCCCAACTGATCATTCAACAGGAGGCAATCCTGGGCTCAGGCTCTCCTTCTCCCCATCCCAAATCCCTCATCTGGTGGAGGCGGGACTACACAGAAAATAGGGTGGCAATGGGAAACTAAGCCTGTTGTGAAAGTGATTTAACAAACATCACTTTCACTGCCGGCCTTTCTTCTGTGCTGTAAGACCCTTTTTAGTACAAAAGGCTTATGGTATCTTCAATTTGCTCCTATAATGTTGATCTTCATTAGTGACTCACATATTTCACTATAAAATGCTCCATTTACAATTATTTTAATCAAAATAGTAAAATGTTTCAAATTCTACAAGATTAAGCGAAACAGTTAAAGACATAAGTGTAAAGAAAACTGATTTAAAATCAATGTTATTAAAGAATTTGATTGTTGTGAACTTTTAGTTTCTCTTCAAGACGCCTGAAGCTGTCGACAGATAATCATCCTATTTTCCAAAGAGTTTTCCTGAGAACATCCCTCTGTATCTCTATATTTTGAGATCCAGTCCAATAGCATTTTCTTTGCTATTTCTTACTTTTGTTCAAGTCTGTTGCCTAGTTCATCAGACAAATGTTTCTGTTATAGAATCATAGAGCTGGAAGAGACCCCAGGAGGTCATCAAGTCCAGCCCCCTGCCCAAGGCAGGACCAATCCCAACTAAATCAACCCAGCCAGGGCTTTCTCAAGCCAAGACTTAAAAACCTCTAGGAATGGAGATTCCACCACCTCCCTAGGTAATCCATTCCAGTGCTTCCACACCCTGCTAGTGAAATAGCTTTTTCCTAATATCCAACCTAGACCTTCTCCCACTGTAACTTGACACCATAGCTCCTTGTTCTGCCATCTATCACTACTGTGAACAGCCTTTTTCCATCCTCTTTGGAACCTCCCTTCAGGAAGTTGAAGGCTGCTATCAAATCGCCCCTCACTCTTCTCTTCTGCAGACTAAACAAACCCAAATCCCACAGTCTCTCCTCATAGGTCATGCACTCTAGCCCCCTAAACACTTTGGTCGCCCTCCGCTGGACCCTCTCCAATGCGTCCACATCCTTTCTATATTGAGGGGCCCAGAACTGGACACAATACTCCAGATGTGGCCTCACCAGAGCCAAATAAAGGAGAATAATCACTTCTCTGGATCTCCTGGTAATGATCCTCCTAATGCACCCTACTATATCATTAGCCTTCTTGGCTACAAGGACACACTGTTGACTCATATCCAGCTTCTCATCCACTGTAATCCCCAGGTCCTTTTCTGCAGAACTGCTACTTAGCCATTCAGTCCCCAACGTATAACAATGCTTGGGATTCTTCCGTCCCAAGTGCAAGACTCGACACTTGTCCTTCTTGAATCTGATAAGATTTCTTTTGGCCCAATCCTCTAATCTGTCCAGGTCACTCTGGACCCTATCCCTGCCCTCCAGCGTATCTACCTCTCCCCCTAGCTTAGTGTCATCTGCAAACTTGCTGAGGGTGCAATCCATCCCCTCATCCAGGTCATTAACAAAGATGTTGAAAAAAAACTGGTCCTAGAACCGAACCTTGGGGCACTCTGCTAGAAACCGACCGCCAACCTGACATCGAGCCGTTGATCACGAGCTGTTGTGTCCAACCATCTATCCATCTTACAGTCCATTTATCCAATCCATATTCCCTTAACTTGCTGGCAAGAATATTGTGGGAGACTGTATCAAAAGCTTTGCTAAAGTCAAGGTATATCACATCTACTGACTTACCCATATCCACAGAGCCAGTTACCTCATCATAGAAGCTAATCAGATTGGTCGGGCACAACTTGCCCTTCGTGAATCCATTTTGACTATTCCTGATCACTTTCCCGTCCTCCAAGTGCTTCAAAATGGATTCCTTGAGAATCCCCTCCATGATTTTTCTGGGGACTGAGGTAAGGCTGACTGTTCTGTAGTTCCCTGGATTGTCCTTCTTCCCTTTTTTAAAGATGGGCACTACATTTGCCTTTTTCCAATCATCTGGGATCTCTCCTGATCTCCCTCATTGAGTTTTCAAAGGCTCCACAATGGCATTTGCCAACTCCCTCAGTACCCTTGGATGCATTAAATCCGGGCCCATGGATTTGTGTATGTTTATCTTTTCTAAGTAGTTCCTAACTTGTTCTTTCCCCACCAAGGGGTGGCCACCTCCTTCCCCCACTGCGTTGTCTAGTGCATTTGTCTGGGAGCTGACTTTGTCCGTGAAGAAAGAGGCAAAGAAAGCATTGAGTACTTCAGCTTTTCCCACATCATCTGTCACTAGGTTACCTCCATCATCCAGTAAGGGCCCCACACCCTCTCTGATCACCCTCTTATTGCTAACATGCCTGTAGAAACCTTTCTTGTTATCCTTCACATCCCTTGCTAGCTGCAATTCCAATTGCGCTTTCGCCTTCCTGATAACTCCCCTGCATTCTCGAGCAATATATTTATACTCCTCCCTAGTCATCTGTCCAAGTTTCCACTTCTTGTAAGCTTCCTTTTTGTGTTTAAGCTCACCAAGGATGTCCCCGGTAAGCCAATCTGGTCGCCTACCATATTTGCTTTTCTTGCTGCGCATTGGAATGGTTTCTTCCTGTGCCTTTAATAAGGCTTCTTTAAAATACTGCCAGCTCTCCTGGACTCCTTTCCCCTTCATGTAAGCATCCCAGGGAATCCTGTCCATCAGTTCTCTGAGGGAGTCAAAGTCTGCTTTTCTGAAGTCCAGGGTGTGTTTTTTGCTATTCTCCTTTCTTCCTTTGGTCAGGATCCTGAAATCTACCATCTCATGATCACTGCTTCCCAGGTTGTCACCCACCTCTACTTTCCCTACTAGTTCCTCCCTGTTTGTGAGCAGCAGGTCAAGCTGCGCATGACCCTGGTCGGTTCCTTCAGCACTTGTACCAAGAAGTTATCCCCAACATTCTCCAAAAACTTCCTGGATTGTCTGTGTAGGGCTGTATTGGTCTCCCAACAGATGTCAGGGTAATTAAAGTCGCCCATGAGAACCAGGGCCTGATATCTGGAAGCGTCTCTCAGTTGTCCAAAGAAAGCCTCGTCTACCTCATCCACCTGATCCGGTAGTCTATAGCAGACACCAACTACAATATCACCCCTATTGCTTCCACCTCTAAACTTAACCCATAGACTCTCAACAGTCTTTTCTCCCTCTAAATACTGGAGCTCTGAGCAATCATTCTGCTCTCTTACATACAGTGCAATTCCTCTTCCTTTTCTCCTCCGCCTCCCTGCTGGTGTGATAGCAAGATTCTATCACACCAGCCTCTTTTTCTGTCTGATAAGTTATCATACACCATATCCTCAACCTTCTTTCCAGGCCAGCCATGATGTTCTCTAGACCCAAATGTTATAAATATATGCATTGCAATAGTATCCAGACATTCCAACAGAGATGAAGGCCCCATTGTGCTCGGTAGTGTGCAAACACAAGAAACATCCACTGCCCAGAGGAGTTAATATTTTAGTAAAGTAAGAGACACAAAAGGGTGAAAGCCTTTAAATAAATTTCTCTCAATTCTGATCAAGCCCCTCCATAAACTCACTAATCCTAACCAGGATAATTACTAGAGCTGGTTGGGATTTTTTGTTGAAACTTTTAAAATTGGAAAATGCCAAATCTGTAGAAACCAAAATCAGTCATGAAAAAACATTGTTTCAATGAACTGACTATTTAAAAATAACAGAGTTTTGAAATTGTCCTGTTCTGACATTTTCAAAACAGTTTTTTGATTCTGAGCATCCTATTTAGTTAGAGTTTTAAATTAATTTATAGTAAAAAAGGACCAAAATATCAAAAAATGGTCAAAATTGAAACAATCATCAACATATTTCAACTGACCTGATCTAAACATTTTCATTTAATTTTTAGCTTGCAAAAATTTTGATGCTTTCTCTCCTGGTAGCAGGCAGGGAACTTTTTCAGAATCTCAAAAAATCTCATGGAATGAGAGACGTATTTCCTGATCAGCTCTGTTAGCAACCTACTGTCTTAGAACACTGCCTCTGAAATGCTGAAATATCTTTTGTACACGTAATATTCAGTCCAAAGATATCGACATGAGCCCAGTCATGTTTTATACTCAACCTCTTTAGCTAACTGGACTGTTCCAAAAGACAATAAAACATCAAAATGAGAATTTTACAAACTAAAGAAATAAATTATAAAATCAGTAATTTTGAAATAAAATAACTACTCTAGTTAAAATTCAGCAAGTTCAAGGATAAAATATGTAATTTTACAGGCTACAAGAAAGAATCATCAGTACTAAAGATTTGACAGCTTGTGTTTAAGTACCTGACTTGGAGAGAACCTTTCACCTAGGCAGACTGCCTGCTGAAGAATAGGTATGCCATCAGGTAAACAGAGAGCAGGATAGCAAAACCAGTAATAGAAGTGATACTTTTTTAAATCCTAGAGGAAAACATATATACACATATATTAGCAGGCAATTACTACTATCAATTACTATCCCAACTAGCCACTTATAAACTGAACAATTATTGGACTCTCAATTCCAGTTATGGTCATGATCTTGCAAACACTTATGCAGGTGTTTAACTTTACTCATTGGAACAGTCTCATGTCAGTGAGTAAAGTTAATAATGCATGGAAGTAGTTTGCAGACTAGGGAACCATGAGATCTGCGTCAAGGAACTACACAATAGGAAACTGAATTAATTCAATTTTTTATTATTAAATGCATTTAATTTCTTCGCAAATGCACTTTTTCTAATAATACTTACCACTTACAGAGCACCTGTCATCTGACTGTCTCATGCTGCTTTACAAATACTCACCATGCTTCATGAGACTCCTGTTTTACAGATCACTCAAGTCATTTTACAAATAGGTAAAGTTATACATTAAGGTAGTGTTTCCCAATTTTATTTGGCCACGGAACCCTTTTAAACTCGAAAGAATTTTGCAGAACCCCTAATAACAGTATATTATATGGAACTGAAAAAGTAGATCACAAATAAGTAAGGATAATAATAAACAAATGCTAAAGGAGGTCACGAGATCAACATTTAGTTTAATTGCACATATTTAAAAACAAAAAAATATCACACAATATTAATTCTTTTTTTTAAATCATAAAATGTTATTGTAATGGGTTTCTCTCACTGAACCCTTATTTTCACTTTGTGAAACCCCGGGGTTCCATGGAACAGCATTTGGGAAACACTGCATTAAGCAATCGACTAACTTGCCCAAAGTCACACATACAGCAAATCTGTGGCAGAGCAGGGAATATAACCTAGTTTTCATCACCCACTATTATGTCAGAGGTTCTCAATCTGTATTCCATGTACTGCTGCAAGTTTGTGAAGCAGTTACTGGTGGCCCATGGACAAACAGACTAATCTAGCTCTATTTCTAGTTGCTAGATTGCATTAAAATACAGCTATGCATACAAGAAATAATGTCTCAAGTTTTTCATGTAAATAATTGCTGCAATTGCCACAGGTATGCTGTATAAGGATTTCCACACAATCAAGAACAGAAGGAGTGGTATCTAAGATACACACTATAAAATCTCAGAATACTAACATTAGAAGGAACTCACTGCACTTCTGCTATTAAACTGATTTTATTTGACAGCACCATAATGCAGTTAAACTATAAAACTACACAAATGAGTTCTGCATTTCTTATAGAATAGCGAGTGTTCTGGGATGATGTATTCATCTGTTTCTATTGTTAAGCAAAATTAGAGTTTTAAATATGACACATCATCATAAATATGGTTAATTTTTGTTACTTAAATGGACCAGATGGATGAAGACTGATCCTTATACTGGTTTTAAAATGGTCACCACAAATCTGTGATCAAAAGTTCAGTACAGTCCAGTTACAAATCACCCTAGATTTCCCTCTTAATTTTTATTTATCTTCTTCATGTTAATCCCATCAACTGGTGTCTGCTCAATAAACCCTGTCCCTCCAAAGTGCTCTTTTCAGTGCCATATCATCTATCACACAACGTGCTACATATCTTCCTTCATGACATCCCACCACTTTTTCTTGGGTTGGCTTCTCTGTCTTTTCCCTTCCATCTAGATCTGTTGGTCTCTTTTACTGACATGGTTGTCAGGATTGCACCTTGAATGACCAAAACACCTGAATCTACATTCTCATTTTTTTATCTCTATGGCTGTCAAAAGTGACAGCTCTGTACAAACTGTTGCCATGAATAAACATGGTGAACTTTTCCTTATTTAAATATTCCTTTGTAACACAGAGACTGACATTAAGTAAAAACAAGCACAGTTTATAAGATCATTATCTCTTCACAGTTTTAATTTGACCTGATCTTTAAAAGGTTAAAATCATTTGTGCTTTATTAAAAAGATCACGCTTTTCCGTAATCTACGCAGTTGCATCTACAATAAAAGTCTATTATGTATTGATACAGAGATATATTCATACAGATCCATTCACTCTTTCATGCATACATACACAAAGCATATGGAAACTTCATTAAATACATAATTCAGCTTTTATATTCGGAATTTGTAAGTCTTTTCATCAGAAAGAACAAATTAATACATGAATTCATGCCATTTAATTGATACCACTGTTCTGAATATTTTTCATCAGAGGAAAGATTTAACATAAAGTTATCTCTTTTTTGAGATAAAAATAATAATGAACTTTTATCTTCAAAAATTGTTTTACTATTCAACAATTGCTATGTATTTCAGAGAGTTTGTCTGTTCAAGAACCTCTCCTAAACAGTAAGAGCTCAGACAATCAAATTTGGTATACAGCTTTCTCTTATCATAACTTAAAGCAAGAGTTTTGTTGTGCCAGGAAAATGGGATGTACCTGGAATGAAACTGCTTCTCATAAAACCATTCAGAAAAGAGAAAGAATCACAAGGCAAATGAAAGGGGCTGGCTGGGAATGCTCCATCCTTCTTTCTGGGACTGCACCAGCCTCAAACCTCCCACTGCCCCAAGCACCCTTTAAGGAGGGCAGGGGAATTGAAGCCCCCCCAAAATGCATACGGGAACACTGCTGACTGTTCCCCTTTGTCAGGGAGCGAGGAGAAATTGTACAGTTTGCTGCATTCCTCACTCTGGCTAGGGAGCACAGGGGGCAAATAAGCTGTGCACTGTGCTCTGTCTCCCTGACAGGGACAGGAAGAGGAAGAGCAAGTATCCCTTATATAAATCTTGGGGTGGGGAGCCTTTGGACCCTGCTGCCATCTCAACTACACACAGAGTCCCCTGCCCATAGCCTCTCCTCACTCCCACCCCTCCAATCTTGAGTCCCTCACCCACCCACCCCCAACTCAGTCTCCTGCCCTGAGCTCCTCTTTAAGGACCCGAGCAATACTGGGTAAATATACTTTCATGGAATAAATTGCATTTACTTACTGCAAAAGTCAGCAGCAGGAATTTGTTCAAGAGCATGGGGTTTTCAAGGGCAGTCCCCGATTTTATTGTCTCCCATATCTGAGAGTGGAAAGAAAAAAGAAAAAAAAAAATCACAAAAAAGCAGGAGAGGTTCATTCATTTTTCCTTCTTCCATACATGTTAAAAGATCAAAGCTAATCATAGACATGTAGAGTCAGAAGGGTCCTCAAGAGGTCGTGTACTCCAATCCCTTGCGCCAAAGCAGAAGTAAGTAATATTTTCAATAGGTATGATTTTGCCCAACTTAATTCAGCCCATGCTCTAACAAATGTTCATCCCATAAGCAGGCATTTCACTAAGACTCTGTTTTATGCTGAGGTCTTGGTAATTACAAATGACAGTTCTACTATCAGAGGCTTTACATTTCATTTTCATTCTGCCAGGTAAGGATCAGAATTCTGCTCATCCAGAATTAGGTCTTCCATATGACAGACAGAGCCTATATCTATGGATATCTATGCTTAAATTTTCAAAGTTTTACGCTGTTACACATAAAAATGATAACTATTAACTTTTTCCTACAGTAACTGCTCTTCAGATGGATGAGCCATAACCAACAGAGCAGCAATGAGGTTTTTTCTGTTCTCCTAAATCTCTAAAATGATATGTAGGGTACTGAAACTGATAATGAAAACCCAGTGGTAAGATCACAAGTACAAAAAAAACCTAGAAGTGCAGACAGGAGGCATGTTGCGCACAGTAAGAAACAAACCCAATAACCAATTAATTTATTTTAACATTCATTTCTTGTTTGTTGTGTGATGTTATGATTAACTCATATGCAATGTTATATATAATCATTGTATGCTAAATAGTTTTAAACTGTAGGTTCATATGAGATTGATAAGCATTTTCAAGTGCAAAATGCATTAGGTTCCCAGGGAGCTGCATCCCCCGAATGTAAATATATAGCCGCTGAGATTTTCAGCGGTTACACGTTTACCTAAATAAATGCATTTTAACATCCCTTCTAGCCATTCTCCCAGTCTCTCCCTGCCACACAAATTTTGGACTGCCCTGAAATGAATCTGAACAAATCATGAATCTACCCGATGCACAAGCGGAAAATCAAAAAACTCCTCTTCATGCAACTGCAGTAGAACATCCAAACCACCAAACAAAGCATAATGGAGTCCCCCAAACATCTGAGTGATACTGAACTGAATGATATTCACAGGTCACAGAGGAGACCTTGAAATGATTTATGGACCTACACCTCTGCAGATGCCATATGTGTTTGCAAGTGACACTCGCTAAGAAAAAGATTAGGATAAGTTGCATTTTTTTACTTCTCTACATTGTATCATATCTATGCCATGGCAAAGGAGCACTAGGTCACAATAAGTGGGAAAACAATGACTTTCCAATGAGAAGATGGCTAAAAACTCAACTATCCTGGCCTACTAGCAGCCTAATTAGAAAAATCTAGGAATGGGCATCAGTGTTCCCTCTAAGATGTGTGGCAGCACAGCTCACAGGTGATTAATCAGCCCCGCCCAGTCAGAGGCTCAGGGCTCCTTGGAAGGAGCTGACTGACTGGGTGAGGCTGATTAATCACCTGTGAAGCTGTGCTGCCACACATCTTAGAGGGAACACTTATCGGCATAAGTGAATTCAAACAAACTTTTCTTTAAATTTGTAAATCTCACAGCCATCTCACTTTATTTCAGGGATGTTAGATAGAGTGTAATTGAATAGTCATATAACCACATAAAATTTTAGTGGTCATATGACTATTTGATAGTCCCCAGAAGCAGGACCAGCAGCCAGGAAGCTCCCATTCCCACTCCTAGGGATCCCACTGCGACCCCGCGTTACTGCCTCTTATACAGAGGCAGCAGCACGGGGTGGCAAGTAGGAGCTAATCCTTGAGGGGAGACAGTTAAAAACCAGCTGCTTGTGCAGACCATCTCGTGCCTGGCGCCCCTCGCTACGCAGAGGGGGGGGTCTGAGCTCAGGCTCGCCACAGACAGAGGCTGCTCCATGGGATAGGGAGCAGCCTCTGTCCACAGGGAGCTCAGACTTCCTGCTGACAGGAGCTGCTACCGTGGAACAGCCACTGTCCACAGCGAGCCTGAGCTCAGACCCCCCTCCTTCCCCTTCAGCCTTCCCCCTGCTGCTGCCTCTGGTAGATGCAGCAGCGCAAGGGGAGGAGGGTGCAGGCAGACCCCAAGCACCAGCTTCTGCCTGCCCCACCCCCACATCTGCAGAAGGCATGGGGGGGCAGGTGGGTTCGTGGAGCTGGCACAGGTGGAGAGCCAGCTTGTCACACGTAATGGCTCCTGCTTACCCCCCTCACCCTCTGCGCTGCTGCCTACCAGAGGCAGCAGCGTGGGGGGCAGGCATTCCAGTGCTCATGGGGAGCTGGCTTAAAAGCTGGCTTCCCACAGGCACCAGCTCCCACTACCCATCTTTGCTGCCCCTGATACAGAAATGGCAAGTGGGGGTTGGGGGAGAATGCATGTAGTCGACAAGATAAACTAATAAGCCTCAGCTTATCCGTTAATTGTGTAGTTGTCTACACCAGGAAGTGCCAAGATTTAACCCTCCTGTCCTGGGCTGTGCCACTCTCCTGGCAGGGGTTCATTCCACTACGCACCCTGTAGATCACCTGGCTCAATACCAGTTGCTAATGGAAACTCACTATTAATTACACCCGAGCCGTTTTGCTAGTGCTGCACCTGGGGAAAATGGTTTTAATTTCTTAAATTATTAAACAGTTTAAGCTTTTTAACCTTCTTGTGTTAGTTTATCAAACTTCATTTTAAACAAAGTAAAATATTATGTCCAACACAAAAGGTTTCAATGTTTTCTTTATTTATGGCGGGGGGGGGGGGGGAAACCTCTCTCAGGTTCGGGGTCACTGACCCATAGAGAAATCAGTTGGAGACCACACAAGTGAGAAGCAAAAATCTCCTCCAAAACTCCCCAGTCCTCACTGATGTGGCTTCCAACTGAGACACCTCACTCTTCTGGCACTCCAGCCCCCATGGGGTGAGAGGAAGGGACAGGGAGGACTGAGGTTCAGGGCTTCCCATAGGCCAGATTTACTTTTCTGGGATTCCAGAGTTAATGGATTTTGTGGACCCTCTTAGGCTCTAAGGTGGGAACAAAAATGAGGGGTTCAATGTGCGGGACAGGGCTGCCAGTGAGTGGGATAGGGATCAGGATAGGGTGAGGAGGGCAGGGTCTGGAAGGGAGTCTGGTGGCAGGAGCAGGTGTGAGGTGCGAGGGAGTTGGGGCAGTAACACAGAAAAGGTGAGAGGGTGAGAATGCAGCCAAATAGCTAGTTGGGGAGGGTGGCAAAGAAGCAGGGAGTAAAGGAAAGTGCAGCTTCTGCAAAGTAAAATTGTATTCCCCCCTCACATCTTCCCTCTGCTCCAGCCTCGCTCTCCTCAGCCCCATGATCCCCACCCCTCCCACCATCGCCTGATGCCTCTCCGTGCAATTCGCGCCCCCGCATCCTCCTTCACCCCTCTCCTACCTCCACATCTCTGTGTCCCCAGCGCACTCACCAGTCGGCAGCAGCGCTGGAGCGAGGAAAAGCAGGGGGAGGGGAAGGACAGAGTCTCTTCCCTGCCCTGACCAGCCCTTTACCTGCAGACTGCAGCTCTGGGGCTGGCAGAGCCCGGGGCTGGCTCCAGCCCAGCCAGGTGCAGAGGGGTGCTGGGGAAGCGGCTCCCCGCCACTGCACACAGCCCGCAGGGAGCAGCCAAGACCCTTGTGTGCCACATGTGACCAACTGCCCAGCCCTGGCTCTGTGGAGTAGGTGGCTGGGCAGGAGCAGCCCAAGGGACACATGCACGTCTCTCCCACTCCCCTCCCTCCCAGCAGGAAGCCGGAGCTTGTGATCCAGCCTGCAGCAGAGGGGAGGAGCAGGGCTGAGCTCCCACCCCGCGTACCACGGGAAATTGGCACACATGGTGCTTGTGGCACACATGCCAGGGGTTGCCAACCCCTGGTCTACACAATGACATCCCTACCTTATTTAGTGACTTCTTGTACAAGTTATTTTCAAGGAGCAGACAACCGGACCTTCTCCCCTCTCATAGAAAGTCTAGATTGAGTAAACTCTCTGTTATTACATCTCCTCAGTCTTCATGCCACTACTTATGTCCCAGAGTGTACTATGAGAATCTGAAAACCCAAAAGCGAGCAGGAGCTGGTTTCTGGGTTTCACAAAAACAGTGCTCCCTGGAATGCAAGTAACTGGGCAAGTCCAAGAGTATTGCTAACATTAGATACATGAGAGACAGGACTGAGATTACTGAATATCATCAAACCACTGACGTTCACGGTTGATCAAAACAAGCAGAAGACACCAGGTTGCCTCCTCCAAAAGTAACTGTAACCCAAAGCTAGAGTTAGATGGGTCAGTGGGCAATCACAGTCTCTCCATTCCCCAAATCCTATTTTCTCTGTAAATGTATTTAATGGCTAACCTCACCTCATTTGCTGCTTTTTCCAACAGTGATTTCTTATCACAGGATTTGAAAGATTCAAAAGTGTTGGTGTTATATAATGTTCCAACAGCAGGACAGCAGTGTGCTGGGGTGGCAGCATTCCTAGACAAAAGACAAGGACACTCTTGGAATCACATAGTAGCCTTTTTTGCCAGAACTTTGATTAATAGTATCCAATGGAAATTCTCCCATTAAGCACCAATGATGCAAACTTCCAAGCAGAGGTGTGACTACATACATTACGAGGCAGAAGGGAAGTTGAGGACAGTTCCACTCAGAATGTTTGCAGGCTGTACAAAAATGTGCTTGAATTCATGGACAATTCGGTAATTAGTGTGATTTGATCAACTGGAAGTTTAGAAATGCACAGCATACCTCATGACACAATGACAAATGCTGCTGAGGTATGGGATATACAAAAGAGCTGGAGAAGACTTCATTTTACACAAAGATTACAAAGACAGACAGTCTCTTATTTTGATCTAACAA
The DNA here is from genome assembly GCA_032595735.1 of Pelochelys cantorii. Classification (NCBI taxonomy): domain Eukaryota; kingdom Metazoa; phylum Chordata; order Testudines; family Trionychidae; genus Pelochelys; species Pelochelys cantorii. Next base: position 43,950,579 of record CM064336.1, read on the forward strand.
AACAGGTTTTCCAAAGATTCAGATCTGGCAGACATTATTTGATCTCTGTGAGGCATTCAGAAGGGATTCAGAGACCGCAAGAACAAAGGATTATATTTTGCCTGAAAATATTAAAATGGTCACAGCTTTTGGCTTGAGAGCAACCGGTCTTTCCAAGCTACTCGAAATATAACAGGCACAGGCCAGTCTGTGACTAGATGAATGCTAATCTTAACCTGTATATTGGTTTTTATTAAAAAAATATGAAGCACTATAATAAACCATATATCTGAGTTTTGTGATTTTGATCCATTTTTCATCAGTCTTGTGAAAAGGTAACACATACTCTTCACACAGAATATAATAATTAAAATAGTTTACAAAGTGTTATTCCATCAGGAAACCACTTAAATGCACAATTTTTGTTGATATAGTTACATTCTCAGAATATCAAGATTAATTCAATCTGTAATATCTACTTAATAGGAAAAAGATCCAAGAGAGGGATGGCCAATGAAATGTCTCTATTTCACGACTGTGCATCAGTTCCATACATTTTCCCCCATCACATTTTTCAGACTACACTCCCACAGAAGCAGCAGTACATAGGGAAGGAGGGGTGAAGCGGGGGCCAGTTCTGGGAGGGGGGACTGGCATTTAAGAGAGGCCACAAGCAAATAATTTCAAAGCCATTAGTGAGCGCTAGGGCTGTAAGCGACTAATCGACTATCTGATAAGCAAAAGCTTATGGCCCTGATGCTACTCAGGACCAAATCTACAATAACACCTCTCCTAATCCATGACCAGGAACCTTCTATCTACTACCCAAAATACACAAACCTGATAATCCCGGACGACCCATCGTCTCCAGCATTGGCACACTCACCGCAGGATTATCTGGCTATATCGACTCCCTCCTCAGACCCTATGCCACCAACACTCCCAGCTACCTCCGCGATACCACTGACTTCCTGAGGAAACTCCAAAACATCAATAATCTCCCTGAAAATACCTTTCTGGCTACCACGGATGTAGAAGCCCTCTACACCAACATTCCACACAAAGACGGATTACAGGCCATCAGGAACATCATCCCCGATAACAACACTGCACACCTGATTACAGAGCTCTGCAACTTTGTACTCACCCAGAACTACTTCCAATTCAGAAACAATTTCTATCTCCAAATCAGCGGCACAGCCATGGGCACACGCATGGCACCACAATATGCCAACATTTTTATGGCTGACCTTGAACAACGTTTCCTCAGCTCTCGCCCCCTAACATCCCTTCTTTACTTACGCTACATCGATGACATCTTCATCATATGGACACATGGTAAAGAGACTCTTGAAGAATTCCACCAGGATTTCAACAACTTCTACCCCACTATCAACCTCAACCTGGACCAGTCCACAAGGGAAATCCACTTCCTGGACACTACAGTAAAGTTAAATAATGGACAACTTTCAACCACCCTATATCGTAAACCCACAGACCGCTACACTTACCTTCATGCTTCCAGCTCCCATCCCAGACACATTTTTCAGTCGATTGTATACAGCCAAGCCCTACGATACAACCGGATTTGCTCCGACCCCACACACAGAGACAATCACCTACAGGATCTTTACAGAGCATTCATAAATCTGAGATACACACCTGGGAAAGTGAAAAAACAAATTGACAGAGCCAAAAAAGTACCCAGACATGAACTACTTCAAAACAGACCCCAAAAGAGAAAATAACAGAACTCCTCTTGTTGTTACTTACAGTCCACAACTCAGACCCCTCAAGTGCATCATACATAATCTACAATCCATCCTGGAAAATGATCCCTCACTCTCAGAGGCCTTGAGAGAAAAACCTATTCTTGCTTACACACAACCCACTAACCTGAAACGTATTCTTTCTGATAACCATGCCACACAACCACATCATAAGCCTCCAGGAAGCCGGCCCTGCAACCAGAAAAGATGCCAACTCTGCCCACATATCTACACTGACGAATTCAGCACTGGAGCAAACAACACTAGCCACAAAAATCAGAGGGTCATTTGACTGCTCATCTAGTAATTTAATCTACGCCATCAAATGCCAACAGTGCCCCTCTACTATATATATTGGTCAAACTGGATGTTCTCTACATGAAAGAATCAATGGACACAAATCGGATATATGTAAAGAAAATACTCAGAAGCCAGTGGCAGAACATTTCTGTTTATCTACCCATAATCTCACAGATCTGAAGGTGGCGGTCTTGTCACAGGCCAGTTCCTCAAGTCAAATCCACAGGGAAAGCTTGGAATTACAATTCATATGCAAATTCAATTCAATTAATTATGGACTTCATCAAGATTTGGAGTGGTGAAACCTTTATCAATGAAGGTGCTAACTACTTTCTGAATGGTATCCTTCCTGCCTTATCCATCCACTGACTTTGATCTTTATCTACTCAGGTTTAGCACCCTTTCTCCTGATACTTTATGCATAGAGGTAGGGGGGTGGGCGACAGAACATCTTTCTCCCCGCCCCCCCTCCCCTTCTCCTATTTATTTCGAGTTTCCTTATCCCCTAATCATAACTCTGGTCATCTGAAGAAGTGGGCTGTGCCCACGAAAGCTCATGATACCATCTACATGTTTTGTTAGTCTATAAAGTGCTACCAGACCATCAAAAGCTTATGGGATAGTCGACACACTAGTGGACTGGTTGCTTCCCCTCCTTGCTGCCTCTATCACAAAGAGGCAGCAAGAGGGGGGTAAAGGAGGGGTTGCTGAGGGAGCCAGCTTAAAAGCCGGTTCCTCCCACCTCCATGGGAGGGGGCAGGGGCACGAAGCTCCAACTATGAAATGTACAAGAGTCCCCACTGGGGCTCTTGTACATTTCAAAGCAGAAGCGCCCCATGGAACCAGGGGTCAGCAGGGGAAGAGCCATGCAGCGCTTCCGCTTTGAAATGGACAAGAGCCCCAGTGGGCACTCTTGTACATTTCAAGGTTGGAACACCACCTGGAGCACAGGGGCATCCCCCTCAGACCCTGGGCTCCACGTGGTATTTCAAAGGCGGAATGCGCTAGCCCTTATCGACTAATCAAATAGTCAACAGATATGCCATTGACCAATCAACTATTTAATTAATCAAAATTTAACATCCCTAGTGAGGGCAATTATGAAAATCACATTGAGATTTCAAAATGTGGGAAGACCCTCGTTAAATTCTGCTAATGCTTTAGAAGATGCACGCCAAGCATATTCATAAGTGACTATCATTAGATATAACTATATTATTATCCACCTTTTTTTTAAAACTTCAAAATCACATAAGGTACTTACACATCAAAGGCACTAAACTCCAATGTTAAACGAGCGGGTAGACCAAAAGGATCACCTGGATAAAAACAGTTTATTTTAAACAACAGCAGCAGCATCTACGTCACAATAAAAACAACAGACCGAATATAGTTTCCAGAATCAAGGGACTAATCCTCCCATTGAAGCATATATGAATAGGATAAAAATCTGTTTCTTATATAGTTACAAATTATATATCCATATGCAACTCATGTTTTTTTTCTATCCCTCTTATAAGTGTGGAATATTTTGTGCATGTAACAGAAATATAATTAAAAGACAATAACAGGAGAAATTCTGCTTTGCTTAATAAAAAGTTCAGTTTCTACCTACCATTATAATAGTAGCCTTTGATACTTTTCGGAGTCTCATCTAGTCTATACTCATTGAGTTTCTTCTGCGTCAGCTCATGCCAGAATCCCACATCCAAGGCACTAGTGAAGGGAACAAACTGCAGCTGTGGAATTCTAGGCTCCCGGGGAGTGCAAGTCTCACTGGCTGCACTTGCCATCACTTTACTCTACCAGAGCTGTTAAAAAGAGACAAAAAAGTTCTAGGACAAGAATCATTCCTGATAGCAACTTGTGGGGGGGCTGCCGGGCTGCCGTTGGAGGTCTCTTTTAACGGTGTTTTTATTCTCAAAGCCGGTCAATGTCACTTACAAACAACAAACGAGCATCACACGTTTATCGCACTAGCTAAGCTCGCTCTACACGCATGAAGCAAGAACTTCATTTGCGGAAGGGTTGTGCGCACGCGCACCCACGCGCGCGCGCGCCCCTTCCGCAATTTATGTTCGCGCTTCTTCGGGAACCTTTTTTCTTCCGCATGCTAATTCCGTGCTAAGGGGAAGCAAAGACTCAACCTAACAAGCACCCGTCAAAGGCGGCCAAAGCAGCCCACAGACCACGCGTGGCCCCCACAGCCAGGACCGGCCTTGGGGCAGGGACTACGGGCACTACGGTCGGGGTGGACGCCACAGCAGACCGGCAGAATAACACTCCCCTCATCCCACCGCTCCCGGCTCCGCCTCCCAGCCGTATTCACCTCAGCCGCGGGCCGCCACCATCCCCCGCACCGCCTGCCCTCCGAGCGCTCCGCCTCCGGCCCGGCTCCACCCTTGTCCCACACCTTCCCTGCCCGGCTCCGCCCCCGTCCCTCTCCGGTCTGACACCGTTCCCGCCGCCTGACTGCCCCCAGCCGAGCTCCACCTCTAGCTGGGGCCCGGGCGCCATTTTAGGTACGCTAACCAAATGTCCGCAGCAGAGCAGCCCCCTTTCCTCCATTTGCTTCTGCTGCTATCAGGACTTGTTACGATGGAGGCAGCAGCTGGAGAGGGGACAGGCAGCGCCAGCAGGGTGGGTGAAATAAGACCGAAAAGCACCAGGCAAGCAAGTTCCAGCCGCACAACAACACTGAGGCTACTGAATTCCGGCTCGCTCCTCGCAAGCTCAGCCTCCCGGTTGGCCACCTTGCTCCAAGCAGCCTCGCTGTGAAATCTTGCTGAGCAGCCAGTTCTGAATCAGATGTGATTTGGGTGGGCAAACACCGCTACCTTGGCTTAATGTGCTTCAGCATTTGGTCTTACTTGTGGGGTCTAAATTAATTTAGAAAAAACCTAATAAATAACCCGTCTGAGAAAGCTTAGAGTCCACCTCCATTAGCAGAAAAACTCTTCTGAGTGTTGTAAGGGGAGACTTGGAGTTGTACCTTACAACCATGGATGGTTACATTTTAGAAGGTCTTCATCTACCTTCGTGGGGCACAGAATTAAAATTTGTAAAAATCCAATTTCAGGAATAGAAAACACTTTAGAATTGTATAATAATCTCAATGAAAACTGCTTAGTAAGCAAATACACACTCCCCTGGGCTCTGATACAACCTTTGCGGTACTGAGAACTCCAAAGTGAAGCAATCTTTAGAGGAAAATAAATATAAACATTTTAGCTATCTCTATCATGATCAGTAATAAGTTTGTCGCCGAAGTATTCACAATTTTTCAATTTATTTTAGATACTTCTAAGTCCTTGCTTCTATCTGTAGAAACCTGCAAATCTGCAGATACTATATAGATGCAGGTATTGATGCAGATGCCGGTAGCCCATTTTTGCAAATATGGATGCAGATGTGAATACAAGAACCCTCTACATCTGCAGCTGTAAGTGCAGATATCCGCAGCTCCTTTTTGCAGATACAGATGAGGCTACTGAAGTGGGATACTGGGAAGAAACAAGCAGGAAGGTGCAACAGAGGAGGACCCTGATTCATACAGAGGAAGGGGACAATGGGACCAAATATTTGAAATCAGGACTGTTCTGGAAAATCTGGGACATATTGTTGGCATAGTTATAGGCCACCAAATCATATTGATGAGGTAAATGAGGTTTTCTTCAGACAACTAACAGAAGCCTGCAGATCACAGGCCCTGGTTCTCATAGGGCACTTCAATCACCTTGACATCCGCCGAGAGACCAATACAGCAGTATATAGACGATCCAAGAAGTTTTGGAAGAATGTTGGGGACGCCTTCGTGCAAGTGCTGAAGGAACCAACAAGGGGCCATGATCAGCTTGACCTGCTGTTCACAAACAGGGAGAAATTAGTTAGGGAAATAGATGTGGGTGGCAACCTGGACAGCAGTGATCATGAAGAATATATCAGAAGGACAGAACAGGTCATGCTGGTGGGGGATTGGCACTATATGTGAAAGAAAATGTTGAATCAAATGAAGTAAAGATAAGTGAGCCAAAATGTCCCATAGAATCTCTATGGATACTAATTACGTGCTCTAATAGTAAGAATCTAGCAGTAGGGAATATTACCGACCACCTGACCAGAATGGTGATAGTGACTGTGAAATGCTAAGGGAGATTAGAGAAGCTATCAAAATGAAAAACTCAATAGGGGATTTCAACAATCCCGCTATTGACTGGGTACGTGTCGCTTCAGGACAGGATACAGAGATAAAATTTCTTAAATGACTGCTTAGAGCAGCTCGTTCTGGAACCCACAAGAGGAGAGGCTATTGATTTAGACCTAAGTGGAGCGCAGGATCTGGTACAAGAGATAAATATAACTGGACCGCTTGGAAATAGTGACCATATGTAATAAAATTTCGCATCCCTGTGGCAATTTGAGCAGCCCAAGGTTGTGGCATTTAATTTTAGAAAGGGAAACTACACAAAAATGAGGAGGTTATGTAACCCTTCTGCCTGGTAGTGCTGGCAGCAGCCAGTGCGGGTTCAATATCTAGGGGTTTCTTTTCATCCATCCAACACAGAACTAGCTTGAGTCCCCACCTAACCAAACCACAAGTAAACATAGCTCAAGTAGGTTGGGCAATGTCCTTTGCCTCTCAGGCTCACAAGTCCATTTGTGCAAGTGTCTCATATGCCCAGCTCTTCTCTGCATTCCACTCACAGTTGCTGCCCTTGGTCACAGCAGACCCAGAGTTCAGAGGTGATCTGCAGAATTCACATCCCATCCTGGGGGCGATAGGAGGTATCTTACCCACTTTGCTGGTCACTCACCATCCACCTGCTCTGCTCTCTGGTGCTGCTTTGCTGGCTGCCTGCCGGCTGCTCCCACTAGCCGCCTGCTAGCTACTTGCCACTGTTCCCACCAGCCATCCTACCAACCGCCTGCCAGCTGCTCCTGCCAGCCACCGCTGGCCACTGCTGTTCCCAACCTGCCTTTGGCCTTTGGCCTTGTAATGGATTTGGCTCTGGGCCAAAACTAGTGATTTCAGCTCTTGACCAGCACACTCCAGCCAAAAGATTCCAACATCCACTGGAATAATTAGAATGGGGGCGAGGGGGAGAGAAACAGGTTGAACCAGTCTTACAGTTCACACCTGGATGGCATGTAACCTGCTGGTTCAGAGCTCTGCCCTCCCCCGCCCCCCCCAATTGACTTCACCGAATCTGGAAGAGAAAACCTTGTCCATCCGAGATTCTTTACAATGACAGTGTCTCTCCTTTGACTTAGTTAAACACGGTCTGCTTTTCTGAATTCCCAATAACTGCAAGTATTGGTAGTCATATTTTATAATTCCTACGTTTAGGGTTAACCCTACAACAGACAAATTAGTTACAATATGAAAAATACCATTCTAACCATTGAATATGTATCAGGCCTTTAGCAACTGACAGAACTGTATTTACATAACTACACCCAGGATTTCTTTCCCATTCAAGCATGAACTATATTTACATTACAATCGCTGAATACCTTACAGGGCTAAACAACGAGTGAACATAACCACACCCAGAATTCCTTTCCCTTTCCAGGTGGCTGTAATGGAAGCATTGGTTCAGACCCTGCCTACAGTTAGTTAAACAGAAATTAAAAGGTGCAGTGACAAAAGTAAAATCCCTGCAAGCTGCATGGAAACTTTTCAAAGACACCATAATAGAGGCCCAACTAAATGTATACTACAAATTAAAAACACAGGGAACATCTACACAGCAAAATTATTTCAAAATAATGTATGTTATTTCAAAATAATTTAGACCGCATCTACATAGCAGGCAGTTATTTTGAAATAATATCAAAGTACTGTCAAGCTGGAGGACTTCTTACTCTGACTCCTGTAACCCTCGTTGTACAAAGAGTAAGGGAAGTTGGAGGAAGAGTGCTCTATTTCAAAATAAGTGCTATGTAGATGCTCCCAATTTCGAATAAGCTATTTCAAAATAAGCTAAGGGAGATTAGAGAGGCTATCAAAATAAAGAACTCAGTAACAGTGGGGGATTTCAGCTATCCCCATATTGACTGGGTATATGTCACCTCAGGACGAGATGCAGAGACAAAATTTCTTGATACCTTAAATGACTGCTTCTTGGAGCAGCTGGTACAGGAACCCACAAGGGGAGAGGCTATTCTCGATTTAGTCCTGAGTGGTGTGCAGGATCTGGTGCAAGAGGTAACTGTAACAGAACCGCTTGGATATAGTGACCATAATTTAATAACATTTAACATTCCTGTGGTGGGAAGAACATCTCAACAGCCCAACACTGTGGCATTTAATTTCAAAAAGGGGAATTATGCAAAAATGAGGAGTTTAGTTAAACAGAAATTAAAAGGTACAGTGACAAAAGTAAAATCCCTGCAAGCTGCATGGACACTTTTCAAAGACACCATAATAGAGGCCCAACTTAAATGTATACCCCAAATTAAAAAACACAGTAAAAGAACTAAAAAAGAGCCACCATGCCTTAACAACCATGTAAAAGAAGCAGTGAGAGATAAAATGACATCTTTTAAAAAGTGGAAGTCAAATCCTAGTGAGGTAAATAGAAAGAAGCATAAACACTGCCAAATTAAGTGTAAAAATGTAATAAGAAAAGCCAAAAAGGAGTTTGAAGAACAGCTAGCCAAAAACTCAAAAGGTAATAAAACGTTTTTTAAGTACATCAGAAGCAGGAAGCCTGCTAAACAACCAGTGCGGCTCCTGGATGATCGAGACACAAAAGGAGCGCTTAAAGATGATGAAGTCATTGCGGAGAAACTAAATGAATTCTTTGCTTCAGTCTTCACGACTGAGGATGTTAGGGAGATTCCCAAACCTGACCCGTCCTTTAAAGGTGACAAATCTGAGGACTTGTCACAGATTGAAGTGTCATTGGAGGAGGTTTTGGAATTAATTGATAAACTTAACAGTAACAAGTCACCAGGACCAGATGGCATTCACCCAAGAGTTCTGAAAGAACTCAAATGTGAAATTGCGGAACTATTAACTATGATTTGTAACCTATCCTTTAAATCAGCTTCTGTACCCAATGACTGGAAGATAGCTAATGTAACACCAATATTTAAAAAGGGCTCTAGAGGCGATCCCGGCAATTACAGACTGGTAAGTCTAATGTCACTACCGGGCAAATTAGTTGAAACAATAGTTAAGAATAAAATTGTCAGACACATAGAAGAACATAATTTGTTGGGCAAAAGTCAACATGGTTTCTGTAAAGGGAACTCATGTCTTACTAATCTATTAGAGTTCTTTAAAGGGGTCAACAAACCTGTGGACAAGGGGGATCCAGTAGATATAGTGTACTTAGATTTCCAGAAAGCCTTTGACAAGATCCCTCACCAAAGGCACTTATGTAAATTAAGTTGTCATGGGATAAGAGGGAAGATCCTTTCATGAACTGAGAACTGGTTAAAAGATAGGAAACAAAGGGTAGGAATAAATGGTAAATTTTCAGAATGGAGAGGGGTAACTAGTGGTGTTCCCCAACGGTCAGTCCTAGGACCCATCTTATTCAACATATTCTTAAATGATCTGGAGAAAGGGGTACATAGTGAGATGGCAAAGTTTGCAGATGATACTAAACTGCTCAAGATAGTTAAGACCAGCGCAGACTGTGAAGAACTTCAAAAAGATCTCACCAAACTAAGTGACTGGGCAACAAAATGGCAAATGAAATTTAATGTGGATAAATGTAAAGTAATGCACAGTGGAAAAAATAACCCCAACTATACGTATAATATGATGGGGGCTAATTTAGCTACAACTAATCAGGAAAGAGATCTTGGAGTCATCGTGGATAATTCTCTGAAGACGTCCATGCAGTGTGCAGTGACAGTCAAAAAAGCAAACAGGATGCTAGGAATCATTAAAAAAGGGATAGAGAATAAGACGGAGAATATCTTATTGCCCTTATATAAATCCATGGTACACCCACATCTGGAATACTGCGTACAGATGTGATCTCCTCATCTCAAAAAAGATATACTGGCATTTGAAAAGGTTCAGAGAAGGGCAATTAAAATGATTAGGGGTTTGGAACGGGTCCCATATGAGGAGAGATTAAAGAGGCTGGGCCTTTTCAGCTTGGAAAAGAGGAGACTAAGGGGGGATATGATAGAGGTATATAAAATCATGAGTGATGTGGAGAACGTGAATAAGGAAAAGTTATTTACTTGTTCCCATAATATAAGAACTAGGGCCACCAAATGAAACTAATGGGCAGCAGGTTTAAAACAAATAAAAGGAAGTTCTTCACACAGCGCATAATCAATCTGTGGAACTCCTTGCCTGAGGAGGTTGTGAAGGCTAGGAGTATAACAGGGTTTAAGACAGAACTAGATAAATTCATGGAGGTGAAGTCCATTAATGGCTATTAGCCAGCATGGGTAAGGAATGGTGTCCCTAACCTCTGTTTGTCAGAGGATGGAGATGGATGGCAGGAGAGAGATGGCTTGATCATTACCTGTTCGATTCAGTCCCTCTGGGACACCTGGCATTGGCCACTGTCGGCAGACAGGCTACTAGGCTGGATGGACCTTTGGTGTGACCAAGTATGGCCGTTCTTATGTTCTTATGTTAAGCTACACAATTGACATAGCTCAATTTGCATGGCTTATTTCAAGTTAAGCCCTGCTATGTAGACGCACCCTAACTATACGGCAAACTCTTTAAAAATAAAGAGGGAACAAATATGGCTATTGCCACATATTTTGTTTCAGTAGCTGAAATTAGAAGAGTTGGATCTTCCCGTTGTCCTCAGGGAAGAACTCGAATACACATAAAACACTGAAATTGAATATAAGCATGAAATGGCATTCCATATGCAGCAGCTACTGACCTTTCCAAGCATTACGAAAACTTACGTCTAAATTTCGTTCCGAATGTTGTGGCTTGGGCTTATCCTTATGAGTTATAGATCCAAACTAGAATTCATTATATTTGATCAAACCAAATCTTTGGAAGAGTTTGAATGGATCCTGATCAGAACTTTGTGGTTCTGATCAATTTCTATCTGAAATGCTTACAAAATGTGCTTTGCAGTTATATAGTGCCTACCATTCATAGAATTGTAGAATCATAGAGCTGGAAGAGACCTCAGGAGGTCATCAAGTCTAGCCCTCTGCCCAAGGCAGGACCAATCCCAACTAAATCAACCCAGCCAAGGCTTTGTCAAGCAGAGACTTAAAAACCTCTAGGGATGAAGATTCCACCACCTCCCTAGGTAACCCATTCTAGTACTTCACTACCCTGCTAGTGAAATAATTTTCCTAATATCCAATCTAGACCTCCCCCACTGTAACTAGAGACCATTGCTCCTTGTTCTGCCATCCGTCACTACTGTGAACAGCCTTTTTCCATCCTTTTTGGAACCTCCCTTCAGGAAGTTGAAGGCTACTATCAAATCCCCCCTCAGTCTTCTCTTCTGCAGACTAAACAAACCCAAATCCCCCAATCTCTCCTCATAGGTCATGCGCTCCAACCCCCTAATCATTTTGGTCACCCTCCACTGGACCCTCTCCAATGCGTCCACATCCCTACTATAGTGGGGGACCCATAACTGGACACAATACTCCAGATGTGGCCTCACGAGAACCAAATAAAGGAGAATAATCACTTCTCTAGATCTGCTGGCAATGCTCCTCCTAATGCAACATAATATACCATTAGCCTTCTTGGCTACAAGGGCACACTGTTGACTCATATCCAGCTTCTCATCCTCTGTAATCCCCAGGTCCTTTTCTGCAGAACTGCTATTTAGCCAGTCGGTCCCCAGCCTGTAACAATGCTTGGGATTCTTCTGTCCCAAGTACAGGACTCTGCACTTGTCTTTGTTGAACCTCATCAGATTTCTTTTGGCCCAATCCTCTAATCTGTCTAGGTCACTCTGGATCCTATCCCTGCCCTCCAGCATATCTACCTCTCCCCCTAGCTTAGTGTCATCTGCAAACTTGCTGAGGGTGCAATCCATCCCCTCATCCAGGCCATTAATAAAGATGTTGAACAAAACCAGTCCTAGAACCATTCCTTGGGGCACTCTGCTAGAAACCGACTGCAACCTGACATCGAGCCGTTGATCACGAGCCATTGGGCCCAACCATCTATCCATCTTACAGTCCATTTATCCAATCCATACTCCCTTAGCTTGCTGGCAAGAATATTGTGGGAGACTGTTTCAAAAGCTTTGCTAAAGTCAAGGTATATCACATCCACTCACTTTCCCATATCCACAGAGCCGGTTACGTCATCATAGAAGCTAATCAGATTGGTCAGGCATGACTTGCCCTTCATGAATCCATGTTGACTATTCCTGATCACTTTCCCCTCTTCCAAGTGCTTCAAAATGGATTCCTTGAGGATCCCCTCCATGATTTTTCTGGGGACTGAGGTAAGGCTGACTGGTCTATAGTTCAAAAATCTCTAAAGTACTTTACAAAGATGGGCAAGCATTGTTAGTTAATAGAACACCGTACATGGCAACCAGTTTATTTGCTTGTGAAAACACTGGCAGTTAATCTAAACTAGCACATCTTCTGTTGCCGTATTATTATTAGATGTTATTGTGCTTTATGGCATATGATGCAGTGTCTTTCCATGTCCATCTGCCTAATATCACTTGCTCCATTATGGTCTGTTGTGATGACAGTGGCATCTCTCTCAATGGTTTTCTAATATGCCATTTCTTATTTTCTTTCTGTTACCAACTAGGTGGCATCAAATCAAAGACTTGTACAGGATGTGGCAGCCTGAGAGCCGGGGGCTGCAGAAGCCTAGACCTATTTAGTGTCCGGGAGGTGGGCGGCCGCTATGCAGAAACCTAGTAGAAGGCAGATACATGAGGAGTTGGGTATGCGGTTTTATGTTCCCAGTATAGGCTGCCAGAGACTATTGCCCAGCCAGTTCAACACCTGAAGCCCATCTGTAATCAGCCTGAAGGGAAGGCTAATCAGAACACCTGCGGCCAGTTAAGGCTGATGGGCGCACCATAAATAACCCTCCCTCAGGCAAGGTGGGGGGCAGGAGTGGAGGGATGGACTAGAGGAGAAGCAAAGGAGAACAGAGCAGCCTAGTACAAGAGGCTGACCCTAGGCAGCCTGCAACGAAGCCTGACCCAAGACATTGGTAGTAGGTACTCAGGAAGGGTTGGGGAAGTGGCCCAGGGAGGGGCTGCTGTTCAGGGAAACAAGGGTCCAGCCTCGTGACCCACTTGGATCTACCCCCCCATAGGGCCCTGGGCCAGAACCCAGAGCAAGTGCATGGGAGTGCATTCCCCCCAACGCTCCCCCTGGCTGGTGGGTTGCCAGCAAGAAACAGGGGAGGCCCCGTGGACTAACGAAGCGACTGACCTCCCATTCCCTGGACTTGCCTGTGATGAAAAGGGCTCTGATAGCATGGTACCCTTGCCTTTGTGGCAGTGATAGGGACACCGCGAGCCTCTGAGGCACACACAGAAAACCCCGCCAGGAAGCGCAGGACCCAGGGGCTTAGCCCCAACCGGCCACAAGGGGTACAGTTTTTTGACATTTGTACAATATATCCAAGCCACTTCAGCCTCTGTTGTTGAAACGTCTTTACAGTCTGCTGACTAGTCCTTTGTAACACATCAGCATTGCTTAGTTCTTCCCAACAATGGACAGCATTAGTTACTTCATCCCACCAGCCAGACCTCAGAATCTCCTGAAGCCTGTGAAGGGTATACCAATGTGGGTATCTCAATGGCATTGTTTAATTTTATCTTGCTTCTTGAGCATATCTCCTTAGTTTTCTAGATATTTGTCAGTCTCAAAAAGGCTCTATTTGCCTTCTCGATTCTTCTACCTCCTTTTGGAGTCGGCCATTAGCACTGTTGTACAGTGGTAGCCACTATGTGAAGTTTTAAGCTAAAAGTCCAGCTCAGACTGAACCAGAATGAATATTGGAAGGAGTAAAAAGGAATCTGCTACAAAGGGGCTTACTGTCCTCTTGCTGTTGTCAAGGCACAATCATTAAAGGGGCATCTCCATCAGTGTTCCCTTTCAGCTCATGGTCACCAACCTGTCGATCACGATCGACTGGTCGGTCCCAGGGGCTCAACCAGTCGATTGTGTGGCTTTTGGCCCGCCTCACTCCCTCCTCACCCCAAGAAGAAGCCCATGCTGACCTCCAGCAACAATGGAGGTAGCACGGGCTTCCTGCAGGGATGGGGGGAGTTCTGCAGCTGCGTGCCAGGTCCAGGAAGTGGGTGGGCTACTCTTTCCCCCCCCCCCCCCCAGACAGCCGGCATGGTTCCTGAAATGCTGGGTTCATCGCACGCTGGGGACTTCCTTCCCCCTGCTGCCTTCCTGCGGGGGGGCGGGAGGGGGTTTGGGACTGCACCAGCTCCAACTTCTCAGGAAGCACACACCCTGCTCTTCTGCTTCCCATGACAGTGCGTGCTGCCTGAGCAGTTGGAGCTGGCGCAATCCTGGGACTCCTATTCCCTTCCCTCCCCCTGGTGCAGGAAGGCAGCAGGGGGAAGGAAGTCCCTGGTGCACAACTGACCAGGGTTTCAGGTATCGCTCCAGCTGTTTGGGGGAGGGGGAGCAGCCTGCTGTAGGATCCCCAGGTACTGGCCCGAGCTGTCCCTGTCCCCTCCCCCCGCCCAGACCCCCATGAGTACCCTGCCTCCTACCCCAGCCCTCACCAGCACCCTACCTTAGCACCCTGCCCCAGCCCCCACCAGCACCCTGCCCCCTGGTCAGACTCCCACCAGCACCCTGCTCCTGCCCAGACTCCCTGCACCCTGCCCAAACTCCCACCAGCACCTTGCCTCTGCCCCCTGGCCAGACTCCCATCAGCACCCTGCCCCTTGGCCAGACCTCCACGAGCACCTTGCTCCTGCCCCCTCCCTCCTGGCCAGACACCTACCCCCATCCTGTACCCTATTTTCCCATTGCTCCTGTACCCTATTTTCCACCCAGATTCTGTACCCTCATCCCTATCGCAGTCATTGGCAGCCCTGTCCCTCACACAGGATCCCTCATTTTTGGCCCCACCTCAAAAATGTAGCAGAGCCCACAAATGCCACTAACCCTGGAACCCAGAAGAGTTAATCTGGCCTGGGCCTGGAGTGCCAGGGGAGTGAGGTGTCTCAGTTGGGGCCATATTAGTGAGGCTTCGGGTTTTTTGGAAGGGTTGTTTTTTTGCATCTCACTTATGTGGCCCCGACTCTTTTCTGTGGATCAGTGACCCCTGACTCAAAACAGGTTCCCTGTCCCTCTCATATATAAAGACAACGCTGAAACATTTTGTTTGACATAATGTTTTATTTAAAAGTGAAGCCTGGACAACAAGCCCCCAGTTGGGGCCAAGCCCCCATCTGGCCTCAGCATCATAACACTCCTGCACACATACAGACCCGGACTCCAAACCTAAGCCTATCATACACTGGAACCCCCCTGTCCTGAGCCTCTCACATCCCCAAACTCCTGCACCCCCACATCCTTGTCTTATGCCACAACACTCCTGCACTATCCACACACTGAAAATCTGTGTCCTGAGCCCATCATACTCCCAGCCTCCCTGCCCTGAGCCCCTCACACACTCCAACCCAAATTCCTGCACCCTCACATTCACAAGCCTGTGGCTTGCTCAACACCCCAACCCTCCACCTGACTCCAACACTTCCCAGCCTGGATCCCCCTCCCCAAGCCAGCATCTCCTTCTGCACCTCCTCTTGCATCCAAATTCCCTCCCAGAGCTTGCACCTCTCACCCCTTCCCACACCCAAATCCCTCATTCCGATCTCAGAGCCCGCACCTCTTTTCTCAACCCAGTGAGAGTGTATAAGGACTGGGAGTAGTAAGTGATGGAGAGGAGGGGAGCAGAGAGGGCAGGGCCTCAAGGAAGGGGTAGGGTCTTGGGGAAGGGATGGGATAGTTCTTGGCTTGTCCTGACATTTAAAAAGTGATATTGGGTGTAAAAAGGTTGGAGACCACTGCTCTAAGCTGTGTGGCAGCACAGCATCACAGGTGATTAATCAGCCTCGCCCAGTCAGTCAATTCCCATGGAGTCCTGAGCCTCTGACTGGGTGTGACTGATTAATCACCTGTGAAGCTGTGCTGCCACCCAGCTTAGAGGGAACACTGACCTGCAGCATATTTTTGTCAGAGGGTGGCACTTTGCTGAAGAGAAAAGCTGTCCTTCCTTTTTTCTGAAATGGTAATAAGATTCTGTCCTGTGTTTTGTAGTTCTGTTCTCACATCTACCAATGACGTGTGGGTCTTTAGACAAGCCACTTTATACCTCTCTACTTATTATTTCTTTCTCACCCGTTGCCTGTCTTACCTATCTGGACCAGGATAAGCCAAACCTACTGACTCTCCAAGCCACATACAATAACCTTCAGAAGTTCAAGAGCCACAAGTCATACATACCCTGCCCTGTAAAGTGGCATCTGTTGGAGCATGGGGCTTCTGCCCTCCCACTTCTGCATAGCTAAGGCCCTTACAATCTCCTCCCTGTAAGGCAGAAGCTTTTAGTCTCACCACCCCACTACAGGGCAGAAGCTTGTAACTCCATCACTCTGCCACAGGGCAGAAGCTTCAGTTCCTCCTCCTACCCTGTCTGGTAGGTAGAGAATGGGGAGGTGTATGGGGGGGCGTGGTTCTATGAGCTGCATTTTAACTAAAAGAGCCACAATTTGACCACACATGATCTATCATAGAATTATACAATTGGAAGAAACCTCAAGAGGTTATCAAGTCCATCTCCCTGCTAAAAGCAGGACAAATCCCAGCTAAGTTATCCTGGGCACGGCTTTGTAAAGCCAGGACTCAAAAACCTCTAGGGATGGAGATTCCATCACCTGCCTCAGTAACTCATTCCAGTGCTCCACCACCATCCTAGTGAAATAGTGTTTCCTAGGAAACATGCAACCTTATGTCCAGCATGGTTCCTTATACTTACCTGATGAACTTCTGAGGCTTTCTTTCATTCAGACTATAATTAAGTTCTGAACTGAAATGACGGTTGTTTTCCACAAGTTTATGAGCCAATCAAGTTTTTATGAAGCATATGTTTCTCAAGTAACTGTATATGAAAATGGAAGTAGAAGACTAAGAATCATGCTAATACTATGTTAAAAAGGAATTTATCCTATAGACTTTGTCTTGTAGCAGTCTGAATATAAACAATCTGTACAGGAACATTATTTATCTGGATATGGCCTCTTAGGCTACGTCTAGACTGCACGCCTTTTTTGACAGAGGCTTTGTCGACAGTATCTTTCAACAAGATTACATTATGCGGATCGAAAAATCGATCCACTTTTTCGAAAAAGAGCGTCCATACTGCCAGACGCTCTATCGAAAAAAGAAGGCACCCGGACATGCTTCTGGCAGGACATGGGGGCAGCCTTTATTTCCAGGTGCTGCTGAATGCCCTTCGGAGAGACATGTGCTTAAAGGGATCCCCCTGGACAGCCATTGCTCTGCTCCTGCTTCTGGCTTGCCTACCTCCTAGAGGGGAAGCAAAGCTGCTGCAGTGCTTACTCTGGTGCCCTGCTTTCTTGGACACCACAGCAGTTTATTGTCTGGGGTTTTTTTTTCTGCTTTTCACTCTTTTTGGCCATAGAACCTGAGCTGCCCCTGGGCAGGCGATGGCCCCACATTGCCATACTGCAGCTTCTGCTGCATCTTCATGACTCTGTCATGAAGCTCCTGCCCCATATGGACCCGAACTGCACCGAGGAGACCCTCCTCCGGGATGCAGGAGCTCTGTCCTTGCCTCAAAACTTTTTTGGGGCCAGGCAGATTTGGAGGCACAAGACAAGTTCGGACTGGTGGGACCGGCTCGTCATGGAGCTCTGGGACGACGACCACTGGCAACAACCACTGACGATCACTGGTTCCGAAACTTCTGGATGCGGCCACATTCCTGGAGCTGTGTGCCTGGCTCGTCCCTGCTCTGGAACACCAAGACACCCACCTGCGGCCTGCCATCCCCATGCAGAAGAGGGTCACAATCTCCCTGCGGAAGCTGGCCACCCCCGACAGCTACCACTCCGTGGGACACCAGTTTGGCATGGAGAGGTCTACCGTCGGGGCCGTCTTGATGGAGGTAAGTCACTTTCGGGGGACAGGCCCTGCTGAGTGGGAGGGTTGAGAAAGGGGGACTGTCAGGCAAGGGCAAGAGGGAGTGGGGGATGGAGTGGCACTTGGAGGCCGCTCCTCGGCCTGATGCGGGGGAGGAGGGCGTCCTGACAAGGGGAAGGGTGTGTTGGGAGGGGGAGGGTTCTCCTCCCAAGCGCTTAGGTAACCTGTCTAAACTCCCTGGTTTCTGTCTGTCTATTTGTCTCGTGCTGCAGGTGGTGAGGGCCATCAATATGGAACTGCTGAAGAGGCTCATCCGTCTCGGGGACCTGCCTGGTCAGGGCCAGAAATAAAAAACCTGCTGGAGCTCTGGTCCCAGGAAGAAGCCCTGGACAACATCATTGCTGGGTTTGCTGCCCTTGGCTTCCCAAACTGCGGAGGAGCCCTCGATGGGACACACATCGCAATCCACACACCGCTCCATTGAGCAGCCCAGTTTATAAACAGGAAGGGCTACTATTCCATGGTGTTGCAGGCCCTAGTCGACCACCGGGGACATTTATGGACATTTATGTCGGGTGGTTGGGGCGGGCACATGATGCCCGCATATTCCACAACTTCTACCTGTACCGCAGGTTGCAGGCAGGAACATTTTTCCCCCAAATCTGCCTGTCTGGGCTTCCCCACTGCCCAGGATCTGCTCCAACTCCTGGTAGTAAGGGCAGCTCTCTGGGGCTGCCCCAGAGTGGGAGCTCTGGTCCCGGGCCTTGGCATATCCCTGCCGCAGCTCTTTAACCTTGGCCCTCACTTGTGCCATGGTGCGGGGGTGATGCCCTTTGGTGGTCAGTCCCTGGGCTAGGTGCTCATAGATATCCGCATTCCTGTGGCGTATCTGCAGGGCTTCTTCCTGGGACCAGAGCTCCAGCAGGTTTTTTATTTCTGGCCCTGACCAGGCTGGTTCCTGCCTTTTGGTGGGTCCTCCTCTCTGTCCTGAGAATGGCCAGGGGGCCTTGAGGTTGGGACATGGCTAGCATGGCTGGCATGGGTGCTCTGGCTAGCTGCCGGACAGCAAGGCCTGTCTGGGTGCCTGTGCCTTTAAGAAGCTGTGGCCAGGAACCACAGAGGTGCTCTACATGTAAAGGCTAGACTGTCCACAAGGCTTCTTCCTGGAGACCTTTTTTTTTGACAGAACTGGCTCCCTGTGTCCACCCACACCTTTTTTCGACAGATCTCTGTCGACAAAGGTGTTCTTCCTCGTAAAATGAGGTTCACTGCTGTTGACAAAACTGCTGCATTCTGTCGATTTACTGTTGACAGAACGCGGAGGTAGTCTAGACGCAGGTATAGTTTTTTTGAAAAAAGCCACTTTTTCAAAAAAAGTCTAGACACACCCTTAGTGGTATCTTGGTCAGCTAGTACAGTCATAAAATCTTAACTCTAGAACCTTATCTAGCTTTTAAGTTTTGTATTATCACTGAAAGACATTTTATAATTGCACAGATTCAGAACTTTTCTCTTGCAGATGTTCCTCCATGTTCTTCTCACATGAACAAATACACCTGCTTCTTTGCTAGAAAGGAAGTGTGTACAAATAACATTTTAGCTAGAAATAGGGTTGACTCCCATTAGCTTCATACAGATTCAAATATTTTATTAATACAGTAATTCCTCATTTAACACGTGCCCGCTTAACACGTTTTTGCGATAGCATGATTTTTTTTTTAGGGAACGTTTTTTGAATTACACAACCGTCCCCGGAATAACACGATTTCCCCAGCCAGCCCATTGCTGGTGGCTGCGTGGGGCTTCCCCTGCCTCTCTGCAAAGTGGCGGAGGGTTCGCCACTCACCACGCCGTTCTCTGCTGACTCCCCCTCGCCGGATGCCTTGCCATCTCTCCTCCACCCCTGCTTGCGGAGGAGGGTTTGACACTCACCGCGCCGCTCCCCGGCGACCCCCCCTCGCCAGATGCAGTGCGGGTTCCGGCAGACCTGTCATAGGGGCATACTCCCAACCCAATCCCCCTTCCCTCCCCTCTCCTCCCCTTCCCTTCCCCAGAGCCAAACACTTCCCCTCCCTGCTGTAACCCAGTCCCCTTTCTCCCCCAACCTTATGGCCCGGTCCCAACAGACACCACTGCTTGAAACGCAACCCCCACCTGTTCCATTATTTTCAATGGCAAAATTAACCCAGCATAACACATTTTCACGTAAGATGATCATTTTCTGAAACATATCTATAGTGTTAAATGAGGAATTACTGTACATCACAGATCATATAAATTTTCCATGGGTTTTATTGAGGTTTTTAATATGAAAATGTACATGTTATATCTACATGACCAAAACCTTTGGAGAGAAAACATGTTTAGGATTCTACCAGAAGAATCACGGGGTTTTGTTACACACCTAATCTGTATAAAAGAGTACAAAGTGTTTGGCTCTTTGATTCTGCCACACTTAACCCTTTATGTGAATTAAAATGGCTTTTGATTTAGTCAAAAGTAAGCACAGTGAAGTTCCATTCTGTGTAACAGACACATAAAAAGCATGTGGCACATGTACTGTATCTGATAGAGAAGGGATATTCTTTAAGGACATGGACAACTGGCTCCTTTGTGATTATATAACTTCAGATGGTGGCCATGAGTTGTGCGTACTTAACGGCACACACAACTGTGATGAGGCTTCAACGGTAAAGTATTGGTCTTTTTATGTAAATTACCTGATATTTCTCTGAAAAAGGACTATTTTAGAAGAAATGGCAGAGAATTTCTTCATTGAACTAAGTATTGATTCCTTCAGGATCACACATTCATGAGTTTTTGTTCCATTATTGTTATTTTATTAAAGCTATCTTTTGTGGGAAGTGCGGGTATGTCTAGACTACATGGCTCCGTCGACGGAACCATGTAGATGAGTTTATTAGACATAGGAAAATGAAGCGGCAATTTAAATAATCGCCGCTTCATTTACATCAAAATGGCCACCGCGCTGTGCCAATCAGCTGTTTGACGGCACAGCGGGGCAGTCTGGATGCGCTACGGTTAACAAGGGAAGCCTTTGTCGACTGCTCCGGTAAATCTCGTTTCACAAGGCATACTGGAGCGGTCAACAAAGGCTTCTCTTGTCGACCGTGGCGCGTCCAGACTGTCCTGCTGTGCTGCCAAAGAGCTGATTGGCACAGCGCGGTGGCCATTTTGATGTAAATGAAGCAGCAATTATTTAAATCGCCGCTTAATTTTCCTATGTCTAGTAAACTCATCTACATGGTTCCGTCGACAGAGCCATGTAGTCTAGACATAGCCTGAGAGACCACAACTCCAGTTTTAATATTTGCCTTATGGCATCAGGGAGTATAAATGTGATTGGTCACCTTTAAAGATCCAGGAAGTATAATAGAAACTCACCTATTATGCATATGGCTCTGTTAAACGATTGCAGTTTCTGTGTATTACAACAACCCTATTTGAGAACAATGGTGTCTGCTGTGATGGAAACCTGTTAAAGAACAGACCTGTTACCAATAGCTTGATGATGAAATATTTGTGAGTTTGGTGTTTATGAAATGTGCCAGACTGCGGTCTTGGAGGCAAGCACCATGACCAAGATCCTCAAAGGTATTTACATTTAACTCCCGTTGATTTCAGTGGAAGGTACAAGGCTAAATATCATAGAGGATCTAGGTCCCTTTGTTTATCCCAAACAGTTGGTATGGCATACATAGTGACAAATGCAAGCTTTCTCCAAATTGTTCTGTGAATGTATTCAAGAGTGGTCATTTCTATACATGAGAAGGTTGTTTTGTCTCCATGGTACCTAGATGTTGGGGCAACTCAATGTTCATCAGTGGAATTCATCTTGTAATGAGAGCAATCTTCTGCAGGATAGGAGCAATGTTAATTTAAGGCCACCAAACTACTAACAAGTGCGAATGAGGTTTGGTTGCTATTGTTATTTATTGCCAGCTTCAAGAGGCTGAAAACCATGGGCTAGAATACATAAAAATCACCATTGGCCTAAAAAATATGAGTTTAAAAAGAATCAGTTGCTTTGGCCTGCTCACTGACTCTTTTTTTGAAAAACGTAAACAACAAATAGTCTAGCAGTACCTTAGAGACTAACAAAACATGTAGATGGTATCATGAGCTTTCGTGGGCACAACCCAATTCTTCAGATGCATGGAGTATTACAAGTCCAGTTCCAACTCCCTCTTCATGCCCCTGTTGTGTGTGCAATACAAGTACCACGTGAAAATTCAATTGGTACTACATCAAATGTGCTATGTAAGCACCATTTCCACTGTGCACCTGCTTCCAGACTTCTGCTCTCTCCTCTCCCAGTGTGTGCATGGAGTCTTCCCTGTTCCCCATGGGCAGGCTCCTCTAGCCCACTCCACCTCAAGCTCAACAAGCTCATTTGGACCATCCAGATGGCTCCTTTGATCTTCACCCTCTTCTCCCCACCTTGTATTCAGCTTCTTAATCCAAATCCACAGGCAGGGTCCCATTCTCTTAGTAGGCTTCCAGTAACCAGGCCCTGTCACCAGCCTGTTGGAAATGGGGATTCCCTTGGACTCATGGCATGTATTCTCCTTCCTAGCTGCTGCTTTGAGCCCCTGTCTTGCACAGTTCTCTGGGCCTCTACCTCCAAGAGCCCTTACAAAATGGGCCAAAATCACTACACAGTGCCAGTGCCGTGTAATACAATGTAAGCCCCTAAACCATCCACACCCCCATATACATCTTCTTGATGTGATGTCAGTGAAAGTAGCAGCCTCTTATATACAAACATGTTTAACTTTTTTCATAATAGGAAAAATAAACAAACAAGCTGCTGGAATCCAATTGCTTTTTGGACCTCTGCATTTCAGTACTATAATAGAATGTACATTATACTCCAATGGGTAGAAAACTAGGGAGTTTTTTTTCTAACTAGCCAATAGATGTCACTGCTGCTTCAGAAGAAATCCCACAGATATAATTTTCTGAGAGTTGAGAGGCAGGTGCATGTTCCTACCCCACTCAAAATAAAGTGACATACTCAGAGATAAAGTCATCCTTTCTAGGCTTATTAATAAAGAGTGTTTCAAAACAGTAATACAGGGTCCAGCAGCCAAAACCTTCTCCTCAGCCTCAGCTGCCAATATGGTTACTTTGCACCAGGTTTCATTCTCTTTCGCTAAGATCATCCCTGTCCCTAACCCTAATTTTCTATGCCTGAGGCCCATTCTCACCTCCGTTGCCACCAGAGGATTCAGCTTTATAGATGTGCTAGCCGATAAGCTATGCACCACTAGCAAAGCAAGGAGTCACACAGCTAAATCAGAGAGAGTTTAGAATGCACAGTTTCATACTTTTCCATCACACTCTGGCCCCTTATATAAAAGCCAAAGCGATATAAAATATAAAGCCACTCTGGCCCATTATATAAAAGCCAAGGTGATAATGGCAACTGACCCCTGCCTTCATCATTGTTTTGCAACTATTACAATAAGATTGAATAAGATTTATGCAGGAAAAAAGTCCTGATGCTAAACTAAAGTTAAATATGCTTTTATTTACTTAGTTATTCCTATTTCATAAAAGATATTGGCTCTATTCTGGACATCATTTTGGAACCTTAACTTTCAATGATTTTACTCTGCCTGGCTTATATATTCACAAGAAGGGACCACTATGACCATGAGTTTGATCTGCTGCCCAGCACAGACCAGAGAATTTTA
The DNA here is from genome assembly GCA_032595735.1 of Pelochelys cantorii. Classification (NCBI taxonomy): domain Eukaryota; kingdom Metazoa; phylum Chordata; order Testudines; family Trionychidae; genus Pelochelys; species Pelochelys cantorii. Next base: position 43,974,433 of record CM064336.1, read on the forward strand.
TCAGTGATTCCTACAATGGAGAAAATTGTTATTACTGTGCAATTTAGTAAGTGTAGATTTAATGAGTCTTCATTTAATAGAGTTCTTTCAATACACCTGAGAGCATTAAGGCTCTTTAAGCGGGTACGGTAACTGAAGGAGGATGATAATACTGTGCATTTACACTGCACCTTAAACTTCAGAATTTCAAAACACTCTGCAGTCATTACTAAGTCACACATTACCCCGGTGAGGTAGGTAATCTTTTTGCAGATGAAGAGAGTGAGGTACAGAGAGGTCCTAACTTGCGCAAGGTCACTTAAAGTCTGTGGCCATACAGGAAATACCGGAGTCCTTACTCCCAACTATCCTCTTAAACTAGGATCTTCTGTTTGTACTACAGTCGATCTATCTATCTATCTATCTATCAGAAATGAAGTGTCTGGCTGTCCATCTGTTTGTGCAAGAACTCCTCCTAAACAATAACAGCTAGAGCCACCAAATTTGGTAGGCAGCTACCTCTTACCCTAACTTAAAGCAAGGTCAGGATATGATTGTGCTGGGAACACAGGAAGTGTTGGGAATGGGTCTTTGCCTGCCAGTGTGGAAAGGGAGGGGCAGAGAGAAGAGGGATGCAAGCCTCACACTCACCACTGGGTGCAGCAGGTGGGGACAGGATACTACAGAGCGAGCGCTGGGGACAACCACAGCAGCAAGAGACTGACTGGCTGGGGGTGGGGCTCTGCATGTTGCTGGCCAGGCCACCTTCAGCAGTTCCCCTCCTCCTCACAACTACAAGGTCTGGGCATTACCTCGGACCCTGCTATGGGCCCTGGGGATCCATGCCTGCACACTCCCCATCCCTTGCTGCTCCACATGGGTGTGTGGCAATTCCCCCTCCTGCTGTGAGGCTCCTACAGGGCCTGGCAATTTCCCCTCCTTTCCCCCACCACTTCACTTGGAATGTGAGGATTCCCTTTGCCCCCCCCCCACAACCCTGCACCTCCTCACAGGGCCTGGGTATTCCCTTCTTTCTCCTCCATCATGCCAATTCACCTGGAGATTCACTACCTTTCCTCCCCTACACGGGTCCTCATGGAGCCTAGGGATGCCCTTCTACCCCCTGCCCCTGTGCAGCTCCTCCTTTGATTTCCCAACAAAACCCAGCCAACCATTTCTTGAGTTGCACCCCTGAGCAATGCCAGGTACATCTGCTAGTGTATAACAACAGAAAAAGTCAGGTAAAAACCACTCTTCCCTTCCTTTGTATCTTCCCTTCAGCCTATCCCCTTTTCTCCCATACCTCCATTAACTTTTTACATGGCTATAATGAAAAACCTTGGCTGCTAGCTAGGTTAATTGATCACTGACAGATGCACCTACCCAGGGACAATTGGTGATGGGAGACATGGGGGGCCATCAGCCATGTGTGCACCCTGCCCCCAGCTGGGGAAGGGCTGGGACATCTCTCCTCCACTCCAGCTCCACCTCTCTCCACCTTTGCTCTCCTCCACCACTTCCCCAACCCCCTTTCCCAAGCAATGTGTTCTGGAGGACTAGTGGGGGTCAAGAGTATGGCACCGTCAGTGGGAGTCCAGCCCCCCACTCACCAGTAGCAGTGGAGGAAGCAGAACAACATGGCCCCAGCGCGCTCTGCTTCCCCAGCCGCATCGCTCCGCTTCCCACTAGTGAGAGTAGGGGTGGTCCGGCTCTCCCTTCCCCATACAACATGCTGGAAGAACAGTGAGCTGAGGCTGCATTGCTCTGCTCCCCCCACCATTGCTGATAAGTGTAGGGGGGAACTGCACCTTTCTGTGGGAGCCAGCTCACCCTCACTCTCACTAATGCACCTGGACGCTCAGGGACTGTTCCCAGCAGCTGCTTACTTACAGCACCTTATATGTGCCCCCTCGTGCCCCCATGTGCCACTCCTGCACGCGCCTCCTGTTTGTCAGTCAGGAACCAGTGATGTCACTCAGTGGCCGGCAAACATGTCAGAATAGCAGTGGAAAGGACAGCCACTTTTTGAACTTTATACTAAATTTTGGTGATATATCTGAAAATGAGGTCATTTATCTTCCTGATTGCACAGTATGCATAAATATATATCATGTACATACATCTTTCCAGTATGTCTTCATGTTGGCTGGGGGTGTGCTTCCCAGCTCCAGTAGAGATACATGCTAGCTTTGCTTGAGCTAGAACACTAAAAATAGCACTTTGGCCGCAGTGACCTGCTCTGTCTGCCCAAGTAAATACCCAGGGGGTTGGGCAGGTTTGTAGCTGGGCAGCTAGCCCAAACCATTGCCCATGCTGCTGCAGCCATATTGCTAGTTTTAGCCTGCTAGCATTACCAAAAGCAATATGGCTGTGTCTAGACTGGCATGATTTTGCGCAAAAACAGCCGCTTTTGCGCAAAAACTTGCCAGCTGTCTACACTGGCCGCTTGAATTTGCGCAAGAACACTGACATTCTCTTGTAAGAAATCAGTGTTTCTTGCACAAATACTTTGACGCTCCCATTCGGGCAAAAGTCCTTTTGCGCAAAAGCTTTTGCACAAAAGGGCCAGTGTAGACAGCTCAGATTTGTTTTGCGCAAAAAAGCCCCGATCGCGAAAATGGCGATTGGGGCTTTCTTGCGCAAAACCTCGTCTAGATTGGCACGGACGCTTTTGCACAAAAAGTGCTTTTGCGCAAAAGCGTCCGTGCCAATCTAGACGCTCTTTTCCGCAAATGCGTTTAACGGAAAAACTTTTCCGTTAAAAGCATTTGCGGAAAATCATACCAGTCTAGACGCAGCCATCATGTCTGGCTGTTTGTGCTGGAAAGCACCCTCCAAGCTATTGCACAAAGAACTGTGAACAGCTGTTGAAATAGTCTGGTCATTTTATTTATAGAAATGGATAGCTCAGAAGCAGAGGGTCAGAAACCATGTCAGTACTGGTGGCAATAGCCTCCCTGAAGAGATGGGTAATACACGAGATTCTCTTTATAGAGATTCTTTCAAACATTCCCATTGGGAAGGATGTACCCTTGTCATAGTGTAATATGCTAGTCACATAAAATATAGTCAGAAATGCTCTGCACCCTCTGTATGACCTAATTTTGGGGCAATTGTTCTGGTACAAGCAGACTTATCATATATACCACCATATACACATTCTCTGAGGCAGTGCTTCTCAAACTTTCTTCATTTGCAGACCCCTAATTTTTTTTTAATGGAGGTGCAGACCCTTTTGGAAATCGTAGACATAGTCTGCATACCTCCGTGGACCACAGGTAGAAAACCACCACTCTAAGGAATTATACTGTATTGTCTTCCTCTGACCTTTAATATGTATTTAAATGCACTCAGTGGGGCAGAGTTCATTCTGCTGTGTGGAAGGGCATGTCTATTTCTGGGCATTATTGGTAAACTGTAGATATGGGGGGCAAGGGATTCAGCCAGTGCATATACAAGTGCCAGATTGTTGGTGTCACCTCAGACTGCAAGCCTCTTCAGTCATTCCAAATCAAGCTGTTTGTTTTCTTGGCACAAATGTTCCATTCATAGCTTAGTTTGGGAAATGTGTAATGGCCATTACAGTATGGCTTGGAAGATGCAATTAAACTTAAATGACAGAGGAAAATGTACTCTAATTATTCACTTTCCTTCCTATGAAAAGATTAGTTGCTGTAAGCAGCTTTGTATGAAGAGTTCACATAGTGTAGTGCAGCATATGTGCACCAGCTTTAGTGGGACTTGCTAGGGCTATGTCATAGGGCAGGTTTACACTACAAGAACAGGTTGATGTAAGCTATACAGTTTGAGTCACATTAGTAGCGTAACTAAAATCAATGTAGTTTAGATCTACTTACTGCTGGATCCACACTGCAGGTGATCGACAGAAAAAACTCTCCTGTCAACTCTCCTTACTCATTCTGCTGGAGTACAAGAATTAACAGGAGAGTGATTGATTTAGTGGGTCGAGTTAGTGGGTCTTTACTAGACTTGCTAAATGGAATGCTAGTGTATTGATCGCTGTAGCATCGATCCACTCTGTAGTGGAGACAAGCCCTTAGTTTTAGAAAGGAGAAAAACAATATTATTCTCTGTCTATACAGTGCAAGTTTAGAAACCATTGTATTCTCTTGTAGCAAGGGAAACTATTGTAAGGTAGGTTTGAGAAGTCTTAATAAATTTGGCAAAAATATTTAACATATAGAAAATGAACAGTGCTGCTAGAAATCAACACAATACCAATAGTTTCTATATTACATGACAATGCAACTTATCTCTATAAGCGCCTTATTCTGGGGGAATTTATTAATAAATAGGTTATATTTTCAAACAGTTCAAATGCCATCCTTTTGCTACATGAAAAAGCATATATTGTGAGAGATTGGTGCCTTCAACAAGCAGCATGTCCCCAAGTTAACTTTTTAGAAGTTACAGAAGATATAAACATATAAACTGAAGTCTTTCTTCTCTTTCCGCATCTAATTAGCTCATAACAACTAAAGATTTCTGTCCATCTCTCCAGTTTTGTTCTACACAATGTAAAGAGGAAATCTTAAAAGTTTTAAAATATATACATTAGCATAGCAGTCCTGAGTCTGAACCCTGAGTTTTCAGGAATCCTGATCAAAATCAGTTACCTTTTAAATACATTGAACTTGAAAGCTCTTTGTCATGTAAATATGTGTTTTCTGTTTTCACATGATAGTTCTACAGTTTACATTTTTTAAGCCTTCTATCTCATTCATAATTTCCTTTGAAACTGGAAAGCTTGCTTTCTTTGAAAACCTGGACTCGCTTTTTTAATCCAAATAAAAACAGCCTGAAGATACATTATGAGTGAATATGAAGGATCTTTTTGAAAGTCATCTTGATGTTCTCGTTACAGAGGGGATAGATGAATGGATTTAAAGTGGAGTTTACATAACCAAGCCAAATAGTGAACATGTGGAAACCCTGGTTGCAACAGCTTTGACAATAGGCTATTACCATAAACAGCACAAAATAAGGAATCCAGCACAGCATAAAGGCTGCCATTATAAAACCCAACTGCTTGGCTGCTTTCCTCTCCCTGTTCAGATGCACCCCTTGCATGGACTGGGTGCGCAGTCTCAGCCAGGTGCTCTTCAGATAACCAAGGCCTTTGTTAGTCTTGTCCTCAGCACTAGAAGTTGGCTCCAGGGTGGGATAGGAGTCATTTTTACACAAGACCCCTTCTATGAAAGTGTGCTCATCTGATGTGTCACTTAACTCTGGAGCCTGTGAGCAAGGCCCCTTCTTGACAGACACATACTTAATTCCCACTTTATCTGACCGAGTCTGGGCAATGGCAAGAGGAAAGCAGCTCCGTTTTACTACTTTGCTGTCATCTTCTGTAATGAGAGTGTTTGGGCAGTTGTCAAAGCTGTCAAGTTGAAGTTTTGCCTCCATACTTTTGGACTGAGGGAAGTGGAGATTTACATTGCAGCAAGGGTCTGCAGAGCTTCCTTTCAAAAGACTTGAGGGTATATCTTTATTTGACTTTTTGTGGCAAATCTTTTGCTTTTCCTGCACCTTATGATGTACACTTTTGTTTTCTGAGAAAGATCGAAAAGATCCATTGATGAGCTCTCGGTGCTGACAGTGTTTCCTGACAGCTTTGTATATTTTTGCATAGAACCATAACATCAGTAAAGATGGGACATAGAAGTTGACAATTGCTGTCAACACTTTAAACCAGGTGACTTGGGAGAATTCTGTTTCACAGGTCTCTTTACCCACTGTCCGATTCCTAATATTGGCAAAAGCATGCCAGCCTTGAATCGGGATGATCCACAGAAAAGAAATCAGCCAAGCTCCAGAAATCATTACCAATGCTCTAGTTTTGGTCCGGTACTTGAGATAATTGAGTGGCTGTTGTACTGAACGGTAACGATCTATGCACAATATAAAAAGGCTGAAGATGGAGGCTGTGGAGGCTACATAATCCATTGAGAGCCAGAACAAACAGGCTGGACTGCCCAGTACCCACTTGCCTTTCAGTAGGTACATCATGTTCAGCGGCATAACAGCTGCTCCAATTATAAGGTCTGCAACTGATAGGCTGACAATGTACAAGTTACCAACTGTATGCAGCTTTCTTTCTGTTTTCACTGCATATAGGACCAAAATATTCATGATGACTGTGATCAGTGAGATGCTACCCAGGACCAGACCTAGTGGGATTGGGTGAGTAACTGCTGAGTTATTTGTTGTGTTTTTGTTGAGCTCACACATTTTTTTGCCCAAAGTCACAGAGCAGAAATCAGGGCAAATGTCAGGATCTTGGCAATTCACTCTTGTTTACAAGCCTGTTTGAGTTTATAATTTGTTGCTTTCTGGTTCTTTTTGTGACTCTGTAAGAGAAAAAAATAGCATCATAGTACAAGGTTATAAGGAACTCAAGAGGACATCTAGCCCATCTCCTTATCTCCCCACCCACCCTGCTGAAATAGGACCAACCAAACCTAGACCATCACTGACAGGGTTTATTTAACCTGTTCTTTACAACCTCCAATGACAGGGACTCCACAAACTCCCTTGGTTCAATAATGGCAATAAAATAAAAATAATGCTGCACGCTTTAGCATTGTACCTTTCCTTTGATGGGGCTTTGCAAACATTAATCAGTTTTAGGCTTGGAAAAATCAAATTAGTTGTAGGAAGCACACAGGACCACTGAAGGGGTAGGACCTGGGGCTCCAGTCCACCACCACCGTTACTACAGCAGTGGCAGCAGCCAGAGCCCTGGGCCTTTTCAGTTGCTCCTGGAGCTCCATGCAGCACAGTCCGCACAGCACTGCCCGTAGCCACAACCTTCTGCCTGAGCCCATGCCCCTTCTAGGGCAGAGTCAAGCCCCCCACCAACTCCCAACATTGCCCAGGGCCTGGCAGAGTGTGTCACCAGCCCTGGAAAATTATATATGGCCTCCCAATTTATCAGACAAAGCTTATGAAGAATTGATGGATTATTTGATATTGAGTGGGCCAATCATTAGATTCATGGATGATTTTATATCCATCTATTTTCATTTTGTTATTTATAGACAGTCTTTGTTTTTCAATGAGTTAATTAAATAAAATATATACAACTGGAAATCTGGATGGACTAAAAGTTTCTTTCCCATATTTCAGGATCAGCATTATGAGGAATCTGATTGTAAATAATTGAGAACACTCTGTGACCTACATAGCGGTAGTACATAAAAACGCACTATATTCCTTTAAAAAAATCTTTCCTCCAACAGAGTTCACGCACAGGGCAAAAAACTGTGTCCTCAATCCATTCCTTTTATTTGCTGCGTCTTCTGCTTGCTCTGCAGTATTGACATCAATTATTCAGCCCTCCCAACTAAGGGTTCATCATAAGGTTTTTCTTGGATACCCTTGTTCTCTCACATCCGTTAGTTTCCACTTGATGATTACACATGGAAGTCTGTGTGTTGGCATTCAAAGTACAAGTCCCAAATATGTCCAGTGCGTCCTTCTGTTTCTGGTGGAGATGAACTGCTGGCTAATGATTTTTTAGAGACCTTCACTGATGAAGAAGTCTTTTCCATCCAGGACCCAGAACCGTTCATGGGCAATTATTTTTAAATGTGTCTAACTTTGGCTAACATTTTAGCATATTTTTAGCTTTTGCAGCACTGTGTTAACAGATTACACTTGAATTCATACTTCTAAGTTTTGTTTTTGTGCTATATAACTTTGATTCCCATAGGTTGTTTCATTATAGTGAATGCTGTGGATGCCTTTCCTACTGTTGATGTAACTTCTTATGAGGTCATTAGGAGAAGCATTGCCAGCAGACCTAGAGAAGTGATTATTCCCCTTTATTCAGTACTGGTGAGGCCACATCAGAAGTATTGCATCCAATTCTGGGCCCCCCACCATAGAAAGGATGTGGACACATTGGAGAGGGTCCAATGGAGGGCAACCAAAATGATTAGGGGGCTGGAGCACATGACCTACGAAGAGAGGCTGAGGGATTTGAGCTTATTTAGTCTGCAGAAAAGAAGTGAAGGGGGATTTGATAGCAGCCTTCAACTTCCTGAAGGGAGGTTCCAAAGAGGATGGAGAGAGACTGTTCTCAGTACCAACAGATGGCGGAACAAGGAGCAATGGTTTCAAGTTACAGTGGGGGAGGTCTAGGTTACATAACTTACTACATTTTGAAATTCAAATTAATAAAATATCCCGGTGAAAACAAGTGTTTCAGGATTAATGAACCACTCTCAACCCATAAAATATGCACATGTGAAATTATACAGGCTTTGGCATAACTGAATTTTATTACAAAATTGATGAATAATATCAATGTTTATTTTTATTTTTATTAATTGTGGGAAATTGGGGGGGTGGGGAGTGCCAGACAATAGGGAAGATCAGATAATAACTCTCTGACAGTAGATGCTGAGATTCAAAAAACTAAAGCTTTAACTTCCAAAAACACAAATCCCCAACTTTACTTGTCAAAATATACAAAGTAAATATTCTGAAATGAAACAAATCCTTAAATAGTGCTTAGCTAGCATTTTTTGCTTAATTTGCCTATCTGAAATTTCAGCTATATTTCAGAAATATATTTTTTCATCTGTTTGTGTATGGTGAAGTCTCTAGTTACTGCAATATACTAATTTAAAATTCTAATCCTTCCAAGCCTTCTTTTATTGAAAGTGAGGTTTTTTAACTCAGGGTTGTTTTAGATATTTGAAAAACTACCCATCAGGAATAGTTTTCAAATAAATTTCCTTGGTCCAATTACATACACTACTGCTTGCACACATACCAGATAACTATAAGAGGGGTTTTTTTTTAAAAAAAAGCAAGAATGAGATACAGATGTCCCTCTGCTAATAAATCCCCAAAGTGTGTCTCATCCATTTACTTAACTCAGTAAAAACTGAATCATTTGGAAATAAGCCAGGTTTAGATGAATCCAAGAGCATTCATAGCAAGAATTTACACTAGTTTAACTAAATCAGTCTTTTAAACCACTTTTAATTAAATCAGTTCAACCTTGTGCATAGAGAAGGCCTGAGCAGCTGAGTGGAGATGGCACTGGATCACAGTATCTGAGAAATTATTCCTATTTGACTAGTATTTGTAGCAGAAGTCAGGCACAGACTCCTAGTTAAATTAAATGAATCGTCTTCCTGAGAGCTGAGTTAGGCATTTTAGGCTACGTCTACACTGCAGATTTATTTCAAAATAAGCTATTTCAGAAGATATCTTCCAAAACAGCTTATTTTGAAATAGCGCGTCTACACACCAAAAGCACATTGAATTAGTGCTTAACTATTTCAAAATAGAGTGTCCACACTGATTGGACACTAACTCACATTTAAGGCCACCGGGAACCACTTAAGGCAGGGCATCAGGTCTGCAGTTACTTCCTGTGGCTACTGCTTGAGGCTATCTGAGGCTCTTGTTTAAAGGGACCCCCTATTCTGCCATGTCTCAGGCTTTTTTCTTTTGCCTACCTCCTCGAGGGACAGCAAAGCCTTTTCTTTTGCCTGCTGCGGTTGCCCTTGTGGACACCTCAGCTTGCTAGCGATGGAGCCGGAGCTGCCTCTGGGCAGTCGACGGCTATTGCAGCTTGTGCTGCAACTCATACAGCAGTTTGTGCAGGCTGCAGCCCAGGCCCTGCAGGAACCCAAGCCCCAGCTCCTCTGGGAGACCCTCCTTGGATTTCTGTGGGCATGGCTCATGCAGCTGGATCCCACCCGCCCCCCCCTTCACACCTTGCACACTGCTTCTGGCTTCTGGACACCAGTGCAGACTGGTGGGACTGGATTATCATGGAACAGTGGGGAGACCAGCAATGGCTCCAGAATTTCAGGATGAGGAAGGAAAACTTTCTGGAGCTCTGTGAGTGGCTCACCCCTGCCCTCAGGTGACAGGACACTCACATGAGACCCACCATTCCCCTCCAGAAGTGGGTTGCCATAGCCTTCTGGAAGCTCGCCACACTGGACAGCTACTGATCTGTTGGGAACCAGTTCTGCGTTGGGAGATCAACCGCCGGGGCCATGCTCATGCAGTAAAAGCATTCTTGGGCTATTGTTCCTAGGTGTGGGGTGGACTACTGGAATGGGGTTCCCTAAGGAAAGGGGTGGGGGAGTGGTTCACGCCCTCTCCCTTGGAGGGTTTTTCAGTACCACCCTCACAAAACCCTTCTAGGGGATGGGGTGAGTAGGGGGGGTTGCTCCAGGAATGGCAGGGGAGGGGAGAATAGGGAGTTGGGATGAGGGGCCTCCCAAGGGCCCTGGTACCCCTGTGAATCTCTGGTTGTCTCCTTCTGCAGGTGATATGGGCCATCAAAACCGTCCTGCTGCACAAGATCATCCACCTCGGCAATGTGAACACCATTGTTGGGGGCTTTGCCGACATGGTTTCCCCAAATGCGGGGGGGCCATTGATGGCACCCACATCCCCATCCAGGTTCCCGACCACTGGGCATCTCTCTTCATCAACCGGAAGGGATACTTTTCAATGGTCCTGCAGGCCGTCATGGACCACCAGTGCCAGTTTATGGACATTGAATGGTCAGGGAACGCGCATGAAACCTGCATGTTCTGAAACTCCAGTGCCTTTGAGAAGCTGCATGATGGAAATTTTTCTTCCCCACTGCACCATCAGGGTTGGGGATGTGCCCATGTGCACGGTGGGGGATGTGGCCTGCCCTCTCTTGCCTTGGTTCATGAAGCCATACACCGGCCATGTCGACCATGCTACGGTGCCAGGCTCAGCAGGGCCCATATGGTTGTAGAGGGCCTCTTCGGGAGTTTGAAGGCGCAGTTCAGATGCCTTCTCACCTGGCTGGACCTTGGGAAGTGCAACATCCCTCACATGGTGTGCTCCACAATATTTGTGAGAGGAAGGGGGAGACATTCCTGCTTGGCTGGGGGGGCGGAGGCTGACCGCATTGGCAATGCCATCTGGCAGGCCCATCAGGGGTCTGTGCACATGTGGGAGGCCCTGAGGGAGAGTTTCTCACAGTGCCCCAGTGAAACTAAAATCTCTGTTTCTTTTTATTTAGGGTCAGAGTAACTGGGGAGGGACAGGGGAAAGAACCTGGGAGAGGGGAGCAAAGAGCCGGGAGGAGGGGGGATGAGAACCTTGGAGGGGGAGGAGGGAGCTGGAAGATGGAGAAGGGGTGAGGAGAGGCTCATGGCTGGGACTGGGAGTGGCGCCTGGCTGTAGTGATCCCACTGCCACAGGTGCAGGGGTCACAGCAGCCTTGGGGGAGGAGTGTAAGGGGGAGTGGGAGAGGGAGCTACAGCAAGAGCAGGAATAGGAGCAGGAGCATGCTATAAGGGATTACACGGCCACGCACATGGTGCAGTGCTGCGCTAGCAGCTCCCACCAGGTGTCTTGTCACAGCTGGATGTCTTCCTGGAGCCTGTGGTTGATGGTCTACTCCAGGGATCGGAGTGTTGCAAGGTGCTCCCTCTGGAAGTTGTCCATGGGTCTCCAGCACCTGCTGTTCCCTTGGGTTTGGGAGGCTGTCCCGGGGGCTGTTGACCACCCCCCTCTCACAGCTGCTCCGGCTGTGGAGAATAAAGAGAGATGGTCAGTCATCCCAGGGGACACTGTGCCTGCAGCCTTCCCCCAATCTGTGAGCTGAGAGCAGCTGCGCCTCACCACGCTGTCCCCAGGAGTGGATGCTGCTCTAAGAGTGCAGGCATGCCCTTGTGCCATGTGGGGGACTGCTGAGTGTGTGTGCGTATGTGTGTGTGTGTGTGTCTCGATGTCCCCAGCCTCCCTCTAGAAGTGGCTTGTGCAGGGAGGGTGTCCCACCTCGGTGTCATGAGTATGTCAGGCCTCTCCAGACACCCTGCACAAGGGTCCTCTGTGGCAGCTTCCTTGTGCTGTGTGGCCAGGAGTGGCACAACACATGCTCTTGCGTGCACAGGCCACAAGGACCGAGTGAGGAGCATCCCCTCCCCTGGCCATTCCCTCCACTTCCTGTATGAAGGGAACATGATGGCACTCACATGATGTTCCTTCCCTGGCCTCAGATGATGCCTGGGACACATCCATAGCATGAGGTACTGGCTCCAGGGTCAGGAGGGTGATGGTGCAGGCCTCGTCTGTTCCTCCTCTTCCTCCACCTCCTCATCTCTGTCCCCTGGGGGGGGACGACGACGGGCGTCTCGAGCCCCAAGTCCACTACCAGGGTGTGTGTGTGAAGGGACTGCCCTGCCCACCAGGATGCAGTCCAGGTCCTTGAAGTAGGGGCAGGTGTGGGGTTTTGCCCTGGAGCAGGAGCTGCCCACCCTGGCCCTGGCATATGCCTGGCAGAGCTCTTTTACTTTCATCCACACCTGCTCCTGAATGCAGATATGTCCCTTGTTGGCCAGGCTCTCAGCCATGTGGCCACAGACATCTGCATTCCTGCATCTGGTGCAGAGATCCTGGAGGCTAATCTCATCACCCCAGACCTCAACAAGGTCCAGAAACTCTGCACCAGACCAGGAAGGCGCACGTCTCTTTCAGCCCCGGTCAGGCTCTTGAGAGCCATCTGACTGCTCCTTGGGAGCAGTAGAGGGCTGGCTTGGATCAGCAAACTGGCTCATTTTTTGAAAAAGCGAGGCAATGGCAGCCTGCAGGGTGGCTCAGGGCTGTCGGGGCCTTGTGCTTGCTACAAGCCCTTTCTACTGCAAGCTGCAGCTTTAAGGGCTCTAGGGGAAGGGGTGGAATATAGAGTTTTCCTAAGTGTAGACAGAGTGGCCAGCAGGGCACCTTGGGAAGGGATAGAGGCCCATTATTTTGAAATAACTTCAGCTGCCCTGTCTACACAGCCCCTATTTTGAAATAACTATTTTGGAAGACGCATTATTCCTCGCAGAATGAGGCTTACAGATTTTGGACTAAGCTGTCCATTATTTTGATAATATTTTAAAATAATGCTATTGCTGTGTAGACACTTGCATAGTTATTTTGGAATAACGGCCGTTATTCTGGAATAACTTTGCTGTTTAGACATACCCTTAGGCTGTGTCTAGACTGGCCACTTTTGCGGAAAAACTTGCCAGCTGTCTAGACTGGCCACTTGAATTTGCGCAAGAACACTGACGATCTAATGTATGATCGTCAGTGTTCTTGCGCAAATACTATGACGCTCCCGTTCGGGCAAAAGCCCTCTTGCGCAAATGCTTTTGCGCAAGAGGGCCAGTGTAGACAACCCAGAATTGTTTTGCGCAAAAAAGCCCCGATGGCTAAAATGGCGATCGGGGCTTTCTTGCGCAAAAGTGCGTCTAGATTGGCACGGACACTTTTCCGCAAAAAGTGCTTTTGCGGAAAAGCGTCCGTGCCAATCTAGACGCTCTTTTCCGCAAATGCTTTTAACGGAAAAACTTTTCCGTTAAAAGCATTTGCAGAAAATCATGCCAGTCTAGACGTAGCCTTAGGGTATGTCTAGACTACGTGCCTCTGTCGGCAGAGGCACGTAGATTAGGCTACCCAACATAGTCACGAGGCATAAGGGATTGGTCGGCAAAGGCTTCCCCTGCCAACAGATCCGTGTCTAGACTGCTGTGCTGTGCTGGATCAGCTGAGCGTCGGCACAGCACGGCAGCCATGTTTATTTTAATGAAGCGGGGATTATTTAAATCCCCGCTTCATTGACTATGTTGGATAGCCTAATCTACATGCCTCTGCCAACAGAGGCATGTAGTCTAGACATACCCTTAGTGTCCTGGATGAGTAAACATATTTACATCCCCTAACTTTTTATTATGAGTTAGGATATGATAAAATAATGATAATGCATATATTGTTGTACAGTATCTGGACAATAAAAGCTACTCTAATTTTTTCAGGTGAAACTTTAATTTTCACAGAATCCTTTAACACCCCTATAATATCTTCTAATATAACATTTAAGTAAACTCATTGACAAGTGCTGAAAAAAGTGGATTGAAAATAATTGTAAATATGGATACTGCAATGACTGAATAGCATGAAACATTTAAAAAGACAAAATAGCATTTCTGTTTGTAAAAAAAAAATGATACAGGTGGTTTTCCATCACCCTGCAGTGAGATGGTGGCTAGAATACACAGTAACCTCCCTTAATGACACATCAGAGAATAAAAGTGACTCGGGAGAAAGCAAAGAATGAATTTACCACAGAAGTGGATTATTTAGCAGTTGAATTACCAACATTGGCCTCTGATCTGCACCCAAGGAAGATTTCCCTATTGAATTCTTCATTTGTATAGTAAATGGCCTGTATTTTTATCTGTCTGGGCACAACAGAAAACAGAAAAGCCGAAGTGCGTTCAGCATCCTGGGACAGTCAGTCCTGAAGGTGTCAATTTCCTGATGTTAGGCTGCACCTTGCTGGCTAGTTAATGGAGCATTATACCAGGGGATCAGAGGGTGTGTCTGCATTTACTGGGGATCGGTGCTGCGGCAATGAATCCTTTGGGGGTCGGTTTAGTGGGTCTAGCTGCCAACTGCTCTCTCATTGACTCTGATACTCCGCCAGAATGAGAAAAATAAGGGAAATCATTTTCCTGTTGACCTCCTGCAGGAGAGACCCCACAGCAATTTGACCTAAAATACATTGACTCCAATAATGGTATTCATGTGGCTAGAGTTTTGTAAATTAGGTCTTCACCCAGAATGTAGAGGGAGGCTCCTTATTCTGTTCTCTGTAATAACAACTGAATCAGACTGTGCAGCAACAAAGAAGGATAGACCACAGTAACAGGAAAACACAGCTCAAGGAGGGAGCAGGGCATGTTTTCCCTTACCCCTACTGAGTGGTGACTAAAGCCATGTTTTACTTGTACAGTGTTTACTTTCTTTGTTTGTAAGGTTGCTTCCCCTAACCGTAGCGGTAATATAAGAGTAACAAGGGTAATAAGAAGGTGTTCTACAAGCATGTTAGGAGCAAGAAGAAGACCAAGGACAGGGTAGGCCCCTTGCTCAGTGAAGAGGGAGAAACAATAACAGGAAACTTGGAAATGGCAGAGGTGTTTAATGACTTCTTTGTTTCAGTTTTCATCAAGAAGATGGATGGTGAATGCTAGGGCAAATGGGGTAGGTTTAGAAGTTAAAATAAAAGAACAAGTTAAAAATTAGAAAAGTTAAATGACTGCAAGTCACCAGGGCCTGATGAAATGCATCCTAGAATATTCAAGGAGCAGATAGAGGAGGTATCTGAGCCTTTAGCTATCATCTTTGAAAAATCATGGAAGTCAGGAGAGATGTTACAAGTCTGGAAAAGGGCAAATCTAGTGCCCATCTAGAAAAAGAGAAATAAGAACAACCAAGGAAACTATAGACTAGTCAGTTTAACTTCTGTGCCAGGGAAGATAATGGAGCAAGTAATTAAGGAAATAATCTGCAAACACCTGGAAGATAATAAAGTGATAGGTAACAGCCAGCATGGATTTGTAAAGAACAAATCATGTCAGACCAATCTGATAGCTTTCTTTGATAGGATAACAAGTCTTGTGGCTAAGGGAGAAGCGGTAGATGTGGTATCCTTAGAATTTAGTAAGACATTTGACACGATCTCTCATGATCTTCTTATCAATAATTAGGGAAATACAGCTTAGACAGAGCTACTATAAGGTGGGTGCATAACTGGCTGGATAACCGTTCTCAGAGAGAAGTTATTAACGGTTCACAATCATGCTGCAAGGAGCATAACAAGTGGGGTTCCACAGGGGTCTGTTTTGGGGCCAATTTTGTTCAACATCTTCATCAACAATTTAGATGATAGCATAGCGAGTACACTTATTAAGGGTGCACATGATACCAAGCTGAGAGGGGTTGCAAGTGCTTTGGAGGATAGGGTCCAAATTCAAAGTGATCTGGACAAACTGGAGAAATTGTCTGAGGTAATCAGGATGAAGTTTAATAAGGACAAATGCAAAGTACTCCACTTAGGAAGGAACAATCAGTCAAACACACACAGAATGGGAAGTGATTGTCTAGGAAGGCATACTGCTGAAATGGATCTAGTGGACAACAAGTTAAACATGAGTCAACGGTGTGACACTGTTGCAAAAAAAGCAAACATGATTGTGGAATGCATTAATAGGAGTGTTGTGAGCAAGATACAAGAAGTCATTCTTCTGCTCTAGTCTGTACTGATTAGGTCTCAGTTGGAGTACTATGTCCAGTTCTGGTACTCATTTCAAGAAATATGTGGAGAAACTGGAGAGGATCCAGAGAAGAGCAACAAAAATGATTAAAGGTCTGGAAACCATGAGCTATGAGGGAAGTCTGAAAGAATTGGGCTTGTTTAGTCTGGAAAAGAGAAGACTAAGAGGGGATATGATAGCAGTTTGCAAGTACGCAAAAGGGTGTTATAAGGAGGAGGGAGAAAAGTTGTTCTCCTTGGCCTCTGAAGATAGGATCAGAAGCAATGGGCTTAAATTGAAGCAAAGGAGGTTTACGTTGGACATCAGGAAAAACTTCCGAACTGTCAGGGGGTATGTCTACACTACCACCCTAGTTCGAACTAGGGTGGTTAATGTAGGCATTCGAAGTTGCAAATGAAGCCCGGGATTTAAATATCCCGGGCTTCATCTGCATCTTGCCGGGCGGGCGCCATTTTTAAATCCCCTTAGGTCGAACTCCGTGCCCGCGGCTACACGCGGCACGGAGTAGGTAGTTCGAATTAGGATCTCTAATTCGAACTACCGGTACACCTCGTTCCATGAGGAGTAACGGTACTTCGAATTAGAGATCCTAATTCGAACTACCTACTCCGTGCCGCGTGTAGCCGCAGGCACGGAGTTCGACCTAAGGGGATTTAAAAATGGCGCCCGCCCGGCAAGATGCAAATGAAGCCCGGGATATTTAAATCCCGGGCTTCATTTGCAACTTCGAATGCCTACATTAACCACCCTCGTTCGAACTAGGGTGGTAGTGTAGACATACCAGGGTGGTTAAACACTGAAATAAATTGCCTAGTGGGGTTGTGGAATCTCCATCACTGAAGATATTTAAGAGCAGGTTAGACAGACACCTATCAGGGATTATCTAGACAGGGCTTGGTCCTGCCGTGAGTGCAGGGGACTGGACTTGGTGACCTCTTGAGGTCCCTTCCAGTTCTAGTGTTCTATGATTCTATAAAGCAGAAGCAGCCTAGGACTCCTTCGGTTTTCTTTTGCAAACAGTGCAGGTGGCTCATCCTGACAGGGTAACTGTTACTCTCTCTGCCATGGCTTTGCCTCTGCCACCATCTGGCACAGCCTCACTCCTGGGCTGAACTCTGGCTCCTACCATTCCTCCCCAATTTTGTTCCTCGGCCTCCTCACCCCCGCCTCAATTATTTGAATCCCTCCTCTCACTCAGTCAGTTTCTCCCCATTTCAGACTTTGCTCCCTACCCTCATTTGGCCCCTCCTGAGCATGCATAATAGAAACAAGACTCAGAACCGTGCCTGCCTGCTGCCCCAGCAGGGTCCTAGTGCTAGGGTACCTGCTCTGGCTGGGGTCCCTGGGCTCAAGCCTGCAGGATTCCCCAGCTTTGCACCCCTGATGGCTCTGTGCCTTAGGCAGCTATCCTGCATGCTTTTTCCTATTTATGGCTCTCTTCTTCCTGATCAACAGTAATCCTTCTATCTCAAGGGTAAGATTCTGCAGAAGGCCATTTATTTGGCTATCTTCTAAAATTGAGTTTGGGCTGCTCCATAAACTAGATCAGAATGTAGATAATGACCCTAGCTGGCACAGCTAAGATTTTAAATTTTAGTCAGCTCAACAGGCACAGAAGTCACTGACACGAACATCTATGGCTGCTGACACAAATGTCTGGTTTCTAAAAGCCCAATATATTGTGCAATTAATTCCTCCATTTGTATAGAGAATCACTAAACATTTTCTCTCATATGGGATGGTTGCTTGGACTAGTTGGCTGAGGCCAAAAAGGTTTGTTCGCCTATAGATAGCTTGCCTGAGCCACTGCCCATGTTACTCCCAGCTACATGTCTATAAGATGCTAACTTGAATGGTAGCTCCCATTCAAGTAGTGCTGGCACATGCACCTTGCCTCTCAGCTCAAATGTAGACATAACCACAGTTACTATTTTAAAATACATACTTCTGAGCATATGTCCAAATTCAGGAGGGTACTTAAACATCTGCCTATAGTTTACTCATATGCTTAAAATTAGTTTAAATACCCGCCTGAATCAAGTGCATGTCTACTGCTAGCACCATTCTGCAATAATGTTTCCTTCAAAATGTAATTGGGAACAAGGTTTTAAATTAGACCCTCTGCATACATTTTATCTTAGGGTGCTTCTACACTGCACCCGTAGCTTGAAATAAGTTACGTAATTTGCGCTATGCAAATTGCATAGCTTATTTTGAGTCAATTTCAGAATAGCTTATTTTGAAATTCGATGCTGTCTACACAGTACTTATTTCTAAATAAATCGCTATTCCGACATGTCCCTTAATCCTTGTGGAATGAGGTTTACAGGGATGTCAGAATAATGGGTGTGCTGAAAAGTCACAGAATAGCTATTTTGGGATACCTTAGTGAGAGTAAAAGTCTTTGAGAATAAGTATGCAGATGTATTGTATACACAACCCCATCAGATTGTTCTCTATGCATATGTATGCGTTAGCTTCAGTGGGAAAATATCAGCTTGTTGAAGCAGATGTGCTTTATAGATGAAAATTAGGAAAAATACTTTAATATTGTTACAAATACAAAAATAAAGCGGACAGTGGATTTTGACCATCTGATGTATTACCAAAAATAATCATTTTAAAACATGACATAAGACTACAAAGCAGTAGATGGATAGTAAAATACCCAATTTCTAATGACGTGAATAAAAATAGTGCAAGGGAATAAATCATTATAGTGACTACAGTTAACAAGGAGAGCAAAGCATCTTGATACTTGACTGGAATTTGTCATTTAGAGGGTCTTAGGAGGGCAGTTTATTTGTGCCTGGAAAATACATGCAAACTTGTACAAAGACCATCATGCATTTGGACACACCAAATTCATCTGTGCATCTGGTTACACAGATCTGTGTATGGATCAGTGGTTCTCAACCTGGGGTACATGTGCCGCTGGAGTACACAGATGGCTTCCAAGGAGTATATCTGGATATTTGACTAGTTTTACAGACTACGGGTATGTCTACACTACAGTGTTAATTCGAGTTAATTTAATTCAAAATAGTTAATTCGAATTAAACTAATTTGAAATAACGCATCTATACACAAAACCTATTTCAAAATAGTGTTTTGCTATTTTGAAATAGCGCGTCCACACTGAGTGGACCCTGAACCGAAGTTAAGGCTGGCCGGAACCAACGCCGGCAGGGCATCAGGTTAGGACTTAGTGTGTGGGGCTGCTGCCTGAGGCTAACTGAGCTCCGTGCTTAAAGGGACCCTACCCCCCACCCTGGACAGACATTTCTCAGGGTTCCCCACTTGCTTGTCTACCTCGATGAGGGACAGCAAAGCAGTCCTGTCTCGGAGTGCCTGAGTGCCCGCACTCGGGACACCACAGCACTCGGTCACATGGAGCCAGAGCTGCCCCTGGGCATGCCGGTGAGTCTTGTGGGGTCGTTGCCATCAGCCCGGCTGCACTTGCTGCAGGCTGCCATCCAGGGGGGTCCATCAGGGGGCTGTCAGGATCCAGGAGGCTTTGTGGGACAGCATCCACCCCAAGGAGCCCTCAGAGCCACCCCGGTCCTCCCCACTGGGGACTCGTGCCCCATTCCTCCCTCACGTCCTTCCACTTATCCCTCCCTAACCCCCCCTTCCTGATGTCAAATAAAATACACTTTTTTTCAAAAATAGAAACTCTGTTTATTTAACAAAATGGCGGGGGGGGGATGAACCTCTGGGGAGACTGGGGAAAGGAGGCGGGAGACGGGAGGAGAGAGGGTGGGAGAGGGGATGGGGAAAACTGGGAGGAGGGAGCTGGAAGGGGGAAGTAAGGGGAGGAAGGGGGAGGGGAAGCTCAGTGCTCGGGGTGAGGGTCTCGTTGGGCCACATGTCTCCCAGCTCAGTGGATGCGGGGGCCTCGGCGTCCCCGGGGGGATGGGGGGGAGGGTGTGGAGGTTGAGGAGGGAAAGGTGGGAGGGGGGGCAGGAGTAGGAAGAGGAACAGTAGCTGGGGGGGGGGGCAGCAGGTGCTGGGGCAGCACGCTCTGCAGCAGGGCCTGAAGGTGTGAGCACATGGCACGGTCCTGGGCAAGCTGTTTGCATGTATAGATGCTATTGAAGTTAATTCGAAATAATGGCTGTTATTTCGAATTAACTTTGCAGTGTAGACATACCCAACGTGAAAAGCATTAGCAAAGTCAATTAACAAAGTTTGAATTAACTAAGCATTAGCAAAGTTCGAATTAACTTTTAACTGCCGCATGTAGCCGTGGGCAGTTAGTTTGGCCTAGGGGGATTTAAAAATGGCGCCCGCCCAGAAACATGCAAATGAAGCCCGGGATATTTAAATCCCGGGCTTCATTTGCAAGGTCAAATGCCTACATTAGCATCCCTAGTTCGAACTAGGGGGCTAGTGTAGACATACCCTTATGTACAAAGTCTTGCATGAGCTATCCAGAGAGAGTGATAGTCTCTTCATGTACAAATAACAGTTATGCACAAGGTGTACATACAAACAATTCTATGTGAAAACTCTTGACCATAAATGCAGAGGTTATATATAGAAAGTTTGGCCCTTGTATACATTAATAATAATACCTGCTCTTATACAGTGCTTACATTTCTTCCATTTTCTATTCAGTGTAACAAACACAACAGCACAAAAATAATTAAAGGAGAAAAGGTAAAAAGAAAGCGGGACGGGGACAGGAAATGGAGAAGTTCTCTTTCCTATAAAGATGGGTAGTTATCAGTATTCATTTAAAGAATTTCTCTGCTTCTTTAATGCCTTTTACTCCTCCTCAGCTAACCTGAGGAGCTGACATAGGGTCTGAGATACTCTAATCATAATTTAAGCTTCTGGGTGTTGAGTCAGAAGACCAACAAATCTTACCTGTAATGGTGACCTGCCACTTTCCTTCATTTTGGATCAATCCAAAGGTAAGTGTCGGTTTATCTCGTTAAAAAAAAAAAAAAGTGAAGAGCATTAAACATCCACGTGTGCATATGTGTGTCAATGGTGTTTTCACAAATCAAGCACTAAGTCAGGTATTGGATTTCTGATCCTAATTATTCTGGAAGTGGAGAGAGCATGCTAACTCTATCACATTTCAGTGGTGACTGCTAGAGTTAGACTCTTCACACACCCTTTCACAAGAAGGCAATTTCCTCATTCCATAAACTTTGTACCTTTATGAACAAGTATTAACAATGCTGGTGTTATAAAATAGGTGCTGCTGCTGTGGCAGGCCTGCACACAGGAATTTCTTTTAGGGGGTGCTTTTTTTGTAAATATGGACTGTGATTTTTTTTTGAAATATAAAGGAGCCCAGCCTCACCCCCAGCCTCACTCCTGGATGGGAGGGGAAATCATCCCCAGCCTTCTCCCAGCTGGCGCATGGGGGAAGGTGGCATTGGCAGCGCACTGCCCCAGCCGGCCGAAGTACGGGGGTGGAAGGCTGGGGTAACGCCTTCTCCAGCCCAGCCAGAATCACTGTCCTCAGGCTTACTTGAGGGACCAAGAACACAGAACTGGCATTAATAGACCCAACAGAATAAAATGTGTGTTGTAAAAAGAAAAAAAAAGTAAAACTCCCAGGTACAAAAACCATAGCAAGTACTATAATAGAAACACAGATGGAAGTGCTAAAACCAGTCACTTACTAGTTACTTAAATGACTTTGAGCATTAGCTATTAAAATAAAAACAAATAGTGCCATGACATGCATTGCACAATGATAATACAGAGCAATGATGAAATGTTCAGAGTAATAAGAGAAATAGAAATAATATTTGTAAAGGAGGAAAACTATAATTAAAATGGGTTACAAGGACAGGAGTGCAATTCAGGGAATCACAGCAGCTGATAAAACAAATTTGTGAACTGTTATGAGACTTCATGTTGATATATAAACTAAGGGACTTCTAAATCCTCAGAATATGTTACACACTCCCTCAGATGCTGCTTATGGGATGTTTTACAGCAGGGTTTAGGGAACCTAAGGCCCAGGGGCTGTACGTGGCCCCTGGTTTGCCTGGATCTGGCCTCCATGGCTCTGCTCCCCAGCACTAGAGAGCCCGCACTGGCGCACCAGCCCTGCCCTGCCCTACTGTGGGGCTGGAGCACACACAGTTTAGGTTGGGGCCCCTGTAGGCTCTGATGTGGGAGGGGAATGCTGGGAGTGTTTTTCTGCTTTTCAGTCAGGGGCTACGTCAGTGAGAGGTTTGCGGCTTTTTGTTTGGTGGGGTTTTTTTAGCTTCTCACTTGTGTGCAGCCCCCAACTGATTTTTCTGTAGGTCATTGGCCCCCGACCCAAAAAAGGTTCCCCACCCCTGTTTTACAGCATTCAGTCCCCTGTACTGAAGCAGTGCAGAGAGAGAGAGGCGCTGCAGGGGCTAGCAGTGAAAGCCAAGTCGTTAGGGCAGCTGTACCTTTAAGACAATAGTGAGGAAGCTGCCCTGTGCTAATACTTTCACCTTGAGAAGGGAAATAAAACCCCTCTCTGCTCCCCTCCCCCTCTGCCTTTGCGTACTCTGCAGGTGGCCTCTCTGTGTGTGGGCAAAATCCCTGCAGAGGGGCTGGCCACGTCTCCTCACCCCCTCAGCCAAACCCCAGCTCCTGCCTCCCCCTGCCTGATTTTTCCCTTCCAGCCCCTCTTCTGCCTCACCCTAAGTTACTTGACCCCTCCCACACTGATTAATTTCTGCCCCCTTCTTGTCCCCCACTGTGATTTGTCCCTGAACTTCTTTTTAATGCTTGTAAGGACCCAGAAACAGCATGTGAATCTATGTGAAGGCAGCAGCAACAGCAGCGCTTACTGAGCATGCTCAGTTCCAGCGCACAAGCTCAATACACACTTACTAGTGAATTATGAGGCACAGTTGCTTCTGTCTCTACACGGGCATAGGGGACCAGCTGACTCCCCTCCCAAGTTTACTTGGGGGGCTTTGAGGGCAGTGTTTGCACCCTTTGCACACCTCCCCGCACCCCCGGTACGGCTTGTATGGAGAGCAAGCATGCAAATACTGGAATATCTGTCCAAGATAACATGAGATTCAGTGTAGTCTGCATGTTTCTCCCTTGTCCTCCACAACATGCCTTCAGTTAGGTAAGACTTCCCAGAAGGAGCACACATTTAGAAGTCTCAGCGGGTATGTCTACACAGCAAAGTGATTTCAAAATAACAGCCGTTATTTCAAAATAACTTTACTAGCATCTACACAGCCAAACTGCTATTTCAAAATTAATTCGAAATAGCAGAGCGCTTATTTCAAATTTGGTGAACCTCATTCCATGAGGAATAACGCCATATTTGAAATAGCTATTTCGAAATAAGTGCAGTATAGACACTTATATCGAAATAGGGGGCCTCCAGCCTTCCCAGGGTGCCCTGGTGGTCACTCCAGCCTCAACCAAGAACACTCCTCTCCCTCCCCCATCCCTGGAGCCCTTAAAGGGATTGACTCTGGCCACAGTGCCTGTGCCAGCTCCAAGCCTGCCAGCCCAGAGCCAGCAGTCACTGCCCCCTGACCCAGTGGCCCCAAAACATGAGCCAGCAAGCCACTGGCAGCCAGCCCTCCACTGCTCCCCAGGAGCAGTTTGCCAGCTCCCAGAGTGGAGCCTGCCAGGGCCTGGAGATGGCGCCTGCCAGTGCCTGGAGATGGCGGGCGCCTTCCTGGTCCAGGGTGGAGATCATGGACCTTATTCAGGTTTGCGGGGGGTGCCCCCAACGTCCATGATCTCCACACTAGATGGAGGAACGCAGCTGTCTATGGCAGGATAGCTGCCAGCCTGGCCACCAAAGGCCACATGCGAACCCAGGAGCAGGTTTGCATGAAAATCAAGTTGGTCTGGCAAGACCCCCCCAACCCTGAGCTTCCCCTCCCCCTTCTTCCTCTTGCTTCCCCCTTCCAGCTCCCTCCTCCCAGGTTTCCCCCTCCTCTCTCCCACCCTCTCTTCTCCCCTCTCCTGCCTCCTTTCCCCAGTCTCACCAGAGTTTCATTCCCCACCCCCCAGTTTTGTTAAATAAAGAGAGTTTGTGTTCATGAAAATACATGTATTTTATTTGACATCAGGAAGGGGCATTAGGGAAGGGTAAGTGGAAGGACGTGAGGGAGGAATGAGGCACAAGCCCCCAGTGGGGCAGACCAGGGAGGCTCTTAGTGCTCCTCAGGGTGGAAGCTCTCCCTCAGGGCCTCCTGGATACTGACAGCCCCCCGATGGACCTCCCGGATGGCAGCCTGCAGGAAGTGCAGCCGGGCTCGCAGCAATGTATCCACGAGAAGCACCAGAGTGCCCATGGGCAGCTCTGGCTCCATGTTGCAGAGTGCTGTGGTGTCCCGAGTGAGGGCAACCAGAGCACGCAGAAACAAAATGCTTTGCTGTCCCTCATCGAGCAAGCAAGCAGGGAAAGCCGAGAACCAGCTATCCAGGGCGGATCCCTTTAAGCACAGGCCTCAGATAGCCTCAGGCAGCAGCCACACAAAGTAACTCCTGACCTGATGCCCTGCCGGACCTAGTTTCGGCCGGCCTTAAATGTGATTCGGCGTCCACTCGTTGTGGATGCGCTTTTTCGAAATAGCAAAATGCTATTTTGAAATGCATTTTGTGTGTAGACACGTTATTTCGAAATAACTTATTTCGAATTAACTATTTCAAAATAAGATATTTCAAAATAACACTGTAGTGTAGACATACCCAGAGTCTCCAGCTAGACATGAAAAACAGATGTCACCCTTTGTGCCACAACATATGATCACATTATCATACCAGGCTGCCACTGACTTCCCTACTACACCTATGTACTGTTCCCCTTCCATAGGGACTGGAGGAAGAGAGAGTGATTAATATCTGAGAGGGAGAGTTAATGCTTCAGGGCTCCTCAGTGAAATTAGTGATTAATAACTGTAAACTAAACAGATGATTCCAGCTGAATACCACAGCAATTACAGCAGCAGTAGTGAGGAATCTGACATGAGTAGATTCAGAGCCAGATCAACTCACAGGCTAGTAAGGTTATAGTCTTAGGCCCTCCTATTTTTAGGTCCTACTAGCCAAACAGAGGCTGTGGCTAGGGCTGGGTGAAGGAGGAGTGAGCACAGCCCTTTGGGGTGCTCCAACCAGCGGGAAAGTCCAAGCAGCCTCCTATGTCTTGTAAGAAGCTCAGCTAGCAGCCTGCTGCTTCTGTACCCTCCCATCTGTGTCTCCCCATGCCACAGGATGCTGCCAGCTGTCCAGTTAACAGTAGTGACTGGACACTAAATGCCTAGTTACCACAGGAACCCATGCCAGCCATGGGTGTAATTTGAACAGGCACCCTTCACCTCCCCGACCCCTGATTTTTTGAAAGCTCTGCTTAGCTCTCATGGAGGTCAGACACTCCCTCAGTCACTCGCCTCAACTGAGGCTGTCAGGCAGCTCGAGGGCGCTGCCTCTTGGGTCCTAGTTTCCGTCACCATCATTTTCTGTGTGTGCTGGTATAACCTTGGATGGGGCTAGACAGGGTCCTGTTTCTGGACAACTGTTGAGTATCTTTGGTGGGGGGTCAAGGCAAGATGGTGTGTGTGGGGAGGCTGTAACATAGCAGTAGCTTGTGAAGCTTGCACAGATCCTGCTCACAATATCCAGCTCCAGCCAGAACTATTGCCCCTCCCATATATAAAGAACAAATTCCCATACATCTGTGGAAAAACAAAACAAAACATCCCAATACTTTAACTTCTACAGTATCTTCCATCAAGGGGCTTCAGATTTACCTTGACTTTAGCAAAGCTTTTGATACAGTCTCCCACAGTATTTTTGCCAGCAAGTTAAGGAAGTATGGATTGGATAAATAGACTGAAAGGTGGATAGTTCGTCAGGCTCAACAGGTAGTGATCAATGGCTCAATGGCTGGTTGGCGGTGGGTATCAAGCAGGGTGCCCCAAGAGTTGGATCTAGGACCATTTTTGTTCAACATTTTTATTAATGACCTGGTTGAGGGGATGGATTGCACCCTCAGCAAGTTTGCAGATGACACTAAGCTAGGGGGAGAAGTAGATACATTGGAGGGTAGGGATAGGGTCCAGAGTGACCTGGGCAAATTGGAGGATTTGGTGAAAAGAAATCTGATGAGGTTCAATATAGACAGGTGCAGAGTCCTGCACTTGGGATGGAAGAATGCCAAGGATTGCTATAGGCTGGGGACCAACTGGCTAAGCAGCAGTTCAGCAGAAAAGGACCTGAGGATTACAGTGGATGAGAAGCTGGATATGAGTCACCATTATGCCCTTGTAGCCAAGAAGGCTAATAGCATATTGGGTGCATTAGGAGGAGCATTGCCAGGAGATCTAGAGAAGTGATTATTCCCCTTTATTCGTCACTGGTGAGGCCACATCTGGAGTATTACGTCCAATTCTGGGCCTCCCCATTACCGAAAAGATGTGGGCACATTGGAGAAACACCAGTGGTTGGGGGTGGGGGGCAACAGAAATGATAAGGGGGCTGGAGCGCATGACTTATGAGGAGAGGCTGAGGGATTTGGGCTTATTTAGTCTGCAAAAGAGAAGAGTGAGGGGGGATTTGATAACAGTCTGTAAGTACCTGAAGGGAGGTTCCGAAGAGGATGGAGAGAAGCTGTTGTCAGTGGTGACAGAACGAGGAGCAATGGTCTCAAGTTACAATGGGGGAGGTCTAGGTTGGATATTAGGAAAAACTATTTCCCTAGGAGGGTGGTGAAGCACTGGAATGGGTTACCTAGGGAGGTGGTGGAATCTCTATCTGTAGAGGTTTTTAAGTCCCTGTGGGTACGTCTACACTAGCTCGTTAGTTCGAGCTAGGTAGGGTAATGAGGGCAACCGGAGTCGCAAATGAAGCCCGGGATTGAAATATCCCGGGCTTCATTTGCATGTTCCCGGGCGCCGCCATTTTTAAATCCCCCTTAGTCCGAACTCCGTGCCCGCGGCTACACGCGGCACGGACTAGGTAGTTCGAATTAAAGATCCTAATTCGAACTACCTACTCCGTGCCGCGTGTAGCCGCAGGCACGGAGTTCGACCTAAGGGGATTTAAAAATGGCGCCCGCCCGGCAAGATGCAAATGAAGCCCGGGATATTTAAATCCCGGGCTTCATTTGCAACTTCGAATGCCTACATTAGCCACCCTAGTTCAGACTAGGGTGGTAGTGTAGACATACCCGGACTGAATGACTTGCCTGCAGAGAATCCCATAAAGAACAAATGTCAAATCTTTCTGCTGCAATTCTCTCACAGCAGCCATCCCTGCTTTCTGTATTATGGAATGACA
Source organism: Pelochelys cantorii (assembly GCA_032595735.1). Lineage (NCBI taxonomy): Eukaryota > Metazoa > Chordata > Testudines > Trionychidae > Pelochelys > Pelochelys cantorii. The sequence continues at coordinate 44,001,816 of CM064336.1, forward strand.
TACCTCAGAGAGATGGCAGTTAAAAGGCTGAGATATTCAGGATCATCTCCCACCACACACACACACACACACACACACACACCTCTTAAGAGCTTGAGAAGTTCAGCACTGTGACATGATGGTATTATTTTAGGAACCAAATGGTAATGCTTCTTCCTGAGCTGTGTGGGGAAGGGAGTCTTTTGCTTTCCTTGAATCCCTGGTACAGCTGAACAATAGCTTTTCATAGTGGAAGGCCTTGTGCTACCTGCTCTCAGGAGAGAACAGACACCATTCATTCCTGCTCCTCTTTCAGGGAATAAGTTTCTAAAAAGGAATGGGGCGGGGGAACCATCACGGGACCCTCTCTCACTTTATACTGGCCTGCAGAGGAGTCAGCGTACCAAGGAGAGCAGTGAGCTTGATCCTAATGAATAGTGCTGATTGTGGACGCTGTTGCATATGATGTTCCATCTCAGGCAGTGCAGCTCCACTCTGTCCTTTATAGAGTTTGGTGTGGCCCTATGGATGAAATGGCCCCTCATGTTGAGGTTAGCCCATGGGGCCCAGGGTGATTATTTGGGAGGCTGGGGCCAGACCAGGGATCAGGCCTCCTGCACTCACTACAGAGTTGGGGCTGTGGGAAGCGGAGCAATGCATCAGCTGCTCCGCTCTGCCGCTATCTTCCAGCCAGGTCACTTCACTTCACCATGGCGACGGGAAGCAAAGTCACTCAGTACCAGCCCACTCCGCTCTGCTCCCACTGCCTCAGCAAAGTGGAGTGACCCTACTGAGAGGGGGGCAGAGCGGAGCAGGCTGATGCGTTGCTATGCTTCCCACAGCTCTTGCTGTCATGGTGAGTGAGGTAACTTGACCCCTGCTGCTGTCCCAAAACCAGGCCGCCCAGTAATCCCCTGAGTTGCGCTCGGGGAGGGGATTTTGGGGAAGGTATTCAATGGGGGCAGGAGAGGGCAGAGCAGGGGCTGGAAGAGGCAGAGGCAGTTTGGGGAAGGGGTGGAGTCAGGCTGTTGACAGGGTGAAGTGGGGCAGGAAGAGGTTGGGTAGAGCTGTGGCCTGGGGCAGAGGGTGGGTTGTCACAAGCCCCACACTTCCTTAGGGACAGCACTAGTCGTTTATATGGGGCTATGGCTTTAGTGCCTTCTAATCTTGCTCTCTGGAATTAAGTTGCAGCACTACACATCAGTGCAATTTCATGTCATGAATGGCACAACATCTTTAAACTCAACATTGTCCCTGGAAAATACATGGAAATACTGTCATAGCGTAATATCAAATGCAAATTACCTTCTGTAGCCTGGTGAGGTGCAACACGGGGGGAGGAAGTGTCCCCTTCGGGGTCAGTGGGTGGCCACTTCAACCCACTACACTGCACCCCATCTATAGTCACCTAGTCTTTACACGCTCACCCTTGCTCCGGGCGGGTCAACAGTATCCCCAGGCCCGTCCTCTGGCCCAGCCCCACGTTCAGGAGGCAACTGGACAGTCACGGGAAGCAGTTATGAGTCTCAGCTCTAGTGCAGGGCAGGGCTGCAACCAAGCAGTTTATATGCCCAAGCCCTGAGTCAGGGCAGGGCAGCAACAATGCAGTTTAAGTCTGAGCCCAGGTTCAGGGTGGGGCTGTAGCAACAAAGCAGTTTACAGCCCAGCCCTAGTGCAGGGCATGGCTGCAGCACTAAAGCAGTTTACAGCCCAGCCCTAGTGCAGGGCGGGGCCGCAGCACTAAAGCAGTTTACAGCCTAGCCCTAGTGCAGGGCGGGTCCGCAGTCAGACAAACCAATTCTCAACAGGTAAGCACAAGCAGATAGTCTATCTCCACAGCCTGTTGACCCTCTGCCAGACCAACATCGGCGATCCCTGGGCCATTTCCATTTCTCTCCCCCTCGGGTTGTACCTGTATCCAGGGCAGGGCCTCTGGACAGCGAGGGTTGTAGTCCTCTGGCCAGATGAGCAGACTCTCCAGGAAGTCCTCCAGCAATGGGCCTGGCGGCCCAGGCCAGTTGTCAGCTTCCCCAGGGGCTGGCGCCTCACTTGGTTGGGCTGGGGAGACTTCTGGCTTCCTTGTTGGCTGCCCCTTGATGGGCCTTTTATATCCCGGACTCCGCCGCCTGGCTCCCTCCCAGGTGAGTTGTTAGGGTCAGTGCTTCCCACCAAGGCTCAGGGAGGAGTGCATCCCCCTCGGGGTCAGTGGGTGGCCACTCCAACCCACTACACCTTCCATACCTCAAGCAATGATACCAACCATTAATGGTGTCTCGATCTATGTTAACATTTACCATTATTTATGTGCCCACAGTAGCAGAAAGGCGGTACTTGTTATTTATGACTATTTATGGGTCCTTCAGGGCAGGGCAGGGGACTGGTGATGTGGGAGTGCAAAAGTCAGGGCAGGGCCCTGGGAATGTAGGGGGCAGGGCAGGAGTCAAGGTGGGGGTTGAGGAGGGGCTCAGGACAGGTGGCTGGGAATATGGGGGGTGCGATAGTGAGGATAGGGGGACTCAAGATGGGAGGGGTCTCATCCAGTGGGGCTTTCTCTGCCCCCCCCCCAGCTGGTAGGGCTTTCAATCCCCCCGCTCCTGGGCGGCAGGGACCTTCTCCCTTAGCTCTTCCACCCTGTCCAGTAAGGGTCTTCTCTCTCCTCCCAGCTCTTCCTCTGAGCTGGCGGGGGCCTTCTCTCTCCCCCAGTCAGCAAGGGCCTTCTCTCTCCCACCACATCCTCCAGCCAGCAGAGCTTTCTGCCTCCCTTCATCCCTCTGGTGCTGCAGCCAAGGGCCAGGGGGGAAAGAGTTTGGGGCGGGGCAAGATGGTGACACCAGCCCTGCTGGCCACACTCTTGCTAGTGTGGCTTCCCCCAGTGATCACTCTGCAGTATAGCTCACCCATGCACTCACTGCCCCCAGCAGCCCCCTCTGAACAGCAACCCCCTAGCTTTCCATGTTATGGAAAACAGTCCCATTCCTGCCACTTCCCATTTTCCTGGCACAAACAAACCCTGACCTTGCTTTAAGTTAGGGTAAGAGGTAACTGCCTACCAAATTTGGTAGTCTAGCTCTTACCATTTAGAAGGAATTATTGAACAAATAGACTCACAGACAGACAGACATTTCTAAAATATATAGATAGATTTGTATTATCTTAGCGCCTCTCATAGAACAGAATTTGAAAAAAACAAACAGTCCAACATCTTAGCCAGCTCTCTGAAATTCCTAAGTCCCCACCTTATTCTAAAATGCATAGATTTTTACTGATTAATTAAAGCTTCCTTTACTAATGAAAATGAGCTATTGCAGCTTGTTTGTTATTGTACCTGAGTGGTATGTTCTCTTTGCCAGCCCCCTTATTAGGTGTTAATCCTTGTGAGAGTCGCTCAGCAAGTCATTGCTGATTCACTGCTGTAGAAACAATGAGAAGTCCTGTGGCACCTTAGGGCATGTCTACACTACCACATTATTTCAAAACAAGAAGAAGGTGATCACAGAGGGTGTGCGGCCCCCTACTGGATGAAGGAGGTAACCTAGTGACAGATGATGTGGGGAAAGCTGAAGTACTCAATGCTTTCTTTGCCTCTGTATTCACGGACAAGGTGGGCTCCCGGACTAATGCGCTAAGTGATGCAAGATGGGATGAAGATCGACAGCCCTTAGTGGGTAAAGAACAGGTTAGGAACTATTTAGAAAAGCTAAAAGTACACAAATCCATGGGTCCGGACTTAATGCATCCGAGGGTACTGAGGGAGTTGGCAAATGTCATTGAGGAGCCTTTGACCATTATCTTTGAAAAGTCGTGGAGATCAGGAGAGATCCCGGATGACTGGAAAAAGGCAAATGTAGTGCCCATCTTCAAAAAAGGCAAGAAGGACGATCCAGGGAACTATAGGCCGGTCAGTCTTACCTCGGTTCCTGGTAAAATCATGGAAGGGATCCTTAAGGAATCCATTTTGAGGCACTTGAAGGAGAGGAAAGTGATTAGGAACAGTCAGCATGGATTCACAAAGGGCAAGTCGTGCCTGACCAATCTGATTAGCTTCTATGATGAGGTAACTGGCTCTGTGGATATGGGAAAGTCAGTGGATGTGATATACCTTGACTTTAGCAAGGCTTTTGATACGGTCTCCCACAATATTCTTGCCAGCAAGTTAAGGGAATATGGATTGGATAAATGGACGGTAAGATGGATAGAAAGCTGGCTAGAAGGCCGGGCCTAGCGGGTAGTGATCAACGGCTCGATGTCAGGATGGCGGTCGGTTTCTAGCGGAGTGCCCCAAGGTTCGGTTCTGGGACCAGTTTTGTTCAATATCTTTATTAATGACCTGGATGAGGGGATGGATTGACCCTCAGCAAGTTTGCAGATGACACTAAGCTAGAGGGAGAGGTAGATACGCTGGAGGGCAGGGATAGAGTCCAGAGTGACTTAGACAAATTGGAGAATTGGGCCACAAGAAATCTGATGAGGTTCAACAAGGACAAGTGCAGAGTCCTGCACTTGGGACGGAAGAATCCCAAGCATTGTTACAGGCTGGGGACCAACCAGCTAAGTAGTAGTTCTGCAGAAAAGGACCTGGGGGTTACAGTGGATGAGAAGCTGGATATGAGTCAACAGTGTGCCCTTGTAGCCAAGAAGGCTAATGGCATATTAGGTTGCATTAAGAGGAGCATTGCCAGCAGATCCAGAGATGTGATTATTCCCCTTTATTCAGCTCTGGTGAGGCCACATCTGGAGTATTGTGTCCAGTTCTGGGCCCCCCACTACAAAAAGGATGTGGACGCATTGGAGAGGGTCCAGCGGAGGGCAACCAAAATGATTAGGGGGCTGGAGCATACGACCTATGAGGAGAGGCTGAGGGAGTTGGGTCTGTTTAGTCTGCAGAAGCGAAGAGTGAGGGGGGATTTGATAGCAGCCTTCAACTTCCTGAAGGGAGATTCCAAAGAGGATGGAGAAAGGCTGTTCTCAGTAGTGACAGATGGCAGAACAAGGAGCAATGGTCTTAAGTTGTGGTGGGAAAGGTCCAGGTTGGATATTATGAAAAACTATTTCACTAGGAGAGTGGTGAAACACTGGAATGGGTTACCTAGGGAAGTAGTGGAGTCTCCATCCCTAGAGGTGTTTAAGTCTTGGCTTGACAAAGCCCTGACTGGGTTGATCCAGTTGGGATTGGTCCTACCTAGAGCAGGGGGCTGGACTTGATGACCTCCTGAGGTCTCTTTCAGCTCTATGGTTCTATGATTCTATAGTAAGTTATAACTCCAGAAATAGCTATTTCAAAATATTGTGTCCACAGTGCAAATCCCCATCAAAATAGCACAGATCTATATCGAAATAGAGTGTCCACACTGATTGAAGTCTGAATTGCATTTAAGACCCCCTGGAAGCACTCCAGGCAGGGCATCAGGGCAGCAGTCACTTCCTGGAGTTGCTACCTGAGTCTCGTGCTTAAAGGGGCTCCTCTCTACAGCCGTGTCTCAGACTCTTCACCTTTGCCTACCTCCTTGAGGGACAGCAAACACCACATCACATGCTCTGGTTGCCCTTGCAGACACCATAGCACTTCTACCATGGAGCCAGACCTGCTGCAAAGCAGCTACCAGTTCTTAGATTCCTGCTGCACATTTTATGTGGACTGCCCTCATGGCACTGCTTGAGGATGACTACCAGCCTGGTACGGGGGACCCCCTCACCAATGCCCAAATGCACCATATTTCCTCCCACCCTCCCATGCTCACTGTGCACCACTGCTTCTGGCAACAGGAGACCAGTACCGACTGGTGGGACCAAATCGTCATGGAGTGGTGGGATGACCAGCAGTGGCTGCAGAACTTCCGCATGCGGAAGGCCATTTTCTGGAGTTCTGCGAGTGGCTCGTCCCTGCCCTCCAGCTACAGGACACCCGAATGCAACACACCATCTCCCTCCAGAAGCGACTTGCCATCACAATTTGGAAGCTTGCCACACCAGACAGCTACCTCTCCATTGGGAACCAGTTCGGCATGCGGAGATCAATTGTTGGGGCCATGCTCATGCAGGTATGACTCTCTTGCTATTGTCCCAAGAGGGTGGAGAAACACTGCAATGGGTTCCCTTGGGAAGCAGTGGGGAGTGGAATCTCCCTCTCTGGAGTTTTTTCAGTCCCACCTTCACAAAGCCCTGTGATGGGGTACTTGGGGTTGCTTCTGGTATGGGAAGGGGCTTGGGCTTGAGGAACTCCCGAGGGCTCTGGCAACCCAGTGATTCCATGATGCTATCACTCTACAGGTGGTGAGGACCATCAACACCATCCTCCTACTCAGGGTCGCCATCCTGGGCAGCAGGATTTCATCTGCACTAAGTGCAAGCTGGTTGCCATTTTGGAAAAAAAAATTAGAGGACTTGAGGCCCAAGTATCAACCCTACGTTCCATCAGAGAAGATGAAGATTTCCTTGATAGAAAGCAGCATTTGTTACAGCAGGCACAGCAGGCTGAAGAACCAGTGAGGGCAGTGCAGAACAAGTAAGAACACTGGCAGCATGTAATCTCCAGAAGAAGAAAGCCAATTCCAGTACAGGTAAGTAACCGTTTTTAGCCTCTCTGCACAGGCATTACAGTGAAGAATGCTTTGGCAGAGACCCGTCAGGGTCAGAAAAAGACCCCATTTACCAGAAGGCATGGGATATGTAGTCCTCTGTATGGGGGTTCTATGACCACCACCCCCAAGAGAAGAAGACGGGTGGTGGTGGTCAGGGACTCCCTCCTAAGAGGGAGAGAGTCATCCATCTGCCATCCAGGCCTGGAATCTCGAGAAATGTGCGGCTTAGAATTCAGGATGTGACCGAGAGTCTTCCAAAACCGATCAAACTTTCAGATCGCTATCCCTTCCTGCTTCCCCATGTAGGAACTAACGATATGGCCAAGAATGACCTTGAGCAGGACACTGCAGATTAGGTAGCACTGGGAAGAAAGATCAAGGAATCTGAAGTGCAAGTGGTGTTCTCGTCCCTGTTGAAGGAAAAGGTCCACGCAGGGATAGTGGAATTGAGGAAGTAAATGCATGGTTGCGCAGGTGGTGTTGGAGAGAGGCTTTGGTTTCTTTGACCATGAGATTCTGTTCCAGGCACAAGGATTGCTAAGAAGAGATGGGATCCACCTAATGAAGAGAGGAAAGAGCATCTGCGTGGGCAGGCTTGCAAATCTAGTGAAGAGGGCTTTAAACTAGGGGATGGTGACCTAAGCCCTGAGTTAAGTGGGGAAGTGGGATACCAGGAAGAAACACAAGGAGGAAGGAGCAACAAAGGAGGACCCCCCGATTCGAATGGAAAAGGTAGGGCAATCAACTAGTTATTTAAGGTGTTTGTACTCGAATGCTAGAAGCCTGGGAAACAAACAGGAAGAATTAGAAGCCCTGGCCTAGTCAAAGAACTATGATTTGATTGGAATAATGGAGACTTGGTGGGATTACTCACATGACTGGAGCACTGTCATGGAAGGGTATAAACTGTTCAGAAAGAACAGGCAGGGGAGAAAAGGAGGAGGAATTGCACCGTATGTAAGGGTATGTCTACACTAGCTCGTTAGTTCGAGCTAGGTAGGCAAATCAGGCAACCGGGGTTGCAAATGAAACCCGGGATTTAAATATCCCGGGCTTTATTTGCATGTTCCCGTCCGGCCGCCATTTTTAAATCCCCCTTAGTCCGAACGAACTACCCGCGGCTACACGCGGCAGTTTAAAGTTAATCCGAACTAAGTCCTTAGTTTGGATTAACTGTTACTCATGGAATGAGGAGTAACAGTTAATCTGAACTAAGGACTTAGTTCGGATTAACTTTAAACTGCCGCGTGTAGCCGCGGGCAGTTCGTTCGGACTAAGGGGGATTTAAAAATGGCGGCCGGACGGGAACATGCAAATAAAGCCCGGGATATTTAAATCCCGGGCTTCATTTGCAACCCCGGTTGCCTGATTTGCCTACCTACCTCAAACTAACGAGCTAGTGTAGACATACCCTAAGAGAGCAGTATGATTGCTCAGAGTGCCAGTATAAAGAGGGAGAAAAGTCTGTTGAGAGTCTTTGGGTTAAGTTTAGAGATGGGAGCAACAGAAGTGATGTTGTGGTTGGTGTCTGCTATAGACCACCAGATCAGGTGGATGCGGTAGATGAGGCTTTCTTCAGGCAACTAAGAGAAGCTTCCAGATCACAGGCCCTGGTTCTCATGGGGGCCTTTAATCACCCTGACATCTGTTGGGAGACCAATACAGCAGTACACAGATAATTCAGGAAGTTTTTGGAGAATGCTGGGGATAACTTCCTGGTACAAATGCTGAAGGAACTGACCAGGGGCCATGTGCAGCTTGACCTGTTGCTCTCAAACTGTGAGGAACTAGCAGGGGAAGTAGATGTGGGTGGCAACCTGGGGAGCAGTGATCACGAGGTGGTCAATTTCAGGATCCTGACAAAAGGAAGACAGAAGAGCAGCAAAATACACACCCTGGACTTCAGAAGAGCAGACTTTGACTCCCTCAGAGAACTGATGGGCAGGATTCCCCTGAGATGCTAACATGAAGGGGAAAGGAATCCAGGAGAGCTGGCAGTATTTTAAAGAAGCCTCACTGAAGGCACAGGAAGAAACCATCCTGATGCACAATAAGAAAAGCAAATATGGTAGGCAACCACATTGGCTTACCAGGGAAATCCTTGGCGAGCTTAAACACAAAAAGGAAGCTTATAAGAAGTGGCAATTTGGACAGATGACTAGGGAGGAGTTTTAAATATATTGCTCAAGCATGCAGAAGAGTAATCAGGAAGGCAAAAGCACAATTGGAATTGTAGCTGGGATGTACAGGATAACAAGAAAGGTTTCTACAGGCATGTTAGCAATAAGAAGGTGATCAGAGAGGGTGTAGAGCCCTTACTGGTGACAGATGCTGTGGGAAAAGCTGAAGTACTCAACGCTTGTTTTGCCTCTGCCTTCACAGACAAGGTCAGCTTCCAGACTACTGCACTAGGCAATGAAGTATGGGAAGAAGGCGGGCAGCCCTTGGTGGAGAAAGAACAGTTTAAGAACTGTTTAGAAAAGCTAGACATACACAAATTCATAGGTCCAGATTTAATGCATCTGCGGGTACTGAGGGAGTTGGCTAATGTCATTGCAGAGCCTTTGGCCATTATCTTTGATAACTCATGGAGATCGTGAGAGGTCCCGGATGATTGGAAAAAAGCAAATTTAGTGCCCATCTTCAGAAAAGGGAAGAAGGACAATCTGGGTAACTTCAGACCAGTCAGCCTTACCTCAGTCCCTGGAAAAATCATGGAGGGGATCCTCAAAGAATCCATTTTGAAGCACTTGGAAGAGGGAAAGTGATTAGGAATAGTTAACATGGATTCACCAAAGACAAGTCATGCCTGACCAATCTGATTAGCTTCTCTGATGAGGTAACTGGCACTGTGGACATGGGGAAATCTGTGGATGTGGTATACCTTGCCTTTAGCAAAGCTTTTGATACGGTCTCCCACAATATTCTTTCCAGCAAGTTAACGTATGGATCAGATAAATGGACTGTAAGGTGGATAGAAAGCTGGCAAGATTGTCTGGCCCAACGGGTAGTGATCAATAGCTTGATGTCTGGCTAGTGGTCAGTTTCAAGTGGAGTGCCCCAAGGTTTGGTTTTAGGGCCCGTTTTGTTCTACATCTTTCTTAATAACCTGGATGAGGGGATGGATTGTGCCCTCAGCAAGGTTGCGGATGACACTAAGCTAGGGAGAGGCATAGATACGTTGGAGGGCAGGGATAGGGTCCAGAGTGACCTAGATAAATAAGAGGATTGGGCCAAAAGAAATCTGATGAGGTTCAACAAGGATGAATCCCAAGCAGAGGTACAGGCTGGGGACCGACTGGCTAAGTAGCAGCTCAGCAGAAAAGGATGTGGTTGTGAGAGGACGGTGGATGAGAAACTTGATATGAGTCAATAGTGTACCCTTGTAGCCAAGAAGACTAATCGCATATTAGGATGTATTAGGAGGAGCATTGCCAGCAGACCTAGAGAAGTGATTATTCCCCTTTATTGTGGATGCATTGGAGAGGGTCCAGCGGAAGGCAACGAAAATGACTAGGGGGCTGGAGCACATTACCTACAAGGAGAGGCTGAGGGATTTGGGCTTATTTAGAAGAGAAGAGTGAGGGGGGATTTGATAGCAGCCTTTAACTTCCTGAAGGGAGGTTCCAAAGAAGATGGAGAGAGGCTGTTCTCAGTAGTGATGGATGGCAGAACAAGGAGCAACGGTCTCAAGTTACAGTTGGGGAGGCCTAGGTTGGATATTAGAAAAAACTATTTCACTAGGAGGGTGGTGAAATACTGGAATGGGTTACCTAGGGAAGTGGTGGAATCTCCATCCGTAGAGGTTTTTAAGTCTTGGCTTGACAAAGCCCTGGCTGGGATGATTTGGGTGGGATTAGTCCTGCTTTGGGCAGGGGGCTGGACTTAATAACCTCCTGAGGTCCCTTCGAGCCCTAGGATTCTATGATTCTATGACATGGACCCCATCGTTGCTTGCTTTCCTGCCATGGGCTTCCTCAACTGCAGGGGGGGGGCATTGACGGCACCCACATTCCCATCCAGGCCCCCGACCACTGGGCCTCCAATTACATCAATCGGAAGGGGTGTTTTTCCATGGTGCTGTAGGCCCACATTAACGTCAGGTGGACGGGGAAGGCACACGACACTCACATCTTTAGGAACTCCAGCCTGTTCCAGAAGATTCCCGCTGGCACTTTTTTCCCCAACTGCACTGTCAGGGGTGGGGATGTGGATATTCCTATGTGTTTTTTGGGTGACACAGCATACCTTGCTCCTCTGCATAAGGAAACCCTACACAGGACACCTGGCCACCCACCAAGGAACAGTTCAACGCCAGACTGAGCAGGTGCTGCATCATGGTGGAGGGCGCCTCAAAGGGAAGTTCCAGTGTCTCCTCACCTGCCTGGACCTTGGGGACTGGAACATCCCAAAGGTGGTGGCAACCTGCGGTGCCCTCCACAACCTTTGTGAAAATAAGGGGGAGACTTTCCTACCAGGGTCGGGGAAAGAGGCTGAGGAGCTTGCAAGGACTTTTGAGTAGCTGCACACCACTGCTATCCAGTAAGCCAATCAGAGGGCTATGCACGTCCAGGAGGCCTTGAGGGAGAGTTTCAGACAAGGCCAGATGTGACACTCTCCCCTGGGCCTCCGCACAAGGGGCCTCTGCATAGCCCCTGTGTACCTTTCCTTCTCCACCTCTCCCTTCTCCTGCCCTCCCTTCCCCACTCCCTCTCCCCTGCAGACCAAATAAAAAAGACTTTTTGTTTGAAACAATAAAATCTCTGATTTTTATTTGGGGAATCTAGAACTGGGGAGGGACTGGAGAAAGAACCTGGGAGGAGGGGGTAGGACAGGCTCAGAGATGGAGCTAGGAGTGGTGCCTTCCTTGGGTGGTCCTTCCACCTCATGTGCAAGACACTCGGCAGCTCCAGGGAGGCTAGGAGAAGAAGATGGGGGGAGGGGCAGGTGCTGGGGGGGACTTCGGATGGAGTGGGTGTGGGGGGACTTGGGAAGGACTGGGTGGGGAGGGGGCAGCTGCTGGACTGGTCCATGGTGGTGACCATGCGCTTGACAGTGTTGGTGGAAGCCATGCACATGCTCTCTCACTGCCGGGACAGCTACTCCCAGATGGTGTGGTGCAGCTCCCAGTCAGCACAGCGTTCCTGGTGGTCCTCCTCAAAGTTCCTGTTGAGGGAATGGAGGCACCATGGTATTCCCTCACCAGGTCATCCTGGCGTCACCTCCACCGGCGGTTCTCGCAGGGTTGGGAGGATAGCACAGGAGTTGTTGCACATGCTCCACTTGCAGCTGGTCTAGGAAAAAGTGTGCATGAAGCCTAGCCCTAATGTGCGAAAGGTCTTGGTTCAGATGATGGTGAAGTGCTTCAAGCAAGGCCATCTGTGGCCTAGGCAATGGGCAATACCTTGTAGGGGCAGGGGCATGGGCATCCTAGGGGAGCCTCTCTACCCCCGCGCTCTGGGCACAAGCAGGCATGAGGTGGTGCTGGTCAGGCCAGGAGCCTGGGGCAGGAGTGGGGTGACAATGTGGCTCAGCTTCCCTCTGTGCCATGCACATGCTGGATCTGGCAGTGGTGGCATCACACACTGCCCACTGGAGGAGGGGGGGAGAGGGTGTTGGTGGAGGTGTGTATGAGCGGAAGATGTTGCTTGCTGGGGAGGGTGTTACTGGGGTACCCTCCACTTCCTTACTCCCAGCAGGCTCCCATGAAGGGGCTCAGTGTCCTCTGCCTCACCACACTTGCCCAGGAGCGGATGCTGCCCTGAGAGCTCGGGCCTGACCATGTGCCATGTGTGGCAATGCTGTATGTGTCCATGACCCCATCCTCCTTAGTGGTAGCTTGTGGTAGTCAGGCAGATCTCTCAGGAAACCCTGTGAGAAGGAGTGGCTGGTTCCTGTGTGGCAGCCTCATGCAGCTATCTGCTGTGGACTAGTGCTCCATGTGCACCCACGTGCACAGGCTGCTGTGCAATCCCCACGCTGAGAAGGCCAAGTGCCCCTTGCCGCCTGCCCCCACATGTGTCTAAGGAAAGTAATGGAACCCACCTGATGGGTCTTTCACTGCCTCGTCCAAATCCTGGGAGACATCCTGGGAGGGGGGTACTGGCTTCAGGGAGATGATGACCTCCTGGCAGGCAGACATCATGTACTGGCTGACCGTCTCTTCCTCCTCCACCTCCTCCTCCTCTTCGTCCTCCTCGTCCACAGCCCTACTCTTCTGGAGGCTGATGACTGGCATCTCCAGACCGGAGTAAGTGACTGGGGGGCGGAGGGGCAGGAATGCAATGCAGCTGCTCAAAGTAGTGGCATGACTGGGGTGCTGCCCCTGATTGGGAACTGTGTTCCCTGGCCTTTGTGTAGGCCTCCCTAAGTTCTTTTATTTTCATGTGTACCTGCTCCTGGGTGTGCATGTGGCCCTTCTGGCCTAGGCTGGCAGCCATCTGGCTGTATACATCGGCATTCCTATACCTGGTGCAGAGATCCTGGAGGTTCACCTCCTCTCTCCAGACCTCAATGAGGTCTAGGATCTCTGCACCAGACCAGGAAGGGGCCCTCTACTTCCGCCCCTGGTCAGGGGCTTGGGAGCTGGCTGCTGGTTCCCTAGCAGCCCTGGGGGGCTTGGTGGGAGCACTGGGGTTGCTCATGGCAGCACACAAGGGTCTTGCTCTGTGGCACAGGGCTGGCAGGGCCAGTGTGGTGCCAGAAGTCTTTTCCTTTCTGGCTGCTCCTTTAAAGGCTGCAGGGGAAGGGTAACTATAGAGTTTTGAGGGGTGTGGACAGAATGGTCACCAGGGCATGTGCGAAGCCCAGGAGGCCAATTATTTCGAAATAAGCACAGCTGTACAGTCCACACACACCCTATTTCAAAATAGGCATTATTCCTCATGAAATGAGGGTTTATTATTTCTAACACACACATTTAGGGTACATCTACACTGTGGGCTAAAGTTGAGTTAAGAGATGCAACTTCAGCTACATTAAATGTGTAGCTGAAGTCGAAGTACCTTAACTTGGCTTTTGGCGCTGTCTACACAGCACGAAGTTGAAGGAAGGACGCTCTTCCTTCGACTTCCCTTACTCCTCGTGAAATGATGGTTACAGAAGTCAGAGTAAGAAGCCCGTTGTTTCAAAATTATTTGGAAATAACGGGCTTGCTTTGTAGCCACACACTCTGTAATTTTGAAATAAGATGAGTTATTTTGAAATAAATGTGCTATGTAGACATAGCCTTAGTGTTTTGAAATACATACAGTTTACTTGCACCCAGCTTACCAAATTATCTAAATCAGAGATGTTTTCCTCTTTCTTATCTACTTGCCTCCAATCTTTGTGTCATCTGAAAACTTGATAAATAATTATTTTGTTTTCTTTCACACCACTGATAAAATATTAAATAGCATAGGGACAAGAACCAATTCCCCTAGCGGGACACCACTAGAAACACACCAATTAAATAATTTCCCTGTTATAACTATATTTTAAGACTTAGCAGTTAGCCACTTTTTAATCTGTTTAATGTGTGATTTTTGTATTCCAGTTTTTAATCAAAATGTTATGTGGTACCAAGTAAAATGCCATACAGAAGTCTAAGTGTATTAAATCAAAATTATTACCTTAAATCATTTAAAAAAAAAGAAGTTACTTTGCCAAAATCTCTTTTTCCACAAACCCAGGTTGATTGGTATTAATTACATTATCCTCCTTTTATTCTTTATTAACAGTTATTACATTATTTTGCTTGTGGTCAGTGTCACATTGACAGGCCTATAATTATGTGGGTTATTCTGTTTACCCTTGTTAAATATTTGCACAACATAAGTTTTCTTCCAGTACTATGGGAATTGTGCAGTATTCCAAGACTCATTAAAAATTAACATTAGTTGTCCAGAGAGCTCCATGGCCAGCTCTCTTCAAACGTTTAGATACAATTTTTCTGTACCTTTTTGATTAAAAAGTGTAATTTTATTAGCTGCTGTGTAACATCCTTCTAAGTTACTGATGGAAGTATTTAATCATTATAATCAACATATCTGGAAACATCATCTAATTTTTCTGAAATACAGAAAATATTTATTGAACATTTCTGTCTTTTCTGCATTATTGAAAATTCTACCGTTTTCATTTAGTCAAGAACCACATAATAAGGATTCCTTTTCTTCCTAATATACTTAACACCCTCCCCTCATACAACCCTCAGTTTTAAAGTTTTTATTGTCCTTAACTATAGCTATAGGGTTCATTTTATGTCCTCTTGCTTCTCTTCAGGATTTTCTACAAATCCTAGCTTTTCATTTATCAACTTTCATTGTATGAACTTTCCCTTTTTTCATTGGTTAGATCTGTGTTTTTGTAGCTGCTTTAATTTTTCCTCTAGACCATGTTGGTTTTTAATGCTTGTAACCTTGTTTCTGGGTTGTGGTTCTTAGGGAATCTCATTAACATTTCTTGAACAGTTCCAAATTGTTGTTCACATTATTCTGTATCAGTTCTTTCTCCTAGATGCCTTGGCTCACAATTGTTTTTAACTTTGTGACATTGGCTCTTTTAAATCACCAAGACTATGTTTACACGATAGCTTTTGCTGGAAGAGGCAATGCAAGTGAAGTGTTGATTAGCATTTTGTCATGCTTCATTTGCATAATCTATTCCTAGCTGTTTTTGCGCAAGACGTTTTTGCGCAAAACGGACCCGACCACACTGCTTGTTTTTGTGCAAAAACCTCTTGCGCAAAAATGGCTTGGAATAGATTATGCAAATGAAGCATGACAAAATGCTAATCAGCGCTTCATTTGCATTGCCTCTTCCGGCAAAAGCCGTAGTGTAGCCATAGCCCAAATGTATACTTTACTGATTTGGACTTTATTTTGTTACAGTTCTTATGCTCCTATTTGATGTGAAAGTATGTCTTACCTGCTACCCCACTAAACACAAAACTTTTCTGAAGACCCCTGGAAACCATAGTTACTGCTGCATTATTTAGCAATAGGCTAAATAATGGAAAATCACAAAGGGCTGACATCCAGTGGAAGGACTAAGAAAGACCTGCCTGCCCAGAATCCAGACATTCTCACAACCATTCCTCAGGCTTGGTTTCTCCTTCGGTTCCTTGTTATATGTCTAAGACCTTAGGGCATGTCTACACAGCAGGGCAAAAGTTGAATTAAACGACGCAACTTCAACTATGTCAATTGAGTAGCTGAAGTCAAAATAGCTTAATTCGGCTTTTGTCGCTCTCTATGTAGCAGGAAGCCGAAGGAAGAACACTCTTCCTTTGACTTCCCTTACTCCTCGTGAAATGAGGGTTACAGGCATCAGAGGAAGAAGTCCTCCAGCTCGCCATTATTTCAAAAAAATGACTTGCTGTGTAGACGCACTTTTTGTTATTTCGGAATAACACCAGTTATGCTGCTGCTGCTGCTGTGTAGACATGCCCTCTGCTCCTTCATCAGAGAGGAAATCCCACCTTGCTCGTCAGTCCTGGTGGGTCATCAATAGATAATCTGCAGCTTTCTCAGAAGCCCCACCAGAAAGTTCAGCAACAGTGTAGCCCTGTTACCATTAGTGTGGCATGGTTTGCATGCATGGCAGATTTGGAGCAACCATGATTTAGAGTCCTATATGTACAAACAAGTATAATCTTTAGATTGCAGCCATTTTGGGGGAATGGCTTTTGTGTAACAAAATTGGGGAACCAAGTAGTTCATTAGGAAGGGCCTTTTTACTCCTGCATATTGCAAACTAGCTGTGGCAGGAGTGATTAAAATCCATTCATTTGAAATTAGAAGTGCTAAACTTCACAAAATAATGCACACATCTGGTAAGCCAGAGAACCTGTCCTTCTTCCCTAAGTTGTAATACACTTGAGAAGGATGCTTGTTTGTATTATTTTGTATTACTGAAACTCACTCCTGAAGAGTTATCGAATTAGCAGGGAAAGGTCTCAGAGCTTTTAAGTGCTTATTGTTGCTAGGACTACCACTTCTTTGGTATCCATATGAGATGGAGAAGTGTTTGTCATTCACTCCCTAGAGGCCTACAAGGCAAACTGTGCCACTGAAAAAACAAATGGGGCAAAGAAAGCAAGCTTGGTGATAGCAAATTATTAAAGTCAGAAATTTCCTGAGACAATCAAGATGAATCATGCCAATTCTAACTGACAGGAAATCTTGGCAGTTAGTAATACTTGCACCTTCAAAAAGCTCAATTTCACTGATATTTAGTCAAGATTATATCATAATTTGAGCTATGCAAATTGTGTAGCTTATTTCAAAATAAATTGCTATTCCAAAATATCCCTTACTCCTCATGGAATGAGGTTTACAGAGACTTTGGAATAGCGAGCTCGTTATATTTTGAAACGTTACCTCCAGTATCCCGAAATAGCGCTGCAGTGTAGATGTAGCCTAATGGGGCAGGTTTCTTGCACTGCTTTACTTCTTTGTTTGCACAGAGCTTATTTAGTTTCTATTATGTCAACACTAATTTGAAAACAGAATTTGTTAATTGCTGCTTAAGAACCAGTAAAAGAGGGCAGAATGATTTTATTAGGAACTACAACTATTCTTGTTGATTATACTGGAGTTTTATTAACATTCAGATATTTAAGGCTAGATCCCGCCTACTGTAGTGATGGAGCGCAAATTGGCAAAGTGGAGAAATGGCACAAGAAGCCTCTTTTCCCCAGGCAAGGAGAAGGGCAGCATGTTTGCAAATTCAGTAGAAGTTTAGGTGCTGTGGGGAAGTCCTGCTGCCATCAGTTAGGAGGCATTTTCACCTTCCTACTATGTATAAAAGCAGCAAGCAGCAAGACTGAGCTAGGGCTTTTTTCATGACAATATAGAGCACACCCTCTTCATCAGACTGCCCTGTGGAATGCTAGCCTGGTAGGCAGGAGTCTTATGGAAGAGGATGCACTGGGCAGCATCTCTGCTCATCCTGTATCAGCTAGGGGCAGGGTTGGCGCTGATAATCCTGAAGACCTTTGTCAGACAAAAGTCAGTCATTTTTGGAGCCTGAAGTGCCTAATATTTTGCCTGTTAATCAAACTCTTACGATGTAGCTTTTGACTGACTCTCAGTAGCTACAGTGAGTCACACCAAGGGTATATTACACTGTGTGTCAGGGCTGCTATCCTGGCCAACAGCATGTATTGAACTAGCAACCTCCAGCACTAAAATGTATGTGTCCTTACCGTTTAAGCTAGCCTACCAGGCTTTCTGAAGGTGAGAATAGTAAACCCATATACTTTGCAGACTGGAAACCAAGTGGGATAAAAGACATGCTGAAGGGTTACAAGTGCAGAGAAACCCTTGTTATTGGAGAGGAGGGGCCAGGGACTCATGGGGCATTACCTCCCTGTCTCTGGATCATCCAAGGGTGGGGCAGCAAGAAAGCACTGGATTTTCCTTTTCCTAACCCCATAAGGAATCTTCAATAATGCATCTGTCCAGCAGGGAGTGTATTTAAAACACACACACACACACACACACACACACACACACACACAAATCATTACTGGGAAGCACACCAATTCTGTGCTAAAATGTTCATTGACAGGAAACAATGCCAGAGACTTCACCAGAGACTGAACAGTGAAGAAGATCTATATTCCATCTCTTCTGTTTTCTGATCCATAAAATATCTGTTGAGGATTCCCTCTAAGTCAGGGCTATTCAACTTTCAAAGCCCTGGGGGCCACAATGATACTCACAATACATGCCGAGGGCCACACTGATGGGTATAAATACAAAGATTAAGGCAAGACTACACAACACACAGACCCCATTTAAGTTAATTCTGCTGATATTAATAAAATGCAATATTTACCCGATTTCCACCCATATGACAGCACTTTTAATGAGCAATGACAGTCCATGAATTTAGCTACTAAAACGTGTATCAACAGAAGACCATTCTACTGACTACTTTTTTGTTTTGGCTCCCACCCACGGGCCATGTGCTGAGCCCTACATAAACTCAAACCGCACCGCGGGCTGCAAACAAACAGGCTGCGGGCCACATGTAGCCTGTGGGCTGTGTTGTGAGTAGCCCTGCTCAAAGTCATGTACAGAGTACACTCTCAAGCTGGGCATTACCCTAAAGACTAACTCGGCTACCCCTCTGAACCTAAAGATTCAGTTAACATTGCAGCCATTCAGCATAGCATTTACTGTACTCTGCATGACCACATTTTCAAAGGGGGATCACTGCACATGTGCATACACACTCTGGACACACTTTCCAAACTTGATTTGACAGACTTTCGAATCCTGCCAAAGCCACTAGAGCTGCAGCTGCCAGTTTACAAAAAGCAGCCACAAACGTATGCTAGCTACAGCAGGGGTCCAAGGCCAGAAGGTTTGAATTTGAACCAGAAATGTCTTGTAAATATATACTGTCATGCTTCCATATGGATAAGAAGTGCTTTAATGGACATTAAGTCCGCAACTGAAGAAAGTAGCAGTGAAAACAAATTAATAGTGCCAAAATGTTGGTTGAAAGCCAAGAATGGATAAACATAATGTGACAGTGTGCTGAAAATGATCAGAATTTCTGCTCAGCCCTTTATTTGTGTTGCTGCTTCTTTGAAAGGATAGTGAAATTACAGTCCACAGACATATACTGGCAGTGTATCTGGACACAACATTGCAGGTGGTGATTGTATAACAAAAGGATGATAAACAGTGTTATGAAAGGAAAAATTACTATGATTACATATATATCATGCACTGTACTGTACTGCTAAAATTAATGGGACAGAGAAAACATACAGAGGAGGAAGTTCTACATAAGACAAATGTTAAGGAACAGAATACTGTATCTACAATAAAGAGTTTGGTGATTATACCTTATCTACTACATATTTGAAAGAGAGTGTCTGTCTGACTGTTCAAGAACTCCTTCTAAATGGTAAGAGCTAGGACCACCAAATTTGGTATGGTATCTTAAAGCAAGTTCAGGGTTTGGTTGTGCTAGGAAAATGGGATGTGCCTGGAATGGGAGTTCTTCTCATAAAACCATACAGAAAAGAGAGAGAATCACCAGGCAGGTGAAAGGGGCTGGCTGAGGGCACTCTCTGCACCTCTGTGCAAGGACTGCTCCAGCTCTGAGCCTCCCACCCACCCAAATTCAAATGGGGACATTGCTGGCTATTCCCCTTTATCAGTACATGGTTTGAGGCAGCTAGGGGGGTATGTGTTCCCCTTTATCAGTGCACAGTCTGATACAGAGGCAGCAAGGGAGGAGGGTGCAGTAGTCATTAGGATTAACTGATAGGCTTATCGGTTAATAATTTAAATGGCTATATGCTAACATCCCTATTTGTTAGTTAATAGGAGGCACACAACTGAACTGAGTCATTACAGACAAATGAGAACACTGGCTTGGACAAAAAAGTGTATGTGCTGGAACAAAGCTATTACAAAAAAGAGACATTCACCCCCAGACTGTTTTTTCTGTGAAAGAAAGGCAGAGCTATCTACAAGAAATGTTGAAAAACAAACATGACAAGAATATGAAAACACATTTCCAGAAAAATTGCCCCTGAACCATTTCTCACTCCAAGCTTAAAAGGCCAGAGGAAAAACCCCTTTCCTACTTGCTTGCTTGATTTACACCATTAATCTCATCACAGAAAAGATGAGCAGATTTGTTCTCAGAAGCAACTGCAGTTTTATTTGCTGATGTATAAAACATACCGAATTTCCATGAATAGATAGCAATCCCGGTACTTTAGCTCATTAAGTGCTACCAGGCTGTGCAGCAGACAACTAGCGGTGTTGATTTTTTTCATGAATTTTACCAATTTGCATCTTCATGAAGTATAATGAAATGCAAAGATGACTGTCAAAAGAGGTGCCTAATGATTTATTCCCCTTCAGCCACAAGCTAGACATTCATTTCCCTGTCCATGGTTCATTGTCAGAATGGGGAGACAGAGACAAGTGAGCAGCCCAGGAAATAATATAATATACATTATAGCTTGAATGGACCAACAAAACCCAAACCATCTTGTAAAGGCCAAATGTTTATCCCCCACTCAAAGTCGAGGACATAGATTTCCCATGGAGGATTTTTACGAGTGTTGAAAGAGCCTCATCTGAACAGCAGTGGACAATATACCAGGACAGTCACTTCCACACCCTCAAAGGGTTTGGCCCATGGAGCCACATAATTGTAAACCCATGGCTGTCTTCTGGGCCCACTGCCGTATGTCCCCTCTTCACTTTCAAATGCTCTATTTCAAAATAAGTGCTATGTAGATACTCTCAATTTCGAAATAAGCTATTTCAAAATAAGCTAAGGGAGATTAGAGAGGCTATCAAAATATTATTCCCCAATAATAGTGGGGAATTTCAACAATCCCCATATTGACTGGGTACATGTCACCACAGGACGAGATGCAGAGACAAAATTTCTTGATACCTTAAATGACTGCTTCTTGAAGCATCTGGTAGAGGAACCCACAAGGGGAGAGGCTATTCTCAATTTAGTCCTGGGTGGTGCGCAGGATCTGGTCCAAGACGTAACTGTAACAGGACCGCCTGGAAATAGTGACCATAATATAATAACATTTAACATTCCTGTGGTGGGAAGAACACCTCAACAGCCCAACACTGTGGCATTTAATTTCAAAAAGGGGAACTATGCAAAAATGAGGAGGTTAGTTAAACAGAAATTAAAAGGTACAATGACTAAAGTAAAATCCCTGCAAGCTGCATGGACACTTTTCAAAGACACCATAGTAGAGGCCCAACTTAAATGAATACCCCAAATTAAAAAACACAGTAAAAGAACTAAAAAAGAGCCACCGTGGCTTAACAACCATGTAAAAGAAGCAGTGGGAGATAAAAAGGCATCTTTTAAAAAGTGGAAGTCAAATCCTAGTGAGGTAAATAGCAAAGAGCATAAACACTGCCAAATTAAGAGTAAAAATGTAATAAGAAGAGTCAAAAAGGAGTTTGAAGAACAGCCAGCCAAAAACTCAAAACCCAAAAGGACGTACTTAAAAATGTTTTTTAAGTACATCAGAAGCAGGAAACCTGCTAAACAACCAGTGGGGCCCTTGAATGATCGAGATACAAAAGTAGCACTTAAAGACGATAAAGTCATTGCAGAGAAACTAAATGAATTCTTTACTCCAGTCTTCACGGCTGCAGATGTTAGGGAGATTCCCAAACCTGACCCGTCCTTTGTAGGTGACAAATCCGAGGAATTATGACAGATTGAAGTGTCAGTAGAGGAGGTTTTGGAATTAATTGACACACTTAACAGTCAGAAGTCACCGGGACCAGATGGCATTCACCCAAGAGTTCTGAAAGAACTCAATGTGAAATTGCGGAACTATTAACTATGGTTTGTGACCTATCCTTTAAATCAGCTTCTGTACCCAATGACTGGAAGAGAGCTAATATTTAAAAATCCAATATTTAAAAAGGGCTCTAGAGGCGATCCCAGCAATTACAGACTGGTAAGTCTAACATCAGTATCGGGTAAATTAGTTGAAACAATAGTATAGAATAAAATTGTCAGACACATAGAAGAACATAATTTGTTGGGCAAAAGTCAACATGGTTTCTGTAAAGGGAAATCATGTCTTGCTAATCTATTAGAGTTCTTTGAAGGGGGTCAACAAACATGTGGACAAGGGGGATCCAGTAGATATAGTGTACTTAGATTTCCAGAAAGCCTTTGACAAGATCACTTACCAAAGGCTCTTACGTAAATTAAGTTGTCATGGGATAAGAGGGAAGATCCTTGCATGGACTGAGAACTGGTTAAAAGACAGGAAACAAAGGGTAGGAATAAATGGTAAATTTTCAGAATGGAGAGGGGTAACTAGTGGTGTTCCCCAGGGGTCAGTCCTAGGACCAATCCTATTCAACTTATTCATAAATGATCTGGAGAAAGGGGTAAACAGTGAGGTGGCAAAGTTTGCAGACTATACTAAACTGCTCAAGATAGTTAAGACCAGAGCAGAAAAGATCTCACAAAACTAAGTGATTGGGCAACAAAATAACAAATGAAATTTAATGTGGATAAATGTAAAGTAATGCACATTGGAAAGAATAACTCCAACTATATATACAGTATGATGGGGGCTAATTTAGCTACAACTTATCAGGAAAGAGATCTTGGAGTCATCATGGATAGTTCTCTGAAGTCGTCCATGCAGTGTGCAGCGGCAGTCAAAAAAGCAAACAGAATAATTATAAAAGGGATAGAGAATAAGAGGGAGAATATCTTATTACCTTTATATAAATTCATGGTATGCCCACATCTTGAATACTGCGTACGGATGTGGTCTCCTTATCTCAAAAAAGATATACTGGCACTAGAAAAAGTTCAGAGACGGGCAATCAAAATTATTAGGGGTTTGGAACAGGTCCCATATGAGGAGAGATTAAAGAGACTTTTCAGCTTGGAAAAGGGGAGAATAGGGCGTATATGATAGAGATATATAAAATCATGAATGGTGTGGAGAAAGTGAATAAGGAAAAGTTATTTACTTGTTCCCATAATATAAGAACTAGGGGCCACCAAATGAAATTAATGAGCAGCAGGTTTAAAACAAATGAAAGGAAGTTCTTCACACAGTGCACAGTCAACCTGTGGAACGCCTTGCCTGAGGAGGTTGTGAAGGTTAGGACAATAACAGGGTTTAAAAGAGAACTAGATAAATTCATGGAGGTTAAGTCCATTAATGGCTATTAGCCAGTATGGGTAAGGAATGGTGTCCCTAGCCTCTGTTTGTCAGAGGGTGGAGATGGATGGCAGAAGAGAGATTGCTTTATCATTACCTGTTTGGTTCACTCCCTCTGGGGCACCTGCCATTGGCCACTCTTGGCAGACAGGATACTGGGCTGGATGGACCTTTGGTCTGACTCAGTATGGCCATTCTTATGTTCTTAAATCAAGCTGGCCTCATTCAGGGGCCTTTCAGAGGGAGATGCTACTGAGTATTCCATGTGTGCCCCAAAGCAAATTCTCTGCAGCCTTGCTCTTATCTCACACACAAAGGAACTGATCAGATTCTGCTGCCTTTCAGAGCCTGCCCATCTGCAAGAAGTAAGCAGCCAAATTTCTGCCTAAACATATTTGGATTTTTTTCTCCTGTGTGGCTGGGCCCTTGCAGCTGTGTAGCCTAGTGGTTAGGTTGCAGAATAAGTGGGTGAAAAGGGGGGGGCACAGGCCCCCTGCTGCCAGTGCTCCTGGCCCAGGAACTCTGAACCAATGCCTGGTCAAGTCCTTAAGTTTGAGGGATGGCCCCAAGAGTCCAGATTCTCCTTACTTGGGGCTTCTCAGTAGATTTCTCTGTTTTCCCACAGGGATGAGTTTGGGGGTTTACTTGCTCTCATGGCTGGCTACACGCACTGGCTCTGGTTAGTGTCCTATAGACTGCTGCACTAAGCTCCTGACTCCTTGCTAGTCAGCTCCTAACTGAGCCAGGCGCCTTCCTTTTCTCCTCCCTCCAGAACTAGTATTGGCTGCAGATAAGGCAGGAAGGGCCTACCTGGGCCCAAAGGCTTTCTTCAACCCCTGTGATGCCAGGCCCTCCTTGCTCCACCCCCTCACACCCTGTTAGAAATGATATCTTTCATTAGCCACTCCCAGATAGGCAGTATTTTCCAGCCACTGCCCAGGGCACCATTTACGTGGAGCTAAAGTTTGAACCCCCGGATTTCATACTTGAGGTCTGCTTAAAATCCATGTCCTGACTCCAGAGTCAGTTTTTAAATGCAATTTGAGCTGCTTGCAGCTTTGCCTTTGGGGTAGGGGGGTTTTATAAAAAGAGAGAGGCAGGTGATTAAGAATAACAAAAGGCTAGGCATTTAGGAAATTGAAGGATTGTTAGAGAATCATGAAAACATTGCCTGGTACTTCACTTAAAAGATAGAGGTGGGGAGGTTAAGAATGAATATTGTGCTGCTGGGATTTGGATTTGGACCACTTTTGTTAAACTTATAAATGTTCTAGAAAAAGGGGTAAACAGTGACTAATCCAAAACTGACTGCAAACAGCTACAAAGGGAGCTCATAAAAGCTTGGGCAATGCAAAGGCAGATGGAATTCAGTGTTGAGAAGTGCAAAGTAATGCACATGGAAAAATATAATCCTAACTATAGATACAAAACTGATGGGTCTACAATAGCTGTTACCACTCAAGAAAGAGATCTTGGAATCATTGTGAATAGTTCCCTAAAACATCTGTTCAATGTGCAGCAGCAGTCTAAAACTAAAAAGCTAACAGAATATTGGGAATCATCAGGAAAGGAATAGATAAGAAGACAAAATACCATATTGCCTCTATATAAAGTCATTGTATACCCACATCTTGAATACTGTATGCATATCTGGTCAGCACATTTAAAAAAAAGATGATGTATTTGGAAAAGGTATAGAAAGGGCAACAGAAATTATTAGGTAAGAAACAGCTTCCATATGAAGAGAGGCCGGCATTTTTCAGCTTGGGAAAGAAATGACTAAAGGGTGGGGGGATATGTCAGAGGCCTAGAAAATCATGAACAGTGTGGAAAAATAGAATAAGGAAATGTTATTAATTCCTTCACTAACATAACACAAGAAGCTCACCCAATTAAATGTATAGGCAGAAGATTTAAAACAAATAAATACATTATTTTTTCACAATCAATTTGTGGAATTCTTTTCCAGGAGATGGTAGAAAGGCCCAGACTATAACAGAGTTCCAATAAGAACAAAATAAGTTCCAGGAGAATACTAGCCAGGATGGGCAGGGATGGTGTCCTTAGCTTCTCTATGCCAGAAGCTGGGAATGGGCGACAGGGGATGGAGCATGATGATTGCCTCTTCTGTTTATTTCTTCCGAAGCACCTGGAATTGGCAACTGTTGGAAGACAGGGTACTGCGCTAGAAGAACATTTCGTCTGACCCAGTATGGCCATTCTGATGTTCTTATATAGAGCTGAAATGTATCTGCTCCCTGCTGTAACCCACTAAACACCACTCCCCTTCCAGAGCTGAGACAGAGCCCAGGAATCCTGACAGGGTCTCTCGCTCTCTACAAAGAGTTAGTTTCAAAGTAAGAATATACATTAAAATTTTAAGGCTAACTGGTGTCCTTTAAGTGACTTGCCACAAAATGTCAGAATATGTTAGTGTTAAAGCTGAGTGGGTCTAATATATATTTAATTATCTTTCTTGTATATAGGAATTAGATTCAGTGCTCCTATCAGCTAACTGCTAAGTTGCCTGCCAAAAACTAAGAGTTTTCCAATGCCTTAGTACAGTGTTTCTCAATCTTTTTTTCATAAAATACCCTTTAAAATAATTATCAGCACTCCCAGTACCTACAGTTTTCAGACACACAATTTTTTTTTCTACCATTGCAACACATTTGTTTAAACAACTCAATTGTAGCTGGTCGGGCATTGACATTTTTTAGTGTAAAAAGCACAAAAATAATAAAGCGCTGTAAAACTTAAAACAAAAATTCAGTTTTCTCCAAATTTCAGTTGTGTTGATATACCCCCCAGACATCTCTCGAGTACCCCTAAGGGTACTTGTACCACTGGTTGAGAAACACTGCCTTAGTAGTCCCTGGATAGAGGTGATGTTAGTGGGAGAAGGGTGGATAGGGTTGGTTCCCCCCCATTTGGTGATTAGCTTATCCTGAGCATGCTCAGTAACACTGCTGAAACCTCTGTCCTCAGATTGCCCCCTCCCCCATGCTCTCACTCTCTTCCCCCCTATCACAACATGCACATATCCCATCCCTCCCCAAAATCTGAAATGGCACCCATGGTCACTGCTCCTGCAAGCGACCTGTTATCAGATAGTATTTAATAATATAGACTATCCAAAAATAAACTGGACAGAGTCTGTTTTAGATTTGATCACACTTTCTACCATCAGATTTTGCTAAAGACAGCCTATGACTAAGACACTGATTTTAGCATCTCACCAATCTTATATGTAGCTTTGCAATTAAGTTCTTTGGAACTAAAATCTGACCTAACACTGAAGATTTGAAATGTTGCAGAGAAAAGCACTAAGAAATGTTAGGCAATAGTAAATCAAGAGCCACTTTAGCCGCTAATCTGTAGCATTTCCTCAAGCTGGTATTTTGGGCCACCTCTGGTGACTCTGGGAGGACAGGAAACTAACAAACATTTTCCAGTACTGAACTTGTTTGTGGTGATATCAGAAATGGCATGGATAGCTTCTACTACTACGCGGGAGACGTAGGCAATGTATGCATGAATTAATGCCCACTTGCAGGAATCAAGCTCATTACCAGTCTTACAGAGACACAGGATTCATTTCACATTGACAGCCATAAAGGAGACACTGGGCAGCAGAGATTGGACATATTACAGAGAGGACTTGGAACAGCAAGAACCCAATTCTTCATTATGCATCCCTACCAGCTGGCTTAATGAATTTTCCTTTTCTGAGGTTGCTGATGAGTTACAACAAAGCATACAGCACAGGGGGGCATATTTTCTTCTGCAATAAATTTGATTTGGCTTTTCTTAAATTGTTGGCTTATGCCAGTTCAGAATTTGGCCTAGAGTGGGTCTCTGCTTTTTACTGGGGGGAGGGGTATTCTTATTCAATGTCTTTCCCCACATTCACATTTTCAGAGTAGGTCAAAGGCATGGACAATTAATGAAGCCCAGTAAAGGAAGACGTGCAATTAAGCAAAGGGAGGTCCATAAGATTTATATTTGTTGTTTTGTAAATGACAAGATCAGATGGGTCATCAGTATTACCTGATGCACAAAATCAGAGAAGAACAAATTGCAAAAGGACCCTGCCAAATTCAAGGTCTATTTTGGTCAATTTCACAGTCATAGGATTTTTTAAATAAATTTAATTATTTTATCTATTTAAATCTGACAAGTGACTATTTTGAACTCTATGTAAGCAGTGTCCATTAGTATTCCATGCAAAGGATAAGATCAAGGCTGAATGTCTTTCTACATGCACAAGTAAGAGCCATTTTCTACTGATCATATGCTGGAGTTGCACCACAAAGATTTCAGTGGAATAAAGTAATGGCTGACCAGTGCTAAGCATAGTGATATTTGGAAGTGTATTTTTGCTCAAACTCTCCAGTCGGAGACTCCATTCAGAAATGTTTACCTTTTCATAACAAATCCCTGTGCAGTGTTTGCAAGGCACCAATAGAATCTGTTTATATGAAGTTAATAGCCTGCATTCTGTTAGTATTTAAGTGACTAATTTAGGAAGGAACAATTTGAAAGGAAAAAAAAAGATATTTAAGCAAAGATTCCATTCTATGGAGAGGAGTGTTTTTAGGGACTATCCATTCTCTCAACTAACTAGAAAGAGACACATGTGAAAAGGCAAGTGTTTAATCCAAGCTGGTCCCATCCTTTATTCTGACTATGAAGGCTAAAATAGCCTTGCAATAGCTTTATATAAGTAGCGCAAATGTCCTTACAACATAATAGTGTTTCTTGTGCAATGAGCTGCTAAAGTTACCTTTTAAAAATTCCACAATTTATAGATATTGACAATGAGAAATGAAAGTGCCCGAAAAACTAAATTTGATTTGCAAACATGTTCATATGACATGCTCAGATATTAAGGAGAGGTTCTGAATTCTGCATGACACTGTAGAGGCACCAAGCAGACAGTTAGCCCATGGATTTGGACACCTGAGGTTTCCATATTTAAGGCAGCACAGGACCACAGCAGCTGCTTCTACACCGGGTCCCCCCTGCTCCTTGTGTAGGTGGTATTTGCAGGAACAAGGGAGTATAGCGAGAATGTCAGTATATCTCAGTGATCCCTGGACATCAAAGCAAATCTTAGTAGCAACTGGCAGCAGGTGGAAAACAGAGCAGACCTATAGCTGTTCTACTGTGTACTATGTGCCAGCCTCTGCCTCCCATCCCGAGCTACAAAGTACATCTCAGTATGTGGGCCAGTAAGCTCCATTCTGATTCTAGCTTTGAGAGCCAGTGCTGCAATGGAAGAGGGTGCCAATGTCTAGCTACTAGAGAGGCATTCTTCCTGTGGAGAAAGTCCAGTTAAAAAATAATTGGACTTTCTATAGCTTAAAAAACTCCCAAATGTCAAGAAGTCTGGTAACGAACAGTTAAAGAATCCAGTCAATTCCAATTACCCTCTCACTCCACCCAAATTATATCACCCTCCCAAATTTAAATTTGTCTCCTCATATTAAAAACAGTATATGCATAGGTCAAAACAACAACAAACTATAAACAGAACATGATTACAGTTTTTAATATAGAAAAAAGACAGGCTTTCCCTTGTCTCCATCTCTCCCTCTCTGCAGGCTCCTTACCCTATGTATGATCTCTTCCATCCCTTCTGATGGCCTATGCTTCTCCCCTTGGCCATCTCAGCCATGCCCCTTCCATCATCCACAGCCAGTACTTGCTTGTCTCCTAACTACTGACATTGGCTAAGAGAAAAACATGGGGAGAAAATCATTTTGCAGGGATGTTTTGAAATGCAAGCTATCAGTGTTATGAAATCACAGCTTGTATTGTCTTTTCCTGCTTTGGAAAGGGAGTGAGTGAGTCATCCTGGGGCATGAAGAGCAGAACTGACAGACGAGAGAGTCACTGTGTAAATTAGCATCTGAAATAGCAGAGTCAGTGTGACTGACTCTTAGATGAGAGTATCAGTTCAAGCAAAGCATTTCATTCAGTCATTTGGATGATTAGGGTGTTGCTGACATGGAAAGGAAGAAAGGCTAGGCTGTACATCAGCCATCCTGGACTGAGTCACATATTTTAAAAAAAGATAAGCTGCATCCATGTTAAGTGCTCTTGCAAGCCTTTTAATAGGTTTGAATGCTGGATGTGGTGATATCTATATGTCTATATTTCTGTTTTCTCTTCCTTGGAGACAGTGTGCAGAAATGCCCCAACATGAACAAATATACATTTACAAAATCTGGGAGTTAGGTGCCCGAACACCTGTGGGATTCAGTAGGCAATGGGAAACCATGTCCTTAGGCTCCTTTGAAAATCCTACCCTAAAACCTTAGTACAGCATCAACATGATGCAAGGAATGGATAGCAGTTATCATTGTCTGTAATGTTGGGACCTAGACAAACAGTAATAGACACATTAGAAAGGGACTCAATAGGAGGCATTGCTGAGTGTCCTATGACTCATACAAGACTATTGTAAAAAGAAATCCAGAAACACTTTGGGACCAGTGTGCTCATGGATTACAGAATATAAGAAGGTCCTCACAGATTCATTACTGATAACATTTTTAGTGTTTGTTGACCAAAAACATATATGTAGCATTGACAGTGTTTTTTCCTGGATGACAAAAAAAAAAAAAAGGAAAAGATGGAAAGTGCAATTTAGAAGTGTCTGAAGATGCAGAAAGCTTGTAGCCCCAAGGGGTTTTCACTGCCAGCCCTTTTGATATTTAATCATCTTATCACAGTTTGTCTGAGGATACCATACCAGGAAAGACAAATTGAAAGCTTGTGGGGAGAAGTGAAACTGGAAGATAGGGCTGGTCTACACTATGACATTAGATGAACATATGCTACATTAGGTCAAGTTAATAATATATTTGTCCACACTACTGAGCCCCTCCCACTGACCTTAAGGGCTTGTAAAGTTGATTTCAGTACTGCGTACCTGCAAACAGTGCAGTGGTACAGTTGACATCCACACATTTACATAGGTGTAATGTAGACACTGTGCTGTGAAATTCAAAGGCATTGGCCTCCAAGAGGTGTCCCTGCGTGCTGCAATGTGACCACTCTAGAGAGCACTTTCAACTGCACAGCACTTCAGCCAGGTACACAGGAAACAGCTGCTCCCCTGTTAATGCCTCAGGATCTTTTGAATTTTTATTTCCCATTTGATGAGTATGCAGAGTTCACCAGCTCAGCTGACCATAGATGTCTCAGGCGTACCCAGGCTCCAGGATGGAGCACACTGGAGACACTGGATCTTAATGATGTGTGGGGAGAAGAGTCTGTGCAGGCAGAGCTCCAAACCAGCAGAAGAAATGCAAACATCTATGCCAAAATTGCACAGGGCAAGGGTTCCAGCAGGAATGTATAGCAGTGCCACATGACAAAAAAGGTGCTTAGGCAAACATACCAGAAGATAAGGGAGGCAAACAGTTGCTCTGGTTCTGAGCCACAGACATGCTGCTTCTAGGAGGAGCTGAATGTGATTCTAGGTGACGACCCCACTGCTACCCCAAAACTGTCTGTGGATTACATAGGTGTAGGAGATCCAGCGGACCTTGGGCAACAACAAGGAGGACACTGTTAATGAGGAAGATGAGGAGGAGACTGTGCAGCACTGTAAATGTCTGGGTCAGTGGGAGGCCACACTGACTCACTACACTGGCCAGCTAAACAGGGATTTCCAGCTCCCTGGCCCTAGCCCTGGGTGAGGTCTCAAACAGGTTGGGACTTAGCAGCAAACTGCTAGACTCTGAGTTTAATGGCCCAGGCCCTGGTTCAGGGCACGGCAGCAAACAAACAGTTACATTGAGTTCAAGGGCTCAGGCCTGGTTGCAGGCTGAGCAGCGATCGGTTCTCCTTTCTCTGGTGGAGAGCTGACAAGTGCCAGGGTTTTCTCCCTCAGGGAGAACCTGCCACCCAAGGTGGAGGGTTGCAGGGGGGACTCAGGCCCACTCACTTCACTGCTTCCCAGCCCAGGGCCCTAACAGTGGCAATATGGTCACTCTGTGGGCCTACCTGGCGCGACTGTTGATTCTCGGGGTCCTCTGAGGGCGACGGTGCTGGCAGGGTGTCCATGAGCTCAGGGTAAGGGTTGCTCACTGGTCCTGGCAGCTCAGCCCAGTTTCCGGGGCCTGGTGTGAGTTCTGGCCATCTCAGCCTGTTCTCAGAGCCTGGCGGTGGTTGGAGTGGCCATGGCCAATCTCCAGGGTCAGGCAGTGGTCCCGGGGGCCCAACCATCCCTCCTGGGGGATGGTGGGGCTGCCAGGCCTCCCTCCTGGGGAGGCCAGGGAGTGCATCTGACCTGCTCACCTGCTGGAGTCTAACTGAGCTCTCAGTCCCTGCTCATACAGTCCCAGCCCTGCCCTTCTACTTCCTGTGGGAGGGGCTGGGTGGCTCTGGCCCCGCCCACCAAGGGGTCTAATGGAGTGCTTCCTGTTTCAGGTCAGTGGAGGCCACACTGACTCACTACAGGCACACACACAGAGAATCCATTCTTTTCAACAGCCGAGAAATTTTTTAAACAGTGGAACCTTTCCTCTCCCAGGGGCAATTGTTGGTGAAGCATGAAGCTGGAGAAGGTACCTCTTGTGAGTACACATTTTTAATCAAACTGTAGAGTTTACATTCTATTTTTGTAATGTGTAATCTGAATTAAGAATTTAGAATAGTAGTTAATGGCACCCAGCCTAGCTATACAGGGTGTGCTCTCCAAAAAAGACTATTTATTTGCCTCGGGTTGGACCAGGAGTCCTCCGTGGAGATCTCTAATAAATTCTCATGGAGGTACTCTGTAACCCTTTGTAGAAGGCTTCTGGGAAGGGCTGCCTTATTTTGTCCACTGTGGTAGGATACTTTCTTATACCACTCTAGTATTAACTCTTCTGGCCTCATTGTGGCACACAGCATTACAGCATAAGGACCAGGTCTGAACCCAGACACTTGCAGCATCTGCACCCTTTCTGCTTCTCTTACCCTCAGGAAAGTGATATCGCATCTTCCCCTAGGAGAAATGAAGGAAGTTTTATAAGAGCTAGCCCTGAAGCTGCAAGCAATTCGCTAAGTAATCCACCTCTTTTTGCTGATCAAAAAACAGACATTTTCCTGGGGGGTGCCCTGCTTGTGCTTGTAAAGGAGCACCCCATACTGCAGTTAGCATTTAAAAAAAGGGGGAGAGGCCACACTTCCTGTTCCTCTCCACCACAACCTAGTGCTGCTTATTTTAAACAAGCAAACTGTTTAACAAACACCTTTTTTGTGGGGCACGATGTTACTGCCTTAACTCAGGCACCATCCAGGCTGCTATAGTGAAAGGGGCTGTGCTGAGGTAGGAACCATTAAAAGCTACAGCAGAAGACCTCTCTCCCCTGCCCTGTAGGCTTACTTAGCATGGCTGGGGCAACAAACCAATTGTTGCAGTAGCCAGCAGTTTTGCTTGTGTGTGGCTTACAGGGAAGTGTAGGATGATGCTTTTTAAACACAATTTAACCCTGGAGCTCAAACAGTGTATGCACTGTCAATGCTATCCTTGGTCTTTGCGTTCTTTGCAGCTAAAACCTTGTTGGTGGCCGTGTCCTTTTGTGAGCTTTTGTGGGCACAACCCACTTCTTCAGATGACATATGCCCCACTACAATGTATACTGGCCAAACTGAACAGTATCTACAGGAAAGAATTAATGGACACAATTTAGATGTCAAAAAGGCAATACACAGAAACCTATTGGAGAACACTTAATCTGCCTGGACACTGATTAATGGATTACCAAGTCACCATTTTGTTTCAGGCCAATTCCACAAGCCAGATACACAGAGGAGGGTTGGAACTTAACTTCATTCACAAGTTTAATTCTTATGCAAATGGTATGAACAGGGACATCGGCTGGCTCGCAGACTACCTTCCACATCCCAATGACTTAACCAACCAAACAAACAAGTGAGGTGCTAATTGTTCTTATCAGCTTCTTGTAACTATTTGAACCATCTACTCATGTCTCTCTTTTTTTCCCTTCCCTTCTTTTTTACCTCTTTTTTTTCCTTCTCCCCCTCCTCCTTCCCTTATTTATTCTTGGATCTGGACTTCTAATATCCAGTCATCTGAAGAAGTGGATTGTGCCCACAAAAGCTCACAATACCATCAACATGTTTTGTTAGTCTTTAAGGTGCTACTAGACTATTGGTTGTTTTTTAAGTTTTTCCTGTTATAGACTAACTCAGCTACCCCTTTGAAGCTTTTCCTAGATTAGACAGCAGAAAAAGAAGACTCGGGAGGACATTTCAATATTCATGCCTCTGAGACTGAAGAGACACAGCTCAGCAGATGGAGGATTGCACTGTTGGAGAGAATGGAGGGAACACAGAAGTGCCACACAGGATAACATGGTGTGCGTTATGAGGGAGCAAACAGACATGTTGTGGCATCTGGTTGAGGTTCAAGAAAGGCAGGTGGATGCTAGAATCCTCTTACACCCATTGATGAACCTACTGCCCTTGTCACCAAGTTCCGCATTCCCCTTCCTCAGATGTCTTAGGATAGGGGCAGGGAAAGCTCCAGTATCCCTTGTACTGAACTCCAGGGTCTGATACAAGGAGCAGAAGGCGCCCATTCCCACAGCTTTGATTGTTATTGCAGTGCAATTATAAGCAACCTGTCCTTGTTTCTCTCCCTACCCCACAGTGTTTTCAGCCTGTCAGCTCCAGGCTATCTTTACTCTTCTTTGCTGTGATAGGATAGCATCACTTCACTGTATATCATTGAGGAAATTAATTTTCAAACTCTCATGGAGAGACACAGTGCACCTTGATGCGCTCTTCTTATTGCCAAAGTGTCTGGTTGCTCAAAATTGGGTGCCAGCTGATCTGCCTCAATCCCCACCGTGCCGGAAACTTTTCTCCCTTAATTTCACAGATATTATGGAGCACACAGCAAGCAGCAACAACAATGGCAACACTATTGTTGAGGTCTAACCTAGTCATTAAACTCCACCAGCATCCTTTTAAATGTCCAAATGCACATTCAACACCATTCTGAACTTGTTCAGCCTATGGTTGATCTGCTCCTTATTACTGTCAAGGCTGCCTGTGTACAGCTTTATGAGTATGGGAACAAGGCTAGGCTGGGTCACCAAGGATGACTATTGGCGTTTCAACATCACCAACAATAATTATGCTGTCTGGGAAGAAATTCCAACTTGCAGCTTTCTGAAGAGACAGGCGTTCCGAATGATGCATGCCTCATTCACCTTTCCTGACAATCCATGGTGAAATGGCCCTTGTGATCCAATAGCACTTGCAACACCATTGAGAAGTACCCGTTGTGGCTTATGTACTCTATAGCAAGGTGGCTTGGTGCCAAGATAGGAGCATGCATTCTGTCTATTGGTGTGTGTTTTGTTTGATTGTTTGTTTGTTTGTTTTTTCCCCTGTGTTTGGGAGTGAGGCTTTTTTTTTCCCCCCACTTCCCCTGTCCTTCATGGAGTGTGCACTGTGAGTGGCAGGTGGAAACTGTTGGCTTCTAATTAAGTTTGAATTCTAGAAGCCTCTGCTGATTGGCTGAGCCTTGGTAAGGGGAGGGACTTTCAGGCAGTCCAGGTCTTTATAAGGCAGTGGGCAAGCGACCAAGGAGTGCTAACAGGGAGTTTAGAGAGGGAGTTCTCCAGGTAAAGGAGAAGCAGATACAGGACTCTTGAGGGAAGTGTGTGTTGTTATTGGGGCTTTCTTACTGTGTGCTGAGCTTGTGTTTGTGAGTGAGGGTTGATGTGTGGTGGTTCGTTTGGTGTTGTGTTGGGTTTTTTTTTCTTTTTTTCTGTTGTTGTGAGTGAGGCTTTAGAGAGGGAGTTCTCCAGGTAGAGGAGAAGGAGATACAGGACTCTTGAGGGGAGTGAGTGTTGTGTTTGGGGCTTTCTTGCTGTGTGATGAGCTTGTTGTTGTGAGTGAGGGTTGGTGTGTGTTTAGTTTGATTGTTTGTTTGTTTGTTTGCCCTGTGTTTGGGAGTGAGGCTTATTTTTTTTTAAATCCTTTTTCCAGGACAGCAGGGATGATGGTGATACGTCTGCTGTTGTTACCTGCACAGCGTGTGCCATGTTTGTCTTCCTCCCGGAAGAAAGAACGGATTTCATCTGCACGAGGTGCAAGCTGGTCACCATTTTGGAAGAAAAAATTAGAGGACTGGAGGCCCAAGTGTTGACTCTACGCTCGATCAGAGAGGATGAAGACTTCCTTGATAGAAGGCAGCGGTTAATCCTACAAGCACAGCAGGTGGAAGAGCCAGAGACGGCAGTACAGGACCAGGAAGAGAACCGGCAGCATGTAACTTGTAGAAGGGGAAAAAGGCCAGCACGGGAATCCCCCAATGCTATAGAGGTAAGTAATCGCTTTCAGGCTCTCTCCACAGGCTCTGCAGTGATGAATGCTTTGGAAGGGACCTCACAAGGAAGAAACCGCAAGGGAACACCATTTACTGGAAGGCATGGGATGCGTAGTCCTAGGGATGGGGGTTCCACGACCACCACCCCCAAAAGAAGACGACGGGTGGTGGTGGTCACGGACTCCCTCCTAAGAGGGACTGAGCCATCCATCTGCCATCCGGACCTGGAATCTCAAGAGGTGTGCTGCTTCCTGGGAGCTCGAATTCAGGATGTGACTGAGAGGCTTACCAAGCTAATCAAACCTTCGGATCGCTACCCCTTCCTGCTTCTCCACGTGGGAACTAATGATACGGCCAAGAATGACCTTGAGCGGGTTACTGCGGATTATGTAGCACTGGGAAGAAGGACCCAAGATTTCGGAGCGCAAGTGGTGTTCTCGTCCATCCTCCCTGTTGAAGGGAAAGGACTGGGCAGGGATCGTCGAATTGAGGAAGTAAATGCGTGGTTGCGCAGGTGGTGTCGCAGAGAGGGCTTTGGTTTCTTCAACCATGGGACTCTGTTCCAGGCACAAGGATTGTTCGGAAGAGATGGGATCCACCTAACCAAGAGAGGAAGGAGCATCTTTGCGGGCAGGCTTGCAAACCTAGTGAGGAGGGCTTTAAACTAGGTTTGTTGGGGGACGGTGACCAACACCCTGAGGGGAGTGGGAAAGTCGGATACCGGGAAGGAATGCAAAGAGGAACGAGCAAGAAAGGAGGACCCCTGATTCGAATGGAGAAGATGGGGCAATCAACTGGTTATCTGAGGTGTTTGTACACTAATGCGAGAAGCCTGGGCAACAAACAGGAAGAACTGGAGGCCCTGGCCCAGTCCAAGAAATATGATTTAATTGGGATAACAGAGACTTGGTGGGATGACTCGCATGACTGGAGCGCTGTCATGGAAGGGTATAGACTGTTCAGGAAAAACAGGCAGGGGAGAAAAGGAGGAGGAGTTGCACTATACATAAGAGAGCACTATGATTGCTCTGAACTCCAGTATATAGAGGGAGAAAAACCTGTTGAGAGTCTATGGGTTAAGTTTAGAGGTGCAAACAACAGCAGTGACGTTGTGGTTGGTGTCTACTATAGGCCACCGAATCAGGTGGACAGATATTTCCTAGTGACAGATATTATAGGAATAACAGAAACATGGTGGAATACTAGGCATGATTGGAGTACAGGTATTGAAGGGTATGTGCTGTTTAGGAAAGACAGAAATAAGGGTAAAGGTGGTGGAGTCGCATTGTATATCAAAGATGAGGTAGATTGTAAAGAAATAAAAAGTGATGGAATGGAGAAGACAGAGTCTGTTTGGGCAAAAATCACATTGGGGAAGAAAACTATCAGATCCTCCCCTGGGATAGTGCTTGGGGTGTGTTATAGACCACCAGGATCCACTTTGGATATGGATAGAGACCTCTTTAATGTTTTTAATGAAGTAAATACTCGTGGAAACTGCATAATCATGGGAGATTTCAACTTTCCAGATATAGATTGGAGAATAAGTGCTAGTAATAATAATAGGGCTCAGAGATTCCTAGAAGTGATAGCTGATGAATTCCTTCATCAAGTAGTTGCTGAACCTACAAGGGGGGATGCTATTTTAGATTTGGTTTTGGTGAGTAGCGAGGACCTCATAGATGAAATGGTTGTAGGGGATAATCTTGGCTCGAGTGATCATGAGCTAATACAGTTCAAATTGAATGGAAGGATAAACAAAAATAAATCTGAGACTAGGGTTTTTGATTTCAAAAGGGCTAACTTGAATAAATTAAGGAAATTAGTTAGGGAAGTTGATTGGACTAAAGAAATTATGGATCTTGAGGTGGAGGAGGCCTGGGATTATTTTAAGTTAAAGTTGCAGAAATTGTCAGAAGCCTGTATCCCAAGAAAAGGGAAAAAAATTATAGGCAGGTGTGTTAGACCAAGCTGGATGAGCAAGCATCTCAGAGAGGTGATTATGAAAAAGCAGAAAGCATATAAGGAGTGGAAGATGGGAGGGATAAGTAAAGAAAGTTACCTTATTGAGGTTAGAGCATGTAGGGACAAAGTGAGAGAGGCTAAAAGGCAGGTAGAGTTGGACCTTGCAAAGGGAATTAAAACCAATAGTAAAAGGTTTTATAGCCATATAAATAGGAAAAAAACAAAAAAAGAAGAAGTAGGACCGCTAATTACTAAGGATGGAGTGGAGGTTAAGGATAATCTAGGAATGGCCCAATATCTAAACAAATACTTTGCTTCAGTCTTTAATGAGGCTAGTGAAGAGCTTAGGGATAATGGTAATATAACAAATGGGACTAAGGATATAGAGGTAGATATTACCATATCTGAGGTAAAAGCCAAACTTGAACAGCTTAATGGGAGTAAATCGGGGGGCCCAGATAATCTTCATCCAAGAATATTAAAGGAACTGGCACATGAAATTGCAGGTCCATTAGCAAAAATTTTTAATAAATCTCTAAACTCAGGGGTTGTACCATTTGATTGGAGAATTGCTAATATAGTTCCTATTTTTAAGACAGGAAAAAAAAGTGACCCGGGTAACTATAGGCCTGTTAGTTTGATATCTGTAGCATGCAAGATCTTGGAAAAAATTTTGAAGGAGAAAGTAGTTAGAGACATTGAGGTTAATGGCAATTGGGATAAGTTGCAACATGGTTTTACAAAAGGTAGATCGTGCCAAACCAATCTGATCTCTTTTTTTGAGAAAGTAACAGATTTTTTAGATAAAGGAAATGCAGTGGATCTAATCTACCTCGATTTTAGTAAGGCATTTGATACAGTACCACATGGGGAATTATTGGTTAAATTGGAAAAAATAGGGATTAATATGAAAGTTGAGAGGTGGATAAGCAACTGGTTAAAGGGGAGACTACAGCGGGTCATATTGAAAGGGGAACTGTCAGGTTGGAGGAAGGTTACTAGCGGAGTTCCTCAGGGATCAGTTTTGGGGCCAATTTTATTTAATCTTTTTATTGCTGACCTTGGCACCAAAAGTGGAAGTGTCCTGATAAAATTTGCAGATGACACAAAGTTGGGAGGTATTGCTAATTCAGAAAAGGATCGGGATATCATACAGAAAGATCTGGATGACCTTGTAAATTGGAGTGATAGCAACAGGATGAAATTTAACAGTGAGAAGTGTAAGGTTATGCATTTAGGGATTAATAACAAGAATTTTAGTTATAAGCTGGGGACACATCAGTTGGAAGTAACGGAGGAGGAGAAGGACCTCGGAGTCCTGGTTGATTATAGGATGACTATGAGCCGCCACTGTGACATGGCTGTGAAAAAGGCTAATATGGTCTTGGGATGTATTAGGCGAGGTATTTCCAGTAGGGATAAGGAGGTGTTAGTGCCATTATACAAGGCATTGGTGAGACCTCATTTGGAATACTGTGTGCAGTTCTGGTCTCCCATGTTTAAGAAGGATGAATTCAAATTAGAACAGGTACAAAGAAGGGCCACTAGGATGATTCGAGGAATGGAGAACCTGTCTTATGAAAGGAGACTCAGGGAGCTTGGCTTGTTTACCTTAACCAAAAGAAGGCTGAGGGGGGATTTGATTGCACTCTTTAAATATATTAGAGGGATAAATACTAGGGAGGGAGAGGAATTATTTAAGCTTAATACCAATGTGGACACAAGAACAAATGGATATAAGCTGGCTAGTAGGAAGTTTAGACTTGAGATTAGACGAAGGTTTCTAACCATTAGAGGAGTGAGGTTCTGGAATGGCCTTCCAAGGGAAGTAGTGGGGGCAAAAGATCTACCTGGCTTCAAAATTAAACTAGATGGGTTTATGAAGGGGATGGTTTGACAAGATAACATGGTCTTGGTAACTAATTGACTAGTCATTATCAGTGGTAAATAGGTCAATGGAGGGATGATAGGGGTTACTATAGAGAACTTTCTGGGTGTCTGGCTGGGGAGTCTTGCCCACATGCTCAGGGTTTAGCTGATCGCCATATTTGGGGTCGGGAAGGAATTTTCCTCCAGGGTAGATTGGCAGAGGCCCTGGAGGTTTTTCGCCTTCCTCTGTAGCATGGGGTACAGATCACAGCTGGAGGATTCTCTGCATCTTGGGGTCTTCAAACTATTTGAAGGCTTCAATATCTGAGAGATAGGGGTGAGGATTATTCTAGGAGTGGGTGGGTGAAATTCTGCGGCCTGCATTGTGCGGGGGGTCAGACTAGATGATCATAATGGTCCCTTCTGACCTTAAAGTCTATGAGTCTATGAGGTGGATGAGGTAGATGAGGCTTTCTTCGGACAACTGGGAGAAGCTTCCAGATCGCAGGCCCTGGTTCTCGTAGGGGACTTTAATCACCCTGACATCTGTTGGGAAACCAATACGGCAGTACACAGGCAATCCAGAAAGTTTTTGGAGAATGTTGGGGATAACTTCTTGGTACAAGTGCTGAAGGATCCGACCAGGGGCCGTGCGCAGCTTGACCTTCTGCTCACAAACAGGGAGGAACTAGTAGGGAATGTAGAGGTGGGTGACAACCTGGGAAGCAGTGATCATGAGATGGTAGATTTCAGGATCCTGACCAAAGGAAGAAAAGAGAGTAGTAAAATACACACCTTGGACTTCAGAAAAGCAGATTTTGACTCCCTCAGACACGTGATGGGCAGAATCCC
The DNA here is from genome assembly GCA_032595735.1 of Pelochelys cantorii. Classification (NCBI taxonomy): domain Eukaryota; kingdom Metazoa; phylum Chordata; order Testudines; family Trionychidae; genus Pelochelys; species Pelochelys cantorii. Next base: position 44,042,125 of record CM064336.1, read on the forward strand.
CTGGGATGCTAACATGAAGGGGAAAGGAGTCCAGGACAGCTGGCAGTATTTTAAAGAAGCCTTACTGAAGGCACAGAAAGAAACCATCCCGATGCGTAGCAAGAGAGGCAAACATGGTAGGAGACTGGATTGGCTTACAGGGGAAATCCTTGGTGAACTTAAGCACAAAAAGGAAGCTTACAAAAAGTGGAAACTTGGACAAATGACTAGGGAGGGGTTTAAATGTATAGCTCGAGAATGCTGGGGGGTTATCAGGAAGGCGAAAGCGCAAATGGAATTGCGACTGGCTAAGGATGTGAAGGATAACAAGAAAGGTTTCTACAGGCATGTTAACAAGAAGAAGGTGATCAGAGAGGGTATGGGGCCCCTACTGGATGAAGGAGGTAACCTAGTGACGGATGATGTGGGGAAAGCTAAAGTACTCAATGCTTTCTTTGTGTAGCCAGACAGGAAACCCCCCCGCCCCCGTAACATCTTGCTTGCCCTTCTCTGAGATGCCGGGAGCACACAGGGCACACAGAGCAGTACAATCAGCATAGTCTTTGAAGCATAGACAGGAGGCCCGGATATGCTGGCTGCTGTGACCCTGGATGGCTGTAAACAGAGATATGCCAATTGCTGACCTAGAGGCTGCAGAGGAGTGCCCTTGACTGAAACCCATATTGATACGAACACACACTCATCCGGGGGGAGGAATCTCCCGCCCAGTAAAGAATGTCCAGTACTCACAATTTAGTTATCTTTCTTGCAAGTGTAAATTAAGTTGAAACTCCCTTGTAAGAACTGGCGTCACAAAGACGGACCAACACAATTTGGCATCTTAGATAAGAAAGAGGATACGGGCCCCTATGGGTATAAAGATGGGTCCAGCAGCACACTTACTCTGAGTGTCAATCTACCATCTATCTGCTGGTCAGGTTAGGTGATTGGCCTCCCAAGGTTCCACGGGGACGCCCACCTCGTATTCGTCTTTCCTAGGAATTGAAGGACCGGCCCTGGCCTGATACGCTGGAGTCGAGAGGCACAGAAGGGGGTAAAAATTGTACCTGGATGTGTCCTTTGTCTTAAGTGTACACATAGACTTAGAGCTCTTTAAAGATTAAGCTGTCACTTGGTACCATTATTTTTATTTTCTATCTTTATTTTCTTTGTAACCATTTTTAAGATCTATATTTGCTAGCAGTTAAGAAATAGAGCAATAGCCATTGTAACCATATGATTTATAAGCTTCTTTAATAAACCTGTAACTGTTTAAGCTTTAACCTGACTCCTTCAGTTGCTGTAACAGAACCAAGCACAATTTAAAAGAACTTCAGCTGGTCATAAGGGACAGATATAGGGAGAAGCTTAAGCGTTTGGATCGTGTTGCTTCCAGGGGACAGATCCGTGGGACATCTCTCAGCCTTCCCTAGGCTGCCAACTGCGAAGGAATCCTGTATCCCAGCAGTTGAAATCTGAGATGTAATAAGCTCTCCCTGTAAACTCTGGGGCATCTGTCAGCCTGCTGGTTGCCCGCCGCGAAGGGACCTGATCCTAGCGGTTAAAGACACGGACGTTAAACTTCTCGGGGCGCCCGTCAGCCTCCCCTAGGCTGCCCGCTGCAACGGGACCTTGTGTCCCAGCAGTTGAAGACTCGGGTGTAACACACACACACACACACACTGCCCTGACCGTTGGCTGACACTTTGTCTCTGTATTCACGGACAAGGTGGGCTCCCGGACAAATGCACTAAGTGATGCAAGATGGGATGAAGATCGACAGCCCTCAGTGGGTAAAGAACAAGTTAGGAACTATTTAGAAAAGCTAAACGTACACAAATCCATGGGTCCGGACTTAATGCATCCGAGGGTACTGAGGGAGTTGGCAAATGTCATTGAGGAGCCTTCGGCCATTATCTTTGAAAAGTTGTGGAGATCAGGAGAGATCCCGGATGATTGGAAAAAGGCAAATGTAGTGCCCATCTTCAAAAAAGGCAAGAAGGACGATCCAGGGAACTATAGGCCAGTCAGTCTTACCTCGGTTCCTGGTAAAATCATGGAAGGGATCCTCAAGGAATCCATTTTGAGGCACTTGGAGGAGAGGAAAGTGATTAGGAATAGTCAGCATGGATTCACAAAGGGCAAGTTGTGCCTGACCAATCTGATTAGCTTCTATGATGAGGTAACTGGCTCTGTGGATATGGGAAAGTCAGTGGATGTGATATACCTTGACTTTAGCAAGGCTTTTGATACAGTCTCCCACAATATTCTTGCCAGCAAGTTAAGGGAATGTGGATTGGATAAATGGATGGTAAGATGGATAGAAAGCTGGCTAGAAGGCCGGGCCCAGCGGGTAGTGATCAATGGCTTGATGTCAGGATGGCGGTCGGTTTCTAGCGGAGTGCCCCAAGGTTCGGTTCTGGGACCAGTTTTGTTCAATATCTTTATTAATGACCTGGATGAGGGGATGGATTGCACCCTCAGCAAGTTTGCAGATGACACTAAGCTAGAGGGAGAGGTAGAGGTAGATATGCTGGAGGGCAGGGATAGAGTCCAGAGTGACTTAGACAAATTGGAGGATTGGGCCACAAGAAATCTGATGAGGTTCAACAAGGACAAGTGCAGAGTCCTGCACTTGGGACGGAAGAATCCCAAGCATTGTTACAGGCTGGGGACCAACCAGCTAAGTAGTAGTTCTGCAGAAAAGGACCTGGGGGTTACAGTGGATGAGAAGCTGGATATGAGTCAACAGTGTCCCCTTGTAGCCAAGAAGGCTAATGGCATATTAGGTTGTATTGCCAGCAGATCCAGAGATGTGATTATTCCCCTTTATTCGGCTCTGGTGAGGCCACATCTGGAGTATTGTGTCCAGTTCTGGGCCCCCCACTACAAAAAGGATGTGGACGCTTTGGAGAGGGTCCAGCGGAGGGCAACCAAAATGATTAGGGGGCTGGAGCATACGACCTATGAGGAGAGGCTAAGGGAGTTGGGTCTGTTTAGTCTGCAGAAGCGAAGAGTGAGGGGGGATTTGATAGCAGCCTTCAACTTCCTGAAGGGAGGTTCCAAAGAGGCTGGAGAAAGGCTGTTCTCAGTAGTGACGGATGGCAGAACAAGGAGCAATGGTCTTAAGTTGTGGTGGGAGAGGTCCAGGCTGGATATTAGGAAAAACTATTTCACTAGGAGAGTGGTGAAACACCGGAATGGGTTACCTAGGGAAGTAGTGGAGTCTCCATCCCTAGAGGTATTTAAGTCTTGGCTTGACAAAGCCCTGACTGGGTTGATCTAATTGGGATTGGTCCTGCCTACAGCAGGGGGCTGGACTTGATGACCTCCTGAGGTCTCTTTCAGCTCTATGATTCTATGATTCTATTGCTTGACCATAGTTAGGGAATCGCACTGCACCAAAACCATCAACTATGTCCTGCATGTTTCCCAGAGTCATTGTTCTTCTTAGGAGAAGCATATTGATTTTTGTAGCAACTTGGATCACAGCAGCCATCATGGTGCTGTTACACACTCAGAATTGATTCCCCATTGTCTGGTATGCCACTAGCTTGTCAGCTGTCAGAGCAAGTCTCATTTTGGTATTGCTGCACTTCAGGGTTGGGGAAACCTTTCACACAGTTCCTTGAAAGTAGCCTTACTCACTTGAAATCTCTGGAGCCACTGTTCCTCATCCCATGCTGCATAACTATGCAGTCCCACCAGTCAGTGTTTGTTACCCCAGGGCCCAGAAGCAGCAATCTACCATGTCAAAATGTGCAACTATCACCAGCATCTGCAAATTGGTCCACTCCATGGCTTCCATGTTTGAGTGGCATCACATTATTCCACATGCTGGCTTCTGCTTAACCTCTGCAAATACCGCAGCATAATGCATGAGGTGTTTGTGATGCTCCCAACAACAGTGTACAGCTGAGTGGGGTCCATGCCATGGCATCTGAAGGGGTAACATAGGCTTAGGAAAAAAGGCATTTTTGTTTGGTTTGTCTGCAACTGATTTCAGAGAGGGTGGGAGGTAAGTGTATCATGGGAGACTAACGCCATGTACCCATAACCACCTGCATCAATGTTATCATCCCATGGGCACTGTGAGCCCAACCATACATTCCATTCGGCTCCAGTCCCTGTGGGATAGTGACCCACAGCATATTGCTCCGTGAGCCTATGCAAGTCCTTATAGTGGGGATGCTTGCTGCCGACAAAGTGTGCACAGTGGGGACATGCAGAGCTAACTTGCTTAAAGCAGAGGCTCCAGGGACTATAGAATAGTTGACAAACCGATAAGAATTCATGAGGTTACTCGACTATTCAATTAACTGATATTTAACATCCCTAGGTTATAGAGGTGAGATTCACCAAAAAGGGCAACTTCTTCATTGGACTTTGTCTATACTGCAGCCAAGAGGATTAGAAATATATTGAAAATGAGATTCCTCTGACTATAAGATTGGGGCTTGAAAAAAGAAGAAAAAGAAAAAAAGAAATCACAAGACTTGCAATAAATTGTGAGTAAACAACAAAAGCCTTCTCCCTGGTTCTGTATTTGTGACTCTTTTCTTAAGGGACCTTGTTTTCTCAGTATATTTTCCTGAACTTTCACAGCTGTAATATCTCAAGTCCCATAGAATGTGTCTAAGCCAATATTAACAAGGAAGTGAGGAGGATAAATATTCCTTTATAACTTAAATCATTATGATAGAGTGTTAACAAATGTTACTGAAAGCTTTTAGTAAATAATGAGCCCGGTAGCAAAACAGTGTATACTAAAGCATATCTCCAGAAGTGTGGATACACAAGGTTTCTGACTCAGTGTCTGCCTCTGGTGTTTCAATATGTCTATTGGATTTGGAAATTGTCTATGTCAGTGATGTGAGGTTTACAGTAATCTGTCAATTTTTTTAGGCATGTGGAAAACATGCTGGAGTGAATACAGGTGAAGAGTCAAGCTTAACTGGAAAGCCTACAAATTGTTGCTGATGTAGGGGACAGAAAGGGGAGAAAATGACCAGTTGTCTATGCTCTGAAGAAATAAAGATCCATCCAGGAAAGAGTCATGCTCATTCAATTTTGCAGCAAGCATAGGATTAAGTGTCTCTGGTAGGAATTGCCCGGTGCTGGGGGCCATGCCATGCCATCCAAATGGGGTGCTCCAAGGGGGATTCTATCTCATGAGGAGTAACTGGCCAGGTTTGAAGAAGAGATGTAACTTGTTCTCTTTCAAGGTCTGCAATAGTGTATTTTCTTTCCCTCCCAAAGCTAAGTGTTGGGGGTGGGAGGAGTGGCAAAGGCTGGGATTAAATTGCAGCAAGGGAGGTTTAGGTTGGATATTAGGAAAAACTTTCTAACTGTCAGGGTGGTTAAACACTGGAATAAATTGCCTAGAGGGGTTGCAGAATCTCTATCACTGAAGATACTGAAGAGCAGGTGAGACATCTATCAGGGATGATACAGACAGTGCTTGGTCCTGCCATGAGTGCAGGGGACTGGACTAGATGACCTCTTGAGGTTCCTTCCAGTATTCTATGATTCTATGATTGATGTGTTTTCTGTCCTCTGACACTCTACACCTAAAAGGATGTGACCTGCCCTCCAATCAGCACCAGCAATTGGAAGAACCCTTGAGGTTCTGGTGCCTCCTAACACCATGAAGGGCAAAACCCCAGGAGCAGGTTTGCATGTAGAAGGAGCAGACCTGTGGTCTGGGTAAGTGGTAGAATTTGTTTTTTTCATTCAGAAAAAACGGTTACTTACCTGTAACTGTTGTTGTTTGAGATGTGTTGCTCATGTCAAATTAGGTGTGCGCATGCCGCGTGCATGGATTCTGGGAGCCTTTTTTCCCCAGCGGTATCCGTCGGGCCAGCAGGGAGCCCCCTAGAGTGGTGCTGACATAATGGTGAATAAATACCCCTGCTGCCCCCCCCTTCAGTTCCTTCTTGCCAGAAACACTCTGACGAAGGGCAGGTTGGGCAGGTGTTGAATGGACATGAGCAACACATCTTGAAGAACAACAGTTACACGTAAGTAACCATTTTTTCTTCTTCGAATGCTTGCCCATGTGCATTCGAATTCAGTGACTCCCTAGCGAAACCCCATGGAAGTGAGGTCAGAGAACAATATAGGTTAAGGTAGGGCTGACTGCAATACCACAGCTCCCAGGGCTGCATCCTCTCTAGCCTGTTGGGTGATCACATAATGCGCTGCAAACATATGTACTGATGACCATGTGGCTGCCCTACAGATATCCACTATAGGAACCTGCGCTAGGAATGCTGTCAAGGAAGCATGTGTCTGAGTGGAATGAGCTGTGATGCATGGTAGTACCCTGCCTGCTAACTCATAACATTCTTTTATACAGGACGTGATCCAAGAGGACAGCCGTTGTGCTGATACCGGCATGCCCTCCATTCTTTCCGCTATTGAAATAAAAAGTTGTGGTGACCTATGAAACTCTCTCATTCTGTGTATATAAAAAGCTAGTGCTCTCTTTGTGTCTAACAAGTGTAAGGCTCGCTCCCTTGCGGTAGCATGGGGTTTCGAAAAAAACACCGGGAGGTAAATATCCTGCGATATATGGAATGCTGAGACTACCTTAGGGAGGAAGGCTGTGTGGTTGCATAGACGCACCCTGTCCACAGAAAAGACTGTATACAGAGGGTCAATCACGAGCACTCTTAGGGTATGTCTACACTAGCCCCCTAGTTCGAACTAGGGAGGCTAATGTAGGCATTCGAAGATGCAAATGAAGCCCGGGATTTAAATATCCCGGGCTTTATTTGCATCTTCCCGTCCGGGCGCCATTTTTAAATCCCCCTAGTACAAACTAACTGCCCGTGGCTACACCGGCAGTCAAACGTTAACTCGAACTAAGTCATTAGTTCAAGTTAACTGTTACACCTCGGGCAACGTACCAGCCCTCCAATTCCAGGGAGGGAATAATGCTTGCCAAGGTGACCATCCTGAACTTTGCCTTTCATAAGAAGGCGTTGAGATCTCTCAAGTCCAAAATAGGTCTGAGATCTCCCTTCACGTTGGGGATAAGGAAATACCGGGAGTAAAAACCCCTTCCCTCGAAGTCTGGAGGAACCCTATCCACTGCTCCCTGTTGAAGAAGTAAAAGCACTTCTGATGCAAGAGAGGTGTCCCTGAAGAGGGACAGGGAAGGGTGGTGGGAGGGCAGTAAAGAACTGAAGGGAATAGAATACCCCACTGCGACCACCAGGTTGAGTACCCGTCTGTCGGACGTAATCTGGGCCCAAGCCTGATAAAAGTGGGATAGTCTGTTCCCAAAGGGAGGATTTATGACAGGAACTGGTACACTGCACCCTCAAAATGTGGACTTGGGTTGTTGGGGAGGAGGTGGCCCTCCACTCCTTTCAGTGTCGGAGCAAGACCTCCTTTGCCTATTGCACCCATTGGCATTATTGTTATTGCCCAGATTACATGGTCGGTGCCAGTTTTGGTCTGGTCTGAACCCCTGGTAGGGCAGTCTGCCATGTGGCCTTGGGTTGTACAATCTGCACTGGGTGGCTGGGGTATGTACACCCAAAGATCTCAGCCTTGCCCTAGAGTCTTTCAGGCTATGTAACCTGGCGTCAGTCTGTTGAGAGAATAGGTCTTTCCCCTCAAATGGCAGATCCTGTAGAGTGTTCTGTACTTCCAGGGGTATCCCAGAGACCTGCAACCTGGCCCCCCATGTCATAACAACCCCTGTGGCCATCCAGCGCGTCTTGCAATGCTGTACGCGAGATGGACCTGCCCTCTTCTACCAGCACCATGAATTCTTAAATTTGTCCTTAAATTTGTCTAGTGCTATCCAGGTATTATAGGCATACCTGCTTAACATTGCCGGCTGGTTGACAATGCGCAGCTGCAGGCCCCCTGTAGCGTATGCCTTACTACCAAGCAGGTCCAGTCTTTTTGGCTCCCTGCTTTTGGAGGTAGGATCTGGCGGGCCCTGTCTCTCTTTTTATCCTGCTGCCTGGATCACCAGCGAGCCTGGTACTGGGTGGGAATATAAATGTTCATGCCCAGTCTGGGGAACAAAGTAACGCCTTTCCTCCCCTTTCTGAGTGGGTGGGATAGAAGCTGGCGTCTGCCATTGGTTGGCGGTCATCTTCGCCACAGTTTTATTCAATGTCAGCGCCAGCTTTGGTGGTGCCTCGGAGGACAAAATGTCCACCATAGGGTCCTAGTCCTCATTCACCACCTTCGCCTGCACTCCTAGATTTGCTGCCAAGCACCGCAACAGGTCTTGGTGGGCTCTGGCATCCATGGAAGGCATGGGCAGAGCTGGGTTAGCTAGGGTTTTGTCCGGTGATGACAAGGAGGATTCTTTCAGTACCGGCTGCTCTTGAGGTGGACCTGCCACCTGGAAGGATGTCTGTGTCTGCGGTTGGTCATGGGCCTCCAATGCCTCCCCTTGTGTGATTGGACAAGGCAAGTCCCTCTGCGGGCTGCCTCTGTATTCTGAGGCGGGAGCCCTGGACATGGGAGTTGCTGATGGAGCCCCCATGGACCGAGACCCTCCTGACCCTTGGGAGGATGGTAATGAGCCCTGCATTTGGTGATAGGCCCACAGGGTCTAAAAGGGCCATTGCGGTTGAATCTGTGGTGGCCATGTTTGGTGTGGCTGGTACTCCCAGTGTCAGGAACAGTGCCATGAATGGGAGCGGTCCCGGGAAGATCTTTGCAAAGAAGCCCCTGACCACACTGACTCTGCTTTGGATTCGGATGAATAGTCCGACACAGACCAAGGGGGGGCTGTCGACGGTGCCTGAGAGTGGTGCTGGGGCCTGGCCATAGACTCCGGCTTTCCCCGGTGCACTGGTGGAGGAGGAGGTCTCATCGTCGGCAAAGGTGCTGGTTCTCCATGCGATGGTGCCATCATAAGTGGTGCGCTCCTCCCATCCTCGTGCACCTGGTGTCCTGATGCTGCTGAGGATGCTTCCAGCACCAATGGGAGCAGTGATGCAGACACGGTCACCAGTGCTGACGAGGCCAACGGTGCTGATGCCCCCAGTGCTGACATGGATACCGGTGCCGGCATGGCATATATCCCGTTGCCATGGTGGATCCCAGTGTCAACCTGGTCCCTGGTACCACTGTGTTTGCCCCGCCCAAACCCCCCAGTGCCGCAGCCATATGGCCTGACTGCCACAAATGTCTAGCTTGTGCTGACATGTCCAGAGCCAGGGACGGCACTAGCGAGGCAGTCAGCTCTATCAACTCCCTTGCAGCATCGAACATCTCGGGGGTCAATGGTCTGTCCATTGTCGGGGGTCATTGGTCTGTACAACCCCTTCTGGCCCTGGGCTTCTCACTTGTGACTATCCTGGTCGGTGCCTAGAGGGGCCTGGGACATCATGGTGTCAGGGAGAGACTCCAGCTGGGGTATGGACCTGGTGACGACTCCCATGCCCTTTCCTCTCTGGAGATCTCCCCCTCGGTTGCTTCTTCCTCTTCAGCGTGGGGTCTGAGATCTGTGTCTTGGCATCGCAACCTTCTTCTGGGCTGTGACATGCACTGGTGCCGCTGACGGTTCACGCAGAGATGCCAGTGTGCTCCGCACCACCAGTGCCTGGTCTGGTGCTGGTTGAAGCGCAGATTCAATCAAGATCAACTTCAGATGGGAATCTCTTTCCCTCTTTGTACGGGGTTTAAAAGCTTTGCAAATCCTACAAGAGTCTGTAAGATGGCCCTCCCCCAGACACTTTAGACAAGAGTCATGAGGGTCCCTGCAGGGCATAGGTTTTGAACAGGTTGCACATGGTTTGAATCCATGTGGTTCTGGCATCACCCTCCCCTATAGGGGAGAGGGACATTCACACAATAAGAACAACCTACTAACTAACGACTATTTATACTACAAAGAACTAACTAGTGAAGTAACTATTTACACACTGAGGTTGCTTATGTCTTTGAATGCACGACAAGAATGCTTCAGCTACCGTCACAGGTGATAAGAAGGAACTGGGGGGGGGGGGGCAGGGGCAGCAGGGGTATTTATTCATCATTATGTCGGTGCCACTCTATGGTGCTCCCTGCTGGCCCAACGGATACCGCTGGGGAAAAAAGGCTCCAGAATCCATGCAGGCGGCACGCACACATCTAATCTGAACGCACATGAGCAAGCACTCAAAGAACTAATAATTCTAGACAAGAGTCTGCATGAAAGAGAAGAAGGAAGCAAATGAATAAGTGGTGTCTCTGGATAACTTTTTCCAAGGAGATGCACAGTTTTCAAATGTTCAGCTGTACAAGATGTTATGGTCAGACTGGGAATTTTTTAAATGATAATTTAAATAATATTCTTAAACTAGCTAGTTGTGCACACAGTTAGTCTATGTAGCTAAATGTTCATATCATTACCATGCTCTTTCCCTTTCCCTTTCCCTCTTCCTGCTTCTTGTTTGCTTCTCAGTTATTGTTTATTGTGAATTAGATTGTAAGCTCTTCAGGACATAGCCCATAATCTCTGTGGCACTGAGCACAATGGGGCCCCAAAACAGTTTGCGGCCTTTCAATACTAACATACTATAAATAATAGTATTTCTGTTTAATATAAAGACTAAGCAAGACAAGACTTGCAATTTACCAGAACTATCTGCAGGTTATAACTCTGCATTGTAAAATAGAAAAACAGGTTCTGAACTGTACTGATTGATTTCTCTTCAGCTAAATTGATTTCAGATAAAAAATATTAATCTTAGAACTCTTTGGAGAAATGTGGACATTTGGAGAGAAGATTAATATTAGAAAAAATAAGCAAAAGAATCTATACTGAAAATGCAGAAAAAAAGAGAGGGGTTATCATTTCCTTGTTTTCCACCATTATATCCATCACCACTGTTTCAGAATTCTACTTTCAGCACATCTGCTTTTCATCTTGGATGGAGAGCAGATTATTCCCTCTAGTCCCACTTCATGGGCTGGTACAGAGTGGGTGGAGGGCTAGTCTGGATTCATACCTCCATAAAAAGGATCAAAATGTAACCCAAAGGACCTAACACCGCTAAACAGCCATTCAGGAATGGAAGGGTAAGCAGGAAAGCTCACACAGTAGCTAGCCTGAATGGCTGTTTAGCGGTGTTAGGTTCTTTGGGTTACATTTTGATCCTTTTTAAGCAGGTATGAATCCAGACTAGCTCCACGGAAGTCAATTTACACCAGTATACTGAGCCAGAATGTGAAGCTTTGGGCCAAATTTTTGTAGAGGGGGGGAACTCAGCTTGGGGACTGATGTGCAGGCATAACTTTGCTTGGTTTTTAGATACATTTGTTAAGAATTAGTAAAAACATAAATATTTACAAAGTCTCTGAGGGGTAGTCATGTTAGTCTGTAACTTTAAAAACAATGAGTAGTCCTGGGGCATCTTAGGGTATGTCTACACTGCATTCCTCTTTTGAGAGAGGAATGCAAATGCAGCTGAGCGAAATTGAAAATGAAGCGTGGATTTGAATTTCCCTCGCTTCATTTGCATAATGGCATCTGGGCACTTTTTTGAAATACTGATTTTGAAAGAAAAACGCAATCTAGATGGGGTTATTTCAAGAAAAACCCCTTCTTTTGAAATAACCCTTACTCCTTAAAAAATGAGGTTTAAGGGTTATTTCGAAATAAGGGGTTTTTTCTCAAAATAACCCCATCTAGACTGCGTTTTTTCTTTCAAAATAGGGTATTTTGAAAAAGTGCCCGGATACCATTATGCAAATGAAGCACAGGAAATTCAAATCCATGCTTCATTTGCAATTTTGCTCAGCTGCATTTTCATTCCTCTCTTGAAAGAGGAAAGCAGTGTAGACATATCCTTAGAGACTAACAAAGTGGGGTTTTGCCCATGAAAGCTCAGGATACTATATATATTTTTGTTAGTCTCTAAAGTGTCACGGGATTACGCGCTATTTATAAACATTTACAGATATTCATAAGGCAAGCTTATGATGCTGCTTTGAACTGTGCTAACTCTTCACTGTGAAGCCTCTTGCTGCTTATGGTCCCCTTGGTCGTATGTGTCTCATATGCTGACTGCCATATTTGATGATATAGGGAAGAATGCAATGGGACAGCAGTGGATGGGTGGGGTGACCAATATCAGCAGATTTTACTCTTTCCCTGAAGAAAAATGGATTCACATGCCCGTCCTGGACTGCACATGGAGGGGGCATCTGGAGCAGCTGGAAGAGAATAAATCTCCACCTCAGGGAAAAGGCTGGGTTCTCTCTGACCCTGTCTCTTGCTTTCAAGGTGTGCCAAGAGCCAAATCAGGGCAGGACTGGGACACCCCTGCTGGTGGTGCACAATTGCTGGACTCCAGCTGTTAGTCCCCTTTGGGCGGAGTGGTGGACATGACTTACTTTTCCCCCGCACAGGCTTAATCAGACCCACCTCCAAGAACATTGCCCAGCTGCAGGAAGCTCCATAAAACATCTCACCCCAACAAGCCCCCACACCTGGACTCCCACCCCACTGAATCCCAATTAGCTACACCCAAACCCCACCATATCAAGCCCTCTCCCAACCTAGACTCTGCTGCTGAACCACCTGCACCCAGACCTCCTCTGTTGTGTCCCATTGCCTCACCCATATCCCCCTGCTCAGCTCCAACCATCTTCACCTGGATTCTACCACAGAGTCCCATTCCCCCTGCCTCTGAAACCCAGCAAGTCCCTGTGCATCCAGATTCTCTGCCACACCTGGATCTCCCAATAATCTGCCTGCACCCAGATTGCCCCACACAGAATCACTCCCCTGCACTCTGAACCTCTCTGCACTTGGAATCTGCCCATATGTGAATCAGGGTGAGGACAAGGCTGGGCATGTGAGACACTGTCCCTCTTGGTGGCTGGCTAGCCATAGAGGTATGCTAACATGATTAGTGTGGAATTATTTATATTAAACAGATGATGGCGCAGAGCCTGATTTTCCCCTTTCTCTTCTCAGGGATGGAGCAGGAGGTTCCATTCCCACTGTCATGGATCTCAAAGGATCTGAAGAAGGCAGGTCCTTTTATGTGAAGTCCCTGTGACTTTGCACTGACTCTAGGCTACAGTGCACCCTGGCTCCTTCCTAGTATAGTTCCAATAGAAACTGTGCTGTCAAGAGTGACCGCCACCCACTCATTGTTTTCAGAATCTACCCCTTCAACTGATGCCCTACCATGGGTAGAGGACGTTGTCATGTTACTGGATTTTGAGGCGAGCAACCAAATCACTGCTGCACCCATGGGGGGGGGGTTTGCCCCAAAAGTGGTATGAAGGGGGCCATGTGAGGTGTTGAATAAAAGCTTACTGTCTGCCGATTTTGTGTATGCTATTCATGTAATTGTATAATGTCTGTGTGTGAAGTTATAAGCATGTACTTTGTATGAGTACTGAATGTTTCTCTGTATGTGGTTGAGCAATGGGCAGAGCTTGGCCTATGGACATGCTAATTAGCGAGGCTCTGTGGAACAATAGCCCTCAATAGGCCAAAGATACACCTCAAGAATGGGGACTGACACCTAAGGGCTACCAGCAGGGAATGCAGGGATAGGTCGCTGGCCAGGTGACCTGCTGCAGCCAAGAAGAGACCAGGAAGGAGGTATAAATATGCCATGTGGCCGACTCCATCTACGTACTCAGCTCAGCCCTTCATCCCAGAGGCAGCAGTGTAGGGATCAAAGAGCCGGAAAGAACTGTGGACCCATCCTGGCATAGGATGTGCACCAAGGACTTTTAAGCCAGCAGCTATAACATCTCTGCTGCAAGCCTGCATCGAGAACTGGGTGATTCGATGCATGTAATGTATGATACCTTAACAACCTTACTCTCATACTTTTCTTTCTTGTAGTAATAAACCTTTAGGCTGCGTCTAGACTGGCATGATTTAGCGCAAATACTTTTAACGGAAAAGTTTTTCCGTTAAAAGTATTTGCGCAAAAGCGCATCTAGACTGGCACAGATGCATTTGTGCAAAAGACATCTTTTGCGCAAAAGCATCCGTGCCCAGTATAGTCGCGCTTTTGCGCAAGAAAGCTCCGATGGCCATTTTAGCTATCGGGCTTTCTTGCGCAAGAAATTAAGGTGCCTGTCTACATTGGCCCTCTTGCGCAAGTATTCTTGCGCAAGAGGGCTTATCCCTGTAAGTAACAGTGGCAGAATCTGGCCCAGAGTGCTTTGCTATTAAAATTCTAATACTGGAACTCTTTGGGCCTGTTTGAGAGGCTGTGCCCACTTCCAATATTCCTGTATGTATTTTCATTGTTCAATGGCTGAAGTTACTTCTACAAACTGCATCATGTTTCATTTAATATATTGGGTTTTTTCCTTCTTTTTGTACCAAAGAGTATTGGATTTTATAAGCTATCTGACAGTGTGCAGGCAGCCTAAACAGCAGAAAATAAATCTGTGATCAGAGTTTAGTTTTCTGCCTACTCAAGATACTGCTCAGGCACCACATGGAAACAGCTGGTGCAACATGAGTAATCCATCTCCTGATTCACTTCCTGCAGGCAGCAGAGAACACAATACAACATAAAACTAAATTCAGAGATTGCTTTTACAGTCTCCTCCTGGATGGTGCTGTGTTGATAGGTGCTCTTTACTTTGCAGAATAAGGTTTCTAGAGAGTAGTGTGAGCAACCATAGATGCAAGTGAAAAATAGCACTGTATTTCTTACATGCATATTGCTGAAATATAACATGAGGGGAAAACATCTCATCAAAATCTATTCTGTACAAGTTAGATAATATAAGTACAGTATACCCCGCATCTCCAAAAAGTCCTTGCAAATACTGGGTTTGCTATTCTACATTTATTTAACTCCTGGAGAATGGGTGACATCCAAGAAGACTGGAGAAGGGTAGTACCTACCTTTAAACAGGGAAACAGAGAGGAACTGGAGAGTTATAGATCAACTACCCTAACTTTAATACCTGGAAAGACATGAGAATAAATAACTAAAAAATCAGTTTGTAGGCCCTTCTAGACCTTTAATCATTTTTGTTGCTCTTGTCTGGATCTTCTCCAATTTCTCCACATCTCCACACCTGCTTCATGCCTGCGAGGTGTGAGCTGTAAGATTGGCCCAACCTGCCTCTTTCCCCTTTTTTGTTTTAAGGACAGACCTGAAGCAGACTCCATGAGGAGTCTTTTTGTCGCTAGCCAGTAGAAGCTGGAATCTTTTGCCAGTCTAGGTGATGGCTAAAAAGTTGAAATCACTAAGGCTGCATCTAGACTGGCATGATTTTCCGCAAATGCTTTTAACGGAAAAGTTTTTCCATTAAAAGCATTTGCAGAAAAGAGCGTCTAGATTGGCACAGATGCTTTTGCGCAAAAGCACTTTTTGCAGAAAAGCGTCCATGCCACTCTAGACGCGGTTTTGTGCAAGAAAGCCCCAATCGCCATTTTCGCCATTGGGGCTTTTTTGTGCAAAACTGTTCTCAGCTGTATACACTGGCCCTCTTGCGCAAAAGCATTTGCGCAAGAGGGCTTTTTCCCGAATGGGAGACTCATTGTATTTGCGCAAGAACACTGACGATCATACATTAGATCGTCAGTGTTCTTGCGCAAATTCAAGCAGCCAGTCTAGACAGCTTGGCAAGTTTTTCCGCAAAAGCGGCTGCTTTTGCGGAAAAACTTGCCAGTCTAGACACAGCCTAAGAGCTGAAATCAGTGGTTTGGCTGGGAGCAAGACCCACTGCAGCCAGCAGAGCGGCTGGTGGGAATGACCAGTGGGTGGCCGGTAGGAGCAGCGGCAGGCGACCAGCGGAGCAGCCGGTGGGAATGGTGGACGACCGGTAGGAACGGCGGCAGGCGACCAGCGGAGTGGCCGGTGGAGTGGAACAAGACAGCTGTTGGAGCATGGCAGAGTGGCTCGTGGTACAGGCTGCAGCAGAACCGTATGAAGAGGTAGTGCTGTCGGCCTCGGACCACGTAAGGTGCCCCTATCAACCCCCCTGCCCACCTTTCCACCCAGGTTGGGAGGTAGAACCCTGCAGGTGAACTTTTGAACTCTGGGTGGCACTGACCAGGGACAGAGACTTTTGGGGTGTTGGACTCTGGGAGAGTTTGGGTTGCTGGACTCCAGAGACTCTTGGGGTGTTGGACTTTGCTCATGGTTTGGGCTATGAACTCTGTTTGTGGTATTTTCCCACGTTAATGTCATGTGACTTCTCTCTCTGTTTCATTAAATGTTTCTTTTCTACACTCAGACTCTGTGCTTGCGAGGGAAGCATTGCCTCTCAGAGGTGCCCATGAGTGTGTGAATTTCCCAGGCTACTGGGTGGGGGCTCGAGCCGGTTCTGTGTGAGATGGACCCTTAGATATAGAACCCGGCCCTGGTTGCTGCCGGGCCTACCTGGCAGAAGGGTTACATATAACAGAGGGATACAATGAAAAAAGTAAACAAATTACACACTAACGAATCAGCTACATAGAACAGGAGGTGGGGGTGAGGGGACAAGGAAGGAGGAAACTGCTTATTGTAAGAGTTAATTAAGTGGCTAATCTGGAGTTAGTACTACTAATATTCTGTTACTACTTGTGTCTTGTTCACAACGCTCCTATTAATGCATCCCAGAATCATGTTTGTTTTTTGTTTTTTGGGTTTTTTTTGCAATAGCATCACACTGTTGACGCATGTTTAACTTGTCATCCACTATGATCCCTAATCCCTTTCAGCAGTATTCCTTCCTGGACAATCACTTCCCATTCTGTATGTGTGAAACTGATTGCTCCTTCCTAAGTGGAGTACTTTCATTTGTCCTTATTAAACTTCATCCTGTTTACCTCAGACCATTTCTCATGGAGGTTAGGTCCATCAATGACTATTAACCAGAATGGTTAGGAACACTGTTCCCGCTGAGCTGCAGGGCAGCACAGCTTCACAGGTGATTAATCAGCCCCCCTCTCCAGTCAGTCAGCTCCGTGCATGGAGCCCTGCGCCTCTGACTGAGTGGGGCTGATTAATCACCTGTAAAGCTGTGCTGCTGCACAGCTTAGTGGAAACGTTGGGTTGGAATGGTGTCCCTAGCCCCTATTTGTCAGTGGCTGGAAATGGATGACAGGAGAGGGTTCACTTGATGATTACCTGTTCTGTTCACTCCCTCTGGGACACCTGGCATTGGCCACCATCAGAAGACAGGATATTGAGCTATAACTTTGGTCTTACCCAGTATGGCTATTCTTATGTTCTTAAGTAAGAACTTGCTGGATCATCTTGGCCATGCCGTATGATTTCCCCAATCTAGCTACTGTCTCTGTGATTTGGATAATTTTATTAGTTGTTTAAAAAAAGCCCCATCAATCTGTTGTTGGTTATGTGGCCCTATTATGACATCACCCCTTTTTATTATCTCTTGTTCTTAGAGACTTTCAACAGAATAATCTCCCACTTCAGTCTCTAAAGTCTCCCCTCTTCCTTCATCCCAGTATTGGCTGCAGTATTGCAGTAGGAGCTCATGTTCACAACCTCCAAGGATAGAGCCCACTATCCTGTAAATATAGCTTACATTTTTGTTCTATATTGTATACATTTAAGCCATATGAAAATGTGTATTCTTTATTTGGGCCCAGTTAACCAATCAATCCTGATTACTCTGTACCGGTCATTTTTTTATTTCCCACGCTCAATTTTTGTTATCAGCAAGCCTTATCAGTTTTTTTTCCTGATCATTGATAAAATTGTTATAGGATAGGGCCATGAACTAATCCATATTGGATTGCACTAGAAATATACCTGTGTGGTGATGATTCCCTGTTTACAACTGCATTTTGAGACCTATCAGGCAGCCTGATTTAATCAATTTTATGAGTGTCATGTTCATTTTATATCATTTTAGTTTATGAAAGTGTGGTACCAAGTCAAATGCCTCACTGAAGACCTCTATCCCTTAGTCTACTCTTTCCTAAACTGAAAAGTCCCAGTTTTTTAATCTCTCTTCATGAGTGGATGTTTTCAGAGAACTATCCACAATGACTCCAAGATCTCTCCTGAGTAGTTATAGCTAAATTAATCCCCGTCATTTTGTACGTATAGTTGGGATTATTTTTCCAATGTAAATTATTTTACATTTATCAACATTAAATTTCATTTGCCATTTTGTTGCCCAATCACCTAGTTTTGTGAGATCTTTTTTGAGAAGCTCTTCACAGTCTGCTTTGGTCTTAACTATCTTGAGCAGTTTAGTATCATCTGCAAATTTTGCCGCCTCACTGTTTACCCCTTTCTCCAGATCATTTATAAATAGGTTGAATAGGACTGGTCCCAGTATGGATCCTTGGGAGATGCCACTAGTTACCCCTTTGCATTCTGAAAACTGACCATGTATTCCTACCCTTTGTTTCCTGTCTTTTAACTAGTTTTCAGTCCATGAAAAGGTCTTCCCTCTTATCCCATGACAACTTACTTTACTTAAGAGTCTTTGGTGAGAGACCATGTCAAAGGCTTTCTGGAAATCTAAGTACACTATAACCATTGGATCCCTCTTGTCCACATATTTGCTGACCCCCTCAAAAAACTCTGGTAGATTAGTGAGGCATGATTTCCCTTTACAGGAACCGTGTTTACTTTTCCCCTACAAATTATGTTCATCCATGTAGCTGACAATTTGATTCTACTTACTGGTCTATAATTGTGTGGATCACCTCTTAAAGCCCTTTTTAAATATTGGAGTCACATTAGCTCTCTTCCAGTGATTAGGTACAGAAGCTGATTTAAAGGACAGGTTACAAACTACAGTCAAGAGTTGCACAATTTCACATTTGAGTTCTTTCAGAACTCTTGGGTGAATGCCATCTCGTCCCAGTGACTCTTTGCTGTTAGGTTTATCAATTTGTTGCAAAACCTCTTCTAATGACACCTCAATCTGGGACAATGCCTCAGATTTGTCACCTAAAAGAATGACTCAGGTTTTAAATCTTCCTAACATTCTGAGCTGTGAAGACTGAAGCAAAGAATTCATTTAGTTTCTCTGTAATGTCCTTATCGTTTTTGAATGCTCCTTTAGCATCTTGATCAACCAGTGGCCCCACTGGTTGTTTAGCAGGCTTCCTGCTTCTGATCTACTTAAAAAAAGCATTTTGTTATTACTTGTTGAGGTTTTGGCTAGCTGGTCTTCAGACTCCTTTTTGGCTTTTCTTTTTATATTTTTGCACTTAATTTGACGGTGTTTATGCGCTTTTCTATTTTCCTCATTAGATTTAACTTCCACTTTTTCAACAATGCCTTTTTATTGTTCTTAAACAATGCCTTTTATTGTTTTCACTGCTTCTTTTACTTGGTTGTTAAGCCACTATGGCACTTTTTTGCTTCTTTTACTGCGTTTTTTAATTTGGGGTATACATTTAAGTTGGGCCTCTATTATCGTCTCTTTGATAAGTTTCCATGCAGCTTGCAGGGATTTACTTTTGTCACTGCACCTTTTAATTTCTGTTTACCTAACCTCATCATTTTTGTGTAGTTCACCTTTGTGAAATTAAATGCCACAGTGTTGGGCTGCTGAGGTGTTTTTTCCCCATCACAGAAATGTTAAATTTTATTACATAATGGTCACTATTTCCAAGCGCTCCAATTATATTTACCTCTTGGACCAGATTCTGCACTCCAATTAGGACTAAATCAAGAATTGCCTCTCTCCCCTTGTGGGTTCCAGAACCAGCTGCTCTACAAAGCAGTCATTTAAGGTATCAAGAAAATTTTATCTCTTCATCCCGTCCTGAGGTGACCTGTACCCAGTCACTATGGGAATAGTTGAAATCCCCCACTATTATTGAGTTTTTTTATGTTGATAGTGACCATGAAATGCTAAGGGAGATTAGAGAGACTAGCACTATCCTGGTCAGGTGGTTGATAATATATCCCTACTGCTATATTCTTGTTATTAGAGCATGGAATTACTATCTACAGAGATTCTATGGAGCATTTTGGTTCATTTAAGATTTTTACTTCATTTGATTCTACATTTTCTTTCATGTATAGTGCCTTTCCCCCAGCAGCACGACTTGTTTGGATATATTTTGTGTATACATATATGTTCAGATATATTTTGTACCCTGGTATGACTGTGTCCCAGTGACTGTCCTCATTCCACCAAGTTTCTGTGATGCCTATTATATCAATATCCTCGTTTAATATGAAGCACTCTAGTTCACTCATCTTATTTAGATTTCTAGCATTTGTATATAAGCACTTTAAAAATGTGTCACTATTTATCTGTCTGCCATTTCCTGATGTGTTAGACTCTTTTTCATTGGATTGTTTCTCATCTGATCTTACCCATATTTTATCATCTTCCATCCTCTCCGCCTGACTAGAACATAGAGAATCTCTATTAATAGACCTTCCCCTAAGAGATGTCTCTGTCTGATCCATGTGCTCTTCTGCACCCTTCAGCTTTCCCCCAGCCCTTAGTTTAAAAACTGCTCTATGACCTTTTTAATGTTTAATGACAGCAATCTGGTTCCATTTTGGTTTAGGTGAGCCCATTCTTCCTGTATAGGCTCCCCCTCTCCCAAAAATTCCCACAGTTCCTAATAAATATGATCCCCTCCTCCCGACACCATCGTCTCACCCACACATTGAGACTCTGAAGTTCTGCCTGCCTATCTGGCCCTGCATGTGGAACTGGAAGCATTTCAGATAATGCTAACATAGAGGTCCTGGATTCAATCTCTTTTCTAGCAGACTATATTTGGCCTGCTGAATCTCTCTCCTACCCTTCCCTATGTCATTGGTTCCTACATGTACCATGATCACCAGCTCCTCCCCAGCACTATACATAAGTCTATCTTAATGTCTTGAGAGGTCCACATTCTTGGAATGTATTGGAGACATTTTATTATCGAATGTAGAGAAAATGACTTGGAGAGAGGCTGTTCTAGATTTGATTCTGATAAATAGGGAGAAACTTGCTGAGAGTTTGAAGGTGGAAGGCAAACTGGTTGAAAGCGATAGAGTTCCTGCTTCTAAGGAACGGTAGGAGAGAAAACAGCAGAATAAAGACAATGGACTTCAAGAAGGAAGACTTTAGCAATCTCAGTTAATGGTCGATAAGTTCCTATGGGAAGTAAATCTAAGGCAAAACAAAAACAACTTAAGGACAGTTGGCAGTTTTTTACAAGAGATGTAATTACGAGTGCAAGAGCAAATTACTCCAATGTGTAGAAAAGATAGGAGTCTCCCTGGCTTAATAAGGAGATCTTCAAGAACCTGAAATTTTAAAAAGTCATGGACAAAGTGGAAAGTAAGCCAAACTACAAAGAATGAATAATAGGCAAAAAAAACAACAAAAAAACAAACAAACAAGAAAACAACACAAAGGATGTAGTGACAAAATGAGAAAGGCAAAGACATAAAATCAGATTTAACTACTTAAGGACAAAGGGCAAAAAACATTTTACAAATGCATTAAAACCAAGGGGAAGATAAAAGACAGAAGGCTCTTTACTCAAAGAGGGAAAGACAATGACAGAAGTTTTACATTTGTGTGTCAGTTGCTAACCTTTTTGGTGACAATGATCAGATAACAGAGACTATTCCCTACATTACAAACACAAAAACCCCACCCTCTGAATGACATAATACATACCAATATAAATGCTTGTTTGCATGGTGGAGAGCTTCTTCCACCAAGTTTCTGCTGTTATGCCAACAGGCGAGATCTCTCCCATATGCATAGTCTTTAAGGATACGTCTACACTACAGTGTTATTTTGAAATATCTTATTTCGAAATAGTTATTTCAAAATAAGCTATTTCGAAATAACGCATCTACACACAAAATGCATTTTGAAATAGTGTTTTGCTATTTCGAAATAGCTTGTCCACACTGAGTGGACTCTGAATCGCATTTAAAGTCAGGAGTTACTTTGTGTGGCTGCTGCCTGAGGCTATCTGAGGTCTGTGGTTAAAGGGACCCCACCCCCCCCGGACAGCTGGTTCTCAGGTTTCCCTGCTTGCTTGCGTACCTCGATGAGGGACAGCAAAGCAGTTTTGTCTCTGCGTGCTCTGGTTGCCCTCACTCGGGACACCACAGCACTCTGCAACATGGAGCCAGAGCTGCCCATGGGCACTCTGGTGCTTCTCATGGACACATTGCTGCGAGCCTGGCTGCACTTGCTGCAGGCTGCCATCCGGGAGGTCCATCGGGGGGCTGTCAGTATCCAGGAGGCCCTGAGGGAGAGCTTCCACCCTGAGGAGCACTAAGAGCCTCCCTGGTCTGCCTCATTGGGGGCTTATCTCTCATTCCTCCCTCACGTCCTTCCACTTACCCCTCCTTAACCCCCCTTCCTGATGTAAAATAAAATACATGTATTTTCATGAACACAAGCTCTCTTTGAGACTCTGAAACTCTGGTGAGACTGGGGAAAGGAGGCAGTAGAGGGGAGGAGAGAGGGTGGAAGAGGGGAGGGGGACAACTTGAAGGAGGGAGGGGGAAGCAAGGGGAAGAAGGGGGAGGGGAAGCTCAGGGCTCAGGATTGGGGGTCTCGCCGGACCAACTTGATTTTCATGCGAACCTGCTCCTGCGTTCGCATGTGGCCTTTGGTGGCCAGGCTGGAAGCTATCCTGCCATAGACGTCCGCGTTCCTCCGTCTAGTGCAGAGATCATGGACATTGGGGGCATCCCCCCCAAAACTGAATAAGGTCCATGATCTCTGCCCTGGACCAGGAAGACGCCCGCCTTCTCCGGGCCCTGTCAGGCTCCTGGGAGCTGGCAGACTGCTCCTGGGGAGCAGTGGAGGGCTGGCTGCCAGTGGCTTGCTGGCTCATGTTTTGGGGCCACTGGGTCAGGGGCAGTGACTGCTGGCTCTGGGCTGGCAGGCTTGGAGCTGGCACAGACACTGTGGCCAGAGTCTACCCCTTTAAGGGCTCCGGGGAGGGGGGGAGGGAGAGAGCATGGCCACCAGGGCACCTGGGAAGGCTGGAGGCCCCCTATTCCTCATTGCAGGAGGAGTAACGGTAGTTCGAATTAGGAGCTTTAATTCGAACTACCTAGTCCATGCCGTGTGTAGCCACGGGCAGGGAGTTCGAACTATGGGGCATTTAAAAATGGCGGCGCCTGGGAACATGCAAATGAAGCCTGGGATATTTAAATCCCGGGCTTCATTTGCAAGTTCGAATGCCTACGTTAGTTCGAACTAGGGTGGCAGTGTCAACATACCCTGAGGGATTTGGGTTTGTTTAGTCTGCAGAAGAGAAGAGTGAGGGGGGATTTGATAGCAGCCTTCAACTTCCTGAAGGGAGGTTCTGAAGAGGATGAAGAAAGGCTGTTCACAGTAGTGACGGATGGCAGAACAAGGAGCAATGGTCTCAAGTTACAGTGGGGGAGGTCTAGGTTGGATATTAGGAAAAACTATTTCACTAGAAGGGTGGTGAAGTACTGGAACGGGTTACCTAGGGAGGTGTTAGAATTTCCATCCCTAGAGGTTTTTAAGTCTTGGCTTGACAAAGCCCTGGCTGGGTTGATTTAGTTGGGATTGGTCCTGCCTTGGGTAGTGGGCTGGACTTGATGACCTCCTGAGGTCTCTTCCAGCTCTATGATTCTATCTCATGGGAAGCAAGACTAAGGAAGAAAAACTGAAGAGACTTGGCAGTTTTTTAAAGGGACATTATTAAGGACCGAAAAGCAAACTATTTCATTGTGTAGGAAACCTAGAAATTATGGCAAGAGACCACCTTGGCTTAACCAGGAGATTAAGCCATGATCTAAAAAACAAAAAGGAGTCATATAAAAAATGGAACTAGGTCAAATTACAAAAGATGAATATAAGGAAACAATGAAGGTATTCAGGGCAAGCTTAGAAAGGCAAAGGTGCAAAACAAGCTCAATCTAGCTAACGCAGTGGTCACCAACCAGTCGATCACGATCAACTGTTTGATCATGGTGCCCCTAGGAGTCGATCACTGCAGCCAGCTGGCAGGGCAGCTGCCTCTCTTTGATCCTGCCTCGCTAGAGAGTGGCAAAACCTTGTTGAACGCTGTGACCAGCTGGGCTGGAGGAAAGGGGGCAGCTATCTGGTCAGCTGGCTGTGGGTTTAACCTGCTGAGGCTGCACTGTGCTCCTGTTGGGCTGGATCAAACAGGAACAGCCGCCCAGCCAGCTGGCCACGGTGTTCAGCCTGCCGAGGCTGAGCCACGGTCCAGGTGGGCTGGATCCGGGCTGCACCTGTTTGTTAACTTTCCAGCTGGAACGGGGATGGGGAGGGGGAAAAGAGGTGTGCATGCATGCACATGTTTGCATCTCCCACTCTGGGAAGGGGTGCGGCTGGGTGGCTGGCACACATGGGGCCTTCCCCAGCCCTGCATGGCATCCAGCCAGGCTGGAGCCAGCCCTGGGCAGCCTCAGGCTTTGCCTGCCCCAGGCCAGCACCCCTGCCTACAGGCAAAGGGCTGGACCAGGCAGGAAAGAGACTCTGTCTCCACCCCTCCTCGCCCCAGTGCTATTCCCAGGAGGCTGCTAGTCCCAGCACTGCTGCCCTGCCAGTGAGAGCGCTGGGGGCA
Organism: Pelochelys cantorii; assembly: GCA_032595735.1. Classification (NCBI taxonomy): domain Eukaryota; kingdom Metazoa; phylum Chordata; order Testudines; family Trionychidae; genus Pelochelys; species Pelochelys cantorii. Next base: position 44,066,585 of record CM064336.1, read on the forward strand.
CAGAGATGTAGGAGCGGGAGAGGGGGTGAAGGACAATGCGGGGGCAGGATGGGAGGGGGCATAGGGCGATGCAGGGGATCAGACTACGGGGGTAGGATAGGAGGGGACAGGAGTTGCATTGAGACACATGGGGCAATGCAGGGGATCAAAGATCATGGGGCTGAGGTGAGTGAGGTTGGAGCAGAGGGAAGATGTGAGGGGGGATACCATCTGCAGAAGCTGCACTTTCCTTTAGTCACCACTTCTTTGCCTCCCTCCCCAACTAGCTATTTGACTGCATTCTCACCTTTTCACCTTTTCTTTGTTATTCCCCCAAGCCCCTTCCACTCCCAAACTTTCATACTCTTACCCCTCACCCTCTCCTGCCGCCAAACTCCCTTCCAGACCCTGCCCTCTTCACCCCATCCTGCACCCCACATCCTTCCCAGATCCTGCATCCCTATCCCACTTGATGGCAGTCTTGTCCTGCACATTGAACTCCTCATTTTTGTTCCCACTGCAGAGCCTAAGGGGGTCCACAAAATCCACTAACTCTGGAACCCCAGAAAAGTAAATCTGGCCTATGGGAAGCCCTGAACCTCATCCTCCCTGTCCTTTCCTCTAACCCCATGGGGGCTGGAGTGCCAGAAGAGTGAGGTGTCTCAGCTGAGGGCCACATCAGTGAGGGTTGGGGTTTTTGGGAGGAGTTTTTTTGCTTCTCACTTGTGTGGTCCCCAATTGATTTTTCTGTGGGTCAGTGTCCCCCACCCAAAAAAGTTTCCCCACACCTGCCATAAATAAAGAAAACATTGCAATCTTTTGTGTTGGACATAATGTTTTACTTTATTTAACATGAAGTTTGATAAACTAACATGAGAAAGTTAAAACACTTACAGCCTCTCCCCAAGTTACAAGCGAGTTATGGACCAAAGACTTGGCCGTAACTCGAAGTGTTCGTAACTTGGACCCTATTGAGTTACATAGCGACCGCGTTGTTCGTAAGCGCGGCTTGCCTTCATAACTCGTGGACTGCATTTACGACCGCTTCGGTTGTAAATGCAAATGGTCATAACTCGACCGTTCGCAACTCGGGGACTGGCTGTAATCTGTTTAATTTAAATTAAATGATTCTCCCCAGCTGCAGCCCTAACAAAATAGCTCGGGTGTAATTATGTAATTAATGATGAGTTTCCATTAGCAAGGGGTAGTCTGTGGAAAGGTTTGGAAAGGGCGGGGCCTCAAGAAAGGGGTGGGGTCTTGGGGAAGGGATGGGGTAGATTTTGGTTTGCTATGACATTAAAAAAGTGATCTTGGATGTAAAAAGGTTAGAGACCATTGCCTTGGAAGATAATAGAGTGTGACAAAGCTCCTGTGAAAACTCACTTAGGTGAGTCCTGAGCTTTCTGGCAGATTTTGCTTGCTTTGGAGACTCACAGCAGCCCACAGTTTTAGGCACCATGCTGTTGTCAGTCAGGATTAGGGTTTGTCTCGATGAGTTCCTGACAGGTCCTCTACTTCGGCAATGATGACAAACTTTCAGCTGCATGCATGTATGCATGTGCTCCCCTGTCTAACATGTTAATCATGCTCAGTTAGTTAGCACCACAGACTCCTGAGAGAGCCCCCAGAGACCACAAATCAGATAAGGATCAAAAGCACCTGGGTAGGTTTATTGCCATGTGACATACAATAATAGTTGTCAGCGAACAGACTCACTGCTCTGCCACTACACCTTATGTAAGCCGTGACAATGGACTAACACACAACTAAGCACTTTGGATTTTAGCGCCCCCCATGGTCAGTCGATGATCACCCTTTGGGTGCAGTTTTATACACAGGTACAAACAAGTTACACATCACTCCTGATGTATCAGATTGCCACCCTCTGTTGCCTAGTTACTGCCCTTTATGTCACAGAAGGGGGGGAGGGTTACTTATTATCCATGATGCTGTCAATTTAGACCTGGTCCTGAACTTAGGTCGGTATGTATGTTATTTGTGGGGTATGTGTTGGTACCAAGATATTTCTTAATGAGGTGTTCTGTTACGACCTCCTCTGGAATGTGCTCACAGCCTGTGCCTAGTATCTCAAAGGTCTGAGTATTTCTGTAATATCAGCTCTGTTCTTGCCAATTTCTGTGAGCAGGGCCTGCCTCTTGCTCACAGCTTCACTTTGCTTTATACTAGCAAAGTCTTGACCATTGCTCTCTAGGCCTCAGGCCTCATACCTGGCCTATTTTACATGGGCTTATGTTTCAGACCCTCATCTTACTACATCTGCCTAGGGCATTATTTTGATGTTTGTTGAGCTCTTTTCATCATTGGCCAACATATAGTAAAATGGAGAATAAATTCCATAATCCTTTTCCCTGGGTGGAAATGGGGAGGTGAGTGTTGGAGGAGGAAACCCGGCCCACACTCTATGCCCAGGTTCTAGCCCAGGGCCCTGTAATAGTAGCTGCCTTGGTGAATCCACGACACCTGCTATAAAACAGCTCCAAGACCTCTGGGCTACTTCTCCGAACCTCCCCTGCACCTTCCTTCTCTCCAGTTCATCTTCCTAGTATTCAGTTGTTGTCTCCATTCCTCCTTCTCCCAGTGGCACCCTCCTCTGTCCTCTCAGCTACACGTGTGCCCCAACTGTAGGCAAAGCTTCTTTTATAGCCAGTCTTTTGGAGAGGGGTAACTAGTGGTGTCCCCCAAGGGTCAGTCCTGGGACCAAGCCTGTTGAACTTATTCATAAATGATCCGGAGAAAGGGGTAAGCAGTGAGGTGGTAAAGTTTGCAGATGATACTAAATTGTTTAGGATAGTCAAGACAGAAGCAGACTGTGAAGAACTTCAAAAAGATCTCACCAAACTGAGTGATTGGGCAACAAAATGGCAAATGAAATTTAACGTGGATAAGTGTCAAGTAATGCATGTTGGAAAAAATAACCCCAACTATACATACAATATGATGGGGGCTATTTGGCTATGACAAATCAGGAAAGAGATCTTGGAGTTATCGTGGACAGTTCTCTGAAAACATCCACACAGTGTGCAGCGGCGGCCAAAAAGGCAAATAGGATGTTAGGAATTATTAAGAAAGGGATAGAAAATAAGACACAGAATATCTTACTGCCCCTCTATAAAACTATGGTACGCCCACATCTTGAATACTGTGTACAGATGTGGTCTCCTCACCTCAAAAAAGAGATTTTGGCCTTGGAAAGGGTTCAGAAAAGGGCAACTAAAAGGATTAGGGGTTCGGAACGGGTCCCATATGAAGAAAGGCTAAAGCGACTGGGATTTTTCAGTTTAGAAAATAGGAGACTGAGGGGGGATATAATAGAGGTATACAAAATCATGAGCGGTGTGGAGAGGGTGAATAAAGGAAAGTTATTCATTAGTTCCCATAATATAAGGACTAGAGGACACCAAATGAAATTAATGGGTAGCAGGTTTAAAACTAATAAGCGTAAGTTCTTCACACAGCGCATAGTCAACCTGTGGAACTCCTTGCCAGAGGAGGCTGTGAAGGCTAGGACTATAACAGAGTTTAAAGAGAAGTTAGATAATTTCATGGAGGTTAGGTCCATAAAAGGCTATTAGCCAGGGGATAGAAATGGTGTCCCTGGCCTCTGTTTGTCAGAGGCTGGAGATGAATGGCACGAGACAAATCGCTTGATCATTGTCTTCGGTCCACCCCCTCTGGGGCACCTGGCACTGGCCACTGTCGGCAGACAGGCTACTGGGCTAGATGGACCTTTGGTCTGACCCAGTACGGCCATTCTTATGTTCTTATGTTCAGTCTGAATTGGTTTTCTTAATTACCCCCCAGGTGTCCTAATTGGCCAGGCTGGCCTGACTCTGTAGCCCATTAGCCCCAGGTGTTCCACTGCCCCCGATTGCCTCTGCTGGTTCTAAACCAGCCCCTCCGTGTTACTCTGGGAAAAGAGATCTCCTCATTCTGAGGCTTATAGATTTCCCCTCCACTACTTTTTTATAGCCTTCTGTTTTGACCCTATCACAAGAGTTATAAGGAATAGCCAGCATGGATTTGCAAAAGATAGTCCATGTGAAATCAACCTAATTTCCTAGTGGCCTACTGGATGAGGAAAGCAGATGATGGGTTATATCCTGATTTTGGTAAGGCATTTGATGTAGTGCCACTACATTCTCATATGGGCTATGTCTAGACTACATGGCTCCATCGACGGAGCCATGTAAAATAGTTTATTCGACATAGGCGAATTCAAATAAAAATGGCTGCCACGCTGTGCCGATGATCAGCTGATCCGGCACAGCGGGGCAGTCTAGACGTGCCATGGTCGACAAGGAAGCCTTTGTCAACCTCTCCGGTATGCCTCGTGAAGCGAGGTTTACCGGAGCAGTCGTCAAAAGCTTCCCTTGTCAACCACGGTGTGTCTAGACTGCCCTGCTGTGCCGGATCAGCTGATCGTCGGCACAGTGCGGTGGCCATTTTTATTTTAATGCGTTTGCGGAAGAGCAAACACGCTCTTTCGGGGAGCCCTGTATACCATCTAGACTGGGCCAAATGGCCCAGTTAATTCGAACTAAGGGGTTTATCTCAGAATCCTGCTTCTCTGCCGTGTGTAGATGCAGGCAGTTACTTCGGGCTAGTCAGTTTCCAAAATGGCGACCGGCTGGGAATATGCTAATCAAGTACAGGATATTTAAATCCCGAGCTTCATTAGCAATTTCAGTTGCCCTCATTAGCCTCCCTAGTTCAAACTAGAGGGCTAGTGTAGATGTACCCTAACTTTCTGGCTCAGGGGTGTAAAAAACCACATCCACCCTGAGTGCAAGTTATAGCACTATAAAGTGCCAGTCTAAATGGTGTTCCACTTCTGAGACCATAGCTCCCAGAGTAGTTAGCTACTCCCCCATAGAGGTGGTTTCCATAGAGCACTGGGGGCATGCCTACACTGGGGAGTTATTTCAAAATAGCTCTCTTCATTTCAAAATAACAAGGCGAGCATCCACACAGCAAGCTGGTTATTTCAAAATTATTTTGAAATAACAGGCTTCTTATTTGAAAATAATGACCCCTGCTTCTGATGAAGAATAACACCTATTTCAAAACTGTTATTTCAAAATAGCGTTAGTGTGGACACTCAGCTGCTGTTGTTTCAAAATAATTGGCCTCCAGAAGCATCTCACAGCCGCCCTTGTGACCTCTCTGGCCACAGCCCTGACAACTCTAATGCTTCCCTTCTCCTGCAGTCTGAAGGGAAAGGGCTTGTGGCACCATGCGAGCCCTGCTAGCCCCATGCCACACAACAGCCTTCACTGCAGCTATGTCCGACACCAGCAGTCCCTCCGAGTCCCCCACGGCTGCAAGCATGCCTGCAGCTACCTCAGAAGCCCCTGACCAGGGGTGGAAGAGGGCACCAGCCTGGACTGGTGCAGAGAACCTGGATCTCATTGAGGTCTGGGGCAAGAAGTCAAAGCTCCAGGATCTCCACAAAACTGATATATATGGCTGTATGGCCACCAGCTTGGTCCAGAGGGATCATAGCCGCACCCAGGACCAGGTACACATGAAAATTAAGGAACTGTGGCAGGCCTACGTGATGGCCAGGGAACAAATTTTCCACACTGGGACAGCACCCCAGATCTGCCTCTTTTACAAGTAGCTGGATGCCATCCTTGGAAGGCATTCAGCCTCGCCACCTCCCCCTCTCCCCCTGCATCATCAACTCCGGCCTAGACACACCCATCATCAGCCTCCACGAGGATGCGGCTATGAAGGAGAATGGCGAGGAGTAGGAGCAGGCCAGCCTGGACACCATGCCCACCAGCCACGAGGACATTATCAGCCTGGAGCCAGTCTCCCCCTCCCAGGGCTCAGATGAACCCAGAGAAGGCTTTACAGCAGCGGTTCCCAACCTTTTCCAGCTGGGGACCCATTTTAACAATTCAGGAAGACTTGGTGACCCAAGGCAATTAAAAAATGGGGGGTTTGGGGGGACAGTGCCATAACTAGTTAATTTTGCACCTGAGGCAAGAAGATAAAATTGTGCCCCCTCCTGTTTATATATTCATAGTAATTATTTCATAGAAAAATTGAAAATATATTAATAATAAAATAACACTACATTTATTTGAGTTGTGGTGGGGGAAAGACATTCATCCCCAAACCGCTCCCCCCCCCCCGACTTAAACCCCGCACTCAGAGGCTGGAGGAGTCACAGTCAGGGGCTGGAGGGTCTGAGGAGCTGGCACACTTGAGAGTAACACTCAGGGGCTGGAGGGGATGGGAGTCTCACAGTCAGGGATCCGGGGGGGCACACTCACTCAGGGGCCTGAGAGTCACACTCAGAGTCACACTCAGGGGCTGTGGGAGTCACATTCTGGGAGTCACACACTCAGGAGCTGGGGGGCTGTAGCCAGACATGAACCCCATCTTGTTCCCCTCCCCCCCCAGAGAGCAAGAGAAAGGCAGTCAGCCTTTGATGCCCTGGGAACACAGGTGTGCTGCCTGTCCCTGACTCTACCATAAACAGAAACCAGACAGTAAATGGGCTAGCTGACGACCCGGGGCCTCCCGCTGCCCTGATGGCTAGTACCAGTAATTGACATGCCTGCACTGTCCCAGGAGAGGAATCTTCGCCCATCACATACCAGAGGTGCCCATTGTCTGCACTTTCCCAGGTGTGAATTATGCTTTGCACCCTTCGTGGGAAACTTGGCGTTCAAAGCCATTTTTCCTAACTGGCCACTTGAGACCAGGAAGAAGCCTACGTGACCCAAGGGGTATAAAGAGGGGTTTAGTAGCCCACCCCATTTGAGCTCCAATCATCTACACCTGCTGGCAGGTATTGATTGTCTCCCGAGGTCTGTGGGACGCCCAACCTCGCCCTACTTCTTCCCGAGGGATTGAGAGAAAGACACTGGCCACGCCAAGTCTGGAATGCAGGGGTGAGAATATATATCTGCTAGGTGTCTATTTTGCATGCATTTAATAAGAGCTCAGAGAACCAAAAGGGTTTCATGGTACCTGTAAGTGACTTCTTAGTGTAATTTCTGTCCTGTCCTTTGTAGTGGCTGTGTTATCTGTAACACAGTAGTAGCATTTAACAGCTAAGTTTACCCTGTAACAATAAAATAGTAACTGTTTAAGCTGTGACCTGACTCCTTCAGTTGCTGTAACAGAACCAAGCACAATTTTAAAAAGAACTCCAGCCGGTCATAAGGGACAGATATAGGGAGAGCTTGAGCGTTGGATCGTGTCGCTTCCAGGGGACAGATCCGTTGGGGCATCTCTCAGCCTCCCCAGGCTGCCCGCTGCGAAGGGATCGTGTATCCTAGCAGTCAAACTCTGAGGTGTAATGAGCTCTCCCTGTAAACTCTGGGGCGTCTGTCGGCCTGTTGGCTGCCCGCCGCGAAAGGATCCCGATCCTAGCAGTAAAGACACAGACGTTAAACTCCTCAGGGTGCCTGTCAGTCTCACCTAGACTGCCCACTGTGACGGGGCCTTGTGTCTCAGCAGTTGAAGACTCGGGTGTAACACACACACATGCACTGCCCTGACCATCGGCTGACAGGGGCACACATTGGGGTTGGGGGGGCTGGCAGTCACACACTCAGGGCCTGGGAGTCAGGTCCTGGGGGGCACACTCTGGACTTGGGAATCTCACAGATGTTACAAAAATATTAGAAACATAATACACATTCAAAAAAACAAGTAAAATTCAGAATTTTACCAAACAGTTTCAATTGAACTTAAATTAATGGGATGATTGAGCTTGCATTTGCTTTGCTAACTGTTGTATCCTTGGAATTGTTATGGTGAGTGCGCATCGAAGATCATCTTCCACGTTTAATTTATTTCAATATTTGCTTTTAATTGTAAGCAAATGTGAGAAGCCTGATTCACACAAGAAAGTTGTTGGAAATAGAAGTAAAATTCTCAAAACAACTTCTGACAAAAGTGGATAGTCCACTCTGCATCTGATCCAGAACTGATTATTTGGCATGTTTGAGAACTCTGCTTTTATATCACTGCTGTTGATCATATCGATAAATTGTTCCTGAGTGCCTTTAGGTACATCACAAACAGCCATACTGAAAGGATTCATTGCAAGAGCAAACAACTTTCCATCTGTAGCTGGAAAATATCGGAGTAGCTCATCACTTAAATGTCTCAAATTCTCCTGTATCGACAATTGCAGATCGTTGTTAATATTAATGTCATTTGTACTTTCCTCAAGAAATGTTGCGAGGGTTGGAAACATATATATATTTTTATATCAATTTTCGAAATCCATAATTGGGTTTCATTCTGAAGGATTTTATTTTCTCCAATAATCTGATAATTATAGAATTTGGTCCTTGAAGTGACACATTTAAATCATTTAGTAGGCCAAAAATGTCCTCTAGGTATGCTATTTTATACAAACTCTTGTTTTTTGTAAACACATATTCAAACTCAGTTTTGTTCTGTGACATAAAAAATGTTTTAAGTTCATTTCGTAACTCAAACGCCCGATTTAGAACTTTGCCTTTCGACAGCCACCTTACTTCAGTGTGAAACAATAATACTTCATGCAAAGAACCTAGTTCCGAACAAAGGTTTTTAAATGTGTGAGTTCTGAGTGCACTGGACTTAATAACATTTACAGCTTTAATAACGTCAGTAAGTACCTAGTTCAAAGAAATAGGTAAAGTTTTAGTTGCTAGTATTTGCCGATGGATGAAACAGTGAGTTCCAATTACTTTTGGAGAAATGTTTTTAACCAGGGTTTGGAATCCAGACTTGCAACCAAGCACAGCAGGAGTCCCATCTGTGCAAATGCCGCACAAGTTTTTCCATTCTATGGAATGTTCTTCAAAGAAACTATTCAAGATATTGAACACATCTTGTGCAGTGGTCGTAGTTTCCAACGGTTTTCAGAACAAAAATTCTTTTCACATATTCATTTTTAATATACCGAACATACACCATCAGTTGTGCAAGATTATACACATCAGTTGTCTCATTGAGCTGCATACTGAATAATCCTCCGGTATAATTTTTAATTTCTTTGATGACTTGAGATTTGATGTTGTTAGACATGTCGGTAATTCCACGCTTAATTGTATTATTGGACATGGACAAAGGTTGCAGCTTTTTCAAAGCATCTGCATCTACCAAAAGGCGGACAATCTCCTTGGTACAGGGAACTATTAGATCCTCAGCTATGGTATGCACTTTGTTAGCTTTCACAATTTTCAATGCTACAACGTATGAGGCTTCTATGGCAGCTAACTTTTGTTGCTGATAAGACCCATCAACAACAAGTCGGCATTTCTTGACACCTTCTGCTTTTTGTTTAAAAAAATCCACATCTCTGCTCTTAAATTGAGGGTGTTTAGTATTTAAATAATGTTGCAATTTATTTGGTTTCAGTGATTCATTGGAAAGAACTTCCATGCATATGACGCATTGCGGCCTTTCTACTCCTGCTGTAATTATCAAAGTAAATCAACATACTTTCTTTTTGCTGAAGTCATTTTTTCAAATAAAGGGCAAAATGAAATTTACAATCCCCTGCTGTATTAATAACAAAAACACATGCACACAGTAAGATTGCGCCAAGCAAACATCAGATTGCTGCTTTACTAACAAAAGCACTTACAAAGTCTTACATGCATTATGATTGTGCGACACGATAAGTTTGAGACGGTGTATATTACTGGCTGTTATTTACACCAGGGCTACTCAACTTTGGAAGCCCCAGGGGCCACAATGATACCCACAGCACATGCCCAGGGCCACAACTTAGCGTGGCTGCATATATACAAATATATGCAGATCACAAACTTTAGTAAAATAGCCCTTCTGCTACCCCAGAGCCAGACGCCCTCCAGCTCCCCCGCTCCAACACAACCCCCTTCCCCTCCACTAGAACCAGGTACTCCCCAGTCTCCTGCTCCAACCCAATGCCCCTCCCCTCCCCCAGAGCCAAGCACCCCACCCCACTGCTTTATCCCCATGCACCCACCCCTCCCCAGAAAAAGACACCCTCCAGCCCTCTCGCTGCAACCCAATTCCACCCCCAACATAGTCCCAGCCTCTACCCTGGGGCCACCGCACCCCCCCACTCCAGCGCAGTCCCAGCCTCTCCCCGCCAGGCTCCCAAACACAGTCCCAGCTCCTACCCCGGCTCCCCGTGGCTGCAAGCTGGCCAGGACTTTGTCCCGGCCAGCCAACGCGAGCCGTGAGAACCTCGGCCGGGGTGGCAGGGGATCCTGCTCCCCCCGCGGCTGCAAGCTGGCCAGGACTCTGCCCTGGCTGGCCAACGCTAGCTGCGAAAACCTCAGCTGGGGTGGCGGGGGACCCTGCTCCCCCAATGGCTGCAAGCTGGCCAGGACTCTACCCTGGCCGGCAAATGCTAGCCACGGGAACCTCGGCCGGGGTGGTGGGAGACCCCACTCCTCCTGTGGCTGCAAGCCAGCCAGGACTTTGCCCTGGCCAGCCAATGCTTGCCACGGGAACTCCAGCTGGGGCAGCTGGAAACCTCTCAACAGGATACCTGGCCCCCCACACCAACCCCTACCTCCACCTCTACCTCCACCTACCTGAGCTTGGCGCTGCTTCTTCTCTGCGTTCCCTAGCATTCTAACTTCTTTCCCCCAATGTCGAGGGATATTTCCCTTCTCTGCTCTGAGTCAATTGAATGGTATTCAATTCAATTGATTGGTTTAACTGCCTGAAAGATGTTAAACCAATTAAGTTGATTACCACTTCAGGTAAATGGCTCCTTAAGACTAAGCCAGTTGAGGACCTGAGCAGCTAGGGACCTTTTCAAATGTGTGAATGGCTCCTTAACAGGGCCACCTGGGGAGACACTTGGCGACACTTTTGAAATGTAATGGCGACTGATATTTGGGTTGTGACCCATTGGTTGGGAAACCCTGCTTTAGAGAAAAATTGTGCAGAGCAATAGAGAAAGAATTGAAACCATCAGCATGACTGTCAGATGTCTGAATACCCCAACACTTGAGCAAAATACATGGTGGGAACTTGTTAACGCCCTATATACCTGAGCCCTGATCTACACTAGAGAGTTATTTCAAAATAACAAGTAGAGCATCCACATTACCAAGCCTGTTTTTTAAAAAAAATAACAACTCATGCTTTCCACAAGGAATATAGTTATTTCGAAATAGCGGTAGTGTAGACCTCTGCTGCTGCTGCTATTTCGAAATAGCTACTCCACAGAGTAATTCACACTAATTGCTCCATAGTGTTTTCCAGGGCTCTAAGCCAAGGTAGCATATCCACATTAACAGAGCCTGCCTCAGACTAATTTCGAGGCTTCCCTGTAGTGTGGAGACGTTATTTTGAAATTATTATTTTTGGAGTTATTATTCTGAAATAAATTATTTTGAAATCATTTCCTAGTATAAACAAGTCCTTACGGTGAAGGAGGATAAAAAAGAAGTTATTTTAGTTTCTCAACTGTAAGACAATAATATATTAGCAGATCTAAACTATATAGATTATGGTATCAATAAGGCACTCTAGGAGCTTTTGGAATAAGAAAACAATGCAGAACATTCCAATCACAGGAAAAAAACGCTTGTCTTTGTTTCCTGATAGCACAACACTTTGTGGTTTTCAATGGAATTCAAGGAAATTAAATATTAGCCTGATCCACAGGACTAGCTGAGCTATGTTTGGGGCAGGAGGTGGGGGGAAAGTGCTTTTACATCACCTACGTACTCTCCTGATCTTGGAGCAGGCTGTCTCAGGGCTGCCTCAGAACAACACTAAGCTACAGCAGCCCTCATGGGGTTGTGTTGCCATTGGGGCTACGTCTAGACTACGTCTAGACCAGAGGTATCCCTGAAAAACTCCATCGCATCCAGGGAATGCATTTGCTCTTCTGCTTTTTTTTTTGCAGAAGAGCAGACGCACTCTTTCAGAAGCTGTTTCTTCCTCCTTTCACGAGGAAGAAGAGCTCTTCCGAAAAAGGAGGTTTTTCTGAAATTTGGTCTAGTGTATATGGGCCAAATTTTGTAAAAGCCTCTTCTGACAAAACTATTGGAAAAAGGTACGCAAATTGTGGAGCGCAATTTGCGTACCTTTTTCCAATAAAACACTGTCATCTAGACATGGCTTGAGTGTAGTGGCAAACCTCAGCTTTATGCCGCCCAGGTATTCTTCAATACCAGTGCAATCACCAGCTGTTTAAACCAGCATTTGAGCCCCTTTGAACTACTAGAGTGACACAAAAGGGGTGGAGCAGGGCTAAGGATCCTTTCACATTATGTGGAAACTACACCACCTAAAACTCCCACATACAGCCTTCAGCATACACTTTCCTGTTTTTTCAGGTCTGCAGAAGGCTGAGTTACACAGCAGTGTGAGAGAGTCTGTGTTGCTAACCGTGAGACTGGACTCAGAACTGCCAAGTATGGAACAGGAAGGTTTGTTTTTATTCTGCAAGCCCATGAAATCTTCTCTAGCTGGGGGTTTTTTGTTTTGTAGCTGCATGTATCGAATTCCCCATAGCATTTTTTCTAAGTTTAAATATTTTCCAATCCGGTTTTCTAAAGGTACAAACTTCCTGTAAGGTCATGTCAATCTATGTTTCATTTTCATACATGAACCCACCTAATTTTTCAGTTCTTGGTGACAAACACACTCAGCGAGTCAGAACTGAATGGGAAATCCCTATTGTTATCTTCCTCGAACACTTAGCACTAGCCAAACACTAGACCTTGGTTACCCATTCTTGAACATGTCATAGCGCAAGAATAATAGTTTCATATTATCTATAACAAAGTACATGGTTTTGCTTACTAAAATGGTTCTCTGCCCTAAAAGTAGCCATTTTCTTGAGAGGCAGCCAGCCCTTGATTTTTTCTTATTGACTCCAATAAGAAGTTGGATTTTATGGCTTCAGCCCCTCCTACTCCAAGCATACTTTTGGCTATTTCTGCACACGGAGTACTAAATTTACTGATCTTGAATAACCTGACCCTAGCACCAGTGTGCTAACTGAAAGCTAGGCGTGAAGAACATCTTGGTGTTCTTGCTCAGTCCTCATGCGGCTTCCAAGTCCTTTCCGTTTATAATCAGCATTGCTATTGCAACAGAAGAAATAACACCATCATGTAGCAGAAGTTTCTTAAGCAGCTAACGTATGAACTTAAAATAGCCATTTAAGGATTTTTAACATGTCTTTGGTCATCTGTTCTGTTGTGACACAGGTTTGATGTCTGCTAACCCTAGTGTGGGGAAATTTCTTATCTCCTCACAGCTAGAGTGGCTCTCTCTTCTGGCATTGACTAAAAAACATGGAAAACTTAAAGGGACACTGACAAATGTCATTGTTTTAGACTTCAGATAAACCTCATTTTGACATTTGAGTGCAAAGAACTAGGCTGTGACAATGGAAAGTTGTGAACATAGTACCTGAATATTTCCTTTCTATTTAAAATCAAAATCCCCCTTTTTCACTATTTGGGAGGGGGAAATCTCACCATCCTTGAGGAGTTATACTGGTCACTGGGATTTTAACTGCCTGGTCTTTTGCGCCATACACAACCCTCACAGGTAGCCCAAGTTTTAACCTGGCAGCTGTTGGGAAATATTATTTGAGTCTATACCATGTAATCTAGCTCCCACCATGTCAGAAGTTACGGGTTTCTTTTTTTAAGTATCAGAAATCACAGAACCCATGATAAAAATATATCCTTACTACAGAGCCATTAAGGGTCTGAGATGGTGTTTTATTTTTGACCTGTGCACAGACACAGTGAATTGTGAATGTGAATTGTGGGTGTAGATCCAGGCGTTCAATGCAAACTAACTGCAGATAGGCTGAGTTACTTACCTAAATGACACCCTCCTCAAGAAGAAAGAGGCAAGGTTGAGCTTGGTCTCTATTTCAGACGCACTAACTCAGTCCTACTGAGTGATGCTCTGTTTGGTACCAAGAATAGGGGTTTTCCATCTGAAGTGCTTTGTTGATGGTTGTAAGGCAGCTACTATGGTAACTCTGATGTATGGTGAGATGGAACCACTGGGGCTAGTGCAAGCTAATATAAAGCTAAAATTCTGCTTTTTTTCTTTCAGTCCCACTCACTTAACACACAAATAGACCTGGTTTTAATGAGCTACAGGTAGTGAGTATGGGGGGAGTTGTAATAATCTTTTATATTCATATCACTAATGCAAGTTCAGAAACAGTGAGAAAGGATAAGGAAAAATAAGGGGCCCCAGTCTTTTCAAAGCAGTTTCCAGCTTTGATAAGAAGAATAAGATATTCCAATAATAAAATGCACGTGCTTTATTACTCTTAATACCTTTGCTGCACACTCTTGCATATTGTCTGAGTCTTTATTTTAAACCCTGTCATTTACTTGTTTCTCTGATACAGCAGTTCATAAAACCTCTCTCACTGTTTCTAAACATTGAACTAGGAAGAATGAGTCATTACATTCACATAAGAGTAAACATCTCATTGGTCCTTAGGGAAGTTATAGGCTATCCTTTGAATACCAGGTCCCTTCAGCATCTTCCCAAGTGTTTATGTCGCTATTCAAAATAGACTTTCCTCTTATCAGAGAGAATAAGAAAATATTCTCTAAGCCGAACTTTCTAGCTAAATAGAATGATTGAATTTACTGCCACAAGATAATCAGGAAGGCCAAGAAGTCAACAAGATTCAAGAGAAGAATTGGACATTGATATGGATAATAAGAACATCTAAAGTGTCCATTAAGCAGGATGAAAAGTATGCAGATTGTTTGCCAACTAGTGATTATCTAGGGTTAGGAAGTAACCCATATGTGATTATTCCACACTTTTCCATAATGGGATTGGGGGGGGGGGCCTTCCTCTGAATTTTAGAATACTGTGATGTATTGTAGAAAGAGAGGACATTGGATAAGACAGGTGACTGAAGGCCACTATTAATTTCTATGATGTGATAAGTTACTCCTAGAGACCAAGTTCCTTAGTGAGTCACCAATTATTTTCCTTAATATTTTCGCAATTTATTATAGTATAGATTGACCTCCCTGGTCCAGCACCCTGGGGACATGACTAGTCCCAGATGAAGCATTTTGCCAGATCAGGGGAAGTCATTTCTGGGCCCCACCGCCACCGGCTCCTCCCCACACCCCACCTTGCTGCTCCACTGGGCTTCACCACTCCTCTGGGAAGCCCAGCTGAGCCGTGCACTGGGCTTTCTGGCTCCCCTGTCCCCTGGCAGCCCAGCTGGGCTGTGTGCTGGACTTCCCAGCTCCCAGCCTACCTTGCAGCCCAGCTGAGCTGTGTTCCCGGCTTCCCAGCTCCTGGCCTCCCTTCCCTCCTGGCAGTTTCCAAGCTCCTGGCCCTCCCAGGCAGCCCATCAGGGTCATGACCTGGGCTTCCAGCCCCCTCTGCATTGAACTGGACTCCTGCTCTCCCCCTGGATCATGCCAGGACTCTCTGGTCCTGGAACATCCGTGGCCTGCCAGACCACAGATGTTGCTGGACCAGAGAGTCTTGGTTTATAGAGGTGCAACCAGTAGCAATTTTATTACTGCTATAAACTGTGTTACTGCACAGAACTTCCTATTTGACAAAGAATAGGTAATTTTTTAGATGTATTGCAGTACAAGTAATTTTTGAGATGCACTTCAGTACAACTCTTTTATGCAGAAAAGGAGGATGATATTCCCTTTTCATCTATAATCTTTTCCCTAAATGTTCTGGATATTACAAAACATACAACTTGGATAAAGGGATTTACTTCATATTGGTTTGCTTATTGATGTTTGTCATGTTTACATTGACAAATATTTAAATCAAATGTAGTAACTTCTAGGGTAAATGACCACAGAACAAAATAGAGTAATAATGTTTTCTGTATGTCATTGCAGTCAAAGTTTGAACAGTCCAGTTTAGTCCACCCTTGGACTACATGATCACAGTAGCTCCTGTCCTTGTAATCTAGGAGATGTATGCTTAAAAGGTAGGATTTTTTTTAAAAAAAGCTCTTTGCATTATTCTAATGTTGCTCCCACTAGAGTCAGTAGGAATTTTACCATCACCTTCAGTAGCAGCAGAGTTAGAATATTCAATAATGCTAAGCAGTGCTCTGGATAAAAAGTGCTAAGTGTTTTGTACTTCTGAGGTATAAAAGTCATGAAATTAGAGACCACATAAACAAGAGATAGGAATATTCTTCTCTGAATGTGTTTGAGGGATACATTCTGTTTTTATGCCACCTGAGAGGAGAGCCAATCTGAAGAAAGAAACATCTCAGAGTGAATCTTTAATGTTATGGCATAGTTAGAGTCCATAGTGATTTTTCTAAAGCACAAACTGTAATATTACACATTGGTAGCAATGACTGAGATAGAGAGAACTAGTTTTCCAAGGATATTGGACACTAGCAGGGAAAAAGAACTGAAGGCTTCTTTTTGTAATTTTGATGTTTTCACTACAAAGTGAATGAGTGTTACTGGGGTCAGAGAGTCACAATCTTTTAGAACACTTCAAGTTACCTTTGTTTTTCAAAATGCCAGAAGCACACTGTTGGTCAATTCTATGTTAGACAAAGCTGTGCTTTCATCATTCCATGGGCTTCTTATATTGGAATGTGGTAGAGTAGTGATAGTGTCTCAGACATGGCAGATAATGTCTCTTGTGATGTCACTGCCACTGACCCTTTGCTTTTATTTCTTTGTCATTTTAAGGGAATAATCACAATTTTCAAATTTTATACTCACAAGCGTGAGATGAAGCTGTCTAATTCACAAAGGAGCTTTGCAGGTTCATAACAAATCTACTAATTTGTTGTATTGGTCTGGCTACTTCACTTCTCACATCAAATAAAAACTGAGTCCGTGGCTAATTGTGGCTATTAAAGATTCCATGTAAAATTTAAAATGTTGCTCCTCTATATTTTCTGAATTCCAATTATATTCCAAGTTATTTCATTCTGCCTACCTAAATTCTCTGTTATTTCAATTAGATGTGGCATTCTTCTTCACAACCCTTCCTACAACCTAGCACTGTTGAATGCCTAGTGCATTGCAACCTAAGAGGCACCTGCATATCATATCAGTATGGCAGAAGAAGTAATCCCTAAATGCTATAAAGCACTTAGAAACCTACATATAAATATGAAGTTATCATTGTTATTGCTGATGACAACAGGACACTAAATGGTTCATTTTCCAATAGATTTTCCTATGGAGCCCTCTTGTGGCTTTCCTGGATGGCTTCCATTGTTACTAATCTTAATTTTGCCATGCTGCTTGGCTTGCCAATAGGATTTGTAATTCTCATAAATTCTCCAATTCTGGATCTTGTTAGTAGTCCTAGAGCTAGTGGCCGAGACTCCTGACACACCCTCCTTCAAGCAAACAAAATGGATTATAGTGGCATGGAGGACATAGGTTCTCACATACTATATCCTCTTTTAGCCAAATAGGACTTTGTGTATAGAAATCAGCTGGAGGGCACCAACAAAAGACATGCCCAACCTTCTCCTTCCTTCAGACTCAATGTACCTTTGAAAAAGTCTAAAAGAATATCCCAGGACTGTTAATATATCAGTTTATTTTACTCTCCCTAACAGCCTGTGGAGTGGAGAGTCTCCCCATTTTATCTCTCTAACTCTCCTGCAAGGGGACTATGATCAGCCACCAACCTCATAACTCAGGAGGAGAAAGCATTTCCTCAGAGCCTCTTGGCACCATTCTGTAATCCATAGGTGTGCTCGCACAAGGAACTCCTGCCTACCAGAGACTGAGCAAGGTGTCTCTACAATGCCTTCCAAATCTGAGAGCCAAGAAGCAAAGGCAAGATACATTGATGAGAAATGAAACTGGGTCTGGGTCTGACTGGAAGGGCAGAGCAGAGAAGATGTATCCCTGAGGTCAGAGTAGTATGCCACGCTGCTGCCTAGAAAGCAATAGGTAGCTAAAAGGATCAAGGGCTCAGTGTATTTTACAGATGTTTTTTTTTACTTTACTGAGGGAGATAATTGCAATATACACTTTGACTTCACTGAGATAAGAAAACAGATACTTTTATGGATTTCATTTGGATTTATAGTATTTGTTTCCCCAGATCATCATGTGTCTTGACATTTGGGTCAAATCAAAGGGAGCATATTAAAATGACTAGGCTGTCAAACTGGCATATTTGATGTGTTTTTTCTTGTTGCTCTTAACTTTCAGCATTTCTGTCAGAAATGCAGCCTCCTTCTCTCCTCTATCTTCTTGTAGGCCCTATTCAATACAGAAAATTGTGCACACTTGTTCTACAGTATGCATGGGCAATCCCTTTTTAAAGTGTTGCTGCTGTATGACCCTTACTAGTGTATAAAATCCATGCAATGGGGATCCCAACCCTTTCCACCTGTTCAGGACTGAAGGAGGCTATACTCTTGAGTTTTAGGAAGGGGCTGGCTGATATACCTCTACATTGTCCTACTGTTTCAAGGGGAAAATCTTTCTGGGCACATGCTGGGAGCAAAGTGATCTCACAGCTCTAAGGCAACCTGCTCCGTGTCTTGATTGTCTTTGTTCTGCTCCACCTTTCCTCTACCTTAGCACATTCTTGGTGAGCTTAGCTAGGATTTTGCTCTCTGTTTAAAAAAAATGAGTTGGAGAGCTTGTGCATGCTGAGCATGTGACAGCTCTACACCATACCTGTGTGGATGAGGAATGCAAACTGCTCTAACAGGATGGGATCCTATCAGGAATAAATCTTAGTGCTGCAGCAAGTGCCCAGTTGCTTTGAACGTTAGGGAGCTTTAACTGGGAAAACCAGTTTCCAGCTCATTGGATTTAAAACCATGACTGAGAATGAGGAAATTTTGGTGATGCTTCAGGTCTAGACCATTTCCTGAACTGCTTCCACAAACTTCTGAAGTCGCTGTTGCTGTGTAGTACGCTAAAGGCTGATTTTTAGCTACCAGTTCCCTAATTAATAAACAGTGTTGATGTTCTGTGAGCAATAAATGCATATATAGGTGAACAAGAAGTTTGGATCAAATTACATTTAACGTGAACCATTTAAATGTTAAGAATCACTGGTAAATGAAGGGGTTTGGGTCTTGATACTTACACATTGGGCCAAAATGTTCAATTTACATGCAGAAACCAAAAGCAAAATCCAGTGAAATGTGTGTGACAGTTTTACACTTGTGCAGCTCAATTACTGTTAGGGACTACACAATGCAGCTGTTTGTTGTTTTGTGTACTTTCCTCTTTGATGTACTATACACAGTCACATCTGGGGAGTGCTTGTATGGCTTACCCACTTGACAGTATCCTTTTAAGATGTGTTTTAATGAATTTGCATCACTGAGAACCACCGTCCATACTAAATACTATATTTTTATTCTCCTTTTTCTCAGAAATTAATCATTTGTATTCACAGTCCTGTACTGAGATCTTTCTGGGTGCTATATTTTATTTAAAATAACTACATAAATGTATTCAAAATATAGACAACTCCCAGGCAGGATAGCTACAGAAAGTGTCTTTAGCACCTGTGTAAGCCTTGGTTTGAGATACAAAACTTGTTGTGAATCTGTCTGGAGGAAGTTTAGCACAGGGGGAGATTTGCAGACCCATTGGGCTATCACCATGGCCAGATTCCCCTGGTGGACTGAAGATTATGCTAATTGGTCATCAAGCTCTCCATCTTTTACTTTCAGTGCAAGCTTCTAGGTGAGACAACTACCCCACACAATTTCAAAGACCTTCTATCCTGATCCTCCTACTTAGAAAAACAGGAGAGAGATGGCGAAATATATTTGTACTAGGTCATGAAGGCAGACACTGAAGCTCTAACAGCAGCACAAATTAAGATTAAAAAATATAATCTGATGATCAAATTATTTTTAGTATTAATTATTACCAGATAGAAGTGATGGAGTGCAATGTTTGTCTAAATGTGTAACACATTCTATGCTTTAAACTTTCACTCCCTGCAATTTCTGATGAGTAATGATGGAAATACTTTGGGTTGGCCTTTTGAGTAGAGTGAGAAATGGATAGTTTTAATCCAGAGGGATAAGCAATGAACTCCTTCCATGCCTCTGGATCCTGCCAGGGATCATAAATATTCCCTTATGGTCAGCGTCACTGATCCTAGTTCCAACATGACATCCCTGCTTATGACAACCACACAAAATAGACGCCTTCCAAATAGATTCATCCTCTAAGGAATCTTTAATTTCTTCTTCCTGTTGCCAGTATGACAATAGTTTCATGGGTAGAATATTTTAGTGTCTCTAAAATGAAACTGTGTCAATTAACATATGTACCTGTTTTTTTTCCAGATAAAAGGTTTTCTTGATTTCATACATATTTAAAATGTTCCCAAATCCAGACAAAGCAAGAAAACTGTAGCTTCTCCTTCTGAATAATCCTAGACAAAACACCGAACTGGGATCCTATCAAAGTTTTCCATTTATGAGAATGGATCACTCTCCTTGCCAGTGTTCTTTTAAATCATATTATCAGTGAAAAATTATTTGAAGTCTCCTGTAGGGTCCTCTTATATCACTTCACATGGCTTCATTATTTAGATTCAGAGACTTGGAAGGTCATTGTGACTTAAACTCACCTGGAAGCCTGGGGATAGGATAATGTTTTAATCTTTCACAGGAGTGTACAGTACACTGAAGCAGGCTAGCTCAGCATAAGGCTTTGCATTTGGATATCTAATTGTGTTTTCATCAAGGAGGAAGTATGAGCTCGTAGATGGGAAGTGGAAGACTGAAGTTGTATCCCCAGCTCTAAACTGAGTGATCTCTTAAGCTTCTTACTCCTCTGTGAATTGAGAGTAACGGAGGAGTTGTACTTTTCCATCAGTGTGAAGTGTTGAGATCTTCAAAAGAGAAGTATGGTCAGAATCAAATATTAGAACAGCTGATGTAAATTGCAGGTTAATATATAAATTGCAGTTTAATATATAAATTTGTAAGCAGTGTGGATAATTCATTTCTTTAACCTTAACTTATAAATGACAGAGTTTTTCTGCACTATTGCTTTATTCAAAAAATTCAGCAGCCACTATCATCCATCATAATTGGATGCTCTAATTATAAAACTATAATCAAGGTCCAACCAGTTAATTACTACACAAAGACTGCTTCTTTGGTACAAGACAATATTTGCATGAATGCTGTGTCTGTGCTTGCATCTCTTTTAAAAACAGAATCAGCCTTTATTTAAAAAACAAAACACCGAATCCACCTTTGCAGAGTATCTTGAAATCTTTTTTTGCCCAGCACTATTATTTTTCCTGGGTAAGAACCTAGACAGTATAAAATATCTTTCTTTAAATGCGACAAGGAGTCCTGTAGTACCTTGTAGACTAACAGAGGTATTGGAGCATAAGCTTTCGTGGGCAAAGACCCACTTCGTCAGATGCATCTGACGAAGTGGCTCTTTGCCCACGAAAGCTTATGCTCCAATACCTCTGTTAGTCTATAAGGTGCTACAGGACTCCTTGTCACTTTTGCAGATCCAGATTAACACGGCTACCCCTCTGATACTTTCTTTAAATGTTATAAATACAGGTCTATCACCAATACATTTAAATAATTTTTTGTTTAAATAATGGTAAAATAATGGGGTGTCAGCATTGATTTAGACCTGTCCCTATGCTATTTCCATTATGTTAACAGTGGAAAATTACAAATTAAAGAACAAATTCATGAAAAGGAAAGAAAACCTGGTGTTTTTAACTATTAAGTTACATTCCTCTATCTGAATTTATATCCTTCCTCATCATTAAGAATTTTTGTTTTTAAAAAAGGTTGTCTACAAACAGGGAGTTTCATTTTAGTTATAGATCACAATTCAAAAATATCTGTTGTCATTATAAAATCTGGAATAACCTAAATCCAGAGATGCGTAAAATTTAGAGTTTTAATTTCACACAGATTAGGGAAAATAATAGAATTTTTATAAGGAGTCATTGGAATTGATAAAGTGCAATAAAAAGGCTGATTACCCAGCATTGTCCTTACATAATTTCAATATAATTGAAATTATATTGTACAAAAAGATTTTCAGAATCTGGCCCAGTACCTTTGAGTCAGTAATCATGTCTTCTGTAGACATGAACAAACAGCTAAGAAGTTTTTTCTGTTCCTTGTGATTTATAATTGTTTCCAGCAATTATGTGGGCTCATCACAGATGTTTAATTCTTTCCATGTGCTGTTAATGCCTATCACTAACCATAAAGTGTACCTTATCCCAGACTCTTTACTATCGCACAGATTAATTTCTAATTTATAATATAAATATCTCCTCCTTACAGGGCAATTCTTAGACTAATACAACATGAAAATGTAACAAAATCAGGCCAGATGGCTGCAATAAAGTGGGAAAAGGCAGCCCTAGAAGGGTAAAAGGCCCACTCCCCTGTTACCTAGAAGTGAGTTACTGCAGACCAATCAGGATCAGCTAAAAAGGTGATGTCTCAGGCCTTGTCTTCACTCCATGGAAGATCAACATTGCTGTGATTGATCTTCCAGTGTTTGATTTAGTGAGTCTAGTTAAGACTCGCTAAATCAGACTCAGAGGGTGGCTCTGCCAGTATCTGGTACTCCTGCTCTTGCAAGGAGTAAGGGAAGCTGATGAGAGCATTTGCTCCCATTGGCGTCCTGCTGTGGGGGCAAACACCAAGCCCAGCTTCAGATAAGATGACTCCAACTACGTAGAAACCTCATAGAATACAAAGCTGGAGTTGCGTATCTTAAGCTGAGGTCAGGGTCCAGTGTAGACCTGGCCTCAGCAGATTAGGATCAGCTGAGCAAGGGTTACATTGGACTAACTAGGATCAGCTGATTCCATATCAGGGCATCCTGAGACCCTTTTTAAACCCTCCTCTGTTGGGGGGAAAGGGGAGGGGAGAAGGCAGAGGAGGAGGAGAGAGGGCCTTCCCCCCACCCACACCACACCCCCAAGTGACTACTAAGCTAGAGATTACAGGGGAGTGAGCAGCTTCAGGAGAGGCTGGGCTCCCTACTCTAGGGGAAGATGATGAGCGTAAATCTCTGCTAAGGGGAAGGCTGACTGCCTGCACACACAGCAAAGAGTGATGCTTTATCTGAGGCCCATCTTGTGAGGGGAGGAGAAATGCAGAGGCTGGCAAGGGAAAGAAGGGCTGCATGTGGTGTCAGGGGTGAAATTAGGAATGTAAGTGAGTTCCCCCCGGCACTGTCTCTGAGACAGCAGCGTTTGGGGGGATGAACAGGGGAGGCTGCTGTGAAGCAGCCTCTGCCCGTGGCGGCCCCAGACTCACCATGGGCAGAGGCTGCTCTAGCAGCAGCTACTGTCCAGGGCGGCCAGCAGCCTGGCTCAGTCCTGGCTCATGCTGGGTCGAGTACCAAACTCTGCTGCAGCTCTGCAATTTAAAATGCAGTAGGAGCTGGGCAGCCTGCCCCTGGCTCCTATTGCGTTTTAAATTGCAGAGCCACAGTGGGATTTGGTCCTGGACACAACATCAGCTGGGACTGAGCTGGGCTGCCTTTCCCTATCAATTAATTGAATAGTCAGTAAAAATTCTAGCGACTATTCAATTAGTAAATTAAGCTCATTTTAACATCCCTAGGTAAAATGTGCTGTGAGGCTTTGTGGCAAACCATGCAAGTCACCCTCCTCTTAAAGAAAAAAATTGAATATGTAGTAAAGGTGCTGGTACAGGCCACCGTGGCACAACAGGATGCTACCAGGGTCCAGGTGGCTGCCAAGTGGGAGTTGGTTTGGCTACAACAAGAAACAAACCAACTGTTGATAAGCCAGGCAACCCATGATAGACCCACCCTGCAGAAGATGATGAACCAGTCAAAGGCCCTGTCTGCTCAGATGCATGGCGAAGGCAAAACATGCTCCCTATGGGCCAGTAATTACTAACAAAAGATGAAAGTGGAGGATGATGTGGAAGAGTACCTTCTTGCCTTCAAAAGGACAATTCCCATTAAACCAGCATTCTCACTCTTTTCCTGTGTGGGGAGGCCAAGAAGGCCTATTTTGACCTGCCAGAGGACACGGCAGCTAAAGGCTGAGATCTGGGGTGATGACAGCAGCTGTAAGGATCCAAAGATTCCATGAGTGGAAATACTGGCACAGCAAAGCGCCGAGGTCCAAGCTGTTCAATCTGATCCATCTGACCCGGAAGTGGCTGCACCCCAAGACCCACAGCCCAGAGAAAATCATGGAAATCATTATCCTAGATAGGTCTATGAGAGGGCTATTGTCAGACCTGTGAGGATGGGTCAGCCAGAATGACACCTCTTCCTATGATGAGTTAGTTACCTTTGTAGAAAGACATGTAATGGCCAAATAACTTTCTCAGACCATTGTGGAAGAAGTGCATTGGAATAAGAGGCTAACCCCAGCTCCAAGGTCTGAATTCCTGTAACCTTGGACAGAATTTGGTCAGGGAGGAAGGAAGGAGATTGAAGAGTGGCCTAAGACTGTGAAGGGAGTTGTGCACTGAGGGAGCGAGGATAGGCCCAACAACCTGCAGAACAGGGGATGCCCCAAGCAGGATATAGATGTTACACGTGTTGGGAAGTAGCTCAGTGCCCTATTGTAGAAGACCTAGGGGATCTGAGAGATCCCTGTGACCCGATAAACCTTCTAGGCATTGCAGCGGTCCCCCATGGGTATACCAAGCCTGAGACCACTACATTAGTAGCCTCTGGGGGTATGTCTACATTACATGGCTCCGTCGACAGAGCCATGTAGATGAGCTTTGTAGACATAGGAAAATGAAGAGGCGATTTAAATAATCGCCGCTTCATTTACATCAAAATGGCTGCCGCGCTGTGCCGATCGCTGTGCTGATCGCGTGGGAGTCTGGACGCTCGGCGGTTGACATCAAAAGCCTTTGTCGACCGCCCTGTTATGCCTCATGGGATGAGGTTTACCGGAGCGGTCGACAAAGGCTTTTGATGTCGACCGCCGAGCGTCCAGACTACCGCGCTGTGCCGACAAACAGCTGATTGGCACAGCGCGGCAGCCATTTTGATGTAAATGAAGCAGCGATTATTTAAATCACTGCTTCATTTTCCTATGTCGACAAAGCTCATCTACATGGCTCCGTCGACGGAACCATGTAGTGTAGACATACCCTGGGAGTGCAGTCATGCTGGTCCCAAGCCAAGCGCACAGAAATATCCTGTGTACATGAGGATGTCAACTATTATCCAGCCATCCCCATAAACAGGGCTCGACAAACAATACAAACTACTCGCCTGTGGCGAGTAGATTTCAGCCGCGCGCCCCGTTCATTTGCAGCGCGCGCGTGCCCATTGCGGCTCTTGCGCATGTGCAGTACGGGGCTGGCGAGTGGTTTTCGCCACCGTTCGTCAAGCCCTGCCCATAAAGATAGATGTTCAAGGGAATGTCACAAAGATGACAGCAGGGGTAGTCCTGAAGCTCCCATATCCAGTTCTCATAGGAGGACACTTCAGGCTTAGTGGCCTGCTCCCCATGGACAAGATAGAAGACCTGGAAGTAGTATGATGACCCTAGGGAATAGCTCCCTCCCAGTCTTCCAAGAATCTGCCCAGAACTTGTTCTCTGTGCCTGAGATGTCCTAGAAGACAAGATGGGAAAGAAGGGCAGATAAGAGGTTGGGCTCAAGAATCTTGGCCCAGAACCTAAAGCAGGGCTGGGCAAAATATGATCTGCGGGCCAGATCCAGCCCACCAAGCCACCAGATCTGACCCGCAAGAGCCTCAGTTGGCTCCCTGCCTGCCCCACTCCTGCTTAGCATTCAGGAAAGCTGGCTGCAAGGCAATGTGCTTCTGTGTATGCTGAGAGCCCAGGGGAGGGGACAAAGGCTTCTCACACTGCTCCCACACTCAGTAGCTCTCATTGGCCGGTTTCCGGCCAATAGCAGCTGCCTGTTTGCAGGACAGGCATCACGTGAAGTGCCCCTCCCCCATCATCCTCCTGGCTCAAAGTGTTTGCAGGAGCAAACATGGCACCTGTAGCTGCTGTGAGCAGTATAGTGGCGTGGAAGTCAGAGACCATGGTTAAGGAACCTGCTGGGCTGCTGTCTGGGAGCTACCCAGGTGACGTCTCCCAGACACAGCCTGCCTCTGGCACCCCATCCATTTCCTTCCCAATCCTCTGTGCCTCTCCTGAACCTCTACCCCATGTAACCCAATCCTTCAACACCCCGCTCCAGCCCGCATATACCTTCCCAGACACTGCATCCCCTCTTACACCATCCTCAGGTCACAACCCCTTCCCAGACTTTGCACTCCAATCTGCTGTCCCTGGTCACAGCCCAAATCCCTGCAACCCCTCCTGCACTCCTGCCCCAGGTTACAACCCCCTCCCAGACCATTCACCCTCTCCTATACTCCTGCTGCAGGTTACAACCTCCACCCAGACCCTGCACTCCCTCCTTCTACAGCTCCCCCCCCAGGCCAGAATCCTCTCCTGCACCCATACTCCTCCCAGACCCTGCACCCCAATCCCCTGTCACAGGTTCAACAACCTGATTGCTGAAAGCTGGAGCAGATGTATGATAACCTGTTGAAACCCTGGCAAGACAGGGAAGGGCAGTTGGTTGCCCTGAGGACACTACCCCAAGAAAAAAAACATCAGAGGCAGGTGGGAATATCCCCTGAGTTGACCCTGACTAATGAGCGGAAGTTATCAACATGACTGAATGGAATTCTGATGTGTTCTCAACAAAGCCAGGCAGGACTACTGAAGTTTATCATCACATCCTCATGGATCCAGGAGTAAAAGTAAATGTCAAGCCTTCCTGGATCCTAGAGGCAAAAAGAGACTGCAGCTAGGAGTCATTGAGAAGTCCCATAGTCAGGGGTCCAGCCTGATTGTCCTGATACCTAAGATCAATGGCAACAACTTCCAAAAATCAAAGGTGTCCAAGTTTGATGCTTATCCTGTATCGTGAATAGGTTAACTAATTGATTATTGGGTAAATGCCTGATTTATGTTCACCTTTGACCTGACCAAGTAACCTTTGACCTCACCAGGTTATGGGCCTAAAATTGCTGTGTAGATGCTTGGGTTTGGCCTAGAGCCTGAGCTCTGGGACACTGCAGAGGGGAGGAACGTCCCAGAGTTGGGACTCGAGCTCAGTCCCAAATGTCTACACAGCAACTTTTCAGCTTTGTGTGACGGGGTCTGCCCACCCCACCCATTGGGTGGAGTATGCCCCTCCCCCACAGCCCTGCTGGGCATGCTCCCAGGGCAGCCTAGGTATAAAAGCCCACAAAGCAGCTCAGTGTGGAGGGACCTCTGGAGCTGCTGCACAGGCACCGGAGCCACAGCAACAGCTGCTGCAGCCGGAGCAAGAGTCACCGGACCAGCTGCCCCCACCACTACCATTCCCGGGCCAAGCGTGTCCGGAACACTGGCCATGCCGTATGGCCCACCTATCTGCTGTCGCTGCACCAGCCAGGGATGCACCAGACGCCGTGCCTGCCAATGCCACTGCCGCAGTCAGACCCTCAGCTCCAGGTGGGACCTCCGCCGGTCAGGGGGAGGAGGTAGGAAGCAACCCAGGGCGAGGAGCAGGAAAAGCCCTGGCGGGTTTGGCGCGTTTCAGGGAAAACTCCCTGCTGAGCCAGTGGTGGGAACCACCTACCACTGACAGGGCCCTGGGTTGGGGCCCGGTGGAGAGGGCGGGTCCAGGACCCCTACCTCTTCTTCCCAGACCCCAGATTAAGTGCAGATACTACAAAGGACTCGGCCTCAGGGCCTGTTTGTGAAGGACTCAAGCCCCAGGTCTGAGCTAAGCAGGGCTAAACACCCCGCCACACTTGGAGCCCAAGCCCCATGAGCCCAAGCTGACCCAAGCCAGATGTAGGTTTTGTATCTCTGTGTAGACCAATGGTTACCAACCAGTAGATCGGGAGCCTCTGACAGGAGATCCTGACTGGTTTGGCCAAGAGGCCATCAAGTGCTAGCACTTCACCTGCCCCTCCGCCCACTGCTGCTCATCTCCTGCACTTTGCCTTGGAGCTGCCCCATCCCCTCCAGAGCCTCCTGCTTTCTGTGCAGGGCAGGGGAGGGAGAGTAGGGATGCTGATGTCAAGGTGCCCCCTCTCACTCTGTATCTTTTCTCCACAAAGCAGAGAGGGGGCACAACCAGACTTGGGAAGGAGTTTGCTGGATGCTTTAGGGGGTAGTCAAGGGCCAGGGCAGGGGTGAGCCTGCCTTAGCCCCACTGCACCACCACCCAGGAGCTACCTGAGGTAAGCAGTGCCCAGCTGGAGCCCACATCTCTAACTCCTACCTAGACATGAACCCCCTCCTGTACTCCAAGCACTCCTGCATCCAAACACTGCCACACAGAGCCCACACCTAGAACCCCCTCTACGTCCCAACTGCCTGCCACAAACTCAGCTCAGAGCCCCTTCCCACACTCCAAATCCCTTAATCCAAGACCAGAGCCTGCACCCCAACCCTCTGCCCCAACCTGATGAAAGTGAGTGAGGATGGGCAAGAGAGGGAAGATGGAGTGAGCAGGGGCAGGGCTTCAGAGAAGGGGTGGGAAGGAGGTAGGGCAATGGTATTTATATTTGAGGTAGATCTTGGATTTCTCTTAAATTAAAAAAGTGATCTTGTGCTTAAAAAAATTGGAGATCACTGGTGTAGACCCTACCCTCAATGTAAATCCTAGTGCAGACAAGGCTGTTTTTACTTCAGTGTAGTTAGCTGTCAGATCTTGGATGGGGGTTCTATGAACACCTCAGCTGGCTATATGGAGGTGTAACTCTATCTGGGGCTTTTATCAGTGTTCCCTCTAAGCTGGGTGGCACACAGCTTCACAGGTGATTAATCAGCCCTGCCCAGTCAGAGGCTCAGGGTTCCATTCACAGCTGATTAATCACTTGTGAAGCTGTGCTGCCACCCAGCTTAGAGGGAACACTAGCTTTTATGCATTAAGGCAGTGGTCTCCAACCTTTTTAATCACAAGATCACTTTTTCAATTTAAGTGCAATGTAAGATCTATCTCAAACCCAAATGCCCTTGCCTGGCTTCCTTCCTTCCTTCTCTGGGGGAGGGGGAGGGGAGCTGCTTCTGCTCTGCTCCTTCTCTGAGGCCTTGCACTGTGCTCTGTTGCCCTTCCTCCCTAAATCTCATTCACTTTCACCAGGCTGGGGTGGGGGTGCAGGCTCTTGTCTTGGACATGTGGCAAATGCCCTATCCCCTTGGCCACCACAGGGTACACCCCCACTGCCTTCAGGGGGTTACTTATCCTGCTGTCCTAATGCAGGAGCCTGCTCCATCCCTAGGGCAGCCTGTGTTGGCTGTCCAGCTGCCCCTAGGGCAGCCAGGACTTGAACCCACCACTCTGTGCTCCCCAGGCAACTACCCTATCCCCTAATCTACTCCAGAGCCCACCCCACCTTCAGAGGGTCCCTTGTCCTGTGTCTGGTTGCTCCCAAGGGTGAGCAGAGGAGCTTGGGTGACCTGGGAATCAGACTTGAACCCACCACCCTGTTTTCCCCAGGAAAATGCCCTTGTCCCTAAGCCACTCTAGAGCCCACTCCACCACCTTACCTTCAGCAGGTCCCTTATCCTGCCTTCCTAATACAGGTGCTAGGTCCATCTCAGGGGCAGCCAGTGTTGGCAGCCCAGCCATTGCCTGAATGGTTGGAGGGGGGTGGAATTGAGCCCACCATCCTGTGCTCCAGAGGCTGATGCCCATCCCCAAGTTCACTGGAGATCCCACTCCACCTCCCTACCTTCAAGCCCACCCCCTCCACCCACCTGGGAGTGACCAGACACAGGATAAGGGATCCTCTGAAGGTAGGGTAGTGGGGTGGGTTCTGGAGTGGACTAGGGGCTAGGGCAGTTGCCTGGGGAGCACAGAGTGGTGCATTCAAGTCCTATCCACCCTGGGAACAGCTGGATAGCTGCCCCAGGGATGGAGCCACAGAGCCAAGACAGCCCTGACTCTGCACCACCCCCAAAAGCAGCTGGCATGTATAGCAATGGCTCCATGTGCTGCCCCTCATCCACAGGCACCGACTCTACTGGCCACAGTTCTCCATTATTGATCAATGGGAGCTGTAGGAGTGATGTCTGCAGGCAAGGACAGCATGTGGAGAACCCCTGCTCTGCCTTTCTCAGGGGCTGCAGGGACATGCCAGCCCAGCCCCCTCCAGGAGCACAACCAACCACAGGGATAATGACTCCACACATGACAGGTTAGACATTTTAGAACTCAAAGAATTAAATTTAAGCATAAGAGAGAAATGAAAGTTATGAAATGCATAGTCCAGTCAAAAACCAAAAATAGCCCACTTTGCAAGCAATAAAAGTAGTAACAACCCCCCATGTATGCATTGGGTCAGGAGATGAGAGGGAAGGACAGTGTGTTTGTAAGAATGACAGAGATTTGCATTGCCAAGCTCCCTCTATCCCCTTCTCTCTGTGTGGAGACGGGGTACAGACATGCGGGGGAGGAGGGACACCCTGACATCAGCACCCCCCCCCATTCTCCCTCCCACACCCTGCACAGCAAGCAGGAGGCTTCCAAGGGGCAGCTCCAAGGCAGAGGACAGGAGCAGCATGACAGTGGGCAGAGTGGCAACTGAAGTGCCAGCACTTGATAGCTTCCCAGTCAAACAGTTAGGATCACCTGTCAGAGGCTCCAAGATCTACCAATAGATCCCGATCTACTGGTTGGTGACCACTGCATTAAGGCCATGTCTACACTACAGGGAAGATCAATGCTACCATGGTCAATCTTCCAGGGTTCAATTTAGTATGTTTAGTGAAGATCTCCTAATCAGAACTGAGAGGTCATCAACGCTGGTACTCCTGTTCCTCACAAGGGGTAAGGGAAACCAATGGGAGTGTTGGCTCCTGTCAACCTCCCACTGTGTGGACAATGCTTTAAGATACGTTGACTCCAGCTACGTAATTAATCTAGCTGGAGTTGTGTGTTTTAAGTCGACCTTCCCCTTTATGTAGATGTGCCCAATGAGTTTACATTTGTGTCAGCTATCTTGATGTAAAACCCACACCTTTTTGCAGTGAAGCCATAGTTTGAAAGCTCTTTGAGACTCTTGCTTTCAATGAGTCTGGTAATAGCTGATTTGTGAGGTTTGGTCTGTTTATATGCAGCTGGTGTATAGGTAAGCTTGGTAAGTTTACTGACATAGTGCATGTAGCATTTCTCCAATGTCATGATTTTCAAAATTTTATCTTTAAAAAATCATTGTGCACTTTTTGGGGTATGGCATATCAGCTATGCCAAACATTTACATTAACATTAAACATCAATCCTAAATAGAGCTAAAAAAAATCAATTTATCCATTGGAGAAAGAATATTTGTTTTGTATTGCGCCACTGTTAAATACACAGATGTTTTGAATCTAGAATCTAAATGAAAAATATAGGCCCTTCTACTTCAGTAGAAACCTTATTTTGAAACCTTATCGCTAGAAGTTCTTCTAGTAGTATATTCAAGTTATTGCTATTGTTCAGATAATGGAGCAACAATTAGCTTTATTCCTGGATTAAAATTTTTATGACCTACATGCAATCCAGATGTTTTTACCGATCACTGTTCCTAACGTGTGACAATTGGACTCCTCTATCATCATTAGCAGGTCTCATTAGAACAGTAGAGCTGTTAGCAGTTTTCCACGTACTTCACAAACATTAATTAATTAAAACTGATAAGAAAGCCTGATTTATGTTCACCTTTGACCTGACCAGGTTGTGAGCCTAAAAATTGCTGTGTAGATGCTTGTGTTTGGACTAGAGCCTGAACTCTAGGACACTGCAAAGGGGAGGAAGGTCCCAGAGTTGAAGTATATTCCAAGTACTTCACAAACATTAATGAATTAAAACTGCAAAGAAACTTGTGAACAAAAGGTAAAGAATATGTGGTATCAAACTAAAATGTACTGCATAACTACGGAGGTTATAGGGAAAACAGGATCAAGTATTAGTAACAACTTACATTTATGTTACAGCTTTCATCCTGAGGTATTCCACGGCACCCTACTAAACAATATTCTGGAGTCAGGTACCCCCCACTGAAATGAACTCGCCTCCAACAAAAAGTTGGTCAGAATCTGAAATTCCCATGAGGTTGACAAACTGGAAAGCCTTCAAAAGCATAATTGAGAATCGCCTCGAACTGATGCAATTAACACACGCCGCTGGGGCTCTGCATAAATTTTTACGCATGTAAAGGGCTCCAGAGCCCAAAAAGTTTGAAAACCGCTGATCTAGGCAATTGGGCATCAGGGGAGGAAAAATCCTTTTTGACTCTGGTTGAAGCCCTGAAGCAGGAGATTTGATTATAGTCAATGTCATAATGCACAGCTGCAAGTCATGGTGCAGGAAATACAGGCAATTAACTCTGTTCTACCTGTCACCCATGAAGGAAGGAGATGATTAGGAAGATTCATAAATTTACAGACTTGCAGATTCCAAGGACAGAAGGAGACACCACAACCTCCCAGTCTGACGTTGATTGAAAACTTATTTGTTAGAAAGTTCCCTTATCTCATTTTAATGGTGATGGTGAGTCGCCTGTCCTGAAAAGCTGTTCCAATGTTTCATTGCTTCCTGTAACCGTTTGAATCAGTGAGAGGCCGCGTTGACTCATGGCAGGCCCCGAGTCCGGAGTCTCAAAGGCCACATGGCTGCTAATTAACAGTTCTACTGGCCCACGAGTTCAGGTCCAGGCAGTAAGTTAATTAAACAGAGGTCCGGTGGGCTACCCCACAGTTCGGGAGCCCAGGCCCTGAGCCAAGGCACAACAAATAAACAAACACTTACACAGTAGTCTTGGGGGCTTCACAACAGTTTGTGAGCCCAGGTCCAAAGTCAGGGTAAGGGAACAAACACACTGGTAAACAGTGGGTGGTTCCTTGGCACAGGCCTGTTCGCAGGCTGAGCCAGGGGTTGGAACTCGTGGGCAGAGAGCTGACAAGCGCTGGGTTTTTGCCCCACAGGGGGAAACCTGCCACCCCGGGGAAGGAGTGGTGGTGGGCAGGGGGGACGCGGGCCCTCCCTACTCCACCGTGTCCCAGCCCAGGGCCCTAACAATGGCAATGCAGTTGACACTGGATCAGGAGGCTCCAGGCCGTAACACGCCATCCGGGTCCGGAGGTCAGCGGGGGTCCGAGCCACAGCGCACTGCCCACCTGACCTCCATTTCTTCAGCCATCTCGGGGTCGGCTGTCCCTGGGCCACTTCCCTGCTCCCCCTGGGGGCCTATTTGGGTTGGCTGCCGCTCCTCATTGTCAGCCAGGAATGGAGGTGCCAGCAGTGTGTCCATTGGCTCTGGGTCCAGGGTAGGCAAGGGTCCCGGCAGTCCAGCCCACTTGGCTGGGTCTCGTGCCAGTCCTGAGGGTCCGGGTAGATCAGTGGGCCCAGGTGGTGGCCTCCACAGGGGCATCTGGGGATCCAGGTCCATCAGTGGCTGGGGCAGTCTAGGCCTGGGTTCAGGGCCTGGTAGCGGCCCGGACGGTCTGACCCAGTCATCCACCAGAACGTGGCAGGGCAGAGCCTTCTTCTGCTGGGGCTGGGGAAGAGCCTCTGCCCTGCTTGGCAGCTGGGCCCTGACTGAGCTGGGAGCTTCCCTTCTTATATCCCTAGCTCTCACTTCCTGTTTCCTGTGGGTGGGGCTGGGTGATTCTGGCACCGCCCACGAAGGGGGTTCTGTGGGAGCTTCCTCCTCTGAGTCAGCGAGAGGCCATGCTGACTCACTACAGACAATTGCATTTATTTCAACTAACTTCAACTTCCAGCTATTGGATCTTGTCATGTCTTTATCAATAAGGTTGAAAAGTCCCTCACTATCCTATCTTTTCCATGTGTAAGTATCTACACACAGTGATCAAATCACCTCTCAGCCTTTTTTTGGTTAAGGTGAATAATTTGAGCTCTTTAAGGCTCATATCATGAAACATTTAGGGAGCCAGCATCAAATTGGAATGTTGCCAAGATTGTTGGACTTCTACTCTAAGCAGTGCTACTCCTGAGAAAAAGTACCATCGGGTCTAAAATGAGACCAAGGACCTCCAGGCTTGTCATATCCAATGTACAGAATAATTCAAAGCTCTTTCAAATGTTAATTACTCTTTCTTATGCATTGATCAACCTAGTGCTGTGAAATCAGCAAGTCAGCTTATTTCAAAAGAAATGTTTCTATTAGAGCTGTCTGAAAATTTCCCATCAAACTACCACAAAATGAGCTCAAATTAGCTCAAGACACAGAGAGTAACAAGAAGACATTCTACAAATATATTAAAAGAAGAGGAAGACCAAGGACTGGCTTGACCCATTACTCAATGAAGCGGGAAACAATAACAGAAAATGCGAAAATGGCAGAGGTGCTTAATGACTTCTTTATTTTGGTTTTCACCAGGAAGACTGGTGCTGATTGGATGCCTAACACAATCAATGTGGGTGAAAATAAAGTAGGCTCCGCAATTAAAATAGGAAAAGAACAAGTTAAAATTACTTAGACAAGTCAGATGTCTTAAAGTCACCTGATTGAAGCGGTATCTGAACTATTAGCTATTATCTTTGAAAAGTCATGGAAGATGGGAGAGATTTCAGAAGACTGAAAAAGAGCAAATATAGTGCCCATTTATAAAAAGGGAAATAAAACTACAGGAGACTACAGACCAGTCAGCTTAACTTCTGTGCCAGGAAAGACAATGGAGCAAATAATTAACGAATTCATCTGCAAACATCTGGAAGATAATAATGTGATAATTAACAGTCAGCATGGATTTGTAAAGAATAAATCATGCCAATCAACCTGATATCTTTCTTTGATATGATAACAAGCCTTGTGGATAAGGGGAAAGCAGCTGATGTGGTATACCTAGATTTAGTAAAGTATTTGATACAGTCTCGCATGAACTTCTCATTAATAAACTAGGGATATACAATTTAGACAGGGCTACTATAAGTTGGGTGCAAAACTGCTCCCAGAGAGTAGTTATCAATGGCTCACAATCATGCTGGAAGAGCATAACAAGTCATGCTGGGGTTCCGCAGGGATCAGGTTTGGGATTGGTTCTGTTCAATATCTTTATCAGTGATGTAAATAATGGCATAGAGAGTTCACTTATAATATTTGTGAATGATACCAAGCTGCAAGGGGTTGCAAATGCTTTGGAGCACAGGATTATCATTCAAAATGAACTGGAATGAACTGGACAAACTAGAGAAATTATTTCAGGTAAATAAGAAGAAATGAAATGTACTCCACTTGGGAAGGAACAATCAGTTTTACACATATAAAAGGGGAAATGACTGTCTAGGAAGGAGTACTGCAGAAAGGGATCTAAGAACATAGTGGACAACAAACTAAATATGAGTCAACAGTGTGACATTGTTGCAAAAAAGCAAACATTATTCTGGGATGTATTAGTGGGAGTGTTGTAAGCGAGACATGAGAAGTAATTCTTCCACTCTTCTCTGTACTGATTGTATCCAGTTCTGGGCACCACATTTCAGGAAAGACATGGAGAAATTGGAGAAGGTCCAGAGAAGAGCAACAAAAATGATTAAAGGTCTAATAATTATGACCTATGAGGGAAGACTGAAAGAATTACCTTTGCTTAGTTTGGAAAAAGAGAAGACTCAGAGGGGACATGGTAGCAGCATTTAAATACCTAAAAGGGTGTCACAAAAAGGAGGGAGATTATTATTCTCCTTAACCTCTGATAGGATGAGAAGCAGTTAGCTTAAACTGCAGCAAGGGAGGTTTAGATGGGACATTAGGAAAAAATTCCTCGTTGTAAGGGTGGTTAAGTACTGGAATAAATTGTCTAGGGAGGTTGTGGAATCTCCAGCATTGAAGATTTTTAAGAGCAGGTTGGATAGACATCTATCTAGGATGACCTAGATGGTGCTTGAGCCTGCCTTGAGGGCAAGGAACTGGACTTGATGACTTCTCAGGGTTCCTTCCAGCTTATGATTCTATGATTTTAGACTGAAAACCTAAATATTTTGATTAAGAAATGCTGCTGTGGTGTCTCATGGCAGATGAATTTTGATTACCCTATGTCTCCCTTCTCCCTGTGTGCCTCATTCTTCAGCCTGGCTTCATTTCCTCTGATACATCATGGGGTATATTACTTCCACAATGCACTGCCTTTTCACACCAAAATGTGAAACTGTGGTGTATCATGGAAGATGATAATCAGGCAGCTTGGCCTATAAAGGAGAAAGGAAGCAAAAGGAACATGAACTACAAATGTCATGAAACAGAGCAGCTGCTTTTACAAATTGAAAACATTTCCAGCTCTAGTTACAATATACCAATAAATGAGTCTTTCAGCATATCACAAATAGAAGAAAAAAAAATGCTTTGGACCAAAGAGTATTCCATGCCATGAAAACAAACAAAACCCAGATTCACTGTATGAATATTAAAAGTGACATTTAAGAGATTATGATAACTGTTCTGAGTGGGGTTTTGCTTTTCTCTGCTGATAGTTGAAACAAGGGAGATTACTGTGTTTTACAAATTCTTCAGAGCTGTCAATAAGATTGTCCACAGAACACAACTGTCAGCTTTTTATGGATTGTCTCTCTCTTTTGTTATATAATTATTCACTGTCAAAGAGGTAAAGCTTTTTGGCTGCAAACTACACAAGCAATGTTATTGCTGACTTCAGCCACATATACATTGGGCCATATTCTTCCTTAGTATAAATTAACTGTAATGACTGAAGTTTAACAGTATCAGTGAAGTTACACCAGGGATGAATCTGGCTGATTCATTTACGTTCTATTTCACCAAATACCTTCATCCTTGAATTTGAAAAGCTGCTTTCTGCCTCATGTGCTTGAAACTAGCTTTACTTTTAAAGGCAGTGGGACTGGGTCATATCTTTATAGCTCTCTGACCATACTGTGTCACTCCAGCTGTGCATGGTAGCCATAAACCCATGGTGACCTGGCAGACAGAGGTGAAAGTGGGCTGGCACAGGGCCATGGTAGGGCTTGAATTCATCTAAAGAGGTGGGCTGTGCCCACAAAAGCTCATGATACCATTTACATTTCTGTTAGTCTCTAAGGTCCTGCAAGACTATTTGTTATTTTTTAAGTTTTTTCAGTTACACACTAACACGGCTACCCCTCTGAAACTTCTATGATAAGGTAACTGGCTCTGTGGACATGGGGAAGTTGGTGGATGTGATATACCTTGTTTGATATGGTCTCCCACAGTATTCTTGCCAGCAAGTTAAGGAAGTATGGATTGGGCAAAGGGACTGCAAAGTAGATAGAAAGCTGGCTAGACTGTTGGGCTCAACTGGTAGTGATTAACGGCTCGATGTCGGTTGGCGGTCGGTATCAAGCGGAGTGCCCCAAGGATCGGTTCTAGGGATGGTTTTGTTCAACATCTTTATGAATGACCTGCATAAGGGGATGGATTGCACCCTCAGCAAATTCACAGATGAAACTAAGTTGGGGGAGAGGTAGATACATTGGAGGGTACAGATAAAGTCCAGAGTGACCTAGACAAATTGGAGGATTGGGCCAAAAGAAATCTGATGAGGTTCAACAAGGACAAGTGTGAAGAATCCCAAGTGCTGTTATAGGCTGGGAACCAACTGGCTAAACAGCAGTTTGGCTAAAAAAAGACCTGGGGATTACAGTGGATATACAGTGTATATGAGTCAACAGGGTGCCCTTGTGGCCAACAAGGCTAATGGCTTATTAGGGTGCATTAGGAGGAGCATTGCTGGCAGATCTAGAGAAGATTATTCCCCTTTATTCTGCACTGGTGAGGCCATATCTGAAAGTATTGTGTCCAGTTCTGGGGCCCTCATTACAGAAAAGATGTGGATGCATTGGAGAAAGTCCAGTGGAAGGCAATAAAAATGATTAAGGGTCTGGAGCACATGACTTGCAAGGAGAGGCTGAGGGATTTGTTTCTGTTTTGTCTACAGAAGAGAAAAGTGAGGGGGGATTTGATAGCAGCCTTCAACTCCCTGAAGGGAGGTTCCCAAGAGGATGGAGAGGCTGCTCTCACTAGTGACAGAAGGCAGAATGAGGAGAATGGTCTCAAGTTGCAAAGGGAGGTCTAGGTTGGATATTAAGAAAAACTACTTTAGTAAGAGGGTGGTGAAGCACTGGAATGGCTTATCTAGGGAGGTGGTAGAATCTCCATCGCTAGAGGTTTATAAGTCCCAGCTTGACAAAGCCCTGGCTCGGATGATTTAGTTGGGATTGGTCCTACTCTGGGCAGGGGATTGGACTTGATGACCTCCTGAGGTCTTTTCCAGCCCTATGATTCTATAATTCTATGAAATGTAAGTACAATTTTTATATTTCAAATTATTCATTTTATAATTATATGGTAAAAAGAGGAACTAAGCAATTTCTCAGTACTAGTATGTTGTGACACTTTTTGTCTGATTTTGTAAGCAAATAGTTTTAAGTGAATTGAAACGTGGGGGTGTAAAAGACAAATGAGACACCCAAAAGTGGTGCAATAGTCTAGGAAGGTCGAGAGCCACTGGTCTAGAGCTACAATAATGACTTTCATAGCTAGTCTGTGGGGCATAGCCAAGGAAAAGGAAAGTGATGTCTATGACCCCACAACCCCTGACTTCTGGAATGACAACAGGTGAAAACTACAGCTGGGGCTACTCTACTTAGTAGTGAGGCGCAGACTAGGGAGAGCCCAAGATGCACTTTGACCAACCAGGACTTATTCAAAACCAATTTGTTTTGTCTACAGTAGAGTTTAAATCAAGTTAGTTAAAATGTATTAGCCAACAGATTTTAAAAATACACCTTGTATCTTAGGACTTATCTTCACGAGAGATTTTTAATTTTATAGCCATATTTTGTCTTTCTTTCAACATTCTGTAGGGTTCAGACCCACATACCTCCCTGCCCCAGCATGGTAGAAATAGAGTAGTTAGTGAGGCTTACCAAATTCACAG
This sequence comes from Pelochelys cantorii, assembly GCA_032595735.1. NCBI lineage: Eukaryota > Metazoa > Chordata > Testudines > Trionychidae > Pelochelys > Pelochelys cantorii. The sequence goes on from CM064336.1 coordinate 44,105,480, forward strand.
TCCGTTTGGGTCAATTTCATGGTCATAGGATTTTAAAAATCCTAAATTTCATGATTTCTTCTATTTAAATCTGAAATTGCACAGTGTTGTAACTGCAGGGATCCTGACCCAAAAAGGAGTTTGGGGGGGGGGGGGAGGTGATAGCAAGGTTATTATTGGGGGAGGGGTTGTGGCAGTGCTACCTTTACTACTGCTGGTGGCAGCGCTGTCTTCAGAGCTGGTTGGCTGAAGAACAGTTGTTACTGGCCTAGCTTTGAAGGCAGAGCTGCTGCCAACAGCTGTTCAGAAGTAAGGATGGCATGTATAGTACTGCCACCCTTAGTTCTGAGCTGCTGCCTGCAGATCTGGCCACCGAACTCTGAAAGCAGTATTGCAGAAGTAAGGTTGGCACAGTGTGATATTGCCACATATACTTCTGTGCTGCTGCTGGCAGGATCTGCCTTTCAGAGCTGGGTGCCTGACCAACAGCTTCTGCTCTCCAGCCACTTGGGATGTAAAACCATGTTTAATTGGTTAACCTGTTAAATGTAATGTTTAACCAGTTAACTGATGAAAGGGGGGTGGGTACCTGTACCTGCCCCCTTTTCCCCCTGCAGGCAGGGGCTGCTCTGGCTGGACTAACCATTTACACCCCTACTGGCCACCCAGTTTTGAGGATAGCACAGAAGTATAGGTGGCAATACATGACCTCCCCTGAAAAAAAATAACCTTGCAAGTCCCTTTTGGGTCAGGACCCCCAATCTGAGAAATACTGATTGCCCCATGAACTCTGTATAGTAGCGTGTAAAGCACACAAAAGCCCTGATTTTATGGGGAGAGACCAGATTTCATTGACTGTGAGATGCTTATCGTGGCTGTGAATGTGCTTGGCCCTAGGCCTGGCTTAGGTGAATAGAGCACAGACACACCTCCAGGAGTGGTTATGTACCCAAATACAGAACATCCATGATTCCCCACTCGCCAAAGCTGTGCCTCCTTGCTACGCTGCTAGGTTTGGCTGGGGAGTGTCCAGCTGCCTCCCTGCTGCTAGAGCTTTCCCCACTGCGGGGAAAGGCTCTGACAGGGAAAAGGCAACATGAAAAAGCCTTTGCGCTGCTCTGGCATGGGAGAGACAACAGAGAAAAACATCAGCAGTTCAGAGCTGGTGCCTATTTCTGACGTGTAGCCACACTCCACAGTGTGGGTGCCGAAGGCTTTTCACTGCAGCATGTAGCTACATATACCCTATAAGCCATTACCTATGCTTTGTGGTGCACACAGCGTTACTTGAAGTCACAAATATCTTTGTAAAGGCTAGTCTGCACTAGGGATGTAAAATCCCATTTAATTGCTTAACTGGTTAAACCTATTGTTTAAATCAAGGGCGGGGAACCTAAGGTCCAGAGGTTGGATGCAGCCCCCTGGCTTGTCTTGATCTGACCCCCGAGGCTGAGGGCTCTCCCCTTAGCATTGGGGAGCTTGTCCTTGTGTTCCATCTCCCCCATTACCTCCCCATGAGGCTGAAGCACACAAAATCTACTAGCCTGGGCTCCCCTAGATCTGGGGTGCTAGGGGAACGAGGGGAGTCTTTTTCCTTCTCAGTTTGGGATCTCAACAGTAAGGGGGTGGATTTTTTTTGTTTGTTTCTCACTTGTGTGTGCCCCCAACTGAATTTTCTGTGGGTCAGTGGCCCCTGACACCAAAAAAGGTTCCTCACCCCTGGTTTAAATGGTTAACTGTGAGCTGAAGCCGCCCACCCCCCCACCGCAGGGCTGGAGCAGCTCCTCTGTTGCAGGCAGGCCCCTACCTGCAGGGTGCCTGGGCCCACAATGGACACCAGAGCAGCCCCTGTTTGCAGGGTGCCCAGGCCTGCCATAGGCAGGCACTGCTCCAGCTGGGCTGGAGGAGCCCCTGTCTGTAGGGTGTCAGGGCCCACCGTGGACAGAGGCTGCTCTGGACGCCCAAGTAGCCCCTTTCTGTGGCGCGCCCCGTGGGGCTGGAACAGCACCCACATGTTAACCAGAACCAGTAAGCATCACCCATTAAGGGTGATGCTTACTGGTTAACCTTTCACATCCCTAGTCCGCATATTTCCCAAAAGCTTGTTCCAGGCTAATATCTGTAACAAATGTTTATGAAGTATCTAGACTGGATTTCAAAAGGTGTTGATATTTCAAGTTAATTAGCAATCACTTAACAAAAGTAAAAACAGAAAAATCTGCTAATGTGGATAGACCCCTAGCAGTCATCAGGAGTCAGGACCCAGGCTCAAGGGAGAAAAGAGGTAATGTAAAACCATACTGTGCTCCATGATATACTAAACACAACTTGGACAAAACTCAGCACTTGAACCAATTGATTTTAAACCACAACCCCCCCACATTTCTCTAGCTTTAAAGATCTGACAAAATTCTATAAACAAAGGAATTCTCAGTTAAAGCTAAAACTTTTTCCATTGTACCGTGGACAAGGACTTCTGTTATCAAAGGGTCTCAACTCAAATTGTATATTTATATGCTGAGTCTATAAGGGCATTTTTTTTGCAAACTCAAAATGTAATTTGGGTAATTGTACAGACAGTTGCTATAGGTGTACACTCATCACAGATCCTGGACAGAAAGATGATATTTGCACATTTAAAACCTGTAGGCACACAAGTGTTGGATGAAAATCAATGGCTCAACATGGAAATCCTTGTTTGCACACATGAGAAGTCTAACTGAGTCCAAAGGGAGTAATATAGCCCTATGCATTAGAGAGCTTACAGTAGGATATGTAAAATCATCCAGTAGCTCAATTACGTGTATCTAATTATTGCAATATCAAAATAGATTCATTTATTTAAAAGTAAACATGGTTTCACATTGTCAGGTTAGGCATAAACTGCAGGGCAATGTTGTTTGAGGAGGTTAGACTGGAAATATGTAGTTCCTTCTAGCTCTGAGGGAAGGGCAGGACTTCAGCTAAAAATCCTTGTTTCTGCAGGGTGAAATCAAATCCTTTTGGAAAACTCCATCAACCATTATTCACTGCAGTGACACTAAAAGGCACTTCTAGAATATCATTATCCCTGTGTGGTTTGCAACATTGACATAAACAATTTCCTTACAAAAGTACTGCCCATAATATTTACAATAGCTTGTCACTTTCTGCTGAGACCCAGAGTATTTTATGATACATTATTAAATGTTACTTCATGAGCTTTTGTCCTCCTTAAATCAACACTTATGTGTCAGAATATTTTGTGGTTAGAATACAGTAGTCGACTAAACTGGTTAAAGCGATAGCATTTGCCACAATTATGTTGTTGATTATTTTATGAACAAACATAATTAGTTGTTCATGACTTAGATTTGTACAGCTTAATTACAAATTATTTATAAAGCAAAAATAATTACCTTGATTTCCTTTGTGCTGAATTACAAAAGAAAGCCTATATTTTTCATGAACACGTATTTCAGGGAACAAACAAATCATCACACAAAAGTTGGCACATTTTTTTTTACTCCCTGGTGCTTTGGGGCATGATTATCTAGTGATGATATAAACCACCAATACTTTGCTGTAATACTCCACTCTGTCTAGTTGTAAACTTTAAATAACATTTTCTGTTCTGTGCAACTAACACCAAAACACAGTTCCCAATACAAAGCAAGAGCTTATTCAGGATGGGGCATATACTCAAAGCATGCTGTGAAGCATTCCTGATACCGAACAGACAGCTTCTGCCATTTGCTTTCAGTGACTGGGACTGGAAAATACTTTCCAACTCAAGCCCTTCCAGCCAGTGATCAAATGCACATAATTTTGTGGCTCCTTAGGAGAAGACAGGTCGGGGTATGTGTGAAAAGGTCAGAGACACTGCCCTGGCTTCTGGACTGTTAGGCTTTGTCAGTTTAGGCTGTCTTCAGCGAGCACTTGAGCTCTGGGATTTTATATAAGGACAAGGCAGCGTTTGTCCCGAAGTCCTGTCACCGAAGTGCTATCCGGTTTACATTTCGCCTCGCCTCTCCCAGCCAGTGTTCCCTGACTCCCCCGGCTCTGGGACAGAAGCAGTCTGTGCAGATAGGATGCGAACCTTGCTAGGACTTCCAGTAACCTTCCCAGAAAGAACGAAAGGTTGGGGGTAAGGGAGAGATTAAAATACTCACCGAACAAAAGGAGGAAGTTCTTTTGGTTTAGATAATCTCAGTTCTTGAGCTCACACGAGGACGGGAAACTTTCCAGCCTCCCAGGGCTCTAAGGAGCACAGGAGTCCTGCAACTTGCCAGAAGTGCACGCAGATACAGATAGGCAGGCACCGGAGCGCAGAGTGCAGCAGGAGAGGAGAAGGGGCGCGCTGAGATGGGATTGGGTGCAACGGGTTTGGGACTGGGCACACAGGGGCTGCGGCAGGACTGGGGTGCATCGAGGATTGGACTGGGGGACCGGGGAGCCAGGGGTCGGGGCAGGACCTGGTGGACCGGAGCGCACAGAATGTGGGACTGGAGGACCGGGCACGCTGGGAATGGCGGACCGGGATGCACAGGGGATGGGACAGGTCCGCGGGGACCAGGACGCACAAGGGCTGGGACTGGAGGACCGGGGTGTACAGGCGCTAGGACAGGATCTGGAGGACCAGAGTGCACAGGGGATGGGGCCGGAGTGCACAAGGGATGGGGATGAAGGGCCGGGGTGCACAGGGGATGGAGTCGGAGGGCCGGAGTGCACAAGGGATGGGGATGAAGGGCCGGGGTGCACAGGGGATGGAGTCGGAGGGCCGGAGTGTGCAGGGGATGGGGATGAAGGGCCGGGGTGCACAGGGGATGGAGTCGGAGGGCCGGAGTGCGCAGGGGATGGGGATGGAGGACCGGGGTGCACAGGGGATGGGGATGGAGGACCGGGGTGCACAGGGGATGGAGTCGGAGGGCCGGAGTGTGCAGGGGATGGGGATGGAGAACCGGGGTGCACTCTTTTCTGTTCTTGCTTTTCTGATTCTTGGGCAGGGTCCAGACAGGCAGCTAGGGAGCTTGGCTGGCCGGGGACAGGCGGCAGCTCTTCTGTGTGCTCCTGGACGCGGTTCCTGCGCTCAGTCTCCAGCGAGATCGCTTCCCCGCGATCAGGAGCCGAGCACGGTTGCAGTCTCAGCTCTCCGGAGAATGAAGTTTCCCCGCGCAGTAGCGGGAAGTGCCAGCGGGCTCCCGAGCGGTGCCGGTCTGTCCCGGGTTCCCGAGCGGTGCCGGTTTGTCCCGGGTTCCCGAGCGGTGCCGGTTCTTGCCCCGCAGCAGCAAGGGCTTGACACTGTCTGGCTTTACCCCAGTCCTCGCCCCCGAGAGCGCAGCAGGGACACCACTTGCGTCTCCTCGGTCGCTGGCCTGGGCTGCCGTCCAGACCCGCCAACGCTCAGGGGCTTTGCCGGCGGGAACTCGCCTCCCCCGCCCCTCTCCAAACGAGGACGAGGGCGCGTCTTCGCCTCCCCGCAGCTCCGGGCGCTCTGCCTCTCTCGCCCGCTTCCAACGGGCTGGCACGGGCCGCGGACGCGCGGCAGAGGGTGGGGAAGGGAGCTGCCACGCCCCCTCTTTCTTCCGCTCCCCCGCCGTCCCTGCCTCCAATTTCCACCTGCTGCTCAGGCAGCTCCCGGGCTGGGAAGGCGGAGCCCCAGGGAGCCTCCTCGGCAGCCCGGCACAGACCCGAAGCTGGAACTTCAGCCAGAGGCGCCCCCTGCAGGCTTAGCGCCCGCTGCTTGCTGGTCTCTTCACCTCCGCCCTGCTCAGCCCCTCACCCACCCAGCCTCCCTCCTGCACCTTGGCCCCTGGGTGCCCCCCTTTGCCCTCTCCCGGCTCAGGTAGCTCCGGTCAGTGAGTTCCCGGCCCTGCCTTGCCTCTGCTCAGCCACCCATTTGCTCTGTGCGGGGGTTTCCTCCTCTCCCCCGGGCTCTCCAGCCAGCTGCTGCTCACTCATCGCAGTCCTCCCCCTGCCTTCTCCCTGCTCAGCCCCGCCCCCCTCCTCGCCACAGTGCGCAGTGGCGGTGAGTTTGATTTCCCCCAGCCTGAGCTGTTGCTGAATTTGCTGCTGGGTCTTTTCCTCCTCCCCACTGGCTCTCCCGTGGTCCCCCTCTCCCCTTGGAGTAAGATGTGTGTGCGTGGGAGTGGGAGAGGGGAGGGGAGCCCAACCAGCCCTGCAGAGATAGCTGCCAGGTCCCCTCCCTGCTCAGTGTTCAGCCCCCTTGCTGGTTTCTGGTGGGTGTCCCCCCTCACCGCCACCCACCTGCTCCCTGGTTCCTCCTCCTCTCCTGTTCCTGCTGGTATTTGCCCTCTGCCCTCCTCCCACTCACTTATTGCAGCTCCCTCCCCATTCACTCACTCCTCTCACCAGGTGGGTTTCCTCCTTGGCCCCCATTTCTCCCTGCACCACCCCCTCTTTCTTCCTCTCCTCTGTGTGCTCCCCCCTATCCCTCTGCTCTCTGCTGTCCAGTTCCACCCCCTCGCTTGCCCTACCTGAGTTTCTCCAGCACCAGCTTTGACAGGCCTAGGAGCATGAGAGGAGTCCCTCAGCAGAACTGGCCAGTCAGGCTAGTCTACACTGCCCTGCTATTTCAGGGTACTGGAGTATCCCTGAATAGCTATCCCATGTCTTCACAGCAAGCCCATTATTTTGGGCTTGCTATTCCAATGTCCCTGTAAACCTTATTCCACAAGGAGTAAGGGATGTTTCAGAATAGCATGTTATTTCAAAATTTGGTGCTGCCAAAATCTGACAGTGCCAAATTATGAAATAAGCTATTTTAAAATAAGATCGGAATAAAATATATAATGTGCGTAGCTCAAACTGTGTATCTTATTTTGACCTATGGTGCAGTGTAGACATAGCCCCAGTGACAGATACACATTTCACTCTGGACCCTGGGTCCCCACCCACAGGGCTGGCTCTACGGAGTGCGGGGCCCGATTCCGGGGGCGGGGCCGCACATCCGCAGGGCCCCGGGTGGCACGGCGCATGCGTCACGCGCTGGGAGCACTGCGCATGCGCAGTGCGCCCGGGGGCCCACGCATGCGCAGTGCGCCCGGGGGCCCACGCATGCGCAGTGCCCCGGGAGTACAATGCATGCGTGGCCCCCGGGGCACACGGCGCATGCACCATGCGCCCGGGATGTCACAACACATGCACCGTGTGCCCGGGGGCCCCGCACAAGCGCCATGCTCCCAGCGCACTGCGCATGCGCCATGCTCCTGGCGCACGGCGCATGCATCGTTTCCCTGGGCGCGGGGCCCCCTCAGGCGTGGGGTCCCACGCCGGGGAATCGGTTGAATCGGCCTAAGGCCGGCCCTGCCCACCCCTTAACTAGTTGTTCAACACCAGAACATGGATATTCAAAAATATTTTGGTTTAGACTCTAAAAAGCCCATTTCTGGAAAAAGAAATGCTTATAGAAACCATACATGCATTGAGAATAAATGTCAAGAATTGCACTGATATTCAGGGTGGGGGAACAGGGAAAAGAGGAGGGAGACAGTGGAGAGGGGGTGGGGCATGAGGGAGCAGTGGGCAGGGTCCTGGGCAGAGTAGGGGTGGAGTATGGTCATGGCCAAAGGCAGCAGCAGTAGGCTGGGGAGCTAATGCCTCCCCCAGCAGAAGCTTCATCCACCACCCTGGGTGGTAAGATGTGCTCATCTGGGTGTAGTTTGCATGGGGGCTGCACTCCGCGGTGTGAAGTGTGGATGCTCAGCACCAGGGGCGGCAGGTTTGCAGAAATTTGGTGGTACCCAGAATACCCAAAGTCCACACCACTCCACCCCTCCAGCTCCCCCCACCTGCCTATAGTTCTGGGAGGGAGTTTGGGTGCTGGGGGCAGGCTTTGGTCTGAGGCAGGAGATAAAGGTAGGTTCAGGCTCTCGGAGGCCTGGCTACAGCTACACTGCCCCCTCTTGTGCAAGAGAATATGCAAATGAGGCAAAGCGGTGAATATTGCTGTGCCTCATTTGCACCTCATTTGCATACTTAATGAGCTGCCATTTTTGCAAGGGTCTACATGGCTCCTTTTTGCACAAAAACCTCCTCTTGCGCAAGAGCTGTCTGGTCCTAGAACAGATCCTTGGGGCACGCCGCTGGAAGCCGACCACCAACCTGACATCGAGCCGTTGATCACTACCCGTTGGGCCTGACAGTCTAGCCAGCTTTCTATCCATCTTACAGTCCATGTATCCAATCCACACTCCCTTAACTTGCTGGCAAGAATATTGTGGGAGACCATATCAAAAGTTGCTAAAGTCAAGATATATTACATCCACTGACTTTCCCATATCCACAGAGCCAGTTACCTCATCATAGAAGCTAATCAGATTGGTCAGGCATGACTTTCCCTTTGTGAATCCATGTTGATTATTCCTGATCATTTTCCCCTCTTCCAAGTGCTTCAAAATGGATTCCTTGAGGATCCCCTCCAGGATTTTTCCAGGGACTGAGGTAAGGCTGACCGGTCTGTAGTTCCCTGGATTGTCCTTCTTCCCTTTTTTAAAGATGGGCACTACATTTGCCTTTTTCCAGTCATCTGGGATCTCTCTTGATCTCCACAAGTTTTCAAAGATAATGGGCAAAGGCTGTGCAATGACATTTGCCAACTCCCTCAGTATCCTTGGATGCATTAAATCCAGACCCATGGATTTGTGTATGTTTAGCTTTTCTAAATAGTTCCTAACTTGTTCTTTCCCCACCAACGGCTCTTCACCTCCTTCCCATATTGTGTTGCCTAGTGCATTAGTCTGGGAGCTGAGCTTATCTTTGAAGACAGAGGCAAAGTAAGCATTGAGTACTTCAGCTTTTTCCACATCATCTGTCACTAGATTACCCCCCTCATCCAATAAGGGGCCCACACCCTCTCTGATGCCCCTCCTATTGCTAACATGCTTGTAGAAACCTTTCTTGTTATCCTTCACATCCCTTGCTAGCTGCAATTCCAATTGCGCTTTTGTCTTCCCAATAACTCCCCTGCATTCTTGAGCAATATATTTATACTCCTCCCTAGTCATCCGTCCAAGTTTCTACTTCTTGTAAACTTCCTTTTTGTGTTTAAGCTTACCAAGGATGTCCTCGGTTAGCTAATCTGGTCACCTATCATATTTGCTTTTCTTGCTGCTCATCACAAGATGGTTTCTTGAGTTCCTGCAGCCCGGCAAGGGGGCCGGGTGTGGGGAGGGATCTCCATGTGCTGCACCATCTACTGGCAGCAGTACACAGAAACACATATACCCCCACTCACACCCCTGATGCAGGGAGATGATGACAGCCATGCAGAGCGAGTATCAGGAAGTCACTCTTACCCTGCTGCAATGCCTGTGGTGGCAACGGGGGCCTCTGGGGTGTTTTAAATCACCCAGGACAGCAGGCGGGTGGGCAGGGGGATACATGGGGGAGCACAGAGATGGCAGGCGAGGCCCCCAAATCTTTGTGGAGCCTAGCACTGGGCCATCCACCCCCTCTTTCTTCCTCCTCTCCTGGTGCTGGGACACCACAGGCCCATATAACTCACTGCCTATGCTCAGAATCTCTGAGAATCAGTCCAGAATGAGAGCTGGTCAGAAAATGTTAGTGTATTGGGGAGGGAAGGAAATTTTGGTTTAAAAAAAGTGTTTTAAAAACTCATGCAAAAACTGTTATTTTTGCACACAAAACAATTTTTTCCCAAATTCTGAAAATGTTTTAGGTAAATATCTCCCTTTCAGTTAAAAAAAACCCACAAAACCCTGAACATTTTATTTAAGAAAAAAAAAAGATTTGCATTTCTGATTTTTTATTGATCAAACCTCAGAAAATTTCAATCAAAATTTAAAAACTCACTGTGGTCAAAATGCCAAGTTTTTCTAGACCACTAAAAGCAAGCCTGAAAATATTACCATAAAGTACTGCACTATATTTCATGTTGAAGAGCAAACATACAACAAATCAGAGCTCTGAGTAAAAGCCAAGCAGTTTGTGCCTGGATCTGCATGAACAATACAAAAGTGTGTGTCTGCTTGAGAGAGGGCGCGAGAACTAGTGTGTAACTGTATTTGTTTACTTGATAAATAAGACTTTGCACTTCATAGAGCTTTTCTCTCAGGCTATGTCTACACCACCAGGTTATTTAAAATCAGTTAGTTTGAAAGAATAACTCCGGAAATAACTATTTCAAAATGATCTTATTCTTTTTCACAAACAGAAGTTATTATTTTGAAATAACAGGCTTAGTAGTGTGGACGCTCGCCTTGTCATTTTAAAATAACAGTGTAGACATGCCCTCAAGGATCTTAAAGAGCACTGAAACAGTTACGATTCCCATTTTACAGACTGGTAAACTGCAATGCAGAAAGATTCAGTGACTTGTCTAAGGAAGTCTGTAGAAGAGCCAGACATAAAACCCAGCCCTCCTGGCTCCAGATGCTGTGCTGTAGCAACAAGATTATGATTCTACTTGCTATGAATAAACATGTGTGTGTACAAGTGGTTCAGGATGTGAGAGTATAGGTGTGTTTGTTCTGAGAAAGTTTGCTCAAAAATATTTGAGATCCCCCTGGTCTTACCTTATCATAACATATATCATATTTTCACTGCGTAATTTATACAAATTGCAGTATTCCATAATTTGCACTTATGCAGTGCATCTGTTTTATCTTAAACATATAAACAGCTGTTATATTTAAAAAATGTTTTATATTGTAAAGGAGAGTAATTAATATTTCTGTTTTCTTTCCCCTGGTCTGTTTAAAATCACACTACTTTTTTATCCACTTTCCAGTTCTTTCCTGTTTAAATTGCACTACAAAAAGAATACACTTAAGCCCTGTTGGTAGAGTTTGAAACAACTTCTTCTGGGTATTTTTTTTTACTTAAATTACACAAAGAAGTGATGGAACAAGGCTTTCTCATTCAGTCTAGCTTATACAAACCCAGGATTCATCAACATGAATGTGGCATAGGATATAATGAAGCAGTTTCCCACAGGCCTAGTCCAGAGCCAGTATCAGCCAAATGCAAGGGAAATTATCCTTATTTGGTGTAGGAATAGCTAATATATGCTCCTTTTTTATCACTGGCAAGTATGCACTGGCATTAACACTGCAGGGTGTGATGGAACTTCACAGTATCAATATTAGAAAGACCATATTCTGACAGGTGTGCAGTACATGGCTATAAACCTGTTTTCTGTACACTTTTAAAGGATGCCTATTTGCTGCTGAAGACCAATCAAAATGTTCAATTACAGTTAAGTAACTGTACATTTCCTTAAGAAAGTGTCTTTTTTCCTTTCCTTTGCTTTGTTTTTAATCATTCTGGCCATTTTGGACATTAGTGTTCAAGTACCTGATCACTAAATCTTATGCAGAAGTTACTGTTCAATCATCTGTTTTGGAAGTTCTTTTTGTGGAATAGATAATACAGCCATCAGCCATCCATAAGAGCTACATGGAAAACTGGTCTTTGTGGCAAAGACTGCTGCACAGATCATTAGAGTTCAATCTGTCCTGCCTGGTATTTGTACTCACCCACTACTCAGTTAACAGTGTGTTAAGCTTCATACCTGTAGCAATTTCATCTTCAGTCCACTCTGCTGTGGCTTTTAACCTCCTAATTCATTCATACAAATGTTCAATGTTTGGAAGGCATCATATTTGGTGATCATTTGATGGGAGAAAATTAACAATTAGCACAGTTGATAATTTCCACTAATATATCCACTAGCAACATTTCTCTGAGGGTAGCCTTGTTCACTGATACACCAATTGGTATTTCTTGCCAAGCTCTCATGCCACACAAACACATTCTCCTGAAAACAGAGTCCCAGGGAAAGCAAACTGTCAGAAGCATTCCTAAGGAGCAGTCAGCAGTCAGTTGTAATTGGACCCAGACTTTGGATTCCACTTGCATCCATATCAGCACTGAAGTTCAGAAATTAAAATTGAAACTCAGGACATATTCAGTTTTTGGAAGGTTGATACAGCCTATCACACAGTCCATTCTGCCACCCGAGGCATACTCCCTCTCTGAGTGCCTCCTGGCACTTCACAGGATCAGTCTTTCCCTGGGCAGACTCTGTGCCATAATTCTATAACAGTAACCATGACAGTGGATAGTCCCTATCTGTATCATGTGATCTCATTAACTTTTGTAACCTTGTCTTATGATATGGGACTGAAGCCAAGAAACCCCTATTGCATGACAGGGTTCAGTGTTTTACAATGTTGTTATAGCCACATTGACACCAGGCTATGAGAGAGACAAGGCAGGTGAGGCAGAGTCTTTAGCTGTATGCACTTCTGCTGGTGGAAGGTACAGATTGAAAATCTACAAACAGACCCTCAACTGCCCATGTCTTTTAAAGTGACCTCCTACAACAGGGGTGGCCAACCCATTACAGACGAAGAGACAAAATAGAGGTGGATACAGTGCAAGGAGCCAAGGGAAAGAAGTTGTTGAGCAAAAAAAAAGAAAGCTGTCCCCTTTAAGCTGCCCCCAAGCAGGTTTCTGTTGGCTGCAGCATCAAATCTCGCTGCACCAAGCAGGAAGTTGTTGAGAAAAAAAAAAGCCCCCTTCAAGAGCTGCGTGTGGCCCAAGCAGGCTTCTGTCGGCCGCAGCGTCAGATCTTGCTGCGCCAAGCGGCACCCTGCCCAGACAAGGAAAAAAGGTCAGAGCAGGGGACGGTGAGAAGAGAAGATCTGTGGGTGCAGAAGCCGCAATTTTTCCTTTGAAGAGCATGTGCGGCTCGCGAGCCATGGGTTGGCCACACCTGTCCTACAACATTCTTAATATTCCATCCCAATTTGTATTTTGCTTAAACGCTCTGATTGCCTTCCCCAGACCTGTGCAGCTTGAAAGCTTGTACCTTCCACCAGCATAATATGGTCCAAAACTATATTATCTCACCAACCTTGTATCTCTCAGAGTTCATATCTCTCACTGCCAGGATTACTGTTACACACCCATACACGATGCAGAGTTCCAGCCACAGGTCCCATCCTGGCAGATCAGCTAAGTGTAGATTGTCACATGGCCCAGCTGCTGCCACAGCAGTGGGAGCATCTGGCCCCACCACATGGCCCTGGCCGTTGCTGAAGCAGCCGCCCCCACCTCGTGGTCCCAGCCACTGCCAGAGTAGCTGAGCAGCAGCGTGGCATCTGCCAGAGCTGGAACTGGGCCGCAGTGAGGCTGCTGCAGTAAGGACAGCCTCACCGTGGCCCCAGCTCCAGCTGAGGCACCTGGGGCAGCTGCCCACCATGCAGTCCTATTCTGGGAGCAGCTGGGGCCGGATCTGCATGGGCTGCTGGGGCCAGGTCTGCAGTACTAAAAATAGCACTGTGGCCTGGTTGGTGGGGCCACATGGCAGGTGACTCCCCTGTGTGCTGTGACTGGAGCTGGGCCCATGGTGCAGCTGCTCCTGGGCCAGGGCCACAGCCCCAGGAGCAGCCATTCCATGGCCCCAGCTCCGGCCACCACCACGTGGCCCACCCTGACTGCAGCAAAGGTCTGAAGCTCAGGCCAGGGCTGTGTGGTGGCTGTCCAGCTGGTCTTGGGGAGGGGCAGCCACCCGCCCAGGAGCAGCTAAGCAGCCACTGCATTGCTCTTCTGGGGAGGTGGGCGGGATTTGAATTGTTGGTGTGCTCCCGTGCAGGTGTGCACCTCAGAGAGAACTATGGACACCTGGTAAAATTATTCATATTCCAGCAAGTTCAATGGCAATCAATTTGAACTATTCAGGAAAATCATTCAAATTAACATCAAATTGATCAAGCCCCTCTTAAAAGTTGTTGGATTCTTTTTATTTACCTTTTATCTTGAAGGTTTTAGGGTTCACACAGGGAGAGGTGACACACAAACACTCCCATACACCTCTCTCAATGGGGTGGGGTGACCAACAAACCCAACCTTCCTTGTCCAAGGCTCTCCAGCATCCATGTCTGGCTGGTTCCCTACGATGAACCCACTTCTCCTGGTACCTGGCATCACATCCACACATGGGAGGGTATGCAGGCCACATGCCCCTCTTCCCAAATTTCTGCCAGGTTTCATTCCAGCATGTGGCCAGCAGCAGCTTCTCAGCACCGTGTGGGAGGGAAGGGACAACAGCTGCTTCCAGCCATGGGGAGTGGGGTGAAAGGATGATTTGGCTCATATCTTTGCAGAGCTCATCTCTTCCCCCACCCCTGCTCCTCTGTGGTGGGAAGCAGCTTGTTCCTTCCTGCCCATGGAAAGGCAGCTAACACCTCCAGGCTGCTGCTGGCCACTGACATAACCCAGCCACCTTCTGTCCCCTGGCTGCAGTGTGGGTAGGAAGGGATTAATCCCGAGGGATGTGTTGTGCACCAGGGCTCAGGGAACCTGACTGCAGGGGCTTCTGTGACCCCAACCAGAGAAATGGCTCAGCAAGGAAGGATGCCTAGGGCACAGAGCAGCCCTGTGCATCCTGGAGCAGGATGGGGTGGGTGCAGAAAGTGCCAAGACCCTCCCTACCCAAGGGGCTGCTGTAGAGCCTGCAGTGTTGGGGCACAAACAGGCTGGAAACAGCTTCCCTTCACCTTCCCGCTCTAGAGCTTAGCTGAAGGGTGGCAAGAATTCTCCATGCCAGGGCCATGCAGGGCTGGCTCATGCAGGACTCAGCTGGTGAAGAAAGGAAGAAAGGAGCCTGTTGGTGAGCTGAGCACTCCAAGCAGGGACTGATTCTCCGTACAGTGTGGGAGCGGGACGTGTCCCAGTGGTGAGCATGTGGAGGAGCTAAGGGGCTGGGAGAGGTGAAGGGGCAAAGCAGGGAGAGGACAGTGAGAGGAGGAGCATGTAAATAGCCAGTGGGTAGGCAGAGGAGGTGACACGTAACCAGCCACCACCTAGCACCTGCCCCACACTCACCAATCACCACAACTTGCAGCAAGTGCTGGCTGGAAAGGGGGTGGAGGGGGGGGTGAGGCCCTGCTGGCTGAGAGCCAGCACACAGTGGGGGCTGCACTCATGGATCAGCAGGGGGAGTGGCCAGCCCTACACACCGCAGCTTTGTCTCACCATCCCACCCGCATTGTCAGTCACTGCCCCCCACTCCACTGCTGGTGAGCAGGCAGCTGATGGGCAGGGATCTGGCCAGCAGCAGGTGATGATGGGGAGGAGACAGAAAATACAGGACACTTTGCTTATTTTAAAGAAAAAGTCAGACAGCTGTGGGAGAGCTTAAATATGGGATTGTCCCTTTAAAAATGGGACTTTGGATCACCTTTTGTATTTCTGTTGAACCAGAAATACAAAAGATCTAAATATTTACTTTAAAAGGTTTGATTCTAATTTGATTCTAATTTGATTCTAATTCTCAAGTGGAAAATGTTTCAGGTGGTTTATCACTTTCCTGAACTAGTTCTCCCATCGTTTACATAATCTAATTATTTATGCAGGCATGTGGGGACAGTGTGGTTCTGGAACTGCCAGTGGAATTTGGCCCTAAAGCTGGCAGACCTGGGAAGGCCAGTCCATTACGTATGGGGGGGTGGGTCACTTAGAACTGCAAAAGGGCCTGCAATACCACTCTTTCTCCCTGATAACAGCATAGCAGCACAAAAAGGGTGTGTCTGGTACTTCCCTGTGGTATTGCAGACACTAACTGCAGGGTTTACTCTCTGGGATGTTGTCACTTGACACAGGAGTCTTCTGGCATTGATTGAAGCAACATTCAATTCTGCTTTATATTACCTGTATAGATGTGCACGTGACTAGAACTCCTCATGTTCCAGGATGAAGCCTATGCAGTATACAATTGTAGCATGACTTAGTGTGATATCCATTGTAAAAGCACATGAGCTCTGGAAATGCAAAAAACATTTCCTTGGAAATATCAGAGTTCAGCTTCAAGAACTTGAAAGGAAGTGGAAGCTGCCCGCATAGAGATTTCGTTATAAGAATTAAATTATCATATGTTATTCATGTTCAGCATACACATATATACTATTTATTTCTCTCTAATTTATTATGCTATAGGGTACAGAAGGTTGTTATGTTATAAATTTAATTGATATATCTTCCTGCATTTATTACAGTGATGCCTTCAAATGTATTTACCTATATAAATGTAAATGCAATTAGTATTCAGGTGCGTAATACTAGGCACAGGATTGGGTTCAATGTAACTAAAGTAGTATCTCAAAGGCTGTTTGTCTAAGGGGTTTCAATCCAGAGCCAGATACAGTAACCCAATCTGGAACAAAATCAAGTATTGAAATTGGGTCATCAAAATCTTCATTTGGGTTCAGTCAAACTTAAAATAAAAGTAATAAACGATGTACAGTTCAACACTTGAACTGTAAAACAGTGTTATGAGAAATGCTTTAGTAATGTACTGAATGTGTTATTTATACACTGAAGGACACAAATGAAAGCAGCAAGAGTTTATGAAACTGTAAGTGAGCTTCCTGCCTCATTGCCTGACAAGTAGACATTCAAATTTTCTGCCCCAAATGCTGAGATTCATCTAGCAGTCAAACAATTGACCTTGTACCAAAGGAAAGTTTAAAGTATTCCACAGTCTGGTAAGAAGTAAGTGAAAGAAAAGGCAAGAAAAATCTAGCAATGCAGTTATAAGACTGCAATCATTTTTGTGTAATTAAACTTCAAGTTAGTTGGCCTACTTCTGATATCATTAGTGTAAATGCATGGAATTACTCCACTTTAAAACCAAGGTAGGTGAGATCAGAACTAAGCTTTTCATTTTGCTGTAATACATTTTGGGAGAGAATACAAAGGTTTTGCAACAAAAACAGTATAGGGAACCTTTAATAGTTTTGAGTGAATTTTGTTACTGTGCTGAGGTCATAGAATCATACAATCATAGAGCTGGAAGAGCCCTCAGAAGTCATCAAGTCCAGCCCCCTACCCAAGGCAGGACCAATCCCAACTAAATCAACCCAGCCAGCGCTTTGTCAAGCTGAGACTTAAAAACTTCTAGGGATGGAGATTCCACCACTTCCCTAGGTAACCCATTCCAGTACTTCACCACCCTCCTAGTGAAATAGTTTTTCCTAATATCCAACCTAGACCTCCCCCACTGTAACTTGAGACCATTGCTCCTTGTTCTGCCATCCGTCACTACTGAGAACAGCCTTTCTCCATCCTCTTTGGAACCTCCCTTCAGGAAGCTGAAGGCTGCTATCAAATTCCCCCGACTCTTCTCTTCTGCAGACTAAACAAACCCAAATCCCTCAGGGTATGTCTACACTAGCTCGTTAGTTAGAGCTAGGTAGGCAAATGAGGGCAACTGGAGTTGCAAATGAAGCCCGGGATTTAAATATCCCGGGCTTCATTTGCATGTTCCCGGGCGCTGCCATTTTTAAATCCCCCTTAGTCCGAACTCCGTGCCCGCAGCTACATGCGGCACGGACTAGGTAGTTCCAATTAAAGATCCTAATTCGAACTACCGTTACTCCTCGAACTAACGAGCTAGTGTAGACATACCCTCAGTCTCTTCTCATGGGTCATGCGCTCCAGCCTCCTAATCATTTTGGTTGCCCTCCGCTGGACCCTCTCCAATGCGTCCACATGCTTTCTATTGTGGGGGGACCCAAAACTGGACACACTACTCCAGATGTGGCCTCACCAGAGCCGAATAAAGGGGAATAATCACTTCTCTAGATCTGCTGGCAATGCTCCTCCTAATACAACCTAATACAGTAGAATCCCGATTATCCGACCTAAAAGGGACCGACAGGTGGTCGGATTACCGAAAATGTCAGATGACAGGGACTCTACTGTAGCCAGCGCCGCTTGGTCCCCATCCCTGCCTGGCCCTGGCCCCTTCCCTCTCTGCAGCTCCCGGGCACGTGCCAGGAGAACAGCCCCGCTCGCTGCCCCGTCGCTCTCCTGGAGCTGCTGATGCCGCTCCTGCCAGCGCCGCTTTGTCCCTGGGTGCTGCAGGGAGGGGACAAAGCAGCACCGGCAGGAGCGGCATCAGCGGCTCCAGGAGAGCGACAGGGCAGCGAGTGGAGCCATTCTTCCGGCCCGCGCCCTAGAGCTGCTGATGCCTGCAGCTCCCGGGGACGAAGCGGCGCCGGCAGGAGCGGCATCAGCGGTTCCAGGACGCGGGCGGGAGAATGGACCCGCTCGCTGCCCAGTGGGTCTCCTGGAGCCGCTGATGCCGCTCCCGCCAGCGCTGCTTCCTCCCCAGGTGCTGCAGGCATCAGCGGCTCCAAGGCGCGGGCCAGGAGAACGACCCCACTCACTGCCCCGTCGCTCTGCTGGAGCCGCTGATGCCTGCAGCTCCCTGGGACAAAGCGACGCCAGCAGGAGTGGCATCAGCGGCTCCAGGAGAGCCACGGGGCAGCGAGCGGGGCCATTCTCCCAGCCCGTGCTTTCTCCGACCCTGCAGCTCCCGGGGAGGAAGCGGCGCTGGCAGGAGCAGCATCAGCAGCTCCAGGAGAGTGACAGTGCAGCGAGCGGGCATTCTCCCGGCCCGCGCCCTGGAGCCACTGATGCCACTCCTGCTGGCACCGCTTTGTCCCTGGGAGCTGCAGGGTCGGATAAAGCGGAATGTCAGATTACCGAAGGTCGGATAATCTGGACTCTACTGTATGCCATTAGCCTTCTTGGCTACAAGGGCACATTGTTGACTCGTATCCAGCTTCTCATCCACTGTAATCCCCAGGTCCTTTTCTGTTTAACTGCTACTTAGCCATTCAGTCCCCAGCCTGGAACAACGCTTGGGATTCTTCCGTCCCAAGTGCAGGACTCTACACTTGTCCTTGCTGAACCTCATCAGATTTCTTTTGGCCCAATCCTCAAATTTATCTAGGTCACTCGGGAACCTATTCCTGCTCTCCAGCATATCCACCTCTCCCCCTAGCTTAGTGACATCTGCGAACTTGCTGAGGGTGCAATCCATCCCCTCATCCAGGTCATTAATAAAGATATTGAACAAAACCGGTCCTAGAACCGATCCTTGGGTTACTCCGCTAGAAACCGACCGCCAACCTGACATTGAGCCGTTGATCACTACCCATTGGGCTCAACAGTCTGGCCAGCTTTCTATCCATCTTACAGTCCATGTATTCAATCCATACTCCCTTAACTTGCTGGCAAGAATATTGTGGGAGACAGTATAAAAAGCTTTGCTAAAGTCAAGATATATCACATCCACCAACTTTCCCATATCCACAGAGCCACTTACCTCATCTTAGAAGCTAATCAGATTGGTCAGGCATGACTTTCCCTTTGTGAATCCATGTTGACTATTCCTGATCACTTTTCCCTCTTCCAAGTGCTTCAAAATTGATTCCTTGAGGATTCCTCCAGGATTTTTCCGGGGACTGAGGTAAGGCTGACTGGTCTATAGTTCTCTGGATGGTCCTTCTTCCCTTTTTTAAAGATGGGCACTACATTTGCCCTTTTCCAATCATCCGGGACCTCTCCCGAACTCCACAAGTTTTCAAAGATAATGGCCAAAGACTGTGCAATGACATTTGCCAACTCCCTCAGTATCCTCGGATGCATTAAATCCGGACCCATGGATTTATGTATGTTTAGCTTTTCTAAATAGTTCCTAACCTGTTCTTTCCCCACAAAGGGCTGGCCACCTCCTTCCCATACTGTGTTGCCTAGTGCATTAGTCTGGGAGCTGAGCTTATCTTTGAAGACAGAGGCAAAGAAAGCATTGAGTACTTCAGCTTTTCCCACATCATCTGTCACTAGGTTACCTCCCTCATCCAGTAAAGGCCCCACACCCTCTCTGATCATCCTCTTATTGCTAACATGCCTGTAGAAACCTTTCTTGTTGCCCTTCACATCCCTTGCTAGCTGCAATTCCAATTGCGCTTTCATCTTCGTGA
Organism: Pelochelys cantorii; assembly: GCA_032595735.1. Taxonomy (NCBI): domain Eukaryota; kingdom Metazoa; phylum Chordata; order Testudines; family Trionychidae; genus Pelochelys; species Pelochelys cantorii. Next base: position 44,125,258 of record CM064336.1, read on the forward strand.
TAACTCTCTTGCATTCTCAGGCAATATATTTATACTCCTCTCTAGTCATCTGTCCAAGTTTCCACTTCTTATAAGCTTCCTTTTTGTGTTTAAGCTCACCAAGGATTTCCCCACTAAGCCCATCTGGTCACCTATCATATTTGCTTTTTTTGCTGTGCATCAGGATGGTTTCTTCCTGTGCCTTTAATAAGGCTTCTTTAAAATACTGCCAGCTCTCCTGGACTCCTTTCCCCTTCATGTAAGCATCCCAGCTAATCCTGCCCATCAGTTCTCTGAGGGAGTCAAAGTCAGCTCTTCTGAAGTCCAAGGTGTGTTTTTTGCTACTCTCCTTTCTTCCTTTGGTCAGGATCCTGAAATCTACCATCTCATGATCACTGCTTCCCAGGTTGTCACCCACCTCTACATTCCCTACTAGTTCCTCCCTGTTTGTGAGCAGCAGGTCAAGCTGCACATGGCCCCTGGTCAGTTCCTTCAGCACTTGTACTAAGAAGTTATCCCCAACATTCTCCAAAAACTTCTTGGATTGTCCGTGTACTGCTGTATTGGTCTCCCAACAGATGTCAAGGTGATTAAAGTCCCTCATGAGAACCAGGGCCTGTGATCTGGAAACTTCTCAAAGTTGTCCGAAGAAAGCCTCGTCTACCTCATCCACCTGATCCTGTTGTCTATAGCAGACACCAAACACAACATCACCCGTGTTGCTTCCACCTCTAAACTTAACCCATAGACTCTGAACAGGCTTTTCTCCCTCTATATACAGGAGCTCTGAGAAATCATACTGCTCTCTTACATACAATGCAACTCCTCCTCCTTTTCTCCCCTGCCTGTTCTTCCTGAACAGTTTATACCCTTCCATGACAGTGCTCGAGTCATGCCATGAAGTCTCTGTTATTCTAATCAAATCATAGTTCTTTGATTGGGACAGGGCTTCTAATTCTTACTGTTTCTGTCCCAGGCTTCTTGCATTTGTTTACAAACACCTTAGATAACCAATTGATTGCCCTACCTTCTCCATTCGAATCAGGGGTCCTCCTTTGTTACTTGTTCCTCCTTGTGTTTCTTCCTGGTATCCAACCTCCCCACTTACCTCAGGGCTTTGGTCACCATCTCACAACGAACCTAGATTAAAGCCCTCCTCACTAGGTTTGCAAGCCTGCTCGCGAAGATGCTCTTTCCTCTCTTGATTAGGTGGATCCCATCTCTTCCTAACAATCCTTGTGCCCAGAACAGAGTCCCATGGTTGAAGAAACCAAATCCCTTTTTCTGACACCACCTGAGCAACCACGCATTTACTTCCTGAATTTGACGATCCCTACCTCGACCTTTTCCTTCAGCAGGGTGGATGGACGAGAACAGCACTTGCGTTTCAAATTCTTTGATCCTTCTTCCCAGCGCTGCAGTGACCCGCTCAAGGTTATTGTTGGCTGTATCATTAGTTCTGACATGGAAAAGCAGGAAGAGGTAGTGATCCAAAGGTTTGATCAGTTTTGGAAGAATCTCGGTCACATCCTGAATTTAAGCCCCTGGTAAGCAGCACACTTCTTGAGATTGCAGGTCTGGACGGCAGATGGATGACTGGATGACTGGCAGATGGAGGGAGTCCCAGACCATCGCCACCCGTCTTCTTCTTTTGTGGGTGGTGGTTGTGGAACCCTCATCCCTAGGACTACACATCCCATGCCTTCTGGTAGGTGGTGTTCCCTTCTGATTTCTTCCCTGAGAGGTCTCTGCCAAAGCATTCTCCACCACGCCTGTGGAGAGAGCCTGAAAGCTAGAACTTAGGGTTCTCCTGTACTTACCTGTACAGGAATGGGGGATACCTGGGTTGGCTCGCAGCAACGCATCCATGAGAAGTACCAGAGTGCCCAGGAGCAGCTCTGGCTCCATGTTGTCTTTCCCACAACTCCTCCCTTCCCCCCTTCCCTGTACAGTCAATAAATACAACAGTCTGTGTTCAACCAAAATCTTTGTTTTTTTTAATAACAAAACAAACTGGGGAGGAGGGAGGCTCAGAATCTGGGTGGAGGAGGGAGTGGGGGGGACTCAGAGCTGGGGCTGGGAGTGCCACATGGTACAGCTGGAAGTTCCTCCAGGGTTCAGGGACCTCGGAGATTCAGGGATGGGAAGGGCATGGACAACAGGGGGATGGGCAGGAGGGGGGGCTGGAGTGGGGTCAGGCATGTCAGGGGGAGGGGGAGCTGGCATGGCGGGGGGTGGGGACAGGCATGGCAGGGGGGCAGGGACAGGAGCCAGGTATGCCATCATCTCCCATATGGTGGCACACATATTGTGGCCCTGCTGCACCAGCTCAGTCCACATTTGGGCCCACCATTGGGTGTCATCGCAGACCTTCTGAGCCAGGGTCTGCTGCATGTCCCAGAGGATGCCCACATGCTCCCTCATGAGGTCTTCCTGGATCCTCCAGTGCTTGCGGCTTCCCCGGGTCAAGCAGCTGGCTCGCATGCAGGTGGTCGCTTCTCAATCATGGCTCGTCCAGCTGTGGTGAATAAAGAGGGAGAGGTGGTCAGTCATCCATGCAGACACTGTCCCTGAGCCCTTGCCCTCCTCTGTGAGGTGTGAGCAACAGTCCTTCGGGCACAGGACGGTGATGTTGTTATGATTGGAAAACCTGAAGACCATTGTATTTCGAGGAGTTAGTGAATCTTCCCAGTTCTCATGTCTGCAAACTAGAAGACAGGCTTTGGCCTGCTATTAGCAAGGAAAATTCCCAGCTAGCTAACTCGTGTGGTTGAGCTCACCATATAGTTTAGATAAGCTTTGGGGTAAACAAGGCTGTCTGTGGGAATCTTCTCACAGAGGCAGGTGTTTGTTTTTTGTTTTTTTCCTCTGCACATAGTTAGTTGCTGCTTCTAGAATTTTGTGTATAGGCTATATATCGTTTATTGTTGCCAACACCCTTTGGACTTCCCAAAGGACCTGGAACTGTACAGAGGTGCCTTTTAGACATGGCCCAGGAGTCCATCCTTTGCTGAGTTGAAGTCCCCAGCAAGCCAAAGGGATGTTGTAAGCCTTCTCTTGTTTTCTTTTCAAATCACCTGTAATATCTAATAAACCTGGCATTTATTCGCATTAAGTGATTTGTGTCTTCTTGGTTACCCTCCAAACCTGACAGCAGAGTCTGGCTGGCCCAGCCTCTGAAGTAAGACAGATGTCCCAGGAGCAAGGCCATGTGTGGCCTGGACAGCAGGCCCTGCCTCACAGGGGCCCAGAAGTGCCGAAGAGACCATGCTTCCTGTCCCCTCCCATCCCACGAACAAGCAGGCAAGGGAAGTGTCCAGCCACATTGGGATCCAATGGGTGGGAGAAGGGCCTGGAGTAGCCTGGGATTCCATCAGGGCTGCACACACACCTCCGCCTGGCAGTGCTGTCCCTGGGTGTAGGTGGTGCCTCAAGCAGGTAGGCATGCCCTCAGTCTGTGTGCAGGTATGTGTGTGCCCTTGTCCCCAGCCTGCTTCCAGCGGAGGCGGGTGGTGGGAGGGCGTTCCCCCCCGCCCCCCAGGGGTCGGGAGGGCATCCCCCCCAGGGGTCAGATGTGTGTGTAGCCTCCCCAGAGCCTCTGAGCAGGACCCCATGGGTGCTCTGGAGCTGCCTAATGCAGCTGCATGGCGCAGACTGCTGCTGCATGTGCTTCCATGTGCACGGGCTGCAGTGTGAGGGCCAGGCCGAGAAGGCCGAGCGACAATCGCACCACAGCCCCTCAGCACCCGCCCCCCCTGCCCCGTGTGTGTGGAAACCTAAGAGCACTCACCTGATGATCCCTCCCTCTGGGAGACGTCCAGGCCCTGGGGTACCGGCTTCTTCCTCCAGGCCGTGTCTTCTTCCTCCTCCAGCTCGGTGGCCTCCTCCTCTTCTGCTGGGACCCCTGGGTAGGAGACGATGGGCGTCTCCAGCCCCAAATCCACAACCCAGGGTGAGGAAGGGGCTGCCCTGGCCCCCAGGATGTGGTGTAGCTTGTTGAAGTAGGGGGCAGGAATGTGGTCCTGCCCCAGAGCAAGAGCTGTGCTCCTTGGCTTTAGCATAGGCCTGTCGCAGCTCCTTGACCTTACTCTTGACCTGCTCGAGGCTCCTGGGGTGGTGGCCCCTTGCAGCAAGGGCCTCGGCTAGCTGGCCATAGATGTCAGCATTGCGCCGTCTGGAGCAGAGATCCTCAAGGGTCTCCTCCTCCCCCCCATACCTCCAGAAGGGCCAGGATCTCTGCCCCAGACCATGATGGCGCACGCCTTTTTGTACCCCTGGTCCTCACAGGGAGCATGCTCTCTGTGAGGACCAGTGGGCTTTCAGGGAACTTGAGGCTGGGCCATGGGTGCCAAGGAGTGTGGCAGTATGAGCTGTGCGGTGATGTGCAGCTCCCAGGGTTGGCTTCCTGCCACAAGCCTTGTCCCGGTGCCTGCGGCTTTAAGAGCTGCTGGGAGACAGGAACTATAGAGTTTTGTTGAGTTTGGATGGAGTGGCCAGCAGGGCACCTGTGCTATTTCCTGGAGGCCTCTTTTTTCGAAAGAAAACCCTATTCCCCGTCCACACAAGCCTTTTTCCGAAAAAGCTTTTTTGGAAAAGGTGTTCTTCCTTGTAGAAAGAGGTTTACTGCCATCGGAAAACCCCTTCCGTTCTTTTGACTTTTTGTCAAAAGAATGCAATTGCAGTGTGGACTTAAATATTGTTTTTCTGGAATACAGCCGTTATTTCGGAAAAATGCTGCAGTGTAGACATACCCCAAGAGCAAAATTCTACTCTCTGATTCACATGGCTCATATCTGGTTAACATTTTGCTTTCTAAATATGCAGATTTCTGTCTGATGTCAATGGCACTTTGTCAGCACAATGTGGAAGAGAGATTCTGCTGTGTAGATCTGAGGAGAATTTGCAGAAGAAGGAAAGGAAAGCTGTCTAGTCCAGTCTCAGCTATGAACTTTTTTCATGGTTTGTTTCCAGGGCAATTTAGACCACTGATGAATTTCTGCTGTTCTTCCTTCCCCTTTGTGTTTTCCCTTCTGTGGAACATGGACAAAATACTGTGGGATCTATTATTGGACAAGGTAACAGCTTAACCAATAAACTTCATTAAAAATGTCCTGGGGCGTGTCTACACTAAGAAATAATTTAGAAATAAATAAAATTGAAATAATAACTCCTGAAATGAAAAAATTGAAAGGGCGTGTCCCCACTACGGGGGAGCATCAAAATTAGTCAGAATTATTTCCGAATAGCGTGTCCATACTGATTGGAGACTGCTTCAGATTTAGCAACCCCGGAAGCACTCCAGGGAGGGTACCAGGAGGGCGGACACTTCCTGTGGCTGCTTGGTCAGGCAAGCTGCAACACATGCTTTCAGGGGCTCTTCTCTATGGCTGCATCTCACATGCCACTCCTCCACTGCCTCCCCTTCGCAGGATACCAGACTCACGCCGCATAGTCTGGTTGCCCTTGTGGCTGCCACAGCACTCACAACATGGACCTGGAGCTTATGCAAAGCAGTGCCAGGCTCAAAGGCCTCGTACTGCACCTCATGGCACAGTTCGTCTAGACTGCTCGCATGCTGTTCCAGCAGGCTGACGCCCAGCCCAAACCGGAAGCCCTCTTCACTCAGGTCCTGGCAGTTCTCCTGCTGCAAATGCCCCTCAATACCCCAGACATGTCTGAATGCCATTTCTGGCAGAGAGAGTGTTACCTGAACAAATTTCTCTATCCCTTCCACAATTTAGGGACACACACCTTTACCCAGTTCCTAGGGCTCAAGGTGCAACCCTGTTAATTTAAACACCCACCCTTACCCAGTTCCTAGGGCTCAGGGCATAACTTCCTGCAGGTTTGCAGTATCTTTAGCCACTGAAAGAGCCTCACACAGTAATATTCTTATTCTCTATTTATTGACAATTCCCAAGCAAGCAGAATACACATGCTAAGCACAGTATCATGCTCACCTGATAAAGGCAGGCAGACTTTCCCTGTTGGCCAGGCAAGGTCAGTCTCTCTGGATCTTAGCTGCTGCACATCATGGTCGTGCAGAGGAATCCTGGCAGCTCTGGTCTTAGGCTGTGTTTTGGAGGTGAATTCTTCCAGGTCTTCTTTCTTTCTTTCTTTCTTTCTGCTTTTTGGACCCCAATTTATATAGTGAAACTTGAGTCCTGCTTAGCTATATCGTAACTAGTTATTTTAGTATAATTTTACTAACCAATCATAACATACTGTAACAGAATTACCTAACCAATCATATCCCATCACTTTAGTTGATTTACGCCTAGCAAAATTAAGTATACAGCAGACAGAAACAGTTACAAACAAGACAGAGATCACACAGACAAACAATAGGAAAGTGAGGACAATAATCATAGAATGTGGTTTCCACAACCTCAAGTATTGGTAAACAGTTTCTTGCCAGACAAAATGTTGTGAACTAAGTTTTCTCTACCCATCTTGATATCTATTTCTTTATCTGGTGACAGTGGGTGCTCTTAGGAGAGGATCTCCTTCTCACAGCCTAGTGTGACACTATTTTAATGTAATTTAAATGGAATGTGGGTATGTGACTCTAGGCTTTTCAGCTAATGGCTGCTGCTCTTCAGTCTGGCTGCAGAAGAAGACTTTAGTTTAGGCCTACTAATATGGCTACAGGCCTTCCAATATGGCTATGGAAAAACCATATTGTTACAGGGGACCAGTTCGGAAAGGTGGGACCACATTATCCTGCAGCAATGGGATGACCAGCAGTGGCTCCAGGACTTCTGTGTGCAGAAAGCTGCCTTCCTAGAGCTCTGCAAGTGGTTCACCCCTGCCCTCAGGAACAGGGCACCTGACTGTGACCCGCCATCCCCCTTCAGAAGTGCATGGCCATCACCCTGTGGAAGCTCGCCACGCCAGACAGCTGCTGCTCCCTCGGGAACCAGTTCGGTGTGGGGAAATCCACAGCTGGAGGCTTACGCCGGGCATGCCCTGGCTGGACTCAGTGAGAATGGGGCAGGGAGGGCGGGGAGGGGAGGGAAGTGACCGGCTCCCTGAGCTGCTCATAGTAGCAGCATGTGTGAGGTGCCACCCCAGAGTGTCTGTCTGCTCTGCTCCCTGGCCTTGTTGTAGGTCTGCTGGATGTCCTTGATTTTCATCTAGACCTGGTCGAGGATCTGGGTGTGACCTTTGTTGGCCAGGCTGGTGACCATATGGCCATACAAGTCAGCATTGCACTTTCTGGTGCAGAGATCCTGGAGGTTGGTCTCCTTGACCCAGACCTCAATGAGGTCCAGCATCTCTGCATCAGTCCATACCGGTGCTCTCTTGCGTCCCCGGCCGGTGGCAGCTGAGGGTGCTAATGGAGCGCTGGCAGCCATTGCGGAGCTCAGGAAGAGCACTGGGATCTGCCATGGCTCCATCTCCTGAGGCAGTATAGCACAGCACTGGAAAAGCTCTCCACATGCCACAAGTCCTTTTCCTGCAGCCTGCTGCTTTAAGCTCTGCGGGAGAAGGGGAGCAGTGGAGATGCAGGTGTGGCCAGAGTAGTCACAAATGCAGCTATGAGAGGCCTCTGGGGGGTGAATTATTTCAAATTAGCAGCATTGGATCGTCCACACTAATGCTATTTCAAAATAACAATTTTGACATGAGTGTTATTCCCTGAGGAAAGCAGGAGTTCAGATTTCAATATAACCAGCCCCTTATTTTGAAATACCGGGCTTGGTAGGGTGGATGCTCCACTTGTTATTTCAAAATAAGGGGAGGTTATTCTGAAATAACTCCCTACTGTAGACCAGGGCCTGAAGATTAACTCCTAATGAAAAAGAGGAAAAAAAGTCTCTGTGCTTAGAAAGCATTCTCAGATATGAATCATTATTATTCATCCACATGGGTGGATCACATGTGGATAATGGCTGGTAGCAGATGATACAGCAAAGAATGCATTCTGTGGCAATTCCCAAGAAATTGTAAAATGTCACTTTAAATATGGGGCACTTATGGGGTTCCAAGATCTCTGCTCTCCTCTCCTGATCTTTCAGTGTGTGGAGGACAAAGTGACCCTGCAACAAGTTAGAGCAGCTACAGAACAGCGCGCACAGTCCCCTAAATGGGGGCATGGCACAGTGTATTGCAATCCAGCTCCATTCTCTCCAGCTATCATGTCCCCGATATACCCTTTGCCTGCCCAGGATTCTCCATGCTGGGGGTATCCTCACTTCTCCTTTAGGACAGTTTTAAGGTTACTTTACACCACTCTAGCGTTGCAAAGTGATCTTAGCAGAACCCAGGATCTGTCTCATTACTTCTAAAGTTACCAGGCCTTTTATAATGTCTTTTTTATTGTTTTTTTTTAATTGTTGAATGGAATATTTTCTAAAAGAATTGGAATAGACATGTAGAGTTATGTAGTCCAGATCCCTGAATCATTAAAAAATACTTTTCTGTATCTTCTTAACACAACACTAATAGGGTATGTCTACACTAGCCCCCTAGTTCGAACTAGGGAGGCTAAGGTAGGCATTCGAAGTTGCAAATCAAGCCCGGGATTTAAATATAAGAACATAAGAACATAAGAATGGCCGTACTGGGTCAGACCAAAGGTCCATCTAGCCCAGTATCCTGTCTGCCGACAGTGGCCAGCACCAGGTGCCCCAGAGAGGGTGGACCGAAGACAATGATCAAGCGATTTGTCTCCTGCCATCCCGCTCCAGCCTCTGACAAACAGAGGCCAAGGACACCATTTTATCCCCTGGCTAATAGCCTTTTATGGACCTAACCTCCATGAAATTATCTAGCTTCTCTTTAAACTCTATTATAGTCCTAGCCTTCACAGCCTCATCTGGCAAGGAGTTCCACAGGCTGACTACACGCTGTGTGAAGAAGAACTTTCTTTTATTAGTTTTAAACCTGCTACCCATTAATTTCATTTGGTGTCCTCTAGTTCTTCTATTTAGGGAACTAATAAATAACTTTTCTTTATCGGCCCTCTCCACACCACTCAAGATTTTATATATCTCTCTATCATATCCCCCCTCAGTCTCCTCTTTTCTAAACTGAAAAGTCCCAGTCGCTTTAACCTCTCCTCATATGGGACCCGTTCCAAACCCCTAATCATTTTAGTTGCCCTTTTCTGAACCCTTTCCAAGGCCAAAATATCTTTTTTGAGGTGAGGAGACCACATCTGTACACAGTATTCAAGATGTGTACTAATTTGAAACTAGATGTTTCAACTAATTTGCCCAGTACTGAAATTAGACTTACCGGTCTGTAATCGCCCGGATTGCCTCTGGAGCCCTTTTTAAATATTGGTGTCACGTTAGCTATCTTCCAGTCAGTAGGTACAGAAGCCGATTTAAGGGATAGATTACAAACCACAGATAATAGTTCAGCAATTTCCCATCTGAGTTCTTTTAGAACCCTTGGATGAATGCCATCCGGTCCCGGAGATTTGTTAACATCACGTTTTTCTATTTGTTCCAAAACCTCCTCTAATGACACTTCAATCCGGGACAGTTCCTCAGATTCATCACCCACAAAGGACGGTGCAGATTTGGGAATCTCCCCAACGTCCTCAGCCGTGAAGACTGAAACAAAGAAATCATTTAGTTTCTCTGCAATGGCTTTATCGTCCTTGATTGCGCCTTTTATAGTTCGATCGTCTAGGGGACCCACAGGTTTTTTAGCAGGCTTCCTGCTTCTAATGTACTTAAAAAACATTTTGTTATTTCTTTTTGAGTTTTTGGCTAGCTGTTCCTCAAAATCTTTTTTTGCTTTTCTTATTACATTTTTACACTTGATTTGACAGTGTTTATGTTCCTTTCTATTTATCTCACTAGGATTGGACTTCCACTTCTTAAAAGATGCTTTTTTGTCCCTCACTGCTTCTTTTACATGGTGGTTAAGCCACGGTGACACTTTTTTAGGTCTCTTGCCATGTTTTTTAATTTGGGGTATACATTTAAGTTGGGCCTCTATTATGGTGTCTTTAAAAAGTTTCCATGCAGCTTGCAGGGATTTGGCTCTAGTCACTGTGCCTTTTAATTTCTGTTTAACTAGCCTCCTCATTTTTGTGTAATTCCCCTTTTTGAAATTAAATGCCAGAGTGCTGGACTGCTGAGGTGTTCTACCCATCACAGGAATGTTGAATGTTATTATATTATGGTCACTATTCCCAAGCGGTCCTGTAACGGTTATTTCCTGGACCTGATCCTGCACTCCACTCAGGACTAAATCGAGAATTGCCTCTCCCCTTGTGGGTTCCTGCACCAGCTGCTCCAAGAAGCAGTCATTTAGGCCATTGAGAAATTTTATCTCTGCTTCTCTTCCTGAGGTGACATGTACCCAGTCAATATGGGGATAATTAAAATCCCCCATTATTATAGAGTTCTTTATTTTGGTAGCCTCTCTAATCTCCTTCAGGATTTCAATGTCAGTATCACTGTCCTGGTCAGGTGGTCGGTAATATATCCCTACTGCTAATTTCTTATTATTGGAGCATGTAATTACTATCCATAGCGATTCTATTGAACATGTTGATTCACTTAATATTTTTATTTCATTTGATTCTACATTATCTTTCACATACAGTGCCACTCCACCACCCACGCTTGATTTGCATCTTCCCGGCTGGTTGCCATTTTTTTTTTTTTTTTTTTTGAAATTTACAAGTCCGGACTAACTGCCCGCGTCTACATGCGGCAGGGACCCGGTAGTTCGAAATAAAGCCCTAGTTCGAACTATCTGTTAAACCTCATTCCAGGAGGAATAACAGGTAGTTCGAACTAGGGCTTTATTTAGAACTACCGGGTCCCTGCTGCGTGTTGACGCAGGCAGTTAGTCCGGACTTGTAAATTTCAAAAATGGCAACCAGCCGGGAAGATGCAAATCAAGCGCGGGATATTTAAATCCCGGGCTTGATTTGCAACTTTGAATGCCTACATTAGCCTCCCTAGTTTGAACTAGGGGGCTAGTGTAGACATACCCTTATGCTTTTGCAGTATTATTCACTCTCTTCTGGCCTGGGTTCAGCCTGTACATCTCATCACAAGTTCAAGCTGACACCTCCACAAGCAAACAAACAGCCTTAGCAACAGGACAGCAGAACAAAAACAGCAACAATAAAATAAACCGCAAGCCCCACAGCTACATCACAGCATCCAGAAACAGCAGCCTTCCAATTCAGCACGTGTCTGCAACATGATGACATCACTGAGACTTCAGCAGCATGAATGAAATGGAGTTTGCAAAAGCACCACTGAGGCCTTAGACTTAAAATTTTCTTGAAGTGATTTTAATGGGAGATTGAAATATGATTGATTGGATTTTAGAGTATTAACAGCTTCTCCCGCTAAATACCAATTTATTTAGACTGAATCCCTGGAGAGGAGGCACTAGTTAATCTTAATAAACAGAGAAAAATGGTGGGATATCATTAGAATTTCATTTACCTGTCTCAAGACAATTCCTTGAATTGATTCTTTTAAATAACTGAGTTAAATATGTTCTGCAGTTCCACTGGATTTAGACAGGTCTACATTACGGGGACAAGTTGATCTAAGCAATGCAATTTGAGTTATGTTAGTGTAACTCAAATCAAAGTAGCTTAGCTCTATTTACCGTAGGGTCCACTCTGCACTGGGTTGACAGAAGAAACTCTCCCATCAACTCATCTTACTCATCTCATTCTGGTGGGGTACTGGAGTCCCAGACCTGCTAAATTGACCCCTGGTGGATCGATATTTGCAGCATTGATCTATCCCATAATGGAAACATACCATTAGTTGAGATGACTTACTTTTGCCCATTTATAAACTGCTAGGTTATACATTATAAACTAAATAGGATTGACTGACGTTTAAAGTAAAATTATTTTGCCCATCTATAAGCTGATTTAGTTATCTGTAATACACTGAGGGAGGACTCACTGCCTATTTGGGGGATTATATACAGCACTTTAGTCTAAGGCCTTGTCTACACTACTAGATAAGGTTGAATTTATTAAGGTAAATTTTTAGCACTTGATTTTGTAAAGTCAAAGGTGCATGTCTCCACTGTGCACAAGAGTTTGACACAGTGTGTCCCCAATAGGGTGTATACCATTGACTTTGACAGCGATGCACTGAGTAGCTATCCTACAGTTCTTGCCACCCCATTGTATTCTGGGTTATGCTCCCAGTGCCTGATGGGACCAAAGCAGTGCAGTGGGGGTCCTGGGTACATGTTGTCAGTGTCCTATAAAGCACTCATTTCCTCCTTCCCCTTACCCCTGCTTGAAAGCATTGTCAAACTATCTTTTCACAGCCTTTTCCCCCTGGTTATCCATGCAGACACTCATAGGAGGGTAAGCACAGAACTCAGCATGAATCCATTCAGTAGCAAAGTTCTATGGCAATCATCGCAAACATCTTGTGCCTTATGCTGCAGTATGTCCAGAGCCTATCAAGGGCTCACCAGAATGAGAAGGAATTTGAGGAAGCCATGAACAGACTCTTTGGGAAGCACTCAAGATATATGATTGGCAGATAATTGCAGCATTTAATCCTCTTCACAAGGTGGTACCATAAGACAAGCACACACTGGAGGGACCGCATAGTTAGGTTGGGATGATCAGCAGTGGCTGAAAAACTTTTGCATGTATAAGGTCACTTTCATGAAAGTCTGCAAGTTGCTTTCCCTCACCCTGAAGCACAGCAATCACAGAATGAGACTTGCTCTGACAGTTCAGAAGCGAATGGCAATATCCCCATGAAAGCTTGCAATGCCAGACAGCTACCAGTCAGTTGGGAATAGTTTGGAATGGGGAAATCTACAGTGGGGGCTGCTGTGATCCAAGTAGCTAAGGCAATCACTGCCCTTCTGCTACAAAGAGTAGTAACTCTGGGAAACGTGCAGGACATAGTAGATGGCTTTGCTGCAGTAAGGTTCCCTAACTGCAATGGGGTGATAGATGGAATGCACATCCTTTCTTGGCACCCGACCACCTTGCCAAAGAGTACATAAACCATAAGGGGTACTTCTCCAAGGTGCTGCAGGAGCTGAAGGCTCACAAGGGCATTTCACCAGCATCAAAGTGGGATGGGGAAAGGTGCATGATGCCTGCACTTTAGGAACTCTGGTCTCTTCAGAAAGCCTGTAAGCTGGAACTTTCTTCCCAGACTGGAAAATTAACATAGGAGAAATTGAAATGCCAATAGTTATCCTTGGCAACCCAGCCTACCTCTTACTCCCATGGCTCATGAAGCTGTACACAGGTGGCCTGGACCTCCATAAAGAGCAGTTCAACTACAGGCTGAGCCAGTGCAGAATAATGGTAGAATGTGCTTTTGGATGTTTGAAGGGAAGGTTTTGCAGTTTATTGACTAGAATAGATCTCAGAGAAAGCAACATTCCCATTGTTGTGGCAGCCTGAGGTGCGCTCCATAATATCAGTGGAAGTAAGGGGGAAAGTTTTATGCCAGGGTAGGGGGCTGAGGCACAGTGTCTAGACACCAATCATGAGCAGCCAGACACTAGGGCAATAAGAAGAGCACATCAAGGGGCACTGCAAATCAGAGAGGCCTTAAAAAAGTGTTGTGAATGGCCAGACAGCGATAAGACAGTCATGAATGTTGATTTTAAAGAGGTGCTCCCTGCATTAAGTATGCTTGCCTATAAACCCTCTCCTCCATGCAACACAAGCAATGAAGATACAGTTGTTGAGAAACCATGCAATTTTTATTTAATGAATACAAGGAAGAAAGGACAGAAAAGAAGCACATGGTGGGAGGTTGGGGGAGGGGTAGAGAAGGGAAAGCATTACCATCCCCTGTTGGGCAAGCTTTCAATCCAGGACACATCCCTGGGGGTTGAGTGTGAGGTTGCCCTTGACTCTTCCCCATAGTCTTCACTTCAGACTACTAACACATATGAAAACTACAAACAGCCTTGTCTTCACTAGGATTTTACCTCAAGTTAGTTAAATTGAATTAAGAACCCACCTTATTTTCCATAGCAAATATAAGGCCTAGAGGTTTCAAATAGTGGTGGTCTTTGCCTACCCAAGCCAAACCAATTATATAGGCTGTGCTGGAGGACTAATCAGAGGGAATTGTTCCAGCGCTGTATCTTAGCAACCCTTAAGTGGAAGTTGCTAGCAACCATTGTGAACTCTGTCCATCTTCCGGCCTGCGGGATGAACTTAATCAGAAATATTTGTGCAGAAAATCATGTCAGAAATAGGCCAAACTATTCAAGAGCATCTCCATAATTGTCACAGTATTAATGTGATCACAGAATCTAATTTCACTGAGATAGGTTACTAAATGAAAATAAAATTGAGAGGCCACATTAAGTTGCCAGGACACCGTTCTGCCATGAGATATCGTGTCACAGTGAAGATTTTTCCATTTTGCATTTTGGTTTTGTAGAGCTTCACCACATAACACAGGTAGAACGAAGCTAGGTGATTTTTGCACTACAAAATGACACTATCTTGGTGAACAGTAACAAATGCAAAATGAGCCAGTTTTAAAAGGATGGTGAAATTTTCTTGAAAATAGTCATCCACTTTCTGAGTGAGTAGTAGTCATGTTATTTCTGAGCAATCTCTTTGGTGTATCTGCTCTGAAGTGAAAATAACACACCTGTTCCTGATGCTGCAGGCTTGAAAAGGTTCTGGAAAAGCACAGAAAAATATCCAGCTGCATTTTGGGGTTAACCATAGTTCATGTTGCAAAAACTGTCTTTTCTCTGCAGAATCCAGAATTTTTCTGCACATAGTCACTTGTACTTTTCTTAATGCTGCTGTGATTTGTCTTGACATTTTACTTTACATCAGTGAAAACAAATATGCATCATAACCATTACCATTATCATGCAGAAGTCTCTTCCTATTGATGTCTTGTCTTTCAAACAGTATTAGGGAAAACAGTGATCAGATATGAGGAAACAATTGGTAATAGAATAGAACTATAAGATCGCATTGCGAAAGGAAATGTTCTCCTACAAGTTCAAGCTGCGTGTGAATTGCATAATGGAATGAGAAACATTTCTGCGTAAAGAAAAATATCCGTCTTTAAGGCTGGGTTGATCTGAGTGCTTGTAGGTAATTTCTTGCCACATTAACAAAAAACCCTTATTATTCATTGGTGCATCAAAATTAACAAGATCTGTCATTAGATTTTAATTTGTCCACAAGAAGCATCTCTGGAAGGTAAAGACATAGTTTTCAAAAGGGTTGAGCCCTCAGCACTGCCCAATGAAGTCCAGGAGAACTATTAGGTGCTAAACTTTTTTTTTTTTTTTTGAAAAGCAGGTAATTTCTTCAGCTGCCTAAGTATGGAGCGGGAAGCCAAAATTTGGGCACCTGCTATCTCAAGTACTGGCTCTGATTTCTATCAGTTTAATTATTAAGCAAAGTCAACAAACTCCCACCTTCATATACGGAAAAGAAAGGAATGAAATGAGTAAAAGACCGGAAAGCTCACTTAACAGTTTGCTGTCTTCCTATGATAATATCTATCTTTGAAAAGAGTTCCGAGAACTTCAGCAGCAAGGGAAGCTCACTGAAGTAAACAGTAATTGTTCCATTGTTTCCATGGACTTTAGATCCAAGAACTTTGATCTTTGTAGAAGCAGCTGAGCCAGAATTTCTAAAAAGAAGCACTGTTCACCCAACATTTCTAGGTTAGTTTTCAGATGCAAAAGATTAAGGTAATTTGAATAAAGCCAGATGTTTTGGTTCTTATCCAAAACATCTGAATTCCAAATTGTTAATATTTTTCCTATCACTTATAAGCTGATGTATTACCTTTAACAGGAAGGTGCTTGCCCATCACTAATATGGTGTTTCTGATGCATTGCATTGCACACTTTCATTTATTCCCAGGGTTCAGAAACAGCTTTTTTCCCCAAGAGCAAAAGCACAAAAGTGAATCAATTAAAATATTGCACTCTCTGACCATAGCAATTACAGTTCTAAAATGTGATATTGGAGAACAGATATATGATGTTGTTATGGCAACTGATTAGCATTTGTGTATCTCAAACTGAAAACAGTATGATGAACACACAAAAGAAGTATAATTCCCTGGCTAATTAAGGGGCTGTCAAGAATGGTTAATCTCAAATGTATTCATCCTTTTGTCCTTTTCTGAAACTGGCACTGGCTTTTAAATGCCACTCTGATAGTAATAAAATATTACCTGGCTCAAAAAGACAGCTGAAATTGATTGATTAACCTTCTCGCTTTTCTTAAGGAAATTAGCAACAGCTCTGAGTTTGGCTATACTGCTCCTTACAGCTCCCTTCATGTTAGCTAATTGGGAGCCACAACTCTTGGGAATGTTGCTTTCTAAGTTCTCTAGAGTACAAGATTCTTGTTCATGTTACCCCCTAGCAGTTCTCAAGGGCAAAGCCTTCAGGAAGTGTGGCAGACCGGGGAGATGCACTTCTATTCCTTTACATCTGGCAAAGTGCACATTTTCTCGGTTTGCTTTTGTTGAATTTTTAACTAGCTCAGGAACAATTACTTTATTCTACCACAGATGTGGTTTGCATGGCTGATTATATCTCCTTGCCCCATATCAGGAACTTTTTATTAATCTAATTTTAAGGGCAAGTTAATTAGTAGTATATACATCTTGATAGGTCATCTTAAATATTATCAAAGTAGAGTCCCATCTTGCAATCTTTACTCAAGTTTGTAGTACTTATTCTTGTAAATGGTCCTACTATACTCTGCCTAGCTTTCTGGGGATTTACCTTATGCTTATCATTGTGATTCTTGAGTGCATTCTTGGGTCCCCTAAGTGGCTGTCCTGGGACCCATCCTATTCTACTTATTTATAAATGATCTAGAGAAAGGGGTAAATAATGAGGTGGCAAAATTTGCAGATGATACCAAACTGCTCAAGATAGTTAAGAACAAAGCAGACTGTGAAGAGCTTCAACAAGATCTCACCAAACTAAGTGACTGGGCAACAAAATGGCAAATGAAATTTAATGTTGATAAATGTAAAGTAATGCACATTGGAAAAAATAATCCTACCTATATATACAATATGATGGGGATTAATTTGGCTACACCTACTCAAGAGAGAGATCTTGGCATTACTGTGTCTGAAAACATCCATTCAGTGTGCAGCGGCAGTCAAAAAAGCAAATAGAATGTTAGGAGTCATTAAAAAAGGGATAGAGAAAAAGACGGAAAATATCTTATTGCCTCTGTATAAAACCATGGTACACCCACATCTTGAGTACTGCATACAGATGTCATCTCCTTATTCCAAAAATGATATATTGGCATTGGAAAAGGTTCAGTAAAGGGTAACAAAAATTATTAGGGGTTTGGAACAGGTTCCATCTGAAGAGAGATTAAAAAGAATTGGACTTTTCAGCTTAGAAAAGAGGAGACTAAGGGTACGTCTACATTTGCTCCCTAGTTAGAGCTAGGGAGCAAGTGTAGATGTACCCTAAGGGGGGACATGATAGAGGTCTATAAAATCATGACTAGTGTGGAGAAAGTGAATAAGGAAAAGTTATTTACTTATTCCCACAATATAAGAACTAGGGTTCACCAAATGAAATTAATAGGCAGCAGGTTTAAAACAAACAAAAGGAAGTTTTTCTTCATTCACTGCACAGTCAACCTGTGGAACTCCTTGCCAGAGGATGCGTGAAGGCTAGAACTTTAACAGGGTTCAAAAAATTGCTAGATAGATTCAAGGAGGTTAGGTCCATCTATGGCTATTAGCCAGGATGGGTAGGAATGGTGTCCCTAGCCTCTGTTTCTCTGGCGGTGGGTGACAGGGGAGGGATCACGTGAGGATTACCTATTGTGATCCCTCCCTCTGGGGCATCTGGTATTGGCCACTATCAGCAGACAGGATACTGGACTAGATGGACCTTTGGTCTGACCCAGTATGGCTGTTCTTATGTTCTTAAACATTGCAAGCCAGATTAATGTAAGCAGCAACTTACAAATATTCCACAACTTCTAAATACTACCTATATTTTTAAAGTCTAATATCTGATCTGAGCAAAGGTAATATGCAGGTGATCAGGTCTGATTTCAAGTTATGAGACAGTCTGTTCTTAGGTCTTTCCCAGGCTGCAGGCATTAGCTGGCATCTGGCCGGCCAGCATGCAGATGACTCTTTGCAGTGTGTATATATATTATTTTTCTTTGGTAGCAGAGCTGAGGTTTCTTTACATAATGCAGCATGGTATCAAGGAACTCAGCAGAGGAAACTTCTCCTAAAATGTGACATGCTGTTCTGTCTTGGCTGTGTAGTTGTGTCTGTATTTTTTTGAGTTGTGTGGCAGAGAACCTATCTGAATGTACACTAACAGCCACTATGCTTTAGATCCAAGATGCAATGTTAAACAAGCTGTACAGTTTCTGTTTTACACATGCATTTAAAAAATGCAGTGCTCTGGCTGGTCATTGAAAAAGATTGCTGGTGAGGATTAAGATGGTTTCCTGCAGCTTTCAAAGTTTATATTCAAGCGATGACCTTTGACGAGGTGTCCACAGTCCTTGCTAACAGTTTGGCTGTTGTGGCTAATGGAGACTGAGAACTACTGGTGTAGAATCTATTTATGGCTCTAAACATGTAGGGTATGTCTACACTACAAAGTTAATTCAAACTAACAGCTGTTACTTCGAATTAACTTTCATAGCATCTACACATACAAACCGCTAGTTTGAACTTAATTCGAACTAGCGGAGCGCTTAACTCAAACTAGGTAAACCTCATTCTATGAGGACTAACGCCTAGTTCGAATTAAGTAGTTCGAATTAAGGGCTGTGTAGCCACTTAATTCGAACTAGCTGGAGGCTAGCCCTTCCCAGGTTGCCCTGGTGGCCACTCTGGGCCAAACCAGGGAAACTTTTCTGCCCCCCTCCCAGCCCCAGAGCCCTTAAAGGGGCACGGTCTGGCTACAGTGCTTGTGCTAGTTGCAAGCCTGCCAGCACCCAGCCGGTAGACCCTGCACCTGGCACGGGATAAGCCAGCCACCCGCTGCCACCCAGCCCTCCACCTCTTCCCAGGACCAGGCTGGCAGCTCCCAGGACCCTGCCCGGGGCCGCAAGAGGCGGGCGCCTGCCTGGTCTAGTGCGGAGATCATGGACCTCATCGAGGTTTGTGGGGAGGCCTCCAACGTCCACGACCTCTGCACTAGGCACAGCTGTCTAGGGCAGGATAGCTGCCAGCCTGGCCACCAGAGGCCACATGCGAATCCAGGAGCAGGTTTGCATGAAAATCAAGTTGGTCCAGTGAGACCCCCGAACCTGAGCCCTGAGCTTAGAACATAAGAACATAAGAATGGCCATACTAGGTCAGACCAAAGGTCCATCTAGCCCAGTAGCCTGTCTGCGACAGCGGCCAACACCAGTTACCCCGGAGGGGATGGACCGAAGACAATGACTGAGCGATTTGTCTCGTGCCATCCATCTCCAGCCTTCCACAAACAGAGGCCAGGGACACCGTTCCTACCCCCTGGCTAATAGCACTCCATGGACCCAACCTCCATGAATTTATCTAACTTCTCTTTAAACTCGGTTATAGTTCTCGCCTTCACAGCCTCCTGTGGCAAGGAGGTCCACAGGTTGACTATGTGGTGTGTGAAGAAGAACTTTCGCTTATTAGTTTTAAACCTGCTGTCCATTCATTTCATTTGGTGTCCTCTAGTCCTTCTATTATGGGAACTAATGAAGAACTTTTCTTTATTCACCCTCTCCACACCACTCATGCTTTTATAGACCTCTATCATATCCCCCCTCAGTCTCCTCTTTTCTAAGCTGAAAAGTCCCAGTCTCTTTAGCCTCTCTTCATATGGGACCTGTTCCAAACCCCTAATCATTGTAGTTGCCCTTTTCTGAACCCTTTCCAAGGCCAAAATATCTTTTTTGAGGTGAGGAGACCACATCTGTACACAGTACTGAAGATATGGCGTACCATAGTTTTATACTTCCCCTCCTCCTTCTTCCCCTGGCTTCCCCCTTCCAGCTCCTTCCTCCCAGGTTTCCCCCTCCCCTCTCCCACCCTCTCTCTTCCCCTCTCCCACCTCCTTTTCCCAGTCTCCCCAGAGGTTAATCCCCTCCCCCCCCCCAGTTTTGTTAAATAAAGAGAGTTTCTATTTTTGAACACGTGTCCTTTATTTTTTACATCAGGAAGGGGTCTGGGGAGGGGTAAGTGGAAGGAGGTGAGGGAGGAATGGGGCACGAGCCCCCGATGGGGAGGACTGGGGTGGCTCTGCAGGCTCCTCGGGGTGGAAGCTCTCCTGCAGGGCCTCCTGGATCCTGACAGCCCCCCGATTGACACCCCTGGATGGCAGCCTGCGGCAAGTGCAGCCGGGCTGATGGCTGAGTGCTGTGATGTGCCGAGTGTGGGCACTCAGGGCACTCCAAGACAGGACTGCTTTGCTGTCCCTCATTGAGGTAGACAAGCAAGCGGGGAACCCTGAGAACTGTCTGTCCGGGGTGGGGGTCGGGTCCCTTTAAGCACAGCCCTCGGCTAGCCTGAGGCAGCAGCTCCATGCTCTAAGTCCTAACCTGATGCCCTGACAGCACTGGTTCCGGCCAGCCTTAACTTCGGTCCAGGGTTCACTCAATGTGGACATGCTAATTTGAATTAGTTTTTAGGTCTAAGTTAGTTCGAATTAGTTAGTTTGCATCCCTAGTCACTAAAATCTATTGGACTCCCCTTCACCATGGTAACCCAATCAATCTACTTACCCATCTGTGAACCCACCAAACCAAATCCACTCATCTTTTCTCTCTCTTTTAATTCATTCCAGCATTTTGGCTGTTTCTATTGTGATAGTCAACTTTTGAGGTAGGTTTAAGACTCTTTCTCTCTCTAACTCATAGAAGATTATTATTTTTCTTCTTCCAACCCAAATGGTAGTAAAGAAGAGATTAAATGTGAGTACGGAGGGGAGGTTTTATTCTGCTCTTCTCTATTTTCCATATAGTGACAACCAAATCCTGAACTCCAGACATGCCTCTCCTTGAAATCATCTATATCTATATCTGAGTGTGTGTCTGTCTGTGTGTCTGTCCATTTATTCAAGCACTCCTCCTAAACCATAAGAGGTAGAACTACCAAATTTGGTATGCAGCTTCCTCTTACCCTATCTTAAAGCAAGGTCAGGGTCTGGATGTGCAAGGAAAATGAGAAGTGCCAGGAATGGCACTGTTTTTGATAACATGAAAAGGGAAGGGGCAGAAAAGTGGAGCGACACAAAAGGGAGGGGCACAGAGAAGAGGGATGTGATACTGAGATGCAGCTGCAGCACAAAGAGTGGCCAGGAGGGCTAGGGCTCCACTATCTTTCCAACCTCCAGACCCAGAAAGGTGACTCCCTGCTCCAGGCCTGCCCACCAGAGAAATCTTGCAGGAAGTGGGGGGACCCGCTGGAGGAGGGGCAGCCCCCAGAGCCTGGCCTGTCCCCAGACACCCCGCAGGCCACGGAGAGGCTGCTGGAGACCGGGGGCATTCTCTAGAGTCTCACCCACCCCCAAGACAGCCCACAGGAGGCCGCTGGAGAGAGACAGCTGCAGGAGGCAGTCCCCAGAGCTTGCGCCCCCTCCGGCAGTCTGCAGGCTGTGGGGGACACCTGCAGGGATGCATTGTGCCTGGGGTTGTTGATTTTGGTCAAAGGGTGTCTGAAAGCCCCACTGAGAGACAATTCAATTCAGCAATCCAGCTAAGGTAATTTCCTTTTCTTGTGGCAGTGACTCGAATTGCACCGGTCTCCCACAATCTGAGAATGGGCACCAGCCTGTAGGAGGGACATTGGAATATGACTGGGTTCTCTGGTCATGGCATGTATGTAGTTTTATGCCAATAAAAGATTCGAGAGATTCTGCCAAACCACATGGCACCAGATAAGACAGCTGGTATTCTTGTACAAGACTTGAACTTTCCTAATCAGTTACTCTAGAAAGACGCATGAACCTATCTAGCTGTAATATAACAGGTGGTCTGGGGGCACCGCTGTGAGTGTCAAATCAGGGCAAACTGCTTAGAACCAGAGCTACTTACAGCCCAAGACTGGAGTCCTCCTCTATAAGGCACCAAATCAGTCTCACAAAGCACTTCAGCTGCCACTCTGGCCAGCAAGAAGTGTCACAAATGGTCCCCTTAGACACCTCAGCTTTACCCGTGCCACAACTAGCAGCACTCCACACACAGGTGAGAGGTTACAAAAACCAATCTTACCAATCCAAAAAGGTTCTTCCAATCCCAAAGGATCAGCCAAAGTCCCAGGTCAATTAATATCTTAGATCTTATCCAAAAGAGCATGCTGTGCCATCCTTTAGAATCTAAAATCTAAAGATTTATTAATAAAAAGACAGAAAAGGTTGAGAGTAGAATTGTGAAAGAAAGCACATTACATGCATCAATCACCACATTCTGGATGCAGGCCCTTAGCACAGGTGTAATAAACTGCTATCTTAAAAGTTTCTGGAGTACACCCTATGTTAGGATGAATCTACAATCCTTCTGGGCCCTCTATTCAGAACAAAGATGCTTCTGAAGTGAAGGGCAGAATTGAAGACAAAGATGGAGGAACCTCTAGGATCCTTTTATAATCTTGCCCATGCGGAGGAAGATCCGTCGTTCTCCTGAATGATGGTACCTCCCAAAATGGAACTGTTCACATGATCAGCTAACAAGTCCATGTCCTTTTTATGCAAACAGCCATGGGGTACCTGCTGGTCTTCAGGTTCGCAGCAGAAGGAAGGAGTTGGCAAAAGCAATTTAAATAGTATCCTGCTCCTGACCAAGTGTGCTGAACAGAAACTTTTCATCACAAACATCCTTTTTCAACAACAGGACAAGTTTGAAACATCTTGGAGACACCCACGTTCAAAGCACTGGCATCTTCTCAACTACGTCATAGTTCATGCTAGAGATTGTAGTGGCGTTCTTCTCACAAGAAGAATGACAAGTGCTGATGACTGCTGGACTGATCATTGCCTCATTTGATCCAAATGAAAATTAAGATCACCCACAAATGGGGGCTGCAAAAGAAACAGATCAGGCGCAAGCTGAAGGTTCAAGATCTGAAGGACCCCATTAAGTGAGACCACTTCCAAGTAGTCTTAGAAGAAAAGTTTCCATCAGAGTTTCCAGAAGAAATTGAGGAACATTGGAGCCAGCTGAAAGCAGTAATTATCAATACCTGTGAGGAAACCATTGGCTACCACACCAGAGAGCATCAGGATTATTTTGATGAGAAAGATGTTGAAATTGAGCAACTCAATGAGGAGAGAATGGCATTTCATGCTTGGCAGAATGATATAAATTGCAACACAAAAAGAGAAGCCCATGCTAAGACAAAGGCAGAAGTCCAATATAAAACCAGAGAGCTCAAGAACAAATGGTGGACTGAGAAAGCGCAAGAACTCCAACGTTTTGTGGACACCCATAATACATGTGGTTTCTTTAGTGCCATTAAGGCTGTTTATGGGCCAGCTTGTCATGGCATGAACCCACTTCTAAGGATGGAACCACACTTTTGAAGGACAACATAGCCACTAATCATCACTGGAAAGAACATTTTGAAGATCTTCTTAATTGTAACTCCATGGTTGCAGATGAAGTTCTTGAGCAAATCCCCCAACAACCTTCTAAGGATGAGCTTGGAGACTCTCCCAATTTGCATGAGTTATACAATGCCATCAAGCACATGAACAACAACAAGGCAGAAGGTCCAAATGGAGCTCTGCAAAAATCTTTAAAGATGGTGGACCAGAGTTAATTCGGCAGTTTAGCCTGCTTATCCTTAAAATATGAATAAAGGAGGAAATACCCAGTGAAACGAGGGACATCTTGATTGTAATCCTCTTTCAGAAAGGAGATAAAGTGGACTGTGGACTGGAAACTGCCTGCAATGGCAAGGAGAGAGATACCATGATAAAGTTCTGTCATGGGTCCTTGCAACCTATCTTCTGCCCCATCAGAAGAAATTTTACCAGAGTCACAGAGTGGCTTATGACCATGTCGTGGAACTGTGGATATGATCTTCATTGCATGGCAGCTGCAAGAAAAATGTCGGGAGCAAAATCTATCACTGTATAGTGCTTTTATTGATTTAACTAATTGCTGTGCTCTTTGGACTGTACTTTCAAAGATTGGATATCCTGATAAATACATCAGTGTTCTAAAGTTGCTTCATGACAACATAAAAAGAACTGTTCTGAGCAGCACTGGCTCCCAGAGTGAACCTTTCAAAGTACAAACAGGAGTCAAACAAGGCTATATCTTTTCCCCAACCATGTTTGCAGTCTTTATTGCAGTCATTTTCTACCTAGTTGTTGGGAAGCTCCCAGCTGGCATTGAAATTATCTACGGAATGGATGGAAAGCTGTTTAGGCTTAGCAGGCTGAAAGCTAAGAGTAAGATTTCCACCACATCTATTGTGGAACTTCAGTATACTGACGACAATGCAGTTTTTGCCCACTCCGAGAAAGATCTTCAAACTATATTGAATGTGTTTGCTGATGCTTATGTATGCCTTTGTCTCATCCTTAGCATCAAGAGGACCAAAGTGCTCCATCAGCCCTCTCCAAATGAGGTACCATATGTCCCATCTATTAAAATCAATGGAGAGGCACTGGAGATGATGATTTCCAATGTAGAGAAATTTATCTTTCATCCAAGGCAGATATTGATGTAGAAATCTAACATCATCTGAGCTGTGCCAGTGCAGCCTTTGCTTGTTTATGGCACAACGTTTTTGAAGATCATGACATTTGAACAGACAGCAAACTTCTTTTCTATCCAGTCATCATTCTCCCAACACTATTGTCTGGTTCTGAAACCTGGACAATCTACAGACATCACTTGAAAGACCTTGAGAAGTTTTACCAATCGTGCCTCTGCAAGATCTTGAAGATGAAATGGGAAGACAGGCACACTAACATTGGTGTTCTGGAAGAGGCAAAGACCACCAGTATTGAGACAGTGATCATCTGTCAGCAACTTCACTGAATTGGTCATGTTGTTCGGATGCCAGACCATCATCTCCAAAAACAGGCCCTGTTTTCTCAGCTGAAAGGATACTGTAATGTGGGAGGACAATGGAAGCGTTATAAGGACGTGCTAAAGGATAACTTATAGAAGTGCAATATTGACTTTCATACTTGGGAGACACTTGTCCAGGATCACTCAAAATGGAGATAAGTTCTACGCAATGGCTCCCTGAATTTTGAATTTACCCCACTGACAAGCTGAGGAGGAAAAGAGGCACAGGAGAAAGGAGAGACTGGCTTCTAGTCATGGCCAACAGCTTCCTGCTGTTAACAGGACTGGTGGTTCAAGGATTGGCCTTATCAGCCACCTGAGGGTCCACAACTCCTATGGAAGATGATCAGACTCAGCAACAAGTGATTGCCTATCATCCCTCACAATAGGTTGTTGACACCTGCTGCTGTATCCCAGACACAAAACATTTAAAATACAAATACAGAGCCCATATTCATAAGTTTAAATACAAAAATCATACATGCATATGAGTAGCACAAATAGAATTGGCAAAGCATAATCTTTCATTAGATAGCTCACAGTGAGTGTCCCACTTTGCACAGAATTTGGGGACAAACTCACCATAGTGGGTGCAACACTGCTCTGCATGTTGCTACTAAAATCCAACAACGTCACACTAGCAAGTGAGCCATTGCCAATGTTCATGTCTATAAGGGAGCCTTTTCTAAACACTATGGCTGCGTCTAGACTGGCATGAATTTGCGCAAATGCTTTTAACGGAAAAGTTTTCCATTAAAAGTATTTGCGCAAGAGAGCGTCTAGATTGGCACGGACGCTTTTGCGCAAAAGCACTTTTTGCGCAAAAGCGTCCGTGGCCAATCTAGACGCGCTTTTGCGCAAGAAAGCCCCGATCGCCATTTTAGCCATCGGGGCTTTTTTGCGCAAAACAAAACTCAGCTGTCTACACTGGCCCTTTTGCGCAAAAGGACTTTTGCCCGAACGGGAGCGTCAAAGTATTTGCGCAAGATGCACTGATTTCTTACATTAGAATGTCAGTGCTCTTGCGCAAATTCAAGCAGCCAGTGTAGACAGCTGGCAAGTTTTTGCGCAAAAGTGGCCACTTTTGTGGAAAAACTGGCCAGTCTAGACACAGCATATGTGTGTTTGTAGCCTGTATGATGATTTACTGGGCTCAAGAAGGAGGGACTATTGAGCTCTTAGGAGTTGTTTTTCATCTTTTAGTGCGAAATGTGGTGTCCGCTTAACTTGTGTGCCAGGAAAGATAATGGAGCAAATAATTAAGGAATCTATTTGCAAACATAATATAGTAAGAAGAAAATTGGGTGATAAGTAATAGCATGGATTTGTAAAGAAAAATCATATCAAACCAACCAGATAGCTTTTTTAAATAGGATAACAAGCCTTGTGGATAATGGGGAAAGCAGTAGATGTGGTGTATCTAGACTTTAGTTAAGCATTTGATACATTCTCTCTAGGGAGTTGGCTGATGTGATTGCAGTGCCATTGGCCATTATCTTTGAAAACTTGTGGCAATCGAGGGGGGTCCTGGATGAATGGGAAAAGGCAAATGTAGTGTAGGGAAGAAGGCTATCAGCCTCACCTCAGTCACAGGAAAAATCATGGAGGGGATCCTCAAGGAATTCATTTTGAAGCACTAGGAAAAGAGGAAAGTGATCAGGAATAGTCAATATGGATTCACCAAGGGCAAGTCATGCCTGACCAATCTGATTGTCTTCTATGATGAGGTAACTGGCTCATAAGAACGTAAGAACGGCCATATTCAGTCAAACCAAAGTTCCATCTAGCCCAGTATGCTGTTTTCTGACAGTGGCCAATGCCAGATGCTCCAGAGGGGAGTGAACAGAATAGGTAATCATCAGGTGATTCCTCTCATGTCATCCATTTCCAGCCCCTGACAAACAGAGGCTAGAGGCTCCATTCTTACCCATCCTGGCTAATAGGTATTGATGGACCTAATCTCCATGAATTTATCTAGTTCTTTTTCAAACCCTGTTAAAGTCCTGGTGTTGTGTAAAGCCTCTACCCTAAGCATTTATCTGCTTTTGCAATTAATGTGATCATAAAACAAATTAAAAGCCAGCATTTTCAGACCAGAGCCAAATAACTCTGCATTGGTATGGCCGTCAACTCTCCCCAATATTATGTAAAGCAACATCAGAATACAATCCTAGGTGCTGTCTTCTAGCACGTGCTCTCTGACCAGTCCTTTTCCAGATGTACCCATCACACACCACAGAACTGGCTAATACACAGGGCGCTGCCCTAGGATCATCTAGGAGCCTCTTTACGAGCCTTCATGAACACATTTAAAATCTTTAGACCAGGGAGCGGGCACAATTGAGGATGTGGCAAGGTTGTTGTGACCACAAGATTTTTAACTTATAATAGTTTACTTTTAGTGGCAACAAGCACCACTGTATTTCCGTACAACAGACACAGTGAGCGTCACTGTTACTAAAGTCATCAGACCTACAATCCACAATGTGGATTTCAATCTTGGACTAATAGGGGGACATTTGTTATAGCCTATAAAATTCCTTTATTAGGTTATTTTCAATAGGAAGTGATTTTCCCCTTGTCTTTGAATATTACAGGATTTGAAGTAGAACTGATATTAGTAAGCCTATAGAATCAATATTATATGGGGACTGAGTGGATTGGGGATTGACAGTAGGACACGATCAATATAGAAAGCCTGTGGCAAAGTTGGGACTAGATCTCAATTTTCACCACTAATTATAAGGTACAAAATCCATTCTGACAACAAATGATCCATTGCTGAGGAGGATTTTAACCCTCTGAAGTTACTAGTCTATCACCTATTTACAGGTTTTCCCAGCCCTCATTTTGGGGTCCAGGTTGCAGGGAAGTTTCTCAACACTCAGGAAGAGATATTGGTTGTAACAGGGATTCTCTGGCCAGGAAATATATGTGGCTTGGAATCAATGAAGATTCAAGAGATCTAGCCAAATGAAGTAGCCCCAGATAAGATCACTGAGACCCTGGTGTAGGACTCAAAGTGTCCTAATCAGCTGCTCTAGAAAGACACATGGAAGATAGGGCATTGCTGATGCCCATGTCTATAAGAGAGCTATCTCTAAACTTTGTGTGTGGTTGAATGTTGCATGATGATGATTTACTTGATTGAAGGAGGAGCGAAAAATGCTTACTATTGCCCTCATAGGCATTGTTTTTCCTGTTTGGTGTGAAGGGTGACACTGGATTCTTAATAAAGATCACATGTTGTTCTTGGGAAGATAGGAGGATTCAGAGAGATGACCAGAAAAGCATTAGATTTTAATTTCCCACTGTTTTTTTTCTATACAGATTTTTCAGTAAGGAAACAGTGCTGCTGGAACTGATTTGCTTGTGAACTTCAAGGGGAATTTAAGGAAGGCAGCTGGAAAATGCTTACATTAGAACTTGGCCAGGAAACCTGAGTTAACACCCTATTCACGTGAAAACCACAAGTGGATGATTCAGGAGCACAAACAATGAGCCCTTACTTGTAAAGAAGCGACACTCATTTGGAGAGCATGTTGGTTTTGCTGTTTCCTTTTCTTGAGCTCGTTGTGTCTCTTATGAACAGAGTGCTGTCCAGGGTCCAGAGTTGAATTTTTACACTAGCCTTTCTCTGTCACACAAAGGAGTGAGAACACAGAGATGAGCCTGTGCTCTACCTCAGAGAATTGAAGCCTACATGTTCCTACCCTGACCCTCTCACAATGCCATGTGTGTGTGTTTTCCTCTTTGTGGAAAAGTTCTCATGTATGAGTTTGTGAGGTATGTTGGGAGGTTTAACTAACTCATGTTGGGAGGCACGTTGAAGCTAAACTGTAGTCTCAGGTTTATAACTGCTAAGAATTACCAAGACCTCACACACTTTGAAAAAGCAGCGAGGAGTCCTGTGGCACCTTATAGACTAACTGAAGCGTTGGAGCATAAGCTTTCATGGGCAAAGACCCACTTCGTCAGATGCATGTGACGAAGTTTGAAGTTTGCCTAGGCCTAGCTCATTCCCCACACAAGGGTTCCTTGCATTCCTCCATCCCCCACAAGCTCCATTCTTCCATTCCCCTCTATTTAGGGTTTTTGTGCATCTCCCCTCTTCACCTGCTGCCATGGGTTCTGTGTGCCCCACATTCATGCTTCTCCCTTATAAGAGCTGTAAAGGGTCCTACATCAGTGGGTGGGGCACCATTGACTCCCTAGGGTGCCCACAAGTCCATGAGGCATGCTTCAGCCTTGGCCGAGTGACAGTTTGTGAGGCCCAGCCTGGGGTCAGGGTGAGCGGACAGAAATGGGGTTAATACAAATAATCACCAGTCCACAGTTTAAGGCTCAGCCCTGAGTCAGGGTGACAAGTGTCTATCACCACTTGTCCAGCGATCAAAGGTCTGGCTGGGTCCCAGCTGGACAGGGGGTCAGGTCTCCTCGCTCTGGGAGAGCCGACAAGTGCAGAGGGTTTTGCCCCAAAGGGGGGGAACCTGCCACCCAAAAGGAGTGGTGGCAAGGGGGGGGGAACGTGGGCCCTCCCTACTCTACCGTGTCCTGGTCCAGGGCCCTGACAGTGTTAAGAATAACCATAATTTTTCACAATAACCTATGCCTCCATGTTGCGGTATTTGTGCTCCTTCTCTGGGCTTTATTGATACCACCAGTTCAGCAAGAGCAGAATCCAAGAGAATAAAATGGAAAAGTCCAGGTTCAACCAGCATACTACAGTGCTGCACAGTTGTCGTGTTTTGGAAAAATGGAGGTGAGAACACCTTCCAAAGCTCATGCATTCTTATGGCTCAGCAACATCACGTTGAGAGAAAGAAGGCAGATTTGAGAGAGAGATTTCCCATGGATATTTGCCAAATATGAGGTCTTCTATGGATTGTTTCCTAGAGATGAGGCTGGAATCTGGTGGCAAGTGATCTTGTGGATGCATTTTTAGATGTTTGTTTCTAGCCTGGTGAATATTTTGAAACTAACATGGAACCTAAAAAACAACCCAAAACTTCCAGTTGGTTTTTCATATTCTCTTTGATATTTCATAAGCTCTCCCTTCTTTCAGCAAGAACAGGAGATACTGACATATAATTTAGAACGGTGTTTCTCTACCAGTGGTACGAGTACCCTCAAGGGTACTCCAGAGAAGTCTGGGGGGTACGTCAATATAACTGAAATTTGGAGAAAACTGAATTTTTGTTTTAAGTTTTACAGCGCTTCGTTATTTTTGTACTTTTTACATCCAAAAATTTCACCACTCACCCGGCTACAATTAAGTTGTTTAAACAAATGTGTTGTAATGGTAGAAAAAAATTGTGTCTGAAAACTGTGGGCACTGGGGGTACTTATTTTTTTTTTTTTTTTAAAAGAGGTACTTTTTTAAAAAAAGTTGAGAAACACTGATTTAGAATATCCGGTATGTTATTCTGCGCCTTTGAGCATCATTGGAACTGGGTAAAATGTTCAGGGAAGATGTGGGAGATGTTGTCTGTGTAATGGAATCTAATTTGATAAAATGGAAGAAAGTACCTTGTGGTGAGCAAGAGAGATTTTTGTAAAACTCCTCTTGCTCTTATGATCTAGGAAGCAGATGATATAACATCAGTCCAAACTGTGAGACTGATCAAAACAGTTGGTGATGAGGAAATTCAGCCTGTGTCAGTGGTTCTGTACATAAAAAAAGAGGAAAAGAACAAACAATATTCTAGAACTTTGGTGGAACTCTTGTAACTAGCCACTGTTTAATATTTATTTGAAACTATGAAATACAAGGAGCAGTGTGAGGAAAACATACAATATATGGGTGTGATGAAAGATGTGAGCCCAGTTAAATGTTAGTGCCCTGCTTTAGTTATTCTGAAAACAAAGTTTCATGGTTCAGCTGTGAGGAAACTGTTGAAGTGGAAATGGTTGCCATGGAACTGCTGCCATGGAGGTTTCAGAAGTGTTCCAGAACTTTGATGGTGAAGAAGGATTATTGTGGCTGGATTCTTAGAAGGGATTGTTCAGCAGTCTGGTGTGTTGGGATCTGGTATTCCCAACAATACTTCTAATTTGTGCCCTCAGCTTCTGCAAGCATACCTGGTAAAGATCCTTATCTTCCAGAACCAAGGTCACGTAATGGATAATTTTGGATAAGTCCCCAGGGACAGATGTGACATCCAGCTTGCCTGGATCTGGCCCCCGAGGCTCAGTGCTCCCCCCCAGCTTTGGGGAACCCATGCTGGCACTCCAGCCTCCCCTGTGGGGCTAGAGCACTGTAGCGGGTTGCACTCACTGCCACAGCGCCACCAGCCGTCGATCCTGGGAATTAGCTCGGACGGCAGGTGGTGGGATCCTTTTCGGGACACTGCCCTCCGGCAGTGCCCACAACAGCCTCTAAGCTTTCCCCTTCCGGGGGGTGGGTGGGTTATAGGCCGGTTGGCCTCCAGGAGGGGTTCCTCCCCCTCCGGGACAGCGGGCGATACTCCTATCCCACTGTGCAGCCCATCAATCGTCCCCAAGTCTCTAGTCCCACAGCCGGGCCTCGCTCCGGACAGGTAGAAGGGGTCAATAGTTCAGGGGCCCGGCCTTACTTCAGGTCCGGGCCACAGGGGAAGTAGTCCAACGTGGACTCAAGTCTCTCAGCTTTTACGAGGTCTGGCCTGGATCTCGGCCGGCACCAAAGCACAGTAGGTAAGCAGGGGCCCTCAAGCAGGGCGGAGCACCAAACCCAGTGTGCAAGCCCAGGCCCTCGAGCAGGGCGGGGCGGCAAAACACAATAAGCTAAGCCCGAGCCCTCGTACAGGGCGGGGCAACAACACAATAAGCTGAGCCCAGGCCCTGGTGGGGCAGCTAATCAAAATGGCGGCCCAGACCTAGCTCAGGGCGGGGCAGCAAATGGCGGCCAGGCCCTGGTGCAAGGCGGGGCCGCAAACAAACACACCAGTTTGTAGAAGCTCCTAGTTCAGGAACTGTGCAGGTAGTGCACCCGCAGCAGTAGTGAGGTGGAGACTGCCACCCAGTTGGTGGGTGGCAGGGGGGTGCAGGCCCACCCACTCCACTGCGCCCCAGCCCAAGGGCCCTGGATGCAGCAGTTCAGCTGCTACTGGCTCAGCAGGGCTCCAGCCCGCAACTTGCTGGCATAGGGCTGCTCTCAGCCCGTGCTACCCCCTGGGCCACTCCTCATCTCCCCCTCCGCAGGTACCTGTATCTCCAGCAGGTCAGTCAGGGAGTCAAGGGCAGCCCGATCCAGGCTTCCGTGGGTTGGAGCTCTGCAGCCTCCAGCGGGTTCATCAGGCCCCGGGGTCCAGGCAGGCATCGGGGTTCCAGCCGGTCCACCGGCTCCGGCAAGCCCTCAGGGTCCCCGTCAGTTGGTAGGTCCTCTGGCTTGGGCAAGCCCTCAGGGTCCCCGTCAGTTGGTAGGTCCTCTGGCTTGGGCAAGCCCTCAGGGTCCCTGTCAGTTGGTAGGTCCTCTGGCTTGGGCAAGCCCTCAGGATCCCTGTCAGTCCATAGGTCCGCTAGCTCAGGCAAGGCCTCAGGGTCGCCGGATGTCTGCAGGCCTCGGGGCTTGAGCAAGACCTCCGGCTCAGGCAGGTCCTCAAACTCACCAGGCCCCAGCAGAGCCCCGGGTTCCTCTGGGTCAGAGGGTAGCTCTGCTGGCTGGCTTGGCCAGGCCTCAGCCACCCTGGCAAGGAAGTCTTCACTGGCCCTGTAGAAGGCAGCTGTAGGAGGCCCAGGCCAAGTCTTGGCCTCCAGATCAGGGAGCTCTAGACACACCTCTATCTCCTCCAGAGGCTGGACCCAGATTGAGCTCCCTGGCAGAGTTCTTATAGTCCTAGCCACGCCCCTTAACATCCTGTCATGTGAGGGGGGGGGGGGCGAGGCTAGGCTGCACATAAAATGGCTTCCAGAGGGGTATTTTCTCCCCTCTGCTAGTGGGGGATGTCTCCGCCCCACCCCACTATGGGGAGGAAGGGGAGGGAGCAGGTGCGGGGGGCCGCTCTCTTCCTTCTCCCCCCTGTCCTGATCCTGGTCCTGGTCCTGCTGCCTGCGCCGGCCGGCTGGGGCTCTCCCCGCCCGGTCACCTGCCTGCCTGCCTGTCTGCTGAGGCCTGCTCCTCTGGACGCCACTTCAGCTGCCACTCCTCACCACCACCACCACCACCACCACCTACTGCTGCTGCTGCCTGAGGGGAGGGGGAGGCTTGCAGGCTGTCCCCCCCTCCCTTCCTCTGCTCTAGAGGAAGAGGACCCCACCAGCACCACCACCCAGAAGCCTTTCCCCCTGGCTGCTGCCCACCCGCTGCTGCCGCCATACCACCTGCACCCCACCGAGGGAGACTAGAAAAGTCAACTGGACTGTGGAGGGGGTCTGTTTGCTAGGTCTGAGCCTTTCATCTGCTCTTGGGGTGGTGGTGGACTGAGACACCAAGAGGGGGCTGGGGGTGAGGCGTAGAGCCTTCCCCCTGGTCTAGCTGCCTCCCCCCCCATACCACCACCCCCACGACCCCCTCCACCAACCCTTGCACCATCAGGACTCGCCCCTCGGTGGGGCTGGCTGTTCCTCCCCGCTTTTTGCCATCTGGGACTGTCCCGCTGCAGCAGTGGGCGAGAACTGAGCCTCCCACAAGCACTCGTGGGCATGTTTCCACCCCACCCTTAGACTTGGCCCCCCTCCCTCAGCAGTGTTTGGTTGGGGGGCCCCCCTCACTCTTGCTCTCCCTGCCCTACCCCCCACTGCAGAAGCCTTGCCCATCCCGCCCCGGTAGCCAGCTCTCTTTCCCCCTCCCTCCCTCCGTTTGCTGACCGACCCCGCCCAGCCTCAGTTTGTTTTACCTGCCCCGCCCGCATTCAGTTAGTATTTTGATTCCTGGCCCCCGCCTTGCCCTGCCCCGTCTTGTTCACCCAGTGCCCCCCTTCCCAGCCTCCCAGTAGTCTTCTAGCCCCACCCAGAGTTTCGGTCCCCGCCCCGAGTGCTTGTGTCCCCCCCCTCCCCTTTTTAGTTAGCCCCCCTGCACATTGCACCCCCCCTCGACAGCTGCATAGTCCCCCTTGCTACCCCAGTGCAGCCGGAGGAGCCGGCCCCCGCCCTGCATCTGTTACTTTGCCCCCTGCCTGCCCTGCCAGCGCCCTCCTCCTCTGCTTCCAGCCTTGCGGGGAGGAGTGGTTGCTGGCCTTTCGGTTCCCCTTATTCCACCCTGCCCTTCTTGATTCCCTCCCTCCCTGCAGTCAGTCGGCGGGAGGGAGTGGTTGTCCCTCCCCTTTTCCCTCCCTCCCCAATCGCGTACCCCTTCCCTTACGTTCCTCCCCTCCGCATTAGCGCCCTCCTCCTCTGCCACAGTCTCAGCAGGGAGGAGAGGCTGCAAACCCCCCCCCTTTCCAGTTGCCCCTCTCCAAAACCAGTGCCCTCCCTCCTCCCTGCCCTCTCCCTCACGGACACCCTCCTCCCCTGCCTGCTGTTTGGTGGGGAGGAGCGGTTAACCCTTGCCCTCCCTTCCTGCCATCTGTGCCTCCCTCCTCCTTCCCCACATGATGGAGGAAACCCCTTCCCTTGTCAACCCCACGGTCTCCCCGTTGCCACCGGGCCCAAAGAATGCCGCGGCTGACCTCCCGACCCCAAGCCCGAGCTCCGCCGCTGCCACGACCGATGCTCCCCCAAATCTGGGAGCAGCTTCCACCTCGGCCGGAAAAAAGGGCCGGGGGGGGAAGAAAGGCAAGGGCCCGGCCCTGAAGGCCAAACCCCCCACGGCTGAGGCTGCCCCGTCCACTGTGGCCCCATCGTCCGCCACAGCCCCTCCTTCCCCTGCTGTTCCCTCCACCAGCTCTGGGGGAAATCCACCCACGGCCCCCAGAGCGTAAGCCCAGGTGGCCGCTGCCGCCCCCCCACGTGCCGGGTCATCTGCCCATACCGCCGCCTCCAGCGCCATCCCTGGTGGCCGAGGTCCCTTTCCCACTCTGACCAGGAGGCATGGTGTTCGCTGCCTCCTGGTCGCCGCCTCGCCCCACGTCAAAACTTACGTGCGGGCGTTGGCGAGGGTGGTGGGGGCCTCGGCCGTGGTGGCGGCCTCCAAGATGTACGGCAAGGTGGTGTTCTTCCTTGCCTCGGAGGCCGCCGCCCAGGAGGCGGTGGAGAGGGGCCTGGCCGTGGGGGGCGTGCACGTGCCCCTCGAGCCATTGGAGGACCTGGGCGTACGGGTGGTTCTCACTTCCGTCCTGCCCTTCCTCCCCAATGCTGCCCTGTTGCCTTCCCTCTCCACTCTGGGGAAGCCAATTTCCGTGATCAGCCCTCTTCCGTTGGGCTGTAAGGACCCCGCCCTCCGCCACGTTTTGTCATTCCGCCGGCAGGTGCAACTGCAAATGCCGCCGGCGGCGCGTGGCGGGGTGACGCTCGAGGGGTCCTTTATGGTGCCCTACCAGGGGGCCCTCTACCGGGTCCACTATTCTTCGGGGGAGGCCCGGTGCTTCCTCTGCCGGGCGATGGGGCACGTCCGGAGGGACTGTCCCTTGGCCCGGTCGGAGGAGGCGCCCGGGACCCCCGGGGCCCGGGAGGACGCCGGCCTTACCACCGTCGGCCCCCCTGGAAGTCCGGCCTCCGCGGCTGCCCCTCCTCCAACCGACGGCTCTGCTCGGCAGCCGAAGGCGTCCCCTCCGGCGTGCCCGAGCGAGCAGGCGGGCCCTGACTCTATTTGATCTGTTTCTGCAGGGCCCGAGGAGGAGAGGGTGGCGCGGTTGCTGCCAGGCGAGGGAGAGGGCTCTCCCCAGGTGGAGGTCACCCTACCCTCCTCTTTCCCTCCCTTGCCTCAACGCCCTCCCCGAAAACAAACTGCGCCCCCTGGCCTTGCCCCTGCCGACCAGCCCTCCACCTGCACCTCGGAGGGCTGGACGCTCGTTCGGGGGAAGCGCAAAGCCCACCCTTCGCGGGCTCAATCTCCCCCCTCCGATGGGGAGGGCGGGAAGGCCCCCCTCCGAAAGATCTCGAGGGGGGCCAGCGCTGCCAAGAACGCCCCCGGCGAGCTTCAGCAGGAGGCGCCGGACGAGGCGGCCGTGGCAGCGAGGGGGGACGACGTCGCCCCCCCTGTGGAGCCCCTCCAAGAGGAGGCCTCGGATGGAGCCCCCCCGGCCCCGGCTCCAGCTGAGCCCTCCCCCGCTCTGGCTGAGGTAATTGTTGCCTTGGCGGCCGCGGGGGGGGGTTCCGGGGCCGAGGGGATGGAACTTAGCTCCATCTTCGAGGAGATCGAGGCCCTGGGTCTGACCCCGCTCGCTCAGGGGGAGGACGACCCTCCGCCAGCGGGCCTCGGTCTGGGCGGCGACTCTGCGGCGCCGCCCCCTCCCCCTCGCAATCCCAACTCCGTGTCCCAGGTGGCCGACCCCGTCCTCACACTTGGGGCGCCCCTGATATTGCCCACTGGCCCGGCCGACTCGAGCGCCAGAGCCGATGCCGCCGAGCCCTTAGGGGCGACGGCTGGTGCCGAGTGGCCGGGTCTTGAGTCTGGGGATGCCCCCTTTCCCGCAACCGAGGCGGGGCGGTCATCTCCCCTTCCCGCTGGGGGCCCAGCAGAAGACACCGCTCTGGCCGACGCCGAGGTATCAATTCCAACCTCGTTACCTGAACCCGGCGTCGGCATGGGCCCCCTTCCTGTTCCTGCTCCCGATTCCCAGGTCCCCATTCGGGAGGTGCCGCAGCCCGGTGGGATAGCCACGGGAGACCCCTACCCAGACCCTGCCCGGGATTCTGATCCTCTCCCGTGTCCCGATCCTCCCCCCACCCCTGTTTCCGCCCTTTATGAACCCATCTCCAGCCCTGAGTCCTCCCCTGTCCCTGATTCCCCTCCAACCCCCACCTCTTCCCTGCTTCCCAACCCCGACCCATCGTCCGGCTCAGAGCCCATTCCTTCTCCCGCCCCTACCGTGAAGAATATTCCTCCGCTGCCGTCCCCCCGTCCCTTTCCCACCCCGGCCCCTGCCGCAACACCTGATCCATCCCCATCGCCCCCCCAAACGTCCGCTAGTGCCGCCCCCACGGGGGCCGTCTCGTTCCCCCTGGTTGTGGGCGGCCCTCAGGGGGCGGTATTTGTATCCCCGGTCCCCAACCCGTTGGGGGCTGCCTTGTTCCCTCCGCCGCCCCCTCCCTTGCTGGAGTCGGGGACGGGCGGCGCGGCGCCATCGGTGTCGGCGCCGCGTCGGGGATCGGATCCCTGTTTGCCCGCCTCTGTGGCCCGTGAGCTCCACCCGGGGGCCCGGACGGAGAAGAATCCTGGTTCCCCCTTAGCGCTGAGGGGCGAGCTGCGCCAATTCCTCGCGGATAACCGCGGGGTAAAAGGGAAGGTGCAGCTCGTCCTCCAGCGCTGGGGGGACTTCCATCCCATCCTCCAGGCCACTAGAGCCCTGTTGCAGGAGGGGAGAGGGACCGATAGGCAGGGCGACGCGGCCTACCGCCGGACCCGCAGATTTCGAGACGCGCTCCTGACCTTCAGGGCGGAGTGCGGTCTGCTGCGGGACCTGCGGGGGGCCGACGATCGTCCTGCCCGTGAGGATCCACCCCAGCCCTCTCGATGAAGTACACCACTATCGCGACGTTGAATGCCCGGGGCTGTAGGGCGGGTCTCCGCAGGAGCCGGGTGCTCTCCTTCCTTCGGGAGGGGGGGTACTCGGTGGCCTTCCTGCAGGAGACCCACACGACTCCGGCCGTCGAGGCTGGCTGGCGGCTGGAGTGGGGGGACGGGGTATATTTTAGCCACCTCGGCGCCCGCTCGGCCGGGGTGGCCACCCTATTCTCCCCTGCCCTACGGCCCGAGGTGCTGGGGACGGCCGAGGTTGTCCCGGGCCGCCTGCTGCACGTCCGGGCCCGCGTGGAGGGGCTGACGTTGAACCTGGTCAACGTCTACGCCCCGAACGCGGGCCCGGACCAGGCCACCTTCCTCGGCACTCTGGATCCTCGCGAGTGTCTGGTCCTGGGCGGGGATTTCAACACCACCCTCGATGACCGGGACCGTGTAGGACTCGCGAACTGCCAGGCCGCAGCAGGCGTCCTCAGGGAGATCGTGGACCACCACTCCCTGGTGGACGTCTAGCGAGACCACCACCCCGACGACAACACTACCTTCACCTACGTCCGGGTGGGGGACCATCGGTCGAGCCACTCCCGGTTGGATCGCATTTACCTCTCCCGCTTCCATCTGGCACGAGCCCACTCCTCCAGCATCCGGCCGGCCCCGTTCACGGACCGCCATTTGGTGGCTGTGAAAGCCTCTCTGAATTCGGAGAGGCTGGGGCCGGCCTATTGGCACTTTAATAACAGCTTGCTGGAGGACGCGGGCTTCGTGGCGTCCTTCCGGGAGTTCTGGCTGGCCTGGCGGGGGCAGCGGCCCGCCTTTCCCTCGGCGCGGCGATGGTGGGACGTGGGGAAGGTGCGCGCCCGGCTCTTCTGCTGCGACTACTCCCGGGGCGCCAGCCGGCGGAGGGATGCGGCGATAGAGCAGCTGGAACGGGAGGTCTTGAAGCTTGAGAGGCGTCTGGCATCCGCCCCCGAGGATCCGCTCCTCCGCGAGGCGTACCGGGAGAGGCGGGAGGAGCTCCGGGCCCTGGAAGATCGCAGGGCCCGGGGCGCCTTCGTTCGATCTCGCATCCAGCTCCTTCGGGAGATGGATCGCGGCTCCCGCTTCTTCTACGCCCTGGAGAAAAGGAGGGGGGCCAAAAAGCACGTCACCTGCCTTTTGGCGGAGGACGGCACCCCCCTCACGGATCCGGTGGAGATGTGTGGAAGAGCCAGGGCCTTCTATGCCAGTTTGTTCTCCCCGGATCCGACCGAAGCCGACGCCTGCAAGGTGCTCTGGACCGAGCTCCCGACGGTCAGCGAGGGTGACCGAGACCGGCTGGAGATGCCTCTCACTCTGGCCGAGTTCTCGGAAGCCCTCCGTCTCATGCCCAACAATAAAAACCCGGGCATGGACGGGCTGACCGTGGAGTTTTACCGCGTGTTCTGGGACGTCCTCGGCCCGGACCTCGTCACCGTCTGGGCCGAGTCCTTGGAGAGCGGGGTCCTCCCTCTGTCGTGCAGGCGAGCCGTGCTCGCCTTGCTGCCGAAGAAGGGGGACCTCCGCGACCTTCGGAATTGGCGTCCCGTCTCGCTCCTCAGCACGGACTATAAGGTCGTAGCGAAAGCCATCTCGCTGCGACTGCGGTCCGTGCTGGCGGACGTCATCCATCCCGACCAGACCTACACCGTCCCGGGCCGTAGCATTTTTGATAACTTGTATTTGGTCCGGGATCTCTTGGAGCTCAGGTGTAGGGACGGCTTGTCGTTCGCCCTCCTGTCCCTGGACCAGGAGAAGGCGTTCGACAGGATGGATCACGGGTATCTCCTGGGCACCCTGCGGGCCTTCGGCTTCGGGCCCCGTTTTGTGGGTTTTCTCCGGGTGCTGTACGCCCTCGCGGAGTGTTTGGTCAGGCTCAACTGGACCCTGACCAAGCCGGTCAGCTTCGGGCGGGGGGTACGTCAGGGGTGTCCGCTGTCGGGCCAGCTGTACGCTCTGGCGATCGAGCCCTTCCTCCGTCTCCTCCGAAGGAGGTTTACGGGGTTGGTGCTCCGAGAGCCGGAGCTGCGGCTGGTCCTGTCGGCGTACGCCGATGACGTGCTCCTCGTGGTCCAGGACCCGGGCGATCTGGCGCGGGTGGAGGCCTGCCAAGCCGTCTACTCGGCGGCCTCCTCCGCCCGGGTCAACTGGGTGAAGAGCTATGGCCTGGTGGTCGGGGACGGGTGGCGGGCCGGCTCCCTCCCACCCGCGCTTCAGGCCATCAGGTGGAGCGCGGGTCCGCTGCTCTATCTGGGCGTTTATTTATCCGCCACGCATCCTTCGCCGCCGGAAAACTGGCAAGGTTTGGACGCCAGGGTGGGTGAGCGGCTGCGGAGATGGGCAGGACTGCTCCGGTGTCTCTCCCTTCGCGGGAGGGCACTGGTGCTGAATCAGCTGGTCCTGTCCATGCTCTGGCACCGGCTCAACACCCTGCGCCCGGCCCCGGAGGTCCTGGCCAAGCTCCAGAGGACAGCTTTGGAGTTCTTTTGGCCAGGACTGCACTGGGTCTCTGCAGGGGTCTTGTCTCTCCCCTTGGAGGAGGGGGGCCAGGGCCTGGTCTGTGTGCGCAGCCAGGTCCAGACCTTCCGCCTCCAAGCCCTGCAGAGACTCCTCTTTAGTGCAGGTAGTCTGGCATGGAGCACTTTGGCGTGCGCCTTCCTCCGCCGCCTCCGAGGGCTCCGATACGACCGGCAGCTCTTTTTTATCCACCCGAGGGGTCTTCCGCGAGACCTCTCCGAGCTGCCGGAATTCTACCAGGACCTCCTCCAGACCTGGAAGCTGTTTTCGGCGACCAGGTCCGTTGTGGCCGCCGAGGGAGGAGACCTCCTCGCGGAGCCCCTGCTCCACAATCCAGCCTTGCGCGTGCAGGTGGCGGAGTCTCCCTCGGTGCGCCAGAGGCTGATCCTGGTGGAAACCACCATGATCGGAGACCTCCTGGACTACGACAGGGGGGACTGGGTGGATCCCCGAGCGCTCGCTCGGCGCATGGGGCTCTCCACCCCCCGAACCCCTCTGCGCCGACTCCAGGAGGTGAAGGCGGCTCTGCCGCGGCCCGCTCTCGACTTCCTGCAGCGGTCCGTGCGAGAGGGCATCCCCCGCCCCTCCCTTCCTGCAAACCCTCCGTCCCTTTTTATCGGGCCCCTGTTCCGCGGGCCCCCCCGGCCTCCCCACCCTTGGACCCCCAGCCGGCTGCAAAAGTTGCAGCCGGTCTGCTTTCGAACCGCGCCTCGAGAACATCTGTACACGCTCGTGCTCCACAGCTTGCATTTCCCCACCCTCGTGTCCCGCCCCGATACCAAATGGCGGGACTACTTAAGACCTGTTGAGGGTGGGGAACCCCGATGGGCCAGCCTATATTCCACCTTAATCCCGCGGCCCGTC
This sequence comes from Pelochelys cantorii, assembly GCA_032595735.1. NCBI lineage: Eukaryota > Metazoa > Chordata > Testudines > Trionychidae > Pelochelys > Pelochelys cantorii. Next base: position 44,166,168 of record CM064336.1, read on the forward strand.
GGGGATATCAGTTGGCGGCTCCTTCAAGGAGCCGTGAGCACGGGCGTGTACCTGGCGCGGTTCACCCCCATCCCGGACACCTGCCCTTTTTGCGGCGTGAGGGAAAACCTGGCGCACGTCTACCTCGAATGCGCCAGGTTGCAGCCCCTATTCCGGCTCCTCCAGAACCTCTTACTGAGGTTCTGGCTGCACTTTTCCCCACACCTTTTCCTTTACGCACACCCAATCCGTGGCCCCACAAAGTCGCGGGACCTCCTCGTCAACCTCCTCCTGGCTCTAGCCAAAGCCACCATCTATAACACCAGGGAGAGGATGATAGACGAGGGGGTTCCCTGCAACTGTGGGGCCTATTTCCGTTCATTCCTAGCGTCACGTATCCGGGCAGAGTCCCTCTGGGCGGTGTCCACTGGCTCCATGGACAGCTTCGAGGAGCAGTGGGCGCTGTCCGGGGTTCTCTGCTCGGTGTCCCCATCCGGTCTCCTAGTTATAAACCTTTAACCTGCACTCCTTGCCCCTTTTGTCATTTTTTGTCCCCAGTAATTAGTTGGGCATGGGTCCAGTCATCCCTCCCGCAAGGCTGGGGGAGGGGCTTTTAGAAGTGGGCAGGCTTTGCCCGCCCACTTTCCCGTGCTTCCAAATAGAGACCCCAGGCCCGAGCTCCGCCACTGCCACGACCGATGCTCCTTCAAATCCAGGAGCAGCCTCCACCTCGGCCGGAAAAAAGGGCCGGGGGGGGAAGAAGGGCAAAGGCCCAGCCCCGAAGGCCAAACCCCCCACGGCTGAGGCTGCCCCGCCCGCTGTGGCCCCATCGTCCACCACAGCCCCTCCTTCCCCTGCTGTTCCCTCCACCAGCTCTGGGGGCGATTCAACCGCGGCCCCCAGAGCGTACGCCCATGTGGCCGCTGCCGTCCCCCCACGTGCCGCGTCATCTGCCCCTACTGCCACCTCCGGCTCCATCCCTGGTGGCTGGGGCCCCTTTCCCACCATGACCAGGAGGCACGGTGTCCGCTGCCTCCTGGTCGCCGCCTCGCCCCACGTCGAGACCTACGTGCGGGCATTGGCGAGGGTGGTGGGGGCCTCGGCCGCAGTGGCGGCCTCCAAGATGTACGGCAAGGTGGTGTTCTTCCTTGCCTCGGAGGCTGCCCCCCAGGAGGCGGTGGAGAGGGGCCTGGCGGTGGGGGGCGTGCACGTGCCCCTCGAGCCATTGGAGGACCTGGGCGTACAGGTGGTTCTCACTTCCGTCCCGCCCTTCCTCCCCAATGCCGCCCTGTTGCCTTCCCTCTCCATCCTGGGGAAGCCAATTTCTGTCATCAGCCCTCTCCCGTTGGGCTGTAAGGACCCCTCCTTCCGCCACGTTTTATCATTCCGCCGGCAAGTGCAACTGCAAATGCCGCCGGCGGCGCGTGGCGGGGTGGCGCTCGAGGGGTCCTTTATGGTGCCCTACCAGGGGGCCCTCTACCGGGTCCACTACTCTTCGGGGGAGGCCTGGTGCTTCCTCTGCCGGGCAATGGGGCACGTCCGGAGGGACTGTCCCTTAGCCCAGTTAGAGGGGGTGTCCGGGACCCCCGGGGCCCGGGAGGGCGCCAGCCCTGCCACCGCCAGCCCCCCTGGTAGTCCGGCCTCCGCAGCTGCCCCTCCTCCAACCGACGGCTCTGCTCGGGAGCCGGAGGCACCCCTTCCGGCGTGCCCGAGTGAGCAGGCGGGCCCCGCCTCTACTCGTTCCGTTCCTGCAGGGCCCAAGGAGGAGAGGGTGGCGTGGTCGCTGCCGGGCGAGGGAGAGGGCTCCCCCCAGGTGGAGGTTTCCCTACCCTCCTCTCTCCCTCCCTTGCCTCAACGCCCCCCCCCGAAAACAAACTGCGCCCCCTGGCCTTGCCCCTGCTGACCAGCCCTCCACCTCCACCTCAGAGGGCTAGACTCTCATCGGGGGAAAGAGCAGAGCCCGCCGTTCGTGGGCTCAATCTCCACCCTCCGATGAGGAGGGCGGGAAGGCCCCCCTCCGAAAGATCCCGAGGGGGGCCAGTGCTGCCGAGATCGCCCCCGACAAGCATCAGCAGGAGGCGCCGGCCAAGGAAGCCGTGGCAGCGAGGGGGGACGATGCCGTCCCTCCTGCGGAGCTTATCCGTGAGGAGGCCTCGGGTGGAGCTCCCCGGGCCCTGGTAACAGCTGAGCCCCCCGCAGTCGCCGTCGAGGTAAGTGTCGCCTCGGCAGCTGGTGGGGAAGGCTCCAGGGTCGAGGGGATGGAACTGAGCTCCATCTTCGAGGAGATCGAGGCCCTGGGTCTGACCCCGCTTACCCAGGGGGATGACGGCCCTCCACCAGCGGGCCTCGGTCTGGGCGGCGACTCTGTGGCGCCGCCCGCTCCTCTCCCCAACCCTAACCCTATGTCCCAAGTGGCCGACCCCGTCCTCACACTCAGGGCGCTGCTGGTACTACCTATTGGCCCGGCCAACTCGGGAGCCAGAGCTGAAGCCGCCAAGCCCTCCGGGACGGCGGCTGGTGCCAAGCGGCCATGTCCCGAGCTTGGGGGCGCCCCCTCTCCAGCAACTGAGGCAGGGTGGTTATCTCCCCTTTCCGTTGGGGGCCCAGTGGAAGACCCCATTCAAGCCGACGCCGTGGCAACAACTCCTGTTCCTCCATCTGAGCCCGGCGTCGGCATGGGCCCCCTTTCTGTTCCTGCCCTCTCGGTTCCCATTCGGGAGGAGCCACAGCCCGGTGGCACAAACAAGGGGAACCCTTCCCTAGACCCCGCCCCAATCTCTGGTTCCCTTCCCTGTCCCGATCCTTCCCTCACCCCTGCACGTGCCCTTGGCACCGACCCTACCCTTTATGAACCCATCTCCAGCCCCGAATCCTCCCCTGTTCCTGACCCCTCTCCTACTATCACCACCCCCTCTCTTCCCACCCGCACCCCACCATCCGGCCGTGAGCCCGCCCCCCCTTCCACGCCTACCGTGCTGCCTGTCCCGCCCTCACCGTCCTCCCAAACCACCACTATTGCCACCCCCACGGGGGCCGTCTCGTTCCCGCTGACTGTGAGCGGCCCCCAGGGGGTGGTATTTGTGTCCCCGGTCCCTAGTTCTTTAGGGGCTGCCTTATTCCCTCCGCCGCCCCCTTTCCCGCCGGGTTCGGGGGCAGGCAGTGCAGCGCCATCGCTCTTGGTGCTGCGCCGGGGCTCAGACCCCGGTTTGCCTGCCTCTGTGGCCCATGAGGCCTTTCGGGGAGCCCAGACGGAGGAAATGTCCAGCACCCCCTCGGCGCTGGGGGCCGAGCTCCACCAATTCCTCACGGATACGCGTGGGGCTAAGGGAAAGGTGGAGCTTGCCCTTCAGCGCTGGGGGGATTTTCATTCCATCTTGAGGGCCACAAGGGCCCTCTTGCAGGAGGGGAGAGGGACCAAGAAGTGGGACATCGCGGCCTACCAGCGGGCCCGTAAATTCCGCAACGCCCTCCTCGCCTTCGGGTCGGGGAGTGGCCTGTTGCGGGGCCTGAGGGAGGCTGACAATCACCCTGCCCATGAGGATCCACCCCAGCCCTCACTATGAAATACACCATCATAGCAACATTGAACGCCCGGGGCTGTAGGGCGGGTCTCCGCAGGAGCCGGGTGCTCTCCTTCCTTTGGGAGGGGGGGTACTCGGTAGCTTTCCTGCAGGAGACCCACACGACTCCGGCCGTCGAGGCTGGCTGGCGGCTGGAGTGGGGGGATGGGGTGTACTTTAGCCACCTCGGCGCTCGCTCGGCCGGGGTGGCCACCCTGTTCTCCCCTGCCCTACGACCCGAGGTGCTGGGGACTGCTGAGGTTGTCCCGGGCCACCTGCTGCACGTCCGGGCCTGCATAGAGGGGCTGACGTTGAACTTGGTCAACGTCTACGCCCCAAACCCGGGCCCGGACCAGGTCACCTTTTATCGGCAGGCGGCCGCCTTCCTCGGCAGACTGGATCCTCGCGAGTGTCTGGTCCTGGGCGGGGACTTTAACAACACCCTCGATGACCGGGACCATGTAGGACGCGCGAACTGCCAGGCCGCAGCAGGCGTCTTCAGGGAGATGGTGGACAATCACTCCCTGGTGGACGTCTGGTGAGACCACCACCCGGACGACAATACCACCTTCACCTACGTCCAGGTGGGGGATGATCGGTGGAGCCACTCCCGGTTGGATCGCATCTACCTCTCCTGTTTCCACTTGGCACGGGCCCACTCCTCCAGCATTCGGCCGGCCCCATTCTTGGACCACCATTTGGTGGCCGTGAAAGCCTCTCTGCGTTCGGAGAGGCTGGGGTCGGCCTACTGGCATTTCAGTAATAGCTTGCTGGAGAATGTGGGCTTCGTGGCATCCTTCCGGGAGTTCTGGCGGGCCTGGTGGGGGCAGCGGCCCGCCTTTCCCTCCGTGTGGCGATGGTGAGACATGGGGACGGTGCGCGCGCCCGGCTCTTCTGCCGCGACTACTCCCGGGGCGCCAGCTGGCGGAGGGATGTGGCGATAGAGCAGTTGGAATGGGAGGTTTTGAAGCTTGAGAGGCGCCTGGCGTCTGCCCCCGAGGATCCACCCCTCCACGAGGCGTACCGGGAGAAGCGGGAGGAGCTCTGAGCCCTGAAAATTCTTTTGGCCAGGACTGCACTGGGTCTCTGCAGGGGTCCTGTCTCTCCCCTTGGAGGAGGGGGGCCAGGGCCTGGTCTGCGTGCGCAGCCAGGTCCGCACCTTCCACCTCCAGGTCCTGCAGAGACTCCTCTTTAGTGCAGGTAGTCCGGCATGGAGAATTTTGGGGTGCGCCTTCCTCCGCCGCCTCTGAGGGCTCTGATACGACTGGCAGCTTTTTTTATCCACCCGAGGGGCCTTCCGCAAGACCTCTCAGAGCTGCCGGAATTCTCCCAGGAACTCCTCCGGACCTGGAAGCTGTTTTCAGCAACCAGGTCCCTTTTGGTCACCGAGGGAGCAGACCTCCTCGCGGAGCCCCTGCTCCACAATCCAGCCTTGTGCATGCAGGTGGTGGAGTCTCCCGCGGTGTGCCAGAGGTTGATCCTGGCAGAAACCACCAAGGTCAGAGACCTCCTGGACTACGACAGGGGGGACTGGGTGGATCCCCGAGTGCTCGCTCGGCACATGGGGCTCTCCACCCTCTGGACCCCCCCCGTGCCTACTCCAGGAAGTGGAGGCGGCTTTGTCGGGGCCTGCTCTCGACCTCCTACAGAGAGCCCTGTGAGAGGGTACGCCCCACCCCTCCCTTCCTGCAAAGCCTCCGTCCCTTTTTATTGGGCCCCTGTGCCGCAGGCCCGCCCCCAGCCTCCCCATCCCTGGACTCCCAGCCAGCTGCAAAATCTGCAGCCGGTCTGTTTCCGAACCACACCTAGGGAACATCTGTCCATGCTCGTGCTCCATACCCTGTACTTCCCCACCCTCGTGTCCCGCCCCGATACTAAGTGGCGGGACTATCTAAGATCCATTGAGGGTGGGGGACCCCGATGGGCCAGTGTGTATTCCGCCCTAGTTCCATGGCCCATCGGGGACATTAGTTGGCAGCTCCTTCACGGAGCCGTGAGCACGGGCGTGTACCTGGCGCGGTTCACCCCCATCCCAGAAGCCTGCCCCTTTTGCGGCGTGAGGGAAAACCTGGCGCACGCCTACCTCGATTGCGCCAGGTTGCAGCCCCTATTCCGGCTCCTCCAGAACCTCTTATTGAGGTTCTGGCTGCACTTTTCCCCTCACCTTTTCATTTATGCACACCGAATCCGTGGCCCCACAAAGTCGCAAGACCTCCTCGTCAACCTCCTCCTGGCCTTAGCGAAAGCTGCCATCTATAATACCAGGAGGAGGATGCTGGACGAGGGGGTTCTCTGCGACTGTGGGGCCTACTTCCATTCCTCCCTCGTGTCACGTATCCAGGCAGAGTTCCTCTGGGCAGCGTCCACTGGCTCCATCGACAGCTTTGAGGAGCAGTGGGCGTTGTCCGGGGTTCTCTGCTCGGTGTCCCCATTTGGTTCCCTTATTTTGAACCTGTGACCCACACTCCTTGATCCTTTTGTCATTATTTGTCCCCCATGATCAGTTGGACATGGGTCCAGTTGTCCCTCCCGTAAGGCTGGGGAGGGGCTTTCCCATGGTTTCAAATAGACCCCACTACAAGCACACAAAATCTACTAGCCTGGGCCTCCCTAGGCTCTGGTGTGCAAGGGGAATGTGGAGCATGTCTTTCTGCTTCTCAGACTGAGAGGGGGGTTTTTTTTGTTTGTATGTTGGGTTGGTTGTTTGACTGGGTTTTTTTGTGCTTCTCACTTGTGTGTGGCCTCCAACTGATCTTTCTGTGGGTCAGCAGCTCCCGATCCCCAAAAGGTTCCCCACCCCGATATAAACAATTTTGATTGGAAAAAAGATATTGAGAAGAAAACAACCCAGAATAAAAGATGGGAGAGCTATTTGGACAAAGAAATTAATCTGGATGAGTGGGACTCTGTGTGGGACAGGGGATACATCTTCAACTTCTGTACATACTTCATACATACAAACAGGGCTGGCCCGAGCCATTCTTGCACCCTGGGCAGCGGCCCCACCCTGGGTGCGCAGCACCTGATTGACGTGTACGGGGCGCCGTGCCCCCAGGCGCATGGCACATGTGCAGCCCGCCCCCCGGCGGCAACCTATGGGAGGCGCCTGATGTGACGCCCCTTACCACTTCAATCAGGCGCCCTCCATAGGCTGGCGCCCCGGGCAGCTGCCCGGCTAGCCCCCCCCCCTTAATCTGGCCCTGCATACAAATTTGTATAAGTTACAGTGTAAATGAAATTATACTGCAGTTAAACTTAAAATCCTTCATAATGTTGATGATAGAGAAAAAGCACCGCTGGAGATATTGTGGGCAAAGGGGAACATATTTGCACATGTGGTAGTTATGTGCATGAATTAGAAAGTTTTGAGAGGAAATTATTAAAAAGATTCATCATATGACAAAATTCTAGCTTCCTACACATTCCCTGAGCTGCTTACTTAATGCCCCCAATAAAAGATTTACATCTTAAATAGAATGGCAAAGTAGTTTCTTCCTCTTACTAGCAGCTAGACTGTATTGCACATTACTGGAAAAAATGTGACTCCTCCTCTTATGGAAAAAATGGTTAATTACCGTGTAACTGTTCTTCTAGATGTGCTGCTTATGTCCATTCCACTTAGGTTGTGCGCACACCATGTACACGAGTTCCAGAAGCTTTTTACCCTTCGCAATACCTGTTGGGCCAGCCAGGGAGCCCCCTAGAGTGGTGCTGGCATATCGGTGCATATATACCCCCTGCTGGCCCTCCACCTCCTCAGTTCCTTCTTGCTGGATGTTCCGACGAAGGGGATGTGGGTGGAATTGGAATGGATATAAGCAACACATTTCAAAGCACAACAGTTATGAGGTAAGTAACCATTTTTTCTTCTTTGAGTGCCTGCTTATGTCCATTCAACTTAGGGGATTCCCAAACTATGCTTACGGAAGTGGCATCAGAACCAAAGAGCAAATAGACTGCAACACCACTCTGTCAACAGCCATATCCTGTCTAGCTTGCTGCGTAATTGCATAATGCTTTGTAAAAGTATGGATCAATGACCATGTAGCTGTTCTACATGTCTAGGATTGGCACTTGTACTAGAATTGCTGTTGAGGAGGCCTGGGCTCTGGTAGAATGGGCTGTGAGAGAAGGGGCTGATTTTCCTCTTGGATCATAACACGTCTTAATGCGTGCTGTGATCCATGAGGATCAGCACTGAGCTGACACGGGGAAGGCCCTTCATCCTCTCCTCTATAGAGATGAAAAGCTGAGTCAACTTATGAAACTACTTTGTCCTCTCTAAATAAAAGGCGAGAGCCCTCCTGACATCTAATCACCTGCTCCTTCTTGTGTGCATGCAGCTTAGGGTAGAAGACCAGTAAGAAAATCTCCTGGGACATGTGGAACAGGGACACCACTTTAGGTAGAAATGCAGGGTGTGGACACAACGTCACCTTGGCCTTAGAACATCATGTATGGTGGCTCCAAAGAAAGGGCCCACAACTCAGACACCCTCCCAGCCGAGGTGATAGTCATGAGAGAGGACACTTTCCATGACAGATGAGAGGGAACACGTAGCTATTGACTCGAACGGGGGCCGCACGAGTCCCTGAAGCACTAAATTCAGGTCCCACTGGAGAACAGGCTACTTAATCTGGGGATAGAGCCTATCCAGGCCCTTCAGAAAGCACTTGACTCTCGACAGGTGAAGACAAAGCCTCCCCCTTCCCTCTGGTGAAAGCCACAATGGCTGCACCTGTACTCTCACTGAGGAGGTAGACAACTCCTACTGCCTGAGGTCAAAGGATGGAGTCCCCCCCCTTTTGAATGACCCAAAATAAGAACCTCCTCCATTGGCCTGATAGGTTGCCCTGGTAGAGGGCTTCCTACTCTCCATCAGTACCCTCCTGACCAGGTCTGAACAGAGGAGTTCTCCCCCCCTCAACCATGGATTTTCCAAGCCATGAGGTGGCAGGATTGTCGGTTCAGATGGCACAGATGACCCCAATTCAGCCCCTGTGTCAAGAGGTCTGGCACGAGGGGGAGGGCAATAGGGTCCTCCACAGACAGCAACAACAGTGCTGGTGTGGCTAGGCCAGGGCCACCAGAATCACTGTTGCCCCCTACCTTTCCACCCTCAGGACAACCTCATGTACAAGGAGAAAAGGGGAGAAGGCATATAGGAGACAGGGGGGCCACTGCATCACCAAAGCATCCCCTACCAATCCTGGGTCCTAGCCTCGGTATGATCAAAACTAGGCACACTTCTTGTTGACCTGTGAGGTGAAAAGTTCAAGGAGGGGAGTCCCCCACTTGTGGAAAAGAAGGTGTAGAACCTCCTCCTTCAAAGACCATTCGTGGGCACCAGAATGTCCTGCTGAGGTGGTCTGCCAGGGTGTTGTGGGCCCCCGGCAGGTAGGTGACCTGTAGGTGAATCCCCTGCACAATGCAAAGGTCCCAGAGGGCTAGGGCCTCCTGACAGAGGGGAAAGGATTGAGCACCATCCTGTCAGTGGATATAAAACATCGCTGTCATGTTGTCCATCAAGATGGAGACAGAGTTGTCCCTCAATTGAGGCATGAACATCTGGCACGCCAAAAACATACCACTCTCAGTTCCTTGATATTGATGTGTAACAACCCAGGTAGGTCTGTCAGGTGTTCTCCCAACTCAGTTTCGGAGGCATCCATCACCAACTGCACTGAGGGGTGGGGTGGGCAAAAGGGACTCTGACACACACCTCGCTCTCCTGCAGCCACCAGTCCAGTGTGGACAGGATATCTTGTGGGGCGGTCACCACAATATTATGTGGTCGCAAGTTGGCCTGTAGACTCCTGCCAACCAGGCCTGAAAGGGCTGGAGGCACAGCCTGGCATATTGTACCATGAAGTGCATGCTGACATGTAGCCCAATAGCCTTAGGCAATGCCTTACAGTTGTCATAGATGTGGTCTGGAGTTGCTGAATAACGTCCTTCATGGCCACAAGGGATGTCTGCCCTGTTGTGGTGTCCAACCTTGCCTTCACAAACTCTATTATTTGTGTAGGGCCGTGGTCACCAATCCATCGATTGCAATCGACTGGTGGATCAGGAGGGCTTGACCAATTGATCGTGAGGCCTTTGGGGCCCCCCCATTTCCCCACACCCTCAGGAAGCCCCCACTGATGCTACCTCCAGCAACAATAGAGGTAGTGCCGGCTTCCTGTGGGGTAGGGGTGGGCAGTCCCACAGGAAGTGCACAGGCTGCTCCCCTCTCCCCCAAACACCCAGTGCGGTGCTTGAAAGGCCAGGTCTGTGGCATGCCAGAGAATTCCTTCCACCTGCTGCCTTCCTGAGTGTGGGGGTGGGCAAGGAGGAAGCACATGCCAGGGACTTCCCCTGCTACCTTCCTGTGCACGAGGGGGAGGTAGGAGTCCCAGGAGGAAGCGCGCACTGGGGACTTCCCCTACTGCTTTCCAGCACGTGTGTGGGGGGGGGGGGGGGGGGGGGAGAGGGAAAGGTAGGAGTCCTGGGAGGAAGCACATACTGGAGACTCCCTGTCCCATGCCCCAGCACCCACCAGTACCCTGTCATCTACCCCTACTAGCACCCTGCCCTAGCAACCGCCAGCACCTTGCCACTTTCCCCAGCACCCACCAACACCCTGTCCCCTGCCTCCATCCAGCACCCTGCCCCAACACTCTGTACCCTGCCCCCACCAGCACAGTTGGGGCCACATTAGTGAGGCTTGAGTGGTTTTGGAAGGGTTGTTTTTTTGCATCTCACTTGTGTGACTCCGACTGACTTTTCTGTGGGTCAGTGACCCCTGATTCAAAACAGGTTCCCCACCCCTCTCAAATGCTGAAACTTTTTATGTTTGACATAATATTTTATTTAAAAATGAAGCCTGGCCAACAAGCCCCCAATTGGGGACAAGCCCCCATCTGGCTGCAGCATCATAACACTCCTGCACACACACCCCTGACCCCAAATATGAGCCTATCATACACTGGAACCCCCTTTCCTAAGCCTCTCACATCCCCAAACTTCTGCACCCCCATATCCTCAGTCTTCTGCCACAAAACTCCTGCACCATCCATACACTGCAAATCTGTGTCCTGATCACATCATACTCCCAACCTCCCTGCTCTGAGCCCTTCACCCATCCCAAACCAAACTCCTGCACCCTCACATCCACAAACGTGTGGCTTGCTTAGCACCCCAACCCTATACCTGAGCCCAACACTCCACAGCCTGGAGCCCCCTCCCTGAGCCAACATCCCCTTCTCCACATCCTCCTGCATCCAAATTCCCTCCCCTCTCACCCCTTCCCACACCCAAATCCATCATTCCCACCCCAGAGCCCTCATCTCCTATCTCAACCCAGTGAGGGTACGGCTAGACTACAAGAGTTTTTCTGAGATACCAGAGGTATCCCGAAAAAACTCTTCCACATCCAGGGACGTGTTTGTTCTTCCACTTTTTTTAGTGGAAGAGCAAACGCTCTTTCAGCAGCCCCTGTATTCCTCGTTCCATGAGGAATAAGGGGCCTTCCAAAAGAAGGGGTTTTTCTGACATTTGGCCCAGTCTAGAACAGCCAAATGTCAGAAAAACCTCTTCCGACAGAAGGATTGAAAAAAAGCGGCAGTGTAGCCATACCCTGAGAGTGTGTGGAGAGGAGGGGAACAGACAGGGTGGGGCCTCAAGGAAGGGATGGAGTACATCTTGGCTTGTCCTGACATTTAAAAAGGTGATCTTGGGTGTAAAAAGGTTGGAGATCTCCGGTGTAGGGATAAGGATTTGCCTCATTCAAGATGAGCCCTAACTGAGAGAAGCTTTCCTGGGCCAGCACAATGTGGGATAGCACCTGGTCCTTGGAGCGGCCTCTGATGAGCCAGTCATCCTGATAAGTGAAAACATGAAGCCCTCTCTTTCTTAGGAAAGCAGCTACCACTTCCATACATTTGGTGAATACTCTGGGGGCGGTGGAAAGGTCAAACGGAAGCACCACAAACTGGTAGTGGTTCCCACCCACCAAGAAATGTAAGAACTTCCTGTAGTGAGGGACAATTGAAATGTGGAAGTATGTGTCCTTCAAATCGAGGGCGGCATACCAGTCCCCTAGATTGAGAGAGGGAATGATGGAGGCCAGCATCACCATCCTGAACCTTGACTTTCTTATGAAGCCCTCTGAAGTCTAGGATGGGGCAAAGACTGTCTTTGGACTTTGGAATGGTATCCAGAAAAAAACCCTTCCCCCAAAATGCAGGGGGAATCTCCTCTATTGTCCCCCATGACAGAAGCAAAGAGACCTCCTGATGAAGAAGGTGCTGGTGAGAGGGGTTCCTGAAAAAGGACAGAGAAGGGGGTTGGGAAGGAGGGGAGGAGAGGATGGGGATAGAGTATCCCACTGCCACCATTTCGAGGACCCATCGGTCTGAGGTGATAGAGCAATGATGGAAAGGGGATAGTCTGTTTGAGAAGGGGCAATCTAATGCTGGGGCTGGTAATCTGCCCTCGGGCGGACATTCAAAAGTCTGACCTTGGGCCCTGAGTTTTGTTGGAGCCCCTGAGTCTGATCCGAGGCCAAACAAGAGCATCTTCTGGTGTCCCTACAATTATCTACCCTATTTCTCTGCCTATTATTGTGTCTGGAACCTTGTTGATACAGCCTCTGTGGCCTAGAGTTCAGTGGATGGGGCTGTGAAGCAGGGGTATGGATACCCAAGGACTTCAGTGTCACCCTCGAGTCCTTCAGACTGTGCAGTTTACAGTCTGCCCTAACCCCTCAAAGAGCAGGTCTTGTAACATAGCGTGGACTTCAGGCAGAATACGCGAGATCTGAAGCCACAAGTTTCTACGCATGACTATGCCCATGGCCATTGAGCATGCTGCAGCGTCCATGGCATCCAGCATGGCCTGGAGGGCAGTGCGGGACACCACCTTACCATCCTCTGACAAGGCCCCAAACTCCTGTTGTAATTCCCTCGGGAGTTGGGATTTGAACTTAGTAACTGCCACCCACGAGTTATACGCATATCTGCTGAGAATTTCTTGCTGGTTAGCAATCCTCAGCTGCAGTCCTACTGTCACATATGCCTTTCGTCCCAAGAGATCGAGCTTTTTGGGCTCCTTACTCTTAAGAGTGGGACCAGGCTGCCTCTGCCTCTCCCTTTGGCAAGTGGCCTGAACCACCACAGAGCCTGGGAGCAGGTGGGCAAACAGATGTTTGTGGCCAGACTGTGGCACAAAATACCTTCTCTCCACCCCCTTCTGCATTGGAGGAATGGACTCCGGTGTCTGCCAGAAGTTAATAATAATCTTGGCCAATGTCTTAAGGGGGCAAAACTAGCAGGGGCATCCTTCATCAGGATGTCTATCATAGGATAGGATTCTTCCGCAACATCCTTGGCCTGCACACCTAAGTTTTGGGCCAACCTTCTGAGGAGGTCCTGATGAATGCACATATCCATGGCAGGCATAGCCAGGGATGGATCCTCCAAGCCTCATTGGGGGACATGGACGGGGAGTCCCTCAGCAGCAATGACCCCTCTGGGGGCAATCCTGGGTGAGACTGGGGGAGGGGGGGGGAGGCACAGCTGGGTAGGGCCCACCAAGGCTGCCTGCTGAGCTGGTTGATCTTGGTCCCCTGCTGACCCTGAGGGACTGGCCCTGGACTCTGACGCTGGAGCCCGTGTGAGCCCTATGCCCCGAGTACACTGAGGTTGAGGCCAACCCCAACCTTGAGGGTCCTTGCCTCTGGGCCTGATGATATGCCCAGGGGGGTCCAAAAGAGCCACTGGGCTGGTGGCTGCCATTGTGGAGGCCATGTCTGTGATGGAGGCTATGTCTGACTGGCCTTCATTCAGAAGCACCACGAGCAGGATCGGTGCTGGGATCAGGTCTGATGCCTGGACCAGAGACCTTGACCAACCTGACCTTGAGGAGTAGAGTGATGACACCCTTGATGTCATCGACTCCATGTCAGTGGTAGTGGTACCATTTCCCCCAGTCCAGTAGCCCAGTCCAGCATGGAGTGGAGCCTTTCTGGCACCAATGGCACTGCTGACACTGCCACTTTTGGCACCGGAGCATGTGTTTATGCCCCCTCCAGCACTGCCATTGCCACACCAAGGGAAACTTGTGGCCATGGCGCACCACAGTCAGCACTGGGAGCAGTCAGCATCTGCAGCACTGCCATGGTCCACGTCTAAGTACTTTTTAGAGTACTTTACAAACAGGGGCTGCAAACAGGGAATTTTGAGAGGGAATTCTCCAGGTGAAGGAGGAGCTTATACGATACAGGACCCCTGAGGGAACTGGCTGTCTGTAGTGTGTGTTTGTGTTTGGGGGTTTCTTGCTGTGTGCTGAGCTTGTGTTTGTCTGTCTGTTTCTCCCCTCTCTTCCCCTCCCCCCTGCAAGGAGTGTGTGCTGTGGCTGGCAGCTGGAAGCTGTGAGCTTCTAATCAAGGTTTGAAATCTAGAAGCCTCTGCTCATTGGTTGAGCCTTAATCAGGGGGCGGGGCTATAAGGAAGGCCAGGTCTTTATAAAGCAGTGAGTCAGCAACCAGGGAGCATTGCGAACAGGGGCTGCAAACAGGGAGTTTCGAGAGGGAGAAGGGGACTGGGAAAGGGGCGAGGTACACTCACCATTCTTTAAACATTTACACTAAAGTATAATCAAAACTTCCTGACCTCAGGTGGGCCTTCATGGGTTGATGGCATCAGAGGCAAAGCTTTCAGCTGGGCCTAGCCTCATCCATATAAAAAAGGCAACTAGAGTGAACACAGAGAGCAGTGAACAGGGCAGCAGCCAACAAGCGAGTTTGCCTGGGAAACATCCGAAAGGAGCTCAGGAGGCATTTAAAAATATCTGAGAAATCTCTCAGAAGGAAGACAGATATGGATAGTGATAGGTCTGCTGTTGTTACCTGCACTGCATGTGTCATGTTTGTCTTCCTCCCGGAAGATAGAAGGGATTTCATCCGCACTAAGTGCAAGCTGGTCTCCATTTTGGAAGAAAAAGTTAGAGGACTTGAGGCCCAAGTATCAACCCTGCAATCCAGCAGAGAGATTGAAGATGTCCTTGATAGAAGGCAGCATTTAATCCTGCGGGCACAGCAGGCTGAAGAGCCAACGAGGGCAGTACATGACAAGAAAGAACTGGCAGCATGTAACTGCTAGAAGAAGGCCAACTCAGGTATCCCCCATTCCTGTAGAGGTAAGTAGCCAGGCTCTCTCCACAGGCTCTGTGGTGGAGAATGCTTTGGCAGGGGCCTCTCAGGGAAAAAAACAGAAGGCATGGGATGTGTAGTCCTAGGGATGCAGGTTCCATGACCACCACTCCTAAAAGACGACAACGGGGAGTGGTGGTCGGGGACTCCCTCCTAACAGGGACTGAGTCATCCATCTGCCGTCCAGACCTGCAATCTCGAGAAGTGTGCTGCTTACCAGGAGCTAGAATTCAGGATGTGACTGAGACTCTTCCAAAACTGATCAAACCTTCGGATCGCTACCCCTTTCTGCTTCTCCATGTAGGAACTAACGATACGGCCAAGAATGACCTTGAGTGGGTCACTGCAGATTATGTAGCACTGGGAAGAAGGATCAAGGAATTTAAAGCACAAGTGGTATTCTCATCCATCCTCCCTGTTGAAGGAAAAGGTCCAGGTAGGGATCATCGAATTGAGGAAAAAAATGCGTAGTTGCGCAAGTGGTGTCGGAGAGAGGGCTTTGGTTTCTTCAACAAAGGGACTCTGTTCCGGGCACAAAGATTGTTAGGAAGAGATGGGATCCACCTAACCAAGAGAGGAAAGAGAATCTTTGCAGGCAGGCTTGCAAACCTAGTGAGGAGGGCTTTAATCTAGGTTCGTTGGGGGACGGTGACCAAAGTCCTGGGGGAAGTCGGATACTGGGAAGAAACACAAGGAGGAACGAGCAACAAAGGAGGACCCCTGATTCAAATGAATAAGGTAGGGCGATCAACTGGTTATCTAAGGTGTTTGTACACAAATGCAAAAAGCCTGGGAAACAAACAGGAAGAATTAGAAGCCCTGGGCCAGTTGAAGAACTATGATTTGATTGGAATAATGGAGACTTGGTGGGATGGCTCACATGACTGGAGCACTGTCATGGAAGGGTATAAACTGTTCAGGAAGAACAGGCGGGGGAGAAAATGAGGAGGAGTTGCATTGTATGTAAGAAAGCAGTATGATTGCTCAGAGCTCCATTATATAGAGGGAGAAAAGCCTGTTGAAAGTCTATGGCCAGGGCTTGACAAACGGCAGCAGAATCTACTCGCCAACCGCGCACTGCGCATGCGCAAGACCCGCATTGCGCATGTGCGCGCCGCCAGTGAACAGGGTGACTGGCTGAAATCTACTCACCATGGGCGAGTAGAAACAGCGATTTGTCGAGGCCTGTCTATGGCTATGGCTACAGTGTACCCTTCTTCCGGAAAAGCTTATGCAAATGAAGCGCGGCGTGGAATATCGCCGCACTGCATTTGCATAATTAGTTAGCAGCCGCATTTGTGAAAGAAGCTTTTGCGCAAAAAGGAGCTGTGTAGACGGTTCCTTTTTCAACCAAAATCCTCTCTTGTGCAAGAGCTGTTCTTCCTGAAAAAATGAGGAAGAATGGTTCTTGTTCAAGAGGGGGCTCTTTCACCAAAAAGGAGCCGTCTACACAGCTCCTTTTTGCGCAAAAGCCTCTTGTGCAAAAGCGGCTGCTAATTAATGTTGTGTATAGCAGACACCAACCACAACTGAGAGAAGCTTCCTGATCACAGGCCCTGGTTCTCATGGGTGACTTTAATCACCCTGACATCTGTTGGGAGACCAATACATCAGTACACAGACAATCCAAGAAGTTTTTGGAGAATGTTGGGATAACTTCTTAGTACAAGTGCTGAAGAAACTGACCAGGGGCCATGCAGAGCTTGACCTATTGCTCACAAACAGGGAGGAACTAGTAGGCGAAGTAGAGGTGGATGACAACCTGGGAAGAGTGATCATGAGATGGTAGATTTCACGATCCTGACCAAAGGAAGAAAGGAGAGTAGCAAAATACACAGCCTGGACTTCAGAAAAGCAGACTTTGACTCCCTCAGGGTACATCTACACGAGCTCGTTAGTTCGAGCTAGGTAGGGTAATGAGGACAACCGGAGTTGCAAATGAAGCCCGGGATTTAAATATCCCGGGCTTCATTTGCATGTTCCCGGGCGCCGCCATTTTTAAATCCCCCTTAGTCCGAACTCCGTGCCCGGGGCTACACGCGGCACGGACTAAGGGGGATTTAAAAATGGCGGCGCCCGGGAACATGCAAATGAAGCCCGGGATATTTAAATCCCGGGCTTCATTTGCAACTCCGGTTGTCCTCATTACCCTACCTAGCTCGAACTAACGAGCTAGTGTAGATGTACCCTCAGAGACCTGATGGGCAGAATTCCCTGGGATGCTTACAGGAAGGGGAAAGGAGTCCAGGAGAGCTGGCAGCATTTTAAAGAAGTCTTATTAAAGGCACAGGAAGAAACCATCCCGATGTGCAGTAAGAAAAGCAAATATGGTAGGTGACCACATTGGCCAACCAGGGAAATCCTTGGTGAGCTTAAATACAAAAAGGAAGCTTACAAGAGGTGGAAAATTGGACAGATGACTAGGGAGGAGTATAAATATATTGTTCAAGAATGCAGGGGAGTTATCAGGAAGGCGAATGCACAATTGGAATTGCAGCTAGCAAGGTATGTGAAGGGTAGCAAGAAAGGTTTCTACAGGCATGTTAGCAATAAAAGGGTGACCAGAGAAGGTGTGGGGCACTTACTGGAGGAGGGAGGTAACCTTGTGACAGATTTTGTGGGAAAAGCTGAAGTACTCAATGCTTTGTTTGCCTCTGACTTCACAGACAAGGTCAGCTCCCAGACAAATGCACTCGGCAACACAGTATGGGAAGGAGGTGGACAGCCCTTGGTGGGGAAAGAACAAGTTAGGAACTATTTAGAAAAGCTAAATGTACACAAGTCCATGGGTCTGGATTTAATGCATCCAAGGGTACTGAGGGAGTTAGCAAATGTCATTGCAGAGCCTTTGGCTATTATCTTTGAAAACTCATGCAAATCGGGAGAGATCCCAGATGGCTGGAAAAAGGCAAATGTAGTGCCCATCTTCAAAAAAGGGAAGAAGGACAATCCAGGGAACTACAGACCAGTCAGCCCTACCACAGTCCCCAGAAAAATCCTGGAGGGGATCCTCAAGGAATCCATTTTGAAGCACTTGGAAGAGGGGAAGTGATCAGGAATAGTCAACATGGATTCACGAAGGGCAAGTCATGCCTAACCAATCTGATTAGCTTCTATGATGAGGTAACTAGCTTTGTGGATATGGGAAAGTCAGTGGATGTGATATACTTTGACTTTACAAAGCTTTTGATACTGTCTCCCACAATATTCTTGCCAGCAAGTTAAGGGAATATGGAGTGGATAAATGGACTGTAAGGGTATGTCTACACTAGCTTGTTAGTTCGAGCTAGGTAGGCAAATCAGGCAACCGGAGTTGCAAATGAAGCCCGGGATTAAAGTAAGTTAGTAAGGTAAAAGAGTGCTAAGGGTGCACTTGCAGATAGCAAGCCAAGCACTCCAGCAACAGTCACGGGCAGTAAGAAGGAACTGACTGGGTGGAGGGCCAGCAGGGGTATATATGCACCGATATGCCAGCACCACTCCAGGGTTCTTCCCGGCTGGCCCAACAGGTACTGCTAAGAGTAAAAAGCTTCTGGAACTTGTGCATGCATCGCCATGCACACGTAAGTGGAATGGACATCAGCAAGCACTTGAAAAAGAATTGTGATATAAGTATGGTGTATTTATATAAGATAATAAAATAGGACTGCCCTTATAGGGTAAAGGAAAAGCTTTCACACCCAGTCTGTAAACAAGAGAAGCTCTAGAAAGAGGATAGGTTTTTAACATAGTACAAGAAGGAGAGTGCTTTAGTCAGGTTCTTTGAATATTTATCTGATCCTGAATAAGTATAGTAAGATGAGAGCTTGAAAGAAAAGCCCAGTATCACAGGTCGGTATGAGGCCTGAGACCCAGACAGCAATGGTCAAGACTTTGCTAATATAAATCAAAGTGAAGCTGTGAGCAAGCCTGCTCACAGAAGTTGGCAAGAACAGGGCTGATATTACAAACACTCATGCCCAAGAGGTACAAGGCACAGGCAGTAAACAAATTCCAGAGAGATGGTAACATAGCACCTCTTTAAGAAACATCTTGGTACCAACATCCCCGCCCCCAGACAGAGAACATACAAATCCAGGTTCAGGATGGGTCTAAACTGACAGCATGATGCATAGTGATCGAAGCCCCACGTACAAGGTAATGGGTAGAGTTTGTTTGCTGACAACTAGGACTCTACTTCACTTGTCAATAAAGCTGGCCTGGTGCCTTTGATCCTTATCTGATTTTGTGGTCTCTGGAGGCTCTCTTGGAGTCTCTCTGTTAACCCTGCGTGCAAGGTTAGCTGGGAGACAGGAGAGCCAAAGCACGTAGCTGAAAGTTTATCGTCTCTGGAGCAAGAAACCTGTCAGGAACCCATCAGGAACACCTGACTGACAACACTGGTGACCCTGACTGCTGATCTGGTAAACAAATGAACTATTCCTCTGTTGGATTTGTGATCTGATACAGGGTGTCTCTGCTATGTCGCCCTGCTATACGTCGGTTCCCCATTAATGTTGTTGACACTTATAGGAACTGTTGTGTTATAAGTCCACCCATTCCCTGCTCTTACATCTCTCTCTCACACACACACACACACACACACACACACACACACCCCCCCACACCAATTTGTGCAAACGGAAGTCAGTCACGGGAAAAAAATTCTCCACTTTAGGTTGTTTCATGGTACATCTACGTTTTTTGGAATGTATCTTGGACGTATAGCAGGGAAAACCCTGTATGTCAGAAAACCATGAGCTAGGGAAACCTCTTATCCTTTCCCTTCAAATCCCAGAGTTTGATGAAATATGGACCGACTGGAATGCCAGTAAAGGAGGTCCATTTGAATTTTAAAAAGAGTGTGGAGAAACATGGACTGGCGGATGTAAAGCCATGGCAGAAACTGAAGTGCTGAAGTACAGTAATAGTAAAAAGTCTAGGATTTTGCAATTAATGTCTATGGTAGTAAGATGACAAACAACATGCCACACTGCTAGCATCCCAACTAATGGAAAAGATCAAGGAAGCAGAGGAAGCAAAACAGGCAGTAGAGGAGCAACACAAGCAATCAAATATTGGAAATCCCAAGCCTTGCTGGCAAGGCAACAGGCAATCCAAATGCATGATGTGCTTGAACAGGTAAAGCAGGAAAATAAGAGATTGGAAATAGCTGTGGAAACCCTGCAAAAGAGAGAAGTGCTGTCCTTTGTTGCTAAGCAACAGACTTTGGGAACTTCCACACTACCTGAAGAATGGGGACAGAAATGGAAACAGGTGGCCTTGGCAAATTTAAAAGATGAGATGGGGTCCATTGCATTGCAACCACAGCCATATGATAAAAGCCAGGTTCCACTTAAAATTAACCTGAGACCTAGACTGGTGCCTGTCAGAACAGGAAAGGAAGACTACAGGAGAGAGAAGTAGCAAACAGTACTTTTATTTAATTGGTAAATAAAATGAAGGAAAATATGGAACAGTTCACAGAGCACAGTGGGAGACAGGAGCTGTGACTCCATCACAGGAAAGTGATTAAAAAAGAATTTCAACGTGAAAAAAGCAAGATTAAGCAGGTGAATAAGAACTGCTGCATTAATACTTGGGGCTACATCTACACTGGCAGCTTCTTACGCAAGAACTGTTTTGCAGAAGGGTTCTTGAGCAAAAAGTTTTCCACAAAAGCGCGTCTACACTGGCATGTGCTTTTGCTCAAGAGATGTGCTTTTGCGCAAGAACATCCATGGCAGTGTAGACGCTCTCTTGTGGAAGAAAGCTCTGATGGCCATTTTAACCATAGGGGCTTCTTGCGCAAGAAATTCATGTTGCCTGTCTACACTGGCCTCTTCTGGAAGAGCTCTTGCACAAGAGGGCTTATTCCTCGTGGGGAGAGGAATAACTCTTCTGGAAGAAGCCCTGTTTTACAACACTATACTGTAAATTTACTTGCGCAAGAACGCATGTGCAGTGTAGACAGCCAGCAAGTTTGTGCAAGAACAGCTGTTCTTGCGCAAGAAGCTGCCAGTGTAGACGTAGCCTATAGAGTTGCCCCAAAACAGTTAACTGCAGCATGTAAGGGCACTCCCACAATCCATTTGGCATGCAGACAACAGCAACAAACACTGGGGCTATATCTACACTGGTGGGTTCTTGCGCAAGAACGGCCATTCTTCCGCAGAGCGTCCACACTGCCCGCCAGCTCTTGCGCAAGGGGATTTACAGTAAAGCATGGTAAGAGAGGGCTTCTTGCACAAGAGCTACACTCTTTTCTAACAAGTGTAAGTTCTCTTGAGCAAGAGCTAAATGGCCATCAGAGCTTTCTTGCCAAGAGAGTGTCCACACTGCCATGGATGCTCTTGCGCAAAAGCACATGGCAGAGTGGACATGTCCTTGCGCAAGAGTTATTGCACAAGAACCTTTGCGCAAGATGTTCTTGCGCAAGAACCAGCCAGTGTAGACATAGCCTGGGGGAACAAAATCAGTTTTTACATGAGCATGTAACTACCCCCACTCTAATCTCAGAGCCAGGATAAAACCCGGGTGCGGGTTCCCAACTGCTCTGACCCACAGAACCACACTCCACGCTCAACTAAAAATATACCCTTCTTTCTCAAATGTTTTCCTTTATAGCTTTTCTTAGTTTGCTAAACATGTTGCTGCTGCCTGTACCTTAAAACAATTTTAAAAACTAAACTCTCCTGATTCAAGTCTTGCTACCTTCCTACCGTTGCTCTTCACCCCATCTTTGTCCCCAGCTCTCCTCATTTTAACATTCTCACTCTGTTAAAAGTTTATTTTTGAAGGTTTTTGTAAAAACTAAGGGTATGTCTACACTACCATCCTAGTTTGAACTAGGGAGGCTAATGTAGGCATTCGAAGTTGCAAATGAAGCCCGGGATTTAAATATCCCGGGCTTCATTTGCATCTTGCCGGGCAGGCGCCATTTTTAAATCCCCTTAAGTCGAACTCCGTGCTCGCGGCTACACGCGGCACAGAGTAGGTAGTTCGAATTAGGATCTCTAATTCGAACTACCGTTACTCCTCGTGGAACGAGGTGTACCGGTAGTTCGAATGAGAGATCCTAATTCGAACTACCTACTCCGTGCCGCGTGTAGCCGCGGGCACGGAGTTCGGACTAGGGGACATTTAAAAATGGCGGCGCCGGGGAAGATGCAAATGAAGCCCGGGATATTTAAATCCCGGGCTTCATTTGCAACTTCGAATGCCTACATTAGCCTCCCTAGTTCAAACTAGGGGGCTAGTGTAGACATACCCTGTGGTAGTATCCTTTAGATGAGGTGAATTAAGGCTCTGACCAATGATATTCTGTCAATTTCGAATAACCCCATTGTTAAGTCTGCTAGGTTAATGACATTCCACCTATCTAGGACAAACCTGACATTTCTAGTGCAAATAGTATTCTTCTTTCCCTGTCCTATACAGTTGTGTTCTTGTGCTTTTTAGATTGGAGAGTCATTGTAGCCTAAAGGAGAATCTCGGCTATACATGAAATGCACACACAGTGAACTTCTAAAGTACTATTAATCAAGTTTATGACAGTAATGCTGAAGAGGCAACTAAAGAGTGAGTAAAAATAAAGTAGTAAATAATCCCTGCCCCAAAGTACTTGCAATGTAACTAGACAATAGACACAGGAATGGGGAAAGGGGCAGAACACACAAGCAGAATGAAATATGTGATGGGAGCTAATGTCATGCCAATGCCATGCTTTTTTTTGGTGTGGGTTGAGTCAGGAGGGGATCAGCTAAATTTAAAGTGATGGGAAGGGGTTTTTTGGGTGTGGAGAAGAGGAAAGAAGGGAAAGGTGTGGAATGAAGCTGAGGTGAAGAAATGGTGAGGTGTCAGGAGGA
The DNA here is from genome assembly GCA_032595735.1 of Pelochelys cantorii. Lineage (NCBI taxonomy): Eukaryota > Metazoa > Chordata > Testudines > Trionychidae > Pelochelys > Pelochelys cantorii. Next base: position 44,188,748 of record CM064336.1, read on the forward strand.
GGAGAGAGCTGGAGCAAACAGCCATTCATCATATGCCAGAGAGTCCAGCCCAAACTGCAAAAGTTCTCAGTGGCTGAAAGTCACCTGGTTTGACTGCTCCTGTCCTACTGGCTGGATCCTTTCTGCCCTTTTCCAAAAAGGTTGTATGGCTGAGCTATGGGGTTCACTGTCTTAGGGAGAGGTTTCCCCTGCTGTGGTCTGGTTCCAAGGGAGTGCTGGAGGGAGGGAAAGGGGTGGCTCTATCTGGTCCCAACCGGCCCCATTTTATTCTCTTTCAGTGCAGTACTGCAGTCCCTGCTTCTGCTGGTTGGAGTCTCTAGCTGGCTACTCTTTGCAGCTTCCCTCCAAGGCCATACTATATGAGTAAGTTGTGCATGTGTCCAAGAGGTGTGATTCAGTTTGTTTTTTACTTTGATTCTACTACATTGTTTTCCTCAGTCCTGCTACTGTAACTCCAGATTGTTTGCTCTCCACTCTTCTAAGCAACCAAAATGTTTGTTCAAGCAGTTTCACAAATGGAACAAAGCTCTCAACACATCTGTTTGGGTCTGGCAACCGACTCCATCTGGTATATATCTTTTATCAAAATGCAGTGATGTGATGTTAGTATTGCTGATTCTGCAGCAGTGTTTTCTCAGCATGGCCCCTTTATCAGAAGGGTACTGAAGGTGGAATGCCACTTCAAAGTGTCATGACTCAATTTCATTCTTTTCTGGTTATTTTCTTCTATCAGTTGAAGTTGGCATTAACAATCTTGAGAAAAGTTCATGTGCTGTATCAATCTTTCAAAGCTGGGGTCTAAACCATTATGTCAATTTGCAAAGAAGGACCCTTCCTGATAGCTTGTTCTCTAACATCACGAGCATGTTCAGACTCATGAAGCAAACACCACTAACATATTTTACCTTAGCTCCTCAGAAGAGGAGAGATAATTTAGTTTGTGGGCAAACTGGACATGTGTCTAATGTTATCTAGGACAATTTTATCTTAATTACTGATGGGCTCTTTACACTGTGCCTCCTGCTGCAGTTGCTTGTATCCTTCTTCGGTATCCTCCTCAATAGTTCTATAAGGCAGCTTACTTCTTCAAGAGCTAAGAGACCAAATTAGATTATTTTACTGACTCTCAGAAAGCTGACATTAAATTGCTGATCTACACATTAGCCAATACTCTTGTTTTATACCAGTTCATTTACATAATAGGTTCCTCCACAAGAAGGGTTGTGCTAAGTAGCGTATGGAACAAATTTCCAGGTACAGTTTGTGTACACAAATGGTATGTATATATTTGAATATACAAATATACTTCCCTACTCTGACACTAAAGGCAGAAACTTAAAAAACAACGAATAGTCTAGCAGCACCTAAAAGACTAACAAAACATGTAGATGGTATCATTCATGAACTTTCGTGGGCACAACCCACTTCTTCAGATGACCGGAGTATTAAAAGTCCAGCTCCAAGAATAAATAAGGGAAGGTGGAGAAGGGGAGAAAAGACAAAAAAGAGAAAAAAAGTGAATTAGATTATTCAAGTTACAAGAGGCTCATGAGAACAATTTACACTTCTATAAGTACCATTGGTTGGTTGGCTGGTTAAGTCATTAGGATGTGGAAGGTAGTGTGCAAGCCAGCTACTATTGGCTTTTTTAATTTTTTCCAGTTGCAGACTAACTCGGCTACCCCTCTGAAACTAAAGGCAGAGACAGTTTGGGTTAGCTCCTAGAGGAATTAGGGGAACCCAAGCTGCTGCCTGTTTAAAGTAAATTTTCTTTGAGCCCAAATTTATGTGATTTTGTATTTTATTGTCTGTTTTGTTTTTATTTCAATCACTTTCATTTGTACTCAAAAAACAGCACATGAGCAATGTCTATTGCACCATAAAATTTGAATGCAACAAAGTTTTGTTGTATTGCTGTTGTGCTAATGCAACGAGTGGTTTTTTTGTAAAGCCTGACAATGCATCTTGTTTTTCTCATGCTGAGAGGACTGCAAACTGCTGCTCTGAACACAGGAGGAGGAACTAGAAATTTCAGAATTCTAATTCTAAATCTAGCCCTTACTCCCTCCAATGAGGAGTCGAAACTTTATAAAAGTCAAAAGCAGGGAAGGGGTTAATTCAGGTCAAAAGGAGACTGGTGGTGGTTCAGGTGGGGTCTGTTAATAAAAAGGCTGGGTTTTCAGAGACCACCCTCTCTGAGACAGCAGAGGAGGAAGCTCCATAATGGGCTATATGCACCCCCCAGTACTTTCATGTGTGGAAGTCTGTGTAACCTGACTTGCTCCAGTATGTCTAGAGCACAAAACTGCCCTTTTTGCCGAACAAATGGGAGACTGAGGCAGCAACTGCACCCAGCAGAAAGAGGTAAGGCATTCCTACGCAGTCCCGCTGTGATTCTAGTCCTGTCATTTTGACCTCTCCATCCCTAAGGGCCCTTATAAAACGAGCAAAATTTAAATATCCAGTTTAAAAACACATGATGCACCAAAATTCACCTATACTGAGAATATTCTTTGAGATGGAAAAGCTAAATATTTTTCTGGCTATAGGAAAAGTAAGAATGTCTTTAAGAAACAAAGAACACTATTAAACTTAATGGGGGAGTGTTACAATCTTAGGGGATGTTTACAGAGCAGAGCTAAAGCCAAAATAAGCTACACAACTTGAGCTATGTCAATTGCTGACAAGGGGGATTTAAAAATGGTGGCGCCCGGGAAGATGCAAATGAAACCCGGGATATTTAAATCCCAGACTTCATTTGCAACTCTGGTTGCCCTCATTAGACTACCTAGCTCGAACTAACGAGCTAGTGTAGCCTTACCCTTAATGTGGACATGCAACCTGGACTTAGAGCACCAGGAAACAGTGGGGAGTAATTACTTTGAATGACTCAGGGGAGTAGTTATTTTGAAAAAGCAGAAGTGGAACATCCACACTACTGCTATTTTGAAATAAGTGTTATTCCTCGTGGAAAGCAGGAGTTATTATTTTGAAATAACCAGCCCTTTATTTTGAAAAAAGGGGAGTTATTTTGAAATAACTCCTCAGTGTAGACCAGGGATGAGTCAAGAAATCTTTTCTTCCAGAGCTGTCATTCGCTTGCATAAAAAGCCAAAGGGCTGAAGGAGCCTCTTGAGGGGTCTGTTTTGGGACCGGCTCTGTTCAATATCTTCATCAACGATTTAGATATTGGCATAGAAATTACGCTTATTAAGTTTGCAGACGATACCAAGCTGGGAGGGGTTGCGACTAATCTGGAGGATAGGGTCATAATTCAAAATGATCTGGACAAATTGGAGAAATGGTCTGAGGTAAACAGGATGAAGTTTAATAAAGACAAATGCAAAGTGCTCCACTTAGGAAGGAACAATCAGTTTCACACATACAGAATGGGAAGCGACTGTCTAAGAAGGAGTACGGCAGAAAGGGATCTAGGGGTTATAGTGGACCACAAGCTGATTATGAGTCAGCAGTGTGATGCTGTTGCAAAAAAAGCAAACATGATTCTGGGATGCATTAACAGGTGTGTTGTGAGCAAGACACGAGAAGTCATTCTTCCGCTCTCCTCTGTGCTAGTTAGGCCTCAGTTGGAGTATTGTGTCCAGTTCTGGGCATCGCATTTCAAGAAGGATGTGGAGAAATTGGAGAGGGTCCAGAGAAGAGCAACAAGAATAATTAAAGGTCTAGAGAACATGACCTATGAAGGAAGGCTGAAAGAATTGGGTTTCTTTAGTTTAGAAAAGAGAAGATTGAGGGGGGACATGATAGCAGTTTTCAAGTATCTAAAAGGGTGCCATAAGGAGGAGGGAGAAAACTTGTTCATCTTGGCCTCTGAGGATAGAACAAGAAGCAATGGGCTTAAACTGCAACAAGGGAGGTTTAGGTTGGACATTAGGAAAAAGTTCCTAACTGTCAGGATAGTCAAACACTGGAATAAATTGCCCATGGAGGTTGTGGAATCTCCTTCTCTGGAGATATTTAAGAGTCGGTTAGATAAATGTCTATCAGGGATGGTCTAGACAGTATTTGGTCCTGCCATGAGGGCAGGGGACTGGACTCGATGACCTCTCGAGGTCCCTTCCAGTCCTAGTATTCTATGATTATGAAGCAACTGAGAGAAGAGAATTTGAGTTACACACTCTGATAAATGTGTGACTTTGGTTAATTAAGTCCATAATTGTATTGCCAAGTTTGCAGCTAAATGGTATTTAATATCCAATATCCTGCCCTAATGACATTTTCATTGCCTCTTTGAGGCAATGTTTGGGTATGTCTACACTAGCTCGTTAGTTCGAGCTAGGTAGGCAAATGAGGGCAACCGGAGTTGCAGATGAAGCCCGGGATTTAAATATCCCGGGCTTCATTTGCCTGTTCCCGGGCGCCGCCATTTTTAAATCCCCCTTAGTCCGAACTCCGTGCCCGTGGCTACACACGGCATGGACTAGGTAGTTCGAATTAAAGATCCTAATTTGAACTACCATTACTCCTCGTGGAATGGTACCGTTACTCCTCGTGGAATGAGGAGTAACGGTAGTTCAAATTATGATCTTTAATTCGAACTACCTAGTCCATGCCGTGTGTAGCCACGGGCACGGAGTTCGGACTAAGGGGGATTTAAAAATGGCGGCGCCCGGGAACATGCAAATGAAGCCTGGGATATTTAAATCCCGGGCTTCATTTGCAACTCCGGTTGCCCTCATTTGCCTACCTAGCTCGAACTAACGAGCTAGTGTAGACATACACCCACTTAGCTGCTGCTTATGCCTAAACTAACTCAGTGCAGAAGCATGTGCAGAATGAGTACCCTAGTCATCTATGTTTCTGCCTGTGTGCATATACTCGGTTGCTTTACTCTAGACACCCAGGCTACATCTAGACTACAAGCCTCTTTCAAAAGACAGCATCCAGACTGCAACCACTTCTTTCGAAAAAGTGAGCTACTTTTTCGAAAGAGCATGCAGGCAGTCTGAGTGCTCTCTTTCAGAAAAGCCCTGTTTGCATTCAAGAACGCTTTTTTTCAAAAGAGCACTTTTGAAAAAAGGCATTCTTCCTCGTAAAATGAGGTTTACCATGGTCAAAAAAAATCCACCTTCTTTCAATTTAATTTCAAAAACATGGCAGCAGTCTAGACGCAGGGGAAGTTTTTAAAAAAAAAAAAAGCCACTTTTTTCAAAAAGACTTTGATGTCTACTCTGCATTCCTCTTTCAAGAGAGGAATGCAAATGCACCCAAGGGACATTGCACCTGGGACGTAGGAGAGCAGCCCCGAGCAGTCTGTGTAGCTTGGCCCTTGCCCCTTGAGCAGTAGCTCCTCCCTGGGCCACTTCCCTAACCTCTCCTGCAGTACCTCATTCCCGATATCGCAGAACAAACCTTCAGGTCAGCTCACTCAGGTGTGTTCTCTTGCTCTGGGCTGCTGCTTCTCCTTGAGTTCTCCTCTAGTCTATCCCTTTTCTCCTTTTTCCTAGCCTTGCCTGGGGAAGTGTTTTTATAGTGCACACATCCACCTTAAGTGGCTGCAGGTGTTTCAATTATTCCTCCCTTCGGGCTGATGCCAGATAGGCTTCAGGTGTGGCTGGCTGGCCATAGTCTTTAACAGCCTACTCAGGGAACATAAAGCCACATATGCAGCTCCCACGCATATCTGCAGCACCCTGTTCTCAGGGTGCTGCACTTTCTCCTGCACCCTTCTTCCTTTTTGGAAGGGGGTGTCTGTGGAGGGGGGCTGCTGCTGTTGTGGCAACTGGGCCTTGGCTACCCCTACATTCTGGGCCAGGCCCCTTTTTCCACCTGCCTTTTTGCAGGCAGCTTTTCTCCCCTTCACCACAGCTATTTGCTGGGGGTGGGGGGGTCTCTGCTGCCCTACCTTTGGGTGGGGTGGGGGAGCCCCCCCTCCCATTTTCTTGGGGGTCTATTTTGACACCCCCCCCTTCTCTCCACCTCGGCAGGCCTGACCTTCACCTTTCCTGCTGCTGCTGCTCTCCCCAAAGAAGAGACGGTAAGGGGGCTGCTTTAAAGCAGCCCCTGGGGTTTCCCTCTCCCCACAGCCTGCCTGGTGCTGGGGAGGGGAAATTAGGGGCCCTTTCTATCGGGGCTCCTGGGTGGGGGGGCTGGTGCAGCTCCTTTGGGGTGCTGAGGGCAGGGGGCGGTTTACCTCCCCATAGTCCATCGGCCCTCACACTTCTCCTGCTGCTCCCTCTCCAAGCCCCGGTTGCTGTAGGGGCCTTTCCATTCTCGGCCCCACTGCTTGTCTCCTTGCCCTTCTCTGCTCTTCTGGGCCTTGCAGCAGGTACTGTGGCCTGCTGCTCAGGTGCCTGTGGGTACACTGTTTTCCTTTCCCTCAGCAGTGTCTCCTCCCTCTTCCCGCCCTTGAACAGGCATCTTTTCACTGCCTGCCTTCCCACTCCACTGCTTGTCCCATCCACCCCTTTGGGTGCCAGTGTCCCCCCCCCTTTTCTTTTGTTAGGCGCTTGAGCTTCCCCCTCCTTTTAGTTACTCTTCCCACACACACAGCTTCACTTGTCCCCATGTCCTTTAAATGAGTATTTACCCCTCATCTCCCCAGTGCAGCCGGAGGAGCCACTCTTTCCATTCTGTGCTGGGAGCTGTATTCCTTACACCTTTTCCCCTTCCCTTTTTTCTGAATTATCACCCTCCCACCCCACTTCCAGCCTCGTGGGGGGGAGTGGTAAATCTCCCTCCTCCCCTCTCTTTCCCTCCCTGTTCCCTCCCCTGGTTTTTGTTTTTTTTGGTTCTCCCCTAATCGTTTGTTTTGTCCTTTCCTCCCTACCCATGACCACAATGAAGGGGTTGTCCGATGACACCCCTGCAGAACCTTCCCCACCCCTCCCTAAAAACAACAACTCCTCTGAGGCTGCCGGGCCCCCCGTCACTACGGTAGAGGGGGCGGACATGGACGAGGACCCCGGGGCCTCGACCGCTTCTGCCGCGGCACCTCCAGCCACCATCAAGAATGCCCCTCTGAGGGGTAGGAAGGGCCTGGGGACCAAAAAGGGCAAGAGCCCCGCCCGGAAGGCAAAACCTCCTGAGGCGAGGGCTCACTCCCCGTCCGCGACGCACATGCTGGCCGCGGCTCCCCCTCCTTCCCGCTCCCCTGTTCCTTCCACCAGCTCTGGGGGCAACGGTGTCCCGGGCCCCAGGGCGTACGCCAAGGTGGCCGCCACCCCCCGCCTGTCGCCTCCCAAGCCGCCTCCCGGAATACCATCCCGGCGGCCACGGCCCCTTTCCCACCCTGACCAGGAGGCACGGGGTCCGTTGTCTCCTGGTGGCGGCCTCGCCCCACGTGGAGACCTACGTGCGGGCGTTGGCTCGCGTGGTGGGGCCCGCGGCCATGGTGGCAGCCTCTAAGATGTTTGGGAAGGTGGTCTTCTTCCTGGCGTCCGAGGCCACCGCCCAGAAGGCGGTGGAAAGGGGTTTGGCGGTGGGGGGAGTCCACGTTCCCCTCGAGCCTTTGGAGGACCTGGGCGTAAGGGTGGTTTTGTCCTCTGTTCCTCCCTTCCTCCCCAATGCCGCCCTACTGCCTTTCCTCTCCACCCTGGGGAGGCCTCTGTTAGTCCTGAGTCCCCTTCCTCTGGGCTGTAAAGACCCGACCCTCCGCCACGTCCTTTCCTTTCGCTGGCAGGTACAAATCCTACTGCTGCCGGCGGGACGTGGCGGAGAAGCCCTGGAAGGGTCATTTCTGGTGCCCCATCAAGGGGCCCGGTACCGGGTGTACTACATCATGGGGGAGGCCCGGTGTTTTCTCTGTCGGGCGACGGGGCACGTCCGAAGGGACTGCCCCCTGGCCCGGTTTGGAGAGGCACCCGGGACCTCCGATGCCCGGGAGGGCACCGGCCCTACCATCGCCGGCGGCCCTGAAGGTCCGGACCCTGGGGTCGCCCCTTCTCCAACCGTGACCGTCGTCAATCCCGCTCGGGTTCCGCAGGGCCCAGACGAGCGTGCGGGTGCTGATGCTGCCACCGCCAAAAGCGGCAAGGCTGGGCCCGCGGAGGAGAGGGCGGCGGGGTCAGTGACGGGACTCGGGCAGGACCTACCTCGGGGGGAGGTATCCCTTTCCCCTGCTGCCCAGCCCCCATCTACCCTTGCCCCCCCGACGCTGCCCTTGTCCCCTGGCTCTTCCTCCATTCAGGCCCAGCCCTCTTCCTCCGAGGGATGGGAGCTCGCAATGGGGAAGCGCCGAAAGCGTGCTCGGCTTTCCACCCCGCCCTCTGAGGGGGAGGACAACCTCCCTGTACCTTTGGGGGTGGACGCTGGAGCCATTCCACCCTCTGAGCCCGCAAACGATTCACAGCACCACGAAGCGGTCGAGGTGACTGCGGCGGTCGCGGGAGAGGTGAACACCTCCCTCCCGGGGTCCCTGCAAGAGGGGGTGCCCATGGAGGATGCTCCCACTGTTCCCACCTCCACTGAGGGGGCGGCCGCTGACCTTGCCACCGACAGAGATCACCAGCTGGTGGCGGGCGGCGGACTCGCCTTCCTCTCTCAGGAGGTGGAGGCTTTGGGGCTGACCCCGGCTGCCTCAGAGGGGGATCATCAGGTCCTGGAGGGTCAACAACCGACCTCTTCTTCCCCTTCCGACCCGCTGCTATCCATTCTCCCTGCCTCTGAGTTGCCCCAGGGTGCGACCGTCTGCCCGGCCTTCGACAACACCTCGGCCGCGGCCGTGGAAACCTTTGAGGCTCTCAGCAGGCGGGAGCTCCTGTTAATATCTGTCACCCCCGGCGCTGAGGCCTCCGGTGCTGCACTCTCTGTGGCACTGGAGCCCAGCACTGGGGAGACTATTACTACCCCTACCGCTGCCATCGATTTTCTGCGCTGCAAGGAGGCACCGCACCCCGGTGCCTCCTCCACTGAGGCATCTCGCCCTGCTCCTTCTCCTGCTCCCTATTCAAATGCCCTCTCAATCGAGTTTCCCACCCCTCTTCCTCCTTCCCGCCATTCTTGTCTTTTCCCTAATCCCTCACCTCTTCCTCCCCCTACTCTCCTTCCTCGTCTCCCTCCTTTTCCCGATCCCCTCCCTGAACTCTTTTCCTCCCCTTACTCTGTTACTGCCACCCCTGGGGTTGCCACGTTTAGTCCAGACGTTGGCCCTCGGGAGGCGGTTTTCGTTTCTTCTGCTCCCAGCACATCTGGGGCTGATCTCCCTCCGCCACTGTCCTCTCAGCAGGGACCTCAAAGGCCCTGCGTCCCCGTGTCGATGGGTCGCGGGGCTCACGGAGGAGTCTGGCCCCAAGGCGTTCGAGGGCCCGAGGCCCCGACGCCAGATGCGCTGAAGGGCGAGATGCGTGTTTTCTTGGAAGACATCCGTGGCTCCAAGAACAAGGTCGCTCTCGCCCTTCAGCGCTGGGGAGATTTTCATCTCATTTTGCAAATAGTCAGAGCCCTCTTGCGGGAGGGTAAAGGGACCGGGCGGCGGGGGGCCGCGGCTTACCAGCGGGTCCGCAGCTTCCGTGACGCCCTGCTCACTTTTGGGAACGGTCGCGGTTTGCTGCGGGGCCCGATGGGGGCCGTCGGCACTCCTGCAAATAAGGATCTTCCCCAGCCCTCTCGATGCCGCCGCTCATCTTTGCCACTCTGAACACCTGGGGCTGCGGGTTGGGCCTCCGTAGGTGTCAGGTCCTCTCCTTCCTCCGGAGGGGCAGGTACTCCGTCATATTCCTCCAGGAGACCCACACAGCTCTGGCCGCCGAGGCTAGCTGGCGGCTGGAGTGGGGGGACAGGGTGTATTTAAGCCACCTGTCGGCCCGTCAAGCCGGGGTGGCTACCCTGTTCTCCCCGAACCTGCAGCCCGAGGTGCTGGGGACCGCCGGGGTCGTGCAGGGTCGCCTGCTGCATCTCCGGGTTCGGACGGAAGGGCTGACACTAAATCTCGTCAACATCTACGCCCCGACGTCCGTCCCGGAGAGGCTCCGCTTCTTTCGGCAGGCGTCGGCCTTCCTCGGCACTTTGGATCCTCGCGAGTGCCTGGTCCTGGGCGGAGACTTCAACTGCACCCTGAGGAGCGGGACCATACGGGGCTCGAGCGGTGCCCGGCCGCCGCGAACGTCCTCAGGGAGATAATAGACCATCACTCCCTGGTGGACGTCTGGCGAGACCTCCACCTGGGCAAGGAAACGGTGTTTACCTACGTCCAGGTGGTGGGTCGTCGGTCTTTCCACTCCCGGTTGGACCGCATTTATCTGTCTCGTCATCATCTCTTCCGGGCCCACTCCTCCGGCATTCGGCCGGCCCCTTTCTCGGACCACCACTTGGTAGCCGTATGGGCTTCTCTTTCCTCGGAGAGGCCGGGGCCGGCCTATTGGCATTTCAATAACAGCCTGCTGGAGGACGTGGGCTTCGTAGCGTCCTTCCGGGAGTTCTGGCTGGCCTGGCGCGGGCGGCGGTGCGCCTTTCCCTCGGAGCGGCGGTGGTGGGATGTGGGGAAGGTGCGCACGCGGCTCTTCTGCCGTGACTACGCCCGGGGGGCCAGCTGGCGGAGGGATGCAGCGATAGAGCAGTTGGAACGGGAGGTTTTAGAGCTAGAGAAGCGGCTGGCCACCGGCCCCGAGGATCCGCCCCTCTGCGGAGCGTACCGGGAGAGGCGGGAGGAGCTCCGGGCCCTCGAGGACCTTCGAGCCCAGGGCGCCTTTGTTCGTTCTCGCATCCATCTCCTTCGGGAGATGGATCGAGGCTCCCGCTTCTTCTACGCCCTGGAGAAAAAGAGGGGGGCCAAAAAACACGTCCTCTGCCTTCTGGCAGAGGACGGCACCCCCCTCACGGATCCGGTGGAGATGCGCGAGAGGGCTCGCGCCTTCTACGCCTCTCTCTTCTCCCCGGATCCGACCGACGCCGACGCCCGCAGGGTTCTCTGGAATGAACCGACGGTCAGCGCGGGTGACCGGGACCGGCTAGAGCTGCCTCTCTCTCTGGCCGAGTTCTCGGAAGCCCTCCGTCTCATGCCCACCAATAAATCCCCGGGCATGGACGGGCTGACCGTGGAGTTCTACCACGTGTTCTGGGACGTCCTCGGCCCGGACCTTGCTAGCGTCTGGGCCGAGTCCTTGGAGAGCGGGGTCCTCCCTGTATTGTGCAGGCGAGCCGTGATCGCCTTGCTGCCCAAGAAGGGGGACCTCCGCGATCTGAGGAATTGGCGTCCCGTCTCGCTCCTCAGCACGGACTATAAAATTGTCACCAAAGCCATCTCCCTAAGGTTGAAGTCCGTGCTGGCAGATGTGGTCCATCCAGACCAGACCTACACCGTCCCGGGCCGAACCATCTTCGACAACCTCTTTCTGGTCCGGGATCTCTTAGAGCTCGGGTGTAGGGACGGTCTGTCGTTCGCCCTCCTGTCCTTGGATCAGGAGAAGGCGTTCGACCGGATGGACCACGGGTACCTCCTGGGCACCCTGCGGGCCTTCGGCTTCGGGCCCCATTTTGTGGGGTTTCTCCAGGTGCTGTACGCCTCCGCAGAGTGCTTGGTCAAGCTCAACTGGACCCTGACCGCAGCGGTCAGCTTCGGGCGGGGAGTACGTCAAGGCTGTCCGCTGTCGGGCCAGCTGTACGCTCTGGCCATAGAGCCCTTCCTCCATCTCCTTCGCAAGAGGTTGACGGGGTTGGTGCTCCGTGAGCCGGAGACGAGGCTGGTCCTGTCGGCGTATGCCGACGACGTGCTCCTCGTGGTCCAGGACCCGGGAGACCTGGCGCAGGTGGAGGCTTCCCAAGCCGTCTACTCGGCGGCCTCCTCCGCCCGGGTCAACTGGGTCAAGAGCTCTGGCCTGGTGGTAGGGGCCGGGTGGCAGGCGGGCTCCCTCTCACCCGCGCTTCAGGCCATCAGGTGGAGCGCGGGTCCGCTGCTCTATCTCGGCGTTTTTCTTTCTGCCACGCATCCCTCCCCGCTGGAGAACTGGCAAGGTTTAGAGGCCAGGGTGGTCGAGCGGTTGCAGAGATGGACGGGACTGCTCGGGTGCCTCTCCCTGCGTGGGAGGGTACTGGTACTCAACCAATTGGTCCTGTCCATGCTCTGGCACCGCCTCAACACCCTGGTCCCGCCCCCGGGCCTCCTGGTCCGTATCCAGCAGCTCATGCTGCGGTTCATCTGGCCAGGACTGCATTGGGTCTCTGCAGGGGTTCTCCATCTCCCCCTGGAGGAGGGAGGGCAGGGCCTGACGTGTTTGCGCACGCGGGTTCACGTCCTCCGCCTCCGGGCCCTGCAGAGACTCCTATTTGATGCAGGTAGTCCGGCATGGAGCACGCTTGCGCACGCTTTCCTTCACCGCCTCCGAGGGCTCCGATACGACCGGCAGCTCCTTTATCTGAGAGGTCTTCCGCGAGACCTCTCCGGGCTGCCGGCCTTCTACCAGGACCTCCTCCGGACCGGAAAGCTGCTTGCAGCGACCAGGTCCTTGGGAGCCACCGTGGGGGCAGACCTCCTCGCGGAGCCCCTGCTACACAATCCCCATCTACGTGTGCAGGCGGCGGAGTCCCCCTTGGTGCGCCAGAGGTTGGTCCTGGCAGAAGTCACCAGAGTCGGAGACCTCCTGGACTACGACCGGGAAGACTGGGTGGATCCTCAGGCGCTCGCCCAGCGCATGGGGCTCTCCACCCTACGTACTCCCCGGCGCGTACTTCAGGAGGTGAAGGACGCTTTGCTGCCCACTGCTCGGGTGTACCTAAACAAAGTCCTGCGAGAGGGTGCACCCCGCCCACCCCTTACCCCCGGCCCTCCCGATCTCTCCATCGGCCCCCAGCCCCGCGTACCTTCCCGACCTCCTCCCCTTCGTCACCTGAGCCGGCTGCACTCGCTGGCACGGTTCGGAAGGGGACTGGCTGCAAAGAGTCACCTGTACACGCTCGTGCTTCACATGCTCCACTTCCCCACCCTCGTGTCCCGCCCAGACACCAAGTGGCGGGACCTCCTACCATCAATAGAGGGTGGGGAGCCCCGGTGGGCCAGCCTCTATTCGACGTTGGTTCCACGACCCATCAGGGACATCTGTTGGAGAGTCCTGCACGGCGCGGTGAGCACGGGCGTGTACTTGGCGCGGTTCACCCCCACCCCCGAAACGTGCCTTTTCCGTGGCGTGAGGGAGACCCTGGCGCACATCTACCTCGAGTGCGCCAGGTTACAGCCCCTCTTTCGGCTCCTCCAGAACCTCCTGTTGAGGTTCTGGCTGCATTTTTCCCCCCACTTGTTAATTTACGCACACCCCATCCGTGGCCCCACAAAGTCGCGGGACCTCCTGGTCAACCTCCTCCTGGCAATTGCCAAATTGGCAATCTATAAAACCAGGGAAAAGAGGTTGGCCGGGGGAGGGGCCTGCGACTGTGGGGCCTATTTCCGTTGCTGTATCCGCTCACGTATCGGGGCAGAGTTCCAATGGGCGGCGTCCGCTGGCTCTCTTGAGACCTTCGGGGAGCAGTGGGCGCTGTCCGGGGTTCTCTGCTCGGTATCCCCATCCGGCTCCCTCGTTTTAGCCCTTTGACCCTCACACCCGTCCCTGTTTTTTCATTATTTGTCCCCAGTAATTAGTTGGTTCTCCTGGGTTCTGTGGTCCTCCCCGCAGGCCGGGGGGAGGTCCTTTTGATGTGGGCGGGCTAATGCCTGCCCTCCTCCCGGATACCAAATAGTTCCCCACATATCTGCAGCACCCTGCTCTCAGGGTGCTGCACTTTCTCCTGCACCCTCCTTCCTTTTTGGGAGGGAGTGTCTGTGAAGGGGGCAGCTGCTTTTGTGGTAGGAGGGCCCTGGGTACCAATACATTCTGGGCCAGGCTTCCTTTTTCCACCTGCCTTTTTGCTGGCAGCTTTTTTTCCTCCCTTTGCCTCAGCTAGTTGCTGAGGATGCTGGAGGTGGGGGGGGGGGGGGCGGTGTCTCTGTTGCCCTGCCTTTGGGTGGGGGGAGGCCCCCTCCCATCTTCTTGGGGGCCTATTTTGGCCCCCCTTTTCTTTTTCACCTCTGCAGGCCTGAACTCCACCATTCCTGCTGCTGCTGCTTTTCCCTGACGCAGAGGAGGTAAAGGGGCTGCTTTAGGGCAGCCCCTGGAGTGTTCTCTCCCCACAGCCTGCCCTGTGTGGGGGAGAGACTAAGGGGCCTTCCATCAGGACCCCTGGGTGGGGACTGGTGGGGGTCTTGTGGGGTGCTGGGGGCAGGGGGTGAGTCACCTCCCCGTTTCCCCTGCCTTCTACTGCTGCTCCTTCCCAAACCCCAGTGCTGTAGGGGCCTTTTCCATCTTCGGCTCCTCTGCTCGGTTGAGCTCTACAGCAGGTGTTGCTGGCCTGCTACTCAGGCACCTGTGGTCTCACGGGTTCCCTTCCCCCAGCCGTGTCTAGCTCCCCCCCCCCCCCACTTCCCTGCCCCAAGCAGGCACCTCTTCACTGCCTGCCTCTCTTCCACTGCTTGTCCCACCCATCCTCTTGCGTGCCCATGCCTCCCCCTTCTTGTGTTTGGTGCCTGAGTTTCCCCTTCTTTCTAGTTATCCCTCACACACACACACACAGCTCCATTTGTCCCCATGTTCTTTAAATAATACTTTACCCTTCATCTCCCCAGTGCAGCCAGAGGAGCCACTCTTTCCATCCTGTGCTGGGAGCTGTATTCCTTACTCCTTTTCCCTTTCTCCTTTCTGAACTGTCGCCCTCCACCCCACTTCCAGCCTAGTGGGGGGGAGCGGTGAACCTCTTTCCTCCCCTCCCTCTCCATCCTTGTTCCCTCTCCTGGTGTTTTTGGTTCTCCTCAAATTGTTTGGGTTTTTTTGTCTTTCCTTCCCACTTATGACACAATGGAGGGGTTGTCCAGCGACACCCCTGCCAAACCTTCCCCACCCCCCCTAAAAACAACAACCCCTCTGAGGCTGCCGGACCCCCCGTCACTACGGTAAAGGGGGCAGACATGGACGAGGACCCCAGGGCCTCGACTGCTTCTGCCACGGCGCCTCCAGTCACCTCTGAAGAACCTCCCCTGAAGGGTAGGAAGGGCCGGCTGGGGGACCAAGAAGGGCAAGAGCCCCGCCCGGAAGGCAAAACCTCCTGAAGCGAGGGCTCACTCCCCAGCCGCGACCCACATGCTGGCCGTGGCCCCCCCTCCTTCCTGATCCCCTGTTCCTTCCATCAGCTCTGGGGGCAATGGTGTCCCGGGCCCCAGGGCGTACGCTCAGGTAGCTGCCACCCCCCCACCTGCCGCCTCCCAAGCCGCCTCCTGGAATACCATCCCCGGCGGCCGCGGCCCCTTTCCCACCCTGACCAGGAGGCACGGGGTCCATTGTCTCCTGGTGGCGGCCTCGTGCAGGCGTTGGCACGCATGCTGGGGCCCACGGCCGTGATGGTGGTCTCTAAGTTCTACCCTTGCCCTCCCACTGCTGCCGTTGTCCCCTGGCTCTTCCTCCATTCAGGCCTAGCCCTCTTCCTTCGAGGGATGGGAGCTTGCAAGGGGGAGGCGCTGAAAGTGTGCTCAGCGTTCCACCCTGCCCACTGAGGGGGAGGACAACCTCCCTGTACCTATGGGGGTGGACGCTGGAGCCATTCCACCCTCTGAGCCCGCGAACAATTCACAGCACCATGAAGCGGTTGAGGTGACTGCGGTGGTTGCAGGAGAGGTGAATACCTCCCTCCCGGGGTCCCTGCAAGAGGAGGTGTCCATGGAGGATGCTCCCACTGTTCCCACCTCCACTGAGGGGGCAGCCACTGACCTTGCCACCGACAGAGATCACCAGCTGGTGGCAGGCAGTGGGCTCACCTTCCTCTCTCTCAGGAGGTGGAGGCTTTGGGGCTGACCCTGGCTGCCTCAGAGGGGGGATCATCACGTCCTGGAGGGACAACAACCAAACTCTCCTTCCCCTTCCGACCTGCTGCTATCCCTTCTCCCTGCCTCTGAGTTGCCCCAGGATGTGACCATCTGCCCGGCCATCGGCAGCACTTCGGCCGCGGCCGCCGAAACCCTCGAGGCTCTCAACAGGCGGGAGCTCCCATTAATATCCATCACCCCCAGCGCTGCACTCTCTCTGGCACTGGAGCCCAGTGCTGGGGAGACTATTACTACCCCTACTGCTGCCACCGATTCTCTGCCCTGTGAGGAGCCACCGCATCCCGGCGCCTCCTCCGCTGAGGTTTCTTGCCCTCCTCCTTCTCCTGCTCCCTGTTCAAACCCCCTCCCAATTGAGCTTCCCACCCCTCTTCCTCCTCCCCCCCATCCTTGTCTTTTCCCCAATCCCTCACCTCTTCCTCCCCCTACTCCCCTTCCTCGTCTCCCTCCTTTTTCTGATCCCCTCCCTGAACTCTTTTCCTCCCCTTACGCTGTTACTGCCGCCCCTTGGGTTGCCACGTTTAGCCCAGACGTTGGCCCCCGGGAGGCAGTTTTCATTTCTCCTGTTCCCGGTACATCTGGGGCTGTTCTCCCTCCGCCACTGTCTTCCCAGCGGCTCGAGGTGCTGGGGACCACCGAGGTCATGCAGGGTTGCCTGCTGCATCTCCGGGTTCAGATGGAGGGGCTGACACTAAATCTTGTCAACATCTACACCCCGACGTCCATCCCGGAGAGGCTCTGCTTCTATCAGCAGGCGTCTGCCTTCCTCGGCTCTCTGGATCCTCGCAAGTGCCTGGTCCTAGGCGGGGACTTCAACTGCACCCTCGAGGAGCGGGACCGTACGGGGCTCGAGCAGTGCCCGGCTGCTGCGGACCTCCTCAGGGAGATAATAGACCATCACTCCCTGGTGGACGTCTGGTGAGACCTCCACCTGAGCGAGGAAATGGTATTTACCTACGTCCAGGTGGTGGGTCATCGGTCTTTCCATTCCCGGTTGGACCGTGTTTATCTGTCTCGTCATCATCTCTTCCGGGCCCACTCCTCCAGCATTCGGCCGGCCCCATTCTCGGACCACCATTTGGTGGCCATGAAGGCCTCTCTTTCCTCGGAAAGGCCAGGGCCGGCCTACTGGCATTTCAATAACAGCCTGCTGGAGGATGAGGGCTTCGTAGCGTCCTTCCGGGAATTCTGGCTGGCCTGGCATGGGTGGCAGTGTGCCTTTCCTTCGGCACGGCGGTGGCGGGATGAGCGGAAGGTGCGCACATGTCTCTTCTGCCGGGACTACACCGGGGGGGGGGGACAGCCAGCGGAGGGATGCAGCGATAGAGCAGTTGGAACAGGAGGTTTCAGAGCTAGAGAGGCAGCTGGCCGCCGGCCCCAAGGATCTGCCCCTCTGCGGAGCATACCGGGAGAAATGGAAGGAACTTCGGGCCCTCGACAACCTTCGATCCCGGGGTGCCTTTGTTCATTCTCGCATCCATCTCCTTCGGGAGATGGATCGAGGCTCCCGCTTCTTCTATGCCCTGGAGAAAAAGAGGGGGGCTAAAAAGCACATCGTCTGCCTTCTGGTGGAGGATGGTGCCCCCCTCATGGATCCGGTGGAGATGCGTGAGAGGGCTCGTGCCTTCTACGCCTCTCTCTTCTCCCTGGCTCCAACCGATGCCGACGCCTGCAGGGTTCTCTGGATCAAACTCCCGACAGTCAGCGCGGGCGACCAGGACCGGCTAGAGCTGCCTCTCTCTCTGGCCAAGTTCTCGGAAGCCCTCCGTCTCATGCCCACCAATAAATCCCCGGGCATGGACGGGCTGACCGTGGAGTCTACCTCCTGTTCTGGGACATCCTCGGCCCGGACCTTGCTAGCGTCTGGGCCGAGTCCTTGGAGAGCGGGGTCCTCCCTTTATCGTGCAGGCGAGTGGTGCTTGCCTTGCTGCCCAAGAAGGGGGACCTCTGCGATCTGAGGAATTGGCGTCCCATCTCTCTCCTCAGCACAGACTATAAAATTGTCACCAAAGCCATCTCCCTAAGGTTAAAGTCCGTGCTGGCGGACGTGGTCCATCCAGACCAGACCTACATCGTCCCGGGCCAAACCATCTTCGACAACCTTTTTCTGGTCCAGGATCTCTTAGAGCTCAGGTGTAGGGATGGTCTGTCATTCGCCCTCCTGTCCTTGGATCAGGAGAAGGCGTCCGACCGGATGGACCACGGGTACCTCCTGGGCACCCTGCGGGCCTTCGGCTTCGGGCCCCATTTTGTGGGGTTTCTCCAGGTGCTGTATGCCTCCGCAGAGTGCTTAGTCAAGCTCAACTGGACCCTGACCGCAGCGGTCACTTCGGGCAGGGAGTACGTCAAGGCTGTCTGCTGTCGGGCCAGCTGTACGCTCTGGCCATAGAGCCCTTCCTCATCTCCTTCGCAAGAGGTTGACGGGATTGGTGCTCCGTGAGCTGGCAACGAGGCTGGTCCTGTCGGCGTATGCCGATGACATGCTCCTCTTGGTCCAGGACCCAGGCGACTTGGCACGGGTGGAGGCTTGCCAAGCCGTCTACTTGGCGGCCTCCTCCGCCCAGGTCAACTGGGTCAAGAGCTCTGGCCTGGTGGTAGGGGCCGGGTGGCAGGCAGGCTCCCTCCCACCCATGGTTCAGGCCATCAGGTGGAGCGCGGGTTCGCTGCTCTATCTCGACGTTTTTCTTTCTGCCATGCATCCCTCTCCGCCAGAGAACTAGCAAGATTTAGAGTCTAGGGGTGGTTGAGCGGACTGCTCCGGTGCCTCTCCCTGCATGGGAGAGCACTGGTACTTAACCAATTGGTCTTGTCCATGCTCTGGCACCGCCTCAACACCCTGGTCCCGCCCCTGGGTTTCCTGGCTCGTATCCAGCAGCTAATGCTGCAGTTCTTCTGGCCAGGACTGCATTGGGTCTCTGCAGGGGTTGTCCATCTCCCCCCTGGAGGAGGGAGGGCAGGGCCTGACGTGTTTGTGCACACGGGTTCACGTCCTCCACCTCCAGGCCCTGCAGAGGCTCCTATCTGATGCAGGTAGTCCGGCATGGAGCATGCCTGCGCACGCTTTCCTTCGCCACTTCCGAGGTCTCCAATATGACCAGCAGCTCCTTTATTTGAGAGGTCTTCCGCGAGACCTCTCCAGGCTGCCGGCCTTCTACCGGGACCTCCTCCGGACCTGAAAGCTGCTTGCGGCGACCAGGCCCTTGGGAGCCACCGTGGGGGCAGAACTCCTCGCGGAGCCCCTGCTACACAACCCCCATCTACATGTGCAGGCAGCGGAGTCCCCCTTGGTGTGCCAGAGGTTGGTCCTGGCAGAAGTCACCAGAGTCGGAGACCTCCTGGAATACAACCGGGGAGATTGGGTGGATCCTTGGGCGGTCGCCCAGCACATGGGCCTCTTCACCCTACGTACTCCCCAACGCGTACTTCAGGAGGTGAAGGACGCTTTGCCACCCACTGCTCAGGTTTATCTCGATTAGCTCCTGCGAGAGGGTGCATCCCGCCCGCCCCTCACCCCCAGCCCTCCTGATCTCTCCATCAGCCCCCAGCCTCCATCATACCTTCTGGACCACCTCCCCCTCATCATCCGAGCTGGCTGCACACGATGCAGCCGGTCCCCTTCCGAACCGCACCAAAGAGTCACCTGTACACTCTCATGTTTCACACGCTCCACTTCCCCACCCTCGTGTCCCACCGACCATAAATAGAGGTTGGGGAGCCCCGATGGGCCAGCCTTTATTCAACCTTGGTTCCACGGCCCACCGGGGACATCTGCTGGAGAATCCTGCACGGAGCTGTGAGCACGGGCATGTACTTGGCGCGGTTCACCCTCACCCCCGAAACGTTCCTCTTCTGTGCCGTGAGGGAGACCCTGGTGCACATCTACCTCCAGTGCGCCAGGTTACAGCCCCTCTTTCGGCTCCTCCAGAACCTCCTGTTGAGGTTCTGGCTGCACTATTCCCCCCACTTGTTAATTTACGCACATCCCATCCATGGCCCCACAAAGTCGCGGGACCTCCTGGTCAACCTCCTCCTGGCTATGGCCAACTTGGCAATCTATAAAACCAGAGAGAAGAGGTTGGCCGGGGAGTGGCCTGCGATTGTGGGGCCTATTTCCGTTGCTGTATCCGCTCACATATCCGGGCAGAGTTCCAATGGGCAGTGTCCGCTGGCTCTCTCAAGACCTGCGGGGAGCAGTGGGCGCTGTCTGGGGTTCTCTGCTTGGTATCCCCATCCGCTTCCCTCGTTTTAGCCCTTTGACCCTCACACCCATCCCTATTTTCTCATTATTTGTCCCCAGTAATTAGTTGGTTCCTCTGGGTTCTGTGGACTCTCCCCGCAGGCTGGGGGGAGGTCCTTTAGATGTGGGTGGGCGTTAACCCACCTCCCGGATACGAAATAGTCCATGAATATCTGCCCTCCACGAGGCTTTGGCAACTCCCTGTTCTCAGGCTGCCACACTATTCGTTGCCTACAGGCCTAAAAGTTAGGCCACTCATCCTATGCCAAAATCCCTTTTGTAGCTCTAAGTCTAGGAACCTTAATACCTTTGAGGATCTGGGCTCAGCATATCTCAGGGTACGTCTACACTGCAGCGTTTTTCTGGAAAAAATGGCTGTTTTTCTGGAAAAACTATACTTACATCCACACTGCTATTGTGTTCTTTTGACAGGGGTTTTTCCAACTCCCTCGCCAAACTCCCTGTTAGCTGTTCCTTTCTATTTATCTCACTAGGATTGGACTTCCACTTCTTAAAAGATGCTTTTTTGTCCCTCACTGCTTCTTTTACATGGTGGTTAAGCCACAGGGACACTTTTTTTTAGGTCTCTTGCTATGTTTTTTAATTTGGGGTATACATTTAAGTTGGGCCTCTATTATGGTGTCTTTAAAAAGTTTCCATGCAGCCTGCAGGGATTTGGCTCTAGTCACTGTGCCTTTTAATTTCTGTTTAACTAGCCTCCTCATTTTTGTGTAATTCCCCTTTTTGAAATTAAATGCCAGGGTGCTGGACTGCTGAGGTGTTCTACCCATCACAGGAATGTTGAATGTTGTTATATTATGGTCACTATTCCCAAGCAGTCCTGTAACGGTTATTTCCTGGACCTGATCCTGCACTCCACTCAGGAATAAATCGAGAATTGCCTCTCCCCTTGTGGGTTCCTGCACCAGCTGCTCCAAGAAGCAGTCATTTAGGCCATTGAGAAATTTTATTTCTGCATCTCTTCCTGAGGTGACATGTACCCAGTCAATATGGGGATAATTAAAATCCCCCATTATTATAGAGTTCTTTATTTTGGTAGCCTCTCTAATCTCCCTCAGGATTTCAATGTCAGTATCACTGTCCTGATCAGGTGGTCGGTAATATATCCCTACTACTAATTTCTTATTATTGGAGCATGTAATTACTATCCATAGCGATTCTATTGAACATGTTGATTCACTTAATATTTTTATTTCATTTGATTCTACATTATCTTTCACATACAGTGCCACTCCGCCACCCACACGGCCTGCTCTATCCTTTCGATATATTTTATATCCCGGTATGATTGTGTCCCACAGATTTTCCTCATTCCACCAGGTTTCAGTGATGCCTATTATGTCAATCTCCTCATTTAATACTAGGTACTCTAGTTCACCCATCTTATTAGTCAGACTCCTAGCATTTGTGTAGAAGCACTCTAAAAGTTTGCCGCTGCTTATTTGTCTGCCCTTCCCTGGTGCATTGGATTCCTTTGTATGCGGTTGTTTGTCTGCTCTGGCCCATGGTTTACCCTCTCCCCTCCTCTCTTTCTGACTACAGCTTAGAGAATCTCTATCAATGGATTCTCCTCTAAGAGAAGTCTCCCTCCGATTTACGTGCATCTCCGCACCAATCGGCTTTCCCCCATCTCTTAGTTTAAAAACTGCTCTACAGCCTTTTTAATGTTTAGTGCCAGCAGTCTGGTTCCACCCTGGTTTAGGTGGAGCCCATCCTTCCTGTATAGGCTCCCCCTCTCCCAAAAGTGTCCCCAGTTCCTAATAAATCCAAAACCCTCTTCCCGACACCATCGTCCCATCCACGCATTGAGACTCTGAAGCTCTGCCTGCCTACCTGGCCCTGCACGTGGAACTGGAAGCATTTCCGAGAATGCCACCATAGAGGTCCTGGATTTTAGTCTCTTTCCTAGCAGCCGAACTTTGGCCTCCAGGACATCTCTCCGACCCTTCCCTACGTCATTGGTACCTACATGTACCACGACCACCGGCTCCTCCCCAGCAGTACACAAGTCTATCTAGATGACTCGAGAGATCCGCAACCTTTGCACCAGGCAGGCAAGTGACCATACGGTTCTCCCGGTCATCACAAACCCAGCTATCTATGTTTCTAACAATCGAATCACCCACTACTAACACGTGCCTCTTCCTAACTGGCATTCCCTCCCCCTCAGAGGTATCCTCAGTGCAAGAGGATACCGCAACATCCTCTGGGAGGAGGGTCCCAACTACAGGATGGTTTCCCTCTGCTCCCATTGAATGCTCTGTTCCCTTGAGACTTTCATCCTCCTTAAGAGCACTGGGGCTCTCAGACTGGAAGTGGGACAGTACTACAATGTCCCGGAAAGTCTCATCAACATATCTCTCTACCTCCCTTAGCTCCTCCAGTTCAGCCACCCTGGCCTCCAAAGCCCGAACCCGGTCTCTGAGGGTCAGGAGCTCCTTGCAACGGGTGCACACATACGCCACCTGCCCACAGGGCAGGTAATCATACATGTTACACTCGACGCAATAAACAGGATAGCCCCCACTCTGCTGCTGGGCTTCTGTCTCCATTTTTCTAATGAATAAGTTTAAGCAGAAACTGGGATTCTTTTTAAACCTCTGGAATATAGATTATTATAAGAGTTGTTTTTAAGAAGGTCAGAAGTCATGAGTGCCCTCTAACCTCCCCCTCTAAACTCCCTCTCCAAACTTCCTGTTAGTTGTTCCTGTTCACAAGCTCCCTGGTCGCTGAGTCACAGGCTTATATAGCTCTGGTAGCCCCTCCCCCTGACTGAGGCTCAGCCAATTAACAGAGGCTTCTAGATTTCAAACCTTTTAGAAGCTCCTTCAACCAACCAACCACAAACACAAACACAAGCTCAGCACGCAGCAAATAACTCCCCCACACACAAACACACACTCCAGACAGCCACTTACCACAAGGGTCCCGCTTTTACTCCTCTTTTACCTGGAGAACATAAACATTGTCAAATCAAGTGTAAAAATGTAATAAGAAAAGCAAAAAAAGATTTTGAGGAACAACTAGCCAAAAACTCAAAGAAATAACAAAATGTTTTTTAAGTACATTAGAAGCAGGAAGCCTGCTAAAAAACCTGTGGGTCCCCTAGACGATCGAACTATAAAAGGCGCAATCAAGGACGATAAAGCCACTGCAGAGAAACTAAATGATTTCTTTGCTTCAGTCTTCACAGCTGAGGACATTGGGGAGATTCCCAAATCTGCACCGTCCTTTGTGGGTGATGAATCTGAGGAACTGTCCTGTATTGAAGTGTCATTAGAGGAGGTTTTGGAACAAATAGAAAAACTTAATGTTAACAAATCTCCGGGACCGGATGGCATTCATCCAAGGGTTCTAAAAGAACTCAAATGGGAAATTGCTGAACTATTATCTGTGGTTTGTAACCTATCCCTTAAATCGGCTTCCGTACCTACTGACTGGAAGGTAGCCAACGTGACACCAATATTTAAAAAGGGCTCTAGATGCGATCCGGGCAATTACAGACCGGTAAGTCTAACTTCAGTACCAGGCAAATTAGTCGAAACAATAGTAAAGAATAAAATTGTGAAGCATGTAGAAGAACATAATTTGTTGGACAAAAGTCAACATGGTTTCTGTAAAGGGAAATCCTGTCTTACTAATCTATTAGAATTCTTTGAAGGGGTTAACAAACATGCGGACAAGGGCGATCCAGTAGATATAGTATACTTAGATTTTCAGAAAGCCTTTGACAAGGTCCCTCACCAAAGGCTCTTGTGTAAATTACATGGCCATGGGATAAGAGGGAAGGTCCTTTCTTGGATTGAGAACTGGTTAAAAGACAGGAAACAAAAGGTAGGAATAAATGGTAAATTTTCAGAATGAAGAGGGGTAACTAGCGGTGTCCCCCAAGGGTCAGTCCTAGGACCAATCCTGTTCAACTTATTCATAAATGATCTGGAGAAAGGGGTAAGCAGTGAGGTGGTAAAGTCTGCAGATGATACCAAACTGTTTAGGATAGTCAAGACAGAAGCAGACTGTGAGGGACTCCAAGAAGATCTCACCAAACTGAGTGATTGGGCAACAAAATGGCAAATGAAATGTAATGTGGATAAGTGTAAAGTGTAATGCACATCGGGAAAAATAACCCCAACTATATGTACAGTATGATGGGGGCTAATTTGGCTACGACAAATCAGGAAAGAGATCTTGGAGTTATCGTGGACAGTTCTCTGAAAACTTCCACACAGTGTGCAGCGGCGGTCAAAAAGGCAAATAGGATGCTAGGAATTATTAAAAAAGGGATAGAAAATAAGACCCAGAATATCTTACTGCCCCTGTATAAAACTATGGTATGCCCACGTCTTGAATACTGTGTACAGATGTGGTCTCCTCCCCTCAAAAAAGATATTTTGGCCTTGGAAAGGGTTCAGAAAAGGGCAACTAAAAGTTCCAACTAGGGGTTTGGAATGGGTCCCATATGAGGAGAGGTTAAAGCGACTGGGACTTTTCAGTTTAGAAAAGAGGAGACTGAGGGGGGATATGATAGAGAGATATATAAAATCATGAGTGGTGTGGAGAGGGCCAATAAAGAAAAGTTATTTATTAGTTCCCTAAATAGAAGAACTAGAGGACACCAAATGAAATTAATGGGTAGCAGGTTTAAAACTAATAAAAGAAAGTTCTTCTTCACACAGCGTGTAGTCAGCCTGTGGAACTCCTTGCCAGAGGAGGCTGTGAAGGCTAGGATTATAATAGAGTTTAAAGAGAAGCTAGATAATTTCATGGAGGTTAGGTCCATAAAAGGCTATTAGCCAGGGGATAAAATGGTGTCCTTGGCCTCTGTTTGTCAGAGACTGGAGAGGGATGGCAGGAGACAAATCGCTTGATCATTGTCTTCGGTCCACCCTCTCTGGGGCACCTGGTGCTGGCCACTGTCGGCAGACAGGATACTGGGCTAGATGGACCTTTGGTCTGACCCAGTACGGACATTCTTTTGTTCTTATGTAGTAAACCTCTTTCTACAAGGAAGAAGCCTTTTTCCAAAAAAGCTTTTTTGGAAAAAGGTGTGTGTGGACACGGAAGAGGGTTTTTTTTTCTTAAGAAGAGGCCTCCAGGAAATAACACAGATGACCTGGTGGCCACTCTGTCCAAAGTAATCAAAATTCTGTAGTTCCTGTCTCCTGATAGCTCTTAAAGCTTCAGGCACCTGGGACAAGCCTTGTGGCAGGAAGCTGGGCCTGGGAGCTGCACCTCACCACACAGCTCTTACTGCCACACAACTTTGGAGCAATGGCCCAGCCTCAAGCCCCCCGAGACCTCTTGACCCTCATAGGGAGCAACACCAGGGTTCCCAGGACCCAGCCAGGGGCACCATATGGTGTGTGCCCTCCTGGTCCGGTGCGGTGATACTGTCCCTCCTTGAGCTATGGGGGGAGGAGGAGACCCTGCAGGATCTCCACTCCTGGTGAAGAAATGCTGACAGCTATGGCCAGATGGCTGAGGCTCTGGTGGAGAAGAGACCGCCCTCCCCCTGCTCCAGGACTCTTAAACAAGTCAGGAGTAAGGTGAAGGAGCTCTGCCAGGGCTATGTCAGGGCCAGGGAGTGCAGCTATCACTCTGGGGCAGAACCCCACTCCTGCCCCTATTTCCAGGAGCTCCACCAGATCCTGGGGGTTGGGGAAGCCCTTTCCCCAGCTGTGATGGTGGACTCGGGGCTTGAGACTCCCATTGTTGCCCACCTGGAGCTCCCTGCCGAGGAGGAGGAGGAGGAGAAGGAGGAACAGCAGCTGCAGGAGCAAGAGGACAGGGCTAGCATGGTCACCCTCACCCTCGAGCCAGTACCCCAGGCCCTGGACATCTCCCAGGCATCCTCTGATGGTGGGTGGGATGATCTGGTGAGTGCTCTGTTTTACGCACACACAGGGCGGGGGAAGTGGGCACAGAGGGGATGGGTGGTGATCATTGTTTAGCCTACTCAGGCTGGATATCATGCTGCAGTCCGTGCATGTGGAACCATGTGCAGTGCCAGTGTGTGCCATGAAGCCTAAGAAGGCAGCCCCGCAGCACCCCCAGGATCCTGCTCACAGGCTCAGGGGAGGCACCACACACATATGACCCTTTAGGGGGATGCCTTCCCACCACCTGCGAATGCTGAAAGCAGGCTGGGCACAAGGGAACATGCATGACCCCCACACAGACCGAGGTGTGCCACACACAGTACCCAGGCATTCCTGCCCGTGTGAGGCACCACCCGCTCCTGCAGACAGCACTGCCAGGTGCAGGTGTGTGTGTGGGCCCCATGAAAGGCCCAGCTGCTCCAGGCCCCTCCCGCCCACGGGATTCTACTGTGGCCGGACACTTCCTTGCCTGCTTGTCCGTGGGATGGGAGGGGGCGGAAGCATGGTCCCCATGGCACCTTGGGGTTCCTGTGAGGCAGGGCCTGCTATGCAGGCCACACATGGCCTTGATCCCGGGACATCCCTGCCCTCTGGCCCGAGGACTGTTGGTCGCTGCTCACATAGGAGGTCACAGCCTCATGGATAGTGTCTGCAGGGATACCTTACCACCTCTCCCTCTTTATTCTCCACAGCCTGACCAGCCACTGCTGAGGGGCAATCAACACCATCAGAGGCAGCTGCCTGACCCTGTGGGAGCTGCAAGCGCATGAGGGTCCAGGATGATATTACAAGACAGCATGTGGGCGTCCTGCACAACATGCAGCAAACCCTGGCCCAGAAGGTCCTGGAGGATGTCGAGTGGCAGAACTGCATGTGGGACCAGCTTGTGCAGCAGGGCAACAACATGTGTGCCATCATGCAGGAAATGATGGCACATCCGGTTGCTGTCCCTGCTCCTGCCTCCTACTCCCCCTGCTATGCCCATTCCTCCTCCCCCTCTATGCCCATTCCCCCACCTCCTGTCCCCCAGTTATGCCCATTCCTGCACCTGTCCCCAAGCAATGCCTCTGCTCCCTCCCCCGCTATGCCTCTGCCCCTTACCATCCCAGCCCCCGCTCCAGCCCCCCCTCCTGCCCACCCCTCTGTTGTCCCAGGCTCCACCCAACTCTAAGTTTGCTGAGGTCCCCAGACCCAAGGTGGCACTTCCAGCTGCACCATTCACCACTCCCATCCCTGAAGACCCCTTCTCCCTCCCCCATCCTTAGGAGGTTCTTAGCCCTCCTCCTCCCCAATTTATTTTATTATAAAAAAAATACAAAGTTTTTTTTTGTTCAAATCAAAACAGGTATGTTTATTCTGAATTCAGGGAAGGGGGAAGGGAGGGGTTGTGTTAGAAAAGGTATAGTGGAGCAAGGCACCGGTCCCTAGTGGGGAGGCCCTGGGGAGAGTTACTGAGGTCCTTGAGAAAAACTTGCAGTCTGGATGTAGCCTCAGTGTAGGTGAGAGAGAGTTGGCTAACTTGCTGTTTTATGGACCAGACCTGTCATCCTTACTCAAAGCTGAATTGCCTTTTTACTTGTGGGTCTGAGTGATGATTTGCCCACCTCACACAAGGCTTGAAGGAGATAATTAAGCCTTAATATTTCCTGACCTTCCTCCATGTGTAGATTATAGGTAAATTGGCATAATTTACTCTTTGTGTGGGGTAAAAAGCCTATCATAGCCTGCTTGCATAAATGAGTACTATTCAGGAGCAAAACATGCAAAACCAAGGGATTTTATCTGACCAGATATTTATCAAAACTTTGTCTCAGTAAGTGGCTTACTTAGAGCAACACTTCATCTCAATTTATGCACAGACTCAACAATATTTCCCACTGTGATCTGCAGTGTGGATTTCCATAGCATGTTCTGCATGCAAAACATGAACAATCATCCAAGGGAGCAAATGCGAGTCCATAGCAACTGAGGTCAATAGTGATTCAAACTGAAGGGGAGAAGTTTGACTGCAGTTTGTGAAGCATGTTAGGATCCTCTGCTATGAAAAAGACACTGTATAAATATAAGGTTTTTTATTTCTGCTTGTTTGCACAGTTGCATCTTTGGGTTTTCTAAAGGTTTTTGCTTTGAAATGTGCAAGGTCTGAGAAGAGGAGTGGCATTCAGGAACCATTGTATCATGTTCCTCAACGTTTGCCTCACTGGCAGCAGAACACCGTGGCCATAGTTCTGCCATCTGTTAAACAAGGGAGTAATGCTTACTTACTGGCACCACAGAGTGAGAGTTAATTAGTCTATATTTGTAAAGTACTTCTTTAGATGAAACAAGCTATATATTTGCTAAGGATGATTATTCTTCCCAAAATACAGGTTGTAAACCTGGCTCTCATTTAAATTGTGCAGATTTCCAGAATGTAGTTCTATTGAAAACATATGAGAATTATATTTTGAACAGGGGAGGTGGGATTGCCATATATCAGATGTTGTTCAGTCTGAGATTCATTTTTCATTAAGAATAAAGGCTTATGATAGTTTTGATGATTTGGAGGTGGACTGGCAACATTCCCCCCCTCCTTTTTTTTTGTTGTTGTTTCAAATTATCTCAAAGGCTGGTTAGCAGAAATTTAAATGTGACTTGGGATGGTGTACAAAGGAGAATATCACTAGATTACAGAACAATTTAGTATTTCAGTATAATTACTGCACTACTATGTATTGTGACAGAGCAGGGGTGCCTATTGGAGTCCGGGAGGTGGACGGGCGTTAGCCCCTCCACATCTAAAGGACCTCCCCTCAGCCTATGGGGAGGGTCCACTGAGCCCAGGAAACCAAGTAATTACTTGGGACAAATAAAAAGAAAACAGGGATGGGTGTGAGTGTCAACGGGCTAAAACAAGGGAACAGGATGGGGACACCGAGCAGAGAACCCCGGACAGCGCCCACTGCCCCTCAAAGGTTTCGAGAGAGCCAGCGGATGCTGCCCAGTGGAACTCTGCCTGGATACGTGAGTGGATGCAGGAACAGAAATAGGCCCCACAGTCGCAGGCCCCTCCCTCAGCCAGCCTCTCCTCCCTGGTCTTATAAATTACCATCTTGGCGATAGCCAGGAGGTTGACCAGGTGGTCCCGCAACTTTGTGGGGCCTCGGATGGGGTGTGCGTAAATTAACAGGTGAGGGGAGAAGTGCAGCCAGAACCTCAACAAAAGGTTCTGGAGGAGCTGAAAGAGGGGCTGTAACCTGGCACACTCGAGGTACACGTGCGCCAGATTCTCCCTCTTGCCACAGAAGGGGCAAATGTTTGGAATGGGGGTGAACCGCGCCAAATACACGCCCGTGCTCACAGCTCCGTGCAGGATTCTCCAGCTGATGTCCCCGGTGGGCCGTGGAACTAAGGTGGAATATAGACTGTCCCACCGGGGCTCCCCACCCTCTATTGGTGGTAGGAGGTCCCGCCACTTGGTGTCTGGGTGGGACACGAGGGTGGGGAAGTGGAGCATGTGAAGCACGAGCGTGTACAGGTGACTCGTAGGTGCGGTTCGGAAGGGGACCGGCTGCAACGTGTGCAGCCGGCTCGGGTGACGAGGAGGAGGCGGTCGGGGAGGTACGTGGGCCTTAGGGCCGATGGATAGATCAGGCGGGCTGGGGGTGAGGGTCAGGCGGGGTGCACCCTCTTGCAGGACCTTGTCAAGATAAACCTGAGCGGTGGGCAGCAAAGCATCCTTCACCTCCTGAAGTACGCATTGGGGAGTGCGTAGGGTGGAGAGCCCCATGCGCTGGGCGAGCGCGTGAGGATCCACCCAGTCTCCCCGATCGTAGTCCAGGAGGTCTCCGATCCTTGTGACTTCTGCCAGGAGCAGCCTCTGGTGCACCGAGGGGGACTCCGCCGCCTGCACACGTAGATGGGGATTGTGTAGCAGGGGCTCCGCGAGGAGGTCTGCTCCCATGGTGGCTCCCAAGGACCTGGTCGCCTCTAACAGCTTCCAGGCCCAGAGGAGGTCCTGGTAGAAGGCCGGCAGCTCGGAGAGGTCTCGCAGAAGACCTCTCAAATAAAGGAGCTGCCGGTCATATCGGAGCCCTCGAAAGCGGCGAAGGAAAGTGTGCGCCAGCATGCTCCACGCCAGACTACCTGCATCAAATAGGAGCCTCTGCAGGGCCTGGAGGTGGAGGACACGAACCCGCGTGCGCAAACACAGCAGGCCCTGCCCTCCCTCCTCCAGGGGAAGGTGGAGAACCCCTGCAGAGACCCAATGCAGTCCTGGCCAGAAGAACCGCAGCATTAGCTGCTGGATCTGATCCAGGAAACCCGGGGGCAGGACCAGGGTGCTGAGACGGTGCCAGAGCATGGACAGGACAAGTTGGTGAAGCACCAGTACCCTCCCATGCAGGGAGAGGCACCGGAGCAGTCCTGTCCATCTCTGCAACCGCTCAGCCACCCTGGACTCTAAACCTTGCCAATTCTCCGGTGAAGAGGGATGCGTGGCAGAGAGAAAAATGCCGAGATAGAGCAGCGAACCCGCGCTCCACCTGATGGCCTGAAGCGCGGGTGGGAGGGAGCTCACCTTCCACCTGGCCCCTACCACCAGGCCAGAGCTCTTGACCGAGCTGACCCGGGCGGAGGAGGCCGCCGAGTAGACGGCTTGGCAGGCCTCCACCTGCGCCAGGTCTCCCGGGTCCTGGACCACGAGGAGCATGTCGTCGGCGTACACCGACAGGACCAGCCGCATCTCCGGCTCACAGAGCACCAACCCCGTCAACCTCTTGCAAAGAAGGAGGAAGGGCTCGACGGCCAGAGTATACAGCTGACCTGACAGCGGGCAGCCTTGACATACTCCCCGCCTGAAGCTGACTGGTGAGGTCAGGGTCCAGTTGAGCTTGACCAAACACTCAGCGGAAGCATACAGCACCTGGAGAGAGCCCACAAAGCGGGGCCCGAAGCCAAAGGCCCGCAGGGTGCCCAGGAGATACCCATGGTCCATCCGGTCGGACGCCTTCTCCTGATCCAAGGACAGGAGGGCGAATGACAGACCATCCCTACACCCTAGTTCTAGGAGATCCTGGACCAAATAAAGATTGTCGAAGATGGTTCGGCCCAGGACGGTGTAGGCCTGGTCTGGATGGACCACGTCCGCCAGCACGGACTTGAGTCTCAGGGAGATGGCTTTGGCGACGATTTTATAGTCCGTGCTGAGGAGTGAGACGGGACGCCAGTTCCTCAGATCACGGAGGTCCCCCTTCTTGGGCAGCAAGGCAAGCACCGCTCACCTGCACGATAAAGGGAGGACCCTGCGCTACAGGGACTCGGCCCAGACCTTGGCAAGGTCCAGGCCAAGGACGTCCCAGAACACGCGGTAGAACTCCACGGTCAGCCCGTCCATGCCCGGGGATTTATTGGTGGGCGTGAGATGGAGGGCTTCCGAGAACTCGGCCAGAGAGAGAGGCAGCTCTAGCCAGTCTCGGTTGCCCGCGCTGACCATCGGGAGTTCATTCCAGAGGACTCTGACGGCATCGGCGTCGGTTGGATCTGGCGAGAAAAGGGAGGCGTAGAAGGTGCGAGCCCTCTAGTGCATCTCCACCGGATCCGAGAGGGGGGCGCCATCCTTCACCAGAAGGCAGACGATGTGCTTTTTTGCCCCCCTCTTTTTCTCCAGGGCTTAGAAGAAGAGGGAGCCATGATCCATCTCCCTAAGAAGGTGGATGCGGGAACGAACAAAGGCACCACGGGCCCGAAGGTTGTTGAGGGCCCGAAGTTCCTCCCGCTTCTCCTGGTACATTCTGTAGAGGGGTGGATCTCTGGGGCCGGTGGCCAGCCGCCTCTCTAGCTCTAAAACCTCCCGTTCCAACTGCTCTATCGCTGCATCCCTCCGCCGGCTGGCTCCCCGGGTGTAGGCACAGCAGAAGAGCTGCGTGCGCATCTTCCGCACATCCCACCACCACCACGCCGAGGGAAAGGCGCACTGCCACCCGCGCCAGGCCAGCCAGAACTCGCGGAAGGACGCTACAAAGCCCACGTCCTCCAGCAGGCGGCTGTTAAAATGCCAGTAGGCCAGCCCCGGCCTCTCCAAGGAGAGAGAGGCCGTCACGGCCACCAAGTGGTGGTCCGAGAACGGGGCCGGCCGAATGCTGGAGGAGTGAGCTCGAAAGAGATGATGACGTGAGAGAGAAATGCGGTCCAACCGGGAGTGAAATGATTGTTGACCCTCCACCCGGACGAAGGTAAACGCTGCATCCTCACGCGGGTGGAGGTCACGCCAGACGTCCACCAGGGAGTGATGGTCTATTATCTCCCTGAGGACGTCCACGGTAGCTGGGCACTGCTCGGTCCCTGTGCGGTCCCGTTCCTCGAGGGTGCAGTTGAAATCCCCACCCAGGACCAGGCACTCGTGAGGATCCAAAGAGCCAAGGAAGGCAGCTGGTAGAAGCGAAGCCTCTCCAGGCTGGATGTCGGGGCGTAGATATTAATGAGATTTAATGTTAGCCCCTCTACCCGGACCCAGAGGTGCAGGAGGCGGCCTTGCACAACCTTGGCAGTCCCCAGCACCTACGGCTGCAGGTTCGGGGAGAACAGGGTCGCCACCCCAGCTTGATTGGCCGACAGGTGGCTGAAGTACACCCTGTCTCCCCACTCTAGCTGCCAGCTCGCTTCGGTGGCCGACGCGGTATGAGTCTCCTGCAGGAAGATGACAGAGTACTCCCCCTCCTGAAGGAAGGAGAGTACCCAACACCTGCGGAGACCCAGCCTGCAGCCCCGGGTGTTCAGAGTGGCAATGACAAACGGCGGCATCAAGAGGGCTGGGGAAGATCCTTGCTGGCAGGAGTGCTGACAGTCCCCATTGGGCCCCACAGCAAACCATGGCCATCCCCAAATGTAAGCAGGGCATCATGGAAGCCATGGGCCCGCTGGTAGGCCGCAGCCTCCCGCCGCCCAGTCCCTTTGCCCTCCCCCAAAATGGCCCTTACAGTCTGGAGGATGAGATGGAAATCCCCCCAGCACTGAAGGGCGAGAGCCACTTTGTTCTTGGAGCCACGAATGTCCTCCAAGAAGCTGCGCATCTCACCCCTCAGCGTGTCGGGTGTCGGGGCCTCGGGCCAGACCCCTCTGCTTACCCCGCAACCAACTGATGCGGGAAAGCGGGGACTCTGAAGTCCCTGCTGGGATGACAACAGGGGTAGTGGCGGAGGGAGAACAGCCCCAGATGTGCTGGGAGCGGGAGAAACAAAAACCACCTCCCGGGGGCCGTCTGAGCTGAATGTGGCAGCCCCGGGGGCGACAATAACAGTGTGAGGGGAGGAAAAGAGGTCAGGGAAGGGATCAGGGAAAGGAGGAAGGGGAGTAGGGGGAGGAAGAGGTGAGGGATTAGGAAAAAGACAAGGAGGAGGAGGAGCAGGAAGAGAAGTGGGAAATTCAGTTGGAGAGGGGCTGAATGGGGAGCAGGAGTAGGGTCTGAAGCCTCAGCAGTAGAGGCACCAGTTTGCGGTGTCTCCTCGCAGGGTGGGGGATCGGTGGCAGTGGTGGGGGAAGTTAGTGTCTCCCCAGCGCCAGGCTCCGGCACCACTAGGAGTGCAGCATCGGAGGCTCCAATGCCAGGGGTAATGGGGAATGACGGGAACTCCTGCCCATGAGGATCCCCCAGGGGTTTGGTGGCCGAAGTGCTGCCGATGGCTGGGCAGTTGGTTACACCCTGGGACAACCCGGAGGCAGGGAAAAGGGAGAGCGGCGGGCTAGAAGGGGAAGGAGAGGCTGACTGTTGTCCCTCCAAGGCATGTTGATCCCCCTCTGAGGCAGCCGGGGTTAACCCTAAGGCCTCCACCTCTTGGGAGAGGAAGGCGAGCCCGCTGCCCGCCGCCACGTTGTCGCTCTTGTTGGCAGCAGGGTCAGCGGTCACCCTCACAGCGGAGGTGGGGGATGGTGGGAGCATCCCCTGTGGACACTCCCTCTTGCAGGAACTCCGGGAGGGAGACATTTACCCCTTCCACAACTGTCGTGGCCACCTCAGCTGCCTCACGGCACTGTGAAGTGTCTGGGGGCTCGGAGGGAGGGATGGCTCCGACGCCCACCCCTAGAGTCACGAGGAAGGTATCTTCCCCTTCAATAGGTGGGGTGGAACGTCGGGCTCATTTGAGGTGCCTCCCCATGGCAACCTCCCAGCCCTCAGAGGAGGAGAGTTGGGCCCGATTAGGGGAAGAGCCAGGGGGCGAGGGCAGCGGTGGGAGGGCGAAGGAAGACGGGGGCTGGGCAGCTGGGGAAGGGAAAACCTCCCCCTGAAGTAGGCCCTGTCCGAGTCCCATCTCTGACCCCGCCGCCCTCTCCTCTGCAGGCCCGGCCTTGCCGCTTTTGGTGGTGGCAGCGGTGCCTGCATGCTCATCTGGGCCCTGCAGAGCCCGAGCAGGATTAACAATGGTCACGGTTGGAGGAGGGGTGACCCCAGGGTCTAGACCGTAAGGGCCACTGGCGATAGTAGGGCCGGTGCCCTTCTGGGCGTCGGGGGTCCCGAGTGCATCTCCGAGCCAGGCCAGAGGGCAGTCCCTTCGGACGTGCCCCGTCACCCGACAGAGAAAACACCGGGCCTCCCCCCAGGTGTAATATACCCGGTACTGGGCCCCTTGATAGGGCACCAGAAATTACCCTTCTAGGGCTTCTCCACCACGCCCCGCCGGCAGGAGTTGGATTTGCACCTGCCGGCGGAAGGAGAGAATGTGGCGGAGGGTAGGGTCCTTGCAGCCCAAAGGAAGGGGACTAAGGACTGACAAGGGCCTCCCCAGGGTGGAGAGGAAAGGCAATAGGGTGGCATTGGGGAGGAAGAGAGGAACGGAGGAAAAAAACCACCTGTATGCCCAGGTCCTCCAAAGGCTCGAGTGGGACGTGGACTCCCCCCACCGCCAAACCTTCTCCACCGCTTCCTGGGCGGCAGCCTCCAATACCAGGAAGAATACCACCTTCCCGAACATCTTGGAGGCCGCCACCACGGCTGCAGGCCCAACCACGCGTGTCAACGCCCGCACGTAGGTCTCCACGTGGGACTAGGCTGACACCAGGAGGCAACGGACCCTGTGCCTCCTGGTCAGGGTGGGGAAGGGGCCGCAACCGCTGGAGATGGAATTCCGATAAGCGGCTTCAGTGGATCGGGAGGCAGCAGGCGGGGGGGGTGGCGGCTACCTGGGTGTATGCCCTGGGGGCCGGGACACCGTCGCCCCCAGAGCTGGTGGAAGGAACAGGGGGACAGGAAAGAGGGGAAGCTGCGGCCGCGGCTACGGCCGCGGCAGGGGGGTGAGCCTTCGCCACAGGAGGTTTTGCCTTCTGGGTGGGGCTCTTGCCCTTCTTGGTCCCCTGGCCCTTCCTGCCTTTCAGGGAGCCTTTCTTGGTGGTGACACCGGTGGCAGAAGGTGCCGTGGCAGGAGCGGTCAGGGTCCCGGGATCTCCATCCATGTCCACCACCTCCGCTGCATGAGCGGGTGGCCCAGCAGCCTCAGAGGGTTCAGGGTTCATAGAGGCAGTGAGGGGGGGTGGGCAAGGGGTGGTAGGGGCATCGCACGACTGCCCCTCCATTATGTTCATGAATGGAAGTGTGGGGGGAGACAGGAACAGACAATTAGGGGAGACCAATAGTGCCAGGGGTGGAACAAGGAGCAGGGGAGAGGAGGAAGAGAGAGGGAGAGAAAGGCTCACCACTCCCCCCGCTAGGCTGGAAGCGGGGTGAGAGGGCAGCAATGCACATAGGAGGAAGTGGGGGGAGGTAAAGGAACAAGGGGTACAGCTCCCAGCACAGGATGGTAAGAGCGGCTCCTCTGGCTGCACTGGGAATGTGAGAGGGTCAATTATTTGAAAGACATGTGGGAAGTGAAACGGTGCGTGGGGGAGGGTAACTAAAGGAGAGTGGGAGGCTCAGGCACCAAACGAGATGACAAAGGGGGACATGGGCACACAAAAAGAGAAGAGAGGAATGCAGGCTGTGAGGAGGGGTCTGCTCAAGGAAGCAGGGGGCAGCAAGACACTGCTGGGAAGGGGGGTAGAAGCCTCCCCCTCCCCCACATAGTTTGAAAAAAAGTCTTGTATACCCTGCGGGTTATACTCGTGCGTGGAGTATACAAGATTTTTTTTACTCAAACTGCAAAAACCGTGGGGTATATTCGGTTTCGGGGTATATTTGCTAAAAGATGGTATGTTTGGCTTCTGGGTAACCAATAGGGCATTACAGAAACAGTTTTATGTTGGCTTGGTAAATCTAAGTGTTGGAATATCCACCAGCTTTGGGGATTGTAGAGGCAGGAAAAAGGGAATAAGGGAATTTGTGTGCAGCCATCTTAGTCTTGTTAGCAAGAGAGCAAGAGTCAGGCTAATTCTGACTCTTGACAACGTAGAGCTGTAATAAGACGCTGCCTTCGCCTCTCGCCTCCATACAGAGATAAGGATAGGATCCTGACTCTGGCAGGGACCTTGAGATAAGGAGCATCTGGGTGGAACTAAAATAATTGTTAGCCATTGGTGTTTGTAATGGGAAGGAGACTAATTGTTTACTGTTATTGTATGTAACGGACAGTATATAAACTGCTTCATAATTGCTTGTATTCGAAGATCTGCCTGGGGGGGGGGGTTCCCCTCCCCCACCGTCCGAATCAGGCTTCCCTTGCAATAGTGCTCAAATAAACTGCCTCTGGCTACTTGTTGCTTACAAATGCAGAGTGAAGGCTTGTTTTCTTCCGCAGGATCATCTGCCCCATTCTTTGCAGCTTGCCTTAACTGAGTATGATTCCCTTGCAATCCCGGTCACACACCTGTCATGAGATATTGAGAACCATCCCCTCACCTTGCCTTTTGATGCAAATAGAACATGCTTGGCAAAACTGGGTCTTTGGGAATGCAGAATGGAACTTCGTTCATGTTCTTAATTAGCATTATCAATATTAAAAGTTGTTTTGTATTAGTTGCACCTATGCATCTTGGTGCATAGTCCTAAATTATATTATTTAAATATCAAAATTACAATGCTTACAGGAGAAAAGAACAAAGAAATAAGCTCAGTGTTTAGTCACGAGTCCCATTTTCTGAACAAAAAGATTAGTATTTGCTGTTTTGAGCTATAAGTAGTCAGTTTATGCCTGCACAGCACAAAGAGAAAGGTGATTGTGCTTTGCACCAAATCATAAAGTTATCAGACTAACATTCATCTTCATGCAGGTTTCTATGGCTTCAAAGATCCTCTAGGTACTCTGTCACCAATCTAAAATGAGACTTGTACAGGGTGTTACATATCTGTTGCCACTTTAAGATGCAACGCTGGATGGTCCTGTCATAGGTAGAAATGGGTGAAACTTCAGTGGTATAGTCTACTCAAGAAAAATTGAAGTTTTGGGGCAAAAGTATTCATGCCTTTAGGTCGAATTTGGCAAATAGTTTCAGGTAAATTAAAAATTAAGTGAAAAAAATCAAAAGTTGAAATACTTCATTGGCTATTTGTTAAAAGAAACAATATTTTGTTTCAAATTGCAGATCGAACTAAGCTAAGGTGATGCGAAAAAGCCTTTTACCTGTTTAATATGCTGCATATAGTATAATGTAACAAGATCTTGATCACTGGCCTTTGTTTTGGACCAAAAGTGGTATGTTTGTGCTCAAGCAGTTCATAGTTCTCTCAGGGCTGATAGGTTTGATCTCTGACACAGCAGCTTGTGTAAGGAAACAGTCAGCTGGAAATCGAACTTTTTATTTCCACTTGGTATTCTCTTAAAAGTCCTTTTGCTGAAGTCAGTTGACAGGTGTAGTCTCTCACACCATATCTGGAAGATGGGCTCTTAGCAAGGAAGCTGGAAAACAGAGCATCTAATGAGAGAGGAGGTTGAGTGATGCAGACTGCTTGACTAATCATAACACGTGGACTTTTACCTGTGGCCTTGCAGACCATTTGCCTATAAATAAGCTGCCTTTTAGTGCAGTGAGGCTTTTGAAATGAATGCTTTAAACTGAATATCCATGGGCTGACTTTTCATATATGTAATATGAAATTGTGATGAAAAATTGGATTAATTTTATTGCAAAATGTCATGAAAAAACTGTATATCTTGCGAGCATGTCTGAAAGACACTTATTTTTGAAATTTTGACATAAAACTGACCCTTTATTCAGGATTTTTTAAAAATCATCCCATTTTTTTGACCAGCTGCACTGAAAGTACAAATTTTACTCTGGAAACATTAACTCCTCTCTTCTAATAATTTCTTTAATGTTCTGACAGCTGGGATTAGGCAAAACTGTAACCTTTAGTTTCCAATTCTATTGTAATTGGTAATTGACTGGGGACCAGAGGACTAGAAATGTGACAGAGGATATGGAGCCTTTTTGCTTCTTGCTCAAGGTCCCAGACTGGATCAGCTGTACAAGCTTCTCCCCTTTCCCTGCTGGCACCCTGGAGTCCCTCTACCCAAAACCTTGCTCACCCGGATACACTTGGCCCCTCATTTCCATTCTAGTTGATACCAGTATATAAAGAGCTAAAAAAGGCCCGAAGTTTGTCCCTGACCCTGTTAACTGCCATCCAAAAGAGTAGACTGGATAGGATATATATCCAAGAATAGGATGGATGCTACCCGAATCTAAGAGAGGAGGAATGAGAGTGAATAGAGCTCCACCCCTGCTTTTAAATCCTTCTGGAGGTGGTTTACATAGAGTACTTCTACAACCCTTTGCCAGACAAGCGGAATAATAAAGCAGTGGCAGACATTTAATGGACTAAATGCCCAGCATTAGGACAGTGTTGCAATATTATTTCAAACATAATACTTTTCCTTACAGTGCCGTGTTCATATGCTCAAAGAATAATGTGCAGAATGAACCTCATCCCTCTGAGGAAACAGCAGAATATCCTGGGATAATGAGACACTAATATCCCAGAATATCAAGGGATAATGAGACACTAAAAATTGGCTCAGAGGGGTAGCCGTGTTAGTCTGTAACTTTAAAAACAAGTGCATTTCCCCATCAAAAGCTAAGAATGGGATACTTCCAGATCACCAAATTAGCCTAATTAACACCAGTCCTATAATTGGCAGGTCCTCCCCACTGCCTCACATTATAAATATCTTGGTTCTGTTATTTCCACTCTAGCTCATCTGATGAAGTGGGTTTTGCCCACAAAACTCATTATCCTACATATCAAATGGAAACACTCCTATGGCTATATATATGTATAGTACTATTTGTACTATAATTTAGTTCACAATGTGCTGTATAGTTCAGCAACATCCTACTACTCTCCCAGCTCTCACTGCAGAGCAAGGGGGAAGCAGGAACTTGTGCTGAGAGGGTATCTAAGGCTTTGTCTACACTTCTACAATTGAAGCACAGCAGCACTCCCAGGGCAGCACTTTAAAGTGAAAGAGTGGCCAGGGCAGGAGCATTGGGAGAGAGTTCTCCCAGCATGCGCTATAAACCACCTCCATAAGAGGAGTAGCTAACAGCGCTGGGAGCCTGTTTACACTGGTGCTTTACAGCTCTGTAACTTTCTATGCTTGGGAGTGTTTTTTCATGTTTCTGAGCCAGAATGTTGCAGTACAGTAATGTGGCTGTGTAGACTTAGCCTAAAGTGCAGTATGTCCTTGCATGGTGCTTGAGGGAATGCTCTTAAGGCTCTGCTTCTGTTCAGGGCTGGGCCTGAAGGCAACTCTAGTTTTGCATACATAAGCATTTGGAATGGAAGTGGTATGTTTTTAGGGGTGGGACAAGGTAGGCAGATAGGATGTCAAAGAGCTGGGTTATGCAGACAATTAATAGCCTGATTCAAAGGCCACTGAAGCAAAGAGAAACATTCCTATGGCTCAGGCTGTAAGTGAGATAAAGAGAAAATAAGTGGCTCGGTGGGAGGGGAGGAATAGGAGGGAGAGAGTGAGTAATTGGCTGAGGGGTTGTCAGAGAGGAGGGGAGTTTGGAGAATCCTGTGTGTGCAGAGATAGCACTCTCAAGCCTCCTGGGAAGGGGGAGATAAGGGGCTGACTGCATGGGGTAGGTGGGGGAAAGAGGGGGTAGGTAGGTGCTGGCATTGGGGTGAGGTGGAGATAGGGGGAGTTTGTGCTGTAAGGTGCGGAAGGTGTGGATAACCTGTTTGTGCTTTAGTTGGAGATAGGGCGGGATAGATTACTGGTACCTGCTTGTTTAAGAAGCAGGATTTTATCCCAGCCCCCACCAGGGCTGTGGGGAGCAGATTGCACAGGGGTAGGTGGGGAAAAAAGGGTGGGTGGATGCCGGGATCTGTGCAGTGAGGTGAAGGCAGGGGGCAGTTTGTTTGGGGTGTCCTGATTCACTTGCTGTAGTTCTACCTGGCTGGGTTGGGGGTGTGTGGAAGCAGGCTGCATGGGTGTGTGTGTGTGTGTGCTAGGTGGACATTTGCATGATTACATTTCAAACAAAGTTTACATAGGTGTTAATGGCATACGGTAAGAAAGAAAAAGATTCTTTTAACAGATTTTTTTGGAGTGTTGCAGATATCTGAAACTCTGATCTTAATGATTTTTTAAAATCCCGTGTTACTAAATAATACATGATAAAATTGTATTGCATCAAGGCCAGATCTTTGCTATGTGATAGAGTTCTGGTTCTAATGAGTCAGAAGTAGCAATTACTAGTTGTGATGCTAGTTGTTTTGTAGAATGAAACCTTATTTGCAGCGTTTTGAAACACGCATCTGTCTACAAACCCTGAAGCCATGTGTTAATTTGCTCTGGTGCTTCTGCTCTTTATTATGCGTGTGTGTGTTTTCTTTTTGTATTGGTGGTGCAATTTCTTCTGTGCAACACCAATACTGAGGTAGAGTGTATGCACACTCTACCTCAATATTGTTGTTGCACAGAAGAAATTTCAACCTGCCCAAGGATAGAAAATGTTAGAGGGAACATTGCACAGGACCTAACCACATAAGCCACAACATCAGAGGCACATGCAGCTGCACCTCCATTAATGTGATATATGCCATCAAGTGCAAGCAATGCCTCTCTGCCATGTATACTGGCCAAACTGGACAGTCTCTGTGACAAAGGATAAATGGACACAAGTCAGATATCAGAAATGGTAATACACAGAAACTAGTGGGGGGACATTTTCACCTACCAGAGCACTCGTTAATGGATTTAAAAGTAGCCATTTTTCTACAAAGGAATTTCACAAGCCAATGACAGAGAGAGTGTGTAGAATTGACCTTCATATCCAAATCTGACACAATCTCTCATGGCCTAAACAAAGACTTGACCTCGATGGCCCATTAAAAAACCTGCTTTCCTTACATTCAATACCCAATTGACATCAAAAGCTAAGTATAGGGCACTTCAGTCCATTCAATTAGCATCATTAGAACTGCAGTACAATTGACAGGTACTCCCTCTTCTTTGTTATAAATTATGAGGGTCCCCCCTTTTCTCTCCACTCTGCTCATCTGAGGAATTGGGTTTTACCCACAAAAGCCCATGATACTGTATACATAAATATTTGTTAGTCTCTAAGGGCATGTCTACACTAGGAAATTATTTCGAAATAACTTATTTTGAAAAAATAACTCCCGAAATAACTATTTCAAAATAGCATTTCCATATTTCCAGGAAGCCTTGAAATTAGTCCAAAGAAGGCTCCCTTAATGTGGATGCACTACCTTGGCTTACAGCTCCAAGAAGCACAGAGGTGTAATTACTTTGAATGACTCTGGAGAGTATTTATTTTGAAATAGCAGCAGTGGAGCATCTACACCACTGCTATTTTGAAGTAACTCTTTCAAAATAAGTGTTTTTTCTTGTGGAAAGCAGGAGTTATTATTTCAAAATAACCAGAGTGCTATTTCAAAATAATAGGCTTGGTAGTGTGGATGCTCCACTTATTATTTTGAAGGAGAATTATTTCAAAATAACTCCTTAGTGTAGACCAGGGCTAAGGTGCTACAGGACTACTCATTGTTTTTAAAAGTATGTGGGTTCACTTTGATTTGCTGGGGACACAGCCAATATCATGTGACCAATCACAACTAACTAACACATTTCAAAATCTAAGTCACTTCAGAAAATGATTTTGTTTTGTTGAATAAAAGTCTTTAAAAAACCCTCAATGCATAATTTCCAATACCTGCTAAATGTGAAGAAATCATATTCTGCCTGTTGAAAGCAACAAAGACTACATTATCTGAAGATATTTTGTTGTGACTCGTTTGACTCTTACCGGGATACCCAACAAACAAATAATGCACTGCAAATATTAATATGGCTACTTAAACCTATATAGATTGAACGTATTGCTCCTAACATCTGCCTTAAGAAAATATGCCTTAAGAAAAGACTTTTTTTCATACTCCTCTATACTTGCAGGCTCTTTTAACCCTCAACTTGAGAGTGAATTCAAAAGGACTTTTAGGTGCCTTTTTCCTTTTCTACTTTCCCATTTGGTACATACAAAGATATTTAAAGAGAACGTGAGAGGACTATACAAGAGAAGCTTTATGTCCCTAAGGTACCAAATCAAATAGTTGGAGACTTCAGAAAATTACTTTGTAGCTTAGTAGGACAGAGCTGTGCAAAATCTTATTGCATCAAATTCAAAAATAGTTTTGTGAAGCCTATCATCATGTAGTCACAATGAGATTACATTTCAACTATACTTCTCTTTACTCAGGCCAGGAATGGAAGAGGACTCTTGTCTATCAGAGCCTCCCCAAAGGAAGGTAGGTTTGGCCAGGCCTGGAAAAATTGCCTTGTTTGGTTGTCAGTGACCAGTCTTGGTTCGTACATCCAGGATGAGTGGAAGCATTTGTTTTCTTGTTATACTGAGGAGTGAGGGAGGAGTAAGAGACAGCCAAGCACAAACAGCTGGGAAACAGAAGTTGAGCCACACTGCACTATACTATAAGGAGATGTGTGGGAAGGTGTGTGACCAAAGACATAAAGAAAATAGGGACAAAGAGTGGTTCCATGACTCCTTCTGCTCTCGTTTTCCCCACTGGGGAAAACAAGTAAAATGCAGGTTCATATTTCCCTTGACAACTTCTTTCCACTCTCGGCCCATGCGGCGGGGTATGCCCAGTCTTCAAGGCTTCAAACCATGTGAGAAGTGCCAGAGGCCTATGCCCTGTGGTGACTCGCACTCTGCCTGCCTTAGGTGCCTGGGCAAGGTTCACTTGTCTGAGACCTGTAAAATTTCAAGGCATTTAAACCACGGACAAAGCGGGAGAGTCACACCTGAAAATCATTCTAATGGAGGTGGCTTTCCGACTAGCACCAGCATGTAACCCAGCACCAGCAACAAGGAGCGCATCAGGCCATTAGTGCACCTCCCCGGCACCACGCAGATCTTGGCACTGTTCCCAGTCCCCAGTGCCTGAGAAGAGGAGGAGGTTTAGCGGGGGTGGGTCATCCCCATGGTGCATGCCCTCTGTGCACCCTCAAGTGGGGCACATGGCACCATCTGGCACCGAGCCCGGACTTTCTCAGTCAGGTAAGCAACTAAGTCTGCACCGGGATGCCAGCCTAATGGGGGACTTCACAGAGCCCTTGACTCCAGAGGCTTTCAAGGCAGCCAGGGATCTGATTGAACTGTCCCTCTCTCCTACCCTGGCACCGACCTCAGGCAAGGGTCAGGACCTCGGGTGGCACCGATCAGAGGCTAAGGCACCGGG
Organism: Pelochelys cantorii; assembly: GCA_032595735.1. NCBI lineage: Eukaryota > Metazoa > Chordata > Testudines > Trionychidae > Pelochelys > Pelochelys cantorii. Next base: position 44,232,313 of record CM064336.1, read on the forward strand.
CGCCCCAGCACCGGATCCAAAGAAGCACCACTTCACTCGGGTCCCTTCACATGCTGCCCCAGCTCAGAGTGAGGCACCGCTTACAGGGCTGTTACCAGCGGTGACCTCAACCCTGGCCCATGCATTGGCACTGGTCCCAGCATCAGGGCAAGGGCCTCGGCCGGCACTGAGTGTGGCACCAGCCACTGCAACTGCCGGCCCTGCTCAGGGCTTACTGAGCTTGACCATGCCACCTCCTCCTCCTCGTCAGCATTGGGGCAAGCCAGAGTCGATGGCTTCATGCTCCATCAGCCAGATCACTGGTTGTGTCCACCTCCGCCCCACCCTGGTCAGCCTTGGAGTATTCAACTGACTCAGAGGCGGTGTCCAAATGGTCATCCAGAGGATCCAGGTCTAGGTCCCGGCACCAGTCCTACTCCCACTGGTCACGGCACCGGAGTACCTCTGCTCATCAGCAACAGCATCAATGGGTGCAGCCAGTCCCGGTACCGGTGATGCAGCAGTCCTGGACCCCACAGGCCCCAGGCCCATCTCAATAGCCATTTTGGACCCCATGGGCTTACCACCAGAGTTAGGGTGTGAGCCCCTCCAGACCAGAATCGGTCTTCTCTGGGTCTAGGGCACCTCCTTCTGCAACCCTGTACAGGGAGATTTCGGCAAATCCAGGAAAGTGCCTGAACTACTATTGCTTACTGATTAAACTTTAGCAACCAAGCTAACAGGCCCCAAAATAGGTCTAGACAGCAGCTTCAGCATGACCAACTCAGGGAGGGAAGAAGAAAGGGGGTTTGAGTGCCACAGAAAGGGCAGCTTGACCCTACGTCCTTCCTGAGGCCCAAATCTCTAGTGAAATCGCTGAACTATACATTTAGAAAAACAGGAAGCTTGTCTAAAGCTTGTGACATGTTATTGTAATACTTATGGATAAATAGGGAAGGAAAGTTTGAGTTGGGGGACAATTTTGGGGGACACTTGGAGGGATGCCTCAAGGACTCCTTGAGGACTCTTCACATCTAGACACATCTTCGTCCCCACCGGCAGACAGAAGACTTGCCATTGGAAGCCTGCCTGGTGTCACTCGAGAGCCACACTCAACTTCGATAACTATCAAGGGTGCGGGTGTTTTATTAACCTGTTGTGTGGATGCGTGTAAGTGCTTGAGACTAAGTAAAGTTTAGCTTTAAGTGAAAGCATTCTTATGTTGTCCTATTTGTACCATGTCTCCCCTGAATTATTTCCTGACACCACCTCACAAAGAGTAAAAGTTACCGAGAGGTTTGGATTGAAAGAACCCCAGGTAACAACCCCACTGACTTGGTCGCCTATGTCAGGGCAGTCACTTCCCCCAGGCCAAACCTCTCCACAAGATTGAGGGCCAGGTAGTCCAACCACCCACAGCACCCTCACCAGTAGCCTCTAAGGTCCTCTTGCAGGCCTGTGGCCCCCATGGAGATGGGGCCGAAGGGGTCCTCGTCTTCCTCCCCCAGCAAGGCCCTAGGTGATACTCTCCCCTCCTTGGACTCGAGGGCACACCAGGACCTCCTCCACTTCCTGGCCCTACTGTCAACATCTTACAGTCCGATGCCCCTACCAGAGTAGCCCTCCCCATCAATAAAATGGTGGCCAAAATATTGAAGTCCCTCTGGCAAACCCCAGCCTCTATCCTACCAACGGACAAGAGGGCTGAGCGATGGTACTTCATGTCCCAGGAGGGGAACAAATACTTCTTCTCCCATCTGCCTCCAGGGTCCCTGGCCATCCAGGCAGTGAACCAAAGGGAGAGGCAGGGCCAACTGGGCACTACCCTCAAAAATAGGGACGCCAAGAAAATGGACCTGTTAGGCAGCAAGACCTACGCATCTGGAGGCCTCCAATTTCACATAGCAAACCAGCAGGTTCTGCTGACTCACTATGCCTATAACACCTGGGCCTCCATGGATAAGTTCACCGAGCTGCTCCCCAGGGACTCTCGGTCTGAGTTTAGAGCCCTCTCGGAGAAAGGCTGGGTGATCTCTAGGGCCACGCTCCAGGCTGCCCTTGATGTGGCCGACATGGCTGCATGGGTCATAGCCACGGGGCTGGTTCTACACCGCAGCTCCTGGTTGCAGGGGACCAGAGTGCCCCCTGAACTACAGAACACTATACAGGACCTCCCCTTTGAGGGCCTGTCCTTATTCTCTGAGCAGACAGACCAATGTCTGCACAGCCTCAAATATACCCAAACCACCTTAAAGTCCTTGGGTATTCACACCCCGGTTACCCAGTGGTGCTCCTTCTTAGGCAGGAACGCCCACAGGTCTTCCCAGCAGGGTAAACACTCTGATTTCTGTCACAGCAACAGGAACAGCAATGGGAGGAATGGCAGACGCTGTTCCCTGCTGGCCCAGGACCAGAGTCATGGCCCACCTACTAAGTCCTTGGGCCTTGGAGCGTCAAGGGTTTTTAGGGTACACCTGAGGATAGTCTACCAGCCTCGTCCCTCCCTTTCCGGGACTGTCTATTCCCTTTCCACCGGGCCTGAGAGTTCATTACCTCAGACCACTGGGTCCTAGAAATGGTGGGAAGGAGATATGTCATCCCCTTCTGTTCTGCCCCTCCCTCACATCCCCCTGCCCCATCCCTCTTCAGGGACCCTTCTCATGAGCTTCTCTTGCAGGAGGAGGTGCTTCAGTTCCTTACCCTGGGGGCCACAGATGCGGTTCTCCTTGGGATGTTGGGCAAGGGCTTCTATTCCCGGTATTTCCTGGTCCCCAAAGCCAAGGGTGGGTTTCGTCCCATCCTGGACCTCCAGGATCTCAATGCCTTCATCATCAAGACCAAATTCAAGACGGTGACTTTGGCATTCATCATTCCCTCCCTTGTCTCCAGAGACTGGTATGCTACCCTCGATCTAAAAGACACATACTTTCATATTTCTATTGTGCCACACCACAGTCAGTTCCTCCTCTTTATTGTGGGTAGGGACCACTATCAGTTTATGGCCCTTCCCTTTGGGGTTTCCATGGCCCCCCCCAGTCTTCACAAAGTTCATGGCCATCGTCGCAGCCGCTCTGAGAAAACGAGGCATCCAGGTGTTCCCATATCTGGACAACTGGCTCTTATGAGGGCGCTCAGCCAACCAGGTATGGGCCCACATCACCCTGGTTCAAGAACTCTTTTGGGAGCTGGGTCTGCTCCTGAATGTGCCCAAATCGACCCTGGTGCCTACCCCAGTGATAGAATTTGTGGGCAGCAATCTGGACTCGACAACGGCCAAGGCCTCCACCCCCAGATTCAGCTTCCTGATATTCAGGTCAGCTGTCTGGGACATGCAAGCTTTCCCGATAACTACGGACAGGGCCTGCATGCGCCTTCTGGGCCTAATGGCCGTGTGCACCTACATCATCCTGCACACCGGATTCTTCATATGACCGCTGCACGTGACTGGCACGGACTCACAACTCGTCCTTTCATGCGTGGGACAGAGTGGTGACAGTCCCCTCTGATGTCCTTCGCTCCCTGGACTAGTGGACCTGAAAGGAAGAGGTCTGTGCTAGAATCCCATTCTCCAGGACTCTATCAACCCTCCAGTTCATGATGGATGCGTCGGACACTGGTTGGGGGGGGGCCCACCTCGGAGACATGCAGATGCAAGGTATGCGGTCAAGGGATGATCTCTCCCTGAACATCAATGTCAGGGAGCTGCAAGCAGTCCACCTTGCTTGTGAAGCCTTCCTCCCCCCAACTTTGAGGCAAGTCGGTCCTCATCCTGTCTGACAACACATCGGTGGTCTCATACATCAACAGACAGGGTAGGGCCCTCTCTCCTCACCTGTGTCAGGAGGCCCTTCACCTGTGGGATTTCTGCATCAGTCGCCTACATCAGGGCAGTCACTTCCCCCAGGCCAAACTTCCCCATGAGACCGAGGGCCAGGTAGTCTACCCAATTGCCTCCTATCTCCCAGGGTTCTCAAAACACTCTGGTGGACTGGCTGAGCAGGTCCTTCTTTGGCCACGAGTGGGCCCTCAGGAGATGTAGGCCTGAGCATCTTCCACAGGTGGAGGTTTCCCTGTCTGAACCTGTTCGCTACACACCAGAACAGGAAGTGCTCGAGGTTCTGTTCTCTCATGGATCTGGAGCACGAACTGCGGTGGGTCCTCAGCGCTAGAAAACAGTACTTAACAACTACTTAGAGAACTGATAAGAACCATAACTATTGAAACTAGAACAAAGAACTTTAGAACTGAGTAACTGCTAAAGGGTGCTTGGTAGGCAAGAGCAAGAGCAAGAGCACGTTCCCACAACTGTCATGGGTGGTAAGAAGGAACTGAAGGGGTGGAGGGCGTATATTGTCCGGTGTAGTGGGAACACTCCGGGGGGCTCCCCTGCTGGCCCAAAGGATACTTGTTACGCAGCGGGTTCCCCCTCAAGCTTACAGCCATATCATCATCGGGGTTACCTGCAAACGCTCGCTCCCCCTTCGCTAGAAACTCAGTGCTCTCCCTCCTCAGATACCTTCTGCTAACAGTCTACTGGTAGTCCCCGTGAGTCCTCCCCGGTCCAGCGAGAATTGCGTGGCCTGGAGTTTAGTGGAGATAGAGGGGGACTCGGGCCCGCCCCCACTCCGGGTCCCGGCTCAGGACCCTAAAGGCAGCGAACTGGTTTTGCTGTCTGGTTGGTGGGGAATTTCCCCGTAACTCACCAGCCCTTGGGGGGGAGGGGAGGGGTTCTCCTTCTCCCACTCCCATCCTGGGCCACTTCCTCTTCTCCTCTGCGGTGGCCGGTTTGGTGCGGGTCAGTGCGGAGTCCTCACCGGTTCCGCCTCCAGGACTCCTCCCAAACCGGCTTTTCCTTTCCCCCGGCCGTGTTTTACTCCATTCCTCCCCCATCTCAGTGGGGCTGGGGCGCCATTTAAATAGCCACTGAATGTGGCCCTGCTCGGCCCCCTGTGGCCCCGCCCCCAGCGCTTCCTGATGATGTCAGCTGATGTCTCTCTCCTTACTGCTCCCGCCAGGTCGGTGACGGCCCTGGAGCATGCCGGGCAAGACCGCCGGTGAGTAGCGTGTGGGGGCAGGCACCTGGCTGCCTCAGGGTCTGGTGCCTCCACCGCGGTGCTCCCCACAGCGTGCTCACCGATGAGCGCTTCCCCCAGCGACAGCGAATTGTGGGGCGCGGGGGGTTCCGCCTGATCGGAGCTCAGTGCCCCGTCACAGTACTGCTAAGGGAAAAATTTCTGATGATGCATGCACGCACACTTACATGGAATGGACATGAGCAATTACTCGAAGAAGAACAAATGCTTCTGCCAGTCCTGAATGCACAAATAGTCCTTAACCTGTCTTTCACTACTAAGGGCTGCTCACCTCCTTCCCATACTGTCCTGCCCAGTACAGCAGTCCTGTCTCCAGTTTTACACTGGAACTGTAAGAAATCATACTGTCCTTTTACATACAATGCAACTCCTCCACCTTTTCTCCTCCGCCTGTCTTTCCTGAACAGTTTATACTATCCATGACAGCAGTGTTCCCTCTGAGCTGTGTGGCAGCACAGCTTCACAGGTAATTAATCAGCCCCGCCCAGTTGGTCAGCTCTGTGCAAGGAGCCCTGAGCCTCTGACTGGGCGGGGCTGATTAATCACCTGTGAAGCTGCATGACAGTATTCCATTCATGTGAGTTACCCCACCAACTCTGTTATTTCAATCACATCATAAGTCATTGACTCTGCCAACACTTCCAATTCTTCCTATTTATTTCCCAGGCTTCTTGCATTCATGTACAGGTACCTAAGATAACAAGCCTTCTCAAAATGAATCAGGAGGCTTCCCATGTTGCACCTTCCTCCTTGTGCTTCCTTTGAGTATTCTACTTTGTTAGGTGACTCCCATCTCTTCCTAGCAATCCTTGTTCCTAGAACAGCATCCCATGGTCAAAGAATCATAGAATCATAGAATACTAGGGCTGGAAGGGCCCTCTCTCCAACACCAGGTGGGCAGCCACGCATTTGCCTCCACAACTTAATGGTCTTTCCCTCAGCATTTTCTTTCAACAGGGATGATGAATGAGAATATAACCTGAGTCTCAGATTCCTTTATCCTTCTTCCCAGAGCCACACAGTCTGCAGTGACCTGCTCAAGGTCATTCCTGGAAATCTCATTGGTGCTCATCCTCAGATGTTCTGGAACAGTGCAGAGAAGAAGGCGGGCACATGATAGTGCTCAAATAGGCACCACTAGGAAGTGTCGCACCATCCAAACCAAACCTCTGGTATATGCCATGAGTATAAATCTGCAAAGTCCATTTCTAAGAACTCTGGTTACATAGGTGAGTAACCCCCATTTTTCTGTTTTTTAGGCTGTATCTATACAAGAAGAATATGCTAGTATAACTATCTGGGATAGCTATAATGGCAAACCTTTTCTGGTGTAGCCTAGACCTTGGTTCTATTGAGAGTCATGACACAGTGGAAAGGAATAGTATAGCATCAGGATGATCCTAAAGGTAAAAAGCTCATATCAACACTTAATTAAAAACCCTCTTTCTAGATGCTCCCTTCTGTGCTGTGAGTAAACTGTTCCAAAGGAAAACTTGGCGCATAGGTCTCTTAATGAGAGAGAAACTCTCAAGTCAAAGTTGACTAAGGGTACTTCAATTTATTTTTGTTTTGAAAAGAGCAGAAATTCCCCCTCACTTTACCCTTCCTTCTCACACATGCTCGGTTTTGGATGTAGACATTGCATATTGGGAAGAGAAAGGTGTCTGGATTTTAATATCTAAACTTGGCAGACACTATTCTTTCTTTTTGGACAGCTGCTCTTAGGAAAGATAATTTTTCATGCAAATAAAAAATGTTCATTTAGGCATTTCCCACAAGCTCTTCACGGATGAAGGTTTCAGCTAAAATGTTATGTTCACTAGCAATCTGCCACAACCCCACTGCTTTCCCCAAATGAATGAAATTTCTTAAATTCTATTTAATACTATTGAAGATGGCTATCAGTTATAAGTGCAGCCTCTTTGGAGGTTTTTTCCTCATGCATTTATTAATGTTTTGTTAGAACTAACTGCACGTTCCAACGGAAATGTGCATGCATGCATGTGTGGGTGTGTTCGCATGTGTTTCTGTGTAGTACAAACATACAGAAAAAATATCTGATGGATATCTTTAGTCCAAACATTTATAAACTTATTTCTGTAGCTGATTCAGGACTGTTGCCAGTATATATATTAGTTTATAGTTGGGGATGATACTGTCAGGAGGCTAAAGAAGCATCCAAATTGTTTAGTGCCTATATTTGGAAATATTAGTCTCTATCTTTCATAAACTGACAGATTTACTTGGTTTTTTATCTTTGTTCTGTGAACTGGAAAAAATTCAGCTTCCCAGATGATCTGACAGAGGAGAAACTTCAAAGGACAGAACTTTTCTTACAAGCATAGAATACTCAAAAATATTGGCAAATACATTGAGCTCCTAAAAGGAAACAAACAGCTTTAGAAATTGTTACATCTTTTGACATTTGTTTAAGTCTGAGTGATGTCTGCAGGATTTGTCAGATTGTACAGGGTTTGTTTAAGGTTTATTAATAAAAAGCAATGATTTTAATGTGCCATAATGATATGAAAACCTTCCTAGATAATAGAAAGCCGGTGATGATAAAGGGGACCCTTCTGGAGCTGAGAGAAATTTTGTTTTAGATTCATACCACTGTGTAAGGTGGAATTGATGCGCTCATGCCCTCCCCAACTCCCCTGTGGTTGGAGAAAAAGCAGCATAAAGGTATCAGACTGTGGTTTGGCTCAGGCAGTGTCATTCTCAAAGGCACTATGCTCACCCCTTTGCAGATGACCAACACAAGGCCTCAAAACAAGGCTTAGGGGGGATTTGAAGTGGAGCACAGGTCTTCCAAAATAAGTTCAAGAATTGGTTAGAAACTGTATCTGATCTTTCCTCATTTGCTACTGCAGCTCATCTTGGAAGGTGGCTGCTGCTCATGCGCACCCATTGCATACCTAAAATTTCTTTCCATAAGACTTATGCTGTCCTGACCCCATGCACTCACTCCCTGTTTAACAATGAGAAACTTGCTTTATTGATGCCATCTTCGCTTCCAATTTTGAGGAAGCACCAGGTGTATCTGTCAATGTCACACATTCCTGGGACTGTCTCTGGGTACATGGCTGTCTTACTTTAGAGGCTGGGCCAGCCAGACTCTGCTCTCAGGTTCGGAGGGTAACCAAGAAGACACAAATTGCTTAATGCAAATAAATGCAAGGTTTATTAGATATTACAGGTGATATGAAAAGAAAACAAGAGAAGGCTTACAACATCCCTATGGCTTGCTGGTGACTCTGACTCAGCAAAGGATGGACTCCTGGGCCAGGTCTGAAAGACACCTCTGTACAGTTCCAGGTCCTTCGGGAAGTCCAAAGGGAGTTGGCAACACAAAACGATATATAGCCTGCACACAAAATTCTAGAAGCAGCAACTAATTACGTGCAGAGGGAAAAAAAACCCCAAAACAACCACCTACCTGTGAGAAGATTCCCACAGACAGGCTGTTTACCCCAAAGCTTATCTAAACTATGCGGTGAGCTCAGCCACGCTAGGGTGCGGCCTATCTCTCTAACAAGCTAGCTAGCTGGGAATTTTCCTTGCTAACAGCAGGCCAAAGCCTGTTTTCTAGTTTGCAGACATGAGAACTGGGAAGATTCACTAACTCCTCGAAATACAATGGTCTTCCGGTTTTCAACCACAACAATGGCTGAAGAGAATTCAGAAATGCTTTCTTGGAACAGCTCTTTCTCTTCATTCCTTAGAAAGCTTCAGATTCTCTGGTGGCTCCATGGAGTGCCACAAGACATCCTTTCTACCCATGCCTTTTATACAGCTACTCTGGATAGTTGTCATTGTAGCCTGCCACCTTCAACTTTTCTTTAGACATAATGGTAATGGATCTTCCACACTGAACAAGCAGATTTGACTGCTCTCAGAACTGTGATGTTGAATCTCACCCACCTTGACATGGAGGTGTGTTGAGCGTTTTCAGCCCAAAATCCTATATGCTTCTGAGAAGTTGCTCTGTTGTCTATTATTTATTTAAGTAACAATGTATTTATTCCCTTTCTGTAAAAATTCTTGGGAACAGAGTTTGGGTGGCTTTTATATAATAAAGCAATTTCGAAAAATAGTAAGAAAAAACATGTTTATTAATAAATGAATACATACAACTTGACTGGAATCAATAAACCTGACATAAATAGACAAAATCAAGCAGACATAAAGATAAGCCACCTAACATCCTTTCACTCACAGACATTCATCAGTCTGTTACTGTGAAAAACTGGGAAATTTGTAGCAATAATATATTGTGACAGACCACAGTCTGCAAACTGCAAAACTCTTAGGCTGTGTCTACACTGGCATGATCTTGCGCAAAAACTCTTTAGCGCAAGAGTTTTTCTGCAAAAACTCTTCCAGAAGAGAGCTTCTACACTGGCATGTGCTTTTGCGCAAGAGCATCCATGCCAGTGTAGACGTTCTCTTGCGCAAGAAAGCTGTGATGGCCATTTTAACCATCGGGCTTTCTTGCACAAGAAATGCATGTTGCCTGTCTACACTGGCCTCTTGCGCAAGAACAGTTGCGCAAAAGGGCTTATTCCTGAGCGGGAGCGTCAGAGTTCTGGTGCAAGAAGCCCTGATTTCATACATTAGAACGTCAGTTTACTTGCACAAGAACATGCGGCCAGTGTAGACAGGCAGCAAGTTTTTGCGCAAGAGCGGCCACTTTTGCGCAAGATTGTGCCAGTGTAGACACAGCCTTATAGAAGGTAGCCATATTGGGAGGTGGGTTAATGCTTTCTTGTTTCCAAATTAGCCTCACCTGAACACAGCCCAGCAGCCAGGATAGAAAACAGAGGCCTAATTAGGAGGCAGCTTGCAGCTGGGGTTAATTAAGTACCTGCTGCCAATTAAGGCCTCTGGGGTTCCTATAAAAGGATTCCTCCCAGGCAGCAGAGGGGGAGTTTTTTTGGAAGGTGCACAGAAAAGAGCTGGAGAGCAGAGCAGAGCAGAGCAGAGCAGAGCAAAGCAAAGCAAAGCAAAGCAAAGCAAAGAAATGCTGAACGCCAAGGACTGGCCTGTGATGAGAAAGATTTGGCAAGCGGGGACCCTGGCCTCTAGGGAAATCCCAGGGCAACAAAGGGGTCACCGTGAGTCTCTGAGGCGATCAAGTAACCTCCAAGAAGCACAGAACCCCCAGGTAGCTACCAAGAGACTTTGCCACAATATATATTTAGAATATGTGACTGAAAATAATCTGCCAGAATTAAATCTAAAGAATTTGCAAGGGGAGAAACCAGAGGAAACAAAACAATATTAAATACTCCTTGAAGTGGTCAGAGCTGGGTCATCAATGGAAAAGAAACTACTTGGCTGGTTTCCACCTGGTAGGTCCAGTTTACTCTTCCCAAGACTAAATCTCTAAGATCCGAAAGAATCCCCAGAACTCAAAGATCCTGGAAGAGGATTTTTGGGGAGTAAGCTAGAAGTTGACAGCCTGGGAAGACACACACAGATTGACAGGGAGATGAGCAGAATAACTTGCTATCCCCCGCCAAAGTTTGGGTTAGCTGGGCTGAGGGGAATCAGCAAAGATGTTAATAATATCTATGCAGGTAGACTGTTATATCGTGCTCCTTTGAGGAAAGAATGAATGATGCTTTGTCTTGAAGAATCCAGTTCTTATTCACTACAAATGTATGTCACAGGTGTAGGCCTGACATACAGTAGTAGTCATATAGGCTTTATTTTATAGCTTTGTTTTATGTAGCTATATAGATTTTGTTTCATAACATTTTTTATAGCAGCTGCTGTCACGAGTGGGCAATAATTTTTGACGGGGGCTACTCCAAGATTTTGGTAAGCGGTCAAGGGCTGCAATTTTCTGTGGACCAGGCACAGAAGAGAGCTCAGGGTAGGGAGACTGGTGTGCAAGAGAGGATGTGAGGTCTGAGAGGCAGTTTGGGTGAAGGAGGGGGTGGTGATCTGGAGCAGAGGATTGGGGTGCATGGTATGGGTGCAGGAGAGGATTCTGGACTGGGAGAGGGGTGTAAGACGGGGTGCAGGGTCTGGGAGGGAGTTGACCTGGGGGAGGAGGGAAGCGGGTACAGAGGGTTTGGGTTATGACCTGGGGCACGGGAATAGGGTACAGGGTCAGGGAGGTGGTATGGGTGCAGGAGACAATTGTGGCCTCGGGGAGGGGTGTAGGAGCCAGTGCAGGGTCTAGGAGGGAGTTGTGACACTTAAGAGGGAGGTGCAGAGGGTTTGGGTGCTGATCTGCGGCAGGAGGGGATGGTGGCTTGGGGCTGGGATTTGGAGAGAGGAGGTGTGGGGCGCCAGAGGTAGGCTCTGGCCGGGAGGTGCTTACCTAGGCATTTCCTGGCCAGCAGCTCTGCAGAAGCCTGAGGCAGACTCCCAGCCTGCCACAGTTCCAGGCTGCTCAAAATGGATGGCTGCTCCATGTGGCTCTTTGCTGAGGGGAGGGGGAGGGGGTCTTTGTGTACTCATTCCACGAGGAGTAACGGTAGTTCGAATTAGGATCTTTAATTCGAACTACCTAGTCCGTGCTGCGTGTAGCCGCGGGCACGGAGTTCGGACTAAGGGGAATTTAAAAATGGCGGCACCCAGGAACATGCAAATGAAGCCCGGGATATTTAAATCCCGGGCTTCATTTGCAACTCTGGTTGCCCTCATTTGCCTACCTAGCTCAAACTAACGAGCTAGTGTAGATATACCCTATGACACCAGCTCCAGAGCTTTATCTGTGTGACTGAATGCATGTGCTGATTTCTATGCTATATTTGCAATAAACGTGTGTGCTTCTCATAAGCATAACATATTTGGTGAGAAATTGTGGAAGGGGGAAAGTATACACAATCATTCTTGTAAAATCTCCTTAATATAAAATTGGTTTATGCCTAAGTAATCAATCATTCAGGTGTGCACTCCTGCCGTCGTAGTAGGGCTAAGCAACAGGTAAGAGAACTTAGCACCTCTCTCTCCAGGCCCCCTGGGGTTGAATTTTGAAATAGTTATTGTGTAAGTGCTCATTGGAGTAAATATTGTGGTTGCTGTATAAGATTCTCCTCACTCAAAACTCATTGGGGTATAGTGCGAATGAATTACTGTGCTTTTACTCATTTTTTCAGAGTAAGCCCAAGTTCTGAGAAGTCTGGGCAGCCAAAACAAAAAAATAGATTTGTGAGTAGTTTCAGCTTCACAGAATCAAGTCCAGCCCCTTGCCCAAGGCAGGACCAATCCCAACTAAATCAACCCAGCCAGGGCTTTTTCAAGCCGAGACTCAAAAACCGCTAGGGAGGGAGATTCCATCACCCTCCTAGGTAACCCATTCCAATACATCACCACCCTCCTAGTGAAATAGTTTTTCCTAATGTCCAACCTAGACCTCTCCCACCATAACTTGAGACCATTGCTCCTTGTTCTGCCATCCGTCACTACTGTGAACAGTCTTTCTCCATCCTCTTTGGAACCTCCCTTCAGGAAGTTGAAGGCTGCTATCAGATCTCCCCTCACTCTTCTCTTCTGCAGACTAAACAAACCCAAATCCCTCAGTCTCTCCTCATAGGTCATGCACTCCAGCCCCCTAATCATTTTGGTTGCCCTCTGCTGGACCCTCTCCAATCCGTCCACATCCTTTCTATAGTGGGGGGCCCAGAACTGGACACAACGCTCCAGATGTGGCCTCACCAGAGCCGAATAAAGAGGAATAATCACTTCTCTAGATCTGCTGGCAATACTCCTCCTAATGAACTCCAATATGCCATTAGCCCTCTTGGCTACAAGGACACACTGTTAACTCACATCCAGCTTCACATACACTGTAATCCCCAGGTCCTTTTCTGCAGAACTGCTACTTAGCCATTCGGTCCCCAGCCTGTAACAATGCTTGGGATTCTTCTGTCCCAAGTGCAGGACTCTATACTTGTCCTTGCTGAACCTCATCAGATTTCTTTTGGCCCAATCCTCTAATCTGTTTAGATCACTCTGGACCCTATCCCTGCCCTCTAGCATATCTGCCTCTCCCCCTAGCTTAGTGACATCTGCGAACTTGCTGAGGGTGCAATCATCCCCTCATCCAGGTCATTAATAAAAAAGTTGAACAAAACCAGTCCTAGAACAGATCCCTGGGGTACTCCACTAGAAACCGTCCGCCAACCTGACATCGAGCCATTGATCACTACCCACGGGCCTGACAGTCTAGGCAGCATTCTATCCATCTTACAATCCATTTACCGAATCCATACTCCCTTAACTTGCTGGCAAGAATATTGTGGGAGACAGTAACAAAAGCTTTGCTAAAGTCAAGGTAGATCACATCCACTGACTTTCCCATAGCCAGAGAGCCAGTTAACACATCACAGAAGCTAATCAGATTGGTCAGGCATGACTTGCCCTTTGTTAATCCATGTTGACTATTCCTGATCACTTTCCCCTCTTCCAAGTGCCACAAAATGGATTCCTTGAGGATCCCCTCCATGATTTTTCCAGGGACTGAGGTAAGGCTGACTGGTCTGTAGTTCCCTGGATTGTCCTTCTTCCCTTTTTTAAAGATAGGCACTACATTTGCCTTTTTCCAATCTTCTGGAATCTCTCCCAATCTCCACAAGTTTTCAAAGATAATGGCCAAAGGCTCCGCAGTGACATTCGCCAACTCCCTCAGTACCCTCGGATGCATTACATGGATTTGTGTATGTCTAGCTTTTCTAAATAGTTCCTAACTTGTTCTTTTCCCACCAAGGGCTGTCCACTTCCTTCCCTCACTGCGTTGTCTAGTGCATTAGTCTGGGAGCTGACGTTGTCTGTGAAGACTGAGGCAAAGAAAGCACTGAGTACTTCAGCATTTCCCACATCATCTGTCACTAGGTTACCTCCTTCATCCAGTAAGGGCCCCACACCCTCTCTGATCACCCTCTTATTGCTAACATGCCTGTAGAAACCTTTCTTGTTACCCTTCACATCTCTTGCTAGCTGCAATTCCAATTGCACTTTTGCCTTCCTGATAACTCCCCTGCATTCTCGAGCAATATATTTATACTCCTCCCTAGTCATCTGTCCAAGTTTCCACTTCTTGTAAGCTTCTTTTTTGTGTTTAAGCTCACCAACGATTTCCCCGGTAAGCCAATCTGGCCGCCTACCATATTTGCTTTTCTTACTGCACATCGGGATGGTTTCTTCCTGTGTCTTCAGCGAGGCTTCTTTAAAATACTGCCAGCTCTCCTGGACTCCTTTCCTCATCATGTTAGTTTCCCAGGGAATCCTGCCCATCAGTTTTCTGAGGGAATCAAAGTCTGCTCTTCTGAAGTCCAGGGTCTGTATTTTGCTGCTCTCCTTTCTTCCTTTGGTCAGGATTCTGAAATCTACCATCTCATGATCATTGCTTCTCAGGTTGTCACCCACCTCTTCTTCCCCTACTAGTTCCTCCCTGTTTGTGAGCAGCAGGTCAAGCTGCACATGGCCCCTGGTCGGTTCCTTCACAACTTTTTCCAAGAAATTATCCCCAACATTCTCCAAAAACGTCCTGGATTGTCCGTGTACTGCTGTATTGGTCTCCCAACAGATGTCAGGATGATTAAAGTCACCCATGAGAACCAGGGCCTGATATCTGTAAGCTTCTCTCAGTTGTCTGAAGAAAGCCTTGTTCACTTCATCCACCTGATTCGGTGGTCTATAGCAGACACTAACTACAATATCACCCCTGTTGCTTCCACCTCTAAACTTAACCCATAGACTCTTGACAGGCTTTTCTCCCTCTATATACTGGAGTGCCGAGCAATCATACTGCTTTCTTACATACAATGCAACTCCTCCTCATTTTCTCCCCCGCCTGTTCTTCCTGAACAGTTTATACCCTTCCATGACAGTGCTCCAGTCATGCGAGTCATCCCACCAAGTCTCCATTATTCCAATCAAATCATAGTTCTTTGACTGGGACAGGGCTTCTAATTCTTCCTGTTTGTTTGCCAGGCTTCTCGCATTTGTGTACAAACACCTTAGATAACCAGTTGATCGCCCTACTCTCTCCATTTAAGTCAGCGGTCCTCCTTTGTTGCTCATTCCTCCTTGTGTTTCTTCCCGGTATCCGACTTCCTCACTTACGTCAGGGTTTTGGTCACTGTCCTCCAACGAACCTAGTTTAAAGCCCGCCTCACTAGGTTTGCAAACCCGTCTGCAAAAATGCTCTTTCCTCTCTTGGTTAGGTGGATCCCATCTCTTCCTAACGATCCTTGTGCCCGGAACAGAGTCCCATTGTTGAAGAAACCAAAGCCCTCTCTCCGACACCACCTGAGCAACCACGCATTTACTTCCTCAATTCGACAATCCCTACCTGGACCTTTTCCTTCAACTGGAAGGATGAACGAGAACACCATTTGTGCTTCAAATTCCTTGATCCTTCTTCCCAGCGGTACATAATCTGCAGTGACCCGCTCAAGGTCATTCTTGGCCGTATCATTAGTTCCTACATGGAGAAGCAGGAAAGGGTAGCGATCCGAAGGTTTGATTAGTTTTGGAAGACTCTTGGTCACATCCTGAATGCAAGCTCCTGGTACGCAGCACACTTCTCGAGATTCCAGGTCCGGACGGCAGATGGATGACTCAGTCCCTGTTTGGAGGGAGTCCCCGACCACCACCACCCGTCGTCTTCTTTTGGGGGAGGGAGGTCATGGAATCCCCATCCCTAGGACTACGCATCCTATGCGTTCTGGTAGATGGTGTTCCCTTCTGATTTCTTCCCTGAGAGGTCCCTGCCAAAGCATTCTCCACCGCAGTGCCTGTGGAGAGAGCCTGAAGCAGTTACTTACCTCTACAGGAATGGGGGATATCTGGGTTGGCCGCCTTCTTCTAGAGGTTGCATGCTGCCAGTTCTCTTCCTTGTCCTGTACTGCACTCACTGGCTCTTCAGCCTGCTATGCCTGCAGGATTAAATGCTGCCTTCTATCAAAGTCTTCATTCTCTCTGATGGAACGTAGGGTTGATACTTGGGCCTCAAGTCCTCTAATTTTTTTTTCCCAAAATGGCGACCAGCTTGCACTTAGTGCAGATGAAATCCCTTCTTTCTTCCGGGAGGAAGACAAACATGGCACATGCTCTGCAGGTAACAACAGCAGACCTATCACCATCCATACCTGCCTTCCTTCTGAGAGATTCCTCAGACTAAAGCAGTGAAAACACAAGCACTATAAAAATGTTTACGCAAAAGCAATCCCCTAAGAATGCTCTCCAAGATGAAAAAGAGATGGAAGAAGAGATACTACCCTTTGTACAAGAAATTACTCCTTTTAAACAAATTCGGCAAAATTTGGGCATAGACTGTGGACAAAACAAGTCCTGACAGACGTCCACTCAATCTTGGATTTAAAAGATAAGCTTGCCTAATATTTGCTAGTTTAGAAACCTTCCAGACCAGCAAAAAGAGTCAGCTGCAATTTGGTCACTGTGGGAAACATGCGGTGAAGCTTATATCCTCTTGGCAGCTTGCCAAGATGAGAGCGCTCCACTACAGGAAAAGATTTCCCAATCAGAAGTTTCCTAGAGCCCTGGGGGGAGGGGTGTGCGTGGCAGCCATGTATTTCTGTCCAGCAGCATATGCAGGCTCCTACTTCAACTTTAATTTATATCGGAGCTGCAGTCTCCTTAATCAAAACTGCTCCAAGGGAAGGGAACATATTAAACCAAACTGCTTTAAAATCTTTTCAAGGGAAGCCAAGCCTGGAATGGGAATGGACACAGATCATGTTCAGTATAGGGATTTCAAACCAAGGGGGGATTGTAATTAAACCCCCCAACATGATGAATGAGCTATTTAAAAACAGTGTAATAATTCATTTACCCTGAGGTATTTTATGGAAATTAGAAATGTACCCTCCCCACTCAGGGAAAACTGAGCAGAGCATAGTTTAAACTAAAGGGGGAAGGAGATCAATAGCTGCTTTCACAGCACAGCAGGCTGAGGAGTTGCATTTAAAATTGCCCACTGTATTTACTCAAAAAAGAAAACTGATTGTGGCAAAATAAATGCTTGCATTAAAACTGAGCAAGCAGAAAACCACGAGGCAACACTTTTGAAGGATGGTGACCAAGTAGTGGGCCTAAAGGCAGACAAAAAGAATCATGCCCTCATGTCCAAGTGGACAAATCCTTATTTCATAGTTGACCATCTCAGCCAACTGATCTACTGTGTGGAAAAGAATGGCAAGTTCAAATGGATTCATGCTTCACAAATGAAGCTATTTTCTTAACTGTCTGTGCTTAATTGTTAGGTTTTGCATTCCCCCCCCAGGAGATGGTAAATCCTGCTGTTTGAAGATTACAGATTACATAGACCGATAGGACACACTATCCAGGGGTGCACTGCTGGAACTTGGTATCCAGTCACATGGAAATAATAACGATTTGGCTAACGCTCACAAGACCATTTGATCTAGATTCTGCACAACAGTTTTGGGGAATTCAGTGGTTTAATTGGCCTAGCTGGAAAACCACCCAAGAGATACCTATGGTTAACAATACTCTTTGTCAGGGGTTTTCAAACTTGGGTTGCAGACCTGCCAGGAAAAAGTTCCTGGTGGACCTGCAATGCTTTGTTTACTATGACGCTCCACAGCCACGGAACCTCACAGCTCCCACTGGCTGCAGTTTGCCATTTCCAGCCAAGGGGAGCTGCAGGAAGCTTTCCCTGGTGGGTCTATGTCCCAGGTTTGAAAACCTCCCCTTTACGAGATGCAATGGATAATAACGCAACTAAAGTATATTATGATGGGAAAAGTTGTGTCTGTGCTATTGGATTAGAACAAATTGCATAGCAAGGATGTTTTCCTCTAAACCCTCCTGTACAACAACGTATGTATGTGTAATGTAACCATGCTTCAAGCTCCTGAATGAACATATTATTTTCCAGTGCATGAAGACAAAGATATTGATTTAACAGCAGAAGGTGTGATTAGCTTCAATTTTTCACTGAGAGTTAATTGGACTGGACTGTATAGCTGGTTGTCTGAGAATAAACAAATTAGCCAACAAACAGCAGCCATCATGCCCAAGTATGGGCATGCAGCCTGGTCATTTTACATTAGGGATCAGAAATTAAGATATCAGCACAAGCCACACAACTGACTGTGTGTCATTGGTGTGATATTTTAAACGGTGGTCTCCCATATGGATATCTGTTCTGTCTATTGCACTGCATCCTATTGTTATCTTCCTAGTGTTAACTGTAATATTGTTTATTGCAATGTGCTGTTGGATGAAAATAATGTATTTAAAGCTAAAACCACAAGTTCAAAAATTGCATCACAATATATTGCCATGAAACAGCTACACAGGATGTGACCCATTCAACAACTGTTCCTGAGCCAAAAGGGGATAGTGTAGGCCTGACACATATTAGTAGCAATGTTCCCTCTAAGCTGCATGGTAGCACAGCTTCACAGGTGATTAATCAGCCCCACTCAGTCAGCTCCATGAGGGGAGCCCTGAGCCTCTGAGTGTGTGAGGCTGATGAATCACCTGTGAAGCAGTGCTGCTGCCCAGCTTAGAGGAAACGCTGGTTAGTAATTATATAGACTTTATTTTATAGCTTTGGTTTATGTAGTTATATAGTGTGGTGACTCAGCACCACGGCACCTCCTAGAATTATAGAGCTGGAAGAGACCTTAGAAGACCATCAAGTCCAGCCCCCTGCCCAAGGCAGGACCAATCCCAATTAAATCAATCCAGACAGGGCTTTGTCAAGCCAAGACTTAAACACCTCTAGGGATGGAGACTCCACTACTTCCCTAGGTAACCCATTCCAGTGCTTCACCACCCTCCTAGTGAAATAGTTTTTCCTAATATCCAACCTAGACCTCTTCCACTGCTACTTGAGACCATTGTTCGTTGTTCTGCCATTCATCACTGTGAACAGCCTTTCTCCAGCCTCTTTGGAACCTCCCTTCAGGAAGTTGAAGGTTGCTATCAAATCCCCCATCACTCTTCTCTTCTACAGACTAAATAGACCCAAATCCCTCAGCCTCTCCTCGTAGGTCATATGCTCCAGCCCCCCTAATTATTTTGGTTGTCCTCCGCTGGACCCTCTCCAATGCATCCACATCCTTTCTGTAATTGGGGGCCCAGAACTGGACACACTACTCTAGATATGGCCTACTCCTGCTGGTCACTTTGGGAATTAGCACTTCAGCCCTGGAGCACCCTCTTTTGGCTGATGTCCTGCCTTTTAATGGCTTCACCACCTTGCATTAGGACCCATGTCCCTCCTAGATTGTGGCGTCCTTCCCTTGGGGTACTGCCCTGGCAGAGTGCCCACACTCTAGGGTCCTCTCCCTCTGAGAACCCCCAACCCCCTATGCCCACCTTACATCAGTGACTCACTACAGTTTTTATCTAGTCCCTGCCTGAAGCAAACTGCAGTCTGAAATGGCCACTCATCATTGGCAAGGGGGTGCGGACCTGCTGCCTTTGCTGCCTGCAGCCCTAGTAGCCTCAGGCCTTGCCACGCCCTGCAGTCTGGAAGCTTTCCTGGCCAGAGATTTCCCAGCTCTGCCTGCCTTTCCCCAGCCCTGTTCTAAGTCAAGAAGCCTCCTGCTTCCCTGGCAACTAGGTCTCTCCTACTCCAAAGCTGGGGCAAGAGTAAATCTGTCTCCACCCCTCCAGGAGCCCTTATTTATACAGCTCCAGCCGGCCTTAATTGGTTGTCTCTACCTCAGATGCTGGCTCCACAGCTCCCACCCTCTCCCAAGGCTGGGTTTTAACCCTTAAATGGGCAGTGCGGGGCAGACGCTCCATCACAATTTTGTTTTATAGCAGCGGCTAGGTATTAAAATATGTTTTGTATTAGGTATCTAATGTTAGTAAAAAAATTTTTTTTTCTTTACTTTTGTGGCAAAGCTCTGGCTGTGCCCTGTGGGCCTCTAGGCAGCTATTATATGCCTCAGAGGCTTGCTGTGACCCTCTGCGCTGCCTCTTATCTTTTCTAGAGGCCAAGGTCACAGCTTTCTGAACCATCCTCATCATTGGCAAAGTCAAAGGATTGGGGTGAAATCCCTCCATAACCCTGGCCTCCCTTTCCAGGTATAGACTCTTTTTTAGTGGTGTGGGAAGGGTTGGGGGTGGACCCAGCCTGCCCACTACTCCAGGTTTGCAAGTGCTAGACGATATCAGACTTACTCAGGTAGGCTTGGGTGATAAGCAAGAAGCTATAAGCTGTGTCCCTGATGTAAAGGTATCTGCACTGCAGCTGGGAGTGTGCTTTCTGGTGCTAGCTGTTCTCAAGCTAGAGTACGCCTACATTGCATGCTTATTTCAAAATAAGCTATTCGGGTATGTCTACATTGCATTCTTCTTTCGAGAGAGCAATGCAAATGCAGAGGAATGAAATTGCAAATGAAGCGCGAATTTGAATTTCCTGCATTTCATTTGCATAATCGCGTCTGGGCGCTATTTCAAAATACCCTATTTCGAAAAAAGAAACGCTCTCTAGACGTGGTTATTTCGAAAGAAAACCCTCCTTTCGAAATTACCCTTAAACCTCATTTTATAAGGAGTAAGGGTAATTTCGAAAAAAAGGGGTTTTTTTTTCTAAATAACCGCGTCTAAACAGAGTTTTTTTTCGAAATAGGGTATTTCGAAATAGTGCCCAGATGCGATTATGCAACTGAAGTGTGGGAAATTCAAATCCACGCTTCATTTGCAATTTCATTCCTCTGCATTTGCATTCCTCTCTTGAAAGAGGAATGCAGTATAGACATACTCTTCTGGAATAGTTATTCCGAAATATCTTATTTCAAAATAGCACGTCTACACTGCAGGAAAGCCTCAAAATTAGTCTGAGGCAGGCTTCCCTAAAGTAGATGTGCTATCTTAATTTAGAGCCCCATTAGGCACTGGGGAGGAATAACTTAGAATGCCCCTGGTGAGGGGCTACTTCGAAATAGCAGCAGTGGAGCATCTACACATGTCTTGTTTTGAACTAGCTATTTTGGAATAGGCATTATTCCTCATACAATGAGGTTTACATATTTTGGAATAAGCTGTCTGTTATTTTGAAATAACAGAATGGCTATGTAGACGCTTGCATTGTTATTTTGACATAGCACTAGTTATATCGAAATAACAGTGCAGTATAGATGCACCCCTAGCCTGCTGAAAATATCAGTACAGCAGGTTATAGGATGGGTTCTGGCTTGAGCTTAGCATATACCTGGGCATCTGGGTGAATTTGTACTCAGGGAACTGACCTGGCCTGCAGCTTGTGCTACCTTTGGCTCCACTACTATTTTTCGTTTGCTAGTTTGAGCAGTACTAGTGCCTGTCCATCTGCTCACACTAGGACTTATGCCCCCAGTTACAATGCAAGCATACTGTAGGGGTGGGAGTGCTGTAGAGTTCCATGCCAGAAGCAGTAAACTCTCCTTTCTCTTCACGCTTAACCAAACCACCTCTGGCCCACACTATTAGTTCTGAAGCTTCAGGGGATAGCCGAGTTAGTCTATACAGGATAAACTTAAAAAACAACAAATGGTCTGGTAGCACTTTATAGACTAACAAAACATGTAGATGGTATCATGAGCTTTCGTGGGCACAGCCCACTTCTTCAGATGACCGGAGTTTTGAGTTTAAGGTGTGCAGACCCAAAATAAATAGGGGAAAAGGGAGAGGGGGGGAGGAAGAAAAAGGAAGGGGGTGGGAAACAAGGAGCAGAGGGTATGAAAATATCAAATGGAAAAACAAGTAGGCAGAACTGGTAACCTATGAGCACCTAAAGATTGGAGACTTAAAAGAAGCAGATAAGGATCAAAGGATAGCAATTAGATAGGAAGGGTACTAACCCAAGAATCTACACAGACAAAGAGATTGAATGTTAGGTTGATAATGTCCCAGCCATCCGTTATCTCAATTGAGGAGGTCATCAGTGTGAGAACTGAATTTGTGGATGAATTGTAATTCCAGCGCCTCTCTGTGTATTTGGCTTGTAGAATTGGTTTGTGACAAGACAGTCACCTGGAGATCTTTTAAAGAGTGATTAGGTAGATTGAAGTGTTCGCCATCAGGTTTCTGTATGTTCCCTTTATGTATATCTGATTTGTATCCATTGATTCTTTCCCGGACTGTCCAGTTTGTCCAATATATATAGCAGTGGGACATTGCTGGCATAGATCAAATTACTGCATGTGCAGTTAAATGAGCCTTTGATTTGGTAGCTCCAGTGATGAGTTCACTTATATAGATATATGGGCAGAGTTGGCATCCCGGCTGATTTCTTAGTCACATGTTGTATTGGTAGAATATAGCTTGGTAGAGAAGGTAATGGAAGGCTGGTATTCCTTGGAAGGCAGAGTTAAGGTTGCTTTTCATGCCTTGACTAATATGACTAAAGTTGGGCACCCAGAGATAGTTCTAAGAGTTAAGGAATAGGTGACTTTCCCAAGGTTAGATAAATTCATGGAGGTTAGGTCCGTAAAAGGCTATTAGCCAGGGAGTAGGAATGGTGTCTCTGGCCTCTTTGTCAGAGGCTGGAGATGGATGGCACGAGACAAATCGCTTAATCATTGTCTTCGGTCCACCCCCTCTGGGGCACTTGGCGCTGGCCACTGTCAGCAGACAGGCTACTGGGCTAGATGGACCTTTGGTCTGACCCAGTACGGCCATTCTTATGTTCTTAAGGTTAAAGGGAGATGATGCTACAGTGCTAAGAATAGAATCCAGATTTCCTCATTCCCAGGCCTGTGCTATATCTGCAAGATCTGTCCTCCCTGTTCACTTTTCCATATTCATGGAAAACAAAGCATCTCAGACAAAGATTTATATTAGATTAGAATAAAGCAAGAAAGACCGTACATACTCTCTGTTTGAGAGCACATAGTGGCTACGTCTAGACTGGCATGATTTTCCGCAAATGCTTTTAACGGAAAAGTTTTTCCGTTAAAAGCATTTGCGGAAAAGAGCATCTAGATTGGCACGGATGCTTTTGCGCAAAAGCACTTTTTGCGGAAAAGCGTCCGTGCCAATCTAGACGCGGTTTTGCGCAAGAAAGCCCCAATCGCCATTTTCGCCATTGGGGCTTTTTTGCGCAAAACGGTTCTCAGTTGTCTACACTGGCCCTCTTGCGCAAAAGCATTTGCGCAAGAGGGCTTTTTCCCGAACAGGAGAGTCATTGTATTTGCGTAAGAACACTGATGATCATACATTAGATCGTCAGTGTTCTTGCGCAAATTCAAGTGGCCAGTGTAGACAGCTGGCAAGTTTTTCCGCAAAAGCAGCTGCTTTTGCGGAAAAACTTGCCAGTCTAGACGCAGCCAGTGAATGTGTTTCTTCTGCTGGTTTGTGGTGAACATAGATCATCATCTCCTTGGGGCAGAGACTTTTTTTTAATCTTACAGCACCTAGCACAATGGCTTCCTGGCCCATGACTGGGGGTCTTAGGTATTATGGTAAATACCAGATAAATCTCTGCCTCCATCCCCCTTACTCCTTCTGTGGCCTGGCAAAATTTTTAATCCAGAAACCCTGTTTCTAGGGTTGTCAGATTAAAGAGGTTCAAGTAAATTCCTAATAGCTGAACTCAGCACATGGAGAGTGTTAGGAATTTCAGGATTCAGTACACTATAATGAAAGACATCACAGTTGCATTACATTCCCAGAGTTTGCACCTTTCATTTTCCAACCAATATTCAAAATCCAAAATATCTAGAAGCACGAAAGCACAGTTTTTCAAACTGGGGATTCCGATCCCCCGAAGGGGGTCACAAGACTAATCGTGGTGAGTTTGTGAGCATGGCAGTGGCTGGGTGGGTGCTCAGCTCTGAAGGCAGCACCACAACCAGCAATAGCGCAGAAGGAGGGGTATGGAGGGAGGTCATCATCATAGAAGAAGGGGTATGGAGGAGGCATGGTATGGAGGGCGATCATCACAGCCAGAAATATTTTCAGAGTGGGCCCCAGCAAAAAAAACTTTGAGAACTGTTGCACTAATTTACCACATGCTCCTGGCCCTTATACTCTAAATTGGCAGAAGAAAGTGGCTGGCTTTTTCCTTTCTGCTTGTTGCTAAACTCAGCTGTCAGCTTCCCTGCTGAGTGATTTGGAGCATCCTCTGAACTCTCAACCTTCTGGGGACCACATATGCGACAAAGATTTAAAACAAGGGACACAAAGCATTACAGAACAAGTGAATTGTACTCTGAAGTCAAGAGGGGTTTGCCATTTATTTCAATGAGTAGTGGGGTCCTTGAATTCCATTGATAAAGTTAACTGTTACATTTTGCAGTAGAACAGAGATAACAGGAAGTGGAGAGCTACATTTAACTGAAAATATCTACTTTCCCTATTAGGGCTGAACTACTTACTGAGTCTTGGTAATTTATCTATATACATACTGGACTCTGATTTGAAAAATGGAGCACTCACTCCTAATATCCACTAAATAAGGACTGTTAAAGAGTAGCACATTGCCATACAATATGCTGATCTTGTTTCTGAATAAGGTTCACAATTAAAAAAATGTATTATGATTCAGCATATACAGCCACAACGTTACCCACTATTTACAGCAGGAGCAAAATATCATTAAAACCTCTTTTAATGTATAGAGACTAGTTCTCAGAAAACATCTGCTCAGTGTGCAGCAGCAGTCAGAAAAGCTAACAGACTGTTAGGAACTTTAGAAAAGGGATAGATAAGACAGAAAACATCATAATGCCCACACCTTGAATACTGCATGCAGTTCTAGTTACCCTACCTCCAAAAAGATGTATTTGAACTGGAAAAAATACAGAGAAGGGCAACAAAAATTATTAGAGGGTATAGAACAGCTTCCATATGAGGAGAGAGTACAGAATCTGGGACTGTTCATCTTGGAAAAGAGACAACCAAAAGAGGAGAGACAGAGGTCTACAAAATCATAAATGATACGGAGAAAGTGAATGAAAAAGTGTTATTTAACCCTTTACATAACATGTGAATTGGCAACAGATTTAAGTGGAACAAAAGGATGTACTTTTTCCACATAATTCAGTGACACTGTGCAACTCATTGCCGGGGATGGTGCAAAGGCTGGAGATTAGGTGACTATTAGCCAGGATAGGTAGAAATGGTTTCCCTAGCCTCTGTTTCTCTGGAGGTTGGTGACAAGGGAGAGATCACATGAGGATTACACCTGTTATGATCCCTCCCTCTGGGGCATCTAGTATTGACAGCTGTTGGCAGACAGGATACTGTGTTAGATAGACCTTTGGTCTGACCTAGTGTGACCGTTCTTATGTTATGTAAGGCCAAAAATATACAGTAATTACTCATTTAACGCATGCCTGCTTAACACATTTTTGCAATAGCACAATTTTTTTTTTTAGGGAACATTTTTTGAATAACACAACCGTCCCCAAAATAACATGAAAATAATCAAGAGGCGGACTACTTCGCACAGCAGTATAAGTTGGTGAAAACAGTGGTAATACACATGACCAAATGAATACGCATAGTCCCAGCGCTCCTCCGCTCACTCACGTGTTTATCTTTGTGTTTTAACAAACCGCAGTGACTTGTGTTGCTAAATATCTAATGTTGACATTGATGACCCAGCACCAACCAAAAACTGACTTCGCCACCACTGCCTGAAATGCAACCCCCACCTTTTCCATTATTTTTAATGGGAAAATTGAACCTGCATAGCTCATTTTCACTTAGCATGAACATTTTCAGAAACACATCTATCGTGTTAAATGAGGAATTACTGTATTCGGCTCAAACAAGAATTAGGTACATTAATGAAGGAGAGGTCCATCAGTGGCATCTTTAAAATTTTGACTCCTAGAAGCTGTGAGTGGATGATAGGATGGATCACTTGATACATTTACCTGATCACTCTTTCTGAAGCATCTGCTGCCAGCTACTCTGGGTACTACAAATTGCAGGCTTGTTTCGAGTTAATTTCAAAATAGCTTATTTTGTAATTTGGCACAGTCTACATAGCGCCAAATGTCAAAATAAACTGTTATTCCAAAATGTCCCTTAATCCTCGTGGAATGAGGTTTACAGAGCCATTGGAATAGCAAGCCCATTATATTTCGAAATAACAGGCTTGTTTAAAAGTATCCCGAAATAGCACTACAGTGTAGACATACTCTCTCAGAAGACAGGAATCTAGTCTAGATTGACAACTGGTCTGACCCTGCATGGTCATCCTTATATTCTTACGTTTTCTTATAAAAATATAACTCCACAACTGTTGATCCAATGTCCAACAGTGTGATACAACCAGACTTAAAAATTTGCTCCTCACTGCTTCCTCCTGGTTTTCATTAGCTTTCTGAAGTGTGTGAATCCTGTCTCTTTCAACATGTCCTTAAATGGAAATGCTTCAATATCTGGTAGAGATCTGTGTGACAAGAGATGAACACTACTCCTTGATTTGTGAGAACAAATTGCTCATCTGTACAAAGATTTAGTTAGTAAAGACATAATGGAAAATTCTTTTGTCTACTATTACATGGCACACCATGGCTTGTCTTCCATTCTTTTCAGGAAACAGGCTGTACCCATGGCATCTGAAGGGAAAACATTGTCCTTAAGTGGTGAGTAGTCCATCCTGTTTCTTTCCATTAAACACTGGGGCACAGTTCCCTCGAAGTGAATTCTTAGTGGATGGGATGCAGACAACTCTCAAAGTTAGCAGTGAAGGAATACAAGGCTCTTCACTTCTAATATGAATATGGTCTAAATCAATAACAAGAAGTTGTCACTATTTGTGAAAAGCTTCTCTCTGAAATAAACAAGAGTCTCAGTCCAATTGCTATTAGATCACATCACAAAATCACCTGCATGGTAGGCATTAAGTTTTTCTGTCTCAATGCTCCTACCACCCTGCTACCCTCACTTTCATGGGACTTCTCAAGATAGTCAGGAGTTGTACCTGCAAGCCCAATTCATCACTTTTCTTTAGATTTGTAAGAAAATACCATTCATATGATTCCTCCACAAACCTTTTCCTGCTCTACAGGATGCAGATGAGTGGATGCAAGTTAGGAATTAATTGGGACATAAGTTGATTAGTTGTACCATTAGCTCCACAGGAGTGGGAGGTTTTGTGAGGTGTGATGCTATAACCAGAATGTAAGTGAAAGGGACAGAGAAAGACTTCTTTAATATTCCCTGCTTGATGTGTCAGAGCTGCTGAGGAGTGATTTTTTTTAAATGGACTTCAGACCTGTGCTTATTGTAAGAGCTCATGGGTTGCAATAACCAGCCTACCTTATGTGTCAGGAAACAAGGCCTTTGGTTCTTACTCATGCCATATTTAACCTTTCTGAGCAGGCTGGTTCACCTGAATTATGGTTTGAAACTCCACTGCCTTGATTTGTGTGTGTACCACATCACATCTTTATACGTCTACGCACATTGCCCATTTGCAGAGACAGCATCTGCTTTTTTCTTTATTTTCTTCTCAGAGTTGAGCCTGTGGTGTAAATGTTGTCACTGTACTGTCTCAGAGAGACTTTACAAGTGTTTGTTCTTGTTTTTCTTCATCCAAAATGAAAGTAATTTTAGACTGAAAATGTCTTTTTGGGTACAGATCATTGCTGTGGCATTCTCACATATTTCAGTCAACAAAGTTGGACATTCATACTCAGAACTTTTAACCTTGACCATTTTTGGAATTGTTTGGCTTTACAGACACTTAAGTAAACTCATTAACTTTGAGCACTCAAACATTGGCTTCAAAGTAAAATGTCTCTAATCTTAGTTTTAACTGGAATCAGAAATACATCATTTTAGTCCTGAGTCTCAATCCATTGATACAGCCTTTATATGCTCTCCTTAATTAAACCATGTTCAGAATTTAAAAAGAACTATTACTGTGGCATTTGCGCACATAATCTTTAATGTGCAAAAAAGAGACATTCAAGGAAATAAAAGATTTTGCACCAGTGATAATTGGGAAAGAAAAATATAATGAGTTTAAATATGAAAAAAATCTCTCCTTGTCCAACATCCTTTATTTTGAAAGGGACAAACAAAACAGATCTATCAGGTTTTGATACGGTAAATCAATCTAGACTCTAAATCAGAGCTGTTTTTTATTCAACTGATAAGTATTGTTCAGGGTTGTTTTATAGCTGTCAGTTAGCTTGTTCCTTATACAATTAAAGACATAACCTTTAGAACTAAGGCTGCACAAGCATTTCTATTTTCAGACGCAGTATTTAGTTGCTTGTTATTTCCTGACTGAAATTTGGAAAGTTTCTTCCCAATCCAGGAGTGAATATTTTTGTAAAGTCTGAGATAAAATGGCTCAGTGTTTCATTAGAACAAAAAAAGTTAAAAATCTTTCCCAATCAACTTTTTGGTTTTGATTTTTGAACAGTGCTAGCATCTCTTTGGCAGATGGTAGAAATTTATACTTTAATAAGAATGTATTTATTTAAAAATATTTTTACCCCTCCTCTCCATTTAAAATATTCAAATAGAGTTCTTAAGTTTCAGCTCTGTCTTGGAAAGTTGGTTTCAATTTGTCCATGTTAGTGATTTGTTGTACTTTGTGCATGGATCTGGATTTTGTACTGGAATTTCTTATTGGTCTGCTAATATTCTTTGTTCCAGAACATGTGTGTGTAGTTATTTAAAGTTGAGAAATGAGATATAGGTGAACATTTTCAAGTTTTGCTTCCCCAATGACATTTGAGTAGCACTGAGGTTGTGTGTGTCAGGAAACAAGGCCTTTGGTTCTTACTCATTTTAGATTGTATATATTCTTCTGGAAAAGCCTTTCAGAACATGAATGGCCATTTGCCTGCTTCCAGGCTGATAGTCACCCTGCCACGAGCCAAACTAATTAGCCTGAAACGGATTGCATGAAGTCCTGCCTCTTATTTATAGGAGGTCAGCTTACTTCCAGTCTCACTGGGTAGTTCCAGTTTTTTGTCCATGATGGGATGTTTTCTCATGATCAAGATTTTGAGCCAAGCCTCAGTGCACTAGGCTCATGAAAAATGGCTATTCATTGGCAGTGTTTCCTTTTGAAATCATCTGCAATCCATGTGTTTTGGGAGTCAGAGCTTCCTATGGCGACTAGGTGATGGTTTAGATTTTGAAGAGCTTTGGCAATGCCCTTCTCCTCCCCCCAAAATCAATGTAACTTCCAGTTGTAAACTTGTAAATCAGGAAAAAATAAAGCACAGAAGTCTTCCAGTGCCTGCCTCATTAGGATCAACTATCTCCTAGTAAATGGTGCTTTAGAGTGTGTTTTGTTCTACTGCCTAGAGGTACCATAGAGACATTCTGCAAACTCTACAGGTTGAACAGATTGCACTGAACATACAGGAAGCACCACCAGGAGGTGTTTGTGAAGTCCCCCAAGTGGAAGATTGAGAGATGGAAAGATAGATTGGGAAGCAAGTCTAGCAAGGTTGGCCAAAAAGGCAGAAACAGCTCCTTTCAGGGTGACCAACAGAAAGAGAGATAAGAAATGCTTCCCCTGCCTACTCTCCACAGAGGAGGCACTGGGTCCATCTGCCTCTGAAAACTAGCAAGATGCAGGGAGATAAAAGAGGGCACAACAAGGACAAGAAGAAAGGCCACTGGTGCAAAAAGCAACAGAACTGGTTGAGGAAAAGCTGCTTCCTGGCCAGCTACATCCATTCTAAGGTTTGCAGCATAACAAAAGCATGCAACCATATGATATGCCACTGAAATGTCTGGGTAAGAAGAGCACTTGAATGTGGAAAGGTTAAACATCACCAATGGTCAGAGTCTGTCTTACCGAGAGTTACTCCAGCAGCTCAGTGGCCTCTACCAGTCCTACTTTTGAATTATCAATAACAATTCTTAGCTATAGCACCTAAATTGTATTTGGAGGTTTCTTACACTACTTCACCACCAAGCTGTTTGGAAAGATACTGAAAAGCATGGGTGCTGATCAACATTTCAGAACCTTCCCAGGTGCAGAATAACTGTATGTGCTCCATGGATCCAGGCTTGTATAAGATGCAAACCAAAACTGAATTAATTCGATGCAGAGTCACGGATATGTGAAGTATTGTTAGTTGAATAGAAAGAGCTGATCAGACCACCTGGACATGGATAGAATGAATCAGGTAGAAGAGATGAGACACAGTCCATACACTTTTATCCTAGATAAACATAGTTATATTGTAAGGAACAATAAAAATTTCCCCATAACTCTAACATTTTACAACATTTCACTTTAATTTGTATTCTCTTCTGTTTGAGCAGGGGTGGGGAACCTTTTTTGGTCGGGGGCCACTGACCCACAGAAAAATCAGTCAGGGGCCACACACAAGTGAGGGGGAAAAAATCCCATCACTGATGTGGCCCCTGACTGAGGAGAAAGACACTCCGCACATTGCCCTCTCACACCAGAGCCTACGGGGGCCCAGCCTAGTAGATTTTTTGTGCTCCAGCTCCACATCCAGCCCCTGCATCTGAGGTTTTCCACTCCTCTGTTAGAGAATGGATGTTGGGGTCCCTTTTCTTCCTGGCTAGTTCCTCGTTGTAGTTTTCAGGTGGGTTTTGTTTTTAGCAAACTTCCCAATCATGATGACTGTAGATTTCTCATGAAGTGATGATTTAACAAATGAATTCAAGGAATGTGAGTTGATGCAGATAAAAAGAAAATAA
This sequence comes from Pelochelys cantorii, assembly GCA_032595735.1. Lineage (NCBI taxonomy): Eukaryota > Metazoa > Chordata > Testudines > Trionychidae > Pelochelys > Pelochelys cantorii. Next base: position 44,262,996 of record CM064336.1, read on the forward strand.
ACTTTGTTTCAAACATCTTGCTGGATAAGAGATTCTGTGAAATGACTCATTCAAATCTTAAAGGCTCTGAGATCCAGGATTTGCAAAACAGAAATCTTGTAACCAAATAAATACTGTATATGGAAACTGAAAAAAGGGAGGGGGAATTAAAAACATAGAAAGATTAGAAGAAATTTAAAAAAATCTGAAGGATCCAAATGCAAGAGTAATTTTGGGGAGAGTTTTTTTTTTTTTTGAAGAGCCTAAGCAGTTTATGATTGATTGATCCCACTGAATAATACTAGAACTTGTGCTTTTGCTGTCTCTCTTTAATAGTTACTATGATATTTGGATTGTCAGCATCAAATGCATTTAAAACTACAAGGGCAGCCCAGAAGCAGCACTTGATGTTTTGCATTGCAAGGCACAATTCCACAAGGGTGAGAATTTGATTTTCCTAGTGAGGGACTTGTTGATCAGGATTTTAATTAATAGATGGAGATACACCTATCTCATAGAACTGGAAGGGACCTTGAAAGGTCATTGAGTCCAGTCCCCTGCCTTCACAACAAGACCAAGTACCATCCCTGACAGATTTGCCCCAGATCCCTAAATGGCCCCCTCAAGGATTGAACCCTGGGTTTAGCAGGCCAATGCTCAAACCACCGAGCTGTCCCTTCCGCCCTATTTATTGCTTCTCTATATTCCAACTGACCTTTGAAAAGGAGTATAGATTTAAGCTACAGTAAGGAAGCAGATAGAGTACCATTCAAGTAAGACCTTTACTTTTGGAGAGTTATGAATGGATAACAGTCACACGATTTTGAAAGTATCACTTACGATGTGTATTCTGAATGTCACACAAGATTTTAGAGTATTAACCCCAAATCTTCCAGCAAGTCAATGATCTTCAGTATGTGTTTGTCCACACTCAGAACACACAGCAAATAGGGCTGCAATGATTGGTACATGGAGCTGTTAGCCTGTCAGTGCACCAGCAGACACAAATCACAGAAGAGATTCAGTGACCAATCTTCTGTGATATAGAGACAACAAAAATGTGTTAAAGTAGCCTCTAGCCATTTAATAGAGAGAAAACATGATATATTTAAGACTAGACAAGTCTTAAAATGTGTTTGTGTGTGTCTTGAAGAAATCTTTGATTAACAAAGGTCACATTCCCATTATGGTCATTCACCAAACCCAGGAGAGAGGGGAAGGTAGTGTATTACAGAATTATCCAGTAGATCTAGGTTATTTAATGGAAATTGGTTCCCAAGATGAAAATTGTGGCACCAACACAAGCAAGTAAAATAATTTATTATTAGTGTCTTAAACATTCTAACATAAAAGAAACTAACTACATACCCACAATTTCTCCCCAAATAAAATAAATCCTCCCTCTATATACCTGATGGCAAGTTAACAGTTCTGTCTTTACTTGCTTTGCTCCAAAAGGATGGAAGGAGCTACATTTGAGGTCATCGAACAGCACTTTGCTGGGTCACTTTCTGTGCAGATAATACACATCAGTCAATGTAGTATAACAAAGGGGGACTTCCCTCTTTGCTACCTTTAAGAAACCCAGCTGGTCTCTGTTTCTAGTTAAGTCATCTTAACAGCTCATTCTCTTAGCTCTTAGAACAAGTCTCTTAGCTGGCCCAGGTATGTGTTGCCTGGAAGTGTTACAAGAATCTCTGATGCAACAGCTAGAATACAAGGAGAACACAACCCTTTCCACCATTAAAACTCCTAGGATTGCACTCTACATTATTTTTTCACCTAATGAGGTTGTGTCTTGCTTTATAATTTGTTGCCTCTTTCAGGATTGTTTGTTTGTACAAGCTGGATCAAAGATATCTTCAGAAAGGCCTTAGTCCTGGAAGTATGACTCATGAAAACAGGCACCATTATGATTTATCTGTGGAATTATTTTATTTCTCTTCAGCTTTTGTAAGCTAACTGCATTCAGTATTCTCACAAATGTGTGACTGCTGGCACTAAACATTAAAAAGGCCGTAGAGCAGTTTTTAAACTAAGAGATGGGGGAAAGCCGATTGGTGCGGAGATGCACATAAATCGGATGGAGACTTCTCTTAAAGGAGAATCCATTGATAGAGATTCTCTACGCTGTAGTCAGAAAGAGAGGAGGGGAGAGGACAAACCATGGGCCAGAGCAGACAAACAACCACATATAAAGGAATCCAATGCATCAGGGAAAGGCAGACAAATAAGCAGTGGCAAATTTTTAAAGTGCTTCTACACAAATGCTAGGAGTCTGACTAATAAGATGGGTGAACTAGAGTACCTTGTATTAAAGGAGGAGGTTGACATAATAGGCATCACTGAAACCTGGTGGAATGAGGAAAATCTGTGGGACACAATCATACCGGGATATAAAATATATCGAAAGGACAGAGCAGGCCGTGTGGGTGGCGGAGTGGCACTGTATGTGAAAGATAATGTAGAATCAAATGAAATAAAAATATTAAATGAATCAACATGTTCAATAGAATCGCTATGGATAGTAATTCCATGCTCCAATAATAAGAAATTAGCAGTAGGGATATATTATCGACCACCTGACCAGGACAGCGATACTGACATTGAAATGCTGAGGGAGATTAGAGAGGCTACCAAAATAAAGAACTCTATAATAATGGGGGATTTTAAATTATCCCCATATTGACTGGATACATGTCACCTCAGGAAGAGAAGCAGAAATAAAATTTCTCAATGGCTTAAATGACTGCTTCTTGGAGCAGCTGGTACAGGAACCCACAAGGGGAGAGGCAATTCTCAATTTATTCCTGAGTGGAGTGCAGGATCCGGTCCAGGAGATATCCATTACAGGACCGCTTGGGAATAGTGACCATAATATAATAACATTCAACATTCCTGTGGTGGGAAGAACACCTCAGCAGTCCAGAACTCTGGCACTTAATTTCAAAAAGGGGAATTACACAAAAATGAGGAGGCTGGTTAAACAGAAATTAAAAGGCACAGTGACTAGAGCCAAATCCCTGCAAGCTGCATGGAAACTTTTTAAAGACACCATAATAGAGGTCCAACTTAAATGTATAACCCAAATTAAAAAACATAGTAAGAAACCTAAAAAAGAGTCACTGTGGCTTAACCACCATGTAAAAGAAGCAGTGAGGGACAAAAAGGCATCTTTCAAGAAGTGGAAGTCCAATCCCAGTGAGATAAATAGAAAGGAACATAAACACTGTCAAATCAAGTGTAAAAATGTAATAAGAAAAGCAAAAAAAGATTTTGAGGAACAGCTAGCCAAAAACTCAAAAAGAAATAACAAAATGTTTTTTAAGTACATTAGAAGCAGGAAGCCTGCTAAAAAACCTGTTGGTCCCCTACACGATCGAGATATAAAAGGAGCAATCAAGGACGATAAAGCCATTGCGGAGAAACTAAATGATTTCTTTGCTTCAGTCTTCACGGCTGAGGACGTTAGGGAGATTCCCAAAACTGCACCGTCCTTTGTGGGTGATGAATCTGAGGAACTGTCCCGGATTGAACTGTCATTAGAGGACGTTTTGGAACAAATAGAAAAACTTAATGTCAACAAATCTCCGGGACCAGATGGCATTCATCCAAGGGTTCTGAAAGAACTCAAATGGGAAATTGCTGAACTATTATCTGTGGTTTGTAACCTATCCTTTAAATCGGCTTCTGTACCTAATGACGGGAAGGGAGCTAACGTGACACCAATATTTTAAAATGGCTCTAGAGGCGATCCTGGCAATTACAGACCGGTAAGTCTAACTTCAGTACCGGGCAAATTAGTCAAAACAATAGTAAAGAATAAAATTGTGAGGCACGTAGAAAAACATAGTTTGTTGGGCATGGTTTCTGTAAAGGGAAATCATGTCTTACTAACCTATTAGTGTTCTTTGAAGGGGTTAACAAACATGCAGACAAGGGGGAACCAGTAGATATAGTATACTTAGATTTTCAGAAAGCCTTTGACAAGGTCCCTCACCAAAGGCTCTTGTGTAAATTACATTGCCATGGGATAAGAGGGAAGGTCCTTTCATGGATTGAGAACTGGTTAAAAGACAGGAAACAAAGGGTAGGAATAAATGGTAAATATTCACAATGGAGATGGGTAACTAGTGGTATCCCCCAAGGGTCAGTCTTGGGACCAATCCTGTTCAACTTATTCATAAATGATCTGGAGAAAGGGGTAAGCAGTGAGGTGGTAAAGTTTGCGGATGATACCAAACTGTTTAGGATAGTGAAGACAGAAGCAGACTGTGAGGGACTCCAAAAAGATCTCACCAAACTGAGTGATTGGGCAACAAAATGGCAAATGAAATTTAATGTGGATAAGTGTAAAGTAATGCACATAGGGAAAAATAACCCCAACTATATGTACACTATGATGGGGGCTAATTTGGCTATGACAAATCAGGAAAGAGATCTTGGAGTTATCGTGGATAGTTCCCTGAAAACTTCCACATAGTGTGCAGCGGCAGTCAAAAAGGCAAATAGGATGCTAGGAATTATTAAGAAAGGGATAGAAAATAAGACACAGACTATCTTACTGCCCCTCTATAAAACTATGGTACGCCCACATCTTGAATACCGTGTACAAATGTGGTGTCCTCACCTCAAAAAAGATATTTTGGCCTTGGAAAGGGTTCAGAAAAGGGCAACTAAAATGATTAGGGGATTAGAACGGGTCCCATATGAAGAGACGCTAAAACAACTGGGACTTTTCAGTTTAGAAAAGAGGAGACTGAGGGGGGATATGATAGAGGTCTATAAAATCATGAGTGGTGTGGAGAGGGCGAATAAAGAAAAGTTATTTATTAGTTCCCATAATAGAACTAGAGGACACCAAATGAAATTAATGGGTAGCAGGTTTAAAACTAATAAAAGAAAGTTCTTCTTCACACAGCGTGTAGTCAGCCTGTGGAACTCCTTGCCAGAGGAGGCTGTGAAGGCTAGGACTATAACAGAATTTAAAGAGAAGCTAGATAATTTCATGGAGGTTAGGTCCATAAAAGGCTATTAGCCAGGGGATAGAAATGGTGTCCCCGGCCTCTGTTTGTCAGAGGCTGGAGAGGGATGGCAGGAGACAAATCGCTTGATCATTGTCTTCAGTCCACCCTCTCTGGGGCACCTGGAGCTGGCCACTGTCGGCAGACAGGCTACATGGACCTTTGGTCTGACCCAGTACGGCCGTTCTTATGTTATATTCTTTTGTTCCTTAATATTCAAGAGCTCATTCTTGACATCCAATCAATATATGTTCTAAATGGACTGAGTTAATGGTTTAAACAGTGACATTAATTTTGAATTTCATACCAAAAAAGGTATCAAGAATGTCAGTGCTGATTACTTGAGTGCCGCACTTACCTGAAGGGCTTTCTTGCATATCTGAACATCTTTGAGATGTTTAATAGAAGGTGCCTAAGTCTTATTCAGTGTGGATAAAACTGAGTGCTATACTAAGTGTCACTGAAAAATGGCTACTGGTAGGATTGACGACTCTGAAATGGTATATAGTTGGCATAAATACCTCTAGCAAACATTTGGTGAGGTTTTTCTGATCATGGGACATTTTATCCAAAAACCATGTATAGACTGAACCTCCCTGGTCCAGCACCCTTGGGACATGATCAGACACGAAACAGGGAATTTGCTGGAGTAGGGCAGGTCAATGCTGGCTCCTCTGCTGCTGCCAGCTGTGGGCTCCACTCCGGCAGCACCAAAGGGGCTGGCATCGATGAAGTGGGGATAGCAGACACTTGGGAGAAGAGGTGGGGTGGTTGCGGAGAACTCTGGCTACAGGACTGCATTTCCACCATTAGCCATGGGGCTGTGCTTCCAGTGTGCCACCTGAGCCCTGTTCCACAGACACCCCACCTCTTTCTCTGAGTGCTTCCAATCTCCGCTCTTCCCCTTTCCTCCCTGAGCTTGAATGCCACAAATCACTCTTGAAGTTCTGGGAGGAGTTGGTGAGTGCAGGGCTCTCAGCTTTTCCATGTGAGAGCTCCAGTCCCAGAGCAACTATGACTGAGGGACCATGGATGTTGCCAAATGAGGAAAGTCAGATTATAGAGGTTCAACTTGTACTGCCAAATTGTTGAACATCTGAAAACTTTCCAGGCATTATTTGACCAGTTGTTGTTAGCTTGACAAATTTCTTTCTGCTACCTCTGTTGAAAATGCTGTTATACATATGTTACACTGAAAGAGATATCCTGGCCCTGAGCTTGTTTATAAGACAAAGATGACTCTAGAGGTAACTCGAGGTAGTGTGTGGTGTTTTTCTTTCCCTGTTTTTTAATTCCACTGGTCAGAAGCCTTAATTTGGGAACAAAATTAGACAAGAACGAGGGTAATTTGAGAAAGACTTTGACTTTAATTTAAGAAGAAAGAAGCAGTATAATTTCCAGGCTTAGAATTCATAAATCAGGGTGACAGTAGAGTGGGCCAAAGATGTGTCAGTGAGACAAAAATAGTCCATGCTAATGGTGAATTGAAGCACAAAGAAGGAATCTGTAAATACTGCAGAACCAACAGAAGTCAGCCCCATAACTCCATGGTGCCCCTCAAGAAGAGTGAGACACCTAACTATAAGCTAGGACTTCTTTTCATTTTAGCATCAGGGATTAGGAAAGCACTGATAGGTTTTACCAAAGATAAGCTGAGGTTAGGTAGAAGAACAGTTGATAGACACAAAAGTAATCAAACCCATGTAAACACTAGTTAGTCTCTGCAAAAAGTTAATTATGTACAGTATATGGACATCTACACTGCAAATTCAGGTGTGATTAAGCCCATGCCACTACATCTTCTATTATCATCACTTCTGCTAGCTAGATTAAAGCTAGTGTGAGCAGTGTGTATACCCACATGTGCTACAAACATTTTAATATGCGGTGTAATGAAAAGGTTAGTGAAGTGTCAGGGACTATACACTGTGTTACTGTGGTATGTGTGTTGGAAAAGCAAACCTGGTATTCATAATCTCCTTTTCATAAATAAGATGTTCCTTCCAAAGCCATTTTTACATAATTTATCATGTGTTTTTACAGAATTTTTCAATACCCTCTTGCTTTACAATGGATGAATCAGCTGGAAAAAATAACTATACTGGAAGCTCTCACTACTAATATTCATTAAGAAGTGTGTTCAAAATTGAAGTATAGTCTGAGGATCCTGAAAGCAACAGACCTGGACAAATAATTCCCAGCAAACAACTTCCTCATGGTCACATTTCTGCAAATCCCAATTTCTGTTAATTCATGCACCAAATTTCCTCACTTTACTTAATCTAGTTGTGAATAGTCCAAATTTGAGTTGTTGCTCACATTTTTCAGTGAGGCAGTGGCATTATGGCAACAAACTCCTTTTTGTGCTCGTAACAGGGTGGCACACACCTCACACAAGCACCCTGTGTGTGCCCGAGTGCATTTACTTGCACTGCCTACTCGGCTACTCAGCCCTCTGGCAGAGTCAGTCACTGAATCACAAATCCCTTCCGGGGTATAAGCCTAACAGGGGCCCATCCCGGCAGGGCTGGAACAAAGCCAGGACAAGTAGGGCACTCGCCCAGGACACATCATAATCAGGGGCACAAAGATGCAATAAGTAAAAATAATAATCTGAAAAAGTAAAGAGCGCAACATGTGCCAACCTAAGGAGAGGTGACACATAATTAATATTTTGCACTAGGCACAAAAATACCTATTTGCAGCACTGTATCCCGGTGCCTTCTATCAAGCGTCTCGAAGTCTGTTTCTCAGCCTTTTATCCCACGCCAGATGAGAGTGGTGCTTTCGGGGCTTCCCCTTTTGGAAACACTCCTCTGCCCTTAGCTCAGGGCTTTATCTTCCAGTTCATAGTCTTTAAGCAGCTCTCCCCACAGAGCCATTCCCTCAGGGCTGTCAATTACCCCTGGTCCTCTCTCCCTTAGATCAGGGCTGCAACTGAGTTGCTGTGTTCTGCAGCTCCTCTTATGTAGTCCCTCCTAGCCTCTAATTGGATGTTTTTGTCCTAGCTACTCTAGCCTCCTGGAGGACTTGTCTATGGCTCTTTTGACCTTACAGCAGGGTTTCCCAACCTATGGGTCGGGACCCAAATATGGGTCGCCATTACATTTCAAAAGAGTCGCCAAGTGTCTCCCCAGGTGGCCCTCTTAAGGAGTCATTCACACATTTGAAAAGGTCCCAGGCTGCTCAGGTCCTCAGCTGGCTTAGTCTTATGGAGCCATTCACCTGAAGTGGTAGTCAACTTCATTGGTTTAACATCCTTCAGGCAGTTAAACCAATCAATTGAATTGAATACCATTTCAGTCACTCAGAGCAGACAAGGGAAATATCCCTGGACATTAGGGGGAAAGAAGTTAGAATGCTAGGGAATGCAGAGAAGAAACAGGGCCCATCTCAGGTAGGTGGAGGTGGGGGTGGGGGGCCAGGTGTCCAGTTGAGAGGTTTCCAGCCACCCCGGCTGGGGTTCCCACGGCTAGTGTTGGCCGGCCAGGGCAGAGTCCTGGCCAGCTTGCAGCCGTGGGGGGAGCGGGGTCCCCTGCTGCCCCGGCGAGGTTCTTGCGGCTAGCGTTGTCTGGCCAGGGCAGAGTCCTGGCCAGCTTGCAGCTGCGGGGGAGCAGGGAAGGGTCTCGGACTGTGTTCAGGAGCCTGGCGGGGAGAGGCTGGGACTGTGCCGGGATGGGAGGGTGCAGTGGCCCTGGGGTAGAAGCTGGGACTATGTTGGGGGGGAAATTGGGTTGCAGTGAGAGGGCTGGACGGTGCCTGGATCTGGGGTAGGAGAGGGGCTATTTTAGTAAATTTTGTGATCTGCATGTATCTGTATATACACAGCCACGCTAAGTTGAGGCCCTTGGCATGTGCTGTGGGTATCATTGTGGCCCCTGGGGCTTCCAAAGTTGAGCAGCCCTGGTGTAAATAACAGCCAGTAATATACGCCATCTCAGACTTATCACATCACACAATCGTAATACGTGTAAGACTCTGTAAGTGCTTTTGTTAGTAAAGCAGCAATCTGGTGTTTGCTTAACGCAATCTTACTGTGTGCATGTGTTTTTGTTATTAATACAGCAGGGGATTGTAAATTTCATTTTACCCTTTATTTGAAAAAATGACTTCAGCAAAAAGAAAGTATGTTGACGTATATACCAAGTATGGATTTACTTCAATAATTACAGCAGGAGTGAAAAGGCCGCAATGCATCATATGCATGGAAGTTCTTTCCAATGAATCACTGAAACCAAATAAATTGCAACATCTTTTAAATTCTAAACACCCTCAATTTAAGAGCAGAGATGTGGATTTTTTTAAACAAAAAAGCAGGTGGTGTCAAGAAATGCCAACTTGATGTTGGTGGGTCTTATCAGCAACAAAAGTTAGCTGCCATGGAAGCCTCATATGTTGTAGCACTGAAAATCGCGAAAGCCAAGAAAGTGCATACCATGGCCGAGGATCTAATAGTTCCCTGTACCAAGGAGATTGTCTGCTTTTTGGTAGGTACAGTTGCTTTGAAAAAGCTGCAGCCTTTGTCCATGTCCAGTAATACAATTAAGCGTAGAATTACCGACATGTCTAACAACATCAAATCTCAAGTCATCGAAGAAATTAAAAATTCTCCCGGGGGATTATTCAGTATGCAGCTTGATCAGACAACTGATGTGTGTAATCTTGCACAACTCATTGTGTATGTTCGGTATATTAAAAATGAACACGTGAAAGAAGAATTTTTGTTCTGCAAACCGTTGGAAACTACACTGCACAAGACGTGTTCAATATCTTGAATAGTTTCTTTGAAGAACATTCTGTAGAATGGAAAAACTTGTGTGGCATTTGCACAGATGGGGCTCCTGCTTTGCTTGGTTGCAAGTCTGGATTCCAAACCTTGGTTAAAAACGTTTCTCCAGAAGTAATTGGAACTCACTGTTTCATCCATCGGCAAATAATAGCAACTAAAACTTTACCTATTTCTTTGAACCAGGTACTTACTGACATTATTAAAGCTGTAAATTTTATTAAGTCCAGTACACTCAGAACTCGCATATTTAAAAACCTTTGTTCGGAACTAAGTTCTTTGCATGAAGTATTATTATTTCACAATGAAGTAAGGTGGCTGTCGAAAGGCAAAGTTCTAAATCGGGTGTTTGAGTTACGAAATGAACTTATAACATTTTTTATGTCACAGAACAAAACTGAATTTGAATATGTGTTTACAGAAAACAAGAGTTTGTATAAAATAGCATACCTAGTGGACATTTTTGGCCTACTAAATGTTTTAAATGTGTCACTTCAGGAACCAAATTCTACAATCATCAGATTATCGGAGAAAATAAAATTCTTCAGAATGAAACCCAATTACGGATTTCGAAAATTGATATAAAAAAAATATGTTTCCAACCCTCACAATCTTTCTTGAAGAAAGTACAAATGACATTAATATGAACGATGATTTGCAATTGTCGATACAGGAGAATTTGAGACTTTAAGTGGTGAGCTACTCCAATATTTTCCAGATACAGATGGAAAGCTGTTTGCTCTTGCAACAAATCCTTTCAGTGTGGCTGTCTGTGATGTACCTGAAAGCACCCAGGAACAATTTATCGATATGATCAACAGCAGTGATATCAAAGCAGAGTTCTCAACCATGCCAAATAATCAGCTCTGGATCAGACGCAGAGTGGACTACCCACTTTTGTGAGAAGTTGTTTTGAGAATTTTACTTCTATTTCCACAACTTTCTTGTATGAATCAGGCTTCTCACATTTGCTTACAATTAAAAGCAAATATCGAAATAAATTAAATGTGGAAGATGATCTTAGATGCACATTCGCCATAATTCCGAGGATACAACAGTTAGCAAAGCAAATGTGCAAGCTCAACCCTCCCATTATTTTAAGTTCAGGTGAAACTGTTTGGTAAAATACTAAATTTTACTTGTTTTTTTGAATGTGTATTATGTTTCTAATATTTTTGTAACACCTGTGAGACTCCCAGGTCCAAAGTGTGCCCCCCAGCCTCTGAGTGTGTGACTCCCAACCCCTGAGTGTGACTCCGAGTGTGACTCCCAGTCCCTCTAGCTCCTGAATGTGACTCTCAGGCCCGAGTGAGTGTGTCCCCCAGACCCGTGACTGTGTGACTTCCAGCCCCCCCCCCCGCCCCAGTGTGCCCCCAGCCAGAGTGTATGACTCCCAGAGTGTGATTACTAGGCCCAGTGTGACTCTGAGAGTGACGCCCAGCCCCTCTAGTCCCTGAGTGTGACTCACAGGGCTCATCTAGACTACAGGGAATGGTCGAAAGAAGATATGCAAATTCTGTGGGAATTCGCATATCTTCTTCCAATCACACTTTCGAAAGCAGAGCTTTCAAAAGTGAAAGTAATTAAGATGCGACTTTTTCGGCAAACCGCCCCCTTGGTCGAAAAGCCGGTCTGCCTCAAAAAAGGTTTATGCAGCTTTTTGACAAAGGGGGGCTTCTGGTTTCGAAAATGCAATTGGAAGAAGATATGCAAATTCTCACGGAATTTGCATATCTTCTTTCAACCGTTCCCTGTAGTCTAGATGAGCCCTCAGGCCCCTGAGTGTGCCCCCCAGACTCCTGACTGTGAGACTCCCAGTCCCTCCAGCCCCTCTGTGTGTGGGGTTTAAGCCAGAGCAGGGGGGGGGGGGGGGGGGGGGGGGAGGGAAGCGGTTTGGGGATGAGTGTCTTTTCCCCACCACAACTCAAATAAATATAGTGTTATTTTATTATTAATGTATTTTCTGTTTTTCTATGAAATAACTACTATGAATATATAAACAGGAGGGGGCACAATTTTATATTCTTGCCTCAGGTGCAAAATTAGCTAGTTACGGCATTGTCCCTCCTACCCCACGATTTTTTAGTTGTCTTGGGTCACCAAGTCTTCCTGAATTGTCAAAATGGGTCCCCAGCTGGAAAAGGTTGGGAACTGCTGTCTTAGGGCCTAGTCCCATTACAATGCTATAAACTGAATGTACACCACAGATCTAAGATGGTGTAGGTGTACTGGCAAAGCACAGAGAAACAGAAATTTGTGTAAACACAGCCTTTTTTAGTCTGCGTGCTTTACATGCCCAAGTAAGATACGGTGCCTTATGAATTCTTATTAAAAATGTTAAATGTTTTTCATCTCCCAGCAACCCCTTATGTAAAGTAATAATTGTAGCCACAGTCAATTAAGAAATTATTCTGTACTCATTCTCTTCAGAATTAAGCAGCTTCTAAGTTTTGTTAGTGTATGATAATGGTTTCCTAAAAGTCCTGATGATTCAGATGTACAACTGACCAGAGGGCTTACTCGCTTGTCATTATTTCCTTTATTTCTTGACATGTAACACAGAAAGAAAGTGGTTAATCACACTGAATTTTGTCACACTCAACTCTCTGCTTAATAGTGAAAATAACATACTATTGCCAACTTCTGATTTTATCAAGATTCCGGTGATACTTGGTGATGTTTTTTAAGGCTACAGCTTTTTGTCTTTAAAGTAAACCCTTTTGCTTGCAGAGAAAATAGTGAAAAAGTGAACTCTTAAAGGGGGCAGTGTGGCCTAGTGGTTGGAGGACAAGCCTACAACTCCACACTCAGACTTAGATTCTGTTTCCAGGTCATTTCACTGTTCCCCATCTCTATTTCTCCATCTATAGAATGGCATTATAGATACTCATTTATAAAGCAATTTAAGATCTACTTTTGAAGAGCAAGCTGTTATTGAAGGCTCCAACCAGCAGTTGAATAAAAATCTTAACACGTGTTGCTTATAATAGCTCATGGTTTTGCATGGTTTGGCTTCTGTTCTTTGAGTGCTTTGGTATGGCAATCCAGCTGACATTCCTCAAACTTGTCTCACCCAAGTAATTACAATTAAACCTGTGCAAACGCAGTAAAAAAAATAGTGGATTTAAAAAAATTTGATTCTCTTTGTGTATATGCTGCTCATGTCTGTGGAGTCTTACAAATCTGCAGATATTTGTGGACCCGGTGTGCATCATAGATTGGATGTTCACCAGTAAGCTAACAGTGAAGAATTATTTACTTGAAATTATTCATTGAATAATTTCAAACAATAACTAAATGATGGTAAATGTGTCATTCTTGAACTTCTTGCATAGTTAAAAATAGGTGAGATTCATTGGCTCCATTTGAAATTAATTTGCTCAGCTCTAATAAAAATATTTAGCACCTTAACCCTACTTTATCTATTGAAACAAACAGGAAGGATTGACTGGGTTTCATCATGAAATAAATGATTTCATGCAGGAAGGAAGATGTTTTCATAGCAGGATTAGAGAGGCTTTTAAAATACACACTTTTGGCAGAGCAGTTCATGCAGACTATTCTCAGTTGCTCCAGGTAAAGTGTGGGCCAAAAGGTAATCTTCCTAATATAGGTGGTGATCTTTTACAAAATAATCTGTAAATACTAGTGTCCACTCAGCTATTGGACTGCCTTGCCTATTTTTTGATCTTTTTTCTCTTTTGGATATTCACTCATCTTGCTTGACTTTAGGTTCCCTCTATATTGTTGGTTTTGCTATTTCTTTATAAATGTTAGAAAGAAATAAAACCCACAGGCCTTCAGAGAGAACAATGACAAATTTTTCTCTTTCATGAAAACATTATCTTACCTTAAAGAATAAAAATTGGGTTGTGGCTTCTATTGTTTCTAGCTGTTTCACTAAATAAAGTGGTTTAATTTCTCCTTCCCTTTGGCCTGAAACTGAAAGAAGGATGTTAAGTAAATATATATTAGACTTGCTGAAAGGCATCCATTAACATATTTTAGCATAACTTTACTTCTCTTTGAGAGGTTAGTATTGTTTCATGACATATCTGTGACATTCCAGCCGGTTGGGGGTTGTTCTAGCTGCACTATGCATGAAGAGAGCATTGCTGAACAGATGGAAAAAATGTATACCCACCCTCAAATTAAGGCAGGTTTTTCTGTACAGGGACTAGAATATCCATGAGATACTCTTATGCCAAGCACATAGATTCTTGGAAATAAGTGTGGCTACAACTGAAGCGCAAAGAGTAGGATTAACAAAGATGCCACTGGCATTCACAAACCTTCTGCTCAACTGCCTCCTAACCCTGCAAGCATCCCCTAATGTCCATAGGCACCCAGGTTTCAGTGGCTGGGTCCAGGGACAACTGAATGAGTCTTGACTCTGCCCAGCTGCTGGGCACTTAACTTGTATCTAAGCCCCAGCAGGATCTGCAGATTAGGTCTTTCTCCGTCTATTCTGACTTTGGAACCTGGTCAGGTAAATGTGCTTAGAGGACAGTAAATCCCTTACAGACCATGCCGGTGGTGTCCTTATATCTGGTGGACAAAGGTAACAGCACTTATCCAGGATATAGGATACCTAAGATCAAATTCTTCTTGTCTTCTGTGGAAGAGGGATTTGAATTTAGATCTCCCCACTTCCAGGTAAGTGCCCAGGCCACAGGCTATGGGGTATTCTCAGGAAGTCTTGCCTGTTGAAGCTGTTCCAAAATATTCCAATATTAACCAGGCTCAATGCAGTTTGACTCCATAGCCCAGTGGTTAGGGCACTAAATTAAAGAGTGGGAAATCCAGGTTCTAATCCCTTGGCTCTAATGGCTATCTAAGCAAACACTAGAAAACAGAGTACTACCTAACCAATAGTTAGGGATCTCAGGTGATGGATGTGTGTGCCTGCTATGAAGTAGACTGAGGGGGAATTTGAAACTGGGTCTCCCACATCCCAGCCCAGGTGAGTGCCCAGATGACAAGTAGCACAGGTGATGGTGGGAAGTAGTCCAGGCAGATATGATGGTAAATCCATGAATGACTTAAGGCTTCAGTTTAGCATGTTCTGGATGGAGCCTATCCCTGCTAAGTGGCCACTAACAGGCCCTAGGCTAGGGTCTGGTGGAGAGGGAGAGCCTGGACCCCCCTGCTGAGGTGTAACTGCCCCCATTTTGTACCTGACTCTGGCCATTGTGCTGTTTGGGCCTGGAAAGAACTGCGGGATATCTGACTCTGGGCCACTAGGCCTTAATAGCTTGCATACAAGGGTGAGTGTAGGGACTTGGGCTGGAAGGAATGTAGATGTAAGACCTGTACAGCCCACCCCTACTCCCAAAGGGAGGTGGGTGTACCTCAGAATGAAGTTCTCCCTCCAATCCTGTCACAGGCTCTTTGAATTCTTTCCTAGTCAATTGTGGGAGAACTTCAGTTCTTTCTGAGCACATGGGAGGAATTGTAGGATGGCATTTATGTGATAACTTGTATCCACACCAGAGAATGATTGCTTAGCAACTGACTAGTTGTGCTAATGTGACCTTGGGTGGGCTAGACTTAACTGCCCTTCTCCAGTGTCTGGAAAAAAAAAAAAAAAAGACACACAAACAAAACCCCAACCCCATAGAAAGTTGCTGGAGAGACCCAGAGTTCAGTCTCTCAGGATTTTCAGCAAGGATTGCAGTGTCAGCATCACCTCATTCAAGTGCCAAAAGGAACTAAAGAAATGACTAATTAAATAACTTTATAAATATGAAGAAACAAATAATCCAATTTTCACAATATAGCTATTTTATAACCCACCAACATTATCTTCAGTTACAACAAACAGAGAAAACCAAAAGTAAAAGTTGAACCGTTCAGTCTACATAGAACACAGTAAGAAGAAACTTTGAGATCCCAAAAGATTAGGTTTAGTTCACCTAAGTCTCCAGTTAGTGTCTTTGATCACCTAATCAATCACAATATGCTGAGTCTGAACCATCTCTCCACTTGCTTGAAGGAATCCTCAGTTGGAACCCAGACAGTCTCTTCATCTGCTGTGGATCACAGCTAGATAGCCAGCTCACTGATTCACCAGTCAGTTAACTCACAAGTATAGAGACTTCAAAACAATACATAAAAATGACTTTCCCTATTTCTGCATTGAGAGGAGCCGAAGAATCTCACTAGCTGAGAAAGTTAATTGGAACAGTTTGGCTAAAAATCAAACATTCCAAGCATACAACTAAACAGAAGTTATTTTTCCCTCCCAGTTTCCCCTTGCTTCAATTAACATTGCCCATGTACCCTGGTAGAAGATTAACATCATCGCTACCTGCTGCAAAGTGAGGGACAACAGCCTGCTCTCTGCTCTTGGCTCAGCTTCTCCCAGCTCCCACAGGGCACAAGCTCTTAGAGAAGCAGCTGCCCCGCCTGCTTGCTCATGTAGTCTGACCTAGTAACAGACAGCACCTATTGGAGCAGACTCCAAACTACTACACCCAATTCCAGAAGCTTCTGCGTGTGGAGTGCTAAATCCGCCTGGCAACAAGGACCCAAGCACAACTCACTCCTACATCCCTCTCCCGGTCTCTTAAAGAGATATCTCACTGTTAGGTACGTGGGTTACAGTAATTCAAGCAACTTGAGTTACAAGTATTGCTGCCACACACCACAAGCCCTCATGTGTGAGGTGTGGACAAGGATTAGGGCCAACACTCCTTCTGTAGCTTGAGTTAACTTTGAAGAGAAGACAAGTCCTAAGCTATTGCTTCTACTGCACTTAGGCTGTTTCTCTGAGTCAGCTGAGCCTGGCTCTAAGGAGTAGCTCAAGATGTGGGGCAGAAAGCATCTCTTGTATCCTGGAGTGGCTGCTCATGTGCTAGTATGGAACAGCCTATGTGGCACCTATGGCACATAGAATCACAGAGCTGGAAGAGACCTCAGGAGGTCATCAAGTCCAGCCCCCTGCCAAAGGCAGGACCAATCCCAACTAAATCAACCTAGCCAGGACTTTGTCAAGCCGAGACTTAAAAAACGCTAGGGATGGAGATTCCACCACCTCCTCCCTAGGTAACCCATTCCAGTGCTTCACCACCCTCCTAGTTAAATTAGTTTTTCCTAGTGTCCAAACTAGACCTCTCCCACTGTAACTTGAGACCATTGCTCCTTGTTCTGCCATCCATCACTACTGTGAACAGTCTTTCTCCATCTTCTTTGGAACCTCCCTTCAGGAAGTTGAAGACTGCTATCAAATCCCCCCTCGCTCTTCGCTTCTGCAGACTAAAACCCAAATCCCTCAGTCTCTCCTCATAGGTCATGCACTCCGGCCCCCTAATCATTTTGGTCACTCTCCAATGCATCTCCTTTATATAGTGGGGGGGCCCCAAAACTGGACACAATACTCCAGATGTGGCCTCACCAGAGCCGAATAAAGGGGAATAATCACTTCTCTGGATCTGCTGGCAATGCTCCTCCTAATGCACCCTAATATGCCATTAGCCTTCTTGGATACAAGGACACACTGTGTGCGGGGCGCATCAGCTCCTCCCATGGGCTCAGCTCACAAGCGATGGGGCTCAGTGCTCGCCTGCCTCCCGGCTGAGCTGCCCGCTGCAGCGCCCCCTAGTGGAGTGCGCTGTGCCTGCCTACATGCCAGCCCTGGCCCGGTTGCCTCTCTCCACCGGCTGCCGCTCCACAGATGCTCGGCTGCTTCATGCCCAGGCCGGGCTGGGCGTGTGCAGAGCACGGTGGTGGCACCCCCATGCCAGCTTGCGGCCCGCCACCTGCACCGCCTCCCCCGCCAACCACCAGGACCCCTCTCCCCAGGGCAGCGGCAGCCGCATCGGGTACGGGGGTGGCTGGGCTCCGGCATCCTGCCGCATGGCCCTGCTCCCCTCTCCCTCTTCCCTCCCCGCCTTTGTCTCCGTGCTGCCCGGTGCCTTCTCTGCAGCACTCCCCTCCGCCAGCTCCACCGCCTGCCCATTGCCTTTGGCGGCCACAGGTAGGCCCGCGTCGGGCGGTAAGGCTGGCCGGAATGCCGCCCCTGGAAGTGTGCCACGCCAAGCATGTGCTTGGTTTGCTGGGCCTAGAGCCGGCCCTGCTTGGGGCACTCGGCTAGAAACCGACCGCCAACCTGACATCGAGTCGTTGATCACTACCCGTTGGGCCTGACAGTCTAGCCAGCTTTCTATCCACCTTACAGTCCATTTATCCAATCCATATTCCCTTAACTTGCTGGCAAGAATATTGCGGGAGACCGTATCAAAAGCTTTGCTAAAGTCAAGGTAGATCACATCCACTGACTTTCCCATATCCACAGAGCCATTTACCTCATCATAGAAGCTAATCATTGGTCAGGCATGACTTGCCCTTCATGAATCCATGTTGACTATTCCTGAAAACTTTCCCCTCTTCCAAGTGCCACAAAATGGATTCCTTGAGGATATCCTCCATGATTTTTCCAGGGACTGAGGTAAGGCTGACTGGTCTGTAGTTCCCTGGATTGTTCTTCTTCCCTTTTTTAAAGATGGGCACTACATTTGCCTTTTTCCAATCATCTGGGATCTCTCCCGATCTCCTCAAGTTTTCAAAGATAATGGCCAAAGGTTCCACAATGATAGTTGCCAACTCCCTCAGATGCAGTAAATCTGGGCCCAGCGATTTGTGTATGTTTAGCTTTTCTAAATAGTTCCTCACTTGTTCTTTCCCCACCAAGGGCTGTCCACCTCCTTCCCATATGTTGGGGGGGGGGGGGTGTTTACCCACTTAGCATTGGGACTGCCTCGGCAGTTACTGTCCCCATGCATTGGCCCCTCCATCAGGTCTCTATGGCCCCTGAGGCCCGACTCCTAAAGTATGTGTCCTTCTATTAGAGCATATACAGCCCTTGAGGCCTGACTCCAAAGTACGCGTCCCTCTATTAGGGCATATACCACCCTTGAGGCCTAGTTGCTGAGAAGCCTCTCCCGGTCAGGGGGTGATTAGTCCAGGGAAGTAAAAAGGGTGGTAGGGGGACCTGGGCCCTCCCTCTCCACCAGGTCCCAGCCCAATAGGCAGAGACAATTGCTCCTGCCTGCTCGGTGGGGATTCCTGCCACTACATGCCGAGCCCCTTGGTTAGTCCTTTGCCCTGGGCTGCTTCTTACCATACCCGTGGTCTACTTGCCTCCGGGGCCAGTCCTTGGCTGAGGCTGGCACTGGGGTTGTGGGCACTTCTCCCCCAGGCAGTAGTGGCTGCCAGCATTGCTCCTGGGATGGCGATGGCTGGGGCTGGGGCTGCTGGCCCCACTGCAACTGCAAAGGTGGCATCAGCTGTTGCAGGAATACTGAGGTAGCTGTGGACAGACCTCCTCTTTCCCCCACTGCCTCCCCTAACTGTAGGGCTCCCTCCACTTTTATGCTCTGGCTCCGCTGGGAGCATGCCCAGCAGGGCTGGATGGGCGGGGCCTTCTCAGCCAGCTGGGCCTGGGCTACTCTCTGCCCTCTAGTGCGGGGCCTCTCTGCCCCGTCCCACCATACTTTGTGTTGCCTAGTGCATTTGTCTAGGAGCTGACCTTGTCCGTGAAGACAGAGGCAAAGAAAGCACTTTGTAAGTACTTCAGCTTTTCCCACATCATCTGTCACTAGGTTACCTCCATCATCCAGTAAGGGCCCCACACCCTCTCTGATCACCCTCTTATTGCTAACATGCCTGTAGAAACCTTTCTTGTTATCCTTCACATCCCTTGCTAGCTGCAATTCCAATTGCGCTTTTGCCTTCCTGATAACTGCCCTGCATTCTTGAGCAATATATTTATACTCCTCCCTAGTCACTTGTCCAAGTTTTCACTTCTTGTAAGCTTCCTTTTTGTGTTTAAGCTCACCAAGGATTTCCCCATTAAGCCAATCTGGTCACCTACCATATTTGCTTTTCTTGCTGCTCATCGGGATGGTTTCTTCCTGTGCCTTTAATAAGGTTTCTTTAAAATACTGCCAGCTCTCCTGGACTCCTTTCCCCTTCATGTTAGCATCCCAGGGAATCCTGCCCATCCATTCTCTGAGGGAGTCAAAGTCTGCTTTTCTGAAGTCCAGGGTGTGTATTTTGCTACTCTCCTTTCTTCCTTTGTTCCTTTGTTCAGGATCCTGAAATCTACCATCTCATGATCACTGCTTCCCAGGTTGTCATCCACCTCTACTTCCCCTATTAATTCCTCCCTGTTTGTGAGCAGCATAAGTGAAAGGAAACCATTGAGCCAGATTCCAGGGTACTGCTGGCCTAACAATCCTGATCAGCTGTGGCATGCAAGGAATCCATGTAGAGTGAGGCTGTGTGTACTCTGCATGAGCACCCCAAATCCTGCTTACCTTCCTCGGCAAGGGCTCCATGCCTCTAAAAAGGAATAGCATTTCTGTTGCATGGCTTATTGTTCAAGTAACAGGCATCCCTATTGTAAAGAGTGTGATTACACAATCTTCACTGGAGTCTTTAAATGTAACATGATTATGGGATAAAGGAAAAGTGGGAAGCTGTTTCCAACTACAAAATGCATAATGTTTGATTCTAAATGGCAAATGCTTCCTTTACAAATAGTAGCAGATGTGATTGTAGACCGATGGCTGGCTTGTAAATATTTACAGTTCCTGATAGCATGGATGCCAAAACATGTTTGTTGAAAATTAAACAAATCCTCTAGTGCCAAATGGTGCTCCTAGTAGTCACCTGCTGAGCTTCATGTATTGGAAAATAGTTAGCTTCAGCAATGTTCTCCCCTGAAAGGCAGCTAAGTAAATTTGCCATAGAAGTCTTCATGAAAGAGGAGGGAAATGTAGTACACCTTATGACATGCAGGTAGGACAAAATACTAGGGACTATGTGCTAGGCCCTGAAGCATCTCTGTGAAGACAGAGGCATCACAAGGCTTGGGTGGAATTTTCCATCTATAGATTCTGTGGGTCACATTTTAATATAAAGTAGAATAGCAGCAGTAAAATCATAGGTCTCTGCTACTCTGCTCAATCTTGTGGGTTTTCAAATGGTAGTAAGCCCTATATATGCAGTAGTGTTTGCATGATTGGGCCCATAATCCTCAGTGAGTATTTATGCCTTTGCTTGGTTTTGAATAGGGAGGGAAGGTTTTGCCTTAACCAAGATACTACGATTTGTGAACTGTATGCTGAGGCTATGCATTAGGAATATTCTTT
Organism: Pelochelys cantorii; assembly: GCA_032595735.1. Classification (NCBI taxonomy): domain Eukaryota; kingdom Metazoa; phylum Chordata; order Testudines; family Trionychidae; genus Pelochelys; species Pelochelys cantorii. Next base: position 44,283,941 of record CM064336.1, read on the forward strand.
AACATTAGAGGCGCATCTTGAAGCAAAGACTGCTGTACAAGTGTAAACAGATGGGTGCTTATTGGCTTAAAGAATTCAGTGCCTATTGTAGCCTGCTAAGATATATTTTTTCTACCCTATTTTATATTTTAATAGTATGCTAGTAATGCAAGATGCCTACAGGATCCAATCAATCTTGTATGACCCAGCTTCATCAAGAGTAGTGTGATAAGTAGGGGTTACAATTTATTTCTCTTATTTTTTCTTGTTATTTCCTGAGATATGTATTGTGTAAAGGCCTTTGTGGTTAGTTTGATAATATCTGGAGACCATTACTCAATTTTGATCGGAACAAGTAAGCAAAATCTACAAACTCCCACCAACTGACTTTTCATACTTCAACAAAACTAAAGTGCCAGATTTCCTGCACAATGTTCTCGCTCTTGTTCTCTGTTCTGGGAATTAGTCTAAGAAGATGTCACTCTTTTCCTATGAATATTCATAGGCCACCCCCACATCTCTTCCAATCGGTTATAGGTACCCACAGAAATCTTAGGGTAACAGGCCGAACTTTGGGAAAGGGGTTGGAAATCCAGGATATTTTGGCGCCAAAAGGGAAATATAGGCCCAGGGATTAGGAAAGTCGAGGCTGTTGCAGCCGTCACTGACAGAGCCTGCTCCGGAGTGTAACCTGTCTTCTCTCAAGGTCAGACACAAAATACTTATCTCTATTCTATCTTGTTTCATTTATTTTGTTTAAGTCTTGCTTCTAAGTATCTCATACTCCACCTGCACCAAGGCCTTTCAAGCGAAGGGAGGCTGGTCCTTCCATGCTCAGCCTTTGGGGAGACTAAGATCCTGTGAGTATGACATGCTGTTAGGTAGTTAGAATCTGTATACTTAAATAAGTTTTGTTTGATTTTGTTAATGCCATCTACAGAAAAAAATCAATTAATTTGTGTGTTCAGTGCCATATTCTTTGCAGTCTTTGTGATAGTTGTTCCTGTGGCAATAAAATTGATTTTGATTGCATTTCCTGATTTGAAATGTGATTGTCGATTGCCTGCAGACCCTCACAAGGGGGAATCTTATGGTTCTACCCACTTGTAACCTGGGAAAGAGAGGAGGAACTTAGAATCTCTGGTCAGACTGGCGAGCCTTCCCCACCTAAATTCCACTGTAATTGCTTCCCAGGCTACACAGTGAATCTTATAAAGTTTACTGCCAATTGTAAATCCTTTACTAGGAACACTTTACACCTTCAACTGGCTTTATTCTATGGCATCTGCTTGCAGCCATTCTATGTGCAGAGGCTCGCATAAGGATGTGTCCAGGATGAAGGCGATGTGGCCAAGCTGCAATGCTCTTCTTTACCTGGCATATCTGATTCTATGGGCCATAACTGCTGGTGCAATTTAGAGCAACTCTTGGAGTAGGAGCCTAACTAGCCCCTGCATAGTCCTTGGAAATGGTGCTATATAGCTATCTTTAGCTGTCCTCCCTTTACCTCTGACCTCCCTGCATTCTGTTCCAAGCACAGGCCTGCCAGGCTTGAGGCATGTGCACTTTACAGCTAAGTGGGAGATAATTCCAATTTGTGGCAGTGTCTCAGGTTTTAAAGCTTGCTTTTGCTGTGTTTTGGAACAAAAACGAAATGGTTTTTACCCCAGAAAGCTTATGCCCAAAAACATCTGTTAGTCTCTAAGGGTATGTCTACACTACAGCGTTATTTTGAAATAGTTCATTCAAAATAAGTTATTTCAAAATAACGCGTCTACACACAAAATGCATTTCGAAATAGCGTTTTGCTATTTTGAAATAGCGCATCCACACTGAGTGGACGCTGTATTTCATCTAAGGCCGGCCGGAACCAGGTCCAGCAGGGCATCAGGTCAGGAGTTACTTTGTGAGGCTGCTGCCTGAGGCTATCTGAGGTCTGTGCTTAAAGGACCCCCCTGGACAGCCGGTTCTCAGGTTTCCCTGCCTGCTTGCCTACCTCGATGAGGGACAGCAAAGCATTTTGTCTCTGTGTGCTCTGGTTGCCCTCACTTGGGACACCACAGCACTCTGCAACATGGAGCCCGAGCTGCCCCTGGGCACTCTGGTACTTCTCGTGGATGTGTTGCTGCGAGTCTGGCTGTACTTTCTGCAGGCTGCCATCCAGGAGGTCCATCAGGGGGACTGTCAGTATCCAGGAGGCCCTGCGGGAGAGCTTCCACCCTGAGGAGCATTAAGAGCCTCCCTGGTCTCCCCCACTGGGGGCTTGTGCCTCATTCATCCCTCACATCCTTCCACTTATCCTCTCTAACCCCCCTTCCTGATGTCAAGTAAAACACACGTATTTTCATGAACACAAACTCTTTTTATTTAACAAAACTCGGGGGGGGGGGGAATGAAACTCTGGTGAGACTGGGGAAAGGAGGCGGGAGGGGGGAGAAGAGAGGGTGGGAGAAGGGAGGGGGAAACCTGGGAGGAGGGAGCTGGAACGGGGAAGCAAGGGGAAAAAGGGGGAGGGGAAGCTCAAGGCTCAGGGTTGGGGGGGTCTTGCCAGACCAACTTGATTTTCATGCAAACCTGCTCCTGGGTTTGCATGTGGCCTTTGGTGGCTAGGCTGGCAGCTATCCTGCCATAGATGGCCGCGTTCCTCCGTCTAGTGCGGAGATCATGGATGGTGGGGGGATCGCCCCCAAACCTGAATAAGGTCCACGATCTCCACCCTGGACCAGGAAGATGCCCACCTTCTCCGGGCCCTGGCAGGCTCCTGGGAGCTGGCAGACTGCTCCTGGGGAGCGGTGGAAGGCTGGCTGCCAGTGACTTGCTGGCTCATGTTTTGGGGCCACTGGGTCGGGGCAGTGACTGCTGACTCTGGGCTGGCAGGCTTGGAGCTGGCACAGGCACTGTGGCCAGAGTCAACCCCTTTAAGGGCTCCGGGGAGGGGGTTGGGAGAGGAGTGTTCTTGGTTGAGGCTGCAGTGGCCACCAGGGCACCCTGGGAAGGCTGGAGGCCCCCTATTTCAATATAAGTGTCTACATAGCACTTATTTCAAAATAGCTATTTTGAATTTGGCATTATTCCTCGTGGAATGAGGTTTACCAAATTCGAAATAAGAGCTCTGCTATTTCGATTTAATTTCGAAATAGCGGTTTGGCTGTGTAGACGCTAGTAAAGTTATTTCGAAATAACGGCTGTTATTTTGAAATAACTTTGCTGTGTAGACATACCCTAAGGTGCCACAAGATTCCCTTTTGTGTTTAAGAAAAAAAAGAAGTGCTAGCTTCCTCCCCTGCCCCCCTCCCTTCCACCTTACCAATCAATTCCTTCCCCTCCCTCCCCAGTGCTTTCCACATGCTGCAGTCAGCTGTTTCAGGCTTCTTCTCTACCTCACTACCTCTACCTGAACTGGTGCCCCTGGAAAGCCCAAGACTCTCCAGCCCAGGACACTGGCCAGGAGGAGCCAAGCCCTGCATGTGCCAAAGTCCTGCACGGTCCCAAAATATGGCCCCTGACATGGAAAATTTCGAAGAATTGGGGAATAAAAATCTTCCATTGCTGGTGTCTTAATGAAATATGAACTCTGTTTCTTTCCATTCTTAGGCTAGGTCTACACCAGTGTTTCTTAAACTTTTTAAGACCGAGGAACACCAAACAATATTTTTTTTTAATGAGGAACACCAAGGATTTTTTGTTGATCAAAAAAAAAAAAAGGTCGGGGGCAGAGGGGAAGTAATTGAGCGAAAAAGGGCAGCCATTTTGAACTCTGTTGTTCTCCGCGGCACACCTCCAACTGTCTTGCGGCACACCAGTGTTCCCCGGAACACAGTTTAAGAAACACTGGTCTACACTATAGCTTTTTCTGATTGCTTTTCTGGAAGAGGCTTTTCCACCATTTGGTCTAGACAGGGCCAAATGGCAGAAAAGCCTCCTCTTTCAGAGGAGCCTTTATTCCTCGTAGAATGAGGTATACAGGGCTCCCCCAAAGGGTACATTTGCTCTTGCACAAAAAAAAAGCAGAAGAGCAAACACATTCCCTGGATGCGGCAGAGTTTTATCCCAGAAAAACCCCTCAGTCTAGACGTACCCTTTATGGGGAGTGACATGGAAAAGGTAGACTTGAGCTTGCCATCTTATCTTGAAGCAGGTAGCTATTAGCATGTTATTGTCATTTTCCTGTTTCATTTGTGTTTATGGCTCTACACAACTAATCCAAGAAGCTCTATTCTGGTGTTTGTTTGGCAAGCCACCTTGTTTCTCAAATTGCCTTTCTTTCTATATTCATCAGTTTCACCACGTTGTAACCTCTTACTTACCAGCTGTAACCCACACACTTAGGGTGTGTCTAGACTACAGGGTTTTGTCAACAAAAGTGGACTTTTGTCGACAAAACTATACCTGTGTCTACACTACCGCTGAGTTCTGGCGACATAATGTCGACAGAACTCAGCAGTTTTGTCGACGGCTGTAAACCTCATTCTACGAGGAATAACGCCTTTTGTCGACATAGTTCTGTCAACAGAAGGCGTTATTGCATCTACACTGTCCTTTGCATCTACACTGTCATGTCAACAAAGTGGCTTGCTTTGTTGACAGAACTGGATGTAGTCTAGACACTCTTTGTCTACAGAAGCTTTGTCGACAGTGTCTGTTGACAAAACTTCTGTCGACAAAAGCCTGTAGTCTAGACGTACCCCTAGTGGTTGTGGTTCACTATCCCATGTAGTGGCACTTAGACCACTTATAGCAAGCAATAAGAATGAGTGAGCTCTACAGCCTAAGCTGAGAGTCAGCTGGCTTTATAACTCAAGCTATAGAAAAGGGGGGGGGGCAATAATTTTTGGTGGGGGGCCACTTCAAGATTTTGGAAAGTGGTCAAGGGCCTCACTTTTCTGTGGAGGATGTGCAGGGTCTAGGATGGAGGTTGGGCACAGAAGGGCTCACGGGGTAAAGGACTAGGGTGCAGGAGATGGTGTGAGGTCTGAGAGGAAGTTTGGGCAAAGGAGGGGGTTATGACCTGGGTCAGGAGATAGGGGTGTAGGGTCAGGGAGCGGGTATGGGTGCAGGAGAGGGGTGCAAAGTCTGTGAGGGAGCTGTGACCTGGGAGGAGGGGAAAAGGGGATGCAGACTGCAGAGGGATGGGTGGTGACTTGGGGCAGGGGAACAGGGCGCAGGGTCTGGGAGAGAGTTTGGGTGCAGGAGAGGATTCTGGCCTGGGGGAGGGTTTGGGGGCGGGTACAAGGTCTGGAAGGGAGTTGTGACCCGGGGCAAGGAGATGCAGAGTGTTTGGATGGTGACCTGGGGAGGGAGTTGGCATGTAGGAAGGGCTCAGATGCCAGAGGCAGGCTCTGTCTGGGAGGCGCTCATCTAAGCCAGCAGCCCTGCAACACCCCCAAGAAGGCTGGGCTCCCTGCCTGCTCCCTGCCCCCAAATCACCTAAAACTGCAAGCTGCAAACCCCATGTGGCTCTCAGCTCCTGGACCTGGAAGAAACTGCTCCCATCCTCCAAGCCAATTTCTCAGGTCTTATTGGCTGGTTGTTTCCAGCCAATAGGAGCTGAGAGATTGGCTGGGGTCAGTTCCTATTGGCCAGTTGTTTCTGGCCACTAGAAACTGAGGATTGGGCAGGGAGATCACATGAAGCTTCTCCCTCCCTGCAGAGCAGAGAGACATGCAGACTGAGCTTTAAACAGCACAGCTACATGCCTGAGGGTCCTGGCAGGGTGGTCCATGGGCTGGATCTGGTAGCTTGCCGGGCCGGATCCAGCCCCCGGGCCGTATTTTGCCCAGCCCTGCTATAGTGGCTTCTGCACTAAGCTCTAGACGTTCCAGGTTTGAATCTGCCTGCAGGTGGTTACACGGTCACTTTAGGATTTACTTTATCTTTGTCATTTCTTTAATTTCCTGCCTTTCTACAAACTATTCCTTTACTGCTCAGCCATCCTCTTCTGTAGAATTGGCTGAGAAGGGAACATTAAGAATGCTCTCCTTTCTAAATATATTTGTAAGATTCCTTCCATGTTTTGCACCATTCTCTCCATATGATAGTAAAGGAAAAAATGTAATTGGGTTTTATGCTTGAGTGAATTACGTGCTCATTGAATTACTATTGTTTAACTAAATTACTTGCTTAATTGGCCTGAAACTGGATATATTCAGACACTGTCAGATGAGCCCTGTTTTCTGAATCTCTGGAGGGTAGAGCTCTCTATTCACATCCATTGGTGAACAGGGGAAGTACAGCTGCAGTTGGAGTCATTTGCATCAGTTTTCTACTCAAAATTCCTCCACTGACAATTGGGGAACCATCATAAATATACACAAACTCAAGACCTTAAATACCTTGCCTTTATAGTCTCTGCTTACAAAAACTCCCCAGAGTAACAGATTCACTGACTTTAGCGGGGGAGCTACCACCACCAGGTGAAACAAAAGAAAACCCCTTTCTTCTTGAACCCAGGAAGAAAGCACTTGGACTTCTTCCAGAGGGGTACCCCCAAGCTCCTTTACCACGAGAGAGCTTAAAAAAAGAAAAAAAACTGCAGTCTCTGGTAGCTGACATCTTAGTCTTAGTGATAGAAATGTAGCCGTGTTAGTCTGGTGTAGCTGAAACAAAAAACAGGACTATGTAGCACTTTAAAGACTAACAAGATGGTTTATTAGGTGATGAGCTTTCGTGGGCCAGACCCACTTCCTCAGATCAAATAGTGGAAGAAAATTGTCACAACCATATATACCAAAGGATACAATTAAAAAAATGAACACATATGAAAAGGACAAATCAAATTTCAGAACAGAAGGGGGATGGGGGGGAGGTAAATGTCTGTGAGCTAATGATATTAGAGGTGATAATTGGGGAAGCTATCTTTGTAATGGGTGAGATAATTAGAGTCTTTATTCAAACCTAGGTGTAAAGTGTCGAATTTAAGCATGAATGACAGTTCAGAGGATTCTCTTTCAAGTGTAGTCTTAAAAGGCCTTTGAAGCAGGATGCAGGTAATCAAGTCGTTGAGACAATGTCCTTTCTGGTTGAAATGGCAAGAAACTGTTTTTTCTTTGTGATCCTGTCTAATATCTGTTTTGTGGGCATTGATCCTTTGGCGAAGTGTCTGAGACGTTTGTCCAATGTACATAGCAGACGGACACTTTCGGCACATGATAGCATAAATTATATTTCTGGATGTGCAGGAATATGTGTTCTTGATCTTATAACTCACTTGGTTAGGTCCAATAATGGTATCAGCAGAGTGAATATGTGGACAAAGCTGGCAACGGGGTTTGTTGCAAGGGAAGGTACCAGGGTTGGTATTAGTGTGGTATGTCCTGTGGTTGTTGGTAAGAATCATCTTGAGCTTAGGTGGTTGTCTATAGGAGAAAAGACAATATAGAAAAGACAATAAACTTTCTAAACTGCTCCACACCACAAGCTACAACAGCAACTACCTCAACCCACCGGATAATATTGTTAATCTCTCCAGCTACAAACTCAATCCAGCAGAAGAGTCTGTCTTATCCCGGGGTCTCTCTTTCTGCCCCACATCCCCCACAAACTGGATACAATTTTGTGGTGACCTTGAGGCTTTCTTTTGCCGCCTCCGCCTCCGAGAATATTTCCAAACCACCAATGAACATCAATCTGACCTACCAGATCCCCCCTATCAACACCAAAGGAAAAATAATTCTATATGGACTCCCCCTGATGGTCAGAATTACAATCTGGATTTCTATATACAAAGCTTCCGCAACAACGCACAGACTGACATTATTCGCAAACGACAACAAGCGACACACAATCTCAGCCGCGCTGAACACCATGCCATCCAGAGTCTCAAAAACAACCTGGACATTATAATCAAACCAGCTGACAAAGGGGGTGCTGTGGTCATTATGAATAAGGCTGACTATAACCAGGAGGCAACCAGACAACTCTCCAACACCACATTTTACAAACCTCTCTCCTCTGATCCCACCTCAGAATATCAAAAGAAACTACACTGTCTCCTTAAAAGCCTCCCTATAGCTACTCAGGAACAAATCCACACAGAAACACCTTCTGACCCCCGACCAGGATTGTTCTATCTGCTTCCCAAAATCCATAAACCTGGACACCCTGGCCGTCCTATCATCTCTGGTATCGGCACGCTCACTACTGGTTTATCCAGCTATGTAGACTCTCTTCTCAAACCCTACGCAACCAACACCCCCAGCTATCTCCGAGATACTACTGACTTCCTAAGGAAACTACAAAACATCGATAACCTCCCCGATAACACCATCCTTGCCACCATGGATGTAGAAGCTCTATACACCAACATCCCACATGAAGACGGATTACAAGCAATTAGAAACACTATCCCAGAGGACACCACTGCCAATCTGATAGCAGACCTATGTAACTTTGTTCTCACCTACAATTATTTCCAGTTTGAGAACAACTTATACCTCCAGATCAGCGGCACAGCCATGGGTACACGCATGGCCCCACAGTATGCTAATATCTTTATGGCTGACCTAGAACAACGTTTCCTCAGCTCCCGTCCCCTTTTACCCCTTCTCTACTTATGCTACATCAATGACATCTTTATGATCTGGACGCATGGCCAAGAAACACTGGAGACATTCCACAGAGATTTTAACAACCTACACCTCACCATCAATCTCAGCCTGGACCATTCTACACGAGAGATCCATTTCCTGGACACCACAGTACAAATCAGCAATGGAAAATTAGACACCACTCTCTACAGAAAACCCACTGACTCATACAGTTACCTACATGCATCCAGCTCCCATCCAGAACACACCATACGATCCATCATCTATAGCCAAGCCCTTCGATACAACCACATCTGCTGTAATCCCACTGACAGAGACCAGAAACTTCAGGATCTCTACCAAGCATTTATAAACCTCAACTACCCACCCAGAGAAATAAAAAAGCAAATTGAAAGAGCCAGACGAATACCTAGAAACCATCTACTTCAAGACAGACCCAAGAAAACCAACAATAGAACACCACTTGTCATCACCTACAACCCCCAACTTAAACCTGTCCAACACATTATCAATAAACTACAGCCTATACTGGAACAGGATACTAAACTCCAAGAGGCTCTGGGAGACAGACCCATAGTCTCCTATAGACAACCACCTAAGCTCAAGATGATTCTTACCAACAACCACAGAACATACCACACTAATACCAACCCTGGTACCTTCCCTTGCAACAAACCCCATTGCCAGCTTTGTCCACATATTCACTCTGCTGATACCATTAAGACTACACTTGAAAGAGAATCCTCTGAACTGTCATTCATGCTTAAATTCGACACTTTACACCTAAGTTTGAATAAAGACTCTAATTATCTCACCCATTACAAAGATAGCTTCCCCAATTATCACCTCTAATATCATTAGCTCACAGACATTTACCTCTCCCCCCCATCCCCCTTCTGTTCTGAAATTTGATTTGTCCTTTTCATATGTGTTCATTTTTTTAATTGTATCCTTTGGTATATATGGTTGTGACAATTTTCTTCCACTATTTGATCTGAGGAAGTGGGTCTGGCCCACGAAAGCTCATCACCTAATAAACCATCTTGTTAGTCTTTAAAGTGTTACATAGTCCTGTTTTTTGTTTCATCTTAGTCAGGTGTACACACACACACATACCTCCTGTTTCCAGGACACAAGAATCAAATCATCGCCTTAAAAAAAGGTGACTTTTATTAACAAAAGAAAAGCTATACTTAATAAAGCACACTTAGTTGCTGGGTGTTACAGAGCAACTGAGTAAAACATATTAAAACACAGAGTCTATGTCTACATTACCCAGTCTTGTGCAAGAACATATGTAAATGAGGCACGGCAATGAATATCGCTGCACTTCGTTTGCATATTTAATGAGCCACCATTTTTGTGCAAGGGGCTGAAAATAAGTGGCAGAATGGCTCTTGCGCAAGAGGGGGGTTTTGCGCAAGAAGGAGCAGTATACACAAAAACCCCTTGTGCAAAAATGGTGCCTCATTTGCATATGTTTTTGTGCAAGACTGAGCAATGTAGATGTAGCCAGAGAGCATCTCTGGATATGCTCTTGGATAGTGAATGGGGGAGGGAAGGCATAGCTTCACACAGGCTACGTCTACACAACGCAGTTATTTTAGAATAAGCTATTCCGGAAGAGATTTTCCGGAATAGCTTATTTCAAAATAGCATGTCTACACACAAAATGCGTTTAGAAATAGCGCTTAGCTATTTCGAAATAGTGTGTACACACTGATTGGATGCTGAATTGTATTTAAGGCCACCCGGAACCAGGTCAGGCAGGGCATCAGGTTGGCTGCTACTTGAAACTATCTGAGGCTCGTGCTTAAAGGGAGCCCCCTGGACAGCCGTTTCTCAGGTTTCCCTGCCTGCTTGCCTACCTCTCTGAGGGACACCAAAGCATTTTCTCTGTGTGCTCTGGTTGCCCTGCTTTCGGACCAAAATAAGTTAGTTCGAATTAGCGCTGTAGTGTAGACATACCCAAAGAGAGTAGTGAAGCACCATCCCTAGAGGTTTTTAAGTCTCGGCTTGACAAAGCCCTGGCTGGGATGATTTAGCTGGGATTGGTCCTACTTTGGGCAGGGGGCTGGACTTGAAGACCTCCTGAGGTCTCTTCCAGCCCTATGATTCTATGATTTTACGAAACTGAAGGCTAGTACCTGTGCTTTGCTCTCTTCCCACAGACTATGCGTAGTGTATTGCTAGGCAGCTGTTCCAAATTATCACACAGCACTTTGTAAAAAAATATTATAGAGGAAAAATGTGAAAACAAGTTCCTATTCAGTGCTAAAAATTAGTCACCCATTAATCTTATTGGGGCTTAGTCACCCATTAGTCTTATTGGGCCTTAATAGAGCAAAGACTTTCCAACTTTTGCTCATAAATCAAAAGGTTCTGTCCTTTGGCTGGCCCAGGAAGAAGGCCCTGTTTCAGTTCAAACTCAACCTTTTATACCAGACTCTTTTTGTCTCCTAGTCTTGGGAAAAAACAGCTTGAACCATTGTGTATATATAAACTGCTCTGGGGTAGAACATCTCTAGAATTGCTTAGTCTCACTGGTTCACCTTAAATTGGTCCCCATTGGTTTTAGTTCTCCATGAAGTAGTATATAATCATACAAACCCATACATCATTCATAAATGTAATCTAGTGGTTCTGAAAGATATTGCATAAGTTTGCAATATCTGTCACCATGTGTGTAACGGGTTGGAACACAGGAGTCCCCTTGAGGTTCCCTGGTATTCTGTGTGTGACACTGATACCCATCTTCCTGCCCTCTGGGGTTCCCCTACACCCTGTCCTGCTTGGCCAAATCTCCTGGTCCCCCCTAGGCAAGACACAGAGTTGGAGTTATCCTTCAGAGCAACAGACACTGAACCAGCCCAACTCTGGGAGGGCTCAGCTATAAGGGCTCAACACAAAGGAACCAACAAAAAGGGACCAAACTCCCAAATAAATCTCTTACCCTGTGTAAAAAGTTTTACACGGAGAAAGCTCAAAAGGCCACCCACTCTATCAATGAAAGAGATGCACAGTGATTGCTCCCCCTCCAAGTAAAAATTATTTACATTGGGCTTGATAATAAAGTATAAAAAGTAGGATATAAGTGGATGCAAGTGAAAACAGCCAGATCACAGTAAGTTACTAAATTAGAGTAAGTAAAAAAGTCAGCTATTTCTAATCAACTAAAACTCATAACACACAAATTCTTACACTACACAGCAGTTCTTATTTCATGTAAAATGCTTCAAATCAGAGTTGAACTTGGTAAATCTAGATGCGGTGTACCTAGACTTTAGTAAAGCATTTGATGTGATATGATATCACCTTCTTATCAATAAACTAGTGAAATACAACCTGATGGGGCTACTATGAGGTAGATACATAACTGGCTGAATAACCATTCTCAGAGAGTAGTTATTAATGGTTCACAGTCATGCTGGAAGGGCATAACAAGTGTGGTTCCACAGGAATCAGTTTTAGGACCGTTTTTGTTCAATTTCTTCATCAATGATTTAGATATTTGCATAGAGAGTACCCTTATTAAGTTTGCAGATGATACCAGGAGGAGTTATAAGTGCTTTGGAGGATAGGGTCATAATTTAAAATGATCTGGACAAACTGGAGAAATGGTCTGAGCTAAACAGGATGAAGTTTAATAAGGACAAATACAAAGTACTCCACTTAGGAAGGAACAATCAGTTTCACACAAACAAAATGGGAAGTGAGGCTATGTCTAGACCTCAGGCTTCTTTTGGAAGAACCTTTTTTCAGAAGAGATCTTCTGAAAAAACTTCTTCTGAAAGAGAGCATCCACACACAAAAGCGCATTGAAAAAGCGATCTGCTTTTTCAAAAGATAGTGTCCATTCAGTGCGGATGCTATCTCACATTTAAGCTGTGATTACTATGGACGGAATGGCTACCAGGGCACTTGTGCTTTTTCCTCTTTCCTCTTCTTTTGAAAGAACTCCCTTTTCCCCGTCCACACAGGCCTTTTTGCAAAAGAGCTCTTTATTTTTCCTCATAGAAAGGGGATTACCAATGCTGGGAAAAAAAACCCTCTTCTTTCAATTTACTTTCAGAAGAACATGATTGCAGTGTGGACATAACTCAGGTTTTGTCAGAAAAACGGCCGTTTTTCCGACAAAACTCTGTAGTGTACACATACCCTGACTGTCTAGGAAGGAGTACTGCAGAAAGAGATCTGAGGGTTATAGTGGACCACAAGCTAAATATGAGTCAACAGTGTGACGCTGTTACAAAAAAAGCAAACATGATTCTGGGATGCATTAAAGGGAGTGTTGTGAGTAAGACACAAGAAGTCATTCTTCTGCTCTACTCTGCACTGTTTAAGCCTCAATTGGAGTATTGTGTCCAATTCTGGGCATCACATTTCAAGAAAGATGTGGAGAAATTGGAGAGGGACCAGAAAAAATCAACAAAAATGATTAAAGCTCTAGAAAACATGACCTATGAGGGAAGACTGAAAAGAACTGGGTTGTTTCATTAGGAAAAGAGAAGACTGAGAAAGGACATGATAGCAGTTTTCAAGTACATAAAAGGGTGTTATAAGGAGGAGGGAGAAAAATTGTTCTCCTTGACCTATGATGATAGGACAAGAAGCAATGGGCTTAAATTGCAGCAAGGGACGTTTAGGTTGGTCATTAGGAAAAGCTTCCTAACTCTCAGGGTGTTTAAACTTCCGAGGGAGGTTATGGAATCTCCATCATTAGAGATATTTAAGAGCAGGTTGGATAGACATATATCAAGGATGATCTTGATGGTGCTTGGTCTTGCTGTGAAGGCAGGGAATATGACTTGATGACCTCTTGAGATCCCTTCCAGTTCTATTATTTTATGATTCTATGATTTACTCTGTCTTGCATTCAAGTATCCTCTTAGGGTGGGCCAGGCCGTTTAAAAGGACTGATGGCTTCCCATTGCTTAAATAGACTTTCTCCCAGGGCAGGAACCCTTTGTTCAACACCTCCTATCCCCATGAAAAAATATCAGGTTTAAGATGGATTTCAGTACCAGGTGGCATGGACACATGACTTTGTAGGACCAACCACAGTTTGGGCTTGTAGGACAAGCACAACCATTCAGAGGTTGTTGGTTTGAGTACTGAGTCATTAAATATCTTAAGTATCACTCATGGCCCTCATTAGCACATTTAGAATTATAAACAGATTCACGCTTCATACTTGTAACTTCACATACAAGAATGATACATGCACAAAAATAGGATATACAGATTCAACAGATTGTAACTAAAAATATGTTACATGACCTGTTTTTCATAAAGCATCTTCAAGTTATGCATATTCATAAGAACATTTATATAAAGCATGATGAGGGGGGCGTGATAATCTGCTCTAGCTCAACATAGCTTTATGGGCTTGGTGCAGGAATTACTGCAAGGAAATTCCTTGGTGCATGTTTGATAACAGATTAGTCTTGATGATCTTAAAGGTCTCTCCTGGCTCTCAAATCTGTAATTGCCTCGGAATGTCCTCTAAAGAAGAATCTATGGACACAAAGTAACACTATTCAGGTTTTGAGAAGTCCCATTTCCATGGTTATATGCTCATAAAATGCCAACACAATCTTTTTAAAGTCTCTCTCTCTCTCTCTCTTATTTGTGTTTCGCTCGCTTTTCTGTCAGCTGCCACCAGTCCATGCTGCACAAAGTCAAAGCGCTCTAAGATATGAGGCTACTTCAAGTACTATTGTCTGCTGATATCAGCTCCAACCCTGGGAATGCTGCCTGCCTGGCTGCTCCCAGGGTGGGCGGAGTGGATGTGGGACTCCAACCCAAAATCCCAGGCTCTAATCTAATGCATTTGAGGCTGATGTGATTGAGGAGCCACTGGCCATTATACTGGAAAACTGTGGTGATCGGGGGAGGTTCCAGATGACTGGAAAAAGACAAATGTGTTATACTTATAAGAAGCACACAGGATCTTTTCTAGGGGAAAATACAAAATGCCACATTTATTGAAAATACAAAATGAAAGAGCATATGCATTCTCTCTCACACACACACACACACACACACACACACACACACACACACACACACACACACACACACACACACACACACACACACACACACACACACACACACACACACACACACACACACACACACACACACACACACACACACACACACAGAGTTACCAGTCCATCGTGGCTCAAGTCAGTCTTACTGGCCAGGCAAGGCTGACTGAATGAGCAGTCGGGGTTCCTCTGAGACTCCTCTGAGACTTGGCTTTCAGGATTGAACCCAGAGTTCCATGGCAAGAACCTCCCTTCTTATGCATGTAAGTTCCTATTTGAATCCATGGGTTTTGCAATATCATGCTGCAATCATCCATCCTTAAAAGAGGCATTAATCTGTGTTTTCCAGAGTGTAGTGGGGCCTATTTGAAACCCAGGAAGTGGGTGGTCAAAGCCCACCCACTTCTAAAAGCCCCTCCCCCAGCCTTAAAGAAGGGACGACTGGACCTAGGGCTCAACTAAGTTCTTGAGACAAATAATGAAAAACACTGTCAGGGGGTGCGGGTCACAGGGTCAAAACAAGGGAACCAGATGGGGACACCGAGCAGAGAACCCTGGACAGCGCCCACTGCTCCTCAAAGCTGTCGACGGAGCCAGTGGACGCTGCCCAGAAGAACTCTGCCCGGATACGTGACACAAGGGAGGAGCGGAAGTAGGCCCCACAGTCGCAGGGAACCCCCTCATCCAGCATCCTCCTCCTGGTGTTGTATATAGCGGCTTTAGCCAGGGCCAGGAGGAGGTCGACGAGGAGGTTCCGCGACTTTGTGGGGCCACGGATAGGGTGTGCATAAATGAAGAGGTGAGGGGAAAAGTGCAGCCAGAACCTCAATAAGAGGTTCTGGACGAGCCGGAATAGGGGCTGCAACCTGGTGCATTCCAAATATGCATGCGCCAGGTTTTCCATCACGCCGCAAAAGGGGCAGGTGTCCGGGACGGGGGTGAACCGCACCAGGTACACGCCCGTGCTCACAGCTCTGTGAAGGAGCCGCCAACTGATGTCCCAGATGGGCCGCGGAATTAAGTTGGAGTATACACTGGCCCATCGGGGTTCCCCACCCTCTATAGGTCTCAGATAGTCCTGCCATTTGGTGTCGGGATGGGACACGAGGGTGGGGAAATGCAGGGTGTGGAGCACGAGTGTGTACGGGTGTTTTCATGGCACGGTTCAAAAGCATACCGGCTGCAAATCCCGCAGCCAGCTAAGGATCCATGGATGAGGAGGCCGGGGGGGCCCGCGGAACAGGGGCCCGATATCAAGAGATGGAGGGTTAGCAGGAAGGGAGGGGCGGGGCGTACCCTCTCTCAGGGCTCTCTGCAGGAAGTCGAGAGCGGGCCGCGCCAAAGCTGCCTTCACCTCCTGGAGTAGGCGCAGGGGAGTTGGGGGGTGGAGAGCCCCATACGCTGAGCAAGTGCTCAGGGATCCACCCAGTCCCCCCTGTGAAGTCCAGGAGGTCTCCAACCTTGGTGGCTTCTGCCAGGATCAGCCTCCGGTGCACCGAGGGAGACTCTGCCACCTGCACACACAAGGCTGGATTGTGGAGCAGGGGCTCTGCAAGGAGGTCTGCTCCCTCGGTGGCCACAACGGACCTGGTCGCCGAAAGCAGCTTCCAGCTCTGGAGGAGTTCCTGGTAGAATTCCGGCAGCTCTGAGAGGTCTCACGGAAGGCCCCTCAGGTGGATAAAAAAGAGCTGCCAGTTGTATCGGAGCCCTCGGAGGCGGCGGAGGAAGGCACACTCCAAAGTGCTCCATACCGGACTACCTGCACTAAAGAGGAGTCTCTGCAGGGCCTGGAGGCAGAAGGTCCGGACCAGGCTGCACACGCAGACCAGTCCCGGGCCTCCCTCCTCCAGGGGGAGAGACAGAACCCCTGCAGAGACCCAGTGCAGTCCTGGCCAAAAGAACTCCAAAGCTGTCCTCTGGAGCTTGGCCAGGACCTCCGGGGCCGGGCTCAGGGTGTTGAGCCAGTGCCAGAGCATGGACAGGACCAGCTGATTTAGCACCAGCGTCCTCCCGCAGAAGGAAAGACACTGGAGCAATCCTGTCCATCTCCGCAGCCGCTCACCCACCCTGGCCTTCAAACGCTGCCAGTTCTCCGGCGGAAAAGGATGGGTGGTGGATAAATAAACACCTAGATAGAGCAGCGGACCCACGCTCCACCTGATGGCCTGAAGCACAGGTGGGAGGGAGCCAGCCCGCCACCCGTCCCTGACCACCAGGCCAGAGCTCGACCCAGTTGACCTGGGCAGAGGAGGCCGCCGAATAGACAGCTTGGCAGGTCTCCACCCGCGCGAGGTCACCTGGGTCCTGGACCATGAGGAGCACGTCATCAGCGTACGCTGACAGGACCAGCTGAAGCTCCGGCTCCTGGAGCACCAAACCTGTCAACCTCCTACGGAGGAGACAGAGGAAGGGCTCAATTGCCAGAGCATACAGCTGGCCTGACAGCAGACACTCCTGACGTACTCCCCGCCCGAAGCTGACTGGATCGGTCAGGATCCAGTTGAGTCTGACCAAACACTCCATGAGGGCGTACAGCACCCGGAGAAAACCCACAAAATGGGGCCCGAAGCCGAAGGCCTGCAGGGTGCCCAGGAGGTACCTGTGATCCATCCTGTCCAACGCCTTCTCCTGGTCCAGGGACAGGAGGGCGAACAACAAGCCATCCCTACACCGAAGCTCCAAGGGTATGTCTGCACTACAGCACTAATTCGAACTAACTTAGTGCACTACAGCACTAATTCGTTAATTCAAACTAAGCTAATTCGAACTAACGCATCTAGACCCAAAAACTAATTCAAATTAGCGTTTTGCTAATTCAAAATAGCGCGTCCACACTGATTGGACGCTGGGTCGCATTTAAGGGCAGCTGAAACCGGTTCTGGCAGGGCATCAGGTCAGTAGTTGCTTTGTGTGGCTGCTGTCTGAGGCTATCTGAGGCTCGTGCTTAAAGGGACCCCCCTGGACAGCCGGTTCTCATCTTTTTCGCTTGCTTGCCTACCTCACCGAGGGTCAGCAAAGCGTTTTCCTCTGCGCCTGCCTGTGTCGGTGGTTCCCATTGGGGACGCCACTGCAGTTGGCACCATGGAGCCAGAGCTCGCCCTGGGCATTCTGGTGCAGTTTATGGACTTGCTGCTGCAAGCCTGCCAGCAATGGCTAGAGGCTGCCTGGCACCACCTGGTGCATGTCAGCCCCCTGCCTCTCCACCTGGCCTCCCTGAGGGCCATGGAGGAGCCGCAGCAGCGCCTGAATGCCAGCGTGCCCCACCGCATCTGGCCTCTGGACACCAGCAGCGACTGGTGGGACTGCATCATCCTGGAGCGCTGGGGAGACAGATAGTGGACCCAGAACTTCAGGATGAAGAAGGACACCTTCCTGGAGCTCTGCGAGTGGCTCACCCCTGCTCAGTAACAACGGGACACTCGCATGAGGCCCGCCATCCACCTCCAGAAGTGTATGGCCATCGCCCTGTGGAAGCTCTCCACGCCGGACAGCTACCGATCTGTCGGGAACCAGTTCGGCGTGGGGAGATCCACCGTCGGAGCAGTGGTCATGCAGGTACGGCACTCACCAGCCACTGGGCTGGAGAAGAAGGGGGGCTGCAAGGAGGGAATGGGCCGCGCCAAGGAAAATGGGGGCAGGGGGGAGGCGACAGTGCCCCGCACGGGAGGGTTCAGTCTGTCACGGATGTACTACATGCCGCCCGCGGCAGCCAGGATCACAGCAGGGGTTGCTTCTGGGAGTGGGGCACGGGGCAATGCCAGGGAACGAACACTCCCAGCCACCTGGGTGCACCAATGATTCACGGTTTGCTGTCTCTCTCTGCAGGTGGTCAAGGCCATCAACAGGGTGCTGCTCCGCAGGGTGGTCCGCCTCACAAATCCGGATGCCGTCATCCAGGGGTTCGGTGCCTCAGCTTCCCCAACTCCGGGGGGGGGGGAGAAGGGACCATCGATGGGACACACATCCCCATCCGTGCCCCGGAACATCAGGCCTCCCAGTACAAGGGGTACTTCTCTGTCCTCCTGCAGGCCGTGTCTGACCACCGGGGCCAGTTCACGGACATTAATGTGGGCTGGTCCGGCAAGGCACACGACGCCAGGGTGTTCCGCAACTACTCCATGTGCCAGAGGCTGCATGCCAGGACTTTCTTCCCCGACCGCCACATCAGGGTGGGGGATGCGGCCTAACCCCTAGAGCCCTGGCTGATGAAGCCGTACACGGGGCACCTCAACTTCTCCCGCCAGGGCTTCAATGCCAGGCTGACCAGGGCCCGCATCTTGGTTGAGGGGGCCTTCGGACGACTGAAAGCCAGATTTAGGTGCCTCCTCACCCACCTCGACCTCGCTGAGCACAATATCCATCCCGTGGTGGCAGCATGTTGTGTGCTGCACAATTTGTGCGAGCGGAAGAGGGAGGCTTTCCTGCCAGCCTGGATGGCTGAGGCTGAGTGCATAGCTAGCCACTATGCTCAGCCCCGCACCGCCGCCATCCGGGAGGCCCAGTGGGGGGCCGTCCAGATTGGGGAAGCCCTGAGGGAGAGCTTCCTGGTGGAGGAGGAGGACTGAACTCTCCCTGCATGCCTCATTGGGGCCTTCTTCCACCTTCCCCTTTCTCCTCTCTAACCCCCCTTCCTAATGTTAAATAAAGACACCTGTTTTGGCAACAAAAATCTCTTTTTATTTTACATAACTGGGGTAGGGGGAGGGAGGAATGAGGGTGGGAGAGGGGAGGGGGAAACCTGGGAGGAGGGAGCTGGAAGGGGGAGTAAGGGAAGGAAGGGAAGGGAAAGCTCAGGGTTGTGGGTCCTGCTGGCTCTCCCATCTCGCAGCACTGCGGGTGTGGGGGCGGCGGGGGGGAGTGGGGCGGCGGGGGGAGTGGGGCAGGAGGGACGGGGGCGTGGAGGAAGCGGGAAGGGGAGCAGGGGTGGGAGGAGGAGCGAGAGCTGGGGCGGCCACAGGGGCCGGAGCAGGAGGAGGCAGGAACCTGTCCACCAGAGTCTGGAGGCGGCCTCTGAGGGCACGGCCCTGCTCCTCCAGTGCCTCCAAACTCCGCTGCCGCAGCTGCAGGTCCTCCCGGACCCAGTGGTCCTGGGTGCAGAGCTGGTGCTCCAGTAGCCGCAGGTGCCACCGGTGATAGTCCTCGAGGTTCCTGGTGCGCCTGCTGGCCCGGGTGCGGGTGGCTGTTCCAGGCGGGGTGGTACGCCCTGCACTCCCAGGTGCTGCGGCTGTGGTGAAACAAGAGCAGTAGTCAGTTCTCCCTGGGGACACAGTGGGTGAAACCCAGCCCGCTCTGCAAGGCGAGGTCGGTGTGTGGGGAATGGGCCAGGGCCCCTGCATGACACCCAGCTGCTGCTCCATGGTGGGCAAGACCCAGGCGCACAGTCCCTGGGCTCCCTCTCGCCCCACCCCCCTGTACACATAAGGGGAGCATGATAGCACTCACATGTGGAGCCCTCCTCGGCCTCGGACAACACAGCCCATGTGCTCTGTGGGATGCCTCGGGGGTCCTGGGTCCTGGGCAGGCTCCCTGCAGGCTCCTAGCTCTCGGCGTCCTCCTCCTCGGTCCCTCTGCCCCGGGGTCGATCACCACCCGGGGGGCATGGACTGCGTGAGTCCCCAGGATGCTGTCCAGGGCCTCAAAGTGGGGGCAGGCCTCCGGGTTGGCCCCTGTCTGGGAGGCCCTAGAGTAGGACTGCCGCAAGTCCTTAATTTTTCAGCGGACCTGCTCCTGGGTCCGCATGTGACCTCTGGTGGCCAGGCTGGCAGCCATGCGGCTGTAGACAGCCGCGTTCCTGTGTCTAGTGTGGAGATCATGGACGTTGGAGGCTTCCCCCCAAACCTCGATGAGGTCCACGATCTCCGCACTAGACCAGGCCTAGACTGCACTAGGCCTGCCTCTTGTGGCCCCGGGCAGGCTCCTGGGAGCCGCCAGCCTGGTCCTGGGAAGAGGCGGAGGGCTGGGTGGCAGCGGGTGGCTGGCTCATGCTGTGCCAGGTGCAGGGTCTGCTGGCTGGGTGCTGGCAGGCTTGCAACTGGCACAAGCACTGTAGCCAGACCGTGCCCCTTTAAGGGCTCCAGGGGTGGGAGGGCGGCAGAAAAGTTTCCCTGGTTTGGCCCAGAGTGGCCACCAGGGCAAGCTGGGAAGGGCTAGCCTCCAACTAGTTCGAATTAAGTGGCTACAAAGTCCTTAATTCGAACTAGGTGTTAGTCCTCATAGAATGAGGTTTACCTAGTTTGAATTAAGCGCTCCGCTAGTTCGAATTAAGTTTGAACTAGCGGTTTCTATGTATAGACGCTATGAAAGTTAATTCGAACTAACAGCTATTAGTTCGAATTAACTTTGTAGTGTAGACATACCCCAAGAGATCCTGGACCAAATACAAATTATCAAAGATGCTGCGGCCCGGGATGGTGTAGGTCTGGTCAGGATGGATCACGTCTGCCAGCACGGATTACAGTCACAGTGAGATGGCCTTTGCTAAGACTTTATAGTCCATGCTGAGGAGCGAGACGGGATGCCAGTTCTGAAGGTCGCGGAGGTCCCCCTTCTTCGGTAGCAAGGCGAGCACCGCTCGCCTGCGTGACAGCGAGAGGACCCCGCTCTCCAAGGACTCGGCCCAGACAGTAACAAAGTCTGGGCTGAGGACGTCCCAGAACACGCGGTAGAACTCCATGGTCAGCCCGTCCATGCCCGGGGTTTTATTGCTGGGCATGAGACGGAGGGCTTCCAAGAATTCGGCCAGAGTGAGAGGCGTCTGCAGCCGGTCTCGGTTGCCCATGCTGACCGTCGGGAGCTTGGTCCAGAGCACCTTGCAGGCGTCGGCTTTGGTCAGATCTGGAGAGAACAAACTGGCATAGAAGGCCCTGCCCCTTCCATGCATCTCCACCGGATCTGGGAGGGGGGGTGTCATCCTCTGCCAAAAGGCAGATAACGTGCTTTTTGGCCCCCCTCTTTTTCTCCAGGGCATACAAGAAGTGGGAGCCGCGATCCATCTCCTGAAGGAGCTGGATGCGAGATCGAACAAAGGCACCCTGTGCCCTGTGATCTTCCAGGGCCCAGAGTTCCTCCTGCTTCTCCCGGTACGCCTCACGGAGGGGTGGATCCTCGGGGTTGGATGCCAGATGCCCCTCAAGCTTCAAGACCTCCCATTCCAGCTGCTCTATCGCCGCATCCCTCCGCCGGCTGGCGCCCCGGGAGTAGTTGCGGCAGAAGAGCTGGGCGCGCACCTTCCCCACGTCCCACCATCGCTGCGCCAAGGGAAAGGCAAGTCGCTGCCCCCGCCAGGCCAGCCAGAACTCCCAGAAGGACGCCACAAAGCCCACGTCCTCCAGCAAGCTATTGTTGAAATGCCAATAGGCCGGCCCCAGCCTCTCCGAACTCAGAGAGGCTCTCACGGCCACCAAATGGTGGTCCGTGAACAGGGCCGGCTGGATGCTGGAGGAGTGGGCTTGCACCAGATAGAAACAGGATAGATAAAGGCGATCCAACCAGGAGTGGCTCAAATGATAGTCCCCCACCCGGACATAGGTAAAGGTGGTGTCGTCGTCTGCGTGGTTGTCTTGCCAGACGTCCACCAGGGAGTGATGGTCCATGATCTCCCTGAGGACGCCTGCTGCGGCCTGGCAGTTCGCGAGTCCTACACGGTCCCGGTCATCGAGGGTGGTGTTGAAATCCCTGACCAGGACCAGACACTTATGAGGATCCAGGGTGCCGAGGAAAGTGGCCGCCTGCCGATAAAAGGTGACCTGGTCCAGGCTCGTGTGCGGGACGTAGACATTGACCAAGTTCAATGTCAGCCCCTCCACGCGGGCCCAGACGTGCAGCAGGCAGTCCGGGACAACCTCGGCAGTCCCCAGCACCTCGGGCCATAGGGCAGGGGAAAACAGGGTGACCACCCTGGCCGAGCGAGCACCAAGCTGGATAAAATACACCCCGTTCCCCCACTCCAGCCACCAGCCAGCCTCGATGGCTGGAGTCCTATCGGTCTCCTGCAGGAAAATCACTGAGTACCCCCCTCCCGAAGGAAGGAGAGCACCCGACTCCTGCAGCGACCCGCCCTACAGCCCCGGGCATTTAATGTTGCGAATGTGGTGTACTTCATGATGAGGGCAGGGGAATTGTCGGCCCCCTGCAGGCCCCGCAGCAGACCGCTCTCCGACCCAAAGAGCAGGAGAGCATCTCGGAATCTGCGGGTCCGGCGATAGGCTGCGCCGTCCTGCCTATTGGTCCCTCTTCCCTCCTGCAAAAGGGCTCTGGTGGCCTGGAGGATCAAATTAAAGTCCCCCCAGCGCTAAAGGGCGAGCTGTACCTTGCCCTTGGCCCTGCAGTTGTCTACGAGGAACTGGTGCAGCTCGACCCTCAGCACGGAGGGGGTACTGGGGTTCTCCTCCATCCGGGCCAGCAGATGGAGCTCACGGGCCACGGGGACAGGCAAGCAGGGATCCAATCCCCTACGCTGCCCGTCCCCAACCCCGGCACGGGAGGGGGCGGCGGAGGGAACACAGCAGCCCCTAAAGAATTGGGAACCGGGGATACGAATACCACCCCCTGAGGGCCGCCCACAGCTAGCGGGAATGAGACAGCCCTCGTGGGGGTGGCAATGACAGTGGTGTGGGAGGACGGTAAGGGCAGGACTGGCAGCATGGTAGAAGTGGGATGGGGAGTGGGCTCACGGCCGGACGATGGGTCAGGGGCGGAAAGAGGGGGAACAGTAGTGGTAAGAGAGGGGTCAGGGATGGGGGAGGACTCAGGGCTGGATATGGGCTCATAGAGGGTGGGATCAGGGCCAAGGACACGAAAAGGGGTGAGGGGAAAATTGGGACAGGGGAGGGGACCAAAATTTGGGGCGGGGTTTGCGGGAAGATTCCCTATGTGTGTGCCACGGGGCTGCGGTGCCTCCCGAATGGGAACCGGGGGGGGGGGGCAGGGGCAGGGAGGGGCCCATGCCGACCTCACATGGAGAGGCAAGGGTTGCCACCCTGGCGTCAGCCAGAGTGGTGTCCTCTGTTGGGCCCCCAGCAGGAGGAGGAGATGACCGCCCCGCCTCACTTGCGGGAGAGGGGGTGCCCTCAAGCTCGGGATCCGGCCGCTTGGTGCTGGCTGTCACCCCTGAGGGCGTGGCAGCTTTGGCTCCAGCACTCAAGTCGGCCGGGCCAGTAGGTAACACCAGGGGCGCACCGAGCGTGAGGACAGGGTCGGCCACCTGGGACATAGGGTTAAGGAAAGGAGGGGGCGGCGCCACAGAGTCGCCGCCCAGACCGAGGCCCACTGGAGGAGGGTCGTCCTCCCCCTGGGTGAGCGGGGTCAGACCCAGGGCCTCGATTGCCTCAAAGATGGAGCTGAATTCCATCCTCTCGGCCGCGGAGCCTTCCCCGCCGGTCGCTGAGGCAACAATTACCTCGGCGGTGACCGCCGGGAGTGCAGTTGATACCGGGGCCGGGGAGCTCCACCCGAGGCCTCCTCGTGAAAGGGGTGTGGTGGACCGGGCCAGTCTGGGCACAGCTGAGGGCATCCGCTCAGGGCGAATTGCTCAAACTCGGGGCTCCTTACAGCCCCCAGACTGGTGACCTTTCCAAACAGGCCACAAACCAGTCCCATGGAGCGCTTCAGCTGCCTGCCTGAAGCCTCACGAGCAAAACCCCTCCAACACCCCAGCAATATCCATGCCCCAGATGACCCCGGGCCTCATACACAGGTGGGGGGGGGTCGGGGGTCTTAGAACCCAATCCCACCTACCCCAAACAAGTTCTGTCCAGTTCCAAGAAACCAGCCACAGGTTCCCAGTCAATTTACCCTCTGGATCTTACCCACAAATCACACTGAACCAATCCTTTAGCATCTAACATCTAAAGGTTTATTGCTTCAAGAAAGAAAAGCATGAGAGTAAGGTTGCTAAAGAATCATACATTACATGCATCGAATCTCCCAGTTCTCAATGCAGGCTCTAACAGAGATGTTATAGCTGCTGGCTTAAAAGTCCTTGTTGCTCATCCTATAGCAGGATGGGTCTACAGTTGTTCCCGGCTCGTGATTCCCTGCGAGGCCGCATCTGGGGTCCGAAGCAGATCTGAAGACCAAGATGGAGTTGACCACATGGCATATTTATACTTCCTTCTTGGTCTCTTCTTGGCTGCAGCAGGTCACCTGGCCAGCGGCCTATCCCTGTGTTCCCTGCTAGCAGCCCTTAGGTGTCAGCCCTCATTCTTGAGGTGTGTCCTTGGCCTATTGAGTGCTATTGTCCCACATAGCCTCCCTAATTAGCATGTTCATAGGCCGAGCTTTGCCCAATACTCAAGCACATTCAGAGAGACTTCCAGTCTCCATACAGATTACAGATTCCTAACTCCACACACAGACATTATACAGATATATGAAGAGCAGATACAGAATCAGACCCCTCACATCACCCCAAAAGTGGTACAAAGGGGGCCAGCACCCCCCCCATGGGTGCAGCAGTGACCCAGCTGCTCCCCTCACAATCCAATAATGTGACAAGGGGTCCGCAGGGGGGACAACATCGTCCCCCCTCTCTGCCACGGCTTCCTTGGCCGGCGCCTCCTGCTGGTGCTCGCCGGGGGCATTCTTGGCAGTGCTGGCCCCCCTCGGGATCTTATGGAGCGGGGCCTTCCCACCCTCCTCGTCGGAGGGGGGAGATTGAGCCCGTGAATGGTGGGCTCTGCGGTTCCCCCGGACGAACGTCCAGCCCTCCGAGGTGGAGGTGGAGGGCTGGTCAGCAGGGACAAGGCCAAGGGGTGCAGTCGATCTTCGGGGGGGGGGGGGACGTTTAGGCAGGGGAGGGAGAGCAGGGGGGAGGGAAACCTCTCCCTCGCCCGGCAGTGACCACACCACCCTCTCCTCCTTGGGCCCCGCAGGAGGCGGGGCCCACCTGCTCGCTCAGGCCCACCAGAGGGGGCGCCTCTGGCCCCCGAGCAGAGCCATTGGTTGGAGGAGGGGCAGCTGCAGAGGCCGGACTACCAGGGGGGCCAGCGGTGCTGAGACCGGCACCTTCCCAGGCCCCGGGGGGCCCAGACGTCTCCTCCAACAGGGCCAAGGGACAGTCCCTCTGGACGTGCCCCATCGCCCGGCAGAGGAAGCACCGGGTCTCCCACGTAGAATAATGCACCCAGTAAAGGGCCCCCTGGTAGGGCACCTGGAAGGACCCCTCGAGCGCCACCCCGCCACGTGCCGTCAGCAGCAGCTGCAGCTGTACCTGCCAGCGGAAGGACAGGACGTGGTGGAGAGCGGGGTCTTACAGCCCAACGGGAGAGGGCTGATGGTGGAAATGGGCTGCCCCAGGGTGGAGAGGACAGGCAACAGGGCGGCATCGGGGAGGAAGGGCGGAACAGAGGTGAGGACCACCCGTACGCCCAGGTCCTCCAGTGGTTCGAGGGGCACGTGCACGCCCCCCACCGTCAAGCCCCTCTCCACTGCTTCCTGGGCAGCGGCCTCCGAGGCAAAGAAGAGCACGACCTTGCCATACATTTTGGAGGCCGCCACCACGGCCGAGGCCCCCACCACCCTCGCCAACGCCGGCACATAGGTTTCGACGTGGGGCGAGGTGGCGACCAGGAGGCAGCGGACACTGTGCCTCCTGGTCAGGGTGGGGAAGGGGCCCTGGCCACCAGGGATGGAACTGGAGGCGGCAGTCGGGGCAGATGACCTGGCATGTGGGGGGGGTAGCAGCGGCCACCTGGGCATACACTCTGGGGGACACGGGTGGATCACCCCCAAAGCTGGTCGGGGGAACGACAGGGGAGGGACGGGCTGTGGCAGGTGGCTGGGCCGCAGTGAGCGGGGCGGCCTTGGCCGTTGGAGGTTTGGCCTTCGGGGCCGGGCCTTTGCCCTTCTCCTCCCCCCCCCCCGCCCTTTTTTTCCGGACGAGGTGGAGGGTCCACCCGCATTGGGGTGGGGGGGCCCCATCGGCCATGGCAGGTGTGGAACCCGGGTTAGGGGTTGGGAGGTTAGCTGCAGCGATTGGTGGGGTCAGTGGCAACAGGGGACCTTTGGGGCTCGTTAGGTCGGGGAGGTGGCCGGGACCTCCTCCATCATGGTGGAGGGGGGCAGGTGTTGGAGGAGGTGGAAATTGTGGGGAAGGGGTAGGGGAACTCCTCCCTGCCTATCAGCTGGCAGGGGAGGGGTGGGAACCAGTAAGGGAAACTGGGGAAGACAAGACATCCACTCCTCTCGGGTGTAATAGAGGTGGGGGGGGGAGGGAGGGGTCAAGGGGAAGTGCCAGACACTCCTCCCCGCTAAGATGGAAGCTGGGGAGGAGGGCTTTAAACTTGTGAGGAGTGGGGGACCCAAGAAGGGGGAGTGGCAGCCGCTATTCGTCGCCAGCTGTAGGCGGAGGAGGGTGCAAAGCGAGGAGCGGGGGAAAGGGAGGGTAAGGGTGTGGAGCTTAAGGAAGTGGGGGGAGCAGCCACCCCCTCCCGCTGAGGGAGGGAGGGCGGGCCCTGGCAGAGGATGGGCACTTGTGGGGAAACTAAGGAAAAGGAACTAGCAGCCACTCCTCCCCGTAAGGATACTGCACGGGAGGGGGTGCTAGAGGAAAGGGTAGGAACACGAGGGTGGGGGAGGTCGCAATTAGGTGCGGGGAGGGCTGGGGGGGCAGCCACTCCCTCCTGCTTGACTATTTGCGGGGAGGGAGGGCGCTAGCAGGGATAGGTCGCATGCAGGGGAACCAGGGGGATTTGAGGTCAGCAACCACTCCTCCCCGCAAGGCTGGAAGCAGAGGAGGAGGGTGCTGGCAGGGCAAGCAGGGGGCCAGGTAACAGGTGTAGGGCGGGGGCCGGCTCCTCTGGCTGCACTGGGGTACAAAAGGGGACTATGGGGCCAACAATGGGGGAGGGGTGCAATGTGCAGGGGGGCTAACTAAAAAGGGGGGACCAGAACTCTGGGTGGGGCCAGAGGATGACTGGGAGGCTGGGGGGAGGTCACTGGGTGAACAAGGTGGGGCAGGGCAAAGCAAGGGCCCGGAAACAGGTGCACATTGTTTTACCTGCCCTGCCCACATTTAGCTAGCTGCAAACTGAGGCTGGGCGGGGCTGGTCAGCAAACTCAGGGAGGGAGGGGGAAACAGAACTGGCTAACGAGGCAGGGTGGGCAAGGCTTCTGCAGTGGGGGCAGGGCGGGGAGAGCAGGGGTGAAGGGGCCCCCCAACCAAACACTGCTGAGGGAGGGGGGCCAAGTCCAAGGGGGGGTGGGAGCACACCCACAAGTGCTTGTGGGGGGGCATAGTCCTCGCCCGCTGCTGCAGCAGAACAGTCCCAGCTGGTAAAAAGGGGGGTTAGTAGCTTGTCCCACCGAGGGGCAAGTCCAGGTGGTACAAGGTTGGTGGAGGGGGTTGTGGGGGGGGGTGGTATTGGAGGGGACAGCTAGACCAGGGGGAGAACTCTGCGCCTCTCCCCCAGCCCCCTTCTTGGTGTCTCAGTCCACCACCACCCCAAGAGCAGATGAAAGGCTCAGTCCCAACAAACCCCCTCCACAGTCCAGTAACCAGTTCTTGTCTCCCTCAGCAGGGTGCAGATGGTAGAGCAGCAGCGGGCAGATGGTAGCCAGGTGGAGAAGGCTTCCGGATGGTGGGTGCCAGTGGGGTCCTCTTCCTCTGGAGTAGAGGAGGGGAGGGGGGCAGGGCAGCTGGCAGCCCCTCCTCATCACCTGACCGGAAGTCAGTGGGCGGGGCTACGACTATAAATAGCTATGCTGAAGATTCAGTCTGTGCCCAGCTGCTGTAGGAGACAGAGGCCTGCCCAAAGCTCCCTGCTGAAGAGGCTGAGACCTGGCTGGGGCCTCCCACTGTCTCCATCCCAGAGGCCAGTGAAGGACTCCCTGACTTGAAGACCGAGACTTGGCAAAGAGTCTTCTTGGCTCAGGCCCCCAACTCCTTCTGACCCAGAGGCCTACCCCGTACTCCCTCAAAGGCTGAGACCTGGCTAGGCCCACTAGCAGTCCTGCCCTCCGAGCCTGAGGCTTGCCCAGTGCTCTCTGCTGGGGAGACTGGGGTGTGGCCGGGGCCTACAGGGACTGACCCGGAGGACCTGAGGAACCTGCCCGAACCTTGGAGCCATCCTGCACCCTGGGACTCCAAGGACCTGCCAAATGAGCCAGACCCTGAGGACCCGCTGGACCCTGCAGACCAACCAGATCCTGAGGACCCCTGCCTGCTGCAGCCAGCCTACCAGCTGGAGGACCTGGAAGCTGCTGAGGCCTGGATTGGGCTGCTGAGACCCTGCTAGGATGATGCTGACCTTGACTCCCCATGGAACCTGCCAGTGGATCAGGTACATGCTGAGGGGGAGAGAGGAAGTGGCCCAGGGGATAGCACAGGCTGGTAAAAGCCCTAGGCCAGTGCGTTGTGGGCTGGAGCCCTGGCCGAGCCGGCAGCAGCTGCTTTGCTGCCTCTAGGGCCCTGGGCTGGGGTGCAGTGGACTGGGTGGGCCTGTGTGCCCCCCCCCCGCCCTTGCCACCCACCGACTGGGTGGCAGTCTCCCCCTCACCACCACTGCAGGTGAACTACCTGCCTCCCTCCTGAACAAGGAGCTTCCCCAAACCTCTGTGTTTGCTGCCATGCCCTGAACCAAGGCCTGGCCTCTCCCTTTGAACGGTTGCCTGTGAGTGTTTGCTGCCCCTCCTGGGACCAGGCCTGGGCCTCTTAAAGTGGCAGGACTATTGCTGCTGCCCTGCCCTCAACCAGGGCAGGGCCATACTAATCAAGAGCTTTACTGCCCCAGCCTGAGACAGGCTGGGACTTCTTGACTGTGCAATGTTGTTTGCTCTCTGCCCTGACTGAGGGCTGGGGCACCCTAGCTGGGGGGGTTTGGTGCCAGCTCTACCAGGGCCTTGGGACTATATTGAACTCCTTACTGGTGGCCCAGACTGGAAGCAAGGCCAGGCACTCAAACTATTTGCCTTCCACCCTGACCTAAAGTAAGGCAGGGTGGTGGACTATTGACTTGGGGACTACTTTAAGCAGGTGTGTAGTGGGGCAGACTGGCCACCCACTGACCTGGAGGCAGAGGAAGCCCTCAGAGGCCTGCCGGCCTACACAGAGTTAACCTTTGATGGTGACTGTCAGGCTTCCCATCATCTCTCACTCTTGGGTGTCTGCCTGTCTCCAGGGCTCTGTCAATACTGCTAATTCAATTCAACTTCAAACACAATGGCTGTTTCCTGGTTATCTCCAAGGCTATGTCGACACAGCTTCCCTCTTCTGCAAAAGCCTATGCAAATGAAACATGGATTAGCATATTGCCATGCTTCATTTGCATAATTAGCCATTTTTGTGCAAGAGGTTTTGGCACAAAGTGCCATCTACAGAGCTTTTTTGCACAAAAACCCCCTCTTGAGCAAGAGCCATTTTTCCTGAAAAATTGAGGAAGAATGGCTCTTGCACAAGAGGGGGTTTTTTGCACAAAAAGGCGCTGTGTAGACTGCATTTTTTTTGCACAAAAACAGCTCCTAATTAATTATGCAAACGAAGCATGGCAATATGCTAATCCATGTTTCATTTGCATAGGCTTTTGCAGAAGAGGGAAGCTGTGTAGACAGCCCAAGATTCCCACTTCTTGACCACCTGGGCATTTGTGATGGCTTTCACACATCCTCCACTCACACCACACAATTGTGCAGAGCATCAGACAAGATTAATAGTTACTAAAAGACACAACTTAGTTTGTGATGCAGACAAGGAGTATGACTTAATCTGTAATGCTAACAGGAAGCAAGTTCTTACAGTAAACATTATCTAATCAGAGACAGAGAAATAGAAGCATACAGAACTTAGAAGCAAGTCATTGTACATCATATTATACATCATACTTAGTCTTATAACCAATACTAAAATACACATTTGTGCTACAAATGTAGTGTCCAGCTTTTTAAAAGGGAAGGAGGACAATCCAGGGAACTACAGACTGGTCGGCCTTCTCACTCCCTGGAAAAATCATGGAGGGGATCCTCAAGGAATCCCTTTTGAAACACTTGGAAGAGAAGAAAGTGATTAAGAATAGTCAACATGGATTCACCAAGGGCAAGTCATGTTTGACCAACCTGATTGGTTTCTATGACAAGGTAGCTGGCTCTGTAGATATGGGATAAGTCATTGGATGTGATATACCTTGACTTTAGCAAGGCTTTTGATACGGTCTCTCACAGTATTTTTGCTAGCAAGTTAAGGAAGTATGGATTGGATGAATGGACTATAAGGTGGTGTGGCAAAGTTCTGGCTGTGCTCTGTGGGTCTCTCACTACTGGCGGATAATATTAGACTCAGAGGCTCGCTATGGTTTTATGCACAACCCCTTTCTCTACAGGAGCTTAGTGAGCTATGCTCATCACAGGCTAGTCCATGGTCTTGGGATGAAAACCCTCTGATAGTCCTGGTCTGCCTTCTTGGGACGGGCTCTATGTTGACATGGGGGAAGGTTTGAGAGAAACCCAGGCCCACCCACTACTCCGGGTTCTGTCCCAGGGCCCCTAAAGTAGTGGCAGCAGTCAAGGCTGTTTTTCCTTCTGACTTGGCAGTCTTTTCCCTGGGCCACTTCCCCAAACAACCCCTCCAAAATGTCTGTGTCTGGTATTGTTAACCAGCTCTCAGCTTACACACAGCTTCTTGTTTCTCCCTTTTCTCCTTCCAGTCCATCATTCTTTGTCTTCCCCCTCTCCTTATGTAGGGGAGGCCTTTTAAAGCAACCCCACTGGCTGCAGGTGTTGAGTGATTTGCCTGAGGGAGCAATCTAGCTCATTAGCCCCAGGTGTTTTCCTGCCTTCATTTTATTTCAACAGGTTCTAGTAGTTTACTCTGGAAAGAGAGAACCACTTATCCAATGCTCTGTATACCTGCCTTCCACCACAGCATGGCAGGCTGCTGGCTTAGGTCTGTCACATCCTCCCCCACCACTCAATACCATGTGGTTGGGTAACTTGGGTCGAGTATATTCTGGATAACCCATTGACATTCCCATGGCAGCTTCACGCTTGATGCTGTACCTGAAATTGGAATGGTTGGAGGGACAGAAACCACCTGCTCACTCTTGCATTGTTTTCTTTGTTTCACTGCATCCACTGGAGAGGGATTCATCATAAGAATAAACTTGTGTTTGAGCAGATAGTAAGGGTACATCTAAACTACATCCCTTTTTTGATAAAGGGATGTAAATTAGACGTATCGAAATTGTAAATGAATCCAGGATTTGAATTTTCTGCACTTCATTTACATGATGGCAGACACGGCTTTTTTCAGGGGAAAAAAAGTCAAGATGGGGATCGTTCTACAGAAATGCCCCGTTTCAAAAGATCCTGTAGAACGATCCCCATCTTGACTGTTTTTTTTCCTGAAAAGCGGCTTTTTTTTGAAAAAAGCCATGTCTGCCATCATGTAAATGAAGTGCAGAAAATTCAAATCCTGGATTCATTTACAATTTCGATACGTCTAATTTACATCCCTTTATCAAAAAAGGGATGTAGTTTAGATGTACCCTAACATAAGGCTTCCATGGTCCATTTAACAGTGTGGCATTCTCTCTCCACTACTGCATATTTTTGCTCCTTTGGGAGGATTTTCCTACTAAGGTACAGGAAAAGGTGTTCCTTCTCTCCAAGCATTTGTGATAAGACAGCCCCTAGGCCCACACTGGAGGCATCAGTTTGTAGGATGAATTCCTTCGTGAAGTCTGGGGCTATTAAGACTGGGTTACTTCAGCAAGCTATCCGAATGTCCAAGAATGCCTCTTCTGCTGCATCCGACCAATTAAATAGATCAGGTCCACGAGCTTTTATTAAGTCTGTTAGGGGACTGGCCTGTGTAGCAAAATGGGGAATAAACCTCTGGTAGTACCCCACAACTCCTAAGAATGCCTGCACCTGTTTTTTTCATCTTGGTCGGGGCCAACTTTGGATGGCTTCTAACTTAGTCAGTTGGGGTCTTACTAGGCCTTTCCCCACTATATAACCAAGGTATTTAGCTTCTGTGAACCCCACAGCACACTTGGCTGGGTTTGCTGTTAGTCCAGCTCATCAAAAAAATCAAGAACTGCCTCTAACTTTTCTAGGTTTGTTTTCCAGTCTGGAGTGTGGATGACTGTCATCCAAGTAGGCGGCAGCATAACTATCATGGGAGTATAGCAGCCTACCCATGAGGCGCTGAAAGGTATAGGGGCCCCATGTAGACCAAAAGGGAGGACCATGTATTGGAACAGACCCTTGGGAGTGGAGAACGCTGTCTTCTCCTTTGTCTCAGATAATGGGATCTGCCAGTACCCCTTGGTTAAGTCCAGGGTTGTTAGGTATCGGGCACTACCCAACTAATCTACTAGTTCATCTATGCAGGGAATCAGGTACGCATCAAACTGAGATGTTTAATTTAGTTGATGAAAATCATTGCAGAATCTTACTGTGCCATCCAGTTTTGGCAGTAGCACTATGGGGCTGGACCATTGACAGTGTGATTCTTCAATTATCCCCATCTCCAGCATCTTCATTTCCACTCTTATTTCTTCCCTTTTTGCTGCTGGCACCTGGTAGGGCCTCATTGTTACTTTGGCCCCAGGATTCGTGATAATCTGATGATACGCCTGGGTTTTGTTGAGCATACATCCTACTGATCATCTCTGATACCTCTTCCTTCCGGCTGACTGTTAGGTCAGGGTATATCTGCACCTGTACCAAGGGTTCATGTGTTGGGGGCAGATTTCCATGGGCCGCCATACAGGCCTCTTGTGCTTGCCAGGGTTTTAGGAGGTTAACACGATATATTTGTTTTGTTTTTTTTCTTCCGGCATCCTGGTGGTTGTACCTTATAATTCACCTCCTCCACAGATTCAATTATTTCCTATGGTCCTTGACATTGAGATAACAGCTTACTTTCTGCCGTGGGTACTAGTATCGTTACCCGGTCTCCAGGTTGGATCCACCGAATGTTTGTTTGCTGACTGTAACATGCCCATTGGGCCTCTTGAGCTTCCTCCATGTTTTTCCTCACAATAGGAGTAACCTGTGCTATTTGGTCTCTCATTTGTAATACATGTTCTACATTTTTTCCTCCTCCCAAATTTCCTTGGCTCTATCTAGTATGCTCCGAGGGTGGCAGTCATACAAAAGCTTAAAGGGGGAAAATCCAGTGGTGGCCTTGGAACTTTTTGGATGGCAAACATAAGTTAGGGAAACAGCATGTCCCAATCCTTTTCGTCTTTGCTTACCACTTTCCTGATCATGGCCTTCAGTGTCCAATTAAATCTTTTGACCAGGTCATTGGTCTGTGGGTGGTAGGCTGTAGGGTTTGCACACAGAGAAGGGCACACATGTCTTTCATCACCCTGGACATAAACAGATCCTTTGATTGGTGAGTATCTCCTTGAGTAGCCCCACTCAGCTATAATTCTTTCGTGATATTTTTGGAAGCTGTGTTTAAGGGGACAGCTTCAGGGTACTTGGTAGCATAATCCAAAATGAATATATATTGGTGGCCCCAGGCTGTCTTTTTTTCCAAAGGACCCACCAGATCCATGGCAATCTGATCAAATGGGACTTTGATGATCAGCTGGGTACTAAAGGGGCTCTTAGCAGGGGGCAAGAGCTCTCTAGTTGGCACTCAGGGCAGGAGGCACAATATCATCGATCATCTTCATGAACCCCTGGCCAGAAGAACCTGCATAAAATTCTTGCTTGGGTTTTCTCAACTCCCAGGTGCCCCCCAAAAAGGTGACTAAGCAAGTCTTGGGATTGCCCTCTGGTGCTTCTGGGGTACCAGAAGTTAGTGTATCTCTTGGTCTTGCAGGTGTGTGACCATAGGAGGTCTCTTGATTATGAAATAGGGACCCAGACCTCCATTTTTTCCCACCACAGGTGTCCCATCAATCTCAGCCACCTTCTTTCTGGCATTCTCGTACCTGGGGTCTTCTACCTGATCCCAGCTAAATGTTGCTCTCATGGGGCTTAGTAGCCCTAACTCCCTGGGTTCTTCTGTTTTGGATGAATCTAGGCAGTCTTAATCAGTACTGGTTTCAGGACCCTCCTGTACTTTGGGTCTTTCTCCCGGTACAGCTTGGGTGCATTGACCTACACAGGAGGCCTTTTGTGCCTGTTGCAAGATTTGGGTACCTAAGGCCTTGTCCACCCTCCACTCCCTCTTGGTCGTCTTGCTTCTCCCGGGGGTGGGGAACAGTTCCTGGGATATCTCTGGGAACAAAGGAGGGTAACATTTTTCTGTGGGAGTTCCCCTGACTCGGGGAGCCTCTCTCCATCTTACCTTTCTAAGGGGAGAAGGCCTTCAAACCCAAATCAATCCCTCCCAGCAAGCACAGGGTTTCGGAGGTGGGGGACAACCCCTGTGGTTACCTTATTGAAGTTCCCCTGGATTTCTGTTTTCTAATCTGCTGGGGTAGTGATTAACAGTCCCATGGACACAAGTAACAACCGTCCATTCAGCCTTCACTAACAGGCCAGGCTTGACTAGCTTGCTGGAAATCAGGGTGATAGCACTTCTGGAGTTTAAGTGCTGTAGTTGCTACCCCATTTACTTTTACTGGCCTGGTATAATTGTGCAGGGTAATTGCAACCCCCACCAGATTGAGTATGGCATATGTCACCCCAATCTCCTAGATTACACTGCATGGGCTCTTTCTGATTGGGGCACCAAGCTGCTATGTGGCCCCATTCCCCACACCTGTAACACTTATATCTATTTTTTCCTAGCTGATGGGTTAGGGTTTTTTCCTTGGGGAGCCCCTCCCCTAAACCACTCCCATTCTGTGGTCCAGGCTGGTTATCGCGCTCCCCCCCTTCTCTTCCACTTAGGGCTCTATGGGCCCTGGGAACTGGAATTCTCAGAGTTGGCATTGGAGGCCTGCTTCACATGGGGTCTCCCTTAGATAGGCAGGTCAACTCTCTCACTGTCAGTCGTCTGTTTCATTGTAGGTGGTGGGGGTCATTCTGGCCCACCCATACACAAAGATCTAATGGTAATTTCCACACGAACTGTTCAATTACCAGTATCTCCAAAAATACCTCCTCAGGTTGTAGCCACTTCCGAGCAAGTGTATCAAATCATACATCTGGGTTCTAGGTGGTCTATTCTCCTGGTACTTCCAGTCATGGTACCTCTGGGCTCTCATGGCAGCTGTCACTCCTGAACAGACAAGGATTTCCTCATTCAGCCCGGAGTAATCAGTGGCATCCTGGGCAGGTAGATCATAGTAGGCTTTCCGGGCCTCCCCACAAAGAAAAGGGGCAAGTATGCAGGCCCACAACTCCTGTGGCCATGTCTCTCACTGAGTAGTTCTCAAAGTTAGGAGAAGTTTTTGCATCTTTCTCCACCATCATTTTCGGCAGACAGCCCATGGCCCTCAGGTTTGGGTTACCACCTGGACTCTGGGGCCCAAAGTAAGATCTTCAGTTGATCCACCACCTTGTGGAGTAGGGCTCAATCAGAGGCTGTTTGAGTCATCAGTAACTGATTGGTTTCTTGTTGCAATCAGGTATCCTCCTGGAGTGCCATCCCCTGCATCCGGATGGTCTCTTGTTGAGCTGCTGTGGTTGAGACCAGAGCTGTTGCTACGTACTCCATTACGGTGAGCTCCTGATCCCAATTAAACAAAAAGGTAGTGCTTGGATAGGGAGAGAACAAAAAGCCCCAATCCTAGCACCTCGGTGAAAATGTTTTGTATTTTTCCACCCTCTTCTCTTCCACCGTGCTGTGAAAAATCCCACTCCTGATGGCAAAGTTCCAGCCATGAAGCATGGGTCTCGTGCTACTGGCAGATATTAGTCTCAGTCTCAGACTCACTGTGGTCCTATACATAACCCCTTTCTCAGTACAGGAGGCAGGGTCCACATCGTAGTGAGCCATACTCATCCCAGATTAGTCCATGGTTTTGGGGTGAAAACCACCTGATAGTCCTTGTCTCCCTTCTTGGGACAAACTCTGTGTTGGCATAGGGGAAGACTTGGGGGGAACCCAGGCCCACCCACTACTCTGGGTTATGGCCCAAGACCCTTAAAGTAACAGCAACAGTGAAGGTTGTTTTTCCTTTCAACTTGGCAGCTTTTTCCCTGGATTACTTCCCCAAACAACCCCTCAAAAGTTTTCCTCTGGTACCTGTTAACCAGCTCTCAGCTCACACACACAGCTTCTTCTTGTTCCTCCCATTTCTCCTTCCAGTCCATCATTCTTTTGTGGATCTCTTGTGGTGTACCAGTAGTTTGAATTAGAGATCCTAATTCAAACTACCTACTCTGTGCCGTGTGTAGCCGCGGACACGGAGTTCGGAGTAGGGGACATTTAAAAATGGCAGTGCCCGGGAACATGCAAATGAAGCCCGGGATATTTAAATCCCGGGCTTCATTTGCAAGTTCGAATGCCTACATTAGCCTCCTTAGTTCAAACTAGGGGGCTAGTGTAGACATACCCAAAATGAGGAATACAAGGATGCTGAAAGAATGTGTCTGCTTTTTTGGAAACCTGTGGACATAGTTTTTTCCTAGGCTATTTTACTAGGAGGGTGGTGAAGCCTTGGAATTGGTTACCTAGGAACCTCCATCCCTAGAGGTTTTTAAGTCCTGGCTTGACACAGCCCAGGTTGGGATGGTTTAGTTGGGGTTGGTTCTGGTTTAGGCAGGGGTTGGACTCGATGACTCCTGAGGTCTCTTCCAGCCCTATGATTCTATGATAGTACAAAGAGTAGAAAAGCTAAATGAAAGAGTCTGCTTCATTTTGTTAAGGAGTGCAGAGTAATTTTACAAGCATATAGTCAGGCAAATCTCATTCTTTTCTGAACATTGCCACAGACACAAATGAGATCTTTTAATTGTTTCATCTGTAAGTGCTACATTAGAGTTGAAAGCCTGTTAGATTTACATTAAATCCTCTTTCCAAAGGTTACATGTCACTCCATTAAAAGGAATGAAGTAGAATGTGAGGAGATGAAATCCAATTTGTGTTCTCCATAAAACATCTCTTAAAAGGCATTTTTATTCCACTCTGATCTAGTATCCAATATACATAATTGAGATGAAGCATTTTATATACGTGTGAGACTCAAAGGAAAAGGAAACACAACTGCTGGAGGCCCCTGATGTAGATATAGGTGTTGGACCCAATGTCTCATATCAGTACTCTATTTTGGCTAATCAGTCTCTTTTCAAACCAGAGCCACAAATGGTCAAAATCTTAAACTACCAGATTTATTTAGGGCATTGTCCAAAATCCATTGAAGTTGGATTACTGCATTGTCTAGTGCATTAGTCTGGGAGCTGACCTTGTCCGTGAAGACAGAGGCAACAAAGCACTGAGTACTTCAGCTTTTCCCACATCATCTGTCACTAGATTACCTCCCTCATCGGGTAAGGGCTCTACACCCTCTCTGATCACCCTCTTATTGCTAACATGCCTGTAGAAACTTTTCTTGTTACCCTTCACATCCCTTGCTAGCTACAATTCCAATTGCGCTTTCGCCTTCCTGATAACTGCCCTGCATTCTTGAGCAATATATTTATGCCTCCCTAGTCATCTGTCCAATTTTCCACTTCTTGTAAGCTGCTTTTGTGTTTAAGCTCACCAAGGATGTCCCCAGTAGGCCAATCTGGTTGCTTACCATATATGCTTTTCTTACTGCACATCGGGATGGTTTCTTCCTGTGCCTTTAAGGCTTCTTTAAAATACTGCCAGCTCTCCTGGACTCCTTTCCCCTTCATGTAAGCATCCCAGGGAATCCTGCCCATCCATTCTCTGAGGGAGTCAATCTGCTTTTCTGAAGTCCAGGGTGTGTATTTTGCTATTCTCCTCCTTTCTTCCTTTGGTCAGGATCCTGAAATCTACCATCTCATGATTACTGCTTCCCAGGTTGTCACCCACCTCTACTTCCCCTACTAGTTCCTCCCTGTTTGAGCAGCAAGTC
Organism: Pelochelys cantorii; assembly: GCA_032595735.1. Classification (NCBI taxonomy): domain Eukaryota; kingdom Metazoa; phylum Chordata; order Testudines; family Trionychidae; genus Pelochelys; species Pelochelys cantorii. The sequence continues at coordinate 44,322,410 of CM064336.1, forward strand.
AAGCTGCTCACAGCCCCTGGCTGGATCCTTCAGCACTTGTACCAAGAAGTTATCCCCAAAGTTCTCCAGAAACTTCTTGGATTGTCTGTGTACTGCTGTATTGGTCTCCCAGCAGATATCGGGGTGATTAAAGTCCCCTATGATAACCAGGGACTGTGATCTGGAAGCTTCCTTCAGTTGTCTGCAGAAAGCCTCGTCTACCTCATCCACCTGATCCGGTGTTCTATAGCAGACACCATCCACAACATCACCCCTGTTGCTTCCACCTCTAAACTTAATCCATAGACTCTCAGCAGGCTTTGCTCCCTCTATATACTGGAGCTGAGCAATCATACTGCTCTCTTACATACAATGCAACTCCTCCTTTTTTCCCCGTCTGTTCTTCCTCTTCAATCCTCCACGGCTGGAAAGGGGGAGTTAAAGGGGCTGACTGCATGGGGTATGTGGGGGAAAGAGGGAGTGACTGAGTGCTGGCATCTGTGCAGTGAGGTGGAGGCAGGGTGTAGTTTGTTTAGGGTGTCTGACTCACTGCAGTGCTCTCTGTTAGGCTGGTTTGGAGGGAGGGGGGAAAAGCCTGGTGTGTGTGCTAGGAGGACATTTGCATGATTACATTTCAAACAAAGTTTGCATATTGGGGTTAATGGCTTAAGATAGGAAAGAAAATATTTTTTAATTGTTTCAGAGTGGTAGCCTTGTTAGTCTGTAGCTGAAAAAATATTAAACAGCAAGTAGTCCTAAATTGCTGCAGGATTATTTGTTTTTAATTCTTTTAACAGAATTTTTTGAGGTGTTGCAGATATCTAAACTCTGAACTTAATGGGTTTTTTTTTTTTAAAAAAAAAAATCCTGTTACTAATTAATATATGGTAAATTGTGTTGCATTAAGGCCAGATCTTTGCTCCCTGGTAGAGTTCTGGCTTTTGAGTCAGAAATAGCAAGTGTGATGCTAGTTGTTCTGTAGGATAAACCCATATTTGCAAGCTCTTTGAAACATGCAGATGGCTACAAACCCTGAAGCCATGTGTTAATTTGTTCTAGGGCTTCTGTTCTTCCTCCAGTGAAAAGTCTAATTCCCCACCTTTGTACAGCACCTTTCTATGTCTACACTGCACAGTTATTTCAGAATAAGCTATTCCAGAATAGTTATTCCGAAATAGCTTATTTCAACATAGGACGTCTACACTGCAGAAAAGCCTCAAAATTCGTCTGAGGCAGGCTTCCCTAATTGCTATCTCAATTTAGAGCCCCAGGAGGAATCACTTAGACCCCAGCAGGGCCATTCTATTTTGAAATAAGGTGTGCGTAGACACTCCACTTCTGCTATTTCGGAATAGGCATTATTTCTCGTAGAATGAGGTTTACAGAAGTCGGAAGAAGCTATCTGTTCCAAAATTATTTCAAATTGCTGTGTAGATGCTTGCATAGTTATTTCAGAATAATGACACATGGTAAGGGTACCTCACAGCAACTAGACAGGTGTCTTGTTTTAATATATTTTATTCCACACATGGACTGCTTAAAATATATGTATATATGGGGGGGGTGTATATATAGAATGTAGTGTTTTGTTTAGTGGTGCACATCAACACACTACCTCAATATTGGTGCACATAGGAAAATTCAATCTGCCTGAAAGAAAATTCAACCCACCCAAGGATGGAACATGTTAGAGGGAGCACTGGAGGTAACTATTTAAAATGATTTGCTTTCATGTATAGAAATGTACTCTTATAAGATTTCTTTATCACTCTTTCAATAGGCATTTTGCAAAATAGACTCCACAGCGTACAAGTGTTTATGCTGGTGCACCAGGCATGTACTTTCTCTACTCAGGCAGCATAATAAAACCTCTTGTTTGATAACGAAATGGCATGAAATCATCTTCAAAGGTTATTTAAGTAGGCCATAAGTAGGTATCTTCTGAATGTCTTTGTCTAGAACAGGGGTGGGGAGCAAGCATGACAGATGCAGTTTGCCAGAGTTAGCCCCTGGCATGCTAACAGCACTTTATTTACCTGCATGTTCACAATTTTGGCCACTTCCTGCACTCTCATTGGCTGGAAACTATGATCTGCAGCCAATGAGAGCTGCAAGTGGTGTCCTTGTCCATGCTGCATCCCATAGCTTCCATTGGCTGGGAATGGCAATCTGTAGCTAATGGGAGCTTCAGGCAGCCACAACTGTGAACATGCAGGTCAAAGTGCTGTTGGCCTGTGAGGGGCTAGCCACGGCAAATTGCTTCTGGCTGACTGTTCTAGACCATGGGTAGGCAATGTATAAAGCAAGGAAATTTGTCAGAAGATTCTTTCAGTTTTCATTCTTCCCACCCCAAACAGTTAATCCAAGGTTAATCCAACTGTGTGAAGTTGATAAATCTATATGTACTTCTAATCCATCTTTAATCTTCAGCTCATTCTCCTGAACAGCCCAGCCCCACACTAAAACCTGTTCTACTCCATGCCCCTCATCCTAGTGCATACATTGCATAGTTTTAGTATGAAAGTCAGTCTCTGGATTGCATGCTTTACACAGCCTCTGAGGAAACCATGGAGATTTAAAGAAAGGAGCTTGATCAACATAGGCTGACAGATGTACTGATATGTATATATGAGCTATTGATTTTAAAAAAGGAGGCCTGCTGGGAGCTTGGATTAAGTAGAATGAGTATTCCAAACCTCCAAAATCTTTAACTTGGGATATGTCTGTCTTTTTCAAATGAATTCATCCCTCTCATGTCACTAAAACCTGCTCCTTTCCAAAAGACGCCAATGAATACTTCCCAACCCAGTGTTAAACTATACATGACTTTGAGGAGAGTTTTTTTTATGCAATAATGTAGCATTCTCAACTTGATTGTAGAACATATCAAAATGTGTATAGCAAAGGACATCACACACTTGTTCATTCCTATTAGGTCATCTTCTTAAAGTATCCCACATTTTGGCTGAGGTTCATTTTTTTTTTTTTTTTTTTTTTAAGTCTGATATTTGCAGCTGCATACAAAGTAAGAGTGACATCCTGTGGCCAGAGAGATTAGTGAAGATGGTGAGAGAATTTGATTATCCCTTGTTTTAGGAAATCAAGCCATAGCTGAGCAATAGATGACTGTTTAAATAGCACAGTAGCCAGAAGTCCTAAGACAAGTATTTATTATCTACAGTGAGCCTTTGGTATTCTCTTCTCAGCATGCAGTTACCTTCTGTGGAGGGAAAAATACTTCAACATATCCAGACTCACACTCTAGCAAGAATGCCATTTTAGGAATACAGCTTTATATTAAGTGTATTGCAATGAAGAAGGAGTCATCCACGTTGATAACCTCTAAATCTAGGGGGTATTATTGAGTCAGAATATCATGATTACAGGCTATGCAACTTCAATAATTTCAAGGATTAATCTAAGACTGGACAGTACGTTAGAAGTCATTTGTTCATGCATTATTAATTCTCAGATCCTCCAAAATAATCTTTCAGTTGTCATTATGACATAGAATCAGAAACACAGCAAACTACCTGGGAGTACTATTCAATGGTGTGCTACATTCCAACAGTCAGTGTGTAGTTGACTATATTGGATACAAGAGGACCTGGAAGAGCATCTATAATTGCAATACACTTCCTATATCTATCACATATGGCATCCAAACCAGTGTTGACAAATCTTACAGATGAGATGTGCCCAAACTGAGACAAACCTAATTCTGGCACTGTAGCAGCTGTTAACTCCAAAGCATTAAACAGAATTAGTGCTTCAACACTTATTCTTGTCTCCAGTATAACCTTGTCTGAAAGTGTTTCCATCCTCTACAAACCAGATACCCTTACTAGAAGCCATGTTAGTCTGAGAGCAAGGTTTTAAGTCTCTCTTCCCATGATTCCCCTCACTAGCAACTAAAACAGAATGTTTGACTGATGCTGGAAGGGCAGAGAAAGTCCTATTCACTTTTTCCTTCTTGCAGGAATTTTTAGTGCTAAAGGTGATTAAGTGGGGTGCAGTTAACAATCTTTTCTCCCTAACTACTGCGAAAACATTGCAACAAGTGTCCTAAATGTCAATGTCTACAGCACATTCTACTATTGCAGAACCCTGAGATTTAGATAGGGTGGTCTCTTCCTGCTCAAAGCCACATGTGCATGCTTGGAGCTTTTTAAACCAAGAAGAAATTATGGAGGAGATAACTAGATTGCCCACTACATTCTACTGAAGCAATATACTCCAGTTTCATAAAGCCTCCATGCAGAAGAAAGAGCTAAATTCTTTCAGCTACATCTTTCCCGCCTAATACCATGCATACTTTCCAAGATTATGCTGGACAAGGGAGTTGTTATGAAGACAAGGTGAACTGTTTGTGTGGAAATTCTAAATGTACCTAAATCAACCATGTCCAGTTCTGAATTCTCAGATATGAGTACAGCACATCACCCAAGACTCTACCAAAACATGGGTGGCAGTAGAAGCTAGCTATTTTCTTATGACTAGACAAGTGCAGCTTGTATTCTGAGTTTATTCCCAGAGCACATCAGCAAGAAAGAGCCAGCCACATGGAAAAGGAAATGATCAAGGTTATGTAGTGGCTAGGAGCCCAAACCCAAAAGAGCTACAGGAGTTCAATTTCTCACACTGCTAATCTTCTTATAAATATTTCTGAAAGTTTGTTTTTTGTCCCAAAAGATCTCTGAAATGGTAAGAGCTAGAAACACCAAATTTTGCACAGATACTCCTGATTTCCTAACAACCAATCCAGTGATTTAAATCTCAAAACTGGTTTCCCCAGAGCCCCAGTTGGGCCCACTGATAATTAGCTTTTAGTAGTGCCTGATCATAGGCACTTGCTGGACTCTTCTGTTAGCTGTGTCACAAACTGCAACTACAAGATCCTAGAGGATAAAGTATGTGGGCACCTGCAGCACCATCAAGGGAAAGCCCATGGGGGAGAGGCTGCAGTGGGGCAGAGAATCAGCAACCTCCCCTGTACTAGGGCACCAGCAGGTCTCCAGGACAGACCCAAATGTGGTGATGCTGGCTGGTGATTAGCCTTGCTAATTGTGGCTGGGAGAAGCCTCCAGCTATCAGTCTCTCAACATCTTCATGCAGCTGGGCTCTGACTGAACCCCTTCTGGAAATTCAAGTTGCTTCCCTCCCCCCACACCCAAATAAGCCATCCCACCACTCGCCCTCCTTTGGGCTGCATGTGTTCTCCTGGCAGCGCTGTGTGTGTTATCAGCAAGTGCCGTGGGCATTATGCACTTTGCAGGATTCAGCTCACGGTACAAAGAGGTGGTGGGTAGGAGGACAAGGTTTTGAGCTCCGTGGAGCCTGAGGACATGGTACACTCAGAACAGCCTATTCTCATTAGAACAGGTACGTTCAGGTGCTGCATGTTCTGAACATCTAGATATCACTAATTGCACCTGGTCTGAAGGTGTTTTGCTTTGTCTGATCAATGCAATCAGTTCAGCTGCCGCTAGGAAATCCATTCAGGTTGCCCCATGGACCATGCATTGAAGGGACTCAGAGTGGCTATTTAGGGAGCAGTGATTTCCTGCTGCTGCAGAGCCCAGGAGATATCCCTCAATTTCTCAGGGCTTCTGACAAGGAGGCTGTAGTTTGTATAGAGTCATGTAGGCACTGGTTTGCATAGAGTCTTTAAGGAAAGATGGGCCTTCCTGATTTGTGGGGATTGAGAAAAGAGACCCTATGGGATTTGTCATTTTGTAAGCACATCACTAGCTATGTTAATTTCTTAAAGTAATATATAAGAGAAGTATTTCCAATAAAATATGCTATGTTAATGTCATTGATGTAGTTCATTCATCATACCTTTTACTATATTTTCTTCAGGCAATGCTGGGTATTTCTGCTAGTATAATATAATAAGGTTTGTGACCAACAGAAGCTAAAACTTTTTTTTTTTTTTTTTTTTTTTTTTTCTTCAGCCATAGATATTTAGCTGAATGGAGCTCACTTGAGTACAACTGAGAAGGTAGCTGTGAGCTATCTGTGTCTCCACAGCTTTCCTTTCAGGGTGCTTTCCATCCCTTTGTGCTCATAATCTCTAGTACTCAATATCTTGTTCATACACCAAAGCCAGGGCCTCCCCATTAGGGGTCTCTGGTTTGCAGCCCTATCCCTTCCCCACCACAACTCCTCCCTTTACCCTTTCCCTGACCTCTCAAACACATCTGTTTGGTTTTGAAAAAAATGAAGTCTGTATTTGTGCCACCTCAGCTGCTGGGGCCTCATAGGACTTGGGGTTGGGTGGGTCCAGGGATCACAGGGAGGCAGACAGGAGGCGGGGCTGGAGCAGGGTCAGGGATGGCAGGGGGGCACGGGGAGGGGGCATGGGCATCACCTGGGGAGGGAGCAGAGGCATAGTGGGGGGGGGGGGGGGAGGGAGGGGAGGGGAGGTGGAGGGGGAATGGCATAGCAAGAGGGGCAGGAGGGTGGAAGCCATGAGCAGCGACAGCAGGCAGGTGTGCCATCATGCATGACATGATGGTACACATGCTGTCGCACTGCTACACGAGCTGGTTCTGCCACTCTGACTCCTTGCAGACCTTCTGCATCGGGGTCTTCTGCATGTCATGCAGGACGCTGACATGCTGGCACATGAGGTCTTCCTGGACCCTGGCACACCTTTGGGTCCCCTGGGCTCTGGCGGCTGGCTGCGGTGGTGTGGCTCGCCCCTCAGTCCCAGCTGGTCTGGCTGTGGAGAACACAAAGAGGGAGAGGCAGTCAGTCATCCATGGAGACATTGTCCCTGAGGCTGTGCCCTCCTCTGTGAGCAGTGACCACCGGTCCTCAGGGAAGAGGAAGGGGATGGCCTGGGAGCAAGGCCATGTGTGGCCTGCACAGCAGGCCTTGCCTCAGAGGGGCCCCAATGTGCCCAGGGGACCATGCTGCCCGCTTCCCACACCCCCCCCACGGGCCCACAGACAAGCAGGCAAGGCAAGTGTCCAGCCACAGTGGGATCCCTTCATGGGCCGCAAAGGAGTCGGGAGCAGCTTGGCCTTCCCAGGGGTCCGCGCACACACCTGCGGCTCCCAGCGCTGTCTATGGGAGCAGGTGCTGCCTCGCATGTGCAGGACTCCTTGGTCTGTGTGGGGTCATGCCATGCACTTGTGACTAGCCTGCTTCCAGCCATGGTGGGTTCCCCCTCCTCCCCACCCATGACAGAACATGTGTGGCCTCCCCTGAGCCTGGCAGCAGGATCCCACCTGTGCTCAGGGGCTGCCTGCTGCGTCTGCGTGCTGCACACTAATGCTGTACATGGTTCCACGTGCACGGACCGCAGCACAATGTCCAGCCTGAGCAGCCCCAGTGACACTCACACCCTGCCCTCTGTGTGCCCGCCCTGTGTGTGTGACAAACTGAGACCACTCACCTGAAGATCCCTCCCAGGTATCCAAGGAGGCCAGGGAGATGTTCTGGCTCACAGGCACTGGCTCCAGGAACTGGGTCATGGTCTCCGTCTCCTCCTCTTCCTCCCCTGGCCCTGGTGGTCCTGCTCCTCCGCCCCCGAAACCTCTGGCTGGGAAATGACGCGGGTCTCCAGGCTGGAGTCCATGAGGATGGGTGGGGAAGACATGTCTTCCCCACCCCCCCCAGGATCTAGTGCAGCTCCTGGAATTAGGGGCAGGTGTGGGGTCCTGCCTCTGAGTGTGAGCTGTGCTCTCTGGCCTGGATGTATCCCTGATGGATCTCCTTGACCTGTTCCAAAGTCCAGGGTGGGTGTCCGCGCTCTGCCTGGGACTCAGCCATGTGCTCATGTATGTCGGCATTGCAGCGCTTGGCCCAGAGATCCTGCAATGTCTCCTCCTTGCCCACAGCTCAAGGAGGGACAGGGTCTACTCCAGACCAGGAGAGTGCATGCCTCTTGGTCCCCCTGGGTGGGTCCTGGAACCCCTGGGGCTGCTCCCTGCAAAGGCCAGCGGGATTGCAGGAGGCTTGAGGCTCAGTCATGAGTGGCAGGGCCTGTGGCAGGGAGACCCATGCAGTGAGGTGCTGCTCTCTTGCCGGCTTCCTACCCCAAGGCTTGTCCAGGGTGCCTGTAGCTTTAAGAGGGGACAGGAGACAGGCACTATAGAGTCCTGATTACTTTGGATGGAGTGGCCACCAGGGCACCTGTGCTATTTTCTGGACACCTCTTTTTCCAAAAGAAAACTCTCCTCCCCATCCACACATGCCTTTTTCCAAAAGAGCTCTTTCAGAAAAAGGCTTTTTCCTCGTAGAAAGAGGATAACCCTCTGTTCTTTCGATTTACTTTCAGAAGAACATGATTGCAGTGTGGACATTCTGCAAGTTTTGTCAGGAAAAAAAAGCTGTTTCCAACAAAACTCTGTAGTGTAGACATACCCCAATGGTCAAGACTTTGCTAATATAAAGCTAAGTGAAGCCATGAGTAAGAGGCAGGCCTTCCTCACAAACTGGCAAGAACAGGGATGGTATTAGAGAAACACTCAGACCTAAGTGGTAGTAGGCACAGGCTGTAAGTACATTCCTGAGGGGTCATAACAGAATACCTCCTAGGAAACATCTTGGTACTAACCCCTCCTCCCTCAAATAACATGCATACTAACCCAGGTTCAGGATCAGGTCTAAATTGATAGTATGATGGATAGTAATTGAACCCCCCCCCTTGTGTGAGGTAAGGGGTGCAGGCAGTCCTTGCTATAAGTCCAAGATACGTTCCAAAAAACTCGGACTTATAGCAAAATAACTTAAAGTGGGGAATTTTTTCCTGCAGCTGACTTCTGTTTGTGCAAATTGTTTTTTTTTTTCATGACTTAAGAGCAGAGAATGGGAAGACTTATAACGCTTCAATTCCTACAAGCATCAATGACTTTAGTGCATAACGGATGTATACTGGAGTGACAGCAGGGATGCCCTGTAGTAACTAGCTAACAGAGTGATGTATAACTTGTTTGAACCTGTGTATAAAAGTGCACCCTAAAGGGTGGTCAATGGCTGACCAAAGGGGGGATGCTAAAATCCAGAGCATTTAGTTGGGTGTAAATCTATTGTCACGGCTTACATAAATATAGTGACACAGTGGCAAGTCTGTTCGCTGATAACTATTATTGTATGTCACTTGGCAATAAACCAACTCAGGTGCTTTCAGTCTTTATCTGATTTGTGGTCTCTGGGGGCTCTCTTGGAGTCTGACTAATTGCGCATGGTTAACAAGTTAGGGGAGCACATGCATGCACACAACCGAAAGTTTATCATTATTGACGGAGTAGAGGACCTGTCAGGAACTCATCCAGGATGACCCTGCCTGACTGATGCCAATTTCTAGTCTGAATTTGTTTAGCTTCAGCTTCCAACATTTGGACCTTCTTATGCCTTTTTCAGCTAGAGTAAAGAGTTTCTACCATCGGACTGCTAAATTGGTCAAACCTAGATCAAACCATAGCTGAAGTTTACTTCTATTGCTACTAAGTTGCTTGTATAAATTCACTTGTAGTGCTTACAAACCACAGGCTGTGTCTACATTGGTGCAAACTTGCACAAAAGCGGCCGCTTTTGCGCAAAAGCTTGCTGCCTGTCTACACTGGCTGCGAGTTCTTGCGCAAGTACACTGACGTTCTAATGTATGAAATCAGTGCTTCTTGCGCAAGAACTCTGATGCTCCCGCTCAGGAAGAAGCCCTCTTGCGCAACTGTTCTTGCACAAGAGGCCAGTGTAGACAGGCAGCCAAGAGATTTTGCGCAAGAGCTGTCCAAGCAGAAAAAAGCCCTAGTGGCCGCTTGGACGCTCTGTACGCGCAGGCAGCTCTGGACTTTCTGGTAACCCGAGCCCCCTTAAAGGCAGACGCAGCCTGCAGAGGCCACACGGCAGAAGCAGCTCTGCCGCGTGGCTCTGCTTCTTCAGCCACCAGACCACCCAGGATGACCGCTCCAGGGGGGCAGCAGCAACCAGCACCCCCAGCGCAGGAGGCCCCAAGGGGCACAAAGCAGCACACCCCTTCCTGGTCCCCAGGGGAGATCGTGGACCTCCGGGGAGAGGAAGAGGCCCTCCACGACCCACGGTCCCGTCAGCGGAACGCGGACATCTTCCGCTGCATGGCCCAGGCGCTCTCTGACCAGGGCCATCCAGCCTGGACCCTCGAACAGGTCTGGGCTAAAGTGAAGGAGCTGCGCCTGGGCTACATCCGGGCCAGCGAGGGCCAGGGGGCAGGAGCTGACAGCTGCCCCCATTACCAGCGGCTCCACGCCATTCTTGGAGAGGCAGCAGCCCAGGGACTATCAGTGCCAGTCGACACCAGCAGGTGCCCCCCTGTCACCAGGCCCAGCGAGGCGGGGGAAGATGCAGAGCTGCCCGGTGGATCGGAGGACAACAAGGACCAGAGGAATAGTGTGACCCTCCAGCTGGAGGTCCTCTCAGGCAGCCCGGACATCTCCCGTGCGTCATCGGAGGCCGGGGAAGGATCCACTGGTGAGTGTTGCACTTTGCACTCACAAGGGTGGTGGGGAGCCAGGAGCCCGGGGCGGAGGGGGAAGGAGCATTACTCCAGCAGCATGAGCTGCACGCTGTGTTGCATTACCAGTATGCAGCACATGCAACCACATGCAGCCTGGTGATCAAGCGGCATGTGGCTGCGGCAGGCAGCTCCAGGGCATGCCTGGGACCATGCTGCTCACACACATCCAGACCAGGCGGGAAGGGTGGATGCTGGCTGGAACCAGCCAGGGCCCAAGAGGCTCAGGCCAGAGCCCACACCTCCCGAAGGGTGCAGCACACAGAACAGCACATTGTTCCATGCTTGGCTGAGAGGTACAGCCAGCTGCTCCTGGGAAAACCACAGCAACACAGCCCTGTGAGCGTGGCCCCCACTGAGCCCCTCGCCTGCTCCCGGTGCCTTGGCTGGCCCCCCGAGGGAAGTCCCCACTGCGGCCACACATGTCCCTGGGCTACGTGTGTGAGGGCTAGGGGGAGGGGGAAAGCTCTCAGGCTGGCCCTAGGGCCCCTGAATTTTCACTGCAAGGATGGTACACTCCCCAGTCACCCCTGGTTCCATCCAGGAGACATCCACGTGATGGGGATCTGAGAGCCCCGACCATGTCTGCCAATGTGCTCCCAGGCACTCTGTGGGGATTCATCTTGCTCCCTGTCAAACACCATTGATTAGCCCAAAGCCTCACAGCCTCCCCCAGCAGGGAGTTCCACAGGTTAACACAACACACGCTCCACCCCGCCCCACCCCCCTCAAGGGGCCAGGACACAGACTGGTGGTTACAATACATGGAGGAGCACCCTACTCCGGGGGTGGTCCTGTATGCAAACATACAACACGGGGGAATGAGTGGGCCCAAGCCACAGTACTGTGGTGTCACCTGGGCTCAGGGGCGGAGGGCATGGGGTGTGGGGATGGTGGCCAGGCTGCCTGACTGACCCATCCTTTCCTCTGTTCCCTGCAGTGGGACCAAGCAGGAGCGGGGGACCCTCCAGCCCCGCGGCAGTGGCAGCACCCCCAACTGCCCAGGCACCAAGCCGGTGGGTCCAGCAGCGGGACCAACTCCTCTGGCGGCACGTCCAGGCTGTCAAAAGGATTGAGGCAGCCATCACATGCTGGGTGGATGCGGACCTGGAGTGGTGCCAGCAGGCCTGAGGCCGCTTCCAGGCCCAGTGCAAGCGCATTGGTGATGCCATCACTGCCCTCACTGCGCACATCAGGCATGCTGCGCACTATGGCATGGCATTGCCCCATGCACCCTCCATCCCTCCCATGGCAATGCCCATGCCCCCTCCTGCTGCCCCTCCTGCTCCCGCAATGCCCCCTCCAGATTCACCCTATCCTGCCCACCTCCCTGTGCTGCCTGCCCCAAGGCGGCCTGAACCACCTGTAGTGGTCCACCCCCGCAGAGGCAGTCAAAGGGCCCACCCATCCCAGCAGTAGCTCCCCCCTCCCCCCCAGTTCAGAGCCCCCTCCCACCCTACATCCCCCTCCCCCCCACTGTAAATAAAAAGTTCAAGACGTTGTTTTCCAAAAAAACCTGAGTTGGTTGTTTATTGGGAGGGAAGGGTTAGGGATGGGAGGGAGATGTAAAGGGAGACACAGGCGACCCTACTGTGGGGCCTGGGAGAACATCTCCGTCAGGGCCTCCCGTATGTGCATCCCATCATGGTGCACCTGGTGGATGGCAGCTGTGCAGGGCTGTTCAAAGGCCTGGCTCTCGCCTGCCATCCATGCCGGGAGGAAGGCCTCCCCTTCCACTCCACAATGTTGTGGAGCACACAGCATGCAGCCACTACCTCGGGGACGTTCCGCTCTGTGTAGACAGCTCCGTCTTGTGCAAGAGCCTCTTCTGCAAAAATGGTGGCTCACTAGTTATGCAAATGAGGCTTGGCGATATTCCATGCTGAGCCTCATTTGCATAGCTCTGGCGCAAGATCGCGCCAGTATAGACACAGCCAATTGGTCTCTGGGCTATTGGCCATCTTGTGGGAAGGTAGGGCCTAGTACACTAGTACCTCTAAGAACTACTTCAGCAGAAACATTTAATAGATTATCTAAAAGGCTGATGGATGGGGAGCCCCATGCTACATTACACTCTCTTCACCTGCCCTCTCCTTTATACCCCCATCACACCTGCTACTCCCTGCTAACAACTCTATAGATCTCTCTTCTTGGATACACTTTTGTAAGTCAGTTTATCTCTGTTAGTCAATGGGCTTAAAAGGCTTGATTCTCCTCTCATTCCATTTTATGGCTCAATGCAAAATGAGCTGGGGTTAGAATAAAGGACCGCTCCCCTGACTTGGGAAAACAGTGTTCCCTACAGCTCCCCCTTCTAAACCACTATGCAGAGACTGCCTCTTCTGTCTCATCCCACTTGGACTGCTGAAAGGAGAATTTTTGATGGCACCTTCTCCTCCACCCCTTCCTTGCAGCCAGCATGCTGCTTGGTTTCTACCATATTTTTTTCCCACAATGCCAGACTTGAAAACTAGATCCACAGAAGTGTGGCTATCACACTATATCCCATTACAGTCTGCTGGGAGCAGGGTTTCCCAATCTATGGGTCGCAATCCGAATATGGGTTGCCATTACATTTCAAAAGTGTCACGAAGTGTCTCCCCAGGTGGCTCTGCTCCCCCTCCTCCTGCCTGTTTTTGAATAACCTTGGGTCACCAAGTCTTCCTGAATTGTCAAAATGGGTCCCCATCTGGAAAAGGTTGGGAACTGCTGGCTGGGAGAGAAAAAATGAGTTTGCTTTCCAGGCCTCTACAGAATTGGACATGTTCAAACCTTTATGTCAAATGGTTATGGGGTCATGGGGAAAAAAAACAGGCAGGTAACTCACTGTTTGCTGTGAAGCTTTCTTCCTGGCCAAATGGTCTTGTCTCCGTTCTCAGACAGCTAAGATGGTAACCTTCTCTACTCTGGCATTACTGCACTGTAGGGCTATGTCTACATTCGCGGTTTCTTGCGCAAGTATGGCCGTTCTTGCTCAAGAATCTGCAGAGCGTCCACGCTGCTCGCCCGCTCTTGCGCAAGGAAATTTACAAGAGATATACGTGGTAAGAGAGGGCTCCTTGCACAAGAGTTAGGCTCTTTTGTTATCAGGTGTAAGCCCTCTTGCGCAGGAGCTCTTGTGCAAGAGGTCAGTGTGGATGCTCGGCAGGGATTTCTTGTGCAAGAAAGCCCTATGGCTAAAATGGCCATCAGAGCTTTCTTGCGCAAGAGAGCATCCACACTGCCATGGGAGCTCTTGCGCAAAAGCACAACGCGCACATGGCAGTGTGGACGTTTTCTTGTGCAAGACTTCTTGCACAAGAACCCTTGTTCAAGATGTTCTTGCGCAAGAAGCCGCCAGTGTAGACATAGCCTAGGTGTTCAGTATAACTTATAAAATCCTGTTCATTATGGAAAGGCAGGAGCTGAGAAAAATAGAATGACACTGAAGCTTTCACTGATCGGCAGGGAAGAACTTATTTCACTGAAGTATTTTAACACCTCACAGAGGCAGCCAGAACAGCAGAGTTCTTTCCCTCATGGCTAGACTCTGATCTTCCTTTAGATATGCCCTGTGTAAATCAGTTGTCTCACCTGAATAGACCTTTCTAGTAAGGGAGGCCAGTTTCTTCCTTTCAGGTTTGCTTCTACCCAATTGCTTGCCTGCATGACATGATAAATAGCAGCACATTCATGCAAAATGAGCCAAATTTGTCACAGCTAGAACTCCAATGCAGGCATAAATTACCAATGTTTTGATCTTCTCTCAGTCCACCTGCCATAGGCACTGTATCAGCTTACCTACTGTCTGCTGTAGTTCTCCATTTTCATTTGTGTGATATGTACTACAGCTGGCTAGAGAAAATCCAATGGACCCATATTATATTAGAATATGCATTTCCATAGAAATTAAAATGCTTGACAAAACAGGGGCTGATTTTTTTCCTTAAAAGAATTCTAGCAGAAGTTTCCAGCAATATTGAAATGTGCCATTTTGACATTTTTGGACCAATGTTTATATTATTTATTTTAAAACAACTTTTCATTTTGAATGTTTTATTTTGTACTCTTTATAACAACATACACAATTAAACAGGTTAAATTAAAATAAGATTTTGGAGTGCCTGCAGCTGGTGCTCCAGGCTGCTGCGCTCCTTGTCCAGGACCTTGAGGCTCAGGTCGCTCTGGACTCCCTCACCAGGGAGGCAGTGGCATCCCTGGGGCATCCCCACCCCACCGTGGAGTGGCCCTTGTGGAGACTGAACACCAGTACCGACTGGTGGGACCGGCTGGTCCTGGGGCAATGGCTCTGGAACTTTCGGATGCGAAAGCAGACATTCCTGGAGCTATGTGCCTGGCTCACCCCTGCGCTCCAGAGAAGCACCATCCGGCTGCGGGCACCCATCCCCGTGGACAAGAGGGTCACCATCGCACTCTGGAAGCTGGCCACCCCAGACAGCTACCAATCAGTGGCACACCAGTTTGGGATGGGCAGATCCACCGTCAGTGCCGTTGTCATGCAGGTAAGTCCTGGGGGGGTGGGGAGCAGGGTGCTGCACTCCATGCCCAGGGGCAGGCAAGACTCCAGGCTAGGGTGATGGGGAATGCCCCATCACCCAGGGGTTTGGGCCATCCCTCCCTTGCACAGGCCTGCTGGTGGGGAGAGGGGGTGGCCCATGGGGTGAGGGGGCCCTGGTGTGTGTGAGGACAGAGGGCATCACAGGGGGGGTGGGAACCCCCCAAGGGAGCACGCACTCACCCTGCCTTATGTGATGCGTTCCCCTGTGTTTCTGTGCACCCTTCTGCAGGTTATCCGTGCCATCAATGACGTTCTACTCCAGCGAGTCATCCACCTGCGGGACATGGAGGCTACGGTGGCCGGCTTCGCTGCCCTGGTGTTCTCCAACTGCGGGGGAGCCCTGGATGCAACCCACATCCCCGTCCGTGCCCCGGAGCATCGAGCGGCCCATTTCATAAACCGCAAGGGGTACTTCTCCATCGTACTCCAGGCCCTCGTGGACCACCGGGGCCGCTTCACGGACATTTATGCGGGCTGGTCCGGCAGGGCACACGACGCCCGCATTCTCTGAAACTCCGGCCTGTTTGGCAGGCTGGAGGCGGGCACTTTCTTCCCCCAGCAGGAATTTACTGTTGGGGACATGCCCATGCCCACATGTACTGTGGGGGATGCGGCCTACCCCCTGCTGCCCTGGTTAATGTGGCCCTACACAGGGCAGACAGACCACAACTGGGCACAGTTCAATGACCACCTCAACTGGGCCTGCAACCAGGTGGAGTGCACCTTTGGCCGTCTGAAAGCCCAGTTTCACTGTTTGCTCACCCGTCTGGAGAAAATAATCAGCATAACGGCTTTGCGCAAGAGGGTTTTTCTTGCGCAAGAAGGGGCGGTGTAGACAGCTCCGTCTTGCGCAAGAGCCTCTTCCGCAAAATGGTGGCTCATTAGTTATGCAAATGAGGCTTGGCAATATTCCACGCTGAGCCTCATTTGCATAGCTCTGGCTCAAGATCGTGCCAGTATAGACACAGCCATTGTGTATTACAATGTAACAAAAGGGCGTTCTTTCTTATGTTTGGTGTCTCAATTAAACAGTTGCTGAAACTGTTCAACAGTTAAAGAAAAAATGGAGGAAATACAAAAATAACCTCACCAAACTGAAAACCAACAATGTTAAAGTTCTGTGAAGTGCATTGCTTATTTGGCAATTTTGGATTACTAGAACTGGTTGCAATTTTTCAAATGGATCATCTTCTTAATAAAACCCTCCAATTTTTCCTCAACTGTCAACATTTGAAATTATTTTGTAAAAAACTAAGTTCCTTTGTTTCAACTTTTGAATTCAAGCACATTGAAAACAGAAAAAATCCATTTAAGTAAAGACAGTTTAATAAATGTTTTAAAAATAATGTTGGAAAAAATAGGAGAAAACATTTACAATAAGGTCAATTTTGAATCCTCCTGATAGAAAAATAAAAACCTATTTTTGTGAAAGTCAAAATACTAAAGTTCACAACCAGCTTTGGTAGTTTAAATTAAAGTGTATTGTAAGAGCATGTTAGACATGTAGTGTTGTTGTGCACATGTACTAGTGGACTGCACATGCAGACTTGAATGATGCAGATTTGGTTGAGTCAGACCACACATACGGATAGACAGATATCTATCTAGCTGTGTACATGTAAAACTGGGTAATTAGGTGTGCACACATCTAGTAGAGGGAAAGTAAGTTAGGCTGACATTTTGCTTCATGTTAATTTGAGCCCAAAAGCATACTGAAAAACAAACTTGGAGTTCATATGGCTAGCATTTCATTCTTTCACCATTTGATGGCACTGTTTATACATTTTTTGGGGGTAAACATTTGACCTAAACTATAATGTGTGTGGGGGACAATAGGGGGAGGGGGCTAATGACAAAACCTATCCTTCCTCTGTTAATCTCTGAAAAGGTATAACTCTTCCTCTGGGTATTTGATTTTTTTCTTTGATCACAAGGGGGGAAGAAGCTATGAAATCATTACAGTGATTTAGTGGAGCCTCAGGAGACGTGCATCTTTATTCTTGTTTTCATTTTTATTTAATGTTTATATTCCAGTAGTGCCTGGAGTCCTCATTTCAGTCAGGACCTCATTGTTCTAGGTTCTGCACAAAACACATAGAAAAGCAGTTCATGTCTCCAAGAATTGAATGCTTTCAGCATAGCCAATCTCTCCTCAGCAGCACACTCTTTTAAAAAGCTGTAAGTGTGATTTCCCTGCAGCCTTTGCAGTAAAAGGTGAACTTTGTTTAGGTATGAAATATGACATACTGTAATACACAGAGAGAAGCTGCCAAACCACATTGTATCTCATTTTCCCAAGGTGTTGCTCTTATATAAATCACTGAACTACATAAAATCAGTTCTTTACTCTCAGACCATGTTTTCTGCCCTTAGAGCTCTTCTGTTAGAGCTGGGAGAAGCTTGTCAGTATTTTGTTATTCAGATGATGAATCGTCCAACCCAAGGGACTGACAAAAAGAAACAGAATTCCTGGCTCATAAGGAGTTTCACCTACTTTCGCTTGGGTTTGTTTGTTGAGTAAAGTGTTTTCCTGGATGCAGCTGTACATTATGTTCTGTGTGGGAATAATGGGCTCATTATCCATTTAACTAAATTGTTTTGTAGCCTCCGCAGTCTATTGGTATGCAGAGTTTTCTCTGTGGGTTCAGCAATATGGAAACAAAAATTCTACTCACCCCATTAATATACATAGCTGTCACTGCAGCAAACATAACTCAGTGTATGAAGTTCTGTCTAGAGAAGTGTCAAACACAGAATGGCACAAGTGCATGGAAGTCACTAAGCACTGTGAAAACGTAGCATTTATGTAATGAGAAGTTAGAAGGTCATGCTGTGCACTATAGAGTAACCGCTCTAGGCAGTGGAGAGCTGTCGCACCTCCTGTATGCTCTTTATGCAGATCTTGAGTTTCTGTGACACTTCCTGCAGGCTGGGGATTTGAGGAGCCTGGGATTGCAAACAAAGGAGCCCACAACAGTGCAACTGCATGCTGCAGCTACACAGAGTAATAGAATGTTTATTCATTACTATATATTGTTCCTGTTAATAATAAAATGTTTGTCCTTACATCTGCTTGCTTAGCAGTATGATACTACATGGTTTTGAGGGTGGAAGGCACACCTTCCTGGAGGACTTTGGTGGGGAGGTAACATTGAAATGTCTGCTACAGAGTCTGTGCAGCTGCATGTAACTTCCCTATCACCTGGATTTGGGTGGAACACTTGATGTGCCAGCCAAAGACTCAAACAGCAATTTGAGCTGCATGAAAGTCATGGGACAAATGTCCTGGAGGATCAGCAAAAGATTGTTCTATGTATGACAGTGGCAGGCACAGAAGCCCCAGAGGTGGATAATACATTCTGTGCAGATGGCAGTAGTGAAGAAAGAGGAAAGCTTTGTATAGCTAATGAAAATGTTTGAGGATCATCGTGTCCCTAAAAATGTTATGCATGTGAGAGATGTTTAGGAGGAGAATTCAGAATAAAGGGGAGTTTCCCAAATATTTAAAATTGAAAAGTCAGCCTTGTGAATATGTGGTATTGGAGACAAATATCAGAGGGGTAGCCATGTTAGTCTGAATCTGCATAAACAACAAGAAGTCCTGTGGCACCTTATAGACTAACAGATTTATTGGAGCATAAATCTGTTAGTCTATAAGGTGCCACAGGACTTCTCGTTGGTATTGGAGGACTTTCTCATTACAAACTAGGTCATCTTGGGATGTAACAAAGTCTCTGAATGGCTACTAAAGGAAATAAATCTGACATTAGAAAGGGAAATATGTGTATCTGCTAAGCAGCAGAACAGAGAAAAACAAATTAAAAAGCCTAGAGAAAGGCACAGTGTCATATGACTGTGCATTCCATAGCTAAACCAGCAAGAAAAAAGTTCACAGAAATAGAAATGGTTGAGGATACAGACAGGCAGAAGACAGTAACCATGCCTATAATATTTCAACCAGTACGAGTATAGGAAATGCCTAGCATTTGGGCAAATATTTAAAAACTGTAAAATTATTATTTTTTTAAATGTGAAGAGAAAGTAGGAAAGTACATGTATTACATGCAGGAAGGGATTCTTCGAGCGAAGAGTTCTTAAGCTGTTCTTAAGTATAAGCAGGGAGGCTGAAAATTTAAAAGAATGGCTAATATAAATGGGGAGAAAGGGCTCAGATGTGACATTAATGATGGACAATGGGGCACAAGTAGATGTAATATCAGAAATTAAAATAAAAAGATGTAAGGACTGCAGAAATTGAAGAATCAAGAATGTCTGAAAGAAGAACAATTCCAGTGACAGGAGAGTGCACACTGACACTGAAATATAGAGGAGATAACTTATAAAGCAAGAGTTTGTGGTGCTACAGGAAGGCAAGCCCTTGAGCCTGAGGTCTTTGGGCTCCTTAAGAAAAAGCACATCGCAGAGTCAGAAAACAACGCAGAGTCAGGAAGACAACACAGAGCCAGCTACTGAAAGGGTTTAAGAGCATTCTGTGAAGATATATTTATAGAAAATAGGTACCTCCCAATAACATCCAAAGCATCGTCAAGAGAAGTGGAACCTGTGGTAAGTACTACTTGAAAATTTCCACAAGTATTAGAGATGGTAAAAGAAGAGCTGTGAAATATGACATGGCACTGTTCAGAGAATAGGAAAACCAACAGGTTTGGTTCATACCTTAATGACTGTAGACAAAAAAGGAGGGGGCTACAGCTGTGTATGAACCCTGAGTAGTTGAACAGATCCATAAAATGAGAACTCTTCCATTTATGTGATGGCAGGACATGGATTCTATAGCACATTCGGTGCATCAACACGATTTCGGCAGATCCCTTTGGACACTGAGTGTTCCAGGATATGCTCTTTCGATGTATCATTTCGCAGATAGTGCTACCTAAGACTGCCTTTTGGAATCAGTTTGGCTCCAGAAGTATTTCATCACACAGTCAGATGCTGGGGGAGATAGAAGGCATGAAAGTGTACATTGGCAACATAATAATTAGGTTACCACTTTTGCTGAACAGCGGGAATGACCGAGGAGAATACTGGAAATTCTGAGAGCAAGTAACATTAAAGTGAGTTAGGCTAAAAGTCTCCCAGTGGAAATAATGTACTTGAGAAACAGCCTGCCCTCAAAGGGAATCTTGCCCAGTGAATCAAAGATTCAGGCAATACTGAACATGCCAAGGCCTGCAGGTTCAAAAATTGTTAGTCATGTTGAATTACGTCAAAAACTTCATACCTAACTACAGAGCTTGCACGACTCACCTTAGACACCTCTGGCACAAAATTGCTGACTGGGCCTGGATGCCAGACCATGAAAGAGAATTCAGTGATTTAAAGCACATTGTGACATCAGTTCCAGTACTGCCATTTAAAGACAAAAAGAGGCCTGAGAGAAGCACTATTACAAGATCATGGAGCTGATGGGTTGCCAGGGCTATGACAGAGACAGAGCAGATATACATATAAATTGAAAATGAGATGCTATATCTGGTGTGTGGATGTACAAGATTTCTGAACATATTCTCTATGGCTTAACTTCGGAGCAATCAAAACCCACAGACTGAAATACACAAAAGGAACTTGCAGAAGCACCAGCAAGAACGCAGAAATTACTTTTGAATATACAGAAGTATGATGTGACCCTTGCATTCCAATTTTGATGTCACTTAGTAGGAGTCCATTCTCCACCTGTCAGGATGCAGTCGAAAATTGCAAAAAGACAGTACACATGCTTTATCTCCAAGCTTATGAGCTGAAGAGGAGAATCATAGCATACTAGAACTGGAAGGGACCAAGAGACATCATCAAGTCCAGTCCCCTGCCCTCACAGCAGAACCAAGCACCATCTATCATCACTGATAGATGCCTATCTAACCTGCTTTTACATATTTCCAGTGTTGCAGATTCTACAACCGCCCTAAGCAATTTATTTCAGTGTTTAACAACCCTGACAGTTAGGAAGCTTTTCCTACTGTCCAACCTAAACCTCCCTTGCTGCAATTTAAGCCCATTGCTTCTTGTCCTATGTTCAGAGTTCAAGGAAAACAATTTTTCTCCCTCCCCCTTGTAAAACCCTTTTAGATACTTGAAAACTGCTATCGTGTCCACTCTTAGTCTTCTCTTTTCCAAACTAAACAAATCCAGTTCTTTCGATCTTCCCTTATAGGACATGTTTTCTAGACCATTAATCATTTTTGTTGCTCTTCTCTGGACCTTCTCCAGTTTCTCCACATCCTTCTGTATGGGTACATCTACACTAGACCCCTAGTTCCAACTAGGGAGGCTAATGAGGGCGACCAAAATTGCAAATGAAGTGCAGGAGTTAAATATCCCATGCTTCATTAGCATGTTCCCGGGTGGTCGCCATTTTGGAAACTGACTAGCCCGGAATAACTGCCCGCGTCTACACGCGGCAGTGAAACAGGAGTTCAAAGTAAACCCCTTAACTCAAATTATCTGTTAAACCTCATTCCACGAGGAGTAACAGCTAATTCGAGTTAGGGGTTTACTTTGAACTCCCATTTCACTGCCACATGTAGACGCGGGCAGTTATTCCGGGCTAATCAGTTTCCAAAATGGCGACCGCCTGGGAACATGCTAATGAAGCACGGGATATTTAAATCCCACGCTTCATTTGCAATTTCGGTCACCCTCATTAGTCTCCCTAGTTCGAACTAGGGGGTTAGTGTAGACGTATCCTATGTGTGAAACTGTTTGTTCCTTCCTAAGTGGAGTACTTTGCATTTATCCTTATTAAACTTCATCCTATTTACCTCTAACCATTTCTCCAGTTTGTCCATATCATTTTGAATGTTGACTTTATCCTCCAAAGCAGTTGCAACCCCTCCTACCTTGGTATCATCTGCAAACTTAATATTTAGTATCTGCCAATATCTAAATAGTTGATGAAGATATTGAACAGAACTGCACCCAAAACACCCACATTTATGCCCCCACATTATAGTAGCCTCATCTAGATTGTATTTCCCTAGTTTAGTGATAAGAAGGTTATGTGAGAACTTATCAAAAGCTTTACTAAAGTCTAGGTATACCACATCCACCACTTCCTCCTTATCCAGAAGACTTGTTATCCTACTAAAGAAAGCTATCAGATTGATTTGACATGATTTGTTCTTTACAAATCCATGCTGACAGTTGCCTATTATGGGGGGGGGGATAGTTCAGTGGTTTGAGCATTGGCCTGCTAAACCCAGGGCTGTGAGTTCAATCCTTAAGCCATTTTAGGGATCTGGGGCAAATCTGTCAGGGATGGTACTCAGTCCTGCTGTGAGGGTAGGGGACTGGACCCAAAGACCTCTCACAGTCCCTTCCAGCTCTATGAGATAGGTATATCTCCAAATATTATCTTCTTATCTTCCAGATGTTTGCAGATTAATTCCTTAATTATTTGTTGTATTATCTTTCCTGGCACAGAAGTTAAGCTGACTGATCTGTAGTTTCTAACTTTGGAGCCAATCCCCTCCCAGGCCATATTGCTGACTGACTCCAAGGGCAGTTCTGGTGAGTTCACATTTGTAATCATGCTCCAATTGTTAAATGTAATTGGATTTAATCTGTTTGATCTTCTCTGGGGGGTACAGTGGCAGCCAGTCTGCCTACAGTGGGGACGCCCTGGAAAAGTGTGTTAATGTCTCTGGAGATGGAGCAGGAATGCTCCCTGCACATTTCTATATGCATATGCTCTTTCAAACACACCTGGTTCCCCCCCACTGTAGGAAGGGAGAATTGCAGTCTGCAGCCCTGCTGTGGGAGGGTAAACACATACTAACTGCATGAGCCCTTACAAGCCCGCCTAGTTCCCCCTACCCCATGCAGGCCTTTCCCCCACTATGGCTATCACCAAGGCTCGACAAATACACTCCCCTGCTCGCCCGTGGTGAGTAGATTTTACCAGCTGGCGAATGCAGGGGCGGACTGGCCCGGTGGGCCGTTGTGACGGGCTGGCCAAAGCCCGCACTATGGGCGGTGTGGCCCTATCCTATCCGCCAGCCGGTGGAGGAGCAGAGCGCCGCTGGGAAGGGGGAAGTGCGGCGATTCTTGCCACTGGGCTGCCTGCGGGCAGCTCCGGTGTGAGGAGGCGGGGCGCAAGCCAGAGGGCAGGACGCCGGCAGATGCCAGGACGCCGGCAGACGCCAGGACACTGGCGTGATGTGGCATCCTGACGTCATGGCCGGCAACCGCCGGATTCAAAAAGGCTCCAGCAACCCCGCAAAGTGGAAGGCAGAAGCCAGGTAGGGGAGGGGAAGGGAAGGGACTTGTGCTGTGCTGAGGGAAGGGAAGGGGCAAAATATGGGGAAGGGGCTTATGCTGAGGGGAGGGGAGGGAAGGGGAAGAGGTCAGGAGAAGAAGAAGAAGAAAGCGGAAGGCACCAAGGGACAGGGGTGCAGGAGAGACAAATGCCAGGGGGACAAGTGCAAACAATGAGGAAAAGGGCAGGAGGGGAGGTGTCAGTGGGAGGGGGGACAGGGTGATGCTGGGAGAGGAGAGGGTAAGGGCATTGGCGGCTAGAGGGGGGAGGGGGAGGTGCTGGGAGAAGGCTTGAAAGAAGGGGTGGGCATGAGGAAGGTGGGGATGGAGCAAGGCATGTGTGAGGACACAGGGGCATGAGGGGAAAGGGGGCAGAGGGTGGTGAGAGGGTGGGTATCAGGGAAAAAGAGGGCAAAGGGGGCAGGGGCAGTGAGGGAAGGGGGAGGCACCAGGAGGGTGCAGGTGCCAGGGGATTCTGGGGTGAAGCAGAAGGGCAGACACCTGCAGGGGAGGGACCAGCACCAGAGGAGAGAGGCAGGGCAGGTGTGTAGAGGGAGGTGTTAGGAAACGGGATGAGGAGGAGTAGCTCACATGATCAGAGTGGGGCTACTGGAGGAGTGGGCACAGGGGGGAGAGAAGGGCTGGTGGAGTGGGGCAGGTCTCAGGAAGGCTGAGGGCAGTGAGAAGGGCAGGAGTCACGACAGCAGAGGAAGGTGAGGGGTTGGGGGCAGCAGGCACCAGGGGAGCTGATGGAGCAAGGGGAGGAGACATGGCCGCAGAGGGAAAAGGTAGAGGTTTATAAGATATTTATTAATAACTTATTAGTAATTACTGTTCTTATTCTTATTAGGAATTTATGCCATTTAAAAACACTTTTTGGGGGGTGGGTGGCAAGTCCCTTTTTTGTCTGGCGAGTAGGGTTTTCCATAATTTGTCGAGCCCTGGCTATCACAGATTAGAAGGTGAAAAAAATACATGGGATAAAATGTTTAATGAGCTAATGCAATCCATCCGCACCAATAGAACTCAACTTGATATGTGGAGGAGAACACTCTTAGGGTATGTCTACACTGCCACCCTAGTTCGAACTAGGGTGGCTAATGTAGGCATTCGAACTTGCAAATGAAGCCCGGGATTTAAATATCCCGGGCTTCATTTGCGTGTTCCCAGGCGCCACCATTTTTAAATGCCCCGTAGTTTGAACTACCTGCCTGCGGCTACACGCAGCACAGACTAGGTAGTTTGAATTAAAGCTCCTAATTTGAACTACCGTTATTCCTCCTGCAAGGAGGTTTAACAATAGTTCGAATTAGGAGCTTTAATTAGAACTACCTAGTCCGTGCCGCATGTAGCCGCGGGCAGGGAGTTCAATCTACGGGGCATTTAAAAATGGCGGCGCCCGGGAACACGCAAATGAAGCCCGGGATATTTAAATCCCGGGCTTCATTTGCAAGTTCGAATGCCTACATTAGCCACCCTAGTTCAAACTAGGGTGGCAGTGTAGACATACCCTTAGAGATCATCCACACTGAACAGGAGGACAGGAGAACATGCAGGGAACATGAGCATAAGACATAGGATGAGGTGCTTGATAGAGGTTCAGGAAAGCTTCTGGAGCACCGAGTCCCCCTTCACCCTCTGATAAATGATCGTCTCTCCTTACCAAACTCCATAGCCTCCTCTCCCGGGGTCCTAGAGTGCAGGGGTCAGAGAGTCACAGGAAGACTTTCACTTGGCTTCTGAAAGAGAGCGTCCATACTACCAAAGCGCATCAAAAAAAAATCTGCTTTTTCAAAAGATAGCGTCCACACTGAATGGATGCTATCTCGCATTTAAGCTGTGATTACTATGGACGGAGTGGCCACCAGGGCACCTGTGCTTTTTCCTCTGTCCTCTTCTTTTGAAAGAACTTCCTCTTCCCCATCCACACATGCCTTTTTCTGAAAGAGCTCTTTCAGAATATGCTTCTTCCTCGTAGAATGAAGTTTACCAATGTCAGAAAAACCCCTATGTTCTTTCTATTTTCTTTCAAAAGAATGCAATAGCAGTGTAGACGTAAATGAAGGTTTTTTGGAAAAACAGCTGTTTTTCAAAAAAAACCCTGCAGTCTAGACGCACCCCTAGCCAGCTGTGACAGGCTATGCATACCCTGCACTGGGACAGAAGGGGTTAAAACCCTGTGGACAGAGGAAGTCCCACCCCGTCACTCAGACTGGGATGTTCCAAGTGCTGGGGTAGTATAAAAGGGAGCAGCTCAGCTCAGTCTGGGCTGGGTTCTGGAGGAGAAGGACCTGCTGCAGGAGCTCTAGAGGTAAGCCAGCCAGAGACCTGGACAATGGGAGTTGGAGACCCAGAAGACCTCATCAAGCCTCCAGAGTCAGTGGAGTCTCAGGGAGCTGGAGGACCTGAAACCGCTTGCAGCACCCCAGCACTGGAACTGTTAGGAAGTGACCCAGGGAATGTGCATGAATGGTATCTTCCACTGGACTGAGCTTAGTGTGTCGCGGTGGAATTCCCTGCTGAGTGAGTGGCAGATCTGACAGGGCCCTGGATCAGAGTCTGATGGAGCAGAATGAGCCCGGGCCCCCCTATCAGGGCTGCTGTTCCCAAACACCTGAGACTCTAGACATTAGGCTGTGCTGCTCTGAACCCCAGGGTTGTAGTATTAACTCTAGCAGTCAGGCTGTGCTGTCCTGACCACCAGGGCTGTAAAATTGACTCTGGCCAATGGGCCTCACTGCCTCAGGGTGATGGTCCTAGGTCACTTACAGACTGGCAGCTGACCAGGCAACGTCCACACCCCTCGATATCCACAGAATGGGGTGTGCATACACCGCAACACCAATAAACTGCAAAAGTGTGCCTTGATATGGCCAAAAGTACATTCTACTATCAGTTTGCACTTGCTGCCTGTGTATGACTTCATGAGCCATGGCAGCAAGGGTAAGGCTGGGTTGCCAAGGATAACTATTGGCATTCAACATTTCCAATGGTAATTTTGCATTCTGGGAAGAAAGTTCCAGCTTGCAGCTTTCTGAAGAGACTGGGGTTTCTAAAGGTGTGTGAATCGTGCACCTTTCCCAACCATTCCACGCTGGTGTCAGTGAAATGGCTCTTGTGATCCACCAGCACCTGCAACACCATGGAGAAGTACCCCTTGTGGTTTATGTACTCTATAGCAAGGTGGTTGGGCCCCAAGACAGGGTATGTGTTTGATCTGTGGCCCACCTCAGTTAGGGAACCCCTTGGTGGCAAAGCCATCCACTATGTCCTGCACATTTCCCAGAGTCACTGTCCTTCCTAGCAGAAGATTGCCTTGGATAATTGGATCACAGCAGTCCCCACTGTTGATTTACACATTCTGCATTGATTCCCAACTGATGGGTAGCTGTCTGGTATTGCAAGCTTCCATGGGCTATCACCATTCACTTCTCTCCTGTCTGAGTGGGTTTCATTCTGGTATTGCTGCACTTCAGGGCGAGGGAACGCAATTCACAAAGTTCCATGAAAGTGGCCCTGCTCATTTGAAAGTTTTGTAGCCACAGATCATTGTCCCATAGCTACATAACTATGTGGTCCCACCAGTCTGTGCTTGTCTCCCAGAGCCAGAATCAATTTTCCACTTTGTCAACAGGCCCGACTGCTGCCAACTTATGCCACTCAGTGGCCATGAACACCTCACATTCTTCCTCGTGCTGACTGCTCCGGGCCAGGCCCCTGACAAACCACAGCAAAATACAATGGTGTTTGCAATGCTTGCCACTGCAATGTGCAGCTGAGCAGGGACCATGCTTGCTGAGCTATGACATCTGCATGGATAACCAGGGAAAAAAGGGCCTGGGAAGATTGTTTGCTGTTGCTTTCAAGTAAGAAGGGAGGGAGGAGGTAAGTGTATTATGGGAGGCTGATGAAATGTACCCAGAACAACTGTTGCAATGTTTTTATCCTATCTGGAATCTTAATCCAGAATGCAAATGGTCAGCAGGAATTGTGGGATGGCTACCTGCGAGGGCATTGTTGTCAGGTAGCCATGCTACTGGAAACTTTCTCCATCAACTTCATATGCCCAATGAGGACATGCACCTTTTACTTTGTACATTCAGATGCTAAAAAGTCAACCTTAAGTATCCATGGGGGTCTTTGGAGTGGAGGAGGGATCACCCCCAAGTATGTCATGCAGCTCTTTGTAGAACTGGCAGGTCATGGGCACATTGGAATGGTAGTTTGCCTCACACACATTGTGATAGGCACATTGCAGCTCCTTCACTTTGACCCTGCACTGCAGCATGTCCCAGTCATGGCCCTTTTCAGTCATGCATCTTGAGATGTGCCCATTGGTATCATAATTCCTATGCCTAAAGTGCATCTGAGACTGGGTTGCCTCCTCTCCCCAAACACCGATGCAGTCCAGCACCTCAGCATGGCTCCAAGTAGGGGATCCCCTGATGGACAGGGCAGACCTGATCACCTGGAAAGATGCACTGAGAGCACACCACGTGTCTCAGCAAACAAGAAGAGGCCTTTCAAAATTCCAAAGGAATGTAAAAGGTAGGTTTGAGGCCTGGCCATCTGAGGGCAGGGCAGTAGAGTTCAAACCAGTGACCAGAGAGGCAAGCACAGGCATTGTGGGATAGGTATTGGAGGCCTGCCACAGTGCTGTAGTACACCAATGCATCCACGCTGATACCTCAGCACTATATCCAGAGCACAGCAAGCTCTACATTTCTTGTCCAGATGGTTTACCTAGAGTGCAGCAACAGATATTAGTGCACACTAATATTTTGCCAGTGTGGACACCACGGAAGTTACAGTGATGTGAGCACTTTGAAACAGGATGAGCTCAATGAGGACTAGATTAAAGCTCTCTAATGAACTGTTAATGTTCATCAGCAAGGTGCATTTGTCATGAACTAATTGTTTGCATGGACAAGTTCTTAGATCAGGCCTGGGCTAAATACAGCCCACAGGCCGAATCCTGCCCTCCATGCCACCAGATCCAGCTCACAGACACTGTGAGCAACCCCAGGCAGGCTCCCCACTTGCCTCGCCCCACCCGCACACCACTCAGAAACACGGCTGCAGGGTGTTTTTTTCTTTAAAAGCTGTGAGTCTGGAGGGGCGGGGGAAGCTTTAGGAGCTGCTCCCACATAGAATCATAGAACCATAGAGCTGAAAGAGACCTCAGGAGGTCATCAAGTCCAGCCCCCTGCTCTAGGCAGGATCAATCCCAACTAGATCAACCCAGTCAGGGCTTTGTCAAGCCGAGACTTAAACACGTCTAGGGATGGAGACTCCACTACTTCCCTAGGTAACCCATTCCAGTGTTTCACCACTCTCCTAGTGAAATAGTTTTTCATAATATCCAACCTGGACCTCTCCCACCACAACTTATGACCATTGCTCCTTGTTCTGCCATCCGTCACTACTGAGAACAGCCTTTCTCCATCCTCTTTGGAACCTCCCTTCAGGAAGTTAAAGGCTGCTATCAAATCCCCCCTCACTCTTCACTTCTGCAGACTAAACAGACCCAACTCCCTCAGCCTCTCCTCATAGGTCATATGCTCCAGCCCCCTAATCATTTTGGTTGCCCTCCGCTGAACCCTCTCCAATGCGTCCACATCCTTTTTGTAGTGGGGGGCCCAGAACTGGACACAATACTCCAGATGTGGCCTCACCAGTGCCGAACAAAGGGGAATAATAACTTCTCTAGATCTCCTGGCAATGCTCCTCTTAATGCAACCTAACATGCCATTAGCCTTCTTGGCTACAAGGGCACACTGTTGACTCATATCCAGCTTCTCATCCACTGTAACCCCCAGGTCCTTTTCTGCAGAACTACTACTTAGCTGGTTGGTCCCCAGCCTGTAACAATGCTTGGGATTCTTCCGTCCCAAGTGCAGGACTCTGCACTTGTCCTTGTTGAACCTCATCAGATTTCTTGTGGCCCAATCCTCCAATTTGTCTAAGTCACTCTGGACTCTATCCCTGCCCTCCAGCGTATCTACCTTTCCCCCTAGCTGAGTGTCATCTGCAAACTTGCTGAGGGTGCAATCAATGACCCTCATCCAGGTCATTAATAAAGATATTGAACAAAACTGGTCCTAGAACCGAACCTTGGGGCACTCCGCTAGAAACTGACCGCCATCGTGACATCGAGCTGTTGATCACTACCCGCTGGGCCCGGCCTTCTAGCCAGCTTTCTATCCATCTTACCGTCCATTTATCCAATCCACATTCCCTTAACTTGCTGGCAAGAATATTGTGGGAGACGGTATCAAAAGCCTTGCTAAAGTCAAGGTATATCACATCCACTGACTTTCCCATGTCCACAGAGCCAGTTACCTCATCATAGAAGCTAATCAGATTGGTCAGGCACGACTTGCCCTTTGTGAATCCATGCTGACTATTCCTGATCACTTTCCTCTCCTCCAAGTGCCTCAAAATGGATTCCTTAAGGATCCCTTCCATGATTTTTCCAGGAACCGAGGTAAGACTGATCGGCCTATAGTTCCCTGGATCATCCTTCTTGCTGATGTGAGCACTGACCACCCTCAGAACAATCCCACTGACCAGTTTCTATCCAGAAACTAGCCAAAGGGAGCTGCCTGTTTCAATAACAGGCAGCCACGAAGCACAAGGGGCTCCAGAGCACACGGCTGCAGCCTGTGTGGAGGCGGGGAGCCAGCAGTGTTCCCCCTGAGATGAGCTGCAACACAAATTCACAGGTGATTAATCTGCCCTGCCCATTCAGAGGCTCAGGGCTCCATGCAAGGTTGATTAATCACCTGTGAAGCTGTGCTGTAGTGCAGCTTAGAGGGAACACTGCCTGGCAGGGAGGCTGATTCAGGAGGCTGCTGGCTGGTAAGTCTCCTGGCCAGACTCAGCCTCTGGTGGGGCAGCCCTTCCCTTCCCCAACCCTCTGTCCCCCACTCCTGCCCCCTACTCCACATATCCAAATTCTCTGCCCCCTCTTCCACCCATATCTTCTCCCAGATCTGGCACCCCAATCACCTGACCCAGATCACAGTCCCCTCCTGCCCTAGCTCACAACCCAAATCCCTGTATCGTGTCCTGTACCCCAATTCCCTGCCCAAGGTCACAATCCAACCCCCTGCACCGCAGTCAAGTGCCCCAACTCACAACTGCCTCCTTCACCCAAACTCCCTCCCTTACCCCAACCTCCCTTCTGCACCCAACCTTCATCCCAGACCTCGCACCTCCTCCATTAATATCATGAAAGAATGTGGCCCTTGACCCCTTTCCAAATTCTTTGAGTGCCCCCCCCATAAAAAATTATTGCCCACCCCTGTCTTAGATCCATTTATTTAGGTGAAAATGAACACACAGTCTTATTTTACCAGAAATATTCCCATCCAGATTTTGCTTGTACACCATATGGTAAGATGAATGTTAACTATGAATTTGACTGACAGTACACATCAATACCACTCATACTATAAACTCCACCACAAGCAACTGGATTTCCAAAGGAACCTAAGAGTTATGTATCCAAGTTCAATTAGACTATTTAATGAGTGTCTGCAGGCTTCTTCGAAAGTCACAGCATATACATAACCATTCTCAACACAGAGACTATGTATCATGGCAGAAGGCATTTTTCCATTTTTGTGGACTGTTCAGAAGTAACGGTGGGAGAGCATTCATAATTCCTACTAGCTGATATTAAGACGCAGCCTGAGCCTTCATGGTTTTCACAGGACAGTGTAGTGCTGGGGATGCCATTTCTTGGATGAGGGGGCCAGAGAAGGTCCTGAAACACTGTGGTCATGTACAATTCCATGACACTTTTTATATAAATAAGTGCAAAATCCCCAGAGTCCTGGAAAATTTTCAGTTTGGCAATTTACATTCTGTTTGACTAAAATTCCCATGGAGTTTCAGTTGGCACAGCTTGGAATGCATTGATGATCATTTTAACATCAGCCTGACTGAAGGTTCAGAAGCACCTACATTAGTTGGGGGGGAAGTAACTGATCATAAAGAAGGATTTAACAAGTAGCCTCAGTGGGGCTGTGATTATCTATTGGTGTTGGGTATTCTGAATATGTAACTGAAATGCAGTTAGTACAATTTTTCTAAGTATCTACACGAGTGGGATTTAACTTCCAGAACATGTTGAGGTCAAAAAGTAGAATATATCTTGGAAATGAGTTTTTGGTTTTATCTCTGCTGTAGGCTTCTGCCCTTGGCTAATACTCCATACAAATTCAGGGACACATTCTTGGTTTTTATTTTTTCATTTTGGAGCACAGCTTGAAATGTACTTATTTCCAGGATTATGTAAGAGCTTAGAAACCTGTCTCCCCAAGTACAGAAATCACAAGCTGAGAATAAAGTGACACTGCTGAGAAAGGGGAAAATGAGTATGTTTACCTGCTTTGCACCTAGACAAAGCCACATAGATTGGCTGGCCTGTGTCTAAATGTATATTTTCCTATATCTCCCTTATTCTCTTCCAGCTGTGGTAATTGTAAGCATTCTAATGTTTTCCCCAAAGTGTGGAATAAAGAAACTTCCTAGCACATTGCTACACTTCTCTGACTATATAATTTCACACCTGTGTCAAAGTGAACAGACCTTTTTTGGGGGAATCACAGAATACTTTTTGAGTAAAAGGACATAAAATGCCATGCAGAATAACAGCAGCAATAGTGAGGATTAAAAGTGTAGCCATAAAATTATATAAAAGAGAAAGGAACAATTATTAAAGGGGCATGCAACTCATTGGCTGGTGGCATTTTTAAGGGACCGGTGTTATCATTACACAATCAGAGGACAATTCTAAGCAGCAGTTTGTTGCCAGTACTTTAAACAGTGACCTACTTATTAAATTCAATAGTAGGAGTCTATCGAACTTCAAGTACTATGTGCATGGCCTGCTTCCAGGAATCCAGAGCTAACATGCCCTTTTAATCCAGTTCAAAAACAGCTCAAAAACATTATGATCTGCTGCAAAAAACAAACACCATTTAGAGAGTGACTATCTCTTTTCTACTGATGAGGTATTCTGGTTTAGCTCATTCAAGAATTTACCACTTGAATACATACCCCAAATCATGGTATGTAAAGGCAGATTCAGATTCCAAATACAAGATTTGATATGTTAGTGTAAAAATTGTTTACAAAGAGTATGCTGGTGAATAGAAGAAAGTACTTTGAAAAGTTTACAGTCTACTTTGATTCAAGGTAAATACCTAATTGGTTAATTCAGCTTGGAATTGCTACTGGATTTCTCACAATACTAAGCTTTCACATAGAAACAATTACTCATAGTAATATCTCTGCTTGGCTTGGAGAGTCCATCCCATCCTGGTGGATAATGACCTGTCCTCACCTCCTAGCTGGACTACAAAAACATGATCTATGTGGATAGGAAGCCCTCAGCCCACACTAAAATGTTCTAGAATGCTGCCCACTTCTCTCCTCTCAGATACCATAGAAAGGAGCTTCTTTGTATACTGGAGAAGACTGTGGCTTCTATGTTAGTTCTATCTCAAGCAAACCCAGTTTAGCCTAAGAAAGAGTTCTTACCTGTGTCTTCTCTTAATTTGTCCTAATTTATAACACATTGTTGAAATAAATCTTTGCAGCACATCTCCTATCTACAGATTAGATTTGAACTGACTAAAGTCAGAATTATTTGCAATTTTCACCTTAAGGTGCTGTCTCTGAAATAATATTTGAAGTGAGCTGGGGCGTGTATCAGCAGGTGCATTTTTCATGTACTGGAGAATAGGGGTCTGAGGAGATATCAGAGTAGTTAAGACAGAAGAAAGCCAACACATGGATCAAGGCATAAACAAGTGACCCAGAAAGTGTGGCATCATTGATATGCTGCCAAGGAAGAAGTTGTAAGGGCTTAGACTTGGTGATAGTTTGGATGGGTGGTTAAATGAAGAGAAGCATCAAAGTGACCTCAGAGTTGTAAATCTGAGTGACAAGGGCCATAGTGGTAGCAAAAGAATGAGGTGGAGCAGGCCTGGGAGATAAAAATGAGGACAGTTTTATCCATCTTTAGATGTGGCGGACTCTGGAATGTTGTGTCAAAGATATGGTATTGGATGTGAAGATACAAGTCAGGCACGGAGAGTTAGATTTATGACTCAGCAGAATCATGCAAAGCCAAGGACAGAGCCCTCTGGGACTCTCTCTGGCTACTATTTCCAAGTGGTCCAGCTATAGTTTCCTCTTGGACCAGATCCTGTGATCTACTTAGGTCTAAATAAAGAATTGCCTCTCCTCATGTGGGTTCCAGAACCAGCTACTCAAAGAAGCAGTCATTTAAGGTGTCAAAGTGTCAGACAGGCCTTGATCAATTGTAAAGGTCAGTGAGTATGAAGCCTCAAAACCTGACCAGGCACCAGTTGTAATGTGCCCAATGGATACACCAAAAGCCAGATTGGAAGGGTATTCAGAAAGGAACTGGAAGAAGTCATGGCTGTGATTGGAAACAGACTGTTCAAGAGTTTAGAGGTGAAAAGGAGTTGACTGCTGGTAGTTAAAGGCTTTGTTTATTTGTTTTTTTATGGATGAAATATTCTTGAATGCTGAAGGGGAGACAGAAGTGATGGGCTTTCCAAAGGAAAAGAGCAAGTGAAATCAGTAACTAAGAAAAAATGGGCAGAGTGGGGACAGGTGCAGAGACTGGAGATAAGGTTATGGGGGGAGGAGAAGAAGGTGAAGGTTGATTGCAAGTCTTACTTTGAAGCATTTGCTGAAATCCTGGGCAGAGGATGAATGAGGTAGAACGAGGAGAGGGATGGGAGGAGGCAGTTGGGAAGGGGATAGGATTTTGGCATTGGACTCCTTTGGGATGAGAAGTGGAGCCTTTTCACAAGGAATATTGCATTACAAAGAGGATGACTTTATAGGGCAATCAGGAGCTTCAGGGGATAGCCGAGTTAGTCTGTTATAGAAAAAAACAACAAATGGTCTGGTAGCACTTTATAGACTAACAAAAGCACTTTATAGACTATCATGCGCTTTCGTGGGCACAGCCCACTTCTTCAGATGACCAGAGTTATGAGTAGGGGACATGAAAACTCGAAATAAATAGGAGGGCTGTGCCCATGAAAGCTACCATCTACATGTTTTGTTAGTCTATAAAGTGCTACCAGACCATTTGTTGTTTTTTTTATAGGGGAAGTTCACAAGGACCCTCTGTTTTCTCTAGAGGCATGAAGCGGCATACACATAATTGTAGAGGAGACACAGAGAGAGACACACACAGGCTGAGCAAGATGGGAGCAAGTGACAAAGGTATGAAGGCAGGAGGACAGTTAACAGAGTCTTCAGGCGTCTCAGCTGTTAAAATGATCATTTTCACCTGTTAGAACTGGAACTCCCACTCACCATGTCCCCTCCCTACCATGTAAAGGACGAACTTATGTCACTACCACTCCATGTCACCACATTCATTTCTTTGGGCTCTCTTCTTTGTCCCCTTTGAATATGACAGCTCCCTAGTTCAAGTGCACCACACCCCTTCACTCTTAAAATACAAATTCTCCTACACAATCATTTCTTCCCAGGGCTCACAAATGCTCCCCTAGTTCAAGTACATAAGAACATAAGAATGTCCGTACTGGGTCAGACCAAAGGTCCATCTAGCCCAG
The DNA here is from genome assembly GCA_032595735.1 of Pelochelys cantorii. Taxonomy (NCBI): domain Eukaryota; kingdom Metazoa; phylum Chordata; order Testudines; family Trionychidae; genus Pelochelys; species Pelochelys cantorii. The sequence goes on from CM064336.1 coordinate 44,357,358, forward strand.
TATCCTGTCTGCCGACAGTGGCCAGCACCAGGTGCCCCAGAGAGGGTGGACCGAAGACAATGATCAAGCGATTTGTCTCCTGCCATCCCTCTCCAGCCTCTGACAAACAGAGGCCAAGGACACCATTTTATCCCCTGGCTAATAGCCTTTTATGGACCTAACCTCCATGAAATTATCTAGCTTCTCTTTAAACTCTATTATAGTCCTAGGCTTCACAGCCTCCTCTGGCAAGGAGTTCCACAGGCTGACTACACGCTGTGTGAAGAAGAACTTTCTTTTATTAGTTTTAAACCTGCTACCCATTAATTTCATTTGGTGTCCTCTAGTTCTTCTATTTAGGGAACTAATAAATAACTTTTCTTTATTGGCCCTCTCCACACCACTCATGATTTTATATATCTCTCTATCATATCCCCCCTCAGTCTCCTCTTTTCTAAACTGAAAAGTCCCAGTCGCTTTAACCTCTCCTCATATGGGACCCGTTCCAAACCCCTAATCATTTTAGTTGCCCTTTTCTGAACCCTTTCCAAGGCCAAAATATCTTTTTTGAGGTGAGGAGACCACATCTGTACACAGTATTCAAGACGTGGGCATACCATAGTTTTATACAGGGGCAGTAAGATATTCTGGGTCTTATTTTCTATCCCTTTCTTAATAATTCCTAGCATCCTATTTGCCTTTTTGACCGCCGCTGCACACTGTGTGGAAGTTTTCGGAGAACTGTCCACAATAACTCCAAGATCTCTTTCCTGATTTGTCGTAGCCAAATTAGCCCCCATCATACTGTACATATAGTTGGGGTTATTTTTCCCCCAACTAAGTAACTAGCCTCTCCGTCCAGACATAATGAGAGGGGACAATAGATTGCATTTTTTGAGTCTTGAGACTGCTGCATTAGAACCTGTAGAAAATGCTTGACTTTGGCAATTTGCTGCTCAAAATGATGAAAAGGCAGATGACAGGAAAATGTGTGTGAAGCTCTTCAGTGTGTCATGTTACACTGCACTAAGATATCCCACATTTGATGTGATACACAAAACAGTGTGGCATTACAATAAAGCCTGACATAACCAGTCACAAAGCTAGTAATCAGTGAGCAACATTACTGGTGAGCACTGCATTTCGGAATCATGGGTAATGTACTGTCAGTTCAGTGTGTTTCTCTAAGTAAAATACATTGTTACAGCAAACCATCAACAAGAAGAGAGCTGCAGTGACCTAAATAATTTCTCCTTAGCAATGAAACCTAAACTTGGTAATGTGCAGGAAAGAAAATGGTTTGATGAAAGAGTAAAAAAGAAAAGAGGCCTCTGGGTCAGAGAAGAGAATGCATACAGAGATTTAATAGCTTCTTATGCTGTAAGACTAGAAGGGTGAGGACAGACCCTGTACTCTGTACTCCATGTTGTGATTTTAATTCAATTACAGTCCTATTATTTTTAAAGATTTCCATCATGGTAACATGGTAACACCAAATGAAGGCTTGGAGGTTCAGGAGCACATCCCAGGCAGAAGTGAAGGCAAAATTAAATTGGTATATTCCACTTGAGCAGGTTGATACAGCACTAGTGCTTAGCTGGCACTGTTTAAAAAAGAAATACCACAACTTATTTCCAGCCACAACTTATTTCCATGTGTTAAACACCTTGGCTACGTCTAGACTACATCCCTTTTTCGGAAAAGGGATGTAAATTAGACATATCGCAATTGCTAATGAAGCGGGGATTTAAATCTCCCCCGCTTCATTAGCATAAAAATGGCTGCTGCTTTTTTTCCGCACGGAGCTTTGCCGGAAAAAAGCGCCAGTCTAGACGCTGATCTTGCGGAAAATAAAGTCTTTTCCGAAAGATCCCTTTATCCCTCGTGGGCAATGTTTTCCTTTGAACACATCGAGCGCAAGTCTCACATTTCCTGCGAACATCTGCAGCCATCCGGGGCCAATAGAACCTACTACAAACAAGTTCCAGGGTCCTCTCCATCCCTAAATGTCCAAAGTCGTCATGAAGGGCCCTCATGGCCAGGGCTCTGTACTCTTTTGGTAGCACTAGTTGTGTCCGTTGCTTTTGTAAAGGGTCGGTGGTTATTCGGTGTAGCACTCTCCGAATCAGTTTTAGTTTGGTCCATTCTCTCAATAGTAGTTTACCCTCCGGGTTAGGTGGGACAACTGCAGCTGGGCTTCGCCCATCCCTTTTGGCAAGTAGCATATCACGAATGTCGGCATCTTGCAGCTGGGCTTCTTGCCAATCAGCCGCACTGAGCATGGGCAAGGGAGATTGGTTCAGGGCAATATAATTCACTAAAGCAGAGGACACGCATTCAGGGGGCAGGCCCAAAGCTTCTGCAACACACCCATGAAGGCTCTCAGGGGCCCCTGGCTCTCAGCAACTCACACTGCAGATAGCTCTCACCCCATCCGGGGGTATCACAGCAACTTTGGGTGCCTGAGGACGCCTGGACAATGCATCCGCATCTACATTGCTTCTCCCTGATCGGTATTGAATGCTGAACTCATAGCTAGCCAAGGCGGCCACCCATCGCTGCCCTGTAGCATCCAGCTTAGCACTTGTTAACACATAAGTCAGAGGGTTGTTGTCCATCCATACCTGGAACTGAGCACCATACAAGTAGTCTCAAAACTTCTCAGTGATGGCCCACTTCAAGGCCAAGAACTCCAGCTTGTGGATGGGATAGCGAGATTCACTGTCAGACAATCCTCAGCTGGCAAAGGCTACAGGTTTATGTTTGCCTTCCACTTCCTGGTACAGCACAGCCCCCAGACCCTCCAAACTGGCATCAGTATGTAGGATAAACAGTCTGCTTGGATCAGCAAAGACTAGGACTGGAGCCTGAGTCAGTCGAGTAATGTTTTCCCGAAAAGCCCTTTCATAACTCTCATTCCACCGTGGCCCAAGCGGTTCGAAAGGGCCATAGTGTCTCTGCACAGGAGGCTTGAGAGGCCTCCTCTTATTCTTGGTCTTAGATTTGTTCTTGCTGGACTGGTATCCCCTGGTAAGATCATTCAGCGGTTTTACAATCGTAGCGTAGTTCTTCACAAATCTGCGGTAGTAGCCACTGAATCCAAGAAAGGTCTTGAGTTCTCTGTAGTTACGTGGACATAGCCAGGTAGTGAGAGCTTCTATTTTATCGGGATCAGTACTCAGACCCTCTTGGGACACAATGTGACCCACATACTTCACCGAGGTTCGGCAGAACTGGCATTTGTCAATTGAAAGCTTCAAACCATACGCCTCCGACCTATCAAGCACTTTAAGAAGTCTTTCCTCATGCTCCTCCAAGGTTCTTCCAAACACAATCAAGTCATCCAAGTAAACTAACACTTGCAGTAGATTCATGTCTCCCACTACTTTCTCCATAAGACGTTGAAATGTGGCAGGGGCCCCAGAAATCTCTTGGGGCATGTGTTCAAACTGGTAGAACCCTAATGGACAGATGAAGGCTGTCTTCTCCTTATCCTCTTCTCCCAGAGGGATCTGGTAGTATCCACTCCGAAGATCCAATACCGAGAACCACTGGCTACCCAACAAACAGTCCAAGGCATCTTGTACTCGGGGCATGGTGTATTGATCAACCGTAGTGCGCCTGTTCAGGGTGCGGTAGTCGATACACATCCGGATTTTCCCACTCTTCTTACGAACCACCACAATAGGCGAGGCATAGGGGCTGTGGGACTCGGTAATGATACCATTCGTGATCAGCTCTTGAAGATGATGGCGTACGTCTTCCATCTCTGAGAGAGCGATCCTCCTAGACCTGTCCCTGAAGGGTCGGGGATCTTGTAGTCTGATGTGCTGTTCCACCCCCTTGGCACATCCAACGTCCCACTCATGCAGTGAGAATACCTTGGGTCTCTCGCAAAGCTTCTTCCTCAGGCGATCCTTCCACTCCTCAGGCAACAGTGAGTCCCCGAAGTCAAACTTTGCGGGATCCAGCGGCGGAGCTTCAGCTTCACGCTGGGGTTTCACAATGGTTTCAGGCTCAAAGATGTCTGCAACCTTCTGCCCTGGTCTTACAAACACATCACGGCCCGTTTCATTAGCAATCAATATAGTCACCTCTTCCTGGGGTTCTGCAGGCAGGCTTATGACACCACTGAGGACCAGTACTCCTTCAGGGAGCCCTCCCTCGGTTGGCTGCTCTACCACTGCCAATGTTCCCTTACTGCCTCTCAGGCAGGTACTCAGGACAATCACCTCCTTTTCTGTCATTGCAGGCACTGCTAAGGGGACCAGGCCTGCATACCTCAATGCTCCCACCGGCAAGTCAGGCATCACTTTTCTTGTGTCCTCAATTTTTCTATAGGCTGCAGCACAATAGGTGTGCATCACCAGGGTGTTCAGATATTGGTCCCCTGCTCGCTGTCGGCAGTAATCTGCAAGTACCTTAAAAAGGCTGGAGTTGGTCCCTATTAGCACGGACACATCAGAGGCTCCTTTGGGGTCAGGGCATATTAAAGCAGCAGTGTCCACCTCCTGTCTCACCCCAGCGATCTCTTCTGGGAGTTCCAGGTGTACTATGAGACATCCCTGATAGGGGTATTCATCCATGCTGAGGCCACACAGGCCAAGCCCTGTCAGGGGCCGTATAGGCAGATGACTAAGCATCTGCTGGTAGACAGACTGGAATATGATAGTCACTTGGGATCCCGTGTCAAGCACGGCCCTACATTCTGTCCCTTCAACCTTTACAGTGACCTCTGCCCGAGGTCCTATCAGTCCTGGTGGGATTTGGGCTGCATGGTTCTTTCCAGAGGAGCCTCCACACGCTGCAGGCCTGGGCGGCTCCCTTCCCAGGCCCTGGGGCCGTTTCCTGACTGTCCCCAAGTGGTCTTCAGCTTTTGATAAACTAGCGTGGGATTCTCTGCATTGTGACACCTGGCAGCGATGTGCCCACCCTGGCCACACCGGTAGCAGAAGGAGGATTGTCCTCTCCCCGGTTGCCTGAGTGGGGCAGAGGTTCTAAATGTAGTCTTCCGGACTGTGGTAGCAGAGGGTTCCTTGTACCTTGAGGTATTGGCTGAATCAATGGTATTCTCTAGTTCGGCCACTTTCTGCGTCAGGGCCTGCAATCGTTGGGTAAGTTCCTCTTGAGGATTCACCATCAGTGCTGTGGGCGTTTGTATGGGTGTTGTGCCAGTCGCCTGGTGTGGCTGCACCTCCCAAACCTCGCCAGCTGCTGCCTCTCTTCTTCCTCTCAGACCTCTTTTATCAGCAGAGAGTAACTCGGTGGGTTGTCTTGCCGTTCCCTCAATCGAAGGTGAAGAAGGATCGGGTTCTGATATTGAATTCCTCTCACAATCTAAGTCAATCTAGTCCGGTCCATTTGCTCTACTGCTACTGCTCCCCTCATGATGGCTCTCTGTAACAATTTCTCCAACCTTTGGACATAGGCAGAAACCTTCTCTCCCTTTTGTTGCTTGGCACTGAGAAACTTGCAATAAACATCCTCTGAGCCCTCGGTTCTCCCAAAGGCATGATCAAGGCAGTCCTTCACCTTGACCCCAGGGTTACTGAGCTTCAGGGTGCGAATCACATCTAGGGCTGGCCCCCTGAGGCACTCTACTAGTCGCCTTCTCTTTTCAGCATTGGGCCCTGTCCATTCCTGCAGCATCTCAGTGTTGTGTTCCAGCCAGGGTTCAAATGCCTCCTCCCCAGGTATTGGGGTGGGACCCCCAGAAAACAACCTCAGTTTGCGATAGGGGCCTGACTCAGGGTGGGGTGGCACAACCTTCTCTAATGCCTGCCCCAAAGCCTTCACCCACTCATCAGGTGACAGCGTAGCCTCCCGGGGTGGGACTCCCGGGTGAAGGCCCAAGAGACCTGGCATATCAGCGAAAGTCTTTCCCTCTTTCCCCAAAAAGGTCGACATTTTCTTTAAAAACTCTACATCTGAGGGAGGGGCCGGTAAGGGCTGGCTCCCAGTGGTTATCACTGTCCACTCGCTACCTTCCACTGCTATCCTGCCTGGGACGTGTAGAGGGTTCACAGCTGATGGCAGCTCACATAGTACAACAAAAGCCCCCTGCTCCCTCACAAACATGCGCCCACGCATTTTGCACTCACTCAGGTACTCAGTGGAAGCCCTTAACATAGGTTCTATTGAGCCCTCATCGAATGCCTCTGGCACCCCGTCACCAGAAGACAGTTCTCAGGGTTAATAGTCATCCCCTTGCACCAGTCCTCTAACAAGTGTAGGGCCATTATACAAACTGTAAATTTCCCGAATCTAACAGATCAAAACACCAACAACAGGAATTTTGGGTTTTCCCAATTTAATGGATTGCTCACAATGTGCTTCCGGGGGTACTGACCCAGACCATCCCGGACGAGCCCCCAAAAATGTAACCCTTCTGCTAGGCTGAGTTAATAGCAGCAAGGGCCAGGTTCAGTATCTAGGGGTCTCCTCCCAACAAGGTAATACAACACAGGCTCGAGCCCCCACCCAATGACCTGGGAAATCTTACATACACCTCTGGGCGCCTCAAAGAGGCAATTCTTCCCCTTTCGCAAGCACAGAGCCTCAGTATAGCAGCAAACCTTTAATAACATGAGGTAACCGACATCAACATTAAATTGGGAAAACACCACAACTCGGATTCATAGACCAAACATGAGCAAAGATCCACCCCCAGCCACAAATCACCCAAAGTCCCAAAAGTCCAACATCACAAAAGTCTCTGCCCTGGGTCAGTGCTGCCCCAGGGTTCAAAAGTTCACCCGGCAGGGTTTTACCCTCCCAACCTGGAGGGGGCGGGGATTGATACACCTTACGTGGTCCGCCGTTGGCTCCGCCTCTCCGTATGGTTCTGCTGCTGCCGTCAACGCGAGTCACTCTGCCACACTCCACAGCTGTGTCTAGACCGGCGCAATCTTGCGCCAGAGCTATGCAAATGAGGCTCAGCATGGAATATCGCTGAGCCTCATTTGCATAACTAATGAGCCACCATTTTTGCGGAAGAGGCTCTTGCGCAAGACGGAGCTGTCTACACTGCCCCGTCTTGCGCAAGAAAAACCCTCTTGCGCAAAGCTGTTATGCCTGAAAATAAGCATGTGCTTTTGTGCAAGAGATGTGCTTTTGCGCAAAAGCATACGTGCCAGTGTAGACGCTCTCTTGCGCAAGAAAGCTCCGATGGCCATTTTAGCCATCGGGCTTTCTTGCGCAAGAAATTCATGTTGCCTGTCTACATTGGCCTCTTGCGCAAGAACACTTGCGCAAAAGGGCTTATTACTGAGCGGGAGAGTCATAGTTCTTGCGCAAGAAGCACTGATTTCTTACATTAGAACGTCAGTGTTCTTGCACAAGAACTCGCGGCCAGTGTCGACAGGCAGCAAGTTTTTGCGCAAAAGTGGCTGCTTTTGCACAAAATCTTGCCAATGTAGACACAGCCCTCATGTGGCTGTGACTACACTGGCGCAATCTCGAGCAAAAGCGGTAGCTCTTGCGCAAAAACTTGCTGCCTGTCTACACTGGCCCCATGTTCTTGCACAAGTAAACTGATGTTCTAGGCTGCGTCTAGACTGGCATGATTTTGCGCAAATACTTTTAACGGAAAAGTTTTTGCGCAAGACAGTGTATAGATTGGTCCAGGAGTCATTGTAAGAACGATGCGCTTTTGCGCAAAAGCGTGTCTACAGTGGCGGGACGCTTTTGCGCAAAAAGCAGAAGCCCGGAACCATTTTGAAGAGGGCAAAAGGACACCAGCCCTTTCCGGGGGTGGGGGCTGGAGCTCCTTTGAGACACGTGCTTAAAGGGATCTCCCCGGACAACCATTTCTCTCCTGCTGCGTGCTATAGGACCTCTTACAGGGACTGACAGCTGTAGCAGTTTTTGTGGTTGCCCTCTGCCTTTTTGGACACCACTGCCTTATGCCTTTTAGTGCCTTTGGCTGTTTTTTTTTTTATCTAGCTTGTTTTTTGTGCCATGGCACCAGGGGTGGCCTTGTGCCTGCTCTGGCCCCTTCCAGCCATTTTGGAGTGCCTGCAGCTGGTGCTCCAGGCTGCTGCATTCCTTGTCCAGGACCTCGAGGCGCAGGTCGCTCTGGACTCCCTCACCAGGGAGGCGGTGGCATCCCTGGGGCATCCCCACCCCACCGTGGAGAGGCCCTTGTGGAGACTGAACACCACTACCAACTGGTGGGACCAGCTGGTCCTGCGGCAATGGGACGACCAGCAATGGCTCCGGAACTTTCGCATGCGAAAGCAGATGTTCCTGGAGCTATGTGCCTGGGGAGGGGGGAGATGTAGGGTGGGAGGGGGTGGAGGCTCTTAACTGGGGAGAGGGAGGAGGCTCTTAACTGGGCAGAGGGGGGAGCTACTGCTGGGAGGGGTGGCCCCTGCAACCGCTTCTGCGGGGGTGGACCTGCACATGGGGGTCAGGCCGCATTGGGGCAGGCAGCATGGGGAGGTGGGCAGGAGGAGGCATGGGGGGGATAGGAGGGGGCATGGCGGGGGCAGGAGGGAGCATGGCGGGGGCAGGAAGGGCCGGAGCAGGAGGGGGCAAAGGCAGTGCTAGGGGAAGGATGGTGGGTGCATGGGGCAAGGCCATGCCATAGTGAATGGCATGGCCAATGTGTGCGGTGAGGGTGGAGATGGCATCCACCATCCGCACACACTGAGCCTGGAAGGAGCCCGAGGCCTCCTGCCGCCACTGCAGGTCCGCCTCCACCCGGCACGTGATAGGTGCCTCCACCCGTTCGACAGCCTGCACGTTCTGCCGAAGGAGCTGGTCCCACTGCTGGACCCGCCGGCTTGGTGCTTGGGCGGTTGGGGATGCTGCCGCTGCTGCAGGGCTGGGGGGTCCCCCGCTCCTGCTTGGTCCCGCTGCAGGGAACAGAAGAAAGGATGGGTCAGTCAGGCAGCCCGGCCACTGTCCCCACACCCCATGCCATCCACCCCTGAGCCCAGGTGACATCACAATAGTGTGGCTTGGGCCCACTCGGTTACTCCCCTCCCTCCGTGTTGCCTGTTTGCATACAGCACCGCCCCTGGAGTAGGGTCCTCCTCCATGTATTGTAACCACCGGTCTGTGTCCTGGCCCCTTGGGGGGTGGGAGGGCACTTGTGTTGTGTTAACCTGTGGAACTCCCTGCCGGTGGAAGCTGTGAGGCTTTGGGCTAATCAATGGTGTTTGACAGGGAGCAAGATGAATCCCCACACAGTGCCTGGGAGCACATATGGCAGACGTGGTCTGGGCTCTCAGATCCCCATCACGTGGATGTCTCCTGGACGGAACCAGGAGAATGACTGGGGAGTGTACCATCCTTGCTGCAAAACTCAGGTGGCCCTAGGGCCGGCCTGAGCGCTTCCCCCCTCCCCCTCCCACTAGCCCTCACACACAGTAGCCCAGGGACATGTGTGGGCACTTCCCTCGGGGGGGCCAGCCAAGACACCGGGGAGCAGGCGAGGGGCTCAGTGGGGGGGCCGCGCTCACAAGGCTGTGACACTGCAGTTTTCCCAGGAGCAGCTGGCTGTGCCTCACAGCCAGGCGTAGAACAGTGTGCTGTTCTGTGTGCTGCACCCTTGGGCGGAGGTGAGGGCTTAGCCCCTGGGGCCCTGGCTGGTTCCAGCTGGCATCCACCCTTCCCCCTTGGTCCCGTCGGATGTGTGTGAGCAGCACGGTCCCAGGCGTGCCCTGGAGCTGCCTGCCGCGGTCACATGCTGCTCGGTCACCAGGCTGCACGTGGTTGCACGTGCTGCATACTGCTAATGCTACACAGCGTGCAGCTCACACGGCCTGAGTGACGCACTCTCCTCCTCCCCGCTCCGGGCGCCTGGCTCCCCCCCGCCCTTATGAGTGCAAAGCGCAACACTCACCGGTGGATCCTTCCCCAGCCTCCAAGGACACATGGGAGACATTGGGGCTGCCGGAGGGGGCCTCTGCGTGGAGGGTGACGGTGCTGGCCTTGTCCTCCGACCTGCTGGTGGTCTCTTCTTCCTCCCCCGCCTCACTGGTCCTGGTGACGGGGGGGGGGGGGCGCCTGCAGGTGTCCACAGGGATGGACGGTCCCTGGGGTGCTGGCTGGCCCAGGATGCGGTGGAGCCGCTGGTAGTGGGGGCAGCTGTTGGCTCCTGCCCCCTGGCCCTCGCTGGCCCGGACATAGCCCAGGCGCAGCTCTTTCACCTTAGCCCGGACTTGCTCGGGGGTCCGGGCTGGATGTCCCTGGTGCGAGAGCGCCTGGGCCATGCGGTCAAAAATCTCCGCATTGCGGCGACGGGAGTCAGTGCTGTGGAGGGCCTCCTCCTCCTCCCACAGGTCCAGTAGGGTCTCCAGCTCCCCCGGGGACCAGGATGGGGCCCTTCGTTCCATGCGCTGGGGGTGCGGGTGGCTGTTCCCCCCCTGGAGCAGCCATCCTGGGCTGGTGGCTTTTGGGGACGGCAGGAGCCGCGCGGCACAGCTCTGAGCAGAGGCAGCAGAAAGGCTTCTGCCTCATGGCCTCTGCAGGCTGCATCTGCCTTTAAGGGGTCTTGGGTTACCAGGAAGTCCAGAGCTGCCTGCAGGTACATAGCATCCAAGCGGCCACTAGGGCTTTTTTCCGTTTAGCCTGCTTTTGTGCAAAATGTCTTGGCTGCCTGTCTACACTGGCCTCTTGCGCAAGAACACTTGTGCAAGAGGGCTTATTCCTGAGCGGGAGCATCAGAGTATTTGCGCAAGAAGCACTGATTTCATACATTAGAACATCAGTGTTCTTGCGCAAATACTCGCTGCTTTTGCGCAAAAATCATGCCAGTCTAGATGCAGCCCTAATGTATAAAATCAGGGCTTCTTGCGTGAGAATTCTGACGCTCCCACAGGAATAATCCCTCTTGCGCAAGAGCTCTTCCAGAAGAGGCCAGTGTAGACAGGCAACATGAATTTCGTGCACAAGAAAGCCCTATGGTTAAAATGGCCATCAGAGCTTTCTTGCTCAAGAGAGTGTCTACACTGGCATGGATGCTCTTGCGCAAAAGCACATCCCTTGCACAAAAGCACATACCAGTGTAGACGATCGCTTCTGGAATCGGCTGCATCTAGACTGGCATGATTTTGCGCAAATACTTTTAACGGAAAAGTTTTTCCGTTAAAAGTATTTGTGCAAGAGAGCGTCTACACTGGCATGTGCCTTTGCGCAAAAGATTTGCTCTTGTGCAAAAGCATCCATGCCAGTGTAGACGCTCTCTTGCGTAAGAAAGCTCCGATGGCCATTTTAGCCATTGGGCTTTCTTGCGCAAGAAATTAACATTGCTGTCTACGCTGGCCTCTTGCGCAAGAATACTTGCGCAAGAGGGCTTATCCCTGAGCGGGAGCGTCAGAGTATTTGTGCAAGAAGCACTGATTTTGTACATTAGAATGTCAGTGTTCTTGCACAAATACTCGCAGCCAGTGTAGACAGGCAGCAAGATTTTGCGCAAAACCGCCCGCTTTTGCGCAAAATCTTGCCAATGTAGACACAGCCAAAGAGCTTTTGCAGAAGAACTCTTCTGCAAAAGAGTTTTTGCGTGAGAACGTGCCAGTGTAGATGTAGCCATGGGCTGTGTCTAGACTGGCCAGTTTTTCCGGAAAATCAGCCGCTTTTCCGGCAAAACTTGCCAGCTGTCTACACTGGCTGCTTGAATTTCCGCAAGAACACTGACGATCTCATGTATGATTGTCAGTGTTCTTGCGCAAATACTATGCTCCCATTCAGGCAAAAGCCCTCTTGCGCAAATGCTTTTGCGCAAGAGGGCCAGTGTAGACAACCCAGAATTGTTTTGTGCAAAAAAGCCCCGATGGCTAAAATGGCGATTGGGGCTTTCTTGCGCAAAAGCGTGTCTAGATTGGCCAGGGACGCTTTTCCGCAAAAAGTGTTTTTGCAGAAAAGCGTCCGTGCCAATTTAGACGTTCTGTTCCGAAAATGTTTTTAACGGAAAACTTTTCCATTAAAAGCATTTCCGGAAAATCATGCCAATCTAGATGCAGCCATGGAGTCTACTTCAGGTCTGTCCTTAAAACAAAAGGGCTACGTCTAGACTGGCATGATTTTCCGCAAATGCTTTTAACGGAAAAGTTTTCCGTTAAAAGCATTTGTGGAAAAGAGCGTCTATATTGGCAAGGACGCTCTTCCGCAAAAGCCAATCTAGACACGCTTTTGCACAAAAAAGCCCCGATCGCCATTTTTGCAATCAGGGCTTTTTTGCGCAAAACAATACCGCACTGTCTGCACGGGCCCTTTTGCGCAAAAAGACTTTTGCCCAAACGGGAGCAGCATAGTATTTCCACAAGAACACTGACAATCTTACATGAGATCATCACTGTTCTTGCGGAAATTCAAGGGGCCAGTGTAGACAGCCGGCAAGTTTTTCTGGAAAAGTGGCTGATTTTCCAGAAAAACTGGCCAGTCTAGACACAGCCAAGGAGGAAAGAAGCAGGTTGGGTCAATCTTACAGCTGGCAGGCATGAAGCAGGCTGCTTCCACCCTTTAGCCTTTCTCTCCTAATTCAAGTTCATTCAACTCTGGAAGGGGGAGGCTTGTTCCTTGGAGACCTTTTACAGTGATGGTGTCTCTCCTGCAGGCACTGGTGTCAGGTTTTACAGTTCCCACATTTAGGGGTAGCATGATTTGTGACCCCCACAACAGCCCCAAATTGTTTACAATACACCACATTCCATTCCAACACTGATCCTCCATCAGCCCTGGCTGAGTTGGATTTACATAACCACACCTCAGATTCCTTCCCCCTCCTGGCATGAGCTGTATTTACATATCAACAGTTAATAGTTAATTATCTTGCAGAGCTAAACAATTGGGCTGCGTCTACACTGGCATGATTTTGCGCAAATACTTTTAACGGAAGAGTTTTTCCGTTAAAAGTATTTGCGCAAGAGAGCATCTATACTGGCACGTGCCTTTGCGCAAAAGATTTGCTTTTGCGCAAAAGCATCCGTGCCGGTGTAGATGCTCTCTTGCGCAAGAAAGCTCTGATCACCATTTTCGCCATCGGGCTTTCTTGCGCAAGAAATTGATGTTACCTGTCTACACTGGCCTCTTGCGCAAGAACACTTGCGCAAGAGGACTTATCCCTGAGCGGGAGCATCAGAGTATTTGTGCAAGAAGCACTGATTTTGTACATTACAACGTCAGTGTTCTTGCGCAAATACACGTGGACAGTGTCGACAGGCGGCAAGATTTTGCACAAAAGCGGCCACTTTTGCGCAAAATCTTGCCAATGTAGATACAGCCTTGGAGTGAGCACACCCACCCCAGAGCAGCTCCCTCCTTTTAGCTGGCTGATAACAAGCAGTAGTTCAGCCCCTGCTTACATATAAATGGACTGAGTGCAGACCCTGCATGAGAGCTTTCATAGAATCATAGAATTCTAGAGCTGAAAGAGACTTCAGGAGGTCATCGAGTCCAGCCCCCTGCCCAAAGCAGGACCAACCCCAACTAAATCATCCCAGCCAGGGCTTTGTCAAGATGAGACTTAAAAACCTCTAGGGATGGACATTCCACCACCTCCCAAGGTAACCCATTCCAGTACTTCACCACGCTCCTAGTGAAATAGTTTTTCCTAATATCCAACCTAGACCTCCCCCACTGTAACTTGAGACTATTGCTCCTTGTTCTGCCATCTGTCACTACTGTGAACAGCCTTTCTTCATCCTCTTTGGAACCTCCCTTCAGGAAGTTGAAGGCTGCTATCAGATCCCCCTTCACTCTTTTCTTCTGCAGACTAAATAAGCCCAAATCCCTCAGCCTCTCCTCATAGGTCATATGCTCCAGCCCCCTAATCATTTTGGTTGCCCTCCACTGGACCCTCTCCAATGCGTCCACATCCTTTCCGTAGTGAGGGGCCCAGAATTGGAGGCAATACTCCAGATGTGGTCTCACCATTGCTGAATAAAGGGGAATAATAACTTCTCTAGATCTCCTGGCAATGCTCTTCTTAATGCACCCTAATATTCCATTATCCTTCTTGGCTACAAGGGCACACTGTTGACTCATATCCAGCTTCTCATCCACTGTAATCTCCAGGTCCTTTTCGGTTGAACTGCTACCTAGTCAGTCAGCCCCCAGCCTGCACTTTTCCTTGTTGAACCTCATCAGATTTCTTTTAGCCCAATTTTCTACTCTGTCTTGGTCACTCTGGACCAAATCCCTGCTCTCCAACGTATCTACCTCTCCCCCTAGCTTAGTGTCATCTGCATCCTTGCTGGGGGTGCAATCAGTCCCCTCATCCAGGTCATTAATAAAGACGTTGAACAAAACCAGCCCTAGAACTGATCTTTGGGGCACTCCACTTGAAACCAACCGCCAATCAGACATCGAGCCGTTGATCACTACTCTTTGGGCCCGACAATCTAGCCAGCTTTCTATGCACCTTACTGTCCATTTATCCACTCCATACTTCCTTAACCTGCTGGCAAGAATATTGTGGGAGACAGTATCAAAAGCTTTGCTAAAGTCAATGTATATCACATCCACCGACTTCCCCATGTCCACAGAGCCAGTTACCTCATCACAGAAACTAATCAGATTGGTCAGGCATGACTTGCCCTTTGTGAATCCATGTTGACTATTCCTGATCACTTTCCTCTCTTCCAAGTGACTCAAAATGGATTCCTTGAGGATCCCCTTCATAATTTTTCTGGGGACTGAGGTAAGGCTGACTGGTCTGTAGTTCCCTGGATCGTCCTTCTTCCCTTTTTAAAAGATGGGCACTACATTTGCCTTTTTCCAATCATCTGGGATGTCTCCCAATCTCCACAAGTTTTCAACGATAATGGCCAAAGGCTCTGCAATGACATTTGCCAACTCCCTCAGTACCCTCAGATGCATCAAATCCGGACCCATGGATTTGTGTATGTCTAGCTTTTCTAAATAGTTCTTAACCTGATCTTTCTCTACCGAGAGTTGGCTACCTCCTTCCCATACTGCATTGCCTAGTGCAGTAGTCTGGGAGCTGACCTTGTCTGTGAAGACAGAGGCAAAGAAAGCATTGAGTACTTCAGCTTTTCCCACATCATCTGTCACTAGGTTGCCTCCCTCATCCAGTAAGGGCCCCATACTGTCTCTGATCACCCTCTTGTTGCTAACATGCCTGTAGAAACCTTTCTTGTTACTCTTCACATCCCTTGCTAGCTGCAATTCCAATTGCACTTTCATCTGCCTGATAACTCCCCTGCATTCTTGGGCAATATATTTATACTCCTCCCTAGTCATCGGTCCAACTTTCCACTTTTTGTAAGCTTCCTTTTTGTGTTTAAGCTTACCAAGGATTTCCCTTGTAAGGAAATCTGGTCACCTACCTTATTTGCTTTTCTTACTGCGCATTGGGATGCCAGCTCTCCTGGACTCCTTTTCCCTTCATCTTAGCATCCCAGAGGACCCTGCCCATCAGTTCTCTGAGGGAGTAAAAGTCTGCTTTTCTGAAGTCCAGTGTGTGTATTTTGCTGTGCTCCTTTCTTCCTTTGGTCAGGATCCTGAAATCGACCATGTCACGATCATTCCTTCCCAGATTGTCACCCACATCTACTTCCCCTACTAGTTCCTCCCTGTTTGTGAGCAGCAGGTCAAAGGGTATGTCTACACAGCAAAGTTATTTCGAAATAACAGCCGTTATTTTGAAATAACTTTACTAGCGTCTACATAAGCCAACCGCTATTTTTAAATTAATCTGAAATAGCGGAGGACTTATTTTAAAGTTGGTAAACCTCATTCCATGAAGAATAACGCCAATTTTGAAATTGCTATTTCAAAATAAGCGCTGTGTAGATGCTTATTTAGAAATAGAGGGCCTCCAGCCCTTCCCACTCTGGCCACAACCAAGAAAACTACTCTCCCTTTTCTCCACCTTGGAGCCTTTAAAGGAGTAGAGTCTGGCCACAGTGCCTGTGCCAGCTTCAAGCCTGCCAGCCCAACAAACAGTCTGTCCTGCCCCTGACCCAGTAGCCCCAATATGAGCTGGCAAGCCACCAGCAGCCAGCCCTCCACCGCTCCCCAGGAGCAGTCTGCCTGCTCCCAGGAGCCTGCCAGGGGCCAGAAAAGGCCTTCCTGGTCCAGTGTGGAGATCATGGACCTCACTGAGGTTTGGGGGGAACCCTCCAATGTCCATGATCTCTGCACTAGATGGAGGAATGCAGCTGTCTATGGCAGGATAGCTGCCAGCATGGCCAGCAAAGGCCACATCTGCACCCAGGAGCAGGTGCGGATGAAAATAAAAGAGCTTTGGCAGGCATATGCCAGGTCCACAGCGTGCAGCTCCCAACCAGGGGCACACATACCAAGCTGCCCCTATTTCAATGCCCTGGACCGCATCCTGGGGAGCGGGATGGTCCGTGCCCCCCAGGTGGTTGTCAACCCTGGGGCAGAGGGCCCTGACCAGGGCATTGAGGAGAAAGAGGAGGAGAGCCAGGAGCCACAGCAGACCAGACAGAGCGTGCTGAGCAGCCAGGACCCCCGAGCCACCCCAGCAGACCTGTCACCAGTGTCATCCAAGGCAACAACAGGTGAATGCCATCACTGTCCCCTTATGCGGGGGGGCAGGGAGGGATGGAAACCATGGACTGCGCGTGTGGGCCTTGCTGGCCACGGATCACACAGCAACCTGTGCATGTGCGAACATGTGCCATGCCACCCCTGGGCATGTGGCCCCAGCTGGCTGCCACACTGGGGCCTTACCCTGTTAGCCACACGTGTGTGTGAAGAGGCATGACATTCTCCTGACTCCGGGGTGGGACACAGCAGGACACCCTCCCTCCACAAGGCCACTCTACACAGAGGCAGGGGACATCTCCCCCCGCCCAAACACACACACACTATACACAGACCAGGGGCATGGGTGTGGTCTTGGGGCAGCTCCCACTCCTGGGGATAGCAGGACATTCCAAACATGGCCTCTGTGCAAGCACATCGGCTCTGATGGTGCAGGGAATGGTTATCCTCACCTTGCAGAGGGGGGCTGGGCTTCACTCACTGTGTCCCCAGGGATATCTGACCACTTCTCTTGTTTCTCCACAGTCATGCCAACTGTGCGTGCAGGGCACACCACACCACCTGGGACATGCTCCTGCACCCGAGGGCTCCGCAGGACCACCCGTGCAGTGGAGGGGTAACAACAGCAGCACCTGGGGACACTGCGAGCCCTGCACCGCACCCTCCAGCACTGGGTGCAAGAGGACCTGCAGCTCTGGCGGGAGCAGCTTGCCCAGGGCCATGCCATCTGCCAGCACCTGAAGACCCTGGTGCAGAGCGTGCTGCCTCCTGCCGCTCCAGCACTTGCTGCATCCCCAGCTACCGCTCCTCTTCCCACTCCTTCTCCCCCCTCCCGCTTCTCCCTCCACACCCTCCCAACCCTCCATCCCCTCCTCATCACCTCGGGGACGCTGGGACCCCCACACCCACGATGCTGGGAGACAGTTGGCCCAGCGAGAGCCCCAACCCTGAGCCCTGAGCTTCCCCTCCCCCTTCTTCCCCTTGCTTCCCCCTTCCAGCTCCCTCCTCCCAGGTTTCCCCCTCCCCTCTCCCACCCTCTCTTCTCCCCTCTCCCGCCTCCTTTCCCCAGTCTCCCCAGAGTTTCATTCCCCCCCCCCAGTTTTGTTAAATAAAGAGAGTTTGTGTTCATGAAAATACATGTATTTTATTTGACATCAGGAAGGGGGGTTAGGGAGGGGTAAGTGGAAGGACGTGAGGGACGAATGAGGCACAAGCCCCGAGTGGGGCAGACCAGGGAGACTGTTAGTGCTCCTCAGGGTGGAAGCTCTCCCGCAGGCCCTCCTGGATACTGACAGCCCCTGATGGACCTCCCGGATGGCAGCCTGCAGAAAGTGCAGCCAGGCTCGCAGCAACGCATCCAAGAGAAGCACCAGAGTGCCCAGGGGAAGCGCTGGCTCCATGTTGCAGAGTGCTGTGGTGTCCCGAGTGAGGGCAACTAGAGCACACAGAGAAAAAAATGCTTTGCTGTCCCTCATCGAGGTAGGCAAGCAAGCAGGGAAACCTGAGAACTGGCTGTCCGGGGGTGGGGGGGAGGGGTCCCTTTAAACACAGGCCTCAGCTAGCCTCAGGCAGCAGCCACACAAAGTAACTCCTGACATGATGCCCTGCCAGACCTGGTTCCGGCTGGCCTTAAATGCGATTCAGCGTCCACTCAGTGTGGATGCGCTATTTCGAAATAGCCAAATGCTATTTCAAAATGCATTTTGTGTGTAGACGCGTTATTTCAAAATATCTTATTTTGAAATAACTATTTCGAAATTAGATATTTTGAAATAACGCGGTGGTGTACCCAAACTGTGCATGGCCCCTGGTCGGTTCCTTCAGCACTTGTACCAGGAAGTTATCCCCAACATTCTCCAAAAACTTCCTGGATTGTCTGTGTACTGCTTTCACTCACATCCTCCCCGGGCTTGCTTTCTTGATATTCCAAATCCGAAACAGTATGGCTGTGTCTAGACTGGCCAGTTTTTCCGCAAAAGCAGCCACTTTTGCGCAAAAACTTGCCAGCTGTCTACACTGGCCGCTTGAATTTGCACAAGAGCACTGACATTCTAATGTAAGAAATCAGTGCTTCTTGCGCAAATACTTTGACACTCCCATTCGGGCAAAAGTCCTTTTGTGTAAAAGGGCCAGTGTAGACAGCTCAGTTTTGTTTTGTGCAAAAAAGCCCCGATGGCTAAAATGGCGATCGGGGCTTTCTTGCGCAAAAGCGCGTCTAGATTGGCCACGGACGCTTTTGAGCAAAAAGTGCTTTTGTGCAAAAGAGTCTGTGCCAATCTAGATGCTCTCTTGCGCAAATACTTTTAATGGAAAACTTTTCTGTTAAAAGCATTTGCACAAATTCGTGCCAGTCTAGACGCAGCCCATAAGTCTCAGCCTAAGGGTATGTCTAGACTGCAGTAAAAACCTGCAACACCAAGTCAATTGACGTGAACTCATGGGGCTTGAGCTGCAGGTCTAAAAATTGCAGTATTGATTTTGGGGCTGGAGCGCAGGCTGCAGTCCATACCCAAATGCCTACACTGCAAATGCCTGCACTACAAGCCAACTGACAACACTGCAACCTTAACCTAGATTTACCTAAACATCCTCCCTGAACATAACTTTCCCTGGTGTTTCCCTTCAGAGCTTCTTCCTGGAGAGCAACTTTTAAATTTCTGCAGTTAACAAGAAGCAACTGCTCCACTGAGTTAAAAGCTCTTCATCAGCTTTAGGCAGATTTCTAACACATGCTGACAGACAGGGAAGGATTAACAAAAGAATCCCTGTTCCCTTCCATATGTTCCAACACACTCGAGAATCTTGGTGACAAGGACAACATTTTTCATAAGCTATGGACTATATTAAAAATGGTAGGAGACTTTCCCCCTATTATTTCACTTACCCTCTAACTAGGAAGGATGTTTTCCATGGAAGGATACATTGCTTATAGCCTCCTAGAGCTGTTTTCAAGAGTGTTTGACTAACCAAATCATACACAAAGAGTGTGTCTAGACTACATGGCTCCGTCGACGGAGCCATGTAAAGTAGTTTACCCAACATAGTCAATGAAGCGGGGATTTAAATAATCCCCACTTCATTAAAATAAAAATGGCCACCGCGCTGTGCCGACAATCAGCTGTCTAGACGCGGCTTGGTCGACAAGGGAAGCCTTTGTTGACCGCTCCGTTATGCTTCATTATGCCCCTTGGTGTATGATTTGGTTATTCAAACACTCTTGAAAACAGCTCTAGGAGGCTATAAGCAATTATTTTAATGAAGCGGGGATTATTTAAATCCCTGCTTCATTGACTATGTCAGGTAAACTACTTTACACGACTCCGTCGATGGAGCCAAGTAGTCTAGATGCACCCTAATAGCAGTAAGCCACGCCTGGATGGAAAGCATTTTATAGCAGAGTATGAACACTTGTTCATAAACTCCTGCCCTGTTGTGGCTTGTTCTGTTTTACTACACTAATTTAGGAGGATAAAAAAGAGCCTCTGATATCTTTGTAAAAATAAGGCAAAGCACCACTTCCAGAAAATGAAGTCTCAGTCTTTTCTGTCCTAGAGGTCTGTACATGTGTACCCTTTTCCTGAGGAAAACGAAGTGAATATTTCTCTGGTCTTGAATTGAATGCAAGGACAAAATTTACTTACAATATGTGGTATGTTTCCTTTTAAGCATTCTCAGCTCTCAGAGTGGAGAGAAGTCCTGCAGACTAGAAAACTCTTTCCATAGAAAGAGTGATTGAACTTAGTGTCTGCTATCACTTTGATTAAATGTGGGATCCCAAAGGACAATTCTACCGTTCCAGAATGTTCCTGTTTCAAACTCAGCGATGCAGACAGTGGGCCAGTTCTTGCTACTTGCATCGTCCCTTTCTTCTCTAACTCTCACATTCAACATCTCGCCCAGCCATGTACCTTGAGGCCACCATTTGTGCGCTGTGATTATACCAACACTGGCTACCGCTCAGAAGTTATGTCCCCTCCAGTATACCAGCTGCTTTGTCTCACATAGTGAGTTACAAGGTGAGGCCATTCATTACAAGCCAGCACTTGTTTTGGTTTTGCGGTTTTCTACCAACAGCAGAAGAATAAGGATTACAATCAATTGCTTAAAATATACTTCAATTATCTTTGGGTGTCTAGAATTCTAAAGCAATTGGCATGTGTACCTGGTTTACCTAGAAATTGCCTAATGTGAGTCTTGTCTATTACTTTGAGTACTCCTTATTTATAGTCTGTTTGCAAGAAACATTCACACTGTCAACAGAAGGTTTGAGTGACATCTGAATAGGACTTCTAAAGCTTGCTGCAATTATAGAGCAAAGAAGGGATGAAAGTCTAATTATATTCTTCTTAATAGAGATCAGAAGAATCTTCTTTTGGTTTTTGTTTAATCTATTTCTTTGCATGCTTTGATCAAAGAAGCACAGTGTTTATACCCAGTCCCCCTTTTCAGATGCTGCTTTAGATGCTTTGCAATGTAGCTCTGGAGGTCTGATTATTCTTGCCCACATATGACTGCATTAGACCACATCAAAGTTTCACAGAGACCTTCTTTCCTCCCATAGGGTATGTCTAACAGCTGTTAGTTTGAATTAACTTTAATAGGGGCTACACATGCAAACCACTATTTCGAATTTAATTCGAAATAGCGGAGTGCTTAATTCGAACAAGGTAAACCTCATTCTACGAGGAGTAATGCCTAGTTCGAATTAAGTAGTTCGAATTAAGGGCTGTGTAGCCACTTAATACGAACTAGCTGGAGGCTAGCCCTTCCCAGGTTGCCCAGGTGGCCACTCTGGGCCAAACCAGGGAAACTCTTCTGCCCCGCTCCCAGCCCCGGAGCCCTTAAAGGGGCATGGTCTGGCTACAGTGCTTGTGCCAGTTGCAAGCCTTCCAGCATCCAGCCAGCAGACCCTGCACCTAGCATGGGATGAGCCAGCCACCCGCTGCCACCCAGCCCTCCACCTCTTCCCAGGACCAGGCTGGCGGCTCCCAGGACCCGGCCCGGGGCCGCAAGAGGCGGGCGCCCACCTGGTCTAGTGCGGAGATCGTGGACCTCATTGAGGTTTGGGGGGAGGCCTCCAATGTCCACAATCTCCACACTAGGCACAGAAACGCGGCCGTCTACAGCCGCATGGCTGCCAGCCTGGCCACCAGAGGCCACATGCAGACCCAGGAGCAGGTCCGCTACAAAATTAAGGACCTGCGGCAGGCCTACTCCAGGGCCTCCCAACCAGGGGCCGACCCAGAGGCCTGCCCTCACTTTGAGGCCCTGGACCGCATCCTGGGGGCTCATGCAGTCCATGCCCCCCGGGTGGTGGTCGACCCCGGAGCAGAAACGGAGGAAGAGGAGGACACCGAGAGCCAGGAGCCGCAGGAGCCTGCAGGGAGCCTGCCCAGGACCCAGGACCCCCGAGTCATCCCACAGAGCACATCTGCTGTGTTGTCTGAGGCCGGGGAGGGCTCCACATGTGAGTGCCATCCTCGTCCCCTTATGTGTATGGGGGAGGCGGGTGGAGAGGGAGCCCAGGGACCGTGCGCCTGGGCCTTGCCCACCATGGAGCAGCAGCTGGGTGTCATGCAGGGGCCCTGGTCCGTTCCCCACACGCCGACCTCGCCTTGCAGAGCGGGGCTGGGTTTCACCCACTGTGTCCCCAGGAAGAACTGACCACTGCTCTTGTTTCACAACAGCCGCAGCACCTGGGACTGCAGGGTACACCACCCCGCCTGGAACAGCCACCCGCACCCGGGCCAGCAGGCGCACCAGTAACCAGGAGGAGTACCAGAGGCAGCATCTGTGGCTACTGGGGCAGCAGCTCCGCACCCAGGACCACTGGGTCCGGGAGGACCTGCGGCTATGGCAGCGGAGCTTGGAGGCGCTGGAGGATCAGGGCTGAGCCCTCAGAGGTCACCTCCAGACCCTGGTGGACAGGTTCCTGCCTCCTCCTGCTCCAGCCCCTGCAGCCGCCCCAGCTCTCGCTCCTCCTCCCACCCCCACTTCCTCTGCACCCGCTGTCCCTCCTGCCCCACCCTCCACACCCACTCCCCCCCGACACCCCCACACCCGCAGTGCTGTGAGATGGGAGAGCCAGCAGGACCCCAAGCCCTGAGCTTTCCCTTCCCTTTCTCCCCTTCCAGCTCCCTCCTCCCAGGTTTCCCCCTCCCCTCTCCCACCCTCATTCCTCCCTCATTCCTCCCTCCCCCCACCCCAGTAATGTAAAATAAAAAGAGATTTTTGTTGCCAAAACAGGTGTCTTTATTTGACATTAGGAAGGGGGGTTAGGGAGGGGAAAGGGGAAGGAGGGGACTGTGGAAGAAGGCCCCAGTGGGGCATGCAGGGAGAGTTCAGTCCTCCTCCACCAGGAAGCTCTCCCACAGGGCTTCCCAGATCTGGACGGCCCCCTGCTGGGCCTCCCAGATGGCTGCACATACTGGCCAGCCATGCGATCAGCCTCAGCCATCCAGGTTGGCAGGAAAGCCTCCCCCTTCCGCTCACATAAATTGTGCAGCACACAACATGCTGCCACCACGGGAGGGATATTGTGCTCGGCGAGGTCGAGGCAGGTGAGGAGGCACCTAAAGTGTGCTTTCAGTCGGCCAAAGGCCCCCTCGACCACGATGCGAGCCCTGGTGAGCCTGGCATTGAAGGCCTGCCAGGAGGGGTTGAGGACTCCCATGTAGGGCTTCATGAGCCAGGGCTGTAGGGGGTAGGCTGCATCCCGCACCAGGCAGACGGGCATGTCCGTCCACGTCCCCGACCCTGATATGGCGGTCAGGGAAGAAGGTCCCGACGTGCAGCCTCTGGCACACCGAGGAGTTGCGAAACACCCTGGCATCGTGTGCCTTGCTGGACCAGCCCACATTAATGTCCGTGAACTGGCCCTAGTGGTCAGACATGGCCTGCAGGAGGACAGAGAAGTACCCCTTGCGGTTGATATACTGGGAGGCCTGGTGTTCGGGGGCACAGATGGGGATGTGCGTCCCGTCGATGGCCCCCCCACAGTTGGGGAAGCTGAGGGGGCTGAATCCCTAGATGACCGCTTCCGGGTCGGTGAGGTGGACCACCCTGTGGAGCAGCACCCAGTTGATGGCCTTGACCACCTGCAGAGAGACACACCAAACCGCGAATCACTGGGGTGCCTGGGTGGCTGGGAGTGTTCGTTCCCTGGCACTGCCCCACGCCCCACTCCCAGAAGCAACCCCCGCTGCAATCCTGGCCACCACGGGCAGCATGTAGTATGGCCGGGACAGACCGAACCCTCCCGTGCGGGGCACTTTCGCCTCCTCCCCCCCCTGTTTTCCCTGGGGCGGCCCATCCCCTCCTTGCAGCCCCCCTACCCCTCTGGCCCAGTGGCTGGTGAGTGCCGTACTTGCATGAGCACTGCTCCGACGGTGGATTTCCCCACGCCGAACTGGTTCCCGACAGATCGGTACCTGTCCAGCGTGGAGAGCTTCCACAGGGCGATGGCCACACACTTCTGGAGGGGGATGGCGGGCCTCATGTGAGTGTTCCGTCGCCGCAGAGCAGGGGTGAGCCACTTGCAGAGCTCCAGGAAGGTGTCCATCTTCATCCTGAAGTTCTGGGTCCACCGTTGGTCTCCCCAGTGCTTCAGGACGATGCGGTCCCACCAGTCGCTGCTGGTGTCCAGACGCCTGATGTGGCAGGGCACGCTGGCATCCGGGCGCTGCTGCAGCTCCTCCATGGCCCCCAGGGAGGCCAGGGGGAGGGGCAGGGGGCTGACGTGCACCAGATGGTGCCAGGCAGTCTCCAGCCATTGCTGGCAGGCTTGCAGCAGCAAGTCCAAAAACTGGAGCAGAATGCCCAGGGCGAGCTCTGGCTCCATGGTGCCAACTGTGGCAGCGTCCCCAGTGGGAACCACCGACACAAGCAGGCGGAGAGGAAAACGCTTTGCTGTCCCTCGGCGAGGTAGGCAAGCAAGCGAAAAAGATGAGAGCCGCCTGTCCAGGGGGGGTCCCTTTAAGCACGAGGCTCAGATAGCCTCGGACAGCAGCCACACAAAGCAACTACTGACCTGATGCCCTGCTGGAACCGGTTTCAGCTGCCCTTAAATGCGACCCAGTGTCCAATCAGTGTGGACGTGCTATTTCGAATTAGCAAAACGCTAATTCAAATTAGTTTTTGGGTCTAGATGTGTTATTTCAAATTAACTAATTCGAAATAAGTTAGTTCGAATTAACTTTGTAGTGTAGACATACCCTTACTGACCTCTGTCAAGCTCAAATGCAAGCTGCACGTTCTAGGAGTGCTAGTGAGTATGGACTACAAGGAGGTTTACAGGATCTGTCGAAAAAGGCTTTCTGTCTCCACAGATCCCCCTCTAGACTGCCGCTTTTTGCTGACAAAGTGCTGAGTCGGCAAAACGCGGCGGCCATTTTTATGCAAATTAGGCACAGGATATTTAAATCCCTGCCTCATTTGCAATGTCGACCTGCCTAATCTGCATCCCTCTGCCAACAGAGGGATGCAATCTAGACATATCCCTACTGCTCACTGCTTTTCCCATAGGAGCCAGGGCAAATCACTTCTGGGGGTATCTAGCTTTCCAATGCCCATAGGAACAGTAATGCTTCTTGCCTGAGGAGATGGTAATATGTATTATGTATAGGAAAGTTACTTGACACAGAGTTTTAAATGGATTCCAGTGATTTAATTTTGCGTTCCTTCCCAGCTTTGCACAAGCTGAGTCATTGCACAACAGAACATAGTGTTATGGGTGGAAGGATGTGAAAAGAGAATTTAGGTTTGCTTTGTTTTTTTAAATTGTCCCAACAATTTCAAAACTAACTTGTCAGTAAAATGTACCCTATGCGTGATGATGGGTGTTCATCTATCATGAGTAATATGACTTTCCTAAGTATGTGAGATGACAATTTATTAAATCTCTCATAACTTTTTCTGAACACAACCAGTTGTCACCAAACCTGTTAAAGCCACATCTGGAAAGCACAGACTCTTGCCAGATTTCCAGTTTCTATTTCAAAACCACAGAGAAGTTACAACTGTTCAAAGAGACAAGTCACAACATTTTATTTGGAAATTGGAAAAGTGTTCTTGGTTTGGTCTTTGTTGTCTAGAAAAAACACAATTAATTTTGCTGAAAATAGTGTTATCAATTTTCTAATCACACAAAACCAAACAGCCTACACTTCCTTTGAGGCCACTGCTTCTCAAGGCCCCTTCACACTCACTCCATCCCTCCCCTCTCCGTTGCTCCCTCTCCCCTACCCTCACTCACTTTCACCAGGTTGGGGCAGGGACTGGGGTGTGAGAGGGATGAGGGCCATGGTTGGGGTACAGGGTCCATTCTGGGGACAGAAATGAGAGAGGACGGGACAGGGGGTTGGGATGCAGGAGGAGGTGAGGGTTTCAGCTGGCAGGGCAGGCTCTGGGGTTGGGTCAGGGTTGAAGGTTTGGGGTGCAGGAGAGGGCTCAGGGCTGGGGCAGGAGTGTAGGGGAGGGTATGAGTTCCAATAGGAGTTTGCATGTGGAGAGAGCTTGGGGGGGGGGGTCCTGGAGGTAGGGGTGTTGGAAGAGGTGAGGGATATAGGCTCTGGGAGGGAGTTAGGGTGTGGGAAAGGTTCTGACCTAGGATAAGGGTTTGGGGTGCAGGAGGAGGTTTGCGGGGGTGGGCTTTGGCCAGGCAGAGCTTAAATCAGGTGGCTCTCAGAAGTGGCCAGCATGTCTGGCTCCTAGACAAAGGAACCATGGATCTCTGTGCACACCCATGTGGTTCCCATTTAATTAGAAATGCATTGGAACTCAGGGGGCAGGCAGTGCGTGGACCCCCTCTGGTCATCCCTGTGCCTAGGAGCCAGACATGCTGGCAATTTCAGAAACTGTGCAGAGCCAAGACAGAAAAGGAACCTGCCTTAACCTCGCTGCACCGCCCAATCGACTTTTAGCAGCTTGGTCAGCATTGCTGACCAGAGCCACCAAAGTTCCTTATTGACTGGATGCCAGGCAGCCCTAGCTTAAACTAGTCCAGAAGATTCATTCCTATGCTGAGATTCAACCTGCCAAAATGTCAGCCCCCCCAAAATCCAGACTGAGTAAAATTATAAGTAGCTGAGCATGAGCCATTAGAATGAAAAGACTTGTGCAGTGATTCCTAGCAGTGTCCTGAGTTTAAGAATTGACCTATAGCTCAGACCACTGGTGTATCTAGCCAGTATTCTGTCTTCTGACTGGCTGGGGCCAGGTGCTTCAGAGGGCATGAAGAGTACGGGGCAATCATTGAGTGGTTCGTCTCCTGTCACCAAGTCTCAGTTTCTGACAGTCAGAGGTTTATGGGATTGTGGGCCCTGACCATGCTGGCTAATAGCCATTGACAGAGCTATTCTTGATGAAATTTTCTAATTCTTTTTTAACCCAGTTATAGTTTTGGTTTTCACAATATCCCCTGGCATTATTCCATGGGCTGACTGTGCATTGCATGAAGTAGTCCCTTATGCTTGTATGAAACCTGCTTCCTGTAAATTCATTGGACCAACCCTGATTTTTGTGTAATGCAAAGGGATAGATAACACAATTCATTATTTTTATAGACCTCTTATCATATATATCCCCTTAGTCATCTCATTTCTATGATGACCTATTTATATCACAATCATGAGGTGAAGATGTACTGGTGTTAGATGGCACTTACAGCTCATTACTTTCAAAGTACAAAGTATTATCATTATATCTGTAGAAATTTCATACTCACTGAGCCAAATTCTTCCCACTTGCACCAGTACACATTGGAGCTACTGTGGATTAAATCAATCATTGCTCCAGAATTTTTTTCATTGTGGCTGAGAGCAGAATTTGTTTCCTTATGTCATTAATAAGAGCATTATCTATGGCTATTTGCAATATTAACATAGACTTAAGAGCATAATATATGCCTAAGGGGCTTTGTATTAACATAACAAAAGGCTTTTTAGAAGTTGAACATACAGTAACTAAGCTAAAAAGATCCGAAGTAATTGTCATATAAGGTTTCAGCTGTCCTTCTAAAGAATGGATTCTCTCATCTTAGCAGTGATTCTAACTAGTGAAATTTTGGCCTTCCTTTTCAATTATTATTGGTCTTATTGTTTATGGCTCATCAGTGGTTTACTTCTGATATAGATGTTTTGTTAATTCAGTCGATATTATTGTACAGAGAAATTAGAATCTATCTTGTGAATAGCTAAATGAAACAAATTCCCTAGAGCAACCAAGGCATTGGGTCTAATAATGAGCTTGACACAGAAATGTACTAGCAATGTAATTTGGCTTTCAATCACTGTCAGTGCTGGAGCACATGAGGCTTACGGCAGCTGCAGGAACAGCTGTAACCCAGGTCTATTGTCTTTGTGACCAGCCCATGTATTTCTGTAGCCTATTAATGGCATTTTTAGGGCTTGGAAACTGGATGGTTGCAAAATAAATATGAATATACTAAATGACACTCACTCATTAGGCATAACTTTTCACAATAATGTCTAATTTTTGCGAGTTCACTTGGCAAAAAAGTCATTTAAAATGGTACAAGTGCTACAGCTTCAAAAAGGCAAGCAGCATTTTCTTTTTCAACACAAAAACCAGAGAATAACATTCAACAGATGCATCTAATTGCTCCTTCTACTCCATGCACTTTTATCATTTCCAGATATGATGGGAAAGCTATTGCCTTTGTGAGCATGAGGTGTATGTGACATGGTTTGGCATGCAGTAGGGTCCTGAACTGAAGGTAGACTGGGCCAGAAGACTTGGAAAAACAGTGCATTCCATTGCAAGATAATGCTTCTCTAAGAAGCCATGTAGCTCCACTAGGTGTATAAGCCACATTTCTTGCCTGACACTCCTAGCTGATGTAGATTTGGTCCTGAGTAAAGGCACTCAGGGCACTTTGCAAAAAACTGATAGAGTTTGTGGTGTCCATCAAAGGGAAGGACTAGTGCATTGATTACTGAATTGAGCTCTGAGCAGTACCAGTAGTCACAAAACACTTGCAGCAGGGTCTGCAAGGAGCAGATTGGTTGCGTACAGATGGTTTTCCTCCCTGTTTCCAGCTGTTAAGCACATTACAGGTATTCCATGTGTATTAGAATCATAGGGTTGGAAGAGGCCTCAGGAAGTCATCGAGTACAACCCTTTGCTAAAAGCAGAACCCGAAGGGCCAAGATCCTAATAATATGTATGTAAGATTCTGACCACAGTCTTTGCTAAGAATCTTTCACATATGCCCAAACTGGATGGGCCTGGTCTGAGACCTGAGACCTCACTAACAATGGACAAAACATGGCTAAAGGAAAGTTAAGATAAGCAGGAAACAACCTTAGGCATAAAACAAGCTGAGACAGCATAACCCCAGGTGGAGAGCAATAATTGGGGGCTTATTATGAGTTCTAGGCACATAACTCACTGGGAGGGACCTCAAAGTCTGCTCCCTGGGTCAGGGAGAGATAACAGTGCATCCTTGCCGAATACCAGCCAGGGATCAGGGAGAGGGCTAACATGTCAGTATGAGTGACGATATCGGCCCCTCACAGATGCCAATCTGAGCTCAAAGGGATGCAGTGATAAACTATACACAATTGCCATTGCTGTGTACTGTTCACTGTTCTCTTTGCTTTAAGGCCATCCAGAAATGTACCTGCAGACAAACCTGTCTGAGAGGTGCCAATTGTCATTTCTAAGGACTTGAAATCAAGACGTCTCCTAACTTCTACAAGAAAAAAACTGAGAAATAACACTGGTGTATTAACAAACATGTGAACCTGAGCCATGGGCAGAGCATTCATGTAATCTTTCAGACTATTGGCTTATTGTGCTCATTATGTCTTGCTGCTAGAACCTATCCAAGGGCTCAGGAACTCCCACCCCGGCATGTCTGTCTGCTCATTGGCTCCCTATATAATCTATTGTAATCAGCTGTTTGTCAGTCTCACTGAGCCTAATAAGTGAAGTGACACTCCACCAGCTGTGTGCAATAAAAGGCCTCTGGCTTAAATGTACACAGTGTCAGACTTCTGTTCCTTCAGGACCAATCCCAACTAATTAATTATCTACATTTCTTTTACATGTTAGAAGCTGGTCCAGTTGCAACAGGTCTGGTTGTGCTGATGGCACATGTAAAAGTTTCTACACAATCATTCCCTCTCCAAACTTCTAGTCAGTCATTTCATTGCAGTGATTTGGTAGATACACTATAATGGTTTTGATGCAGTCTGCTTGACAATGGCAGGAACAGTGGGTCAAATGGAGTCCAGTTGTGAGCAGATGAAAACTCCCAGTGAAGTCCAATGGAGTCTACATCCAGGCCAAATTTGGCTCTCAAACTCAGGTCAAAATTTTGCAAAAGTGGTCACTGATTTTTGAGTGCTCAGTTTTGTACACCAAAAGATAAGGTACCCAGAATCAGTGGCCACATTAGGAAAGATGGCCAAAGTTGATTTGCCTGGAAATAGTCATGCACAACTTCAGTTCATAAT
This sequence comes from Pelochelys cantorii, assembly GCA_032595735.1. NCBI lineage: Eukaryota > Metazoa > Chordata > Testudines > Trionychidae > Pelochelys > Pelochelys cantorii. The sequence goes on from CM064336.1 coordinate 44,387,300, forward strand.
GTTTAGTGAGGAATATAAAAGAGGTGATACTTCAGTCTTGGTAAGTATGAACTGTATTGCTCCTTGTAGAGCTGTCCAAGAATTTTTTAGTGAAACATTTTGTTGGAAAATGCCAGCTTTTTCTGTGAAAACAGATTGGTTTCAACAGAACTTTCACCAGCCTCCCTTCCCACACTAGCCAACAGTCTAGGTGCTCACCTGTGACATGAGAGACCCAGATTTGAGTCTTGGTCCAAACTAGGCAGAGCAAGTCTTGAACTTGGGTGTCCCACATCTCAAGAGACTGTTTTAACACCAGACTATAGTTGGGTGTGATTTTTTTACACCTTCCTTCCCCTGACACCCATTTGTACTCTGATTTGTTAGAAAAACCAAATTCTGAAACCTTTAAACTCTTCCTGAACCAGAATTCTTGTAAACAGCCCTATTTCTTGGTTTATGGGAAACAAGTAGTAGTAAGAGGCACTCACTAATAAAAATTCACACACTGAGCTGTCTTCAAACAGTCCTGACAATATGCCATATCCCTCTTTTGAAGGGAACCAGAGGGGTGAGAAGTTATCTCCAATAAATTCTTAGCCTCAATTATAATGGTGTTTTGGACATTTCTGGTTTCAGAACTGGGTGTAGACTTCTCAAACAGACTTCATAAAGGTCACCAGAGACATCCTAGAAGTGACAATGACACTATGGCTCAGGTCTAGATTCAAACAAGTGACCTAGGAGTGAAAAACTCCATTATCAACCCTTTGTACCTTTTCCACAGCTGGTATTTCCTTGATCTGCTAGCTACATTTCCCCACCTGCTTTTTATTTTACTGTACCAAACAGTTACACTAGACATTATCATAATTGGACACTAGCTCCAGCCATGATGCTTTTGTGCTACAGACAGCATTGGGCCATTTTCTGTGCTTTTTTCCCCAACTCATTTGGCTTTTCCTTCATTTGTGTCTTGGGTTCACATTTTTGTTTAGTAACCCTTTGGAAAAGAAGACTGTATGCAAAGGAATTGCTATTTATGAGGTGTTCCTGATATGTTTACCTTCTCTGGCAGTGAAAAGGACACTAATATTTTCTAGCTATAGATTTTTATTTGAGACTGGCAGTAGGATTTTCTACTCTAGGCGCTACACACTATAATTATCTTTGATGTCAAAATTCTATTTTGTACTAATACCCTTTGTCCTGGAGGCAAAAGGCTAGCACTGTTGTAAACTATTAATGAGCTTAACAAAGATATCTTTGGCTCTGAAATGAAGAGTAAGACAATATTCATGTAGAATGATGTCTTATGAGAGTGATTCCTCCTGGAATGAGGTTTAACAGGTAGTTCGAACTAGGGCTTTATTTCGAACTACCGGGTCCCTGCCGCATGTAGATGCGGGCAGTTAGTCTGGACTTGTAAATTTCAAAAATGGCGACCGGCCGGGAAGATGCAAATCAAGCGCAGGATATTTAAATCACGGGCTTGATTTTCAGCTTCGAATGCCTACATTAGCCTCCCTAGTTCGAACTAGGGGGCTAGTGTAGACATACCCTTATTGAAAACAGAGGGAGTGACAAAGGGTATCTTTGATTTACATGCCCAAATTAAACTGAGACACATCAGTTTAGGGATATTCAATTAAATGGTTAATTGATAAGCAGGTGTTTATTGGTTAATGCTATTGATTAAACACTCTGCAAGTAAATTTTTTAGTGGGCTTGCCAACAGGCTGGCTCAGACCAGACTCAAGCCAGGTCCCGTCAACTACCCCCACTGTGGCTCTGCATTAGAAGCCATTTAAGAGCCTGCTGGCAGGCAGGCTGGCTACTACCCTCTGTGCACCAGCTCTTAAAGGGATTCTAGTGCAGAGCTGCAGTGGGGGTAGTTGCTGGGACCTGGAGTGGGCCAGGACTGAACCAGCCTGCTAGTGCATAGCTCTTAAAGGGCTTCTAATAAAAAACCATAATGGGGGTAGTTGCTGGGACCTGGCGCGAGCTCGGACTGAGTACTTTCAATGCTAACCCTTACTGATTAATCAACAAATTTTTTGCCAACTACACGATTAATGAATTACACGGTTCTTAAAATCCTTAATATAGTTATTTAGTACCTGTATTTAGTGAGATCCCCTAAATCTCCTTGCAGTCAACTTTGAATTTAGCTATTTTAATGTAATTTTGTATCCTCACAAACTTTTGGAGGATCCTCACTGTTCATTCCCTTTTCCAAATCATTAATGAATTAGTTGGATGGCATAAGCCACAATACCAAACCATTGTTTACCTTTATAATGTGAAAACTGACCATTTATTCCTGGTTTTTGTTTCGTAGCTTTAACTGGTCATTAATTCATGAGAGGACTTTCTCTGTTAATCTCTGAATACTTAGTTTCATTAAAAGATGTTGGTGAGTGGTCTTGACAAAGGCTTTCTGAAAATCCAAGTACATGATATTAGCTGGATCGACCTCTCCACATACTTGTTGCTGCTCTCAAATAATTCTAATAGATTGATGAGATTTTTCTTTACAAATGCCTTGTTGACTCTTCCCAATAAATCTTGTGATGGGGTATGCATACCCCACACTGAAGTTGTGGGGGTTCCTCCCTGTGTACAGAGGAAGTCCCACCCATTCAACCAGACTGGGCATGCTCCAAATGCTGGGGCAGCATAAAAGGCAGCAGATCATTCTGGGCTGGCCAGGAAAGAGGTAGGACCTCCAGCCAGAGCTCTGGAGCTGCAACAGCCAGCAACGCAGACTGTAGCAACCGAAGTTCCTGGACACTGCCGCTACACGGACCCAGCGGAGCCCCAGGGAGAAGCTGCTGCCAGGGAACCAGAAACCCAGCCACTACATGGGATGACACCTCAGCGACACCAATAGGAAGCAACCCAGGGAGGATGAAAGAGCGTCCTCTCCCACCCAGGTACACTCAGCATGTTTTGGCTGGATTCCCTGCTGAGGGATCTGCCACTCACAGGGCCCTGGGTTGGGACCTGGTGGAACAGGGTGGGCCTGGGTCCCCCTACCCCTGCTAGCCCCTAAACCTACTGACTCTGGCCATTAGGCCACACAACCCTAAGCCAAGGGCTGATTACAGACTCTGTCTACTAGGCCACACTGCCCTGAGGCAAAGACTGCTTACAGACTCTGGCTATTAGGCCACATGGCCCTGAGACAAGGGCTGCTTAAGACTCTGTCTGGTCAACTGTACTGTCCTGCAAACAGGGCTTCTAACCGACTCACTGTGCCACCCTTAGACAAAGGCTATTTGCTGACTCTGGCCATTGGGCCATAGTGCCTTGTGACCAGGACTGCTTACCCTGTGTTACCCTGAGACAAGGGGATATTTATGGACTCTAGAGACAGTCGACGACCCTGTGGCCAAGCAGGCGGCATCATCACCCTGTGATGGGGTGTGCATATGCTGCCACAATCTTGTTTATCTATGTGTGATAATTTTCTTCTTTAATATAGTTTCTACCAATGTGCCTGGTAGTGAAGTTAGACTCGTTGGCCTGTAATTGCTTGGATTGCCCATGGAGTCCTTTTTAAAAATTGGTGTTACATTATCTATTTTCAGTCATCTGGTGCAGAGGGTTACTTCAGTGATAGCTTGCATAATACAGATAGGCCGTGTCTAGACTGGCCAGTTTTTCTGCAAAAGCAGTCGCTTTTGCGCAAAAACTTGCCAGCTGTCTACACTGGCCGCTTGAATTTGCGCAAGAGCACTGACGTTCTAATGTAAGAAATCAGTGCTTCTTGCGCAAAAACTTTGATGCTCCTGTTCAGGCAAAAGGGCCAGTGTAGACAGCTCAGTTTTGTTTTGTGCAAAAAAGCCCCGATGGCTAAAATGGCGATCAGGGCTTTCTTGCGCAAAAGCGTGTCTAGATTGGCCACGGACGCTTTTGCGCACAAAGTGCTTTTGCGCAAAAGCGTCCGTGCCAATCTAGACGCTCTCTTGCGCAAATACTTTTAATGGAAAATTTTTCCGTTAAAAGCATTTGCGCAAAATCATGCCAGTCTAGACGTAGCCATATAGTAGTACTGCAGTCTGTAATGGCCTTGTCTTCTTTGAGTGCTTCTTTAACACCTTGGTCTTTTAGTACCACTGTTTTTTGGGAGGCTTCTTGCTTTTGATGTACTTAATTTTTTTTTTACTGTTAGTTTTTGCGTCTTAGCAAGTTGCTTCTCTAATTCCCTCTTGGCCTGCCTTATTATACTTTTACACTTAATCTGCTGGAGTTTGCCTTCCTTATCTTCACTAGATTTTTGACTTCTAAATTTGAAAGAATGCCTGTTTGCCTCGGCTGGCCTTAATTACCCTTCTGTCTAGCTAGCTAGTTTTATTATCATGATTAGTATAACTGAAGTTAATCTTTCAGTTAACTTCTTTTCAGAATTTTTTGACAGCTTCTTAGGAAGGAGCCAAGACTATCATTTGTCAGGAACTTTACTGCTGACTTCAGATTTGTGGGCTGGTTTCAAATGAATAAGAAAAATGATCTTTTGGACTTTATTTTTAGAGGTGTTTGACAGACACTTATGGAATTGTGATTATACAAAGGGAGTCGTATTGGTGGACCTGGTGAGACAATGCTGATAGCAGTTATAGATCTCTATCCCTGTTCATATGGTGAGGAAGTGTCCTCCAAGAAGTATGACACCTGACTAGGATTCTTGAGACCCAGATTTGATTCCTGGACCATCTTTAGTGAATTTGTGTCTGTTTCTCTATTTATAAAATAGAGTTAATGAGACTCGGCTCCTTTGTAAACACTTTGAGATTAATGGGTGAAAAGTACAACATAGAAGCTAAGTGTTACTATTAATTTCCTGTCTCTGTGTGGTATTTTTTATGCCTGCCACTTGATGGTTTGAGTCTCATCTTTTCATCACCCCTTAGAGCCTGATTTGCTTTTCTGTTGGCTTTTTTATTCTTACAGTGAAATTCAGTGAACAGAAGACAAACATTGTTCTATGGCACAATGAATATGGATTTATGTTGTAGTCTCCTGTTTGCTTACTTCACTGTAATTGTAGTTCCTTTGTTCTTTGTTTTCTTTCACACAATAACAACATTTAGTAAAAATAACCAGTGAACATTCTGGAGAGGTACATCAATGGATCCAATTGCTTTCTTTTCCTGCACACCCACCCTGTGTATTTTCCACGGTTCAAATCTCCAGCTAACAATTTGCTGCAAGCTCTAATTTCAGCCATCACAATAAAGCTTCAAAATTTGACATGGTAATTACTCTGATGTCAGGCTGCTTATAGAGCCACTTTTCATCAAAAGCCACTACATGGCAATCAGAACTTGCTTTGTTATGTGGTAGGTCTGATTATAACCTTGTCAACTCTCCCCATAGATAACTAATGCAGAGAGAACGACTTCTGAATAATAGTTCTCTTGACATATTTCAAAGATCATTCAGAGTCCTGACCTTCAAATGTAGCCATTTTTACACATTTCCTAAAGACATGCAGGTCAAGGACACTGTCATGCAGTGTCTTCAGTGCAAAGATCGCTATTTATACATATTAAATCCTTTACTGCATCCACTTCTGCTAGTTTCAATAAGCTGAGTTTCTACGTTATACAGTGTGAGACTGCTCTGCTCCATCAGACAAGACAATATCAGGTATAAATTTTGGTATGGACATTTCACTGAAAGAAAATATTCTGAACTCGTCATGCACTTTATTTAATGTATACAATAGCTGGTGTTAAAAATGGAGCACATTGTAATTGATTCTGCAGCCTCTAATTTATAACCAAGATTTCCTCTTTGCAGTTTGAGAAATAATAAAGATGAATACAAATTATTGCAGGATTCCTTTTTAAATTGTCATGAAAAGAATTCTAAAATATTGACCATGCTGCTTTTACTAGAACAATATACCTGGGTTTATAAAAAAATCTAATAAAACAATTTGCCATCAGCTAAATAATTTTACTTTTAAATCCTTGGCTATAATTTCAGCCAAGACTCAGATTTATTTCTTAGTCTCTTATTTCCCCTCCTTGATTAAAATGTCTCTTGATTACTACTGAACAGAAGGGTTTTGGCAATTCAGGATCTGACATCACAAATATTTTTGTAGCTTCCAAATTTACCTGGAGGAAACAGACTTCTTTCAGCAGTAATTTGATTTTAATAACCAGATTTTTCCGCTTTTCCTTTACCACAGAACAGTTATTCAGCATAGACATAAATGGAAATGTTTGCATTTCATACAATAAAGCACAATTTAAGTTCTGCTTCTACCCTCATTAAACTCCATTGGCTACATCTACATTGGCAAGATTTTGCGCAAATACTTTTAACGCAATAGTTTTTGCATTAAAGTATTTGCGCAAAAGAACGTCTACACTGGCATGTGCTTTTGTGCAAGAGATGTGCTTTTGTGCAAAAGCATCCGTGCCAGTGTAGATGCTCTCTTGCGCAAGAAAGCTCCGATGACCATTTTAGCCATCGGGCTTTCTTGCACAAGAAATTCATGTTGCCTGTCTACACTGGCCTCTTGCGCAAGAACACTTATTCCTGAGCGGGAGAGTCATAGTTCTTGCACAAGAAGCACTGATTTCTTACATTAGAACATCAGTGTTCTTGCGCAAGAACTCGTGGCCAGTGTAGACAGGTGGCAAGTTTTTGTGCAAAATCTTGCCAATGGGTTTTATCCTGCTAAGACCCACAAGTTTTCCTGTTGATGTCAATAGGATGACTTGCAGTGTGCATGTGGTTAAGTCTTTGCGCTATCAGAGCCTAAATATATAGCTATTTATCTGAGGCTATGTCTGCTGCTTTCTATTGGAAAAAGCTTTTCCAAAATTTGGCCCATTGACACTGGGCCAAATTTCGGAAAAAACTCCTCTTTCAGAAGAGCTCTTCTTCTTCGTGGCATGAGGAAGACAGGGCTTCCAAAAGAATGCATATGCTTTTCCGCAAAAAATGTCAGAAGAGCAGACGTATTCCCTGCACACAGTGGAATTTTTCCGGAATACCTCTGGTATCCCAGAAAAACTCCGCAGTCTAGACATATCCTAAAAATAGAGACCACACGGATATTGCCTATGATAAAAATCCCAGGTAATAAGTGGAGAAAAGTTATAACAAGAAACAGCAGCTTAGAGTTGAAGCCAGAAAAACTCAAATGAGAAATAAGACATGCCTTTTTAACAGTGAGGGTGATGAACCACTGAAGTAAGCTACCAAAGCTATTTGTGAGTTCTCCATTTCTTGAAGTTTTTCAGATCAAGATGGGATGCCTTTCCAGTAAGTATGTGTTAGTGTATCACAAGTTATTGGCTCAAAACAGGTATAATTGGGTAAAATGTAATGGCCTGTGTTATATAGGAGATCAGACTAGAGGATCTGATGGTCCATCTAGCCATCAGCTCTCTGATTGTATTAATAGTCAAGCTTTGTTCTTAGACACTACAGAAATAATAATTAGCCTACAGAGCAAATAGAGATGCGTGGGACACTTCCTGCTTAATGATTAGGCCCTAAGTTGCAAAACCGTGTAATATTAAATCATCTGGTATATTGCCAAATAGTTTATTGGAAGGATGTTATGTTCACTTAGTTCATTACTTACTTTAAAAATCCATTTACGCTAATATTACCATAATATTATTAAGGCACATTAGATTTACAGCATTTCCAATTACAGAGTTTTACAAGATTAATACAACAGCAGGAAATTATATTCCAATAACTGGATTCCTATAGCTTTGCATTGCAGCCTAATGAACTGATCCTCTTCCTGACACGTTTCTGTTTTGCCTCAGGTTAGATTAACATGGTATCAAAACTGTTACATCAGCCATGGAAGGTTCTGCCTCATTACTGCTTCTAAAGCAGTATTGCTGTTTGGTGGAGATCCTCTGCTTGTGGATTTGTTCTAAATCCATTGGCTTCAGTGGAGCTATGGCAGTCTATACCAGCTGATGATCTGCCCCTTTATATTTAAATGCTATTAACCAATATAACTGTGTTTAGTGAGGAAATCCTTCCTCTACCTAGGCCCCTCAGTAACCACGATGGTGACACTGTGCAGGGGGGAGGATAGAATTTTGGAACACACCCTGCTTGTGTCTATGGGCAGAGTGGGCACAGGGACAGAAGTGTAACTAATTGATGTGAGAGCAGGCTTTCAGCCTTGACATTTCACTTGTTTCAGACTGGTGATGAGCTCCTTACCTTCCTTCATTTTTTATTCATCAAGGACTTCTATATATTTCAGTGTTTGCATCATTCATGGTTTGTTCTGTGCCACCAGAGAGGGACAACAGGATGCCTTTAGTCTAGAGAGTCACAATGGTAAAGTTTCTTGATGGAGAACTAATACCATTTATATGTAGTGCCCTTCAGAGTACTCTCAGCATCCTTACTATGTAGCACATATGGAACATAGGCTGGACTCTGCAAAACTCCATGGGCCTGGAAAAAAGTGTCTCCTTGAGCAAGTGGCAGCCTTAACTCTGTAGCCTGGTTGCCACTGGATTCACACTGGTCTACCTATTAGAAGAGATGTGGCCTTCTGTGCATCATGAAGGTAAAGAAATTTAATGCTGCTGGCACTGGCCGCAGTTGGAGACAGGACACTAGACAAGAGGAACCACAGTTCTTATCTAGCTGCACAGTGCCTATGTTATCTCTATGCATAGTTGGGATTTTCATATGATGTCTCTGCTGTCATATGATGTCTCTGCTGTCAACTGCCAGTGATGTTTCTTACAATGGTAGCATCAAGTGATTAAATATGCCCATGATGAAGTCATTCAAAGCTAATCTTTAGAAGTTTGTCCTGCTACAAACTTGCCAAAGCCTGCGAGCCATCCAGAAATACCCCTGGGGGCTTTGGAGTGTGTAGGGAGCACACAGACTCAATATACCTTCCAAATTACTAAGCTTGTTTAATAAGAATTCATTTAAAATAGACTGGAAAGGACATCATTTAATTATACCTGATCTATCCTTGCAGCCCAGTCGGGAGAAAAGGTCTTGTGATGTGAATTCTATTGAGGCCCAAGAATAAATTAATATTAAAGTAATGAATACTTAGTGGTTAAACAGAATGGCAAAATTGTTTTAATAAGCTTATTGTTAGGTCTAGCATGTGAAGCCTGCTTTAGAGATTTGGTACCAGTAAAACTCTCTCTGAGAGTTGTGATTTAATTTTACCAATATAATTATCCAAAATTAAAAAACTGGAACCAAACTATTCTGAGGTTCTGTAAAAATCCAAAATTGACCCTATGTTTCCTTCCTAGCCTCCTTCTGAAGAAGGCTATCCAGCCATTCCTATCCCCCTAAAGCCCATTTTCCCCATTGAAAATTGTTATTTGAGGAGGAAGTCAGGTGTCTTTCAGGAAGTATAAAAGCATTAGGTGGCAACGTCACCACAAAGCACTGAATGATACTCTCCAATTGGTATTTTAAACTTCCCAGTCTGCCCAAGGACTTAGCCCAACTTCTTACCTAGTTGGAGACAAGAGAAAGTGTTCCTGGGGCAGGAGGGAACAGATTATCCCATTACTCCTTACTGCTGAGTTTCTTTGTGCCTTCCTCTAAATCTTCTGGGCTGGCTATTGTTGGAGAAAGGATGCTAGATGAGACAGACACAGGTCTTATACAGTATGGCATTGCTTATGTTTCCTCATGTTTTTTGGGAAGTGGCCATTCATAGTTCATATGAGAGCTCTACTATGAATTGCAGTGATGTTTCAGTAAATATTGCCTATAAATATATTTGATAATATTTATATAAATCTAATACAGGTTGGACATCTATAATCCGGACTTCCCTCATCTGGCAACCTCTATAGTTTGGCATCCCCATGGGTGCTCTGGGGCTGGATCACTCACAGGGAAAAGCCAAGAGTCTCACATTGAGCAACTCCTCCCCTGCTTTCCCAGAGCTTCTGGAGCCCCCCACAAATAGCTCATTTGCAGTGTTCAGCTCAAGGAAAGAGGAGGAAGTGCAGAGACTGGGGGAACACTTGGGGAAAGAGGCAGGGTGGCAGTGGAGTCCTGTGGCTGGGGACCAGGAATGTATCCCCGTAGCTGGTGGCAGGAGCTGGGAGCACAGCCTAATGGCTGTGGGGCTTGGTGCACTGCTATGGGGCTGCACGCCTGGCCCCTGGCCATGGAGCTCCAAAGCCATCCTGACCCTTTTCCTGAGCCTGCCCCCTTCAGTTCCCACTTGGTCAATGCCAGCCCCTATGCTCATGCAGCCATCACCAGCAGAGAAGCCAGCATTGACCTCCCCTGGTCTGGCAAAATCCCTTGTTTGGGACTGGTAAGGTCCCAAAGGTGCCAGACCAGGGAAATACAACCTGTATATACTATTTAAAATTTGTGCCAGGCATAGCCAATAGGAATATAACAAATTAGTCATACTACAGGCCAGTAGTGACATAATCTGTTTCTTTTCAACTTCATGCTTTTTTACAGTGATTGGCTGCAATAAATTGCGGTAAGTTGTGGTATATTTCCCATTCCCGTCTGCTGCAATTTCAAATGTAGTCCATGAGGTGCCACAAAGAAATAAATCACAATTTAAATGAGCACAGGCCAGTTTCCAAATATTAGTCTGGGGCAGAGGGAACTGATGAGAGAACTGATTTGTTCTTCCAGAATCAAGGTGCTATTTTAAAATTTTGCTCCAATTCTGTTGTGTGAACTGAACAGGGACTGTACCACAATATGGATCTCTTTGTTTGCAGTCTTCATTTGCAGTGCTTTTAAAGCCAGGACATCTTCACTAGTTGGTCAGTATTGAGGACCCCCTCAGTGTCCAGAAGGGCTAAGAGAGTCATTTTGGAAGTGTGAAAGTGATTTTTCCCTCCTGGAGATGGAAAATTCCACTAGAAGAGGGGTGTTTCATGGTTTTTGAAAAGCTAACATAAGTGCAAAGGAAATGTGAAGGATGAACAACAACAGCACTAATAAATTAATACATGCTGCCTGGGGTATGCTTAGGGGATATGTCTGCTTGGAACAAACAACTTCTAGCTTTCACATCTGTATCATCACCACATTATTTAGTGGTACATATTCATTCAAAACTGGTATGAAACATGCACTGAGGATGCTTCTCATTAGGGACGTCAAGCACAGAGACTAGCAGATCTACTCGACTCTTCATTTTGGGTTTTTCAAAGTCGGGTGTCTGATTTGTCTGCCTAGATCACAACAGCATTTGCTTTTGCTGAAAGAAAATTTTACTCAGTGAATTTTGCCTCCCTTTCTGCTCGCAGACTGAACAGATCATCTTTTCCTTGTATCTGACAACGTGTTTTTTACCCATGAAATCTTATGCCCAAATAAATCTGTTAGTTTGTAAGGCAACACAGGACTCCTGGTTGTTTTTGCGGATATAGACTAACATGGCTACTATCCCTCTGATACTTTTTCCTTGGTTATTTGTTACTCAAAAATAAATTTTTTTTCTGTCTTCTTCTGTGATTTGATCATGAATAGTTCACAATGAGAATTTGATCTTTGAAACTGAAGCTGTGTTGGCAACTCAACAGTGGTTTGTCACCCTGGGATAGTAATGGCATGTCTTGGTGAGAACATAATATGTAGAAGAGGAGCAGACCATGTGTAACCTGAAGTTTAAATCCAGAACTTTATGTAGATGTGTAATCTGGATTACAGCCTGTATCCAGGAGTGGCAGGTATAAGAGGCAAGGAAAGGTATTGCCTCTTCTGTATTTGAGGCTATGTATACACTGCACATTTATTTCAAAATAAGCTATTTCAGAAGATATCCTCTGAAATAGATTATTTGGAAATAGTGTGTTGTAGCCCGGTAGGGTGCTGCCCACCAGGGCTCGGCTAGGGGCTCTTCCCCATCTGGGTCAGTGGGGTTATGAGTTTGGGATGAGCTATGAGTTTCATATCCCAAACTCATAACTCTGGTCATCTGAAGAAGTGGGCTGTGCCCATGAAAGCTCATGATACCATCTACATTTTTTGTCAGTCTATAAAGTGCTACCAGACCATTTGTTGTTTTTTTTCTGTAACAGACTAACTCGGCTACCTCCTGAAGCTCCTCTCCATTTATGTTATGGGAGAAGATGGCGCCTAGCCCAACATCTGAGGCATCCATTTGCACTATAAAAAGGCAATCGAAGTCAGGGCTGAACAGCACCAGCTCTTGACACAGGCAGTCTTTAAGGATGTGGAACACCGTCTCACATTCTGTTGACCACCATATTCACTGTGGGCTATCCTTGGTTAAGGGGTGGTGAGGGGTGCGACGATGACCACAAATTGTAGGAAGAAGCAGTGATAATATCCTATCAAACCAAGGAACTGATGTACCTTCTGCTTGGTAGTGGGCACAGGGTAGCTTTGGATGGCCTGGACTTTCTCTATGAGTGGGCACACAAGACTGTGCCCCAATGAGTTCCCAAGATAGGTGGTCTCTTATCATCCAATCCAGCATTTCTTTGGATTGGCCGTGAGCCCCGTGTCCCACAGGGTTTGGAGGACAGCCACCACTTGGAGAAGGTGTTCTTCCCAGTGTTGGCTGTAAATGACAACGTCATTGAGGTAGGCAGTGGCATAGTCCAAATGGAGACTCAGGAGGCAGTCCATCATACACTGGAATGTCACAGGGGCTCCACAAAAGCAAAAGGGCATTCAGACAAAATGGAATAGCCCAGACAGAATGTTTTCTCCCAGAACTCCAAATCTGGGGGATTTGCCAATACCCTTTTGTCAAGTTGAGAGTTGTAATATAATTAGCAGTTCCCAAGCAACTGAGAAGTTCTTCTGTTTGGGGAATTGGGTAGACATCAAATTTGGATATGGCATTCATCTTCCTGAAATCTATGCAGAACCGTACACTCCCATAGGGCTTTGGTATAAGCACCAAGGGGCTTCACCACTCACTTTTTGACTGCTTGATGATTCTGAGCTCCAACATCATGTGAACTTCCTCTCTACTATTTCCTTCATTTGTCAAGGTAGGGGTCGGTTCATCTCGTGGACTACGTGGCCCAGAGTTATCGGGACTGTATGCGACACCATGGTAGTCTGTCCAGGAAGCATGGTGAAGGTCTTCCAAAAGGCCTCCAGTAGACATAAAGCCTGCTTTTGCTGAACCTCTGTCAGTGTATCTCCCAGCAGCGAGCTTGCTTCTGTTGCTAACTCAGGTACATGGGGGCCTAGAACAGGTTCAAGGGAGTACGGCATTATCATTAGCCCCTCGTGTTCTCTCCAGTGCTTCAAGAATTTCATGTGGTAAACCTGTCTCTATTTCCTCTGGCTGGGCTGGTATATTTCATGTGTTACTGGATCCACCCCGTGGGTGACCTCATAGGGGCCCTACCATCTGGAGTGGAGTTTTGATTCCTTTGAAGGGAGGAGTAGGAGTACCCCATCTCCGGGCTCAAACACTCTCTCTAGGGTTCCCTGATGGTAATATTGCTCTTAGGTCTCTTGAGCAGTTTGGAGGTTCTCTTGAGAAAAAGCCCCAGCCTGGGTTAGCCGCTCTTGCAATTGCATGACATATTGGAGAAGCCCCTGGGAGACTGAGGGGATACTCTCCCAGGTTTCCCTCATCAGGTCCAATATTCTGTGAGGTTGACACTCATAGAGGAACTCATATGGGGAGAAGTAGGTTGACTATTGGGAAGCCTCCTGGATGGCTAGCAACAAGGGTGGTAGTAACTGGTCCCACTGCTGCAGTTCAGATGGGGGAAACGTCCTTGGCATCCCCTTCAGTGTTCTGTTAAAGCTTTCAATGAAGCTGTCCATCTGGGGGAGATACACAGAGATTTGGAGCTTCTGAATGTCAAGAAGGGCACAGACCTGCCAGAGTAGCCAGGAGATAAAATTAGTTCCCTGGTCAGAGAGTAATTCTCGGGGGAGGCTCACTCTAGCAAAGACCTTCACTATCTTTGAAGCAATGGTATGGGTGCTAGTACTCCATAATGGGATAGCCTCAGGGAAACAGGTTGCATAGTTCCCCAGGAACAAGCTGTACCGGAACTCCACTTTACTTTTGGGGACCAGCTCGACCAGATTCAGTGCCACCCACTCAAAAGGGATGACCACCAGCATGGATACTAGTGGGACCCTCAGGACTCCTGGGTCAGCAGCCAGTTGGCACTTGGGGCATGAGTGGCAATAATCTTTTACCTCTTGATATACCCCAGGCCAGTAAAAGTGGGACAGAACTTGCACCAGGGTTTTTTCTTGTCCCAGGTGGCCTGCAACGGGAATGTCATACACCAATCTGAGGACAGCTCTCTGATGGCAGCTAGGTACCACTAACTGGGACTGGACATCTCGGGTCTGAGGGTCTTGGTCAACTCGGTAGAGGTGGTCTGCCACCATTTCAAAACAGGGCCACTGCTCAGCTTTCTGTGGGGTGGTCACTGGCCTGTTGACTCGGGCCACTCGGTCATAGGTGAATCTCAAGGTCCATCCTCTCGCTGATCTTGAGGGAAGTCTGCCAGGTGGGTGGTCATTGGGGTCAACTGACTGGGCTAGACCTTCGGATCCGTCCAATCTGCCGGGAGCCCCCCATGGCAGACTTCCAGCAGGCTGATGCTAACTGGATCCTCCTCAAGTGTCACCTGGGTAAAAGGTGCCCCAAAACTGACCCCACAGAAGTCTGTAAATCCAGGCCAGTCCCAACTCAGGATGACCGGATAGGCCAAACTGGGGACCACTCCCACAAACATCTCCTCTGCTATTCCATTTATGGTAACTGGCACCCTGGCACAAGAGTATACCTTTATGTCTCCGTGAATGGATTGGAGGTGAAGCTTCACATCAGTCACTACAGGGGGAGGGATGACGTCCTTATAGATGAGGGTCTATCCACATCTCGAGTCTAAAAGGGCAATCACTTCCCGGGGACCCAGCCTCATTGGAGCTGTCAGCTTGGGTGGGCCCAGTTAGTGGGCTTGGGATTCTGAGGTGTACACCTGGCCAAAATTGCAGTCCATATCTGGACAGTCCCATTGCAGATGTCCCAGGTGGCCATAGGAAAAGCAAGCCCCACCTTGGAGTGGGCCAACCAGGTGAGCTCCTCTGGTGGCTGGATCCACTGCCTGCCACTGCCTTCGGGATTGGGTGTCTCCAGCCTCCCTCACCCATGATTGTGGGACAGATGATAAATCCCCTGAGACAGAGTTCCCGATCCCACGGTGCCAGGATGATGGTCCAGTTTCTCATCAGGTCTCTGGGGATTACCAAGCCCACAGGCCTACTTATGGGTACGGCTACACTAGCTCATTAGTTCGAGCTAGGTAGGGTAATGAGGGCAAGCGGAGTTGCAAATGAAGCCCGTGATTTAAATATCCCGGGCTTCATTTGCATGTTCCCAGGTGCCGCCATTTTTAAATCTCCCTTAGTCCGAACTCCGTGCCCGCGGCTACATGTGGCACGGACTAGGTAGTTCGAATTAAAGATCCTAATTCGAACTACTGTCACTCCTCATACACAGGTGAGGGGTCTTAGAACCCAGTCTCACCTACCCCGAACAAGTTCTGTCCGGTTCCAAGAAACCAGCCACAGATCCCAGACCAATTTACTCTCTGGATCTTACCCACAAATCACGCTGAGCCAGTCCTTTAGAATCTACAATCTAAAGGTTTATTACTACAAAAAAGAAAAGCATGAGAGTAAGGTTGTTAAGTTATCATACATTACATGCATCGAATCTCCCAGTTCTTGATGCAGGCTCTAGCAGAGATGATATAGCTGCTGGCTTAAAAGTCCTTGTTGCACATCCTATAGCAGGATGGGTCCATAGTTCTTCCCAGCTCGTGATACCCTGCGAGGCCGCATCCGGGGTCAGAAGCAGATCTGAAGACCACATGGAGTCGACCACATGGCATATTTATACCTCCTTCCAGGTTTCTTCCAGGCTGGCTAGAGTAACATGGCTAGTGGCCAGGTGTGTCTTTGGCCTTCAGAGGCCCATTGTCCCCTGGAGCTTCGCTCATTAGCATGTCCATAGGCAAACATTCCTAGCCCATTACTCAAGCACATTCAGAGAGACTTCCAGTCTCCATACAGAGTACAGATCCCTAACTCCACACACAGACATTATACAGATATATGAAGAGCAGATACAGAATCAGAAGTAAGCTTTTTTTGACTCCTCACATGGCCCCCTTTGTACCACTTTTGGGGCGAACACCCCCCCATGGGTGCAGCAGTGACCCTGCTGCTCCCCTCACAATCCAATAACGTGACAGGGAGCCAAGAGGGTAGGTCACCAGAAATGCCTCGGGATCATCATCAGCCCCATCTTGGAGAAACAGGTGGTGGGGGCCGGGAGATTGCCAGTGTTTCCCGAGGGTTGTCCACGAGGTTGGGCCCAGAGGGACGCCAGCTGCTGGAAACCTTGCATTAGAAGTTCCCGTTATTGTGAGGCTAGTTGTTGGAGGAGTTGTTGCTGCTGGGTGCCCATTTACTGCACCAACTGCTGTTGCTGTTCATGTTGAACGTTCAGCTGACGGATCCACTACTCATGCTGTTTTTGCTGTCTCTCTGTCAAATACTTGAAAAAAATTTTGAGATCCATGTCTCTCTTTCTCTCCCCTTTCTTTCCTTTTTTCCCTGTCTCTCTGTCCCGCCAAGGCCCCCCCCCCTCGGCCCACACACACACACGCACACACACTCCCTCTCATTAAAGGGTGATCGCTAAACCCCTTACTTAAGGGATTGGGTTGCTGCGCATGTTCTCCACCATATGTGGCCTAGTAGGGCACTGCCCACCAGGGCTTGGCTAGGAGCTCCTCCTCTTCTGGGTCAGTGGGAGGCCACTCCACCCCATTACCCACTTGCTCAGGTTTTTTGGGAATTATCAGGAGCAGGAGCAGCAGCAGGCATCATGCTGGCAATGAGGGATTGCATGGCTGCACATATGGTGTGACCCTGCTCCATCAGCTCCCGCCAGGTGTCTCACCACTGCTGGATGTCTTCCTGGAGTCTGCGGTCGATGGTCTGCTCCAGGGATCGGAGTGCTGCCAGGTGCTCCCTCTAGAAGTCATCCATGAGTCTCTGGTGCCTGTAGGTCCCTCGGGTTCAGGAGGCTGTCCCAGGTGGTGTCGACTGCCCCCCTCTTGCATTCGGTCTGGCTGTGGAGAATAAAGAGAGACAGTCAGCCATCCCTGGAGACAGTGTGCCTGAAGCCTTGCCCTCATCTGTGAGCTGAGAGTGACAGTTCTCAGCTCAGTCAAAGGCAACGTGCTTGGAGCAAGGCTATGTGAGCTCTGGCCAGTGGACCTTTGCCTGCAGTGGCCCAAATGTCCCCAGAGGGGGGAGCCTCACTATCCCTCTGTCCTGGGGACAAGCAGGCATGTGAAGGTGCCAGCTGACTGGAATCCTGAGGGTGGGAGGAGGGCCATGGGGCAGCTGGGCTTCCCTCTGTGCCACGCACATGCCAGGTCTGACAGTGTAGAATCATAGAATCACAGAGCTGGAAAAGACCTCAGAAGGTCATCAAGTCCAGCCCCCTGCTCTAGGCAGGACCAATCCCAACTAAATCAACCCAGCCAGGGCTTTGTCAAGCTGAGACTTAAACACTGCTAGGGATGGAGACTCCATTACTTCCGTAGGTAACCCATTCCAGTGCTTTACCACTCTTCTAGTGAAATAGTTTTTCCTAATATCCAACCTGGACCTCTCCCACCACAACTTGAGACCATTGCTCCTTGTTCTGCCATCTGTCACTACTGAGAACAGCCTTTCTCCATCCTCTTTGGAACCTCCCTTTAGGAAGTTGAAGGCTGCTATCAAATCCCCCCTCACTCTTCGCTTCTGCAGACTAAACAGACCCAACTCCCTCAGCCTCTCCTCATAGGTCATATGCTCCAGCCCCCTAATCATTTTGGTTGCCCTCCACTGGACCCTCTCCAATGCGTCCACATCCTTTTTGTAGTGGGGGACCCAGAACTGGACACAATACTCCAGATGTGGCCTCACCAGAGCTGAATAAAGGGGAATAATGACAGCTCTGGATCTGCTGGCAATGCTCCTCTTAATGCAACCTAATATGCCATTAGCCTTCTTGGCTACAAGGGCACACTGTTGACTCATATCCAGCTTCTCATCCACTGTAACCCCCAGGTCCTTTTCCACAGAACTACTACTTAGCTGGTTGGTCCCCAGCCTGTAACAATGCTTGGGATTCTTCTGTCCCAAATGCAGGACTCTGCACTTGTCCTTGTTGAACCTCATCAGATTTCTTGTGGCCCAATCCTCCAATTTGTCTAAGTCACTCTGGACCCTATCCATGCCCTCCAGCATATGTACCTCTCCCCCTAGCTTAGTGTCATCTGCAAACTTGCTGAGGGTGCAATCGATGACCCTCATCCAGGTCATTAATGAAGATATTGAACAAAACCGGTCCTAGAACCGAACCTTGGGGCACTCCGCTAGAAACCGATCGCCATCCTGACATTGAGCCATTGATCACTACCCGCTGGGCCCGGCCTTCGAGCCAGTTTTCTATCCATCTTACCATCCATTTATCCAGTCCACATTCCCTTAACTTGCTGGCAAGAATTTTGTGGGAGACCGTATCAAAAGCCATGCTAAAGTCAAGGTATATCACATCCACTGACTTTCCCATGTCCACAGAGCCAGTTACCTCATCATAGAAGCTAATCAGATTGGTCAGGCATGACTTGCCCTTTGTAAATCCATGCTGACTATTCCTAATCACCTTCCTCTCTTCCAAGTGCCTCAAAATAGATTCCTTAAGGATCCCTCCCATGATTTTTCCAGGAACCGAGGTAAGACTGACTGGCCTATAGTTCCAAGAACAGTGGCATTGTCCTGCAGGGAGAGGAATTGTATCTCTACCTGTTTGAGGAGAGGGGGGCAGGGTGCTGGGGGGGGAGGGGTGTGTGTGAGCAGCAGATGTATCTGATCCTGGCCAGGCTGTTCCCGGGAGTGGACCGCTGCCCCGAGAGTGCGGGCATACCCATGTTCCTTGTGGGGGACTGCCGAGTGTGTGTGTGTGTGTGTGTGTGTGTGTGTGTGTGTGTGTGTGTGTGCGCATGTGTGTGTGTGTGTGTGTCTTGATGTCCCCAGCCTCATTCTAGAAGTAGCTTGTGAAGGGAGGGTGTCCCACCCCGCTGTCCCACCCCGCTGTCCCACCCCAGTTTCAGGAACATGGCAGGCCTCTTCAGACACCCTGTGGCTAATAGCACAAGGGACCTCTGTGGCAGCCTCCTGGGGCTGTGTGGCCAGGAGTGGTGCAGCACATGCTTCCACATGCACAGGCTGCTGCACAATCCCCAGGCCGCAAGGGCTGAGTGGGGAGTGCCCAGCTACCTCTCACTACCCATCGCTTCCACCCTCTATATGAAGGGAACATGATGGCACTCACATGATGTTCTTTCCCTGGCCTCAGACAACACCTGGGACATGTCCACAGAGAGGGGCACCAGCTCCAGGGTCAGGAGGGTGATGGTGCTGGCCTCGTCCGGCTCCTCCTGCTCCTCCACTCCGCATCTCTGTCCCCCACGAGGATTGCGGTCCAGGTCCTCGAAGTAAGGGCAGGTGTGGGGTTCTGCCCCGGAGCAGGCACTGCCCTCCCTGGCCCTGGCATATGCCTGGTGAACTCTTCAACCTTCATCCACACCTGCTCCTCGGTGCAGACATGTCCCTTGCTGGACAGGCTCTCGGCCATCCAGCCATAGATGTCTGTGTTCCTGCATCTGGTGCAGAGATCCTGGAGGTTCACCTCCTCTCCCCGACCTCAAAGAGGTTAAGGATCTCTGCACCAGACCAGGAAGGCACATACCCCTTTCGGCCCTGGGCAGGATCCTGGGAGCTGTCTGACTGCTCCTTGGCAGCAGTGGAGGGCTGGGTGGGAGCAACAGAGTCACTCATTTTGCCTAGTTCTGAGGCAGTGGCAGCTTCAAGATGGCTCAAGACTGTCAGGGCCTCCTGCTTGCCACCAGCCATTTCTACTGTGGCTGCAGCTTTAAGGGCTCCAGGGGAAGTGGGGAATATAGAGTTTGGCTGAGAGTAGACTGAGTGGCCAGGAAGGCACCTTGGGAAGGGATAGAGGCCCATTATTTCAAAATAACTGCAGCTGCCCTATCTACACAGCCCCTATTTTGAAATAACTATTTCAGAAGATGCATTATTCCTTGTAGAATGAAATTTACAGATTCTGGAATAAGCTGCCCGTTATTTTGAAATTATTTCAAAATAACACTATTGCTGTGTAGACACTCGCATAGCTATTTCAGAATAACAGCCATTATTCTGAACTAACTTTGCTATGTAGACCCACCCTTAGTGCCCAGCCTCTTGCCTCTTTCTATCCTTAATCTGACTCTTCTTCCAGGCTCCTGCATCAGACTCTTGCAGCCTGGTGAGTCTTTCTCCAGAGCAAATCTAGTAAATTAAAAGTGAAAAGCTTCCTTCTTGCTATACCTAGATTCATAACACTGAAACTGTTAAAAAGAGCTATTAAGTGGCAATGAAGCCATTTAACAAGCATTTGCCAACCCAGAGGTATATACTGTTAGTTTCTGAATGTAGTGACAGGACTAGTCATGTGTTACTCAAAACCTATTAGTTTGTTGCTGAAGATTATAAAATCACATCTCTAAAAAGTCCTTGCATAGATTTTAGATGAACAATCTGAGGATCCAGCTTTTGTTAAATATTAGGATCTTCAGGCATCGTTTTTAAATGAATTCTTCAAAAGATAACTCTTATCTAAAATACACATTTTAATTTCAATTATAGTGCAGAAAACTTCCTTCCAAAATCTTCCTGTGGTAGTAAGAAGAGGGCCTAAAGCATAAGCCCATCACAGGCCTGGTATGAGACCTAGGCAACAATGGTCTCATACCAGGCCTGTGATGGGCTTATGCTAAGCAAAGAGAAGCTGTGAGCAGACCCTGCTCACAGATCTTGGCAAGAACAAGGCTTATATTGCAGAAACACTCATACCTAAGAGGTAGTAGGCACAGGCCATTCCAGAGTGATGATTCTGGTACCATCTGGTAAGGTTAGGTCTTGAACCCAAAAAGTAGCCCATGTTTAATGCAATGAAAACAAGCCCTTTTTATGACTGGTGTCTTTGTCTACACAGCTGGGCAAAAGTAAAATTAAGATATGCAACTTCAGCTATGTCAATTATGTAGCTTGAGTCAAAATAGGCACCATCTACACAGCAGGAAGTCGAAGGAAGAACACTCTTCCTCTGACTTCCCTTCCTTCTCGTGAAGTGAGGATTACCATGAGTCAGAGTAAGAAGTCTTCCAGCTCAATATTACACTACAAGCCTTTATTTCAGAATAGACGTGCACTATATTATTTCAGAATAACATCAGTTATTCCAAAATAACTCTTCTGTGTAGACATAGCCTTTGTGATGTGACCAAGTCTTTCTCTGGATATAAGGAATGTAGCACATGTATACTACTATAGCATTAACAAATGGTATTGATCACTATATCCCAGGGCCTGTGAATTTGCCATTCTATCTTAGTCCAGCTAGAAGGTGAGAGGATAGTAGGCAATAATTTTTGCAGGGAGGTGGCACTCCCAGAAATTTGGTAAGTGGTCATGGGCGGCACTTTTTTATTATGTTAATGGAAGAAGCATGGGGTTTGAGAGGGAGTTTGGGTGCAGGAAGTGGGGTATGACCTTGAGCAGTTTAAACCTCCCTTGCTGCAGTTTAAGCCCATTGCTTCTTGTCTTATCCTCCTCCTTGTGACATCCTTTTAGATACCTTAAGACCACTATCATGTCCCCTCTCAGTCTTCTCCTTTCCAAATGAAACAAACCCAATTCTTTCAGTCTTCCTTCATAGGTCATGTTCTCTAGACTTTTAATCATTCTTGTTGCTCTTCTCTGGACCTTCTCCAGTTTCTCCACATCTTTCTTGAAATGTGGTGCCCAGAATTGGACACAATACTCCAATTGAGGCCTAATCAGTGCAGAGTAGAGCGGAAGAATGACTTCTTGTGTCTTGCTCACAACACTCCTGTTAATGCATGTTTGCTTTTTTTTTTTTTGCAACAGTGTCACACTATTGACTCACATTTAGCTTGTGATCCACTTTGACCCCCTAGATCCCTTTCTGCAGGACTCCTTCCTAAACAGTAACTTCCCTCTGTATGTGTCAGACTGATTGTTCCTTCCTAAGTGTAGTACTTTGCATTTGTCCTTATTAAACTTCATCCTATTGACCTCAGACCATTTCTCCAGTTTGTCCAGATCATTCTGAAGTATGACCCTATTCTCCAAAGCAGTTGCAACCCCTCCCAGCTTTTACTATCTGCAAACTTAATAAGATTACTCTCTATGTCATCATCTAAATTGTTGATGAAGATATTGAACAGAACTGGTCCCAAAATAGACCCCCTTCAGAACCCCACTTGTTATGCCCTTCCAGCAGGATTGTGAACCGTTACTCTCTGAGAATGGTTATCCAGCCAGTTATGCACCCACCTTATAGGGCCCCATGTATTTGCATAGTTTATTGATAAATTCTGAAATATCTTATATAAATTATTTATACATGAAATATTTTATGTAAGCAGGGTCTGAATCTCTGCTTCCAATACAGCCAATTGGACGGGGAAAGGAGTCCTGCATGTGGTTATGCTCACTCAATTGTTTAGCCCTGCAAGGTATATAAATATTGCTCATGCTGGAATGGGAAAGAAATCAGCCAGCTGAAAGGAGAAAGGAGTCCTGGGTGTGGTTATGTAAATCCAGTCCAGTCAGTGCTATAGGCCTGATGGATGGTCAATTGTTAGAATGGAATTTTGTGTATTGTAACTAATTTGGCTGTTGTGGGGTCTAAATGTAACCCTAAATGTAGGAATTGTCAAATATCTCCACCAGTGCTTGCAGGAGAGACACTGTCATTGTAAAGATTCTTGGATGGACAAGCCTTCCCCTCCAGAATCAAGTGGATTGAATTAGGGGGAGAAGAAGCTTGAACCAGCAGGCTACATGCCATCTAGGCATGAGCTATAGGACTGGTTCAACCTGTCTCTCCTGCCCCCCTTCTAAGGATAGAACTAAAACAGACTTCATAAGGGGTCTCTTTGTCATTTCAAAATATTATTCCAGTGGATGGGAATCTTTTGGCCAACCTATGTGGTGGGCCAAGAGCTGAAATCACTGAGAAACTGACATCACAAAGAGCTGAAAGCACTAAGTTTGGCCCAGAGCCAGACCCACTGTGGAAACAGCAGCAGGCGCAGGGCAGCTGGTAGGAGCAGTTTGCTGGCTGGTGGGAGCAGCCGGTGGGCACAGCAGCTGGTGAGAGCAGGGCAGCTGGCAGGAGCAAGCAGCCAGCAGGCAGCCAGCAGGAGCAGCTGGCAGGAGCAGTGGCGAGTGGCCAATTGAGTGAGTGAGATGTCTCCTATCCCCACCTCACCCCACCCCAAGGGTGGGAGGTGAGCTCTGAAAATCACCTCTGAGCTCTGGTCTGCCCTGACCAACGGCCACAACTATAAGTGGGGTATGGAGAAAGACTGGACATGTGAATGGGACACTTACATTGCTGGACTTGTGAGCCTAAGAGGCAAAGGACATTGCTCAAACCGTTTGAGCTGGGATGTTTACTCGTGGTTGGGTTATGAACTCTTTCTGTGGTGTTTTCCCAAGTTAATGCCATGTTACTTCTCTCCCTCTTTCATTAAAAGTCTCTTTTCTACACTCAGACTCTGTGCTTGTGAGTGGGGAAGCATTGCCTCCCAGAGACGCCCAGGGTGTGTGTGAATTTCCCAGGTTACTGGGTGGGGGCTCAAGCCAGTTCTGTGCAGGATGGATGAAAAGGAACCCCTAGATATTGAACCCAGCCCGGGTTGCTGCTGGCACTACCTGGCAGAAGGATTACACTTACATGAATTGTTTACATGAATTATTAAGGGTTTTCAGGGAACTAGCCACAATGATTCCAAGATCTCTTTCCTGAGTGGTAACAATGCCTCTGAGTCACTATTTAGGTGTGTGGCTCTTCATTTTCTCATGTGCAGCCATCCAGGTTAGAGGAAACAGGCTGTGGAATGCCTGAATGGAGTTCGCAGACCACTGGTGATCCAGAGAGCACAGTTTGAGAACCTCTGTATTAGAGATATCACTGTTTGCCTTTTTTGTGGTGTGCAGTAATTAATAGATACTAGACAACCGGGTGTTAAAGATCTTGTCTGCAAAACAATCCTTGTTCCTGTACGAAGAAGATTCTCTTCTTACTCATTCATGCTAATTTGTGCTAATCTCTGGTGGCATCTTAACTTTCCTCAGGCAACAGAAAGATCTGTGAACTGGCCAGAAGGAGACCATTGCTTCTTCAAAAAAATAAAAAAATAAAAATAAATCCTACTTACCAACCCTCCTGTTTGCCTCTCTCAGCAGTGGCTGCATCTCCTCTGGAAACCAAACTCTCTTCTGAATTGGACAGCTCAGTCTCTAACACAATGCTGACAGGAAGAACTCTGCCTTTGGACATTTTAATGTGCTCTGTTTAGACACTAATAACTGAGTATAAGAAAGTTATTGAGGAAGATATTTCAGAATTTTACTCCACATAAATGTTAACTTCAGCTTTTTTGTTACCGGTTGTAACAAAGAACAGTACAGGTTACCAAGAGGGAAATGACAATGATTTGGGGACATCCAGTTCATGGGACACTCCATTTGCCAGCGTGGTCACTGCTGTTTTGTCCATCCCTGGAGGGCTGGTGCTAATGCCATCTCCTCACCATCACCCCCAGAAGAGCACTTTTGGAAGATGAGACTTCTAGAGATGCTCATTTGCTGCTTTCTGAAGCCCAGAGAGTATGTGCTTCTGGGAATGACACATCTAATAAATGGCTCATGTGGGTATTCTTGGAATACACAGAGGCAGGTACAGGCAATGGGCAATATTACATCTACCCACCTTTAGGATTGCTGATTAGAAACCTAAATGCTCTGAGCTTGTCTTTGTTCAACCTCAGAATAAAGCAACGCTGATTTCTACTCCCATATCCAATGGGTTCAGCACCTGGATAGGTTCCACTTTGATTTAGCTATAACAATGCTGCAGCCTGATGTTTGCTTAAGGAGCCCCTGGAAAATGCGTTGTCGTGTGCTGTTAGTCTGAGCCATCTTCTTAATGTTCCCTCATTCTCTGACAGAACAGTGAATGTGAAGCTCATCTATGCTGGCCCTGAAGCAGCCTCCTGATTCAGTTTGGTTTTTTAATCCATTTGTCATTTGTGCAGATACTGAAATACCTAAAGCCATGGCTATGCAATGTGACATGTCGTATTAGCATTAGTTATAGATGCAAAGTCATGCAAAGCCAACCATGGAACTGAGACACTTCAGGAAATGAAACTGACAAGAAAAGAAACTTGTTTTTACTTTCCAAACTGTGTGTTTTTAAAAGCTTCTTTATTTTTGTTACTCCCAGGGGAGGTGTTGGGCCTGGCCATTGACTCATTTGGCTGCAGAGCTGGGGGATAATAGGATGATGTCACTCAAGATTCATCCCTACCCCAGCCCTGAAAACACAACGTTTAGAGTGAGGAACTGCTAAAACACCTACCACCGTGGTACTGAAGCCCTGATGCTCTTATCCAGTAATGAGGACTGGGGTAGGCAAATATTGGAGGAAGGGAGGAAGCAGGGCAGGAACCATAGAAGAAAAGGATGCAGGCCTCCTTGGCAGGTTACCCCCTTCTTCTGAACCTGTTAAAGGTGCTGGGCAAGAACAGCGCCCAGTTGGCACTGAGTGAGTGTCAGGGAGGTTCTCCCTTGGGCTAGTTGGAAGAAGTCCATAGGGACCATTTCAGGATTGCCAGCGTACAGCAAATTGTGGCCCTTCACGAGTGGATATGTGTGTGGGAGGTACAGGAGCTATCTACGCTAGTTTTACACCACTTGGGGAGCCTCTGACATAAGGAGAACCCTCGGCTGCTCACATTTGGCAGCTTCCAGCTTCTTTGGGCTGCCTGAGCAGTGCAGATGGGAGGCCCTGAGGATCTGGGCCAGTGGTTTTAAAGCTAAGGGTAATGCTTATGAGCAGCAAGGGTCTCTGTATGGAGCTACAGCTGCCATTTCTAGTTCATGCCACTAGTCTTCACAGCCAGATCTCTTTGTTCCAAGCTCCATTTTGTTCTGACACACTGGCATAGAGGCATAATTAGCCCCAGGAAGGAATACTCCACTGCAGCTGGTAGCAAAATAAATAAATACACATCAACACTAAGAACCATATCAGAGCTGTGCTGCAAACAGCAACAGGGCTTATCAGTAGCTCTCCAGTGTGCTGATAAGAGAGAGACTTAATTTCTTCACTTCGACTTGCAAAGAAGCCATGGCTCCTGCTTCTATTCAAGGTCAAGAGGACAAGATGAAGAAGCTCTGCCCTGTGTTTGATTATGACAGATGATGGGCATGTGGGCATGAAAATCATGGCTATCAGGAAGGAGCCAGCTCTGCCATGCCAAAATCAAACCTTCAATTAAAAAAGAATAAAATGGCACACATGTCCCATATATAATGCAATTGGTTAATCAGGCTGTGTACTGTCTTTGGAATGTTGGCTTTATAAAAACTCCCTGCAGTCTCCTAATGCAGGTAAACACTGTAGTTGCAGAGGAAAAAAACTGAATAGTCTTTCTGGACTCCCTGAAAGAGTTTTCTTTAAGATCTTTCCTGTCCCTTCTAGGATGTAGATAGATGGGTTCTTTCATGTTTGGAGGAACCAACCTTTTCCAGAATTGTTTAGCTTCTGTTTCATGACACATGCTCACCAAAGGGTTTGCTAACCAGTGAGGGAGTTACCTGATCGCATATACAAAGTCTCAATACTTTGATTAGCCACCACTGCCAATCCAGAATATTGGACAGTCCAGTACTTCTGGGGATGGTGTGGGCCTACCTCCACTGTGTGACCATACCCTTGCCAGCCTGACCTCACATTGCACAAAGAATGCCATTTTGAAGAGTGCGCCACTCAGTTCATGCCAAAATGACCTCACATGCAAGGTGTGTACAAGAGAGGTCTCAAATTCCTGGCCTGTGGGCCAGTCCTGGCCAGAGTGATTCTGCAATCCAGCTCAGAACTCCTGGAGGGCTGAGGAGTGGGGGGCGGGGGGGGGAAATCTGTCCATCACTGGGCTTAAAGCCCCACTCCTTCCTACCTATGTTCCCTGTACGCTTCACGACCATGCAGCTGTTTTCAGAACTCAGCTCACAAGTTCAAACTCCCATGGAGGCAGGAAGCTCAGCTGACCTGCGGGGGAAGAGGGAGGGGACAGGGCATCATAAAAAGTGAGATAAGGAGAAAATAAGTGGTTGGGAGGGGGGGAGAGAGGTAGTGAATAATTGGCTGAGGAGGAGTCAGAGGAGAGGGGGTTTGGAGAATCCATTGCATATGGGAGAGAGAGGCAGAAACTCAGCACTCTCAAGCCTCCTGGGAAGGGGGAGATAAGAGGTTGACTGCATGGGGTAGGTGGGGGGAAAAGGAGGGGGTTGCTGACATTGGGGTGAGGTAGAGGCAGGGGGAGTCTGTGCTGTGAGGTGGGGGAGGTGTGGATAATTTGTTTGTGCTTTAGCTGGGAGTTAGGACAGGAGGGTATGTCTACACTGCCACCCTAGTTCGAACTAGGGTGGCTAATGTAGGCATTCGAACTTGCAAATGAAGCCCGGGATTTAAACATCCCGGGCTTCATTTGCATGTTCCCAGGCACCGCCATTTTTAAATGCCCTGTAGTTCGAACTACCTGCCTGTGGCTACACGCGGCACGGACTAGGTAGTTCGAATTAAAACTCCTAATTCAAACTACCGTTATTCCTCCTGCAAGGAAAATTCTGATCTTAATTATTTTAAATCCTGTGTTATCAATTAATACATGGTATATTATATTGGCATTAAGGCCAGATCTTTGCTATGTGGTAGAGTTCTGGCTCTTATGAGTCAGAAGTAGCAAGTACTAGGTGTGATGCTAGTTGTTTTGTAGAATGAAACTTTATTTGCATACTCTTTGAAACATGGATTTATCCTTAAAGCCGTGTGTTAATTTGTTCTGGGGCTTCTACTCTTTGGCTGTGTCTACACTGGCGCGTTCTTGCATGAAAACAGCCGCTCTTGAGCAAAACCATGCCGCCTGTCT
The DNA here is from genome assembly GCA_032595735.1 of Pelochelys cantorii. NCBI lineage: Eukaryota > Metazoa > Chordata > Testudines > Trionychidae > Pelochelys > Pelochelys cantorii. The sequence goes on from CM064336.1 coordinate 44,415,430, forward strand.
ATACTGGCCACGCATTCTTGCTCAAGTAAACGGACGTTGTAATGTAGAAAATCAGGGCTTCTTGCGCGAGAACTCTGATGCTCCCTCTCAGGAAGAAACCCTCTTGTGCAAGAGCTCTTCCAGAAGAGGCCAGTGTAGACAGGCAACATGAATGTCTTGTGCAAGAAAGCCCCTATGGTTAAAATGGCCATCAGAGCTTTCTTGAGCAAGAGAGCGTCTACACTGCCATGGATGCTTTTGCGCAAAAGCACATCTCTTGCGCAAAAGCACATGCCAGTGTAGACACACTCTTGTGGAAGACTTTTTGTGCAAGAACTCTTCCACAAAAGAGTTCTTGTGCAAGAAGCTGCCAGTGTAGACGTAGCCTTGGGCTGTGTCTAGACTGGCCAGTTTTTCTGGAAAATCAGCCGCTTTTTCGGAAAAACTTGCCAGCTGTCTACACTGGCCACTTGAATTTCCGCAAGAACACTGATGATCTAATGTATGATCGTCAGTGTTCTTGCGCAAATACTATGACGCTCCCGTTCGGGCAAAAGCCCTCTTGCGCAAATGCTTTTGCGCAAGAGGGCCAGTGTAGACAACCCAGAATTGTTTTGCGCAAAAAAGCCCTGATGGCTAAAATGGTGATTGGGGCTTTCTTGTGCAAAAGCGCGTCTAGATTGGCACGGACGCTTTTCCGCAAAAAGTGCTTTTGCGGAAAAGCGTCCGTGACAATCTAGATGCTCTTTTCTGCAAATGCTTTTAATGGAAAATTTTTTCCGTTAAAAGCATTTGCGGAAAATCATGCCAGTCTAGACATAGCCCTAGAGTTTTGTTTATTTAGAGATAGAGATAGAGAGAAATGTGTGTGTGTTTTGTTTGTACTGGTGGCGCACATCTACACTCTCTCAATAGTGGTGTTGCACATAAGAAATTTCAACCTGCCCAAAAGTGGAAAATGTTAGAGGGAACACTTCTTGTTTTCACTGCACCCTTCCCCCCTTATGACACCCCATTTCCAAAGCACACATCTTTGGGGATCACCAGGAGAGCCCGATACCACACAGAGGCAGTAATCACACCCCTCACCCCACGCTTCCAGTGTTAGCAGGAGTTGTGGGGGAAGCAGACTGCAGCAGAGCAAGAGTGCCTTCCCAGTGTGCTCCTCTTTCCCTGCAACTCCTGATGCCTCTGGGAGTGGGGGGGGGGGAGGAGGCAACTACCTCCGTATGTTGCCAAGCTCCACTGGTGATCCCCAAAGCCACGTGCTTCAGAGATGGGGTGTCATGAGAGGGAGAGGGAATGGTAACGGTGAGAAGGGGCAGGGCTTTGGGCCTGGTAATGGATAGCACCCTCCCAGAAGTCCCGGGCCAGAACGCACAATTGCTGTGGTTGGGACTGGCCCAAGGGCTGGGAGTTTGAGCCTTCTGGAGTACAAGGTCATGCCGGTGGCTCAGAGAGCTGCATTCTTCAAAATGGCATCCATCATTCCTGACAAAACCATGTCCACTTTTGTTTTATCACCAGAGAGGGGACAAAACTATAGAAAAAGAGGAATGTCCAGCTCAAAACTAGCCAAAAAGACTGTCAACCCACACTATGTATACTTCTGTATTTCACATAGTATATGCCCACAGCAAACCCAAGCATGGGAATACTCCTGAGTTTTGTACAGGTTCCATGTAAGCCCTGTGCACAACTTTGAAGACTGAAGCTGAACTTAAGTACAAAGGTTGAAGCTCTTGTTGAAGTCAATTTCATGAAAGGAATAACAGAACTGCTAAGGTAGTGTTGCACATGCTTTAAATTCTCAGTACTGCTAATGGCATGGGTATTTATTTCCTATATTAAAGTCAACTTGAGGCTCATGAACCCGAGCAGCTTCATTCGGAAAACAGAAGTCAAGTTGCAAATGAGACGGATATTGTGGTGGTCCCCTATGTCCAATTTCACAGTGTGAAATGCCAATGATTTCAATGGGCATTAGGAACCTAAATACCTTTATGGATCTGGGTCTAACTCAGGGGTAGGCAATAATTTTTGCAGGGGGTAAGTCCATGAATTTTGGCAAAGTGTCAGGGGCTGGCTCTGGGCACCTAGAAGGAGTGGTACCTTGGGTGGAAGGGGCAGGGCTAGGAGCAAGAGAGAGAGAGAGAGACTCTGTATATTTGAGAGAGACAGAACTATGTGGCACAGATTGTGTGTGTGGGAGCGTAACAAAGAGTGTATATGCTGGCTGCTGCTGGGTAAGTTTCTGAGAAATATGATGCACTGTCTCTTTAAGACAGGGAAAGCTGTCCTGTTCTGTTGTCTCCTCCCTCCCCCACTCTGCATAGATGGGGTATATGGATGGATGGGAAGAGTGTGTGTGTATATGTGTGTGAGAGAGAGCTGGTTGCTGGAGAAATCTTAGAAACAATGCACTGCCTCTTAAGACTCATCTCAGTCACTTATACTTCAGATTGGAGCAGCTCCATTGTGTGTGTCCCTTTTCTAGACACGTGCTCTGCAGAGATGGGGTACAGGGTCAGGGGGATACCCTGATTTCAGCACTCCCTTATCCCCTCCCTCCCTTCTCACCCCCACCTGTGCTCCACACAGCTAGTAAAAGTGTCCTGGGAGCAGCTTGGCTGCAGGATACAGCAAGGTGGGGGGGGGGGCAGCTGAACACACGCTGCTGGCATGCTCAGCTAATCAGCTGAGTGGGCCAGAGAGAAATGCTGGTGGGCACAATCTAGCCATGGGCCATATTTTGCCCATCCCTGGTCTAAGTGATTTGTCCAAGATCATACAAGAAGCCTATCACAAAGCAGGTAATTATATCCACACGTTCTAAATCACTTGTGAGTCCCTAACCACTGGCTAGTCTTCTGTCATGGGGTTATCAGGGCCCATAGCCTGCCCCGCATGCTCTGTAAACAATCTGTAGACTGGCCCCTACCCTCGGGGCTGGGTGGCTGGACAGCCAGAGACAATAACCCAAAATTGCTCGCTGGCCCTTTAAAGCAGGGCTGGGTGGCCCACTGGCCAGAGTCTCTATTAAAGTCAATTGCAGGCCCTTTAAGACTGGGCTGAGTGGCCCACTGAGCCAAGTCATGGAGTGGAGCTGTGTCCCAGTAGGAGGACCCGGGCCCACCCTACTCCTCTGGATCCCAGCCCAGGGCCCTGTGAGTGGCAGGACGGCCCACCACTCCCTCAGCAGGAAAGCTGTCTGAAACACGCCAGGGATCTCTGGGTGGGAGCGGCTGCTCCTGCACCCGCCCTGGGCGACTTCCCACCTGGTCCGGCAGGGTAGCTTCTCACATGCTCACAGGGTCCTCTAATACCTTGGGGACTGCTTTTCCCTTGGAGTCGGCAGTGGCGATGCCCCAAATCGCACTAGAGTCTCTGGTGTCCTCTGCTTGGGTGGCTGGCTGGGGTTGGTAAAGAGCTCTCCTCTAAGCTCCCTCTCCTCCGGCAGTCAGCCCAGACTGAGCCTCCCTCCTGGCTTTTATACCTGGGCTGCAGTCCAAGCATGCCCAGCAGGGTTGCAGGGGCAGGGCTTCTTCAGCCAGGTGGACCTGATTAGGCTCAACCTTCACAGTGCGGGGCTGGTACACCCTGTCGCACACTCTTCCCCTTAAGAGGTGTACCTGGGGGGGGGGGAAGCCTCTCCACCATCCTCCCCAACCTGTAAAAAGAAGTCTGCATTACCATGGGCTTTCCCTGGTCAGTGTGCCACTTGAAAAGCATAGGGCTGAAGGGACATGTACCAGCACATGATCAGTGTGTTGATGTCCTTCATTGTATGGAGCCACCTTAAGGGTGCATGGTCTGTGACCATTGTGAACTGGCCCCCCAGAAGATAATACCTGAGGGCTTCCAACAGCTCAATTCACCGCGAGGGTCTCCTTTTCTATTGTTGAGTACCGTGTCTCCTGTGGGAAGAGCTTCCTGCTCAAATACAGAATGGGGTGTTGTTCCCCGCCTACCTTTTGGGACAACATCGCTCCTAGACCAACCTCCGAGGCATCTGTCTGCAAAATAAATGGATCTGGCAAAGTCTAGCTGGATGAGCACTGGTTCCCGGGTCAGCCATTCCCGCAGGGTCTGAAAAGTGACACTGCAGTCGTCTGACCATTCAAAGTGCCGTGACCGAGGGTTCTTGGTGAGGTCTGTAAGGGGGGCAGCTAGGGTAGCACAGTTTGGTATGAAGTGCTAGTAATACCCAGCCAGCCCTAAAAATTGTCACACTTTTCTCTTTGTTTTCGGGGTGGGGTAGTCCCAGAATGCTTGCACTTTGTCTATCAATTGTCGGAGTTGGCCCCTGCCAACTGTGTAGCCCAAATAGCTCACCCTGCACTGTCCCCAGTGGAATTTGGCTGGCCTCCCGCTCCGTTGAGTCCTCCCCTCCCCCCATGGAGTGTGTGCTGTAACTGGTAGCTGGAAACTGTTGGCTTCTAATTAAAGTTTGAAATCTAGAAGCCTCTGCTGATTGGCTGAGCCTTGGTAGGGGAAGGGGCTATCAGGCAGTCCAGGGCTTTATAAAGGAGTGAATCAGTGACCAGGGAGCTTGCGAACAGGTGATTGCAAACAGGGAGTTTAGAGTGGGAGTTTGGAAGGGGAGAGGGAAGGGGGTGAGGGACTCTTGTCTTTCCTTTAAACCCTTTTTTAGGGCAGCAGGAATGGATGGTGATAGTTCTGCTGTTGTTACCTGCACAGCATGTGCCATGTTTGTCTTCCCCCCAGAAGAAAGAAGGGATTTCATCTGCACTAAGAGAAAGATGGTTGCCATTTTGGAGGAAAAAATTAGAGGACTGGAGGCCCAAGTGTCGACCCTACGCTCGATCAAAGAGGATGAAGACTTCCTCGATAGAAGGCAGTGTTTAATCCTGCAAGCAAGGCAGGCAGAAGAGCCAGAGAGGGCAGTAGAGGACAAGGAAGCGAACTGGCAGCATGTAACTTCTAGAAGGAAAAAAAGGCCAGCACAGGAATCCCCCATTCCTACAGAGGTAAAAAATAGCTTTCAGGCTCTCTCCACAGGTTCTGCGATGGAGAATGCTTTGGAAGGGACCTCACAAGGAAGAAATCAGAAGGGAACCGCTTCAACTGGAAGGCATGGGATGCATAGTCCTAGGGATGGGGGTTCCATGACCACCACCCCCAAAAGAAGAAGGCAGGTGGTGATGGTCAGGGACTCCCTCCTGAGAGGGACTGAGCCATCCATCTGCTGTCCGGACCTGGATTCTCGACAGGTGTGCTGCTTACCAGGAGCTCAAATTCAGGATGTGACTGAGAGTCTTACAAAACTGATCAAACCTTTGGATCACTACCCCTTCCTGCTTCTCCATGTGGGAACGAATGATACAGCCAAGAACAACCTTGAGCAGGTTACTGTGGATAATGTAGAGTTGGGAAGAAGGATCAAAGATTTCGGAGCTCAAGTGGTGTTCTCGTCCATCCTCCCTGTTGAAGGGAAAGGACTGGGTAGGGAATCGTCGAATTGAGGAAGTAAATGTGTGGTTTGTTATCTACCAGCCCTGTGCTTTTGGGAGCCAGGGAGTGACATTCATGGAAAACCATCCTCCCCCCTTCCCCTAAGCCTTTGCTAGAATCAGACAAAGCAATGAAAAGGCCAGGGAAGACACACCTAAACTAATTAAGGAAACACCCCAGCCTCATCTGCATTGAAGATAGAACTCATTAGCATACAGAATGGAGACCAGCTCTTCCAAGGCAGAACCGCAGTGAACTATGGGATACCGAAAGCAGAGAAGCACTGCCTGATGGGAAATCTCTACTCCAGATGCTAATGAACCCAGGCCTGCTCACACCCAAATTAGTCATTATCAGACCAATTCTAGTAACGATCCTATTGACATCTAAAATACTGAAACTGCCTAGTTGCATTGTGAGCTCATTCAAGGAACATCACCCATAACCAGGGGTGATCAGTCTCTATTGTCTCTCCTCTTTCTCTTTGAACTATTGTCCTATCCCTATAAAAACTCCTATCCTTGCCCCAAAAAAAACCTGTTTTGATACCTGGATTTAAACTGCATCAGTTCCATTGAGACGTCTTCATCTCCTGTCTGATCATGCTGGGGGCTCTGCTCGTCTCCTGCCCTCTGGACCCCCGGCTACCATCATCATCTGGGAACCCCGATCAGTGCAAGCTCCATGGAGTGGTGAGGTCGGTCTCTCTCTCTCTCTCCCCCTCCCATCAACTACCTCTCTAAGCATAGCCTCCTGACCCTGCCCTATGTAAACTGTTATATGGTTATCTAACATTTGTAATCAGTTTCAATTTAGATTTAATATTGTAACTGTTAGATTTAATATTGTAACTTTTTGATATCTATTCACCACTCAGAAATAAATAACTTTCATTGTTAAGCTGGTTGCTTCTCTCTTTCTTTCTCTTTCGCTCACTCTTCCTTAAGGGGTGTTGTTTTGGCTTCCCCATTCGCTCTGCAACAACGCTTCTTGTACCCAAGGTAAAGATCCCTGTAGTGCCCAAAATCCTGTGGGGTTTGCTCATCCTGTGGGGTTTGCTCATAGTGAATGACTGTGGTGTGACAGTGGGGATAGGGAAGTGCTGAACCTGGGGGCTTATGAGGATGGCAGCTTAAAGTGCTGTTTAATCCAGCCCACTGAGTCCAAAGGCACATGATGGTGCAGTGTGGCATTGCTGTTAAACCCAGCCAGCTGAGTCCAGGAACATATGAGGGGGTCAGCTTGTGAGTGCTGATTACCCAGTCCTCTCAGACGTGCGTGAGTGTCTGTGTGTGTTGCTAAGGTGGGAAGAACCCCATCCTGAGGAACCTAGTTCCTGCAGGAGAGCTCCATTGGGAGGGGGATTTGGCAGCAGGGAGAATTCAGCTCCATATGAGAGCACAAGTAAGCACAAACAGCACACGGATAGAATTGTTAACCTCCCCCCAGCCCCATAAGAGTAACCCTGATAAATGAGCATACCCCAGAGTATTGGGCAAATCTGGTAACAGGTTGCACAGGTGGTGTTGCAGAGAGGGCTTTGGTTTCTTCAACCATGGGACTTTGTTCCGGGCACAAGGATTGTTAGGAAGAGATGGGATCCACCTAACCAAGAGAGGAAGGAGCATCTTCGCAGGCAGGCTTGCAAACCTGGTGAGGAGGGCTTTAAACTAGGTTCGTTGGGGGACAGTGACCAACACCCTGAGGGGAGTGGGGAAGTCAGATACCAGGAAGAAATGCAAAGAGGAACGAGCAACAAAGGAGGACCCCTGATTCGAATGGAGAAGGTAGGGCGATCAACTGGTTACCTGAGGGCTGTGTCTAGACTGGCGCGATCTTGCGCCAGAGCTATGCAAATGAGGCTTAGCGTGGAATATCGCCGAGCCTAATTTGCATAACTAATGAGCCGCCATTTTTGCGGAAGAGGCTCTTGCGCAAGACGGAGCTGTCTACACTGCCCTGTCTTGCGCAAGAAAAACCCTCTTGCGCAAAGCCGTTATGCTGATTATTTTCAGGCATAACGGCTTTGCGCAAGAGGGTTTTTCTTGCGCAAGACGGGGCAGTGTAGACAGCTCCGTCTTGCGCAAGAGCCTCTTCCGCAAAAATGGCGGCTCATTAGTTATGCAAATGAGGCTCGGCGATATTCCACGCTGAGCCTCATTTGCATAGCTCTGGTGCAAGATCGCCCCAGTCTAGACACAGCCGAGGTGTTTGTACACCAATGAGAGAAGCCTGGGCAACAAACAGGAAGAATTGGAAGCCCTGGCCCAGTCCAAGAAATTTGATTTAATTGGGATAACAGAGACTTGGTGGGATGACTCGCATGACTGGAGCGCTGTCATGGAAGGGTATAAACTGTTCAGGAAGAACAGGCAGGGGAGAAAAGGAGGAGGAGTTGCACTATATGTAAGAGAGCAGTATGATTGCTCAGAACTCCAGTATATAGTGGGAGAAAAGCCTGTTGAGAGTCTATGGGTTAAGTTTAGAGGTGCAAACAACAGCAGTGACGTTGTGGTTGGTGTCTACTATAGGCCACCGAATCAGGTGGATGAGGTAGATGAAGCTTTCTTTGGACAACTGAGAGAAGCTTCCAGATTGCAGGCCCTGGTTCTCGTAGGGGATTTTAATCACCCTGACATCTGTTGGGAGACCAATATGGCAATACACAGGCGATCCAGGAAGTTTTTGGGGAATGTTGGGGATAACTTCTTGGTACAAGTGCTGAAGGATCCGACCAGGGGCTGTGCGCAGCTTGACCTTCTGCTCACAAACAGGGAGGAACTCATAGGGGAACTAGGGGTGGGTGACAACCTGGGAAGCAGTGATCACAAGATGGTAGATTTCAGGATCCTGACCAAAGGAAGGAAAGAGGGTAGTAAAATACACGTTGGACTTCAGAAAAGCAAATTTTGACTCCCTCAGAGACCTGATGGGCAGAATCCCCTGGGATGCTAACACAAAGGGGAAAGGAGTCCAGGAAAGCTGGCAGTATTTTAAAGAAGCCTTATTGAAGGCACAGAAAGAAACCATCCCGATGCGTGGCAAGAGAAGCAAACATGGTAGGAGACTGGATTGACTTACAGGAGAAATCCTTGGTGAACTTAAGCACAAAAAGGGAGCTTACAAAAAGTGGAAACTTGGACAAATGACCAGGGAGAGCTATAAATGTATAGCTCGAGAATGCCGGGAGGTTATCAGGAAGGCGAAAGTGCAATTGGAATTGCGACTGACAAAGGATGTGAAGCATAACAAGAAAGGTTTCTACAGGCATATTAGCAAGAAGAAGGTGATCAGAGAGGGTGTGGGGCCCCTACTGGATGAAGAAGGTAACCTAGTGACAGATGATGTGGGGAAAGCTGAAGTACTCAATGCTTTCTTTGCCTCTGTTTTCACGGACAAGGTCAGCTCCCAGACTAATGTGCTAAGTGACGCAAGCTGGGATGAAGATAGACAGCTCTGGGTGGGGAAAGAATAGGTTAGGAACAATTTTAAAAAGCTAAACATACACAGATCCATGGGTCCGGATTTAATGCATCCGAGGGTACTGAGGGAGTTGGCAAATGTCATTGAGGAGGCTTTGGCCATTATCTTTGAAAAGTTGTGGAGATCAGGAGAGATCCCGGATGACTGGAAAAAGGCAAATGTAGTGCCCATATTTAAGAAAGGGAAGAAGGACGAACCAGGGAACTATAGGCCAGTCAGTCTTACCTCGGTCCCTGGAAAAATCATGGAAGGGATCCTTAAGGAATCCATTTTGAGGCACTTCGAGGGGAGGAAAGTGATCAAGAATAGTCAGCATGGATTCACAAAGGGCAAGTCGTGCCTGACCATTCTGATTAGCTTCTATGATGAGGTAACTGGCTCTGTAGACATGGGAGAGTCAGTGGATGGGATATACCTTGACTTTAGCAAGGCTTTTGATACGGTCTCCCACAATATTCTTGCTAGCAAGTTAAGGGAATGTGGATTGGATAAGAACATAAGAACATAAGAACGGCCGTACTGGGTCAGACCAAAGGTCCATCTAGCCCAGTAGCCTGTCTGCCGACGGTGGCCAACACCAGGTGCCCCAGAGACGGTGGACCAAAGACAATGATCAAGCGATTTGTCTCCTACCATCCTTCTTCAGCCTCTGACAAACAGAGGCCAGGGACACCATTTCTATCCCCTGGCTAATAGCCTTTTATGGACCTAACCTCCGTGAAATTGTCTAGCTTCTCTTTAAACTCTGTTATAGTCCTAGCCTTCACAGCCTCCTCTGGCAAGGAGTTCCACAGGTTGACTACACGCTGTGTGAAGAAGAACTTTCTTTTATTAGTTTTAAACCTGCTACCCATGAACTTCATTTGGTGTCCTCTAGTTCTTCTATTATGGGAACTAATAAATAACTTTTCTTTATTCGCCCTCTCCACACCACTCATGATTTTATATACCTCTATCATATCCCCCCTCAGTCTCCTCTTCTCCAAACTGAAAAGTCCCAGTCACTTTAGCCTCTCTTCATATGGGACCCGTTCCAAACCCCTAATCATTTTAGTTGCCCTTTTCTGAACCCTTTCCAAGGCCAAAATATCTTTTTTGAGGTAAGGAGACCACATCTGTACACAGTATTCAAGATGTGGGCGTACCATAGTTTTATATAGGGGTAGTAAGATATTCTGGGTCTTATTTTCTATCCCTTTCTTAATAATTCCTAGCATTCTATTTGCCTTTTTGACTGTCGCTGCACACTGTGTGGAAGTTTTCAGAGAACTATCCACGATAACTCCAAGATCTCTTTCCTGATTTGTCATAGCCAAATTAGCCCCCATCATACTGTACGGATAGTTGGGGTTATTTTTCCCTATGTGCATTACTTTACACTTATCCACATTAAATTTCATTTGCCATTTTGTTGCCCAATCACTCAGTTTGGTGAGATCTTTTCAGAGTCCCTCACAGTCTGCTTCTGTCTTGACTATCCTAAACAGTTTGGTATTGTTGAAGCAAAAACCTCACTCAGTTTACGCGGCTAAACAGACAGTTTTATTGGCCAATAAAAGCAAAGTGAGCCAAATGTGGTCCCAGCAGAGCCGGGCCCAGTGAGGCTGGCTAATACAATCAATCCTAGTATTTTATACCCTTAACCAAACAAGTCTGATGCCAGGGCATTCCATCAAAACAAACCAAAGAGAAATTGTTATCAGCACAGAAAGAAACAGGTTTTTCGGGAGTTTGAGCTTCAGCTCAAAATAGTTCAGTAACACATTCCAACAGCCCATCCTCCTGGCCTTTCTCACATTGGTGAAGGTCAGTTAACTTTCTAGTGTACGTGCAGAAGCGAGAAACTTAAATGGCTTCTGTTATATGAAGTGGCTTCTAGCTAAATATGAAATGGTTTCTACAGTTTCTACAACTCCCCCCCTTTTAGCCTTTTAAAGGCTAACCTTGAAACCATTTCATGCCTCCATTTCCATCAAAGCATTTATGTACATCTCTTGTTCCTTTCTTGCTCACCATATTTTAACATCATGAGTTCCACATTCCCTTTAGTAAGGGTCTGTCTTGTGTTTTTCAGACTACAAGAAATACAGCATTTGATTAACTAGAAACAAAAATAAACACAAAAGAATATAGCTAATATTAAAACTACACCTTGCAAAATCCAAGTTCCCACATGTCCAAACCAGCCTCCCAACCAACCCCAGAGGGTCCAGTTTTCCTCCTGTCTTAGGCTTTCTACAGTTCTTTCAATTTCTGAGGCATCTTCCTCTACTTCCTTGCTGGTGTCAGTGATATACACACAGCTTTTTCTTCCCACTACGGCTCAAACCCTGCCCTTACTAGCTAGGACGTAGTTTAGGGCCATTCGGTTTTGGCTTTTTCCCACCCTGGCTCCTGAACCATTACATGTCCAGCAGTACTCTCCAACTGGGGTCAGGGCTAGGCGGATATACCCTGGGCTAGTAAACCCTTTATCCTGCCAAGTATCATTTGGCTTCAGTTCACTAAACAATGGGCCATTCATTTGAGTGTTGTTCAGTGGGACTGGAATCATTGGGATGCCTCCATCTGAATGTACAGGACTGTGAGCACATATCCAGCAACCTGTGGAATTAAATTCTTGGGAAACTTAGCTCATTAAAAGCATAAATACATTTGAACCATATCGGTTATAACTACTAAGTATTAAAAATAAGATTAAGCATAAGCTCAACATGAATTGTTTGTCCAGCCTCATGCTGGCTGTTCTTCGGGACTTCGTAGATTGCTTCACCTATCGCTGGCAGGTCCTTCTGGGCCACAGCTGGTACCTTGGCCTCGGTCTCTCAGGATCGTCTGCTTCTGGGCCTGGATTGCTGGTACCAAGCCTGCGCTGATTCCCGTCTGCTTCTGGACCTGGGTCTCTGGTACCAGGTCTGCGGTGCTCCTTGTTGGGGCCAACCTCTGTAGGGGCTGGAACCAGTTTGCAGTGGGACACGTGAATCCAGGTGGGCAACCCCTCGCACTTTACAGCAGTATGAGTGGTCAGAAGAACTTGGTAGGGACCCTTTCACCTGGGTTTCAGGGCAGTCTTCCGCTGGTGAACTTTCACGCAAACCCATTCTCCTGGTTGTAGTTTATGGCAACGGCTCAGTCGGGGCCTCCTGGAAGGCATCCTTAACCTGTGAATGATAAGACTGTACACACTTCATAAGTTCCTGACAATACTTGACTATGCTTCCTTTAACAAGTGTGGCATCAGCCAGGTCAATTTCTGGGCTGCTTAACAATCTCATAGGTCGGCCACATGTGATTTTATGTGGATTGAGTCCAGTTTTCCGGTTAGGAGTGGCTCTCATGCTCATTAGGGCGATCGGGAGTGCTTCTACCCAAGTTAAGCCAGAGCTTTCACATATTTTAGCAAGTTTGTTTTTTAAAATCCCATTTCGTTTCTCTACTGCTCCTGGGTGTTACGCGCAGTGCAGTGCTTGTCTGATAGAGTAGTACTTTGCCAGTTTTTGAACAATTTGTCCAGTAAAGTGAGTACCTCTATCACTGGAGATCACAAGGTGTATTCCCCATGATGAGATGTAATTATATAGAAGTTTCTTTGCCACTGTGATGGTATCAGTTTTCCTGCAGGGATAAGCTTCTACTCATCTCAAAAACAAACAAACAATAACCAGCACATCATTCAAAAGATTGACATTTAGGCAATTGAATAAAGTCCATCTGTAAATTCAGAAATGGTCCCAAAGGCAGAGGTCTGGTTGCCAGAACTGTCTTTACAGGTTTACCCACGTTGTGGGCTTGGCAGACAGGGCAAGCCAGATAGTAATCTTTGGCTGCTTGGGAGAATTTGGGAGCAAACCAATTTTCTTTGAAGGTGGCTACCATCCCCCCCTTTGCCAACGTGCGACAATCCATGGAGCACGGAGGCAAGGTGAGGTAGCAAGACCACTGGGGCAACAATGCGGCCATCAGAGCTGTACCACAAGTGGTCTGGGTGCAAGGTATACCCTGCCAGTCTCCACTCCTGCTTTTCCGATTCTGGGGCTTGGTTTTGCAGGAGGGCCAGTTGTGAAAGAGACGGCATAGGAGCTGGCGATGGTAGGAGAGAAGGGAAAAACAGCAGGTACAGGAGCAGATTCTGCTACATTCCAAACAGTACAAACTGCATAGCCTGCTACTAAAACTTCACTAGAATTATAAAAGCAAAAAAACCCATCTGTGTAAAGCACAAAGTTAAGATCATTCAGGGGACTTAAATTATTCTTTCATTAAAATAACAATATTGTACACACAACAATGTTTGAAATACATATATCACAATTAAGACACACAAGACAAATCTGGAGTGAACACAGAACACAAACTTATTATGTCATGACACAGAACCATGGTTTTTTTTCTTCAGTTAATTTTCAGCTGATATTAGCGCTTTTTGATTATCTGAAAGACAAAGAAAACATTTCTACCCACATTGGGGTGGTGCATTATATTTTAGAATACTTTTTCTTTACAGATGGTTTTTTTTTTTTTGCTAATTTTTGATCAGCCTGCTGTTACCCAATGGTATGCTTTTATTTTGCATTACATTTACGCATGAATAAAGACTCTAATTATCTCACCCATTACAAAGATAGCTTCCCCAATTATCACCTCTAATATCATTAGCTCTCACAGACATTTACCCCCCCCCATCCCCCTTCTGTTCTGAAATTTGATTTGTCCTTTTCATATGTGTCCATTTTTTTTTTAATTGTATCCTTTGGTATATATGGTTGTGACAATTTTCTTCCATTATTTGATATGAGGAAGTGGGTCTGGCCCACAAAAGCTCATCACCTAATAAACCATCTTGTTAGTCTTTAAAGTGCTACATAGTCCTGTTTTTTGTTTCAGCTACACCAGACTAACACGGCTACATTTCTATCACAGCTTCAGAGGGTTTGAGTAAATTACTTCATTGTTTAATTATTAAGTTAAAGGTGGCATGCCTCAGTTTCCCTCTTGTACTGCAGACCAGGTGTTTTTTTTTTAAATGTGTGAAGCTTCAAATGATTTACTGCCACAGAAACTCTTTCTTAGAACAAGGCGCTTGCTAGTTACTATTTCAGCAAGCAAAAAGGTTTTCTTTTCCTGAAAAGAATCATATGCAATGTTACAGGCTTACTTATGGGGGACAGACCCCCCCCCCCTTCCAGAACAGACAGGCAGTTTGCAGACACACAACCTTGGATCTGAAAGCAAGCCAAAAGTGCTATCAACTCAGTCTTGAACAGAAATACCGTGAAGTTTCTGGGCTTGGATTTTTAAAACAATAATTAGTTTCCTTGGAAGACACATTTAACCCTTAGGGTGCAGATTTTACAAATTTACAATGTATAGATTCTATTTTTTTATGCAGTTAACCAATTAAGTTTCAGTAGAATTCCTTATTTTCCCTGTAATAGATTTAACAAAGTGTCTGTAGCCAAATGTTTAAACTTGATTGTTTCTTTGCGTAGATGATTAAAAGAGGCTGCAAGAAACAAGGAGTCATTTTTAAGGCAGGTTTTTTTTCCTTCTTACACATTACAATATTGCCTTTTTTTTTTTCCTTAGAATTTGGAGGAACACTTCCCTTAAACTGTTAAACTTATTTTAAACTTGGTGTTTTGCTTTGGATCGGCAAGTTAGTTATAGGAGCCCGTGTTTTCAAAGGGAAGAGCTAATTCCTTTCAGTTACTTTTTTTTTTCGTGTTTCCTCCCTATCTGTGTATGTGTTATAAAGAGGGTGATGTTGTGCCGAATTTCCCCCCCCCCTCCAATCTTGGTTGATACGGGTGTGCCAACTGAGAAATCTCTTTTTTTCCCACTTCTTGTGCATTATTTTGGCACAGAGGCTCTGCAGCAAGTTTGTAAGTTACCTATCTTACTGCAGGGCGGATGTTTGCTTTTCTGAGCTTCACTTTATCCCTCAGGGCTTTAATTTTTCCTCTTTTCCAATTTGTTAAATGCTTACAGGTCCTTGGACCATTATGCACATACATGTAGTACACAGGGGTGCCTTTCGGCAGTGTGGGGGGATGTTTAGACTAACCTCCACCTAAACTAACTCTACACACTCCAAAGAAAGAGTTTGCCAGGTCTAGAGTGTCAGACCTTAGCAGCTCATGAAATAAGGGGAGTCATCACTCCCTCATGTATCTGCTGAGTCTCGAGGTTCAGCTGACCCCCCCTCTTTGCGTTCAGAGTTCCCTCGTGGGAGAGCCCTGGTGCAGCTGGGATCAGCTCAAGTTTCAGACCTATGCAGCGGCATTCATACTTCACTCATTACATTCATGCTCATTTTCCACAAACATTTTTTTTCTACAGTTTCCACATTTAGATGCATCTTTCTTTATTGTCCAATTCCCATGGATTTCTATTAAGTGGCGCTGCCCTAAGACACCCGGCACTTAATATCAGACTTCATTAGGATCCTATACCAGAAGGCACTTATCATAAAGACACTGGAATTCCTGTAGACTGACCTACCCCCATTTTCTGGGCGCGCTTTAAAAGATTCTGTAAGGCACCGAACCAAAAGTCCACCTGCTTACACTATTCTTCTGCGAGTCACCGAATCAGAATCCGCCTGCTCGCACTGATCCCCCCCCTTTTGTTCTGAGACGCTGGACCAAAATCCACCCGCTCACAGGGGTTTCCGGCACCCACCCTCAGCCCGACAGAACACCATGTCCTGGCACCTGGAGACAGCCTGACAGAATGGGAAAATACTATGGCCTCAGAGGTCAGTACTACGTCCGCAAGTAACAGAAAGAGACAACAAAGCTTTCTCACAGTTCCGTGTGCTGAGAGAGAGTGTAACGGCACCAGACCAGCTTTTAGCGTCCCAACACAGAGGGTCCAGCGCATGGCTGCCTCACTAGAGACACCGGTGTGCCCTTCTGGAACTGTGACACATAAGACAGGCCTAATACACAAAGACAGACACAGACAGACAAAATGTTAGCCGCTCCACAAAATTGAATTCCGTAGCTCCCCTTACCCCAATGGCAGGCCGTCATTCCAAATCCTAAGCCCTCACCAGGAGATTTTGTAACAGGTATCCCCTTACCTTCTATTGAGCGCTCTGAGAGGTTTGGAAGTGGAGTGCCGGTCCGTCCATAGGGGCAAGTGGTGTGTTAGGAATCTCGGTGGAACCTCCAAATTGTTGAAGCAAAAACCTCACTCAGTTTACGCGGCTAAACAGACAGTTTTATTGGCCAATAAAAGCAAAGTGAGACAAACATGGTCCAAGCAGAGCCGGGCCCAGTGAGGCTGGCTAATACAATCAATCCTAGTATTTTATACCCTTAACCAAACAAGTCTGATGCCAGGGCATTCCATCAAAACAAACTTCAAAGAGAAATTATCAGCACAGAAAGAAACAGGTTTTTCGGGAGTTTGAGCTTCAGCTCAAAATAGTTCAGTAACACATTCCAACAGCCCATCCTCCTGGCCTTTCTCACATTGGTGAAGGTCAGTTAACTTTCTAGTGTACGTGCAGAAGTGAGAAACTTAAACGGCTTCTGTTATATGAAGTGGCTTCTAGCTAAATATGAAATGGGTTCTACAGTTTCTACAGTATCATCTGCAAACTTTACCACCTCACTGCTTACTCCTTTCTCCAGATCATTTATGAATAAGTCGAATAGGATTGGTCCCAGGACTGACCCTTGGGGGACACCACTAGTTACCCCTCTCCTTTCTGAAAATTTACCATTTATTCCTACCCTTTGTTTCCTGTCTTTTAACCAGTTCTCAATCCATGAAAGGACCTTCCCTGTTATCCCATGGCAATGTAATTTACACAAGAGCCTTTGGTGAGGGACCTTGTCAAAGGCTTTCTGAAAATCTAAGTATACTATAGCTACTGGATCCCCTTGTCTGCATGTTTGTTAAGCCCTTCAAAGAACTCTAATAGATTAGTAAGACAGGATTTCCCTTTACAGAAACCATGTTGACTTTTGTCCAACAAATTATGTTCTTCTACGTGCCTCACAATTTTATTCTTTACTATTGTTTTGACTAATTTGCCCGGTACTGAAGTTAGACTTACCAGTCTGTAATTGCCAGGATCACCTCTAGAGCCCTTTTTAAATATTGGTGTCACGTTAGCTACCTTCCAGTCATTAGGTATGGAAGCCGATTGAAAGGATAGGTTACAAACCACAGATAATAGTTCAGCAATTTCCCATTTGAGTTCTTTTAGAACCCTTGGATGAATGCCATCCGGTCCTGGAGATCTGTTAACATTAAGTTTTTCTATTTGTTCCAAAACCTCCTTTAAAGACACTTCAATCTGGGACAGTTCCTCAGATTCATCACCCACAAAGGACGGTGCAGATTTGGGAATCTCCCTAATGTCCTCAGTCGTGAAGACTGAAGCAAAGAAATCATTTAGTTTCTCTGCTATGGCTTTATCGTCCTTGATTGCTCCTTTTATATCTCGCTCATCTAGGGGACCCATAGGTTTTTTAGCAGGCTTCCTGCTTCTAATGTACTTAAAAAACATTTTGTTATTTCTTTTTGAGTTTTTGGCTAGCTATTCCTCAAAATCTTTTTTTGCTTTTCTTATTACATTTTACACTTGATTTGACAGTGTTTATGTTCCTTTCTATTTATCTCACTAGGATTGGACTTCCACTTCTTAAAAGATGCCTTTTTGTCCCTCACTGCTTCTTTTACATGGTGGTTAAGCCACAGTGATGCTTTTTTAGGTCTCTTGCTATGTTTTTAAATTTGGGGTATACATTTAAGTTGGGCCTCTATTATGGTGTCTTTAAAAAGTTTCCATGCAGCTTGCAGGGATTTGGCTCTAGTCACTGTGCCTTTTAATTTCTGTTTAACCAGCCTCCTCATTTTTGTGTAATTCCCCTTTTTGAAATTAAATGCCAGAGTGCTGGACTGCTGAGGTGTTCTTCCCACCACAGGAATGTTAAATGTTATTATATTGCGGTCACTATTCCCAAGCGGTCCTGTAACGGTTATCTCCTGGACCTGATCCTGCGCTCCACTCAGGACTAAATCGAGAATTGCCTCTCCCCTTGTGGGTTCCTGAACCAGCTGCTCCAAGAAGCAGTCATTTAAGCCATTGAGAAATTTTATCTCTGCTTTTCTTCCTGAAGTGACATGTATCCAGTCAATATGGGGATAATTAAAATCCGCCATTATTATAGAGTTCTTTATTTTGGTAGCCTCTCTAATCTCCCTCAGGATTTCAATGTCAGTATCACTGTCCTGGTCAGGTGATCGATAATATATCCCTACTGCTAATTTCTTATTATTGGAGCATGGAATTACTATCCATAGCGATTCTATTGAACATGTTGATTCATTTAATATTTTTATTTCATTTGATTCTACATTCTTTCACACAGAGTGCCACTCCACCACCCACCCGGCCTGCTCTATCCTTCCGATATATTTTATATTCCGGTATGATTGTGTCCCACAGATTTTCCTCATTCCACCAGGTTTCAGTGATGCCTATTATGTCAATCTCCTCCTTTAATACGAGGTACTCTAGTTCACCCATCTTATTAGTCAGACGCCTAGCATTTGTGTAGAAGCACTTTAAAAATTTGCCGCTGCTTATTTGTCTGCCCTTCCCTGATGCATTTGATTTCTTTATATGTGGTTGTTTGTCTGCTCTGGCCCATGGTTTGTCCTCTCCCCTCCTCTCTTTCTGACTACAGCGTAGAGAATCTCTATCAATGGATTCTCCTTTAAGAGAAGTCTCCATCCGATTTATGTGCATCTCCGCACCAATCGGCTTTCCCCCATCTCTTAGTTTAAAAACTGCTCTACGGCCTTTTTAATGTTTAGTGCCAGCAGTCTGGTTCCACCCTGGTTTAGGTGGAGCCCATCCTTCCTGTATAGGCTCCCCCTCTCCCAAAAGTGTCCCCAGTGCCTAATAAATCCAAACCCCTCCTCCCTACACCATCGTCTCATCCACGCATTGGGACTCTGAAGCTCTGCCTGCCTACCTGGCCCTGGGCGTGGAACTGGAAGCATTTCCGAGAATGCCACCATAGAGGTCCTGGATTTTAGTCTCTTTCCTAGCAACCTAAATTTGGCCTCCAGGACCTCTCTCCTACCCTTCCCTACGTCATTGGTACCTACATGTACCATGACCACCGGCTCCTCCCCAGCACTACACATAAGTCTATCTAGATGCCTTGAGAGATCTGCAACCTTTGCACCAGGCAGGCAAGTGACCATACGGTTCTCCCGGTCATCGCAAACCCAACTAGCTATGTTTCTGATGATTGAATCACCCACTACTAACACCTGCCTCTTCCTAACAACTGGCGTTTGCTCCCCCTCAGAGGTGTCCTCAGTGCGAGAGGATACCGCAACATCCTCTGGAAGGAGGGTCCCAACTACAGGATGGTTTCCCTCTGTTCCCATTGAATGCTCTGTTCCCTTGAGACTTTCATCCTCTTTAAGAGCACTGGGGCTCTCAGACTGGAGGTGGGACAATACTACAGTGTCCCGGAAAGTCTCATCAACATAGCTCTCTACCTCCCTTAGCTCTTCCAGTTCAGCCACCCTGGACTCCAAAGCCCGAACTTGGTCTCTGAGGGTCAGGAGCTCCTTGCAACGGGTGCACACATATGCCACTCGCCCACAGGGCAGGTAATCATACATGTTACACTCGATGCAATAAACAGGATAGCCCCCACTCTGCTGCTGGGCTTCTGTCTCCATTTTTCTTATGAATAAGTTTAAGTCTAAACTGAGCTTCTTATTAAATGTGTGGAATATAGATTATTATAAAAGTTATGTTTAAAGAAGGTCAGAAGTCATGAGTGCCCTCTAACCTCCCCCTCTAAACTTCCTCTCCAAACTCCGTTAGCTGCTCCTGTTCGCAAGTTCCCTGGTCGCTGACTCACAACTTATAAAGCCCTGGTAGCCCCTCCCCCTGACTGAGGCTCAGCCAATTAACAGATAATGGATAAATGGATGGTAAGATGGATAGAAAGCTGGCTAGAAGGCCGGGCCCAGCGGGTAGTGATCAACGGCTCAATGTCAGGATGGCGGTCGGTTTCTAGCGGAGTGCCCCAAGGTTCGGTTCTCGGACCTGTTTTGTTCAATATCTTTATTAATGACCTGGATGAGGGGATGGATTGCACCCTCAGCAAGTTTGCAGATGACACTAAGCTAGGGGGAGAGGTAGATACACTCGAGGGCAAAGATAGGGTCCAGAGTGACTTAGACAAATTGGAAGATTGGGCCACAAGAAATCTGATGAGGTTTAACTAGGACAAGTGCAGAGTCCTGCACTTGGGACGGAAGAATCCCAAGTATTGTTACAGGCTGGGGACCAACCAGCTAAGTAGTAGTTCTGCAGAAAAGGACCTGAGGATTACAGTGGATGAGAAACTGGATATTAGTCAACAGTGTAGCCAAGAAGGCTAATGGCATATTAGGTTGCATTAGGAGGAACATTGCCAGCAGATCCAGAGAAGTGATTATTCCCCTTTATTTGGCTCTTGTGAGGCCACATCTGGAGTATTGTGTCCAGTTCTGGGTCCCCCACTACAAAAAGGATGTGGACGCATTGGAGAGGGTCCAGCGGAAGGCAACGAAAATGATTAGGGGGCTGGAGCATATGACCTACGAGGAGAGGCTGAGGGAGTTGGGTCTGTTTAGTCTGCAGAAGTGAAGAGTGAGGGGGGATTTGATAGCAGCCTTCAACTTCCTGAAGGGAGGTTCCAAAGAGGATGGAGAAAGGCTGTTCTCAGTAGTGACGGATGGCAGGACAAGGAACAATGGTCTCAAGTTGCGGTGGGAGAGGTCCAGGTTGGATATTAGGAAAAACTATTCTACTAGGAGTGTGGTGAAGCACTGGAATGGGTTACCTAAGGAAGTAGTGGAGTCTCCATCCCTAGAGATTTTTAAGTCTCAGCTTGACAAAGCCCTGGCTGAGTTGATTTAGTTGGGATTGGTCCTGCCTTGGGCAGGGGGCTGGACTTGATGACCTTCTGAGGTCTCTTCCAGCTCTATGGTTCTATGATTCTGTGATTCAAAGCGTTAGAGAATGTGGCCCTGAAGAATAGGAAGCTGCTGAATGGAGCTCACAGAGGAAGTAGAGTTACAGGCAGCTCAGAAAAAGCCAGTTAGTGTACAAAATGACCAATATGCCACTCAGCAGTGGAAATGGCCTCCACTGAAATCTGGACTGAAGAGCAGAGAGAGCATCCAGCAGACAGAGCTCTAACTTCATAACACTCCTGTCAATGCATCCCTGTAGTGGGGCTCTATTTGAAACCCAGGAGTGGGTGGGCATTAGCCCACCCGCTTCTAAAAGCCCCTCCCCCAGCCTTGCGGGAGGGACGACTAGGCCTGGGGATCAACTAATTCCGGGGGACAAATAATGAAAAACATGGTTAGGGGGTGCAGGTCACAGGGTCAAAACAAGGGAACCGGATGGGGACACCGAGCAGAGAACCCCAGACAGCACCCACTGCTCCTCAAAGCTGTTAATCGAGCCTGTGGACGCCGCCCAGAGGAACTCTGCCCGGATACGTAATACAAGGGAGGAACAGAAATTGGCCCCACAGTCGCAGAGAACCTCCTCATCTAACATCCTTCCCCTGGTATTATAGGTAGCAGCTTTCTCCAGGGCCAGGAGGAGGTTGATGAGGAGGTCTCACGACTTTGTGGGGCCATGGATAGGGTGTGAATATATGAGGGGAAAAATGCAGCCAGGACCTGTATAAGAGGTTCTGGAGGAACTGGAATAGGGGCTGCAACCTGGCGCATTCAAGGAAGGCATGTGCCAGGTTTTCCCTCACACCGCAAAAGAGGCAGGTGTCCAGGATGGGGGTGAACTGCTCCAGGTACATGCCCGTGCTCATGGCTCAATGAAGGAGCCACCAACTGATGTCCCCGATGGGCCTCAGGATTAAGGTGGAATGTACGCTGGCCCATTGGGGTTCCTCACCCTCTATTCGCCTTAGATAGTCCCGCCACTTCATGTCTGGGTGGGAAACGAGGGTTAAGAAATGTAATGTGTGGAGCACGAGCACGTAGATATTCTCTTGGCACGGTTCGGAAGCAGACTGGCTGCAGATTCTGCAGCCGGCTGGGGGTCTAGGGATGAGGAGCCCAGGGGGGGACCTGCGGAATAGGGGCCCAATAACAATGGACAGATAATTTGCAGGAAGGGAGAGGCAGGTCATACCCTCTTCACAACGACTGCTGCAGGAAATCGAGAGTGAGCTGAGGCAAGACCACCTTTACCTCCTAGAGGAGGTGCAGGAGAGTTCGGGGGGTGGAAAGCCCCATGCACTGATCAAGCGCTCGGGGATCCACCCAGTTCCCCCTGTCGTAGTCCAGGAGATCTCCAACCTTGGTGGTTTGTGCCAGGATCAACCTCTGGCACACCAAAGGAGACTCCACCACCTGCACGCACAAGGCTGGATTGTGGAGCAGGGGCTCCATGAGGAGGTCTGCTCCCTCAGTGCCCACAACAGACGTGGTCGCTGAGAACAGCTTCCAGGTCTTGAGGAGTTCCTGGTAGAATTCCGGCAACTCTGAGAGGTCTTGTGGGAGGCCCCTCGGGTGGATACAAAAGAGCTGCTCGTCGTATTGGAGCCCTCAGAGGTGGCACGGAAAGGCGTGTGCCAAAAGGCTCCACGCCAGACTACCTGCACTATAGAGGAGTCTCTGCAGGGCCTGGAGGTGGAGGGTCCGGACCTGGCTGCACACGCAGACCAGGCCCTGGCCCCTCTCCTCCAGGGGAGGAGACAGAACCCCTGCAGAGACCCAGTGCAGTCCTGGCCAAAAGAACTCCAGGGCTGTCCTCTGAAGCTTGGCCAGAACCTCTGGCGCCAGGCTCAGGGTGTTGAGCTGGTGCCAGGGCATATACAGGACCAGCTGATTTAACACCAGCACCCTCCCGCAGTCCTGTCCATCTCCGCAGCTTCTCATCCACCCTGGCCTCCAAACCTTGACAGTTCTCCAGCAGAGAAGGATGCGTGGCAGATAAATAGACGCCCAGATAGAGCAGTGGACCCGCGCTCCATCTGATGGCCTGGAGTACGGGTGGGAGGGAGCCTGCCCACCACCCGTCCCCGACCACCAGGCAAGAGCTCTTGACCCAGCTGACCCGGGCAGAGGAGGCCTCTGAGTAGCTCACTTGGCAGGCCTCCACCCTCACCAGGTCACCCAGGTCCTGGACCACGAGGAGCACGTCATCGGCGTATGCTGACAGAACCAGCTGCAGCTCTGGCTCTCGGAGCACCAACCCCATCAACCTCCTCTGGAGGAAACAGAGGAAGGGCTCAATCGCTAGACCGTACAGCTGGCCCAACAGCGGACACCTCTGACGTACTCCCCACCCGAAGCTGACCAGCTCGGTCAGGGTCCAGTTGAGCCTGGCCAAACACTCCACGAGGGCATACAGCACCTGGAGAAAAACCACAAAATGGGGCCCGAAGCCAAAGGCCTGCAGAGTGCCCAGGAGATACCCATGGTCCACTTTGTCGAACGCCTTCTCCTGGTCCAGGGACAGGAAGGCGAATGACAGACCATCCCTACACCCAAGCTCCAAGAGATCCCGGACCAGGTACAGATTACCAAAGATTCTATGGCCCGGGATGGTGTAGGTCTGGTCAGGGTGCATCACATCCACCAGCACAGACCACAGTCTTAGTGAGATGGCCTTTGCTATGACTTTATAGTCTATGCTGAGGAGCGAGACGGGATGCCAATTCCGAAGGTCGCAGAGGTCCCCCTTCTTCGGCAATAAGGTGAGCACAGCTCACCTGCACGACAGAGGGAGGATCCCACTCTCCAAGGACTTGGCCCAGACGGTGACGAGGTCTGGGTTGAGAACATCCCAGAACACGCTGTAGAACTCCACGGTCAGCCCGTCCATGCCCGGGGTTTTATTGGTGGGCACGAGACGGAGGGCTTCCGAGAACTTGGCCAGAGTGAAAGGCAGCTTTAGAGGGTCCCGGTCGCCCGCACTGACCATCAGGAGCTTGGTCCGGAGCACCTTGCAGGCATCGGCTTCGGTCAGATCTGGGGAGAACAAACTGGTGTAGAAGGCCCTGGCCCTTCCACGCATCTCCTCCGGATCCATTAGGGGGGTGCCGTCCTCTTCCAAAAGGCGGGTGACATGCTTTTTTGCTCCCCTCTGTGGAAGAAAACAAGCCTTCACTCTGCGTTTGTGAGCAACAAGTAGTCAGAGACAGTTTATTCAAGCACTATTGCAAGAGAATAAGCTGTTGCTAGGCAAATACAAGCAATTATGAAGCAGTTTATATACTATCCATTAGATATAATAACATGAAACAATTAGTTTCCTTCCCATTACAAACACCAATGGCTAACAGTTATTTTAGTTCCACCCAGATGCTCCTTATCTCAAGGTCCCTGACAGTCAGCATTCTAGCCTTATCTCTGTATGGAGGCGAGAGGCGAAGGCAGCGTTTTATTACAGCTCTCACGTTGTCAGGCCACAAATTTAGCCTGACTCTTGCTCTCTTGCTAACAAGACCAAGATGGCTGCACACAAATTCCCATATTCCCTTTTCCCTGCCTCCACACCTCTTTTTCTCCAGGGCGTAGAAGAAGCGGGAGCCACGATCCATCTCCCAAAGGAGACAGATGCGGGATCAGAAGAAGGCACCCGGGGCCCGGTGGTCCTCAAGGGCCCAGAATTTCTCTCACTTCTCCCAGTATGCCTTGCGGAGGGGTGGATCCTCGGGGTCGGATGCCAGGCATCCCTCAAGGTTCAAAACCTCCCATTCCAACTGTTCTATCGCCGCATCCCTTGGCCGGCTGGAGCCCCAGGAGTAGTTGCAGCAGAAGAGCGGAGGGCGTACCTGCCCCACATCCCACCATCACCACGCTGAGGGAAAGGCAGGCCGCTGCCCCTGCCAGGCCAGCCAGAACTCCCGGAAGGACACCACGAAGCTTACATCCTCCACCAAGCTATTATTAAAATGCCAATAGGCTGGCCCCAACCTCTCCGAACTGAGAGAGGCTTTCACAGCCACCAAATGGTGGTCCGTGAACAGGGCTGGCTGGACGCTGGAGGAGTGGGCTCATGCCAAATGGAACCGGGATAAATAGATGCAGTCCAACTGGGAGTGGCTCGACTGATCATCCCCCACCCGCATATAGGTGAAGGTGGTGTTGTCGCCGGGTGGTGGTATCCCCAGACGTCCACCAGGGAATGATTGTCCACAATCTCCCTGAGGACGCCTGCTGCAGCCTGGCAGTTCTCGACTCCTGCACGGTCCTAGTCCCTGAGGGTGGTATTGAAATCCCTGCCCAACATCAAGCATTCGCGAGGATCCAGGGTGCCGAGGAAGGTGGCCGCCCTCTGATAAAAGATGACCCAATCCAGGACCAAGTTCAGGGCATAGACGTTGACCAAGTTCAACGTTAGCCCCTCCACTTGGGCCCGGATGTGCAGCAGGTGGCCCGGGACAATCTTGGCACTCCCCAGCACCTGGGGCCGTATGGCAGGGGAGAACAAGGTGACCACCCCAGCAGAGCAAGCACTGAGGTGGCTAAAATACACCCCGTCCCTCCACTCCAGCCACCAGCCAGCCTCAACGCCTGGACTTGTGTGGGTTTCCTGCAGGAAAACCACCATGTACCCCCCTCCTGAAGGAAGGAGAGCACGCGGCTCCTGCAGAGATCCACCCTACAGCCCCGGGAATTTAATGTCGGGATGATGGTGTACTTCATGATGAGGGCTGGGGTGGATCCTCACGGGCAGGGTGATCGTCGGCCTCCCACAGGCCCTGCAACAGGCTGCTCCCTGACCCGAAGGCAAGGAGAGCATCATGGAATTTGCAGGTCCGCCAGTAGGCCACGATGTCCTGCCTCTTGGTCCCTCTCTCCTGAAAAAGGGCCCTCGTGGCCCCCAGGATAGAATGGAAAGCCTCCCAGCGTTGAAGGGCCAGCTCCACCTTCCCCTTAGCCCCGCGTGTGTCCGCGAAGAATTGGCAGAGTTTGGCCCCCAGCACTGAGGGGGTACCAAACTTTTCCTCCATCTGGGCCCCAGGACAAACCTCGTGGACCACAGGGACAGGCAAACAGGGATCCGATCCCTGGTGCGGTGCCAAGAACAATGCCGCCACACTACCCATCCCCAACCCCTGTGGGGGAGGGGGCGGGGGAGGGAACAAGGCAGCCCCTAATGGACTACGGACTGGGGACACAAATACCACCCCCTGAGGGCTGTCCGCAGATAACAGGAACTAGATGGCCCCCGCGGGGGCAGCAATGGCAGCGGGATGTGGGGATGCTGGCGGGGGAGAGCAGGCATCACAATAGGAGCAGGAGATGGGAGAGGATGGGGGTACGGTGGTGGGGGAGTGGGCATCATGGCAAGGGTGGGAGCAAAGGTGGGCACAGGGCCAGATGGAAGGTCGGTGGCGGAGAGGGGGGTAACGGTAATGGTAGGAGAGGGATTGGGGATGGGGGAGGACTCGGGTCTGGAAATTGGTTCATAGAGGGTAGGATCGGGACCAACGGCATGAACGGGAGTGAGGGGAGGATTGGGATAGGGTCTGAGGGAAAACACCTCAGGTCTGCACCACCAGGTTGTGGTACCTCCTGAATGGGAACTGGGGAGGGGGCCGGGACAGGAAGGGGGCCTGCGCTGACAGCAGGCTCAGGTGGAGAAGCAGAATGCACATCTGCCGCCTCGGTGTCAGCTACAGAGATGGTCGTCGTTGGGCCCCCAACAGGGAGGGAAGGTGACTGCCCTGCTTCAAGGACGGAGGCAGGGGCACCCTCAAGCCCGGGACCCGGCCGCTCGGCACCAGCCATCACCCCTGAGGGCTTGGCAGCCTCAGTTGCAGTGCCCGAGTCTGCTGAGCCAATGGGCAACACCAGGAGTGCCCCGAGTGTGAGGACGGGGTCGGCCACCTGGGGCATAGGGTTGGGGAGCAGAGGGAGCAGTGTAGCAGAGTTGCCGCCCAGACCGAGGCCCACTGGCAGGGGGTCGTCCTCCCCCTGGGTGAGCGGGGTCAGACCCAGGGTCTCTATCTCCTCAAAAATGGAGCTGAGCTCCATCCCCATGGCCCCAGAGCCCTCCTCACTGGCCACCGAGGCAACAATTACCTCAGCGGTGGTGGCGGGGGGCAAAGCTGGTACCGGTGCCGGGGGAGCTCCAGCGCCATGGGAGCTGGTACTGATGCCTCCTCCAGAATGGGCTCTGCAGGGGGGACAGCGTCGTCTCCCCTCGCTGCCACGGATTCCTCGGCATCGCCTCCTGCTGACGCTTGCCAGAAGCATTTTCAGCAGCGCTGGCCCCCCTTGGGATTCTTCAGAGGGGGGCCTGCCCACCCTCCTCATCAGTGGGGGGAGATTGAGCCCACAAAGCACGGGCTTGGTGCTTCCCCCGGACAAGCATCCAGCCCTCTGAGGTGGAGGTGGAGGGCTGGTCATCAGGGGTGAGGCCAGGAGGCACAGTTGTTGTTCGGGGAGGGGGGGACACTGAGGCAAAGGAGGGAGGGGGGGGTAGGGAAACCTCCCCCTGGGGGGAGCCCTCTCCCTCACCCGGCAGCATCTGTGCCACTCTCTCCTCCTTGGGCTCCGCAAAGACAGATTGAACGGAGGTGGGGCCCATCTGCTCATCTGAAGATGCTGGAGGGCGTGATTCCGGCTCCCGAGCAGAGCTGTCCATTGGAGGAGGGGCAGCCACGGAGGCTGGACTGCCAGGGGGGCTGGCGGTGTTGGGGCCGGCGCCCTCCCAGGCCCTGGAGGGGCCCCATGCCTCCTCCGACCGGGCCAGCAAGCAGTCCCTCCAGACATGCCCCATTGCCCAGCAGAGGACGCACTGAGCCTCTGCCGAAGACTAGTGGACCCGGTAAAGGGCCCTCTGGTAGGGCACCATGAAGGACCCCTCGAGCACCACCCCATCACGTGCTGCTGGTGACACCTGGAGCTGTACTTGTTGGCGGAAAGACAGCCCGTGATGGAGGGCGGGGTCCTTGCAGCCCAGCAGAAGAAGGATGATGGTCGAGATAGGCCTCCCCAGGGTGGAGAGAGCAGGCTCCAGGGCAGCACTGGGGAGGAAGGGCAGAACAGAGGTGAGAACCACCCATACACCCAGGTCCTCTAATGGCTCAAGGTGCACGTGCACGCCCCCCTCTCCATCACCTCCTGGGTGGTGGCCTATGAGGCAAGGAAGAACACCACCTTGCCGTACATCTTGGAGGCCACCACCATGGCCAAGGCCCCCACCACCCTCACCAAAACCCACACGTAAGTTTCTATGTGGGGCAAGGCAGCGACTAGGAGGTAACAGATGTCGTGCCTCCTGGTCAGGGTGGAAAAGGGGCCCCAGCCACCAGGGATGGAGCTGGAGGCGGCGGTTGGGGCGGATGACTTGGCGGCATGAGGGCGGGGGGCAGCAGCAGCCACCTGGGCATACACTCTGGGGGCTGTGGATGGATCGCCCCCAGAGCCAGTGGGGGGAGTGACAGAGGAAGGAGGGGCTGCGGCAGATGGCAGGGCCGCAGTGGGCAGGGCGGCCTCGGCCACGGAGAGTTTGGCCTTCCAGGACAGGCCTTTGCCCTTTTTCTTCCCCTGGCCCGTTTTTCTGGCTGAGGTGAAGGCTGCTCCTGAATCTGAGGACGCGTCAGCCATGGCAGCGGTGGAGCTCGGACCGGGGGTTGGGAGGTCAGCTGCAGCAATTTTTGGGGCTGGTGGCAATGGGGAGATCTTGGGGTCAACAGGGGCAGGGGCCTCCTCCATCATGGGGAAAGGGGTGGAAGGAGGGACAGATGGCAGGGAAGGGGGCAAGGGTTAACCACTCCTCCCCACCAAGCAACAGGCAGGGGAGGAGGGCATCAATGGAGGGAAAGGAGGTGGACAGGAGGAGGGTACTGAGGAAGGGGCACCAACCACTCCTCCCTGCTTAGCTGGATGCAGAGGAGGAGGGCTCTAGCGAGAAGGGCAGGGACACATGTGGGGGGGGGGTAGAGCTGGGAAAGTGGGGGAAGCAACCACTCCTCCCTGCAGAACAAAAGGCATAGGAGGAGGGTGCTAAAGGGAAGGGTGGGGACACGAGGGAAAGGAGGGATATGGGGAGGGAGGAAGGGAGGGGAAAAGCAACCACTCCCTCCTACCAAGTTGTTTGTAGGGCGGGAGGGTGTTAACAGGGAAAGGGCACAGATGGGAAACTGAGGAAGGAAGAGCTAGCTGCCGCTCCTCCCTGCGAGACTGCAACAGAGGAGGAGAGCACCAGAGGGAAGGGGTGGAAGGAGAGAGCATTCGTGATTGGGGAGGTATGTGGATGAGGATGGGGACAGCAACCAGTCCCTCCCGCTGGACTGTTGCAGGGAGAGAGGGCGCTAGCAGGGGAAGGGCACGAATGGGGACTCCAAGGGGTCAGGAGCCAGCAACCACTCCTCCCTGCAAGGCTGGAGGCAGAGGAGGAGGGTGCTGACAATACAGGACAGGGGACGCGGTAGCGTGTGCAGGACGGGGGCCGGCTCCTCCGGCTGCACTGCGGTATAGGGAGGAAACTATGGGGCCATCAAAGGGAGTGCAGTGTACAAGGGGGGGGACTAACTAAAAGGGGAGGGAAGGGGCACAAGCGCTCGGGGGGGGCCAAGGCATACAGGGCAGTGGCTGAGGGCTAGTGGGAGGCTGGGGGAAGGTGTAAGTGCTGGGTGAGTAGCAGGCAGGGTGGGATAAAACAACAGCTGAGGGGTGCGGCACACACTACAGCAGACTAGCGGGGGCGGGGCAGGCAAAAAACAAACTCTTGGGCTGGGCAGGGCCAGTGAGCAAACTAAGAGAGGGAAGGAGAAAGCAAACTGGGCTAGCAGGGCGGGGCAGGCAGTAGGGAAGGAGAGTGAGCAAGAGTGAGGGGGCCCCCCAGCCAAATGTAGCTGAGGGAGGGGGGCCAAGTCCAAGAGGATGGGGAGGGAGCTCACCCACTGCTGCAGCAGCACAGTCCCAGGTGGAGCAACAGCCCCGTCAAGGGGCGAAGAGAAACTCCAGGTGTTAAAGGTGGTGGAGGGGGCATTGAGGGTGGTGGCAGCAGGAAGGGGGGGGCAGCTGGACTGGGGGGAGGGCTCAACTTACCACCACCCCAGGAGCACAGATGGAAAAAGAACTCAGTCTTTGAAAGCCCCCTCCACTGGTCTAGGTGATGGTGCCTTCTCCCCTTTGCCCTTCAACGGGATACAGGTGGTGCAGCTGCAGCAGTAGGCGAGCGGTGGCTAGCCAAAGCGGGGGGAACCCGGGTGGTGGGTGCTGGTGGTGGTGGGGTTCTCTTCCTCTCCCTCTGGAGTGGGGGGGAGCAGACCGAGCCTAACCCCTCCCAGTCACCTGACCAGAAGCCAGGAGGTGGCCAGGACTATAAAAGCCCAGCCTGAGAACTCAGTCTGGGCCCAGCCTCTGGAGGAACCAGAGGTCTGCCCACTGTTCCCCTCCTGGGAGGCTGAGGTTTGGCCGGGACCACCAGGCATGCCTGACCCAGAGGACCGGCCTGAATGCCTGTACCAACCTGCACCTAAGGACTGGCCTGGACCACCCGGACCATAGCTGGACCTGACAGCCCCTGAACCCCCAAGGGACCAGCCTGATGCCCAGGTGTATGCTGACGGGGAGAAGGGAAGTGGCCCAGGGAACACTGATGACAATTAAACACCCGGTGTCAATATGTTTTGGGCTGGAGCTCCGTTGACCCAGCAGTAGACCATGCTGCTGCTATTAGGGACACAGTGAAGTGAGCAGGCCAGCGTCCCCCCTGCCACTCACCTACCGGTTGGCAGTCTCCCCCTCTCTGCCACCACAGGCGAACAGCCTGCACCCCTCCTGAGCAAGGAGACAAACCAGGAGCGGCCCGAGGCTGGCTGCAGCAGCTGGCGCCCTAGGCGGAAGGCGCAATCGGCGCCCCCGCCTGCACGGCCGTCAATGGCCATGACGTAATCACGGGGTGCCCGCGGCGCCCTAGGCAACTGCCTAGTCTGCCTAGCTCCACAGGCCACCCCTGAGACAAACTATTGGCTACCAGTCACCTGTGTTCATAGAACCATAGAACCATAGAGCTGAAAGAGACCTTAGGAGGTCATCAAGTCCAGCCCCCTGCTCCAGGCAGGACCAATCCCAACTAGATCAATCCAGCCAGGGCTTTGTCAAGCCGACACTTAAATACCTCTAGGGATGGAGACTCCACTACTTCCCCAGGTAACCCATTCCAGTGTTTCACCACTCTCCTAGTGAAATAGTTTTTCCTAATATCCAACCTGGACCTCTCCCACCACAACTTGAGACCATTGCTCCTTGTTCTACCATCTGTCACTACTGAGAACAGCCTTTCTCCATCCTCTTTGGAACCTCCCTTCAGGAAGTTAAAGGCTGCTATCAAATCCCCCCTCACTCTTCGCTTCTGCAGACTAAACGGACCCAACTCCCTCAGCCTCTCCTCATAGGTCATATGCTCCAGCCCCCTAATCATTTTGGTTGCCCTCCGCTGGACCCTCTCCAATGCGTCCATATCCTTTTTGTAGTGGGGGACCCAGAACTGGACACAATACTCCAGATGTGGCCTCACAAGAGCCAAATAAAGGGGAATAATCACATCTCTGGATCTGCTGGCAATGCTCCTCTTAATGCAACCTAATATGCCATTAGCCTTCTTGGCTACAAGGGCACATAGTTGACTCATATCGAGCTTTTCATCCACTGTAATCCCCAGGTCCTTTTCTGCAGAACTACTACTTAGCTGGTTGGTCCCCAGCCTGTAACAATGCTTGGGATTCTTCCGTCCCAAGTGCAGGACTCTGCACTTGTCCTTGTTGAACCTCATCAGATTTCTTGTGGCCCAATCCTCCAATTTGTCTAAGCCACTCTGGACTCTATCCGTGCCCTCGAGTGTATCTACCTTTTCCCCTAGCTTAGTGTCATCTGCAAACTTGCTGAGGGTGCAATCTATCCCCTCATCCAGGTCATTAATAAAGATATTGAACAAAACAGGCCCTAGAACCGAACCTTGGGGCACTCCGCTAGAAACCGACCGCCATCCTGACATTGAGCTGTTGATCACTACCCACTGGGCCCGGCCTTCCAGCCAGCTTTCTATCCATCTTACCATCCATTTATCCAATCCACATTCCCTTAACTTGCTGGCAAGAATATTGTGGGAGACCGTATGAAAAGCCATGCTAAAGTCAAGGTATATCACATCCACTGACTTTCCCATGTCCACAGAGCCAGTTAACTCATCATAGAAGCTAATCAGAATGGTCAGGCACGACTTGCCCTTTGTGAATCCATGCTGACTATTCCTAATCACTTTCCTCTCCTCCAAGTGCCTCAAAATGGATTCCTTAAGGATCCCTTCCATGATTTTTCCAGGAACCGAGGTAAGACTGACCGGCCTATAGTTCCCTGGATCGTCCTTCTTGCCTTTTTTGAAGATGGGCACTACATTTGCCTTTTTCCAATCATCCGGGATCTCTCCCAATCTCCACCTCTACTTCCCCAATTAGTTCCTCCCTGTTTGTGAGCAGAAGGTCAAGCTGCACACAGCCCCTGGTCGGATCCTTCAGCACTTGTACCAAGAAGTTATCCCCAACATTCCCCAAAAACTTCCTGGATTGCCTGTGTACTGCCGTATTGGTTTCTCAACAGATGTCAGGGTGATTAAAATCCCCTACGAGAACCAGGGCCTGCGATCTGGAAGCTTCTCTCAGTTGTCCGAAGAAAGCCTCATCTACCTCATCCACCTGTAGTAGACACCAACCACAACATCACTGCTGTTGTTTTCACTTCTAAACTTAACCCATAGACTCTAAACAGGTTTTTCTCCCTCTATATACTGGAGTTCAGAGCAATCATAGTGCTCTCTTACGTATAGTGCAACTCCTCCTCCTTTTCTCCCATGCCTGTTCTTCCTGAACAGTCTATACCCTTCCATGACAGCACTCCAGTCATGCGAGTCATCCCACCAAGTCTCTGTTATCCCGA
Organism: Pelochelys cantorii; assembly: GCA_032595735.1. NCBI lineage: Eukaryota > Metazoa > Chordata > Testudines > Trionychidae > Pelochelys > Pelochelys cantorii. Next base: position 44,448,340 of record CM064336.1, read on the forward strand.
TTAAATCATATTTCTTGGACTGGGCCAGGGCCTCCAGGTCTTCCTGTTTGTTACCCAGGCTTCTCGCATTAGTGTACAAACACCTCAGATAACCAGTTGATCGCCCCATCTTCTCCATTCGAATCAGGGGTCCTCCTCTCTTGCTCGTTCCTCTTTGCATTCCTTCCCGGTATCCGACTTTCCCACTCCCCTCAGGGTGTTGGTCACTGTCCCCCAACGAACCTAGTTTAAAGCCCTCCTCACTAGGTTTGCAAGCCTGCCCGCGAAGATTCTCCTTCCTCTCTTGGTTAGGTGGATCCCATCTCTTCCTAACAATCCTTGTGCCCGGAACAGAGTCCCATGATCGAAGAAACCAAAGCCCTCTCTGCGACACCACCTGCGCAACCACGCATTTACGTCCTCAATTCAACGATCCCTGCCCAGTCCTTTCCCTTCAACAGGGAGGATGGACGAGAACACCACTTGCACTCCAAATTCTTGGGTCCTTCTTCCCAGCGCTACATAATCCGCAGTAACCCGCTCAAGATCATTCTTGGCCGTATCGTTAGTTCCCACGTGGAGAAGCAGGAAGGATTAGCGATCCGAAGGATTGATCAACTTGGTAAGCCTTTCAGTCACATCCTGAATTCGAGCTCCCAGTAAGCAGCACACCTCTCGAGATTCCAGGTCCAGACGGCAGATGGATGGCTCAGTCCTTCTTAGGAGGGAGTCCCTGACCACCACCACCCGTTGTCTTCTTTTGGGGGTGGTGGTCGTGGAACCCCCATCCCTAGGACTACACATCCCATGCCTTCCAGTAGATGGTGTTGCCTTGCGGTTTCTTCCTTGTGAGGTCCCTTCCAAAGCATTCACCACCACAGAGCCTGTGGAGAGAGCCTGAAAGAGATTACTTACCTCTCTAGCATTGGGGGATTCCCGTGCTGGCCTTTTTCCCCTTCTAGAAGTTACATGCTGCCAGTTCTCTTCCTGGTCCCATACTGCCCTCTCTGGCTCTTCCGCCTGCCGTGCTTGTAGGATTAACCGCTGCCTTCTATCGAGGAAGTCTTCATCCTCTCTGATGGAGTGTAGGGTTGACACTTGGGCCTCCAGTCCTCTAATTTTTTCTTCCAAAATGGTGACCAGCTTGCACCTCGTGCAGATGAAATCCGTTCTTTCTTCCGGGAGGAAGACAAACATGGCACACGCTGTGCAGGTAACAACAGCAGACCTATCACCATCCATCCCTGCTGTCCTGGAAAAAGGATTTAAAAAAAAAGGCAAGAGAACCTCGCGCCCTTCCCAACTCCCTCTCTAAACTCCCTGTTAGCACTCACCTGTTCGCAAGCTCCTTGGTCGCTTGCCCACTGCCTTATAAAGCCTTGGACTGCCTGAAGGTCCCTCCCCCTACCAAGGCTCAGCCAATCAGCAGAGGCTTCTAGAATTTAATTAGAAGCCAACAGTTTCCACCTGCCACTCACAGCACACACTCCATGAAGGAGAGGGGGAGGGGAAAGGGGAAGTGGGAAAAAAAAAAAAAGCCTCACTCCCAAACAGGGGAAAAAAACAAACAAACAATCAAACAAAAAACACACCAACCCTCACTCACAACACAAGCTCATCACACAGCAAGAAAGCCCCAAACACAACACTCACTTCCCTCAAGAGTCTGGTATCTCCTTCTCCTCTGCCTAGAGAATTCCCTCTCTAAAGCCTCACTCACAAACACAGAGAAAAAAAAACCCAACACAACACCAAACAAACCACCACACACCAACCCTCACTCACAAACACAAGCTCAGCACACAGTAAGAAAGCCCCAACAACAACACACACTTCCCTCAAGAGTCCTGTATCTGCTTCTCCTTTACCTGGAGAACTCCCTCTCTAAACTCCCTGTTAGCACTCACCTGTGTTTGTTTGCTGTCCCGCCTGGAATCAGGCCTGGGCCACTGAACTGTGTTTATTTGCTGCCTCACCCTCAACCAAGGATGGGGATTCTAAACTGGGTTTGGTTGCCACCCCGCCCTGAACCAGGGCCAGGAGCATGAACTGATTGTGTTTGGTTGCTGCCCCACCCTGAACCAAGGCCAGGAATTCTGGACTAACTGTGTTTATTTGCTGCCTTGCCCTGTCCTAGGGCAAGGGCTCTCTGTGAACTAACTGTTTTTGCTTGCTGCCCTGCCCTGAACCAGGACCAGGGCTTCTGAACTGTTTGTCTGTCACCGGCCCTGAACCAAGGCCAGGGCTACTGGACTACCGATTGGCCTCTCTTTGTTGTCGCTGCCCGAGAACTGGGCCTGGATTATTGAACTGGGGGTTTGTTTTAGTCCCTGCTGTAGTGGGGCGGAAGGGCTGCCCACTGACCGGGAGGTGGAAGAGCCCCTTGGGGAGGCCTAACTGGCTACAATCCCAGAATCATGTTTGCTTTTTTTGCAACAGTGTTACACTGTTGACTCATATTTAGCTTGTGGTCCACTCTGACCCCTAAATCCCTTTCTGCAGTACGTCTTCCTAGACAGTCGCTTCCGATTCTGTATGTGTGAAACTGATTGTTCCTTCCTAAGTGGAACACTTTGCATTTGTCCTTATTAAACTTCATCCTGTTTAGCTCAGACCATTTCTCCAGTTTGTCCAGATCATTTTGAATTATGACCCTATGCTCCAAAGCACTTGCAACCCCTCCCAGCTTGGTATCATCTGCAAACATAATAATTGTACTCTCTACGCTATTGTCTAAATCGTTGATGAAGATATTGAGTAGAACCAGTCCCAAAATAGATCCCTGCAGAACCCTACTTGTTATGCCCCTTCCAGCATGATTGTGAATTGTTAATAACTACTTTCTGAGAACAGTTATCCACTCGGTTATGCACTCACCTTATAGTAGCCCCATTTTGGTTTCATCTCCCTAGTTTATTGATAAGGTCATGAAAGACCATGTCAAATGTCTTACTAAAGTCTAGATATACCATGTCCACCCCTTTTCCCTTATTCATAAACCTTGATATCTTATCGAAGAAAGCTATCAGATTGTAAAGAACAAATCATGTCAAACCAAATCCATGTTGGCTATTACCTATCATCTCATTATCTTCCAGGTGTTTGCAGATGAATTCCTTAATTACTTGCTCCATTATCTTCCCTGGTACAGAAGGCTAAACTGACTGGTCTGTCGTTTCCTGGATTGTTCTTATTTCCCTTTTTATAGACGGGCACTATATTCGCCCTTTTCCGGTCTTCTGGTATCTCACCCAACTTCCGTGACTTTTCAAAGATGAAAGCTAAAGGCTCAGATACCTCTTCTGTCAGCTCCTTGAGTATTCTAGGATGCATTTCATCAGACCCTGGAGACTTGCAGACATCTAACTTTTCTAAGTAATTTTTAACTTACTTCTAAACCTACCCCATTTCCACTAGCACTCACTGTGTTAGGCATCTCTTCATCATTAACCTTCTTGGTGAAGACTGAAACAAAGAAGTATTAAGCACCGCTGCCATTTCCTAGTTTCCTGTTATTGTTTCTTCCTCTTCACTGAGCAATGTGTCTACCCTATCCCTGGTCTACCTCTTGCTTCTAATATACTTATAGAATGTCTTCTTGTTACCCTTTATATCTCTAGCTAGATTAAGCTCGTTTTGTGCCTTTGCTTTCTAATCTTTTCAATTCATATGTGTGTTGTTTGCTTATATTCATCCTTTGTAATTTGACCTAGTTTCCACTTTTCTATATGATTCCTTTTTTATTTTTTAGATCATGCAAGATCTCCTGGTTAAGGCACGGTGGACCTTTGCCATACTTTCTATCTTTCCTATGCAACAGAATAGTTTGCTTTTGGGCCCTTAATAATACCCCTTGGAAAAAAATGCCAACTCTCTTCAGTTGTTTTTCCTCTTAGTATTGCTTCCCATAGGCCCTTACCTACCAGCTTTCTGAGCTTACCAAAATCTGCCTTCCTGAAATCCATTGTCTCTGTTTTGCTGTTCTCCCTTCTACCATTCCTTAGAATCATGAACTCTATGTTTTCATGATCACTTTCACCCAAGTTGCCTTCCACTTTCAAATTTTCAACCAGTTCCTCCCTATTTGTTAAAATCAAATCTAGAACAGCTAATAGCTTTCTCAATCTTCTGAAATAAAAGATTGTCTCCAGTGCAGTCCAAGAACTTATTGGATAATCTGTGCCTTGCTGTGTTAATTTTCCAACATATGTCTGGATAGTTGGAGTTCTCCCGTCACCACCAAAACCTTCACTTTGGATGATTTTGTGAGTTGTTTTTAAAAAGTCTCATCCACCTCTTTTGCTTGGGTTGGTGGTCTGTAGTAGACCCCTAGCATGACATCACCCTTGTTTTTTACGCTTTTTAACCTAACCCAGAGACTCTCAACAAGCCTGTCTCCTATGTCCATCTCCATCTCAGTACAAGTGTATTCATTTTTAATATATAAGGCAACACCTCTCTCCCTTTTTCCCTGCCTATCCTTCCTAAGCAAGCTGTATCTTTCTATACCTATGTTCCAATCATGTGTATTATCTCGCCAAGTCTCTGTGCTACTAACTATGTCATAGTTGTTTATTTATTAGCACTTCATGTTCTTCTTGATTATTCCCCATACTTCTTGCATTTGTATACAGACAACTAAGATATTATTTGATTTTGCCCCCCAGTTCTGCCTTGTTTCTCCTTTATCTCTGCTATTATAGTCCTGCTCCCTCTCATTTCTGAGCCATCTCCCGGGTCTCCATGTTTTTCAGTTACCTGTGGGCTTTGGTCACCTACCCACATCAAACCTAGTTTAAAGCCTTCCTCACTAGGGGTATGTCTACACTACAAAGTTAATTCGAACTAACAGCTGTTAGTTCGAATTAACTTTCATAGGCGCTACACACGCAAACCGCTAGTTCGAACTTAATTCGAACTAGCGGAGCGCTTAATTCGAACTAGGTAAACCTCATTCTACGAGGACTAACGCCTAGTTCGAATTAAGTAGTTCGAATTAAGGGCTGTGTAGCCACTTAATTCTAACTAGTGGGAGGCTAGCCCTTCCCAGGTTGCCCTGGTGGCCACTCTGGGCCAAGCCAGGGAAACTTGTCTGCCTCCCTCCCAGCCCTGGAGCCCTTAAAGGGCCATGGTTTGGCTACGGTGCCCGTGCCAGGTGCAAGCCTGCTAGCACCCAGCCAGCAGACCCTGCACCTGGCACAGCACGAGCCAGCCACCCGCTGCCACCCAGCCCTCCCCCTCTTCCCAGGACCAGGCTGGCGGCTCCCAGAAGCCTGCCCGGGGCTGCAAGAGGCGGACGCCCGCCTGGTCTAGTGCAGAGATCGTGGACCTCATCCAGGTTTGGGGGGAGGCCTCCAACGTCCACAATCTCCGCACTAGGCACAGGAAAGTGGCCGTCTAGGGCAGGATAGCTGCCAGCCTGGCCACCAAAGGCCACATGCGAACCCAGGAGCAGGGTTGCATGAAAATCAAGTTGGTCCAGTGAGACCCCCGACCCTGAGCTTAGAACATAAGAACATAAGAACGGCCGTACTGGGTCAGACCAAAGGTCCATCTCGCCCAGTAGCCTGTCTGCCAACAGCAGCCAACACCAGGTACCCCGGAGGGGATGGACCAAAGACAATGGCCAAGCCATTTGTCTCGTGCCATCCATCTCCAGCCTTCCACAAACAGAGGCCAGGGACACCATTCCTACCCCCTGGCTAATAGCACTCCATGGACCCAACTTCCATGACTTTATCTAACTTCTCTTTAAACTCTGTTCTAGTTCTCATCTTCACAGCCTCCTGTGGCAAGGAGTTCCACAGGTTGACTATTTGCTTTGTGAAGAAGAACTTTCTTTTATTAGTTTGAAGCCTGCTACCCATTCATTTCATTTGGTGTCCTCTAGTTCTTCTATTATGGGAACTAATGAAGAACTTTTCTTTATGCACCCTCTCCACACCACTCATGATTTTATAGACCTCTATCATATCCCCCCTCAGTCTCCTTTTTTCTAAGCTGAAAAGTCCCAGTCTCTTTAGCCTCTCTTCATATGGGACCAGTTCCAAACCCCTAATCATTGTAGTTGCCCTTTTCTGAACCCTTTCCAAGGCCAAAATATCTTTTTTGAGGTGAGGAGACCCCCATCTCTACACAATACTGAAGATATGGCGTATCATAGTTTTAGACTTCCCCTCCTCCTTCTTCCCCTGGCTTCCCCCTTCCAGCTCCCTCCTCCCAGGTTTCCACCTCCCCTCTCCCACCCTCTCTCTTCCCCTCTCCCACCTCCTTTTCCCAGTCTCCCCAGAGGTTAATCCCCCCCCCCCTCAGTTTTGTTAAATAAAGAGAGTTTCCATTTTTGAACACACGTGTCCTTTATTTTTTACATCAGGAAGGGGGGCTAGGGAAGGTTAAGTGGAAGGAGGTGAGGGAGGAATGGGGCACAAGCCCCCGATGGGGAGGACTGGGGTAGCTCTGCGGGCTCCTCGGGGTGGAAGCTCTCCTGCAGGGCCTCCTGGATCCTGACAGCCCCCCGAATGACCCCCCCGGATGGCAGCCTGTGGCAAGTGCAGCCGGGCTGATGGCCGAGTGCTGTGATGTGCCGAGTGTGGGCACTCAGGGCACTCCAAGACAGGACTGCTTTGCTGTCCCTCATCGAGGTAGACAAGCAAGCGGGGAACCCTGAGAACTGTCTGTCCGGGGTGGGGGGTCGGGTCCCTTTAAGCACAGCCCTTGGCTAGCCTGAGGCAGCAGCTCCACACTCTAAATCCTAAGCTGATGCCCTGCTGGCACTGGTTCCGGCCAGCCTTAACTTTGGTTCAGAATCCACTCAATGTGGACAAGCTAGTTCGAATTAGCAAAACGCTAATTCGAACTAGTTTTTAAGTCTAGATGCACTAATTCGAATTAGCTTAGTTCGAATTAACTAATTCAAACTAAGTTAGTTCGAATTAGTGCTGTAGTGTAGACATACCCTAGGTTAGCCAGTCTGCATCCAAATATTCTCTTCCCCTTCCTCAAAAAGTGAACCCCCATCACTGCTCTTGGCACAGCATCCTGTGGTCAAGGAAGCCAAAGATCTCTTGTTGAACACCATCTTCGCAGCCAAGGATTCACCTCCAGGATGCACCTGTCTCAGCCTAGGCCTCTACCTTTGATGGGAAAGACTCAAGAGAATACCACCTGTGCTCCAAACTCCTTTACTTGTACTCCCAGAGCCTTGTAGTCACTCTTCATCTGCTCAAGGTCACACCTTGCAATACCACTAGTGCCCACGTAGATGAGTAGCATGGGGTAGTAGTCAGAAGGCCAGATAATCCTCAACAATGCCTTTGTAACATGTCGGATATGGGCCCCTGGCAGGCAGCATACTTCCTGAGATGACATGTCAGGGCAACGGATGGGTGCCTCCATCCCCCCCTCAGAAGAGAGTCTCCACCCACCACTACCCTATGTTTCCTCCTCACAGTGGTGCCTGCAGACCTCCCAGCCTTGGGGGTACAAGGCTTCTCGTCTTCTGCTTTAGGGAGTGATTCCTTATCTCCCATGTCCAGAACAGCATAACAGTTCTCCAGAACCATGGTGGGAGGATTGGAAGCAGGGGTGGAGAACTGCCTGCTGCCAGAAGTGACCAGCTGCCAGTGTCCCCCCTGAGACAGAGCCATCTCCTCTTCCACCAGTGGTTCAGTCTCAGTGGTCTCCACATGAATACTCTCAAGGAATTCCACATAGATTCAGATACTCCTCAGCCTAGCCACTTTCTACAATAGTTTTCCAACCTGCTTCCTGAGAGATTCCACCAGCCGACACCTTTCACATTGGATGGTCTCCCCAGCCTGGATTTCAGTAAGTGGGAAATACAAGCCACAGACCCTGCAAAACCACTCCAGGATCTGGGTAAAGGCATCCATGGTCAGGTGATCTGTCTGGCTACAAGCCAGGTGGAGGAGACAAAAGCAGTACAAGTGTTGTGGGTCTTCCTAACCATATTAGGACTCCCTCTCAAACTCCCATCTGCAACCCCTTGTCCGCTTTTCTCCCCTAGTCGGTCTGCCTCTGGCTTTTAAAGACTGGTCACCTAGGTCAGGCCTACCCCCTCATTAGCTATCTTGTAAGATGCTCGGGAGAAATTCAGATGCCACCCAGCTGATTAGCAGAGTGCCCACAGCTAGGTTTGTGTTTCTATTGGTAGTGCATATTCACACATGCCTCGATGCACATAACAAAATGTATTCCACACATGGATGGAAAAAATCCGCTCATGGACTGCAAAGATTAGAGGGAACATTGCTCCAGGGTGCCCAGAGTATAATATCACTAAGTATCAAATACCCTGCTATGGCAGAGGTATGTGTTAACTACAGGACAATTGCCATCAGTGGGACTTAATGAGTGTGTCTGCACTGAAGCAAGTAACTAACAAGCCAAACTTGTCATAACAAGAGCTGATTGGAAACTGGAATTCCCATCGCTTGGGAAACTAACTGCAACTTAAAAAAAAATACTTCTAAAACAGAACAAAAAGTGTTGACTTCTTCTGTAGAGTGGGAAATTCAAAACTTTGTTTTGAAAAAAATTAAAACATTCAGAAAATTCAACACAAAATTATCCCTGAGGCTTCCTTAGCTGCCTAGAGCTCTGCCAGCCTATCAGATGGAGCACCTGTGAATGCTGAGAGCTTGGGCCAACCCCAAACCACATAATCAGAGAATCACACAGCCCTGTGTGATTGGCCTATGATTCCAGCCTGTCAGGGAGCTGTCAATCTGGCATCTTGGGATTGGGTGAATTGTCAGGAAACCAGGCAGGTGTTAGAACCTGCATGCCTACTGTTGGAATTTTCCACAGAATGTTTCAAAATTACAACAACCCAAGCCTGATTTTGACATTCTAAGGCCATGCACCATGTCAAGTGAAAGAGGCCTTATTCCACTAAAAAATAATTCACAGAAAGGAAATGGAATGTGACATTGATCACATATGATGAATGAGACACATCATACTTTTTATGGTAATATGTTTAACTATGAATATTCATAATTCAGATATGCTTTATGCAAAACATGGCATGTAACTTGACATTGAAAAGCTTATACTCCTCTGAATGTATATATTCTCTTTGGCTGCGTCTAGACTGGCATGATTTTCCGCAAATGCTTTTAACGGAAAAGTTTTTCCATTAAAAGCATTTGCGGAAAAGAGCATCTAGATTGGCACGGACGCTTTTGCACAAAAGCACTTTTTGCGGAAAAGCATCCGTGCCACTCTAGATGCGGTTTTGCGCAAGAAAACCCCGATCGCCATTTTCGCCATCGGGGCTTTTTTGTGCAAAATAGTTCTCAGCTGTCTACACTGGCCCTCTTGCGCAAAAGTATTTGCACAAGAGGGCTTTTTCCCGAATGGGAGAGTCATTGTATTTCCTCAAGAACACTGATGATCATACATTAGATCATCAGTGTTCTTGCGCAAATTCAAGTGGCCAGTGTAGACAGCTGGCAAGTTTTTCCGCAAAAGTGGCTGCTTTTGCGGAAAAACTTACCAGTCTAGACACAGCATTTGTGTGCATGTATCATTCTTGCATGTGAAATAAGAAATATAAAGTATAAACCCATTTATACATCTAAATGTGTTTGTGAATGTCATAAGCAGTTTTCAAGGTACTTAATAGCCCAGTGCTCAAGACAATGAGCTGTAAAAAGCCTTGTTCTTCCTGTAAGCCTCGACTATGGTTGGTCCAAAAAAGACATGTGCCCATGCCACCTGGTGCTGGAATCCATCTTGAATTTTGTACTTTTCTAAAGGGGTGGAGGAATTGAAAAAAGCCTTTCTGCTGTGGGGAAATTCCATATAAAGAATGGGAAGCAAACAATGATTGTCTTCAGCTGGCTTCTCAGATGGCTCCCCATCCTATAAGGATACAAGCGAAGCCCTGGAAGCAAAAGTTCTCTAACAGGGGTGAAGAGGAGCTCCTGGACCCAGGTCAGAAAAAAGAATGGCTCTGGCCTGAGCAATACTTTACCTGAAATAAGAACTAGGATGAGATATTATGATTTAACAACTTTTCTTAGTGTATTAGGCTTAGCTGGCATGTATTGTATTATTTTACTTAGTAACCTATTTTGTTCAGTCTTTTATCACTTGCAACCACTGAAATCTTACTTTTTATGCTTAATAAAATCATTTTGTTTATTAATGTCTGATTTGTGTCCATTTATCCTTTGTCAGAGATTGTCGGCCATGTATATTGGCCAAACCAGATAGTCTCTCTGACAAAAGATAAATGGACAAGATCAGCCAGGAGATCTCAAACCTGTAGAGGAACATTTTAACCTCCCTGGCAATTCAATAACGGATTTAAAAATAGGCATTCTTCTACAAGGGAATTTTATCACCCAATGACAGAGGGAGACAGCTGAACTGAAATTCAAGTATAAGTTTAACACTATCCACTTATGCTTGAATAAAGATATTGACTGGTTAATGCACTACAAAGGCAATTTTCCTCATTTTTTATTTTCATAGCATCAAATGTTGTGAATGGGACATATTCAGCGTGACTTAATGAGCTTCATTTACACTGGTCCTATAATTTACAGATTATTTTCTGGATTCTGTAATTTCCACTCCAACTCATCTGATGAAGTCCATATGAAAGCTCATATTTGTTAGTCTCTAAGGTGCCACAGGACTGCTCATTGTTTTTTATTCATTTTGTTAGTGAAATACAAAGTTTATCCACATTACATATAAAATATATTTACAAATGCTTATTCCATTTAATTTTTTCTATGAAACAATAAACTGTTGGGATTTCTCTTTTGCCATACTATAAAAAAAGAGTGGTATTTCCTGAAATTGATGGAGGGAAACCAACACAAATTTATCCTCAAGTCACACTCCACTCAAGTCCATAAGACAAGCATCTGTGGCTGTGTCTAGACAGGCATGATTTTCCACAAATGCTTTTAACGGAAAAGTTTTTCCGTTAAAAGTATTTGCAGAAAAGAGTGTCTAGATTGGCATGGATGCTTTTGCGCAAAAGCACTTTTTGCGGAAAAGCGTCCGTGCCAGTCGAGACGCACTTTTGCGCAAGAAAGCCCCAATTGCCGTTTTAGCCATCGGGGCTTTTTTGCGCAAAAGAAATCTCAGCTGTCTACACTGGACCTTTTATGCAAAACTTTTGTGCAAAAGGGACTTTTGCCCATATGGGAGCAGCATAGTATTTCTGCAAAAAGCACTGATTTCATACAGTAGGAAGTCAGTGCTTTTGCGGAAATTCAAGCGGCCAGTGTAGACAGCTGGCAAGTTTTTGTGCAAAAGCAGTTGCTTTTGCGCAAAAACTGGCCAGTCTAGACACAGCATGTGTGTAAGCAGGGTCAGGATAAGCTCTACCCTGACAACTGGTGGTGAACTGGGGCGAGTGGTGCAAAGAGACTTCAGAGGCTGATCTCATTTGCATAGATACACTTAATTTGCATAGACACACCCACCCTGCCTAGTATGTGCTCACAGCAGCCTAAATGGTCACTTTGGCCACTGTGGGATCCCCAGTCTCTCTGTTATTGAGGCAGGAGGGATAAAAGTGTTGTTACCCTGATTATGTGAATCAAGGACAATGGAATGGTGGAACTGTTTATGACAGAGGGATTCGCCATAAACTAAGTAGCACTCACTAGACAAGGAGCATGGGTTCCAAACCCAGTCAAGTTGAGAGAGAGGTTGGGGTCAGGTGTGTGTACCTGGTGGTGTCATCTCAGGGTCTAAGCAACACTGATTACACCCTTTCCTTTCTTCTCTGTAGTATATCAGAACTAATTTGGATTCCATTAGGAGTCTAGTTGTGAGCTGCTGAGTTGACTTCAGTGTGGGCTAATAGAGTATTAGCCCTGAGGCTCCTCTATTATGAGCTGAAATCACTGTGGGGAGCCTAGTGTTATGCTGTGGTAAGAGCTGAAATCACTATTGCTGTGGGGAGCCTGGTGCTCTGCTGAGCTACTAGTAAAGCAGCTTGCGGGAACAACCAGCAGGCAGCCAGCAGAGCGGTTTGCGGGGACGATCTGTGGCCGGTAGGAGCAGCAGCAGACAGCCAGTAGAGCAGCTGCAGGAGCAACCAGCTGGTGGCTAGGGGCGTGGACTGAGACGGCTGGCGGAGCCAGACAGTTCCGGGGACAGCTGAGGCAGCTCCCTGGACAGCAGGTGGAGTGTGGCGGAGTGACTCGCGTTGACGTCGGCAGCAGAACCCTACAGAGAGGCGGAGCCATCGGCGGACCACGTAAGGTGTATGAATCCCCACCCCCTCCAGGTTGGGAGGGTAAAACCCTGCCGGGTGAACTTTTGAACCCTGGGGCGGCACTGACCCAGGGCAGAGACTTTTGGGGTGTTGGACTTTGGGTGATTTTTTTGGGGTCGCTGGACTCAAGAGACTCTTGGGGTATTGGACTTTTGGGACTTTGGGTGATTCGTGGCTGGGGGGGTGGGTCTTTGCTCATGTTTGGTCTATGAATCTGAGTTGTGGTGTTTTCCCAATTTAATGCTGATATCGGTTACCTCATAAAGGTTTGCTGCTATACTGAGGCTCTGTGCTTGCGAGAGGGGAAGAATTGCCTCTTTGAGGCGCCCAGAGGTGTATGTAAGATTTCCCAGGTCACTGGGTGGGGGCTCGAGCCGGTGTCGTATTACCTTGTTGGGAGGAGACCCCTAGATACTGAACCCGGCCCTTGCTGCTATTAACTCGGCCTGGCAGAAGGGTTACATGTGTAACATTGCAGGACTCACCACCGCGGTGCCTCCTGCTGGTGACTCTGGGAATTAGCTCTTCAGCCCTGGAGCACCCACTTCTGGCTGGAGTCATGCCTCCTGTGACCTGTTATTCTCAACTGCTGTATCTGTCTTAGCTGCATTCTCCCCAGCCACAGCCCTCTCCCAGGGCTGGGTTTTAACCCTGAAAGGGCCAGCGTGGAGTAGATGTCCCGTCACACAACTCCTTCTCTAAGATCACCACTCCTGGGGGTAGGTGGGGTTTCCTAGCCTGCACTAATTACAGGTGCCCCTCCAGGGCCATTTGTTTCTTCTCTTCTTTGACTTGGCCACACAGACATACATTATCCTCCACCACAGCCTTGTACTCCCTGGCCATGTCTATTTCATCCGCTTCTGCCTGGCAGCAGGCCTTCTCTGCTGCCTCCAGCCACACACACAAGCCAGATTCCTCTGGACCCTCTAATTTCAGGGTCTGAGTCCACACAGTAGCTTGCTCTGCAACTATGGTATTTGTCTCACTGCCCTGGTGTGACCTGTCTGTCGTAGTCCCCCTTTCAGCTAGCTCCCATCCATGGCTCTCAGGTATGCCTACCACCATCACTGCAGCATCAACCCTGCCAGTTTGCAACCTCCCTGGGTCCTTAAGTACCCCTGACACTTGACTCTTCTGAGAACAGTGCCTCTTAATATGGCCCTGTTCCTGGCACAAGAAGCAGGCCCCTTGCCTATTAGGAATAGGCAAGGGGCCTGCTTCTTGGGCCTCCGTTGATCCTTCTTAGGTTCTGGACTACCCTGGACCATACCATGTGGGTCACGGCAACCCCGGAGGCCCAACATTTCCTCACTTCCCTGGCTTATGGGGGATTCTTTTAGGGCCTTGCCCCTTTCTCACATTCGGATGAATCTTTCTGCCCCCAGCCCAATAGCGACAAGACCTCCACAGGTGTTCACGACCACCACAAGCATAGCAAGTCCTCATCTCAGTCACCAGCCTCCTGGCCCTAGGCTCCTCCTGCTGCTCTGGGAAGCTGTTCCTGTACTCCTTCCACAGGAATCTTACCAGGGACTGCAGTTCCATAAACAGCTGCCCCAATTGTTTCTGAAGGGTCCACTGTCCCTCACGCTGCTTCCACTGGATCTGTCCAAATTCCAGTAGAAGGCTTTCCAACCTTTCCTGTGGCTGGCCACTCCCCTTCTGCTGGGGCAGAAGTACAGCCAGGGACTGCTCATGAGCCCTCTGTGAAAAATACCTCCATATACCTGGGATATATTGTCCACAATTCAGTCTCTTTTGGCCTGGTTCACCTAGTCCATACTTGTCCCGTTGTATCAGGGATGGGCTGCAAATGTCAACATTCTCCACCATGTGTAGCACAGCAGGACTCACCGTCACAGCACATCCTGATGGTGACTCTGAGAGTTAGCTCTTGAGCCCAGGAGCATCCCCTTCCAGATGGTGTCATGCCTGCTGTTACCTATTATTCACAACTACTGTGTATTGGGACCCACATCCACAAGACTGTAGCATCCTCCCCTCTGGGTACTGCCCTACTGCAGTGCCCCCACACACTCTGGGGTCCTCTGCCTCAAGAACCACCCCCCCAACCCCCTATGCCCACCTTGTCTCAGTGACCCTACTGCCAGTTTTCATCTAGTCCCTGCCTCAGGGACAAACTGCAGTCTGAAATGGCCACTCATAGGCAAGGGGCATGGACCTGCTGCCTTCAGCTGCCCTGGCTGCCTCCCTGCAATCCCAGTAGCTTCAGGTCTTGTCACAAGCCCTGCAGCCTGGGAGCTTCCCCAGCCAGAGCTTCCCCAGCTCTGCCTGCCTTTCCCCAGCCCTGCTCTAAGTCAAGAAGCCTCCTGCTTCCCTGGCAGCTAGGTCCCTCCTACTTCCCAGATGGAACAAGAGTGAGTCAGCGTCTCTATCCTTCCAGGAGCCCTTATTCCAGAAGCCCCCAGCTGGGCCCTAATTGGCAGTATCTCCCTCAGCTGCTTTCTCCTCAGCCCTCTGCCAGGTCTAGGTTTTAACTCTTAAAGGGCCAGCGCAGGGCAGATGCTCCATTACAATCGGCAAACTCAAACATGTGACGCATGCATCACAGATGAGGCATAAAGCAGCAGGCACAATAAAACATGCAATTGTATGTATGTACAGATGAAAAGAAGAACGAACACACTAACACTTCAGAAAACAAAGAAAAATAGGAGCTAAGGCTAAGTCCTGGATCGTAAATAAAAGATGGTGGCCTTCTGGATATTACCAGGCAAGTGGGGTGTTATCCATGTTGTCACTCCTAGGATGAGTCCCAGAGGAGCATGAGTTTGGCAGAATTGCTTCACAATACTGATGTTTCTGGCCTCACAGTTTTCTCAGTTTTATTGGGAATGAGATTATTTATTTATTTAAATAAGTTATGAAGGAACGAGCAGAATTTTACTAGTAACAACTGGCCAACAAAATGGTGCCTTAGGAAACTGACAGCAGATTTACTCATAGAAATACTAATTTTACAAGTGTAATTAATGCTTTTTTTCTCAGCCTTAGCCCCCCCAACTATCAATAATTAACAATTAGTGAAGGGTAAAGATATTTCTGTAGCTAGATGTGTATATTTGTTATATTTTAATAGAAATGTCTATATTTATAGAGAGTCTTTTTCCCATATATCCTTTATTTATCAATCAATTTTGCTACAATTTGAAATGGATTCAGTTTTTTCTTTTTAGAGGCCCTTCATATTGTGAGACCTTAATATGTAGCTTAATTCGTTTATGCCATTTAGTTTATACTGATGACAAATTAGTGAAAACTTAATTAGTTTATACTGACGACAAACCAGTATTTTCTGACAGATTTCTGACCAGTTCCAATGCTAATATCAATAAAATTTTTGTCAGTGCATCTGCATCCTCACTTGAACCTTCTGTTCTCATTGTAGAGCTCAAGGCTACTGTTATCATGAGCAACTCCCATCTTTCTTGGATTGCTAATGGGAAACTTTACATAACCTTTATTGATTTATTTTAATGGCTTTAGGAGTAAGGCCAGGCTTTCTGAGGCTCTTTGTTACGCCTTTCTTAAATGCCTAGGGCCACATGGTCTATACACAAACTGAACATCACACTGAAGCAAGCTGCTAAGCAGCACAAGAATTGGAGGGTTTTAAAAATTGTACTGTATTTCTCATGTCTTTGCAATCTTCTTTCCAAATCTTATTGCCACAAGCTAGAGTTTTGAGTGAGACACTTTGGTCTAATAAACATAATTAAAGCCTTTCATACAAAGACCCAGTGCAAAAGAGAAGGCAACAATTCTTGATGCACAGACTTTTGAGTCTGCCCTCCTCCTGCAGCCGCTGAGGGGGGAATGCCGATGTTTATTCTGCTGCTTAGAAAACACTGCCGATGTTGTGCTGAGGCACCGCCCCACTAAAAAAAAACCTCTTTAAGGGTAATGTCTACCCTACAGCATTATTTTGAAATATCTTATTTCAAAATAGTTAATTTGAAATAAGTTATTTCAAAATAACGTGTCTACACACAAAATGCATTTCGAAATAGCTTTTTGCTATTTTGAAATACCGCGTCCACACTGAGTGGACACTGATTCGGATTTAAGGCCGGCCGGAACCAGGTCACAGTTAGGGCATTAGGTAAGGAGTGTCTTTGTGTGGCTGTTGCTGAGGCTATCTGAGGCCTGTGCTTAAAGGGACACACACACACACACACACACACACACACACACACACACACACACACACACACACACACACACACACACACACACACACACACACACACACACACACACACACACACACACACACATGAGGCAGACCCAGGCAGACGGTTCTCAGGTGTCCCTGCTTGCTTGCTTGCCTCGCTGTGGGACAGCAAAGCATTTGTGTCTCGGAGTGCCCTGGTTGCCCTCACTCGGGACACCATAGGACTCTGCAACATGGAGCCAGAGCTGCCCCTGGGCACTCTGGTGCTTCTCATGGATGCGTTGCTAACAGCCTGGCTGCACTTGCTGCAGGCTGCCATCCGGGAGCTCCATCAGGGGGCTGTCAGTATCCAGGAGGCCCTGTGGGAGAGCGTCCACCCTGAGGAGCACTCAGAGCCTCCCTAGTCTGCTCACTGGGGGTTTGTGCCTTATTCCTCCCTCATGTCCTTTCACGTTCCTAGCCCCCCCCTTCCTAATGTCAAATAAAATACACGTATTTTCAAAAATATCAACTCTCTTTATTTAACAAAACTGGGGGGGGGGGAATGAGGAATCTGCATATGTGTGTAACAGTTTGTATGGCCCTACCTGGAAACCTGACTCAGAGCCCATTTGAGTCACAGGAAGATTCTCACAGACAAATGGGACTAAATGAAAGAATAGATGGCCACCTGGGTGTTGCCATTCCTCCAAAAATTAGAGAATTGGAAAAATGGGAAAGTTTTAAGTATAATGTAAAATTTGTTTGTGGTGTGACAGCTCATGTTTATTTCTAGACAACAGGAAAGACCCCAGCTGGTCATCCTTTAGCTCTGCTATTATTTAAATTATTTAAATCCCCGCTTCATTGACTATGCCGAGTAAGCTACTTTAGATGGCTCCATCGATGGAGCCATATTGTCTAGACGTACCCTTAGTGTCTGTGCCTTAACATTCTCAATTGTTGCAACATCAACTACACATGGGCCCCTGTTAAATGCCAAGGTACAAACTTTCCTGGACTTGGGGCAGGTTTTTGTACAGCTTAATCATTGAACTTTGTTCTTGTTGGCCTATTCCTAGTAGACCACTGTTGGATCTGTTATGCTAGACCAATGGTTTCTACAGTATGGTCTGCAGACCATTAGTGGTCTACAACCATCTTGCAAGTGGACCGCAGGCTCAGCCCACACTAGCACCCAGCCCCATGCCCGTCCTGTGTGGTTGGAGCACTTGTGCTGGCTTTCTGCTATGGCGGGGAGGAAGCAGCTCCAATGGGCTGCTGCTCCCCCTCTCACTAGATAGGGGAATGGCAGCACAGGAAACTGGTCACCTGGAGGCTTTCCTTGCTATTCCCTTGGCCAGAATTGAACCACAGGAGCAGTGGGGGGGGGGTGCCTGGGAGCAGTGGGGGGGTAAGGAGACAGGTAAGTCCCCCCATTCCCCTCATGCCCAGACCTTGCACCCCCATTGCCCTCACACACCCCTGCTCCCACGAAGATCCTGAAACCCAGCCTGCTGCTTCACCCTCCCTCCTGCCCAGACCTTGAACCCCCCACCTGCCCATAACCCCACCCCACCCTCAGCTCACTCCTGCACCCAACCTCTTACCCACCCCCTTCACCCCCAGCCCACTCCTGTATCCAGACCTCACACCCCCATTCCTATACTACTCCCTGACAGGACACTCCGACACACTGAACTCCTCATTTTTGGCCCCACCCCAGAGTCTAAGGGGCCCATAAAATCTATTAGCCCTGGGACCCCAGAAGAATTAATCTGGCCTGTGGGAATTCCTGAATCTCAGTTCTCCCTGCCCTTCCCCCCTCCCCTGTGGAGCTGGAGCATGAGGGGAGTGAGGTTTCTCAGTTGGGGGGAGGGCACATCAGTGAGGGCTGAGGGTTTTTTGTGCGCCCCCCCCCCCCGATTGATTTCTCTATGGGTCAGTGGCCCCCAACCCAAAAATAATTCTCCTCCCTGGCATAAATAAAGACAATGCTGAAACCTTTTGTTGTGGATGTAAATTAATATTTTACTTTATTTAAAATGAAGATAAGTGAATGCATTTTGTCATCATGGGAAGCTGCCTGTTGATCTGCAGAAGGGTTTGCATTGGGCCACTGACCAAAAACTTTGAGGGCCACTGTGCTAGACCACTCTTAGCTCTCCCACTTACTTACAAGTTGCTTAAACTGTCTCTGTAAAATATGCCTGTCGATAAAATGTGTCTATGCAATAATTCCTCAGGAGAGCATGCTTGGGCTTAATTGGTGTTTTGATGAAAAAATGCAAAGCGATTAACAGTTCTGTTAGCCTACTCTTCCCCAAGCCTCCACTTTGGCTAGGAATCAAACTGAGTAGGAACCACTGACAACTAAATCCTACTTTGCCACTAGTCTACAACATCACTGTCTCCTGCCATGGCATTAGCACTAGTAAGAGGTGGCTGTTTCTGATGTTCTGGCAATAATAGGCAATTTTGAGCATTGTTCAATTTGTATTGTAGTGTTTAAACAGGAAGGGAGGTTATTTATTTTATTCACTTGTGTCTTGCACTCTTCACATTACAGTCCCTTTTATAATGTATGCTGCTCTGTGTACTGCAGTTAATAATACATTTTGTGGTAGAGGCACTGTGTGCACATATTGAAGATCTAGAATACCAAAACAGTGATAACATTCCTTTTGGAAGGATCAGCTGGGTATTAATAACACCTGCTGTGAAATCATCATGTTTTTAACTGAGTGGAGCGCTACAAAACCATTCATCATAGTCAGCATTTATGCTACTAGGCACCAGGCTTTATGCTGCTGCAGGGGCCATGGCTCAGACAGCATGGTCCTAACCAATTATGCTCATTAAAGAATCTGTGTCACTTTCCATAAGAGTAACTAAAAATCACTTTCAATGAACTGTTTAATCTTTAACATGCTTCACTTTAAATAAATAAAGGAAGTCCTGTCAAGACTAGATATGTTAGCTCACTTGCAGAGGTGAGTGTGTGCCTAGGGGGAGAGAGGTACACACGCTGAAAGACCTTTCGCCATAGGACCACAATGGGCCACCAACACAAATAATAAATATCCACTAAGACTAAAAGTATAGTATGAGAAGAAGCTCAAACCACTGAGCTGCTGAATAAGACTCTTAAGAGGAGATTTAATTGAAGGTCCTGAAATCTTTAATGACACAGAAATGTCATCTTGAATTACTATTTTTAGTCCAAAGTGGCTAAAGAGGACAAGAGAATGTGCATGTTACTAAAACAGACTGCACACAGTCTGCTGTGGATGTCCCATAAAGTTTGCTAGGAAGAATATCAAGTACATAGTAATTAGGGAACAGATAATGAGCTTTGAACTCATGCTAACAAACTCTTCCCACTTCCCTTGGATGGGATGGTCCTGCATTTTGTTGTCCTCACTAAGAGAGTTTGTCAAAACATAAATGAAATAAACCAAGCAAGTGAACATATTTTAGGAAAGAAAATAAATATGGGAAAGAGAAGGCAGGAAAATATCACAAAGGACAACATCCACCATTGGTGTAAATCTTCATCAATCCATTGCCTTCAAAGGAGTGACGTGAACTTACCCCAGTTGACCTTCTAGGCCAGAGTAGTTAGAGAATGTGTTTCTCTGATTGTTTAAATTTTTATCCGGTGCTTTATTCTTGAAAACAGTCACGTTTTGCCATTCTGCTCCTTTCTTCTAGTAAGCAGCTTCCTGTTAAATTCTCCAGTTGCAAGAATGACCATGGGTTCTCTTGCAAGGGTTTCACAGGTGTTACTTCATAGACTGACCACAAGACACATTCAGAGGGCTCAGAACCTCGTCTGAAGCTTGTTAAAGCCTTTTCACTCAAACATGGGCTGCGTCTAGACTGGCACGAATTTGCGCAAATGCTTTTATCAGAAAAGGTTTCCGTTAAAAGTATTTGCGCAAGAGAGTGTCTAGATTGGCATGGACGCTTTTGCGCAAAAGCACTTTTTGCGCAAAAGCATCCGTGGCCAATCTAGACGCGCTTTTGCGCAAGAAAGCCCCGATCGCCATTTTAGCCATTGGGGCTTTTTTGCACAAAACAAAACCCAGCTGTCTACACTGCTGGCCACTCCATCTACACTCATCACAACTCTGGTTCCTGTCTCTTGGCAACTCTTGAAGCTGCAGACATCCGGGACATGGCTTGTGGCAGGAAGCCGGCCCTGGGACACCACATGGCTGCCAGTGACTGACGTTTGGGCACCAACGTCCCAGCCACAAGCCCCCCCCTAGGAGCCCACTGGCCCTCCCAGGAATCATGCACAGGGCTCCCAGGAGCCTGCCAGGGGACGGAAAAGGCGTGCGCTATCATGGTCTGGGGCAGAGATCCTGGTCCTCCTGGTCCTCCTGGGCCAAAGAGGAGACCTTCCAGGATCTCCAGTCCAGATGGTGCAACGCTGACATATATGGTGACCCTGGCCACCAGACTCTTAAGCAAGTCGGGAGCAAGGTGAAAGCGCTCCGGGAGGGCTACGCCAGGGTTAGGGAGCGCAGCGCTCACTCCGGGGTAGGACCCCACTCCTGCCCCTACTACTCAGAACTGCATCACATCCTGAGGGGCAGAGCAGCCCCTTCCCCACCTCTGGTGGTGGACTTGGGGCTGGAGACATCCGGTGTCACCTTCCCAGGAGTCCTAGCCCAGGAGGAGGAGGAGGAAGAGATGGCCAGCACCATCACCCTGGAGCTGGAACCCCAGGGTCTGAATATCTCACAGGCATCCTCAGGCCAGGGAGGGATCAGACGGTGAGTGCTGTTAGTTTTTCACACACACAGGACAGGGGTGGTGGGCACTGAGGGGCTGTGATGTGATCATCACTCGGCCTTCTCAGCCTGGCCCTCGTGCTGTAGTCCGTGCACATGGAAGCACATGCACAGCCAGTCTGCAGCATGCAGCCCAAGGAGGCAGCCCTGGAGCACCCCTGGGCTCCTGCTCACAGGCTCTGGAAAGGCCATATATACGTCTGACCCCACTGGGGGGACACCCTCCCACCACCAATCAGTGCTTGCAGGAGGCTAGGGACAAGGGCACACACATGCCTGCACACAGGCATACCTGCAAGCTTGAGGCAACACCTGCTCCCAGGGACAGCGCTGCCAGGCGCAAGTGTGTCTGCAGCCCTGATGGAAGCCCAGGCTGCTTGAGGCCCGTCTCCCAGCCATTGGATCCCAGTGTGGCCAGACACTTCCCTTGCTTGCTTGTCCGTGGGACGGAAGGTGGGGAAGTGGAAAGCATGGTCCCTTGGGCACCTCAGGGCCCCCTGTAAGGCACGGCCCGCTGTCCAGGCCACACATGGCTTTGCTCCTGGGACAGCACCATCCTCTGGTCCAAGAACTGTTGCACTCAGCTTGCTGAAGAGGGCAAGGCCTCAGGGACAGTGTCTCCATGGATGACTGACCACCTTTCTTTATTTCCCCCAACCGTACCAGCTGTCACTGTAGGGGATCACCAACAGATGAGCCAACCACCTGACCTGGGGGAGCCACAGCACTGCAGGGTCTATGTGGACCTGATAAGGGAGTACGTGTCTGCCCTCAGGGACATGCAGCAGACACTGGCCCAGAAGGTCCGGGACAATGCACAATGGTGAGCCCAGATGTGGTCTGAGCTGCTGCAGCAGGACCACATGTGTGCAACCGTCCAGGATATGATGGCCTATCTGTCCCTGCTTCTGTCTCTACTCTAGCGCCTGCTTCTCCTCCCATGGCTGCCCCCACCCTCCATTCCAAGCCAGCTCCTGCCCCCCCCCCCGCCATGCCTGACCCCACTCCATTCCCCCCCTCCTGCCTATCACCTTGTTCTCCCATCCTACCCCCCCCCCCCCCCGCAAGGGTGCCAAGGTCCCCAGACACGAGGTGGAACAACCGCCCAAACCACGTGCTCTGTCTCTCGCTTCCCCCCCCCCCCCCCCCAAGGATCTTACCCACTCTCCCCATAGCCAGGTTCTCACGCCCCCCTACTCCCCAGTTACTTTTATCAGAAAAAAAAGACTTCTTTTTTTAAAACAAAAAGAAGGGAGGAGTTGCTGTTGGAAAGGCAGAGAGGGGGCAAGGCCTTTCCTCTAGTGGGGAGCTGCTAGGAAGCATTACTGGGGTCCTTCAGAGAAACTTTCTCTCAGGGCCTCCCAGATGCACAACCCCCACCTAATGTGCCTGGGGGATTGGAGCTGTGCACAGCTGCTCAAAGGCCTGTCCCTCCTGGATGGCCTCTGCCCCCAACTCTGGAAGGAAGGCCTCCCCTTTCCTCTCCACAAT
Organism: Pelochelys cantorii; assembly: GCA_032595735.1. Classification (NCBI taxonomy): domain Eukaryota; kingdom Metazoa; phylum Chordata; order Testudines; family Trionychidae; genus Pelochelys; species Pelochelys cantorii. The sequence continues at coordinate 44,471,060 of CM064336.1, forward strand.
GTTGTGAAGAGCACAACATGCAGAGATCACCTGGGGGATGTTGTGCTCCCCCACACTGAGGTGCATTCCGCCTGGATGCGGGCCCTGCTCAGGTGGCCATTGGAGCAGTCCCTGATTGGGTCCAGGTGGCCAGGGTATGGCTTCATAAGCCATGGCATTGGGGGGGAGGGGGGGGGGGTAGGCCACATCTCCCACAATGCACAGTGGCATCTCACCATCCCTGACCCTGAAGTTATGCTGGGGGAAGAATGTGCCAGCCTCCAGCTTCTGGTAGAGGCTGGAGTTGTGGAACACACAGGCGTTGGGCAGCCTTCCTGACCAGCCCACGAAAATGTCTGTGAGCTGGCCATGGTGGTTGACCAGGGTCTGCAGGACCATGGGAAAATATCCTGTTCTGTTTATATACTGGGCTGCATGGTGGTCGGGGCACAGATGGGGATGTGGGTTCCATCTATCCTCCCCTCCCCCACCCCCGCAGTTGAGGAAGCAGTGCAGCGGTGTCTTCTGCATTCTTGGCAAAGTGAAGGAAGTGGTTGAGGCAAAGCTAAAGGAAGAGTAGGCTGACATTTGACCCAGCAGATTGTGCTTTGACCAACTTTTCACTCTAATATATCATTATCAGAGAGGATATAAAATGGCAAAACCCACTCATCACACACTCTATGGGTTTGTTTTTTTTAAAAAGCATTGGAAGCCTCCATTTGCCATTTACTCTAGAACATCTTGATATTTTATGGTATGCCAATGAAATAATTATCATCAGTGCATTATATCAAGATGCAGTTTGCACTGTTGAAGTAAATACCGACTTGAATGAATGCATTAATGTAGGCACTGATGTCAAACGAGGATGTATTCTCTTACCTCTTCTGTTTGGCATTTCCAATGACTGCTTCATGATAAAAAGTGGAGATAGATGCAACATAAGCAGCCCATAAATTAACAACAATTTTGTTCAATGCTTGGATTTTTCTGAAGACATAATTCTTTTAAGGGATAGCTCAGCCAACATGCAATCAAAGACCAAAAGACCAACCAGCAGCACAAAAAAGGTGGAATTAATAATTATGAAACAACAAAATCTAATGAGAGTACCAATAACGCACTGCTTTTGGGAGGCAAAGGAATATATGAGGTGTGTCAATTCATGTTTCTTGTCAGTAAATGTGTCAGTCAATGAGTAAATGCAGAAGGAAATATCACAAATTGGCAAATTGGCAGATACCACGCACCAGCTTAAACAATATTTGATCACAGAAAATCTAGACTAAACCAAACTACAACTCAAATATTATTTCCACAAGAACATATGGGTTTGGAAGTTGGAAATCTGCCAAACGTACAGCGAGATGTCTAAAGGCATTAAAGAAAATCCTTCAGGAAAATACTAGGTATTCAATGAGAAAAAAATGTATAACATATGCCAAGATTTGTCAGAGATTTTTGACAGCTGAAGCTTTCCAGAAAAGCCGACTGGAAATATTTGGGACTTGTATTACAACACAGCCAAGACAAATGCTATAGCAGGCTTGCCATTGGACAGCTTGGAGAAACAAGTAAAAGAATCACCTGGAGTAAGCCCTCTCTTAAACAGTGCTGAATGAGGGAAAATGGAAAGACCATGCAAAAAGGAGGATAGGGTAGAGAGAAAAGGCAGAGCCTTGTTTGTGACCTAGCAATGCCTGAAGGCACAGAAAGATTTCAGAGTCAGCAAGTGCTAAATGACACAAAGCACTTCAAACCTGAAGGCTTCTTGTGCTATGGTCCAAGGGAGTCAGCAGCAATGGGATTATCTGCAGCTTTAAACGCAAGATGAAAGTGGTGATGATTGAGGAATTTGCTTGTCTTCGCAGTCTGGTGTGCCTGTAGGGAAGCTGATTATCTTTACTCTATGCATACTGGAGACCTGCTGAACATTGAGCCCTAGGATTTAAAGTTTAATGGCAAACCTTGTTTAATTTCCCATCTTTAAGATGCTGTTGTAGTAAAAATTATAATTTAACTATGATTGCTACTGCACCTCTCTTTGCTTTCCATGGCAGAGACTTTGCTAGGGAGCAGAAACCGTGGGATGTAAGCTTTTGTGGTATTGGTCGCTCTGAAAATGTGGCAGTCTGAAGAGCACACTCACATTATGTAGCTAGTTTGGGGAGAGCTATAAGCTTTATTTTCCAGCAGCAGTAAAATGTGCTCCACATCCTCTGGAAATCAGCCTCCGCTCATCAAGTCACTGCACATGCAAGGCACTGCAACACCCAGCCACAGCTCGCATTCAAAAGCAGCCATTGGATACTAATTACAGACATTGCTGATTTGGCCCAATAAACTGGCAACAAAAGGCTCTGTATCCCATATAAAATTCTCTGCACTGTTTGGTGTCCTCGGCATTCATTTGCTATTTCAGTTCAAACACTTTCAATTTTGGAGCATATTAAAATTTATATTTATCCAGATATTACAGTCACTAGTGCTTTTTTTATGATGGCACACAGTACCAGCACCTCCACTCAGAGCTCAACAACTTTTCCCCTGGAGTACCAGCACCTTTTTTTTTTTTTTTACACTGACAGTCACCATACATACATGCATCTCTGAGAAAAGTCACTCATGCTCATCTGAGTGCTCATTTGCTTAGCAACCTGGAAGTCTCAATACTGTGAGAATTAGCACATTTTTTAAAGTTTGAACACATCTGAAAAAGATGTACTATATTTCAGCAGAGGATTGTAATTTCTTTATTGCTGACAAAATACGTTATCAATCTGAGAAGCTGGATGTTAAATTGGAAGCTGCCCGATCATTTTTTTCACTATATCTGTAGAATATTTTATGCTTGTGAAAACACATTCTATATGACTCAGAGGCGTAGCTCCTGGCACGGGGGGGGGGGGGGGCCTGGTTCAGGGGGAGGGGGGTGAGTGCATTGGGATGGGGGAAACTGGGGAGGGGCTGGCTCTGGGGGAGAGGTAGGTGCATTGGGGTTACTTATAATTATAACAAAAGGAAAAACGTTAAAAAATAATAATCTGGTTACATTTTTTTAAAGACGAACAAACATATCGATCAGGTATGGCAAACTTGAAGCCCACTGAAGGCCACACAAATGAAAACTGATAGCTTTCAGGGACACCAAAGAAAATGTACTTCTATGGCAAAATTGTAATTATTTATTATTATAGATTATGTTTTAGGAATATTTTATAATATTTTTTCAGGTCTTGTTTTAATAAAATACAATCATTTGATGTGTAAAATTGTTACTTACTCATAAAATAATTTTTAATTTAAATATAAATTTAAGGTACTTTTAAATTTTGTATATGATACATAACTTGTTTTGCTGAAATAAAAACAAGTATAGACCATGGTCAATCAAATAGAACAGGCTTCTGTGAAAATTTCAGATACTTTGTAAGGCTGAGATTTTGCATAAACATCTAATTATTCGTGCAATTGCAAAAAATTGACATATTTATTTATATAAAATTAATATCCATTTTGTGATTTTATTTGGAAATAAATAAATAAAAACCAGAACATTAACAAAATATCCCCCTCCACTCCCACAGAGCTAGGCACTCCCATATCCATGTTCTAGCCCAATTCCCTTCTGCTCCCCTAAAGCACGCCCCCCCCTCCCCCACTCTAACCCAATGCCTCCTCCCTCCCCCAGATCCAGGCACTCCCAGCCCCTCTCCCCCCCCCCCCCATACCAAATGCCTGGGTCCCAGATCCAGTGTCACCGCCACCACACATTTCTTCCTCAGGCTCTGGGGAGGAGGGATCACAGCAGCCAGCTGTGAGCAGGCACTTGATGCCTGTGCAGAGCAGCCCGGACAGCTGTGATCTGCACTCAGCCACATGCTCTGAGTGGCCAGCGGGGCATACACATGCCTATTTCACATGCCTGATGTAGATGGTATCATGAGCTTTTGTGGGCACAACCCACTAAAGCTCATGGGTGGGCAATAAGTTTTGCCCTACGGCCACGTCAAAAAATTTTGAAGTAGCCTTGGGTAACCACGGAAGGGGCGGGGACTAACCAGGAAGGGGTGGGGTTACCCTGACCATAATTGGTCTGGGGTGGAGGAGCCCTTTTGCTCGCTCGCTCCCACTAGGCACACGTGTGTCTGGTATGGCATGAGGAGGCTTTGGGCACTTCCCCCCCTCCCCCCCCAAGCCAATCAGGGCTTGAGGGTGGGGGGAGCATGGGAAGCCGCCTCCTGCCTTGCTGCTCACAGGGTGGGGACAGAGCAGCGAAAGCTTCATGTGCTCCCCCCGCCCGCAAGCCCTATTTGGCCTGGGGGGGGGTGGGGCAGCAGCAGGGCTTCCACGGACTGGATCTGACCCATGGAGGCCCTTTTGTCTACCTCTGATCTACATGTTTTGTTACTCTTTAAAGTACTACTAGACTGTTTTGTTGGGTTTTAAAGTTTTTTTCCTGTTACAGACTAACTCAGCTACCCCTCTGAAGCGTATAAAAAAAGGTTCTATATATACCATCCCTTTTTGCCTCTCTGTTTCCTTTCTCCTTTGGTGAGTTGGGCAGGCAGGAATTTTGGTAAAAATGTATCAGACATGCACACGGTGCCCGCTTTACCTCAACTGGTGCTGGCTAATCAGCGCCTCAATTCTAAAGGAGTTGGCAGTACTGAAGTGATAGATCACTCCACATTTTGTTGCAGATTTTCCATCTCCCAATCATAGCAGAGACTTGGGATTAACGTGGTTTTCTCAACTAAAAGTCTTATACATGTGCAGATGCTGCCTGGAGAGGCAGTCTGCTCGAGGCAAAGTTGGCCTTGAATCTTGATATCTATGGCTTCAGTTGAATGGCTTGTGTGAAATTTGGAAGAGCAGCTCAGAGAGAGACCTCTCTCCTTTACTTAAGGATAGAATCTCAGGGCAGCCTGAAGGAAAAAGTCCTCTTGGAAGCCAGAAAGCTGCGCTTGTAGGGTAGCCTCAGCCTTAGGCTACTTACTGCTTGAAGTGCCTTCAAGAAAGTGATTCTTGTGTTGTGTGTTAGTTTTATTTAAAAGTTTTTCGAAGTGTTATTTTAACAGGTAAATTAATCCCTCAGGGTTAATCTCTCGTGGAATGAGGAGTAACGGTGGAATGAGGAGTAAAGGTAGTTTCGAATTAGGATCTTTAATTCGAACTACCTAGACCGTGCCGTGTGTAGACATGGGCATGGAGTTCGGACGAAGGGGGCTTTAAAAATGGTGGCGCCTGGGAACATGGAAATGAAGCCCGGGATATTTAAATCCCAGGCTTCATTTGGAACTCCAGTTGCCCTCATTACCCTACCTAGCTCGAACTAACGAACTAGTGTAGATGTACCCTTACATTCATAACTCTCATGTAGTTTTTGTCACTGTGCGATAATGTGAAAAACAATTAGTTTAACTGTGTCCGAACGGCATCAAGGGCCCAGAGTTCCTCCTGCTTCTCTTGATATACTCTGTTGAGAGATGAATCTCCGGGGCTGGGGGCCAGCCACCTCTCTAGCTCTAAAACCCCCCCGTTCCAACTACTCAATTGACGCATCCCTCCACTGCCTGCCCCCACCCCCCGGTGTAGTCATGTCAGAAGAGCCACATGCGTAGCTTCCCAGTGCACCGCTGCCTGTGCCAGGCCAGCCAGAACTCCTGGAAGGACACTACAAAGCCCACATCCTCTAGCAGGCTGTCATTGAAATGCCAGTAGACTGGCCCCGGGCTCTCTGCGGAAAGAGAGGCTGTCACAGCCACCAAATTAGGATGTTTTTCCCTAATGTCCAAGCTAAACCTCCCTTACTGTAGTTTAAGCCCAGTGCTTCTAGTACTATCCTCAGAGGCTAAGGAGAACAATTTTTCTCCCTCCTCCTTGTGACAGACACCCTTTTACATACCTGAAAACTGCTATCACATTCCCCTCTCAGTCCTCTCCTTTCCAAACTAAACAAGCCCAATTTTTTCAATCTTCCTTCATCGGTCATGTTCTCTAGACCTTTCATCATTCTTTTTGCTCTTCTCTGGACCTTCTCCAATTTTTCCACATCTTTCTTGAAATGCGATGCCCAGAACTGGACACAATACTCCAATTGAGGCCTAATCAGTGTAGAATAGAGTGGAAGAATGACTTCTTGTGTCTTGTTCACAACACATCTGTTAATGCATCCCAGAACCATGTTTACTTTCTTTGCAACAGCATCACACTGTTGACTCATATTTAGCTTATGGTCCACTCTGGCCCCTTGATCCCTTTCTGCAGTATGCCTCCCTAGACAGTTGCTTCTGATTCTGTATGTGTGAGACTGATTGTTCCTTCCTGAGTGGAATACTTTGTATTTTTCCTTATTAAACTTCCTTCTATTTACCACAGACCATTTCTCCAGTTTGTCCAGCTCATTTTGAATCTATCCTCCAAAGCAGTTGCAATGCCTCCCAGCTTCGTATCACCCCATATTTTGATTCAAATGGTTTCAGTTCCTGTGGCAGTTGTGACTGAAAGCTTGAGCCTTTATGCGTTGATTGCCTTTGATCAGCCTCAGGATCAGCCTTCCCCTCTGTGACTAAGGATGGGGTAGGCCTGATCTAAGTGAGCAAGCTTTAAAAGCCAGCGGTAGAACAACCAGGGGAGTGAAGCGGAAGGGGCTGCATAAAGGAGAGCTTAAGAGGGCGTTTGAAAGAGGTAGGCCTACTATGGTGAGGAAGACCTGCAACACTTGTGCCAGCACTACTTCTGTCTGTGCCTGTAGCCAGACAGCGCACCTGACCATGGCTGGATGCCTGTACTGAGATCCTGGTGTGTTTTTTTTTCAGGGACTGTGGCTTGAAATTCCCACTTACTGCTATCCAGGCTGGGGGGACCATCAGGTGTGAAAGGTGCGTGCTGGTGGAATCGCTCAGGCAGCAGGTGGGAGCACTCCAGGAGGAGGTGGCTAGGTTCAGGTTTGGGGGGGGTGGGGGGGGGGGCTCCTTTGCAAGGTTGCGGAGCATCCGAAGCTACAAGCATATGCAAATGGACCCCCATGGTGGAGAAATGCTTCTGGCAGCTGGACACCGGTTCCGCCTGGTGGGACCAGCTAGTGATGGAGCACGTGGGACTACCAGCAGTGGCTCCACAATTTTCTCCTGAGTAAAGAGACATTTCTAGAGCTGGGTGCTTGGCTCGCCCCTCACCTCCAATGCAACTGCCATCCCCCTGGAGAAGCGGGTGGCCATTGCCATCTGGAAGCTCGCCACACCAGACTCTTATAGGTCACTGGACAACCAGTTTGGCATGGGAAGGTTGGCCACTGAGGCCTTCCTCATGCAAGTATTGACCGCTCAGGCTGTAGTACTGCGGGGAGGAGTACTGGAAGGGGGGGAGGCCCAAGGGAAAGAGCAGAGGGCTGGGCGTGCGGGGGTGGTTTTGGGGGTCCAGGGGAGCCTCGTCTTCAGTTGGTTCTGCAGCCCTGCCCTCACACAGCCTTGTGAGGGGATGGGGCAGGCTTCATAGAGGGTTGGTGTTGTGATGTTTGGAGTGGCTGAGGGATCTCCCAAGGTCTCAGTCACCCTCCTTTGATCCTCTGTTTGGTTTCTTCATTTGTGTCCTGCAGGTGGTGAGGGCCATAAAGAGGACAGGGGCTGCAGACAGGGGAGTTTAAGAAGGAGAGCAAGAGATCCCGCAGCGGAACAGGCTACTGGGTGAGAGTGCTAGCTTTTAGTGCCAACACGTTAATGCAAATGGACCGAGGCATTTCGGTTGATGCTGGTAGTCCTGCTTCCACGAGGAATAAGAAAAGTCAAAGGGAGAACGTTATCCCTTTGATTTCCTCAGTGTGGGCAGCACTAATAGTTGAGCTAAGGTACTTCGACTGCACCTACACAATTAAAATAGCTGAAGTTTCATATCTTAACTTGACCTTATCCTGTAGTGTAGACTTGCCTTAAGTCGAGGTAGTGCATCCACATTAAGGGAGCCTGCCTCCAACTAATTTTTAGGCCTCCCTGTAGTGTGGACACACTATTTCAAAATATTTATTTTTGGGAGTTATTATTTCAAAGTAAGTTATTTCAAAATAATTTTCTAGTGTAGACATGACTAAAAAAAATGTAAAACAATTAATCGTCCTGTAGCACCTTAGCGACTAAGAAAAAAATATAGATTGTATCAGTGCGCAGCATTTAGCTTTTGAAGTCATTTGGGTGCTGAATATAATGACCCATGCATGTTATATTGAAAACACAAATGACATCAAAAAGCTAAGTATTGGGCACTTACAACCCACTCTGTTAGCCTCATTTAGCATAGACACTTTAACAATTTCTTTGTTCTTCCTCCTGATGGTCCCTCTTTTTTGGCTATATATATATATATATATATATTTGTATCCCTTGCTCCATATTTGTCATCTGAAGAAGGGGGTTGTGCCCACAAAAGCTTATGATACTATCGAGTTTTTGTATTAGTCTCTAGAGTGCTACAGGGCCAGTCATTGTTTTTTAAGGGTGTTTTTTTTTTCAGACAACACAAAGTTTGCCTGTGGAATTCAATACCACAAGGTATCATTCTCACTAATAGTTTTACGAGAGTACTGGACTTGTATGGGGTGACAAGACTATACAGAGATACATTAGTAAAGATAAAAATTAACCAAGAGTTTTAGACGTGAGCTAACCTCTTCTGCTTCTGATGATAAGAAAATTTCTAGCTAGCAAGCATCAGGAGGAAGCCTTCTTTGGGGGCAGATTATTGAGATTTCTTTATCCTTCCTCTGAAACAGCTGGTATTTTCTACTCTATAAAATGATTCTTCATTGAGCCAAATTACACTGAGTGCGTCATTGCATGGTTCAAAAAATGTCCTACAGTGCCCCCCCCCCCCCCCCCCCCCACAGACACCCCTCTTCTAAACACAAGTGAGTTTCCTTAAGTAATTTTCTCAAGATTTACAACCTGTACCAAAAGTCTTTCCCAGGGCCTGCACCCTCAACCCCCTGTTACACCCCAGCCCCCTGACCTTCAGCCCAGCCCCTCAGCCTGCACTCCCCGGCACTCCCCAGAACCACAACTCACTGGAAAGGCGAGGGAATGGAATGAGCAGTGTAGGACCTCAGAGGGGTGAGGCATGGGCAAGACTGAGGCATAGCCACAAATGATATCTGGGTTTGAGATAGATCCTAGCTTTCATTTAAATGGTGATTTTTGTGTTTTAAAACGTTGAAGATCACTGCCCTAGAACTAAGAGTCTGTGTTCAAACAATGAAACACTGAATCCAAAGTATACGTTGAATCTTATTCACTCGAGGGATTCTTCTTTTCTTTGGTATCCAGGGTGACGATTTCGTCCCATATGACACTTGCAATAGTATGTATGCTGAATGCATGCTGCTTAGGAAGACAGGCAAAAGGGTGTTTGTTTGCTGTGGGGAAAAAAAAAAAAAAAAGGACTAACAGAAAAAGCCTCATCAGATGATGCTGTCTTTTTTTTCTAAAAGAGAAACGTGAAATCAGAAAATTGGAGCTCAATGTATGTGAATGATCCCTCCTCCTCCCCGCCTTTATTTCGCCAAACAAGTCAGGTCACTGCTAGTTGCTAGGCAACATGGCTGCTTCAGCTGCTCTAGATCCTTCTAGTGCACAGCAAAAGAATAGATATTCCAAGGGCAAAATTACATTGACAAGAATGAAGCATAAACTCTCTTTCTCGCTTTGGTGCTCAGTGTCTTTCATACTGTATTAAATCTCAGCTCACCATTCTACACTAAAGCAGGCAGTGCTATCCTTGCTTAACCAGAGTGTGCATCTTGCAAGCCTCTTAGAAAGAGTATAAAAAGGAGACACAACTAATGAACCATAATACTTTTCAACTGAAGCGACGGGATTCTTTATCGACAAAATAGGAGGACTTTAAGAAATGGAATTATTGCTGCAAATATTTAAATCACACATGTGCCAAGAGTAAGTTATTGCTGCCACATCATGTGTATGCTGCAGTGGTGCAGAATTTGTAGTCTTCACGATCTGTTATCAAAAGCTTATAATATGACCATAAAGTACAGTTGCTTCAGGCTCCAATTTATTTCCAAAGAGTGCAGTGCTGATGGGACCGCTGTCCCTTCTTCCTTTCTCCCCTCACACACCTTCCAAATTGAGGAAATGTAAAAAAAATGACTTCAGTCATTTTTTTAAGTATGAAAAATAATAGTATCCTGTTTCAAGAGTATTTTAGAAGATGTACCTCTTTCACGGCCAGTTATATTTTGTCCTGTAATTGATACTTTTTTGGGGGGGGGAGCTTAACGGAGTAAATAGGCAACAGGTTTAGATTTATAATTTGGCTTGTATGTGTAGGTTGTATTCTTAGGTTCCAAAAGGACAAAATGCTCACCCCTTGAGCAGTTCTGAGAGCTCAAGTCCAACATTCTGTTTTCCCTTACTTTAATTAGTTCGAGCACCATTTTCAGCTCCGATGAACTGGCAGAACAGCCATTGTCTTCCCTAGAGCTGCCCCACTTTGTTCCAGCAGATGGCTTGGCCCTTACTGTTTATGGGCCTCAATTATCGCTTGGTAAAATGGAAATAAACCTTTCTTTCGCCACTGTCTCATCCAGTTCTGGGGCATAGAAACACTTGCTATAGATTCAGACAAGAGCTATTTACATGTGGCCAAAATTCTCAGGTGGTGTCGCTAAGCACTACTGTTATTCAAAGCAATAAGAATTCCATTGATACATAAAGCTCATGGATGTGTGCGCATGTAGCAAGGGATATATCTGTTCTGGACATCTGAAAACTCAAATTCAATCTAAATCTTCATTAGGATTTTTAGTATCACTTTGATACAAAACTTACTGAGTAGTTAATTGGTTCAAACAACAAGGCAGCCAACTACAGGTTGTTGGTGGAAAAACCTCCTCAAGGCATACAAAAGCCTTGGTTGCAACATGTCACTAAAGATACAATTTTTTGCACTATCATCTAGATTTTTTTTCCCACCGAACTGCGGAGCAGTGAGCGACGAGCACGGCGAGCGATTTCACCAGGACATTGCAACAATGGAGAAACGCTATCAGGGCCTATGGAGCCCATCAATGCTTGCAGACTATTGCTGGACAGTGACAAGAGTTGCTCCATTTAATGAATACAAGAGACAAGCCAAGAAGCGCCGAGTAGACACTGAATAGGACTAAACTATATACATAATAGTTTTTTGCCTTTTGTTTCATAATACATTTTATTTATATAACCCTTTTCCTGATTTTTAAAGTGTTACATAAACAGGACAGGTGAAATATTATCATGTAAAACAACCATAAACACATGAAAAGACCTAGGTTTACAATTTATGATTAAAACGCTACTATCTACACAATATACATAGACGTAAAATGTAAAAACTTAAATATCTTGGCAACAGTAGCCAATCAGTTGTTTTGTCATATTTGAATTCAGCACATCAAAATACATAATAAATAGGGCATTTTAATCTCTGAAGCAGACGCCTTCTAAAAAAAAATTGTAGACCAACGTAATCTGTCTCCTCACTTCCTCATGTGGGTGTTGTAGTTTACAGAATGCTTGTTGAAGTTCTTGTAGGGGTAGGTCTCTGTCTCAGGGGTTGGAGCATATGCGGTTGTACCTCAGTGCTTGGCTGTAAAGAATGGATCGTGTGGTGTGGCCAGGATGGAAGCTGGAGGCATGCAGCTAAGCATAGCGGTCAGTAGGCTACAGTTCATCTTCAAGTTTGACACAATTAACTCAAGATTAAACAAAGCCTGTGAATGGCTCACTAACTACAAAAGCAGCTTCTCCTCTCTTGGTATTCACATCGCAAGATCAGCTACTAGAAGTGGGCCTCATCCTCCCAGATTGGAGCCACCTCTTCATCCCTAGCCTGATTCTGTCCTGCATACTTATACCTGCCTCTGGAATTTTCCACTACATGCATCTGACGAAGTGGGTCTTTGACCACGAAAGCTTATGTTCCAACACTTCAATTAGTCTATAAGATGCCACAGGCCTCCTCGCCGCTTTTATAGACTACATCTAGACTCCTTTTTTTTTTTTCAGAAAAAGGTATACAAATTGTGCTCTGCAATTTGCATACCTTTTTCCAATTTTTTTTTCAGAAGCGGATTTTCCAAAATTTGGCCTGGCTACATGGGACCAAATTTTGGAAAAACCGCTTTCAGAAAATAAAATGTTGGAAGAGGCGATAGGTTCCCTAGACATGGCGGAGTTTTCATAGTCTAGACATAGTCCCTGACGTATCTGTCCTGCTCTTAAATATTGCCACTGATGGAGATTCCACAATCCCCTTAGGGAATGTATTCCACTGTTTAACCACCCTTTAACCACCCTGACCAGCAGAAAGTTTTTCTAATGTCCAACGTAAACCGCCCTTGCTGCAATTTAAGCCCATTGCTTCCTGAGGACATCGTCAGTGGCCAAGGAAAACAATTTCCCCCCCCCCCCCCCCGTCCTTTTAACACCCTTTTACATACCTGAAAACTGCTACAATGTCTCCTCTCAGTCGTCTCTTTTCTAAACTAAACAAGCCCAGATCTTTCAGACTTTCCCCCATAAGTCATGTTTTGTAGCCTTTTAGTCATTTTTGTTGTTCTTCTTTGGCCCTTCTCCACATCTATCTTGAAATGCGGTGCCCAGAACTAGACACAATACTCCAATCGAGAGCTTGTCAGTGCAGCGTAGAGCAGAAGAATGACGTCTTGTGTCTTGCTCACAACACTCCTATTAATGCATCCCAGAATCATGCTTGCTTTTTTTGCAAGCGTGTTACACTGTTGCCTCATATTTAGCTTGTGGTCCACTATAACCCCCTAGATCAGTGGTTCCCAAACTTTCTGGCATCACTCTCCCCGGTTTGATTTTTGGAAAACCCTCACGCTTCCCCCCCCCCCCCAATAGCAGCAAAACTTGTTGAGCCAAAAAAAATAAATAAATAACCTGTCGCTTCCCATTCTGTATGTGTGAAGCTGATTGTTCCTTCCTAAGTGGAGTACTTTGCATTTGTCCTTATTAAACTTCATTCTGTTTACTTCATCCTGTTTAGCTCAGACCAGTTCTCTAGTTTTTTTCCCAGCTCATTTTGAATTATGACCCTATGCTCCAAAACACTTGCAACCCTCCCAGGTTGGTGTCATCTGCAAACATAATAATCGTACTCTCTACGCTATTGTCTAAATCGTCGACCAGTCCCAAAATAGACATTATTTCTTTTTGATTTAGTTGGGATTGGTCCTGTTTTATCAGGAGGTTGGACTCAATGACCTCCTGAGGTCTTTTCCAACCCTATGAGTCTAAGTGGTCTAAATGCCACTAGATGGGACAATACACCCCACCCAATCAGTGCGTGGCTTACACATATATGCTGCATTATGGCGAGGCTGGGCCTTTCTGCAGAAAATTCAAAGATCACAGAGCGAAGACAAAGTTGTCTAAACCCTCTCACCAGTTACAGAAAGGTCTTTCCACCCCAGCTCCAACATTGAGGGGTCGTGTAACCACCACCAGGCAGATTTGAACCTGGGACCTCAGAAGCAGAGTATAGGAGCCTCTACCCTCTGATCTAAAAGCCAGGTGGCTCCCAGCCCCTGCTGTAGAGATTTCTTGGTATTAACTGCTGCTGTGGTCCAGGTACCACTTGCATTGCTCAGTAACCACACTAGGGTTATGTCTACACTCATGGCTTCTTGCGTGTGGAACATTCACATGAGACTAAGTGTGGAATATAGCCAAGCCTCATTTGCATACCTAACAAGCCACCATTTTTGCAGAAGAGGCTCTTGTGCCAGAAGGAGCTGTCTACCCTGCCCCTTCTTGCACAAGAAAAACCCTCTTGCGCAATACCGCTACGCTGATCATTTTCAGGAATAACGGCATTGCGTAAGAGGGGTAAGTCACACTGACTTAGCTGCCCCTTATTTGTGACATTCAAACTGACAGATGCTGTGCAAGTTACACGCCAGACACTGATGAGGGGAGACTGATTAACAGGTGCTGTTTGTTATTCTCAATATCAACCCTCACCTGGCATTTTCTTTGTTTTGCATCTTTATTGTTAGTGCTGGTCGTTGATCTTTCATTGTGATGAGAAACAAACCTCCTGGACAAGAGATACACAGAATAAATGGATCCAAGTAAAATCTGACGGATTGCTTGAGTTATAAGCTCAGACTGCTAATGCCAAAGTTAGTCCTCGTGAATCATTGCACTTCTCTACATTTTTTCCATTTGCAATCATCTTTATGTATTGTAATAAAGGTTGGACCTCCCTGGTCCAGCACCCTTGGGAGCTGACTGGTCCAGAATGAGGGAATTTGGCAGACCAGGGATGGTCAATTCCATTCCTCTGCTGATGGGACGCTGGGCTCCGTCAGCATACCCATAAGAGCTCCCCTGACCCCAGGACACTGCGTGTCAGCTCTGCTGGCCAGTCCCCACTACCGCAGCTCTGCTATCCCAGCGCTATCAAGCGTCACTCCCTGGGTTGCTGGGGCTGCCATGGGACCAAAGGCCTGGGACCACCAGTGAATACAATATGTCATTTTTTTCCAAAAACACTCCAAGGTCTTCTGCCACAGAAAAGTTTGAGAAAAGAAACAAAGGAAAACATACTGTGTCTTTGATCGCTAATATTCCAGGCTAGTCTCTCTCTCTCTCTCTCTCTCTCTCTCTCTCGCTCTCTCTCTCTCTCTCTCTCTCTCTCACACACACACACACACACACACGGAGCAAAAGGGGGATTTTATTAACAAAACAAAAAGACTAGGTGTTACAGTGCAAAGAAAGAGGGAAAAACAGCTCAAAACACAAAAAACACGCTCTTTGGGCTGTAGCTTAAATATGGTGAGTGGAGGAGGGAGGTCACATGGAAATCACACAAAGACGTTTAACCGACCAACCAAAACAAAGAAAAATACCCTAATTACGACTAAATAAATATTTTTCCCTTATTTACTCATGATCCCTTCATGGTTCAGTTCATTCCCGTGACCTGAATTCCTTGAAGGCATGTTAGTCCTGATTATGGCATATTGCTGCCTCCAGCCCTTGCCTTAGAACTCGTACAAAAAAAAAGAGCAGCTATATACCCCTTGGCTTCCCTGGCTTTCTGCCACCCCTCCGCTAGCTACCTGAGTTTTACCTGGCCAGCACTCCTCCTATCCGTCACAAGTACATACTTGTGCACTGCTTTATTTCTCCATCTTTCAAAGGCTAGGTAAACTGTTACTCTCTGATAACAGAGACAAATCAAGTAGCGAGCCCTTAACTTCTCTAAGGACCAGTGGTTCCACCGAGGTAGAACTGATGAAGAAGCAGTCTACCCCACAGAGAGCCCCTGGCGTCTACCCCACTATTAGTTTGTTCAGGCACTTGAAAGGCATTTTAATTGTATCTATTATAGACTGGTTCTTCAGCGACACCCAACATGGTATTGTGAAGCCTAGTGTGTAAGGACATTTGCTGGTGTGGGGACTGCACATATTTATCACTCAGTGAAGATAATGTCAGCCCCCCCCTATTTATGCCACACACCAAGAACAAGTGGAGCGCTACATGCAGCACTTCCTTAAGCTGTCGTACCAATAACTTCAAGCCAAGAGGTCATGCCACTCCTATCAATGCAAACCTGGGCCACTCCTCAGCAAAAGCCGACAATGGTGATTAGAGATGACTGGTGCTTCTGCAATATTAAGGAGTACGCTACAGAAAAATAATTTCACTTAGGATCTTGACTCACATCTGATCCCTGGTCTTGAGGGATCACAGACAAATTTTACAACCTACTCAGATATTGAAAGGTTACACCTTTTGATGCTTTCCTGTAAATACATAGCTGCCCCTGAGAATCACCTATTTGTCAGTTCTCTCACCAAACCTGCTAATGAGATCGTACACCTTCAATGCAACAAGTCAGTTTGTATTTTGCCTGTATCTCCGCTCACCTACCCTTTATAACCTTGGTTCATTTTTCTTTTGATCTGAGATGTATGCTCTTGTACTGTTCAAGCTGTACTTTCACAATTCTCTAATGGTGCTTCATAGTCTACTGGCTTCATATTGCCTGAGCCAAATCAATGAGGCTTCCTTAGCTTGATGAAAGTCATGACAATTATCATTTACACTCATTGGGAGAGGAACAGTTTATGAACTGTGGAAGCCAGCTGCAGCACTTCATCTCCATTGACTTAATAGTTCCTCCTCTGAATTTATAGATTAAATTAATGGTCTAATTAAACGTAATTTATGGGTTTTTGACACACAATGTTTATTTTACACTTAATTGAATCGCCCTTTCCAACAGCTATCCCAAGGGATGGTAAGTATCTAAGGTGACATCAAAGTCTACTTACTTTTGGTATCAGAAGAGATATAGGAAGAGGCTAAAGGGAGGGAGAGGACTTGCTAAGTACAATTAAGTCTCAGTTCTTTGTGGCAGCAATTCTGGTTAGTCTTCTTTAGTCGCGTCATCAAACTGTAGCGGAAAATCATCTCCCAATGTAAGTTGAAAAGCACCAACAAGCGGAATATACACTACCAGAAAGGTACATGGCTCACACCTAGTATGCATTAATTTTTTGTAGTCAAAAATAGCATGACACTTTAAGTATTAAAACATCTTCAAACCGAAGGACACTTATGCAGGTTTCTATCCCAACGTGGCTTTGCTTAAAAATGGACAAGGACAAGTGATGCGTACCTATGAGAGTCTAAGCTGAAACCATTTCCAGGACCCTGGATTTTCAGAGGGAAAGAGAAACCCAAAATCACTAGTCAATTTTGAAAAGCTGAAAAAATTGCAAAGCAACGGGAAAGATCTCAAAAAACTGGAAAAGGGCCAACGTAGTGTACATCCTATGACGTCCCGAGGTCTTTTCCCATCCTATGATTCTATGATCTTTATGAAGGGGGCACAGTTGGAGCTGGAGAATGGTAGATCAGTCAGCCTGACTCTGATACCTGGGAAGTGACTGGAGCTCAAAACACAAACCAGGGAACTTAAACTCTGCTTGACACCAAAAATTATGGGCTTATTAAGGACACTGCATTTTGTAGCTCATTATAATAAACTGAAACTCACTACCCTACTGTCCTAGGACCCCTTCTACCTGGAAGGGGTTAACACATGTTGCAAGAGTCTACGCCTTCCTTGTATTTATATGTGACATTCTGTGAACCATTCCCGGGTGTGAGGAAGAGCTCAAACCCTTGTCTCTCTCTTCAACAAAAGTAGGTCCAATAAATGATATTACCTCATGTACCTTGACCTCCTAAAAGACTGCCTCTCTCAAAAAATTGCATCCAACTCAAGATCAGGGGAAATTAAACAAAGCAGCAGTAAGCAGAGCTTTAAAATATTGGTCTTAGCCACAAAAGTGTTTTGGACTGAAGTGCTTTGAGTGACTACAATCACATGGAGCGCTACAACGGTTATTGAAAGTGTTTCTACAACATTCAAAGTTGTAGTGATAAAAAAAATCTACAGGGCAATAGTTTGAAGATTTGATTTTTTTTGCAGCTGGGTAGGGTGTGGTGTGTCTGCGCGGGGGGGGGGGGGGGAAGGTAAGATCAATAAGAATGGTAGAAAATAACAGCTATTTTGCTTTGCTTTTCTTCCTCCTGGAGCTGAAGGCAGAGCAAAGTTACTGCTGAACTGTGGCTTAAAGACATACATGCTGGCAAAAACCTTTATTGCAACTTATCTAATACCTAGGCACTATACATAGCATGCAAAGCAACTGTAACATTAAACTATGCTTTTTTTTTTTAACCGATACTGCATGTGAACTGCAAAGCTATAATGGTGGAAAAGCTAAAACATCCAAAAAAGGTATGTAGGAGCAACGAATAATCCATTTTGAGCTTGCCATCTGCCGCAGGGCACTTTAGAGAGTCCTGTGAGAGGGTCTGAGAAAGGTCTGAGCCTACATTATTTGTTCTTAATACACAAATGGCAAGAGTCACACAAATGTAAATTTTCAACCCACAGAAAACGAACACATAACAATTTCAAGCTGCATATATCAGCTGCAGCTTTAGAGAACAAAGTTTCCA
This sequence comes from Pelochelys cantorii, assembly GCA_032595735.1. Classification (NCBI taxonomy): domain Eukaryota; kingdom Metazoa; phylum Chordata; order Testudines; family Trionychidae; genus Pelochelys; species Pelochelys cantorii. The sequence continues at coordinate 44,489,107 of CM064336.1, forward strand.
ACAACTGTACAGAGGAAAATATAATCATATCAGAGGCGTAGCGAGGGTATTATTCGCCCGGAGGCGAAGTCAAAATTGGCGTTCCCTCCGTCGCCAAATGGTGGGGCCCCAAATCAGGCGCACAGCTGACCCTAACCCTGGGAGGAGTGAGGGAAGCTTGTACCACATCTTACCTGACCAACCTTAATACAGCACTGTAAATAAGCTACTTCTTAGGATCGTTACTGTTTAATGAATTACTTATTTTACTAATTATAGACATATAAATTATAACGTTTTTGTGGTTTATAGTCTGGTAAATAATTTTTTCTCTTTAAGTTGTTCATGACCCGATTTCATTAGGTTCATATCTTTTACATAAAAATGTCAAATGCTTAAATATGTAAGTTTTATAAAACACGAGAGAAATTAATGTTATTCAACCTAAATATGAATTTCATCACTATAGTCCATTCAAGCGTTTAAAACCACTCTTATAGCAAATGAGTAACAGATTGCTTTAATGACTAAAAAGTAAAAAAGATTTTGAGCATATCAAATTTATTTTAATAGAGAGAGAGAGCCATATTAGTCTACTCGTGGTAAAACAAAAAGAAAACAAGTTATGTAGTACTTTCAAGCTTAATAAGATACCTAATAAATTTGTTGTAAGCAATCTGTAATGCTTCCTAACTACCGATTTACTTATGCAGTTACCCTAGTTGTTTTTCACATTATAGCACAGTGAAAAACTACAAGAGAGTTATGAATGTAAGAGATTCTTACCTGTTAAAAATAACACTTCGAAAAACTTTTCAATAAAACTAGCACACAACGCAAGAATCACTTTCTTGAAGGCACTTACAGCAGTAAGTAGCCTAAGGCTGAGGATACCCTACAAGTGTGGCCTTCTGTCTGCCAAGAGGACTTTTTCCTTCAGGATGCCCTGAGAGTCTATCCTTAAGTAAAGGCGAGAGGGCAGTCAGCTTTGTGTGGGGCGTACATCAAGGCTGTCCGCTGCCGGACTAGCTGTATACTTTGGCCATAGAGCCCTTCCTCTGTCTCCTTCACAAGCGGTTGATGGGCGGTTGGTGCTCTGTGAGCCGGCGATGTGGCTGGTCCTGCCAGCATACAGCAACGACATGCTGCTCATGGTCCAGGGCCTGGGAGACCTGGCGCAGATTGAGGCTTGTCAAGCCATCTACTCGGCAGCCTCCTCTGCCCAAGTCAACTGGGTCAGGAGCCCTAATGATAGGGGCCGGGTGTCAGGTGAGCTCTCTCTCCCACCCGTGCTTTAGGCCATCATGTTGAGTGCGGGTCCACTGCTCTATCTCGTTGTTTTTCTCTCTGCCACGCATCCCTCTTGGCCAGAGAACTGGCAAGGTTTAGATTCCAAGGCGGCTGAGCAGTTGTGCAGCTGGCCAGGATTGCTCCGGTGCGTCTCCATACATGGGAAGGCACTGGTGCTTAACCACGTGGTCCTGGCCATGCTCTGGCACTGTCTCAACACCCTGGTCCCAACCCTGGTTTTCCTGGCTCATATCCAGCAGCTGATGCTGCGGTTCGTCTGGCTAGGACTGAATTGGATTTCTGCAGGGGTTCGCCATCTCCCCTTGGAGGAGGGATGGCAGGGCCTGATGTGTTTGTGTACGCATGTTCATGTCCTCCACCTCCAGGCCCTGCAGTGATGCCTTTGTGATGCAGGTACTCCAGCATGGAGCATGCTTGTGCACACTTTCCTTCGCCACTTCCGAGGGCTCTGATATTACCAGCAGTTCTATTAGAGAGATCTTCTGTGAGACCTCGCTGGGCTGTCGGCCTTCTACGAGGACCTTCTCCAGACCTGGAAGCTGCTTTTGGCAAGCAGGTCCTTGGGAGCCACCGTGGGCGGGCAGACCTCCTCGTGGAGCCCCTGCTAAGCAATCCCCATCTGTGTGTGCAGGCAGTGGAGCCCCCGTGTGCACCAGAAGCCACCAGAATGGGAGCCCTCCTGGACTATGACTGGGGAGACTGGGTGGATCCTCTGGCCATGTACTCCCTGGCACATACTTCAGGAGGTGAAGGCTGTTTTGCTGCCCACTGCTTGGCTTTACCTAAACAGGGTCCTGCAAGAGGGCGCACCCTGCCCACTCTTCACCCCCCCCAGCCCTCCCGATCTTGTCATCAGCCTCCAGCGCCCACATACCTTCCCGACTGCCTCCCCCTCGTCACCCGAGCTGGGTGTATGCATTGCAGCCGGTCCCCTTTTGAATAGCACCAGAGTCACCTGTACATGCTTCTGCTGCACAAGCTCCACTTCCCCACCCTCCTGTCCTGTCCAGACACCAAGTGGTGGGACCACCTACCACCGATAGAGGGTGGGGGCATCCTGGTGGGCCAGTCTTTATTCGACCATGGCCACCGGGGACATCATTTGAAGAATTCTCCACGGTGCTGTGTGCGCATGGCATGTTCTTGCCATGGCTCACAACACAACACCCGCCCCCCCCCCCCCCCCCCCCCACAACTTGCCCCTTCTGTGGCATGAAGGGAGACTCTGACACCTATTTGCCGTGAGTGTGCAAGGCACCTTTATCGGCTCCTCCAGAACCTCTTGTTGAGGGTCTGGCTGCACTTTTCCCCCTCACCTCCTAAACTACGCACACCCCATCCATGGCCCCACAAAGTCCCAGGACCTCCTGGTCAACCTCCTCCTGGCTATGGCCAAACTGGCAATCTACAAAACCAGGGCGCAGAGGTTGGCTGAGGGAGGGGGCGCGGACTGTGGGGCGGGGCGCCCTATTTCTGTTCCTGCATCCACTCACGCATCCAGTGCGTTCCACTGGGCGGTGTCCACTGGCTCTCTCTCTCTCGAGACCTTCGAGGGCCAATGGGCACTGTCCTGGGTTATCTGCTCTGTCTCCCCATCCAGTTCCCTCATTTTAGCCCTTTGACCCTCACACCCATCCCTGTTTTTTTTCTTTATTTGGCCCAACTAATTAGTTGATTTTCTGGGCTCTGTGCTTCCTCCCCGCAGGCTGGGGGCAGGCGAGCCTGCCCAGCTCCCAAACACCAAATAGGATTAGGCTTCTGCAGCCCCCCCCCCCCCCCCCTGCGCTCAGGCTGCCAGATTCTCCACCGGAAGCAATTTTAAAATAAAGATGGGATTTTTAAACGATATGCTTTACGTAAAAAGGAATTTTTCGGGGGGGGGGGGAGCTTTGTGGTCTGTTATTCAGGAGGCCAGATCTTAATGGTTCCTTCTGGTCTTGGGACTCCATAATCTACTGAGGCTCACACCTTTAAACATAGCAGACCCTTGGATGTAATTATTGCCCCCGATGGTCTACATGCCTGCCTATGGTCTCACTGGGCGTTGTGCAGAAAGACGTGTGTGGAGGCAGTGGGTCAGGGGACCGCTACTTTCCCACACATTTTTCTCTTCAGATTTTGAGTCATAGTTTGCTATGACTGTTGAACTGAGACAAATGTTAATGTCTTGGGGGGGGGGAGGGGGAGAACCAAAACACCGGTGGAGTGATTTCTTTTTTTTTAGGTTTTTTTGGAGGGTTAAGGCAGATGAAGAGCACGCTAGTTTATTTTTCTCATCACTGTCTTCATTTTAATTGTGTGTTTTCAAAGCCTGTTATTGTGGCACATAATTAATAAGCAATCTGTGCATTGCAGTCAATATGGGTAACATGTAGTCACCTTACAGCTGGGGAATGAATAAAATATACCCAAGAAAATGGTTCATGTTTATATCTCTTATTCTGATAGCTTTCAGATTTACATACAAACAAATCATTTAAGAAATAATTTAAGTAAATTATGTTCCTCCTCAATATGGTCCATTTAATAACGTAGTGTTTTAATGTTGACGCTGACATGATTAATCAGCTTAGCAGAGCAACATCACACTTCACCCAAACTCTTCTTAATTAAAGCTAATTTAAGCATGAGTATTTCTAAATAAGGCATAAAGAATAAACTGCTAGCCTGATGCTTTGTGTAGGTTTTTGAAATGGTCAGCCACAGTTAAACCCTTTACCAAAGAGAGCTTTGCTGCTGTTATGTTGATGACCTTGGTGTGTCCTCCAGAATCACGGAAACTGTTGAATTGCTTTGATACTAATTTTAGTGAAGAATACCATGTAGATATGATGTCACTTTCATGCCCCAAGGCTGAGAAGCTTGCAAGTACACAAAGGAAAATAATATTTTCTCCCTATTGTACCAAAAACGTCTCTGAGAATATTAGTTTGTGACAAGAACAAATTTTACCTCTGCGTTTTGATTGGGGAAGAGAGGGAAACAATGCGAAAAAGGAAACACTAAGGGGGGGAATTGTGATAAGGAAAGAAAATATTAACTGAAATAGGATATTAACTGTCAGCAGAAGAGAGAATAAAATAAACACGTACATTTATTGTAATAAGAGCAGAGAAGACTGCACATCCCCAATAACACAGTGGTTCGATTATACTGGCTCATCAATTGAAGGGAGTCAAGTTAATTTGGGCTGTTTTGCTCAGAAGCCTAAATAGTATGACTCATAGCTGTAATTTTATTTTATTATGTAGTATCTTGCTGTTGCAAGGTTGCTACTTGCACTAAAGAGTTACTGAAAAAAAAAATGGAACGTTTTCATTTAAAATTAAAAAATAAAAATATCTAATCACACAGCTTTTTAATTTCCAGCAGGAACAGTGTTTGTTTATGAGTAAATGGACTATATCATGCCTTCAAGATTGCTCATGTGGGCAGTATTTTCATCTCCCGCTATGCATGCTAGGCAAATATAGGGGTTTTTAGCAATGAAAAAACCAAAGGGACCTTTGTAGACACTCATGGTTCATTGAAGCTTTGGAAGCGAGATCACGTCTGCAGCAGAGAGCACTATAGAAAACTGTCTTTTTCTACCCTCTGTTAGCTGGGCGTATATCTATGTTAAGGTACATGTCAACAAGAGGATATATATATATATATATATATATATATATATATATATATATATATAGCACACTAGCCCTGGTAGAGAGCTCTGGAATGCTTGTGGCGTACTTTTCAACTCGAAGTAAATTATTTTCCTATTCTGGTCTTGCTATTGTAGTAGAATTGTAAGCTTTTGTTACACTATGAATTTATAGTTCAGGTAAAGGTGACTAGCGCTCTTGATTTTAGACAGACTGTCTCTCTATTCAAGGCGTTGGCTTATATAAGTCCATCTTCTCTTCCCCATCCTGATTTTGCATCTTTGAAGAATAAGACATGTTGGAGATGAGGGTAACATGTTTGTGGTGAGGCAAACTTTTCTGGTTTTTTTGGGGGGGGGGGCAGTCAAATGAAGGGCTTGTCCATAAAGGACTAGCAAGAAGGCTACAAACAAGAAAGCTCTTAGGGTTTCTCACCTCTACTGAGGGCCGGCTGTTGGTTAACAGAAGCGCCCTTGACCATAAAGACTGTGAGCTTTTACATTTGACGAGGCGGTACATGTCATTATGACCCTGTTAGCCTTATGTGTCAAGAACATAGCCGGAAAATGGAGAAAGCTAGTTATTGGCAATGTTAAAAGGAAATCAATTTAAACAGTTTGTCAAGTCATGTGATGGCTACTTCCAGGCAAAATGCTATAAGCCCTCTAGCTGTGACTGTCCCACTAAAATGCGTGGAAGTTCTGCATGGAGAGAAACTTCACAATTATACCCTCAGTACGTGGCTGTGCTATGGCTGTAGTAATGGCTACACTAAACTTCATTGCTTATACTTCATCATGGCAGCTGAACAAATGCCATCATTCACTTTAAGTTTTTAAAATTTTTCATTAACGTCATTCAAATTTTAGAATTGTAAGATAGATTTAGGTAACAAAGTCCTTATTCTTCTGGTGTCTTTAGGCATCCTTACTCGATTACTTACTTAGTAAGAAATACAATGGCCAGTCTTGTATAGCAAACTGGCCTTCAGGTTTAATTATAAATGCTGCCAGTCATAGCTTTTGAATGATTACAACTCATAGCAAACTGCTCTGATTATTTGCACCTAGATTATTAGCTGCACCTATATTATTTCTTTCTTGTACTGAAATGGCAAGACCAAGCACCATTGGTCTTCTAGAGTAGTAAGAACAATAGGACATTCCTCCCCGGCATATCCAAAGCAGAAACACATTTCTTGCCGCTGCATTGCTGCTGCTTTTCCTTTTGTGCTAAAGACTACACTACCGGATCTTGATTAACACAGCAGACGGCGATGCTTACCCAAGCGCCTTGTCAAACTCTGGCTTGAAGGCAAATCCCCTTTAGCACTCTGGGCAAAAAACGGGGACAGAGTTGCATATGTGCTTGGTACAGTTGCTACCATGATGTAATGCATGTTAAGTAATCCGAAGATAGCATGCTGTTCTTGGCTTCCATGGCGCAGGATTAGTTACAGCCTACTAGTGATCCCCTATGACACTGATAGCCACACTTGTTTTTGACTTCACCGGCACAAGGGATTTAGCCGTGGTGCTAAGTCTGGTTTTTATACGCTATAGACAACCCAGGTGGGTTGCACATCAGACTCCCACCCCTCCGTACATTGTGGCCCATCCCCAACATCAGGCTGGGCTTCCAGCCCTCTCACCCCTTGCAGCGCGCCACGAGTCTCTGGTCTTGGAACATCTGTGGTCCCAGCTCCCAGTTAATAGATGTCTAACCTGGGTCTTAGTGAACAAAGGAAGACTAAGGATTAAAAATATTTGCCTTTAGCTGCCCATGGAGCAAGAATTTCCATGAGATGATTATTCCTGAATAATCACCACCTCATTTTGCTGCACATAACAGTGGTCACATTACCATAAATTTGCAAGGCACTTTCAGGGTTTTTTAAAAGCATGCTTGATACGCTTCTGATCAGCAACAGCTATGCTGATCAAGGCACTCTGCCAAGGTTGCAAGGTTGTTCTTCCTTAGAGGGTGTCAATTCCAAATAATCATTCAAAAATGGCAACTGGATTAGCAAAACTTGCTCTATTTGCAGGTGGTAGAAATGACTGCAGGAATTTAGCATCATGAGTTCATCATTTTGTTCACTGTTCCTTCGTGTGACCTTTTTCCCCCAGGATTGAAGTAGAACAAAATAATTAAAATGTCAACGGTTTCATGACCTGAAAAAATGAGTTTTTATTTGTCTCAGAGCAATTGAACTGTGGGAAGGGTTCATAAATTTGAATTCTTTCGTTTTGATTTTTGACCGTTTTCCCGTCCAATAGCTTAAATGTCAAACATAAGGCAAATCCGAAAAGCAGAATTTTTTCTTTTTAAAAAAAAAGTCAATTTATTCTTACACTCCCAAAATATTTTTTTTCCCCCCTACCAGTTTTCAATTGTGTGTGCCGGCACTGCATCAGGGAACCACGCTCAAGTGGGTGGAAAAAAAAAAAACTTGTTTCATGAACAAGTCCCATTTTGAAATGTATTTTTCAACAAAAAATTTTTTTTCACAATTGCTGACCATCTTGGTCTGTGCGAGCCATTCAAATCCATCCAGCCCTGCATCCTAAAGCTTTACCCCAGAAGCACCCTTCTGAATGCTAATTCTGTCCGAAACCTTCTCCCTTAATATCATGGAATAATGAGGCCCTTGACCACTAAAACTTAGGCTGGGAGTGTACCCTAGTCAGAACTACCAGCCCTGAAAGAAGCACTGTCTAAACATCATCACAATGAGGGGGGTCGACTAAGCCCAAAGGCAGCCCCCCCCCCCCCCCCACACCCCCTTGCTGAAGCCCTCAGGATGAGGGGAGGGACCCTTCAAGCAGGCTAGAAAGGCTTCATAGGAACTAAACAATCAGGGGTCAGGAGGGCCATATAAACAGGAGTAGCAGAATAGAGGAAGGGCGAGAGTTTTAGGGTGAGCTGTTACTAGCAGTTGGCAGAGAACTTCCTGAGGAAAATGCAGCAGCTCACCAACTAAAGGGGGTAGTGGCTGCTCAAACTAAGCTAAGGGCCATTTACAAAGCAGGGACTAGGGGATCATTGACGGAGTTCCTGGCTGGCGGCAGGAACTGGATGAAGAAAATAGTGCTTCGGAGGTGGAAGCCTGGCGATACAGCCCCAGTCCAGGCCTAAGATTGCTGAGACACAGCCCGTGACAGGCTAGAGAAACGTCCTGGGAACCAGAAATTTGAACTCTTTCTGCTGAAAGTGTCACCAGCGGAGCCGGTGATACATGCAACAAAGCGAGTGCTAAAGAGAGGTGTCAAAGCGCTGTTTCTGATGTAACCTGGAGCCAATTTCTTTTCTCCCATCAGTACCACAAGTGGGCTAGGGTCAGGCTGTAAGAAAGGAAAACTTGAAATTGTAGTGTGAGCAGTGCTAGCGTCACTGCATAGTAATGGAGCAGCGGAATGGATGGGTGGTAGAGTGGGGAATGCTGGATGTCAGAAATTGTATTAAAAAGCTGATTGTTCAGTCTAGCAGCACCGCTCTACAGTCTGCTAAGGCTGTATGAAGCAGTGGACAATTCATTGAAACCCCCTACCAATCTTGGGACAGGCTAGAGCTAAATATACTGCATGCACTCAGTGGGGTTTGCATTTGCTATCTCCAGCTAGGGTATTGTGTGAGATGGACACTTGTGAATGCCCTAGACCAATGCAAAATGTGCTCAGTGCTGCGCTACGTTTATACACTAACACATGGCTGTTCAACCATTTGTTGACTGCTCAGGGCACGGTGAGGGGGTATAAAGGGCTGTCAAGACTTGCCACACAACTTTACAGCTTGCATGGTGTCGCGTATCAGAGGGGTAGCCCTGTTAGTTTCACGCTGCAAACGTGGCGAGGAGTCCTCTGGCACTTAGTCCTCTGACTAACCGAAATGTTGGAGCATATGCTTTGATGAGCAAAGACAAACTTCGTCAGATGCATGTAGTGGAAATGGCTAGAGGAAGGTATAAAAAAATCAACACACCCTTAGAGCTGCGACCAGGGTTGTGCTATTACCCAAGATCCACAAGCCTGAAAAATCCCAGACGCCCCCATCATCTCGGGCATTGGCACTCTCAATGAAGGACTGTCTGGATATGTGGGCTCGCTACTTAGACCCTATGCCACCAGCATGCACAGTTACCTCCGTGACACTACTAATTTCCTAAGAAAACTGCAACACATTGGTGATCTTCCACAAAACAACATCCTAGCCGCCATGGATGTAGCGCTCTACACAACTATCCCACATGTAGATGGAATACAAGCTGTCAGGAACAGTAGCCCTGATAGTGGCACAGTACAACTGGTGGCTGAGCTGTGCGACTTTATCCGCAAACACAACTATTTCAGATTTGGTGACAATATATACCTCCAGACCAGTGGCACTGCTATGCTCATTGGCATGGCCCTCACACTACGCCAACAGTTTTATGGCTGACCTGGAGCAACGCTTCCTCAGCTCTCGTCCACTTACGCCCCTTCGCTACACTACTCTATACTGAAAGCCTACCGAATGATATCCTTATCTGCCTGCCACCAGCTTCCAGCCTGGACACACCACACGATCCATTATTTACAGCCAAGCACTGAGGTACAACCACATATGCTCCAAACCCTCAGACAGAGACCTACACCTACAAGCATTTCACCAAGTATTCTGTAAACTACAATACCAACATGAGGAAGTGAGGCGCCAGATTACCAGAGCCAGACATGTAGCCAGAAGCCTCCTGCTACGGGACAAGCCCAAGAAAGAAACCAACAGAACACCACTGGCCATCACCTACAGTCCTCAGCTAAAAACCTTTTCAACATATCATTAGTGATCTACAACCCATCCTGGACAATGATCCCTCTCTTTCACAGGGCTTGGGAGGCAGGCCAGTCCTCACCCACAGACAACCCGCCTACCTGAAGCATGTTCTCACCAGCAACTATATACCGCACCATACTAATGCTAACTCAGGAACCAAGCCATGCAACAAACCTTGGCGGCAACTCTGCCCACATATATACACCAGCAACACCATCACAGGACCTAACCAGATCAGCCATTCTGGCACTGGTTCATTCTCTTGCACATCTACTATTGTAATATATGCCATCATGTGCCAACAATGCCCCTCTGCTATATACATGGGCCAAACTGGACAGTCCCTACGTAAAAGAATAAATGGACACAACTCAGATATTAAGAATGGCAAATATACAAAAAAATTTCTGTAGGGGAACACTTCAACCTACCTGGAAACACTATTATAGAAGTAAAGGCAGCCATCCTGCAGCAAAAAAACTTCAGGACCAGACTTCAAAGAGAAACTGCTAAGCTACAGTTCATCTTCAAGTTTGACACAATCAACTCAGGATTAAACAAAGACTGTGAATGGCTAGCTAACTATAAAATTAGCTTCTCCTCTCTTGGTATTCACATTGCCAGATCAACTACCAGAAGTGGGCCTCATCCTCCCTGATTGGAGCCAGCTCGTCATCTCTAGCCTGATGCTGGCTTTCATATTTATACCTGCCTCTGGAAATATCCACTACGTGCGTCTGACAAAGTGGGGCTCACGAAAGTTTCATGCTCGACCACTTTGGTTCATCTATACAGTGCCACAGGACTCCTTGCCAACTTTACAGCTATTTCTCAGCCATGTTTTTAATCTCCCAAAGTTACTGTTATTCTAGCTACTGTTATTCTCACTACTCTGATTGGCATCATTTCAAGCTGTATCTAGAGGAAATTCAGGGAAGATATGTGAAAAATGGCTAGTCATGCTGTTCTTAGTCATGCTGAGCCACTTGATTGTTAGTAGAGCTAGCTACGTGCCACCTTCCAAAGAGTTTTGCTCGTTGTCTGAAAGTTGTTTAATTCACTAGATAGATTATGTTATAATTTCAAAGTAATGGGTATTTCTGTTGACTGCAGTTAGTTATGGTTGGCCAGTAAAGCAAATGGTATCTATTTGTTCACAGAAATAGCCATAGAACTACTATCAATCATATTCAAGCAGGTCTACTGCCAAGACGCTAATGGTGCAGTGACATTTTTAGGCACTGCTCTGGCTACATATGATGAGTGTCAATATTTCACAGCTGGTGTGAATCAGGTAAATCCATCAGTCCAGTTGGAAAGTAAATGTTGAGAGATGTTAGTTTTTGGTGGTGAGCCAATGGGCTGACATCCTTGCTGCAGGGACAGGGCTCAGTGTACCGCTGCTGCCATTGCCCTGGGGTGAGCACACCTCTATGCCTTGCTTTCTGTCACATGGCCATAGTTCTTTCTGTCCACAAGAATAGGCCCATGGACGATGATGTAATGATGACATAGTTTCATTCAGAGCATTATTTTTTTTATTCCAGACGCGCCACTGTGAAAGTTGTATTTCAGTGGTTGCGTTTGGGGGGGCGCCTTTACTTAAGCCTCATTCAGGCATCTCACCAAGAACAATTTTTGCAAGGCAAACGTTAGACTTTAGTGGTTGTGTGTACTCCACTCAGTAATTAAATCAATTGAGGACTGCTCCCTCTCCCTTCCCTGTGTTATTTAAAGATTTTTGGCAAGTCATTTGCGAACCTTGGTAAGTGAACTCCTTTTGTAAAGGACAGCTGGGCTTTTTATGCCAAAGCGCTTTAGCCAGGCTACCACCTCAGACACAATCCACAGCATTTCAAAGAAGACAGGCTTCATATAGTAGTGGTGGAGTTGTGGAACCAGGTCTGGATATTTCTGCATTGGCTCAATCGGTCCCCATCCAATTTGAGATATTTTCACACAATTTTTCACGCTGTGGATATGTGTTCACTTAATGATTGTTTTGACTTGCTGAATTAAGTTTATTTTAGCCTTAAAATCTGTGCTTTTCTGCTGAACCTCAGGGGTGGCTCTTCTGCATGAGCAAGTTTAAAATACGGTAAAGCCTCTTATGTCCAAAATTGTCACCTTACTGACCTAATACGGGTTTCATTGAATTTTCAAAAGCATTGCTCATGGCGAATCATATGACTATTGTCTTTTAGCTCATAGGTGGGGTAGAGGCTGTGAGTTTGAGATATTTGAGTTTTTTCACATTTCTCTGGGCCACAGGATTTTTCCATACAGCTGGTAGCACACTTTAAACTCAGGATCTATCAGACATTCTTTGCTCCTGGAAGAAGTCTAACAAGGAAGTGGTAAGCACAGATGTTATGTTCGTTTGGGTTTTTAAATGACAGCAAGCTAATACATTTAATGAGGGGGGGGGGGGGGAAAGAACATTGTGATCCTTGAGGCCTATAACGGCAAACCTTTGACAGTTGTCCTGCTGTACAATAGCTCATTTATGACTTATCAAAATGCAATTAAAAAAGGGCTGAAGCGCAGAAGTGATAGGAAAACATTGGGTTCTTTCAAGTTGTTGACAAATGAGGATTATTTTTGAAAAAATGTAAATGCTGAATAGAGCTACTCTGAATATAGTGAAGTCACAGCATTCCAGCTGTACAGCATATTACATTTCCTCATTCTAGGTGACAAAAAGCACAATGGCGCCTCAAATAACCAAAAAAAAAAGTAGCCTTGTCTGATATTCACAGTTGCTTTGGCACATTTGTGGAAACTGACTATTGATTTGGGGGGGGGGGGGGGGGGGGGGGGGGGGGGGGGGGGTTAACAATATCGGGGTTTTAATACTAATTGCAAACTTTACCCTTTTCCTGGTTTTAGACTAAAATGTTTTGTATTTACAAAAATTTAAGCTTTGCTCTCTGTTCAAAATGAATTTTTTTAGCAGTGTCACTATGTCGTCATTAATAAAATCGATTTTTTTTTTTCCAGCCATCCCATCAGACTTCTCAGGATAGACTGCTCCCAAGTAGCAGAAAGGGAGTTTAAAAAAAAAAAATCTCAGTAGTGAGCTAACTCAGCTTTCATTGAACTGATTTTTAAAAATAACACTTGTGCTGCAGTAGCTTAGAGACAAAAAAAAAAAAAAAATTATATAGCTGGTAACTTGAGCTTTTGCAGGCACAACCCACTTCTTCAGATGAATGGAGCAACAAGGGCTTGTGGGTTGTGGCCACATTTACATTTTTTTTTTTAGTTAGGCTCCAAGGTGCTGCTGGCCATTCATTACTTTTTGAAGGTTGGGGGGGGGGGGGGTTCCAGTTACAAATTAACAGGGATAGCCCTCTGACACCTGTACACTGCAGGATTCTTGTGCAAGAACCTGAGAGCTGGAGAGCAGTCACTCCACTAGTTTTACTGCTCGCTTTAAGGCGAAATCAGGTATGGGCATGCTGAGGACTTTTCCAAAGCTCACCCAAAATAAACATTAGGAAGTACCATTTTTAAAAGCAGCTAAGTGAGTTAAGCCCATATGTACCATTTCGGAAAGACGCCTTAATTAGCGAGGTCTATGTTCTCCAAGGGATTTAAGCAAGTAATTGCTACTTCAGCCCAGCATTACAGCACTTAAGTCCCTTTACCTTGGACCCGATGTCCCACTAACTTTCACTTAGACTGAGGCTTTTAAGGGTAGATTTGTAAAGGCAATTAGGTGCATAAAGCTGCAGATAGGACATAATGGGATTTACAAACGAAGTTATGCAAGTTATGGCTGGAATCAATGCATTTTAAGGCATCGATTAGGCTTCTCAGCAGTGCCTATCTGCTTCCTTTGGCCGTTAAATACCTTGGGAAAATCTGGCACCATTTTAAAGACGGTGTTTAAGGACTGCTGCTCTCAATGTTGGAGCATCTCACTGATTTAAGAGCCTCACTTTTATTTTTAAAGGGACTGAAACACTTAGGAGTGCTTAAATCCCTCCTGAAAAGAAGACTGAGCTTCTTAACTCAGGCCTGGTGACAGTGAGCACAGCAATGCCTACACACCATTACAAATCTGGGCCGCCATCAATTTTGCACATTGGACTTTCATACAGAAAACAAATTGTATACAGACATGTAAACCACTTTGATACGTCTTCATCCCCATTTAGCGGGGTTAGAGTTGATGCTCATCAGTGTAAATAAGAAGGAAATTAAAAATGGACATCTGCGTTGATACTTGCTGTCATATACTAGTATGTACTAGAGTTGTAGGGAGACATGCCATATCCAATAGTAGTGGAAAACTGCGACAGCCACACAAGGGAGGTGTCTCTCTTAATATTTGAGGTGCAGAACTTAACAGTGAGATTTTTTTGATTGGGACCTCTGTGGGCTACTGAAATGGGACTATTAAAGTTCTAATGGCGATGTATTCGGGGGGGGGGGGGGGGGGGGGCGCTATGCCTACAGCAGTTATAGTAGTTTACAGAAATATTAGCCACACTGTAATTTTAAAAAAAAAAATCTCATTGGGAGAGACCGTCTGTGGACACAGACATGAGATATTTGCAGGGACAGTAAATTTATCCCAGTTAGCAGGAGGCATAGTTTCTATGTAAATTAAAGGAAAGGTTTTCAGTTCCACCATGGCTAAATTTGACTATGAGATTGGATTAGTTCTATAATGGTTTATTTTTAAATGGCCGGGTCTGGGTCTATACCTTAAAAGCTGAAAGCATTGTGATTTCTTTCTTAACAAGTTATTTTTTTTAAACTGTCTAGGATTTAAAAAAAAAAAAAAAAAAAAAAAATCAATGCCCCGTCTTATGAAATTTTTTCCTTCCAGAGATCTCACACTTCTTACAAAGGCAGACTAGTTGCGAAGAGTGTGTGTGTGTTTGGGGGGGGGGGGTGGGGAAAGTCGGTTCCCCCAAAGTTACCAAGCCCAGTGCCTTGATTCCCAGCCTAAGACTTTTAGCACACAAAAGTTTCTATAGCCGACATTCAAACGCATTGCATCCGCGTTCGTGAAGACTATGTTTCCTAATCATACTTTGTGTCGACATATACCTACACCCAATACAGCATTTCTTGTCTGTTACATAGGAAGTGTTATAGCCCTCTGCTAGCAAGCGCTAAGATGGGGGGGTTTCCACTGTTGGAGGAATGAGTTTTTGAAAAATAGTTCTATTTTTTTCTTAGTTGTTTTTTTTTTTTAACGAGTACTCAGAATCAAGGAGTGAGATGGCAGCATAGATATTATTTCCTAGTGGAAATTATTTTAAAAGTTTTTTTGCTGTATTTGCATATTTTAGAAGCGCATTCATTCACTCTTCTAAAGTACTCTCAATTCTGGTTGTCATGGCAATTGCACGCATTCTGAGAGCTCATGCCTGATTTAGCTTCTCAAATTATATACCCGATTTCGGTTTGTGCTTGCTCCAAAAACCAAAATTGAAGCCTGCTCTTTTCCTTTAAGCACTCACTGCCCCCAAGCCCTGAAAAGATACAGGTTTTTAAAAATAAGTTCTTAGGCATATAATTATTTTCTGTCTAGGCAATGTTGTAAGTAGATACTGAAATAAAAAATTATTTTTAATACCTCTCCAAGAAGGCGAACTGTCATAAATGATACCAAATTTCTTCTTTGAAGCCTCTTTACAATTTAACCGTGCTTTGCTGGACTTTCCTAATGTTCACTAGCTGGTCCTTAGAAGACCATAAATGTGTCTTTTAGACGAGGCTGACACCAGTTCTTCTGCTGGTTACAGGTAAAAACGTATGGTTAAAAAGTCTGACCACCTTAAACCAGAAAGACACTATAAGGGCTCATTTTGTTATTGGTGATTAAAGAAACAAAGCTGTACAGCTCTGTTAGAGCAGCTTTATTTTGTGTTGCCTGAGGGGTGACACCACTTAATCAGTAATCCAATGTATCTTTGGAGAGCGGGAGAAAATGGAATGTCTTGCTCCAATAGTCAAGTTGTAACTACTCCAGGCTCATGCGGACTATTGCAGTGTGCTCAGGAATAAGGAGGACACGGCATTGTTGAGAGACAACAGGCACGGAAATGGCGTGGTATATCTTCCAGGAAGTGTTGGTATATCTTCCAGGACGTCATTCATTTTTTTGGAACCTGCTTTATGTCACTCCTAACCGGAGTTTGTCCTCTTTCCTGCACCAGCTGGACAACATCAGCTGGAAAACTAGGCCAACATCAGGAATTCATCTCAAGAACTTCTCAGGTCCTAGCCAGTCAAGTTGTTCCTCTTTCATTTCATCCCTCTGGTGTTCACAACCAGCATCCCAGATGCCATCTCTCCAGGAGTGCCAGTGGAGGTGCGTATCCTCGTGGGGCCAGATGGTCTTTACTCTGCTGATTTCGTCCTTTCTGGAGGAGCCATGCAACAAGATAAGCTTTAGAATGCAGTGTGGGAGTACTTTGGAGGCCTAGCAGTGGAATACCTGTGGAAGGCGGTGAACCAGCCCATCCGCTGCCTACCCTGGTAAATGCCCACTGCCCTGTTGGAGTGGCCATCCTTTAGCTTCTTGTTGGGTGACTAGGCTCCTCATGTTGAACAAGGAGTGATGGTGTCATGTATCACTGTAGTTTTCCTCTAGGGTGATTCGCTGTCAACACGTGCTCTTTATCCTCGCATAACCCCCCCCCACCCCGAATTGAATCAAAAGCTGAATGGCAGTATTCAAAAACAGCATATGGAACAATAGTAGTCGTGAGAGATCGACCTTCGTCGTAGTTTGAGTTGCTCAAAAATAGTGTAACAAACTATGTCGTTTTAGTAAAGCTAATGTGTTTCACAAAGACGACTGTAATAACGCAAACGAGTTCTGGACTTCTTGGAAAACTGGAAGCACTGAAATATTACAGTAACAAGAAACATATAAGTAGTTGCAGAAATTACCGATAAGGATTACGGTAATTTTGCTTCATATGACCTTCGTATGCGCTAAGCTAGCTTATATAGCTTAGAGTAGCTATCATTAAATCTTTCTGCTGCACTGGGGCATAAATGAGCAATAAACAGCCACAACAATCGTTAACAAACTACTATATACTGTGGGACGGGGCAGTAGCTGGGTGCTAGTATCTGAGCGTTGCTTTTTCATCAGGTGCAGGAAAAGTGCATAGAAGAGAACGTGGATCGTTTAGGCCGGCTTTCTAGATCTGACCAAGGCATATAAAGAAAACCACTGTGGCTTATCTTGTTAAAATTCGGCTCCCGGATAAGATTTTTCACCTCATACGCCTTTTCTTGTACAGATTTTTGTATATTACCATTTCTCATATTTCAGTTCAGGAATGGTACGATACAAATCAACTATCAGGAATGGCAACATACAAAAAGCTGTAGGAGAACACCTCAAGGCCCCTGGACACAAAGTAGCAGCTCTAAGGGCAGCCATAATACAGCGAAAAAAAAAACCTTCAAGCCCAGACTTCAAAGAGAACCTGCTGAGTTATTGGTCATCTGCAAATATGACACCATCAGTTTAGGATTGACTGTGACTGGCTAGCCAAATACAAAAGCAGTTTCTGCTCTCCTCCACAACAACTGCTAGAAATGAGCCTGAGCCTCCCTGACTGACTTGACCTTGTTAGCCTTAGTCTTGAGCGGTACTCTTTTCTTATGCCTGTATATTTCTACTGCCTTCTGGAATTTCCACTATATAGATCCGACGGAGTGCGTGTTTGCCCGCGAAAGCTTATGCGCCACTAAATCTGTTAGTCCATAAGAGGCCACAGGACTCCTCGTCGCTTCTCTTACACGGGTTACTGAACGGTAACGCATAATAAACTCATGCTTTTGGGGTGTTTACTAATTAGGGGATTAATAAATCCCCTTTAGGGGATTCGCTGGCAACAGCCTAAAAGCGTTAAGAGTGCTTCACCACCCTACCGTCCTAGTTTTTCCCCAATGTGGAACTTAGTCGTTTGGCACTATTACGTCAGATCGTCTTCTCCAGTCATCCGTAACTACTGTGACCAGCTTGTCTCCATCTTCTTTGGAACCTCCCTTCAGGATGAAGGCTGCTATCAAATTTCCCCCTCACGCTTCGCTTCTACAGACTAAACAAAACCGAATCCCTATGCCTGGCTTCATATGGCATGTGCTCCACTCCGTAATCCTTTTGGTCAGCCGCCACTGGACTCTCTCCCATGCGGTCACATCTGCTGGACGCAATACTCCAAGTGTAGCCTCACCAGAATTGACAAAAATGGAATACTCACTTCGCTAGCTCTGCTGGCAATGCTCCTCCCAGTGGACCCCAATAGACCCTTAGCCATCTTGTCTAAAAGGACTCATAGCCAGCTTTTCACCCACTGTTATCTTCAGATCCTTTTCTGCAGGACTGCTACTTAACCATTCGGTACGCAACCTGTAACAATGCTTGGGAGCCTTCTATCCCAAGTTCAGGATGCTACACTTGTCTTTTTTGCCCATCATCAGAGTTCTTTTGGCGCAATCGGCTAATCGGCCAGGTCACTCTCGACTCTATCCTGTCCTCCAGTGGAGCTCCCTCTCCCCTAGCTTAGTGGCATCCACAAACTTGCTGAGTGTGCAAGCCAATAGATGCGTGTGCCCTCATTTAGTGCATTAATAAAAATATTGAACAAAACGGGGCCGAGTTTGAGCCTTGGGGCACTCCTCTAGAAACAAACTGCCAACCTGATCTGCAGCCGTTGCTCACTTACCAATTGAGCCCAACAGCCTAGCAAGCTTTCTATCCAGCTTACAGTCCATGTATCTAATCGAGACACACTTAATTTGCTGGTAAGAATAATGTGGAAGATGGTAGCAAAAGCGTTGCTAAAACGATCATACACACAGAGCCGCATCATAGAAGCTAATCAGATTGTTTAGGCATACCTTGCCCTTTGTGAATCCATGTTGACTACTCCAGAGCACTTTCCCCTCTTCCAAGTGCACCAAAATGGATTCCTTCAGGATCATTTCTATACTTTTTTCTGGTGGGGGCCTGAGGTAAGGCCATCCTCCAGAACATGCAGCAGACCCTTGTGTGCCAGCATGTGGGAGAGGATGCCATACCTGGCTCCTCTCCCCTTCCCCTCCCCGCCCCGGGCCATGGCGTACTGCCTGCCTAGCCTCCAGCCACCCCCTTCTTGCCTATCCCCCTGTTATGCCTGCCCCCATCCCCCTCGCACTGAAGCTCACTAGCTCGACGACCCAAGGTAGAATTTCTAGCCACACCACGTACCACTCTCAGCCCCAGCTCTGAGCGCCCCCTCCTCTCATTGAAATGGTCCCTGCTTGGGTCCAGGCAGCTTGTCTAGGTCTTCATAATCTCAGCCATCCTGCCCAAAGATTTTCTGATCACAAAACTAGTTTTTACTATTGTGGACGCTAGCTCTCAAAACCAGCTATTTTTTTGCATTTGGCGGAGCGCGTTCAAAATAAGCTTTTCTGGAAGAGCGCATCTGGACAAAAGCTTACTCCAAAAGAAGCTTGCAGTCTAGATGCAGCCTATGTCATACTCCCTTAGTAGTATTTTACACTCAGCGGCAGATAGAAAAATTGCACAGGCATTTGCAAATACTATGTCATGAAGCGCAACATCTTGCAGTTGGACTTTTTCCAGTCAGTTGCACCGGGCATGGGCAATCGAGATTAGCCCGACACAATATAATTCACTGAAGCTGATGACACACGTTCACACATCAGGCCACAGGGCAGCTCACGTTTAATAATTCCATTGCTAACAGCTCATACACCAGCCACAGGAACCACAGTGAGTTCCAATGGCTGCAGACAGCATGACACTGCCACTGCATCTACTTTGGTTCTCTCTGATCAGTACTGCACACAGAACTTAAATACTAACCTGTAGCAGCCAGCTGAGCACTTCTCAACGTGTAAGCCTGTCCACATGTGAAAACTAGTGTTATGGAAGTAGTCACAAAACGGCTCAATGATGGCTATTTCAAAGTCAAGCACTCCAGCTTGACGTCGGGGAATGAGTTTCACTATTAGACATCGCTCAGCTGGCAATAGTCAAAGGCTTTATATATGCCTTTCCGTTACTAGTATAAAGTTTAAAAAAAACAACAAAGACTCTTGCAACAACTTAGCGAATAACAAAAAAAATGGATGAGCACAATTGACTTTTCATATGAATGACGTTAAGGATTCCAGGCGGTGCCACAGACATAGCAGAGACAGCGCGGGGTTGGGGGGGGGGGTGGGAATGCGAAAGAAAAATAAAGTCAGTGGTAAATGAGGTTGATAGAGTGGGGGTTTTTTAATTCTTCTGAAATGGAACCATGCAAGTATCATGAGCTAGGCGTAGCCTAAATTTTTGATTATAGGAAAATACCATGTGCAGTCAGATCCTGCATAAATTTCTTCTACTGCAGAAGCTTTCCACCGTCGGTATTTGTCTGCGCTGGCTCAGTCTGCTTCCAAACAAACTAACTTTTGTCCAGGCTTTTTAACTTCTCCAGGCAGATTCAACATAACCAAAAGCATGCGCTTCAGCTTACCTTCTTGATGGTAAAAAAATATTTTGGCTAGAATTGTACTGGTTTCTGTTTGATCTAAACGTCTAATAGATTTATTGCAAAATGGCAGCGAACTACAGTATTTTTTTTCCCCAGTTATACTTTTCCTGGCATATTTCAGCTTTTATAATTATGTCACAAATCAGTTCGCAATTACTAATGCCTCTTGATGTCAGTCGCAACAAGCAAAGGGACGATGTTCTTGGACTGAGCTCACTGTACTCATTAATAAGACTCCCTCCCCCAAACACCCCCCCCCCCCCCCCCCGGGCTCCCCTGTCGCCACATGCCCCAACATACCAGCCTGAAATTTTGGCAGCACCATGAAGCCTGCTTGTCCCCCTTTCCAGCCCAAGAAAGCGTTAGGTGTCTGCAGCCCAGCTAGGTAAGCGATGCGTATACCGTGGCTGTCTGATTGTATGGGAGTGTGTCCGAACAGCCCAAAAAAAATTCCGTTGCCCCTCATCATACAGACTACAGACATCACCACTTAACCCAAATCTGGCCATGCAAGGGTGTCATTTACTGGGGATGCAGTAGCATTCCCCGCCTCAGTTTGAGCCCTTGGCTTTCATACTTGAGGTCTGCTTAAAGCCCATTCTCTGTCGCCAGAGGCAGCTATTAAATGCAACATAGTTTCAGGTGTGCTTTTGGTCTTGTACAAATGCTGAAAGAACCCACAAAGGTCCTTGCGGAGCTTGACCTGCTGTTTACAAGAGGGAGGAACTAGAAGGGGAAGTAGAGGTAGGTGATAACCTGGGAAGCAGTGATCGTGAGATGGTAGCGTTAAAGATCGTGACCAAAGGCAGAGAGGCCAGTAGCAAAATACACACCCTGGACTTCAGAAGAGCAGACACTGACTCCCTCAGCGAACTGATGGGCAGGATTCCCTGGGATGCTAACATGAAGGGGCAAGGAATCCAGGAGAGCTTCCAGCATTTCAAATAAGCCTTATTAAAGCCACACGAAGGAACCGTCGTGAGGCACAGTAAGAAAAGCAAATCTGGTCAGCGACCAGCTCGGCCTACGGGGAGAGCCTTGGTGAGCTTAAACAAAAAAAAAAAGGAAACATAAGAAGTGGAACCTTGGACACCTGATGACGGAGGAGTATAAATATACTGCCTGAGAATTCAGGGGAGTTATCAGGAAGGCAAAAGCACAATGGGAATTGCAGCTAACAAGGGATGTGAAGAAAGGCCTCCACAGGCATGTTATCCATGAGTGGGTACTCAGAAGGGGGTGTGGAACACTTACTGTATGAGGACGTAGCCTAGTGACAAACGTTGTGGAGAAAGCTGAAGTACCCAAGGCTTTCTTTGCCTCTGTCTTCACAGACAAGGCCAGCTACCAGAGTAATGCACTAGGCAACGCAGTAGGGGAAGGAGGTGGACAGCCCTTGCTGGGGAAAGAACAGGTTAGGAACTATATAGAAACGCTAAACATAATAGCACGAGTTTGGAACTGGACTTTTGCCATTAGCTTTGAAAATTCATGGAGCTATCCCGGAGGAGTGAAAAAAGGCAAATGTAGTGCCCACTTTTTTAAAAAAAGGGAAGAAGACCAATCCAGGGACTTGCACACTAGTCAGGCTTGTCTCAGTCCTCGGAAAAATCATGGCAGGGAGCCTCAAGGAATACATTTTGCGGCACTTGGACGAGGGGACGTGATCAAGACTAGTTAACGTGCCTGACCAATTTGATTAGCGTCGATGATGAATCTCTGTGAAAGAAAGTGGATATGAGTCAACAGTGTGCTAAATGGCATGATATCAGTGAAGTACTTGAATGGGTTCCTTGGGGGGGGGGGTGGAATCGCCATCCCTCTAGTTTTTTTTTTAAAAATGTGTCGTCTTTACAGGGCCCTGGCTGTACTATTTTAGTTGACATTGGTTTTTTTTTTTTTTTTTTTTTTTGGCCTTGGCTAGGGGGCTGGAGTTGATGACCTCCCGAGCTCTCTTCTAGCGCTATGATTCTGCGAATCAATTATTTTATTTCAAAGGCGGGAAACACAAGCAATTTAAAGCGCCCCCCCCCCCCCCCCCATTACCAGAATTCTTTGAGATTAAGGGGAGAGAGTACGATGCTCAGTCAGCATTTTAGCCGTCTCAACTGTAGTGTCCGTAAGACTGGTTCAGTTATTTCGACTAGACTCCATAAACCCTCTCTTTTATTATTTTAAATTTGCTCTAATCGATGCTGAAATATCTTTTGGCTGGGCTTTGTTTTGGGAGCAGTGCTGAAATCTCTGAGGGCTGAAATCACTTTTGGTAAGACTGGGTTGCTGCCCAAAGCCAAATCCATCGCAAGAGGCCAATGGGAGCTCAGAGGACACGCCGACAGAAGCTCAGAGTCTTTGTTTGCGAATGGGGAAGCAGTGCGCAGGGTGGTATTTCAACGTCCTAGGTTACTGCTCAAGTTGAGTCTCTGCTGGCTGAATGAAGAGGACCCCCCCCCCCCCCGCCGATCTTGAACCTGGCAGAAGTGTCATACATGGCTCTTCATACTTGCCAAGCTAACAAGCGGCTCTAGTAGGATGGACACATTTTTCTCATTAATAGTGGTGAGACGACACTAGAGCTAGAAAACCCACTTGCATTCTTCTGCTGGCTCTGTTCTAGCAGCTAATTTAGAGTGAGTTTGTTTAATCCCAACTGTTTGATGGTCATGCGGTCTGTAGGAAGCTACGGTGGAGGTGGAAGCTGCTGATGACATCGAGGAAGCGGTGGGCAGCCAGGCGAACATCCCAGCGAGCGAGCCTGCAACAGCTCCATACTGTGGAGATGGTTCTCCTCTCCCGGAGAGCTCCCAGGCTTCCACGGAGTCAGGAGACTTTCTGGTGACTTCGCTAACTTTAATCTATAAGGGGGGGGGGCGGGGGGGGTCAGGTGACTGGCGGTCAATGACTTCACACTGCTCCCTCAGCGTACTTTAATCTATAAGGGGGGGGGGGGGAAGGTCACATGATAGGCCTACTCTGGACTCCGTGGTTGGTCTCCGTCTCACCAAAAACTACCAGTAAGTAGTTTGGCATCATGGATCACACAACAGTGTCACACACAGCCCAGGTTATGGCCACACTGCATTTCAGAATAAACACAAAACTTCAGTGTTGTAAGTTGCAGGACTTGTTATCATCAGTATAGGGAAGGGAATGTTAATATTGTGACATAATAGAGCCTGAAATGAAAGGCGAGTCATTTTTTTAAATAACGATAAGATACCAGTTAAAATTGTTGCCTGACTGGAGAATCCCATCGTCTACTCTTATAGTAATTTTGATCGTGATCTCTGGCACTTGAATTTTATACTGTATTTTTTTAATCAGATACTACAGTGAACTTCTCTGTAGTGTAGCCAGGCCCTCTAGTGTGCCCAGCAGGTCAAGCTGTGCTTGGTCCTTCAGCCTGTGTACAAGGAAGTTGTTCCCCAACAGCTTCCAAAAACTTTCTAGATGGTCTTTGTACTCCTATATTGCACTCCTAACAGGTGTCAGTGTGCTTAACAGCCCCGTCAAGCCGCCTTCCCCATTCTGGCATGATGAATCAGAAGTGGGGGCCCGCAAACGCAGCACAAAACCTTATCTTGCCAGGCTTTTTTGTAAAAAAACCCTTAACAACCTAGATTTTGGGGCTTAAAAATGCCGCTTCCACCACCCAAGGAATGATAAGGCCCATACATTAAAAGAAAAGGGTGGGTTTAAATTGTCCTACGCAGTGTGGCTTTAAATTTTTAAGTAACTGAGCACTGGGTGACACGCTGTTATTCACTAAGCAGACAAACAAGATCATACAGACACGAAAATAGGACAGGGCCCAGGTCAGTGCACTGGTATGGCCTAGGCAGATCTGCTTTCCTTTCCTGTCGCAGACTGGCTGTTGCCCCCCCCCCCCCCCCCCGCTTTGCTTGCATCTCTCATATAAAAGGATTGGCGGGTGGTTGGGGCGGGGGGGGGGGAACGGTTGGGGGGGGGGTGGAGAGAGAGAGAGAGAGCAAGAGAGACGCTCTACCCCCACATTAAAAATTTGCACCTCAAAGCTTGGCTCAACACGTGCCTTCACAAAACATTGGCTGATAGAAGTATATCTCATGTATATCTCATGTTGCAGGAGAGTCTCATGAGCGGGATGGGGGGGGGGGGTTGGGATGCTGGCCCCACTATAGTGTCGGTGCAGCTAACCAGGATGAAAAAAAAAATTCTTTTGCAATTCCGTTTATGTGAGCCTTTGTCCCATCAGGCACTAGGCGCTTAACCCAAAATGCAAAGGGGCAGCAGGAACTGTGGGAGTGCCACTCACAGGGCCTCATTTTCAGAGTTGAACGTATCCAGCCTATTGGAGATCCACTACATCAATCGCACCTGCACAGTGGAAAGCTGCATCTTTGAGTTTAGCAAATCGGGTGCTAAAAAAAAAAAATTGACCTTACACAATTTACCTTATCCTATAGTGTACACAAGGCCTTGGGGAATCCCTCCAAAACCGGCCCTAAAGTTAGGAGGAAGACTGAAGCAAGATGTGTCTACCCTATGGCTACGTCTAGACTGGCATGAATTTGCACAAATGCTTTTAACGGCAAACTTTTCCGTTAAAAGCATTTCCGGAAAAAAAAAATCATGCCACTCTAGACGCAACCGTAGTGTACTGTGCATACAAGGGGAGCGCAAGACTAGGCAGCTGTGTCCATACTGGCGCAATCTTGCACCAGAGCTATGCAAATGAAGCTCAGCATGGAATATCGCCGGGCCTCATTTGCATAACTACTGAGCCACCATTTTTGCAGAACAGGCTCTTGTGCAAGATGGAGCTGTCTACACTGCCCCTGCTTGTGCAAGAAAAACCCTCTTGCGCAAAGCCGTTATGCTGATTATTTTCAGGTATAATGGCGTTCTGCAAGAGGGTTTTTCTTGCGCAAGATGGGGCAGTGTAGACAGCTCCGTCTTGCGCAAGAGCCTCTTCTGCAAAAATGGTGGCTCATTAATTTTACAAATGAGGCTCGGCGATATTCCACGCTGCGCCTCATTTGCATAGCTCTGGCGCAAGATTGTGCCAGGCTACCCATAGCCAGCGACTATATACTCTGCTGTTTTGTTGATGCTCCTATGTCAGGGTGCCATAGGAACCAGCCATCTATCGAAGGTTGCCCATTCAAGGGCTCCCAGGCCTAGAGTGCGTCTACACTGCATCCTAAGTTATATCAACATTTGGCAATGTCTGCACACTTATTTCAAAATAAATCGCTGTTCTGAAATGTCCCTTACTCCTTCTGGAATGAGGTTTATCAGGGTGTTGGAATAGTGGGCATGCCAAAATAATGGGCACGCCAAACGCCATGGAAAATCTATTTCAGGCTACCTCTGGTAGCCGAAAATAGTGCTGCGGTGTAGACGTAATCCATAATCAAAAAGATTTGCAACTTGCAATGGTGTCAAATCCCAGTTACATACAAAGCTGTTTTACAACAGCAGCCTCCACTATCGGAAATCTAAATATAAGAACACTACATTTTTCTTTTTCGTTAAGAAGAGCAATATAATTTCAAGAAAGGTAAGTGCAGTAGCACCAAATCAGAATAGAGCCCCAATCCCTGATAATGTTAAATTATCGTCACTCAGCCATATCGTCACTCAGCCATATCGTCACTCAGCTGTGGTATAAAATTTAAGACTTTGCAAGGTCTTGTCTTCCCAACACAGATTCGATTGTTTTTGTGGCTAATGCTAAAACACCAATATCACTTCAGATGTAAAACAGGAGTCAGTTCAAGGAATACTCTGGCGAACCAAAGATATGGCGTTCCTGAGGGGCATCCTATAGCAAAAACAGCCTTATTTCCATTTTCTCATCCACCCTTCAGGGCAGGGAGAGAAAGTCACCCTGGGGAAACATGGGGAACTCACTGTGTTAGCAGTGGTTTTAAAGAACGTGACAGGTAGTTTTAAAGAATGTGTGAGAAGGGTTAAATAGGAGTACATTATAATGCCAAAGCAGGTTATGCTATGCTTGTAACAAAGCCAGCAGCAACCTTGCTGTTAAGCATAGGACTGATTGATGATGGGGGGGGGGGGATTGGTCTCTGTCATGCCTCCATGCAATCCAGCCAGCATTCTGACCTAAATATCACCATTTGTAATTCCATTACAAATGCCTTTCCCGTTGTAAATATACTTGCCTAATAAAGACAAGTGTTTTAGATGGTAAGAGCTGCCCATTTTTAATGGCAATTATTTAGCTAAAAGCTTTGAAACAATCTCAGACATTATTTATTTATATTTTAGGCTTTGCCACAGCTTTTAGTTTTTTAGGCCTTTTTTTTTTTTTTTTTAAAGACACACATAGGTGGACTTAAACTGTGCCTTTTTCTCCCCCATGGGACTTCCTAATGGATCAGAGTTTACCATGAACACTTTATTTACATCTTTTTTTTGGGGGGGGGGGGCCAATATCAGCTCTGATATGCCAAACGCCTGATATGCTATTGAAATTCACTATGCATCACAACTGTACTGCAGTGCTTTGCTGAATCAATTGTCTTTTGCCTGTCGAATGTGGCTATACATTACTTCCTATACAACTTGCAAGGCGGGAGGTTCAGGTTAACTGCATTCCATGAGACTACATGAGGAAGGATTATTACCTGACGTACCACAATTGGACCCTTTTAGCCTTTGGTTTCCACATAACTGATGGTCAGGTGAGATACTTGGGTGTCAATTTGTAAGTTGTAGTAAGTGATTAGCTGTTGAGTATTGATTTAAAGTACTCTCCAATTGAAAGCCAATAAAGGGCACAGTTGTATGCCACTGCTACTGACAGAGACCTGAAATAAAGAAACTAGTGGTTGGGAGGGGTTATAGACTGTATCTGGAACAGATATTGTTTGTTATTGTTTAATGACAGATAAACACACACAAAATGTTACAACACTAAATTCTTAATAGTTTGGCATCTGCTTCATGGGATAAGAAAATAAAATGATTTGAAAAAAACTTGTTTTCACCTAGTACAGGTGAAACATCACATCATTTAATGTATAATATAATCTTTATTTTTTTCTAAACTCTTGGAAACTTACATAACAATCGTGCGTTATTTATGACACCATTTATAGACATTAAAATGCAGCTTAATTTATAAATATTGTACATTTGGTCCATAGAATAGGTTGCAATTTACTAAATAATACTGTACTCTTTTAAACAGGCTCTGTATATATGTTAGAATATTTATATATTACATATATATTTTTATATAGAGATAGATTTGCTTGGTGTTTAGAGAATAATTCCTTATTGCAAAAAGTATATATGATCATACAATAATTTTTCTTCTTTAGGGCAAATACTACAAAAAAATACAACTATTCACAGTTTACACGCAGTAATTCTACAACACTATGTTTGTGCTATATATGATAATAGGCTGTACAGAGCTCTGCTATAGAGAGGTCTGCCAAACATCTGTCATAATTGTTTACAATCAAACATTTAATACTGCATTTTTTCTTAGAACAACATGGGACTCGATTACATTAAATAAAGCAAAAGTTGGAATTTTTATCCTTAGTCTAACGAAAATCACAATTATCATGTGTATATATGATTTGTACGTATGGTGTATGTTTTTTCCTAAACCCTCAAAACTTACAAGATTTTTGAATTTAGGAATGAATTCAGCTAAAGACATGTAGAATGTATCTTTGATTTTAGAGTATTTTTACAGTTGACCTACTGTATGAAACAATTTAGAAGCTACTAAACAATACTTTGTGATTTTATGACATATATATATATATATATATATATATATATTCTACAATTATGTGCTTGACATTCTGAGAATAATACCTTATTGCAAGAACATATGTTTGTCAACTTCAGACAAAAACAACGAAAAAAACCCAACGTTCACAGTTAATGTTTTTTCACATAGTAGTTCTACATAAATTGTGTGCTATCTAACATTGTACTTTGCACAAAATTTTTCTGAAAAAGCATGTTTCATTGCACAGTTCTGTCACAGTCATTTACAATCGAACATCAAATACTGCAGTTCCAATAACTCTTGCCAGCCTACTTATAGCTGCCAAATAAGTAACACCAAATAGGGTCTGATCTTGCATTTTCTATACAGGAAGAACTTTCAGTAGCTTCAGTGGGAGATTTAATGTAGAGGAAATTCAGAGTAGAACCCATTATGGAGCTATTTATGTTATAGCAATAACCTTGTGCCTTCATCACCACCATGGACAATATGGAAAAAAATCAAGAAAATGTCTTCAAAGTGCTAGAGCAGTCTACAACGTAGTATGTACTTGGTAGTTACAAACTTTGTTGAAAGACCTTTAAAAAGACTGAATGCAACAGTCCATGATTTAAAGCCCTAACTTAGAATTATATGGAGAGGGTTCAATATTTAAACTGTTGTTTTTATTTTGGTGGCAATATGATAGTCTTGTTTATGGAGTAATATAATCAGAAACATTAGCTGTATTTGGCTACAAATAATTTCTACTGCTTTAACATGGGAAGCTTAGGAAGAATTTATAATAGTTTCATATTACTATGTATTTTGCTAAAAAAATTGAATGAAACATTTTGCTTCTACAGTGTGTATCTAAATGAGTTTGTGGAAGTAAGTGTGGCAAGCCTAAGTGTAGCTAATGTATTTAAGCCAGTATGCAAGAAATTGTTTGAACTATATTTCTATAAATATGAATCAAACTGAACCTATACCAGGAAAGGTTTATAAATATAGCTAAACGTAAGATGTTGGAAAAATAATGAAAAGAATAAAAAAGAATATTTACTAATACGAATTTCAAGGGCAAACTTTTCACTGGAAATCATCTGTGTACAAAATATTTTGTCTGTAAAAAACAGCTTTCAAATTTAATTGCACAGCCTGCAAAGTCAGAAATAACAGTCTTGGGATTCAGCTGTAAGAAATATCTCATTAAACTACTAGAAATCATCAGCACAAAACATCAAATTGTTATGCTAAAAGATAGATTAAAAATGTCCTGCACCTTAGTTTACAAATTCCAAGATAGTTAACTCTTATTGTGAAAGGATAAAAACATTAACAGTCTGTGGATTGCCAGAAAACATAACATTGTCAACATCTGAGCCCCCCCCACATGGTTTGATCGTACCCCCGCCCCCCAAGAATTCCCTTATAGGGTGATGGGTTGTGTTTTTTTGCCACTAGAGGTAGGTAATTATATTCTCAGACTTAAATTTGTGGTCATATGCAACCATTTTTTTGTTTTGTTTTTCTAGAGTACCATTTGTACCTCTCCAATACAGAAATTTAGATATATGCTTCTTTGTTTGCGGAGTTGCTTTGCTGGGCTTGGTCCGGACAATTTTCAGGATGAGTAATGTCTTCACTTGGCTGAATCATTACTTGGATACGCTGTTTAAAAATGAGTGAGAAGTCACTGAATATTTCTAAACTTTTCAGTCAAGTCTGAGCTAAACATCTTTCTCTGGACATTGCTGTCTATTCCACCTGGTGATGCAAAGATTAAAATACACAGGCAGTCACATTTGCTAAACACTTTAGTAATGAACTCCAGTAAAGGTGTTCATATTTGGTCTCCTTAATCAGGACACGAATGGGAATAATTTGTAAATTGAATTAGGTGCATTAACATAAAGACTGAAGCATTCAGCTAAGCACTGAAGTGCTTTACTGGAATTTGGCTTTATCAAGATGAAAACGGTGTCATCTAGGCAAATCATACATTTTTAAAAACAAATCTTGTTACAATTATTGCACATCATGCAGCCAGACACTGGCATACTTGGATGGTTTTGATTAGTTTTTGACATTGTGTTAAAGAAAACAATTTTTAATATAGATACATGGCCATAAAAAGCTTTTCCTCCCTAGCACAAAATATGGCTTCAGCCCTAATAGGGCTGTTGTCTAACAAACATTTTGGCTTACATTATGCAAGATTACTATTCTTTCCCCCGCTTTCTATGTTTTATTACTGGGGACATCATATGCAAAAAAGAGGTCTCTCATCCTGTGTCATTTTTCTCACTTGAAATCCAAATCCTGCACTGGTAATCCTGACCTAGAGTTTTTTAAACAAAAGGCTGTCAGGATTGATTCTTTGTTCAGCAAGTAATTTTTAGAGCTGGTCCAAAAAAGGAATTTCTATTCTGTGGGAAATTCCAACATTTAAACATTTGTTTTCATGCTGCAAAAAACATGAAAAAAAAAATCTTAACTAGAAAATGTTGACACTTCAGTTTTGGATAAAACTTTGAGTTTTGGATAAAAGTTAACAGGGTTATAACATTATCCGCTTGGTTTGCCTATTTATAATTAGTGGTCACATACAATCTTCAGTTACTACCTACGGTTTATGAACGCTTGATGATGTTTTAAAATGACTAATCAAATGTTATAGATTGTATGTAGTTATGAATTTGATTCAAACATTGACTGCTGTCCTTTTAAACATCTATTAAATTATTCATGTCTGTATATCTACTAATTGTGTATCAATCTTAAGTTAAAGGGTAATTAAATTGGCCAACTTCTGTCACATAGCATGGCTGTAAAACAAATCTGCCCCTAAGATTCTATTTCCATACAAATGTCCCAGCACTCATAATTATTAGGAAAAGCAGAAGGGAAGAGAGATTCCAAAAATATTTCAGTCAAAAATTAGAAATTTTTTCCATAATCTTCCACGAAACATCAGCAAGGCTTTAAGGCTGAGTGAAGACAAGTGTTTGGGCAGCAGATTTGAGCAAATCATCACCAGTTGATTGTGTTTAGGGTCATCTGTCTTCTTGCAGGGACTTAAGGAATAAGGAAACCCTTGCCATTGGGATGGATGTGTTCCCACACCCACTACGAATGGCAAAATTTGCGAATACTGGGGGCTGTGGGTCCCAGTATCTCCCTGTGGCTTCCGAACTCACTGTGGCTCCTGGAAATCGCAGAGAACTTACCACAGTTGCTGGTGAGTTCCATGCGGAACTCACTCACCCCCTCAACAGGCCGGGACAGGAGACCCATGAATATACGGAACCACAAATAGGGGTTCTGCAAATCACGAGGGTCTTCTGTACTCTAGAAAAATCTGACACAAATCTGAAAAGCTCTGGTACCTCCAATCATGAAGGGAGGAAATATATATTCCTACAATTGTGCTGAAGAAATCTTTCTCTGAAACAAGAATCACAACTCTGTTTTAGCACAGAAGATAACATATATGTTCAGATATAATCTATTTGGTGATGACTGTGGATAGTTGTACACTGAAATATATAACATTTTGCCATTCTATAGCAGCAGCTGTCTGGCGGTCTCAAAAAGCTTTAAAAATATTAAGAGTGTGAACCATTCAACACCCTTATTAAGTTGGACTTGCTATCACCCCCATTTTATATATGGGAAAAATGACACAGAGTAAAGTTAAGAGTAAACTTCCAGAATGAAATAAGGCCTTTATTCACGGTGTTTAATTAAAAGACTAAATAATGGTAAAGCATAATTATAATCAATGGACTTGATTTTTCAGGACAATTTCCCAGTGCTAGAATAGCACTGTGGTACACTGGGCAGCCAAGAATAAATTAAAGCAGCCTCCAGGCTACTCAGGAGCCAGAACAGCTCCAAGACTGGGAGACACAAAAAATGGGCGAAGGCTTTCTTTGCTGCTACCCACTGTCTCCGCAAACCCCAAGCAGAGGTTTGGCTCTGGCTCTGGGACAATGTCAATGGGAATACTTCTGGGTAGCCTCAGGAAAGCGTTCTCTCTTTCAGGTTCAGCGATTCAGGCCATTGTGATAATCTAGTCAGATTTCCTGCATGGCATAAACCATGAAACCACACCACTGATTTTTGCATCAACCCCACAACTTCTAATTGAGCAATAGCATATCATTTACTTAGAAAGGTCTCCCTTCTTGAATTACCAATTTTTCAGATGACTGAAAAATGACTATGCCCCTAGATCTTCATTTCCCTCATTTCTGAAGGCCTTTGGCCTTTGCCACCTTTCAAGGATGCAAAAAATGATATTGAGCAAAGATACTCTCCCCTCTACTAAGCCCATTTCTGAAGACAGAGCTGTCACTCGTGTCATGGATTCATGGGATATCAGTCTGCCAGGGAAGTTAGGAGCCTATATACCTTTTAGGAGCTGGGCTTTTGAAATACATTTTGGGGTCACTTTCATACATACTAAAGAACTGGAAGGTGCAGAACCAAACACATTGGCTGTGTCTAGACTGGTCAGTTTTTCCGGAAAATCAACTGCTTTTCCGGAAAAACTTGCCAGCTGTCTACATTGGCCGCTTGAATTTCCGCAAGAACACTGACGATCTCATGTAAGATTGTCAGTGTTCTTGTGGAAATACTATGCTGCTCCCGTTCGGGCAAAAGCCCTCTTGCGCAAATGCTTTTGCACAAGAGGGCCAGTGTAGACAACCCAGAATTGTTTTGCGCAAAAAAGCCCCGATGGCTAAAATGGCGATCGGGGCTTTCTTGTGCAAAAGCGTGTCTAGATTGGCCAGGGATGCTTTTCCGCAAAAAGTGCTTTTCCGCAAAAGCACTGTCCGTGCCAATCTAGATGCTCTTTTCTGCAAATGCTTTTAACGGAAAACTTTTCCGTTAAAAGCATGTGCGGAAAATCATGCCAGTCTAGACGCAGCCATTGTGTTGGCTTCACATGGGCTGTCAGAGCAATAATTTTGTTGCAAGCCAGGAACAGGTAGTAGCTCTCCTGGTGAGAGGTCCTGTGAAGCGAGCATAAGCCTCTCCTGCAGCCTTTGCTCATGAGAGTAATCACAAAAGATAACTTATGAGTGTGGGTTACACCATGGCTACGTCTAGACTGGCATGATTTTCCGCAAATGCTTTTAACGGAAAAGCTTTTGTCCGAACGGGAGCGTCATAGTATTTGCGCAAGAACACATTAGATCATACATTAGATCGTCAGTGTTCTTGCAGAAATTCAAGAGGCCAGTCTAGACAGCTGGCAAGTTTTTCCGGAAAAGCGGCTGATTTTCCCGAAAAACTGGCCAGTCTAGACATGTGCTCTCCAGATACTCTATGCTGGTTTTCCAGTCTTATCGGGTATGGCTATACTACCACACTAGTTCAAACTCCCAGGCTTCATTTACATCTTCCTGGGCGCCGCCATTTTTAAAAGTCCCCTAGTCCAAACTCCGTGCCCGCGGCTACACGCGGCACGGAGTAGGTAGTTCGAATTAGGTTCTCTAATTCAAACTACCGTTACTCCTCGTGGAGTATTTTAACAGCTTTCTTCGCTAACTGTGGATATTCTTCTCTGATACTGCACCAAAATTTCGGAAATGGTAGTTTCTCAAAGGTTGGTTGTATTGAGGAATCCGAAATCATGTCAATGAAAATTTGTCAACCTCGCGGAGCCCCTGGAGATGTCTTGCTCCGCAGAGCACAGTTTGAGAAACACTAGCATAGATCACACTAGTGGATGTGCAGTTAAATGAACCCCTGATGTAGTGGCTGATGTGGCTGGGTCCAGTGATGAAATTGCTTGTGTCGATGTGTGGCCAGAGTTGGCACCGGGGCTTATTGCAAGGGTGGGTTCCTGGATGAGTATGATGACGGTGTGCTGGGTGGTTACTGGAAAGAATTTGTCTGAGTTTCGGGGGTTGTCTGTAGGCAAGGATTGGCCTTTCCCCCAAGGCCTGTGAGAGTGAGGGGTCATTTTCCAGGATAGGTTGTAGATTGTTGATAATGTGTTGGAGGGGCTTAAGTTGTGGGCTACAAGTGATGACAAGTGGTATGAATATCACGGAGGTATGAATAAAGACATTGTCTGGCTACCTTTCACATCCTAATGACTTAACCAACTAAACAATGGGCACTTAGAGTAAGTGCAAATTGTTCTTATCAGCTTCTTGTAACTTGAACACTCTAATTCACTTTTTTTAACTCCTTTCCTTTTCCCCTTGCGCTCTTCCCTTATTTGTTCTTGGATCTGGACTTTTAATGCTCCTTTCATCTGAAGAAGTGGGTTGTACCCATGAATGCTCATTATACCATCTACATGTTTCGTTAGTCTTTAAGGCAGTGTTTCTTAAATTTTTTGAGACCATGGAACACCAAACAATAATATTTCTTTATGCGGAACACCTATGAAAATTTCTTCAAAAAAAATTGTTGTTAGACAAAAAGAGACAAAACCAAAGAAGCAACAAAAACAAAGAAGAGGTTGAGGCACACCTGTGAATTGTTCATGGAACACCAGTGTTCTGCGGAACATAGTTTAAGAAACACTGATTTAAAGTGTTGCTAGACTATTAGTTGTTTTTTAAGTTTTTTAATTCCTTGCGGGAATCATAATTTGTATTGACTTCTGGGGGGATTATGTGCTTCACCAGTGGCCCAATCCTTCACACATTACAGAGGGAGCATTCTTAATCAACCTCACTGGGAAGTTTGCCTCAGGGAGGACTGTAAGATAAGGCAACAGAATTCAGATTTTCCAGTCTGCTAAGGCCACTTTCTGCTGCTACACCAATGGGACAGGAGAGGAGGAGGTGTTGGTTTGGGGCAGGCTGGGAGCAGGAAGATGTAAGAGACCTTATGCTAACACCACAAGTTAGAGTAGGATCCTTCCCCTTATCTCTATGTTGTGGTGGGGTCAGGCAATCACATTAATCTCCCTGTAGCTCAGAGCATGTTGGATGTAGTGACGAATAGGGGTTCAAGTCTTTAATAATGTCACAGCCAGAGCCTCAGATGGTGTCTAACCCCAATAGAGTCAAGGGAGCTACACTGACTTGCTGCTAAGGATCTGTCCCCCCCCACAGAGCCCTAGAACTACATCAACCTTATCACAGATCAGTTGTGCCACAGTTGGCTACTGTGTTAGGAGTTAATTGCACTTAGTGGGCTAACGATCGGCCACTTTGTTTGCCATCCTTGTACATTATAACTGGTGTTATGGTAGCAAGCTATGTTACTATCTGACACCTTCAAAAATACTACATTTCCACATTTATCTTTTGCAGCAAAAATGACTGTGCTAAGACAACTGATGCCAAGGAAACTAAGCATGTATAGCTTACATCATAGAATCATGCACAACATTACCTGTTTTAAGGAGCCTTTTAAGGTAAGAAACATGTATGCCATGTAGCCTGGAATCAGCACCATAGAAGAGAGTGCCATGAACCAGCCAACCCCTTGGCCCCATTTTGGGAAAACATAATTGCCCATAGTGAGAGGAGTCATCTGCACAGCACTGAAGATAAACACTCCCTGAAAAAAAAAATGGAAAAAATAGTGAAACTTGACTGTGACACATTCATCACTGTGTTGTTCAAACCACTCTGCTGGAGTTACTGTGCTCAATCCTGAGAGTACCTCCAACCCCATGAAGCAGAGAGGAGAGGAAAGTGGGCAAAAAGTGTCTCCTTACCTCCTTATATGGGGCTGCCCTCATCACCAGATCCTACATGTGGGTGGGGGAGATCTGACACAGCTGCAAGCCGGAATAACCCTCCTGCATCCCTCCTCCATCAGCCCTGCTTTATCCCTGCCAGCCAGTGCAGATGGGCCACTGCAGAAGGGGAAGTGAGCTGAGGCCAGGAAAACAGCTGGCATGGCCTATTTCGCCGCAGAGTTAGGGGGAAGTAGGAACTGAATTCTGGCTGAGTTCCATTTTTGGCTCTGCCCTGCTCTGTGCTTACTGGGGGTTATACTGCAAAATCTAGTCCACCCTGTGAGAAGCCAAGAATCATTAGTTTGAGAAATGGAAATTGTTTAACTACTTTCGGCTTTGTACTTTAATGCCCTGTAAAATGTTAAAAGGTGTAATAGTTACTAAAACAGATGTGAATCTGTGGTGCACATACTGGCTGCATTGGGCCAAAGTTTGACTTGTGATGACTACAACCCAATATCCCAAAAGTGATGACCAACAGTCCCCCATGGTCTGTACGTTTCTTGCATAAACTCCTTGACCCTTTACCATCCTCAATGCATATTCCTTTGGCAGGCTCTCTCCACTCTTTGGAATAGATCCTGGAAGGTATGCATGTATGGAACTTTACCAGAAGATAGAATAATACTTTTGCAGCATATCCAATATATTTGAGAAAGTTTGTCTGTGAGTGAGCAAGCAAGTCTTTCTGTCTGTCCATTTGGTAAAGAAACAAACGGTAAGCACTAGGACCGCCAAATTTAATATTTGGATAATCTTATCCTAACTTAAAGCAAGGTCAGGGTTTGGCTATGTCAGGAAAATGGGAAATGCCAGGAATGGAATTGTTTTCCATAACACAGGAAGGGAGGGATCTGAGAGCAGAGACAGTTATATTCTGCAATGACCACTGAGGGCAGTGGGCACAAGGGACAGTTATACTGCGGAGTGACCACAGGGAGGTGGCAGCACCAGGAAGAGAGTGGCCAGTTGGGTCCATAGTTATCCATGCCATCAGCCATGGGTAAGTGGCCCTTTTACCCCCAAAACCCCTTTCCCCAGACCTTGGTGGCAGTGCCAGACAGATGGAAGAGGAGAACATTTTTTATGTTTGTGCATCACTCCCTCTTTTAAAATGTGTCCCTAGTTCTTTCTCATTTCAGCTGCTGGCTATTGTATGCATTTGCAGTGGTTCCCAACCACCAGGCCACAGACCCGTGCCAGGCTGCAAACCGCTGGCTGCCCAGCCACGCCCATGCCTTGATGATTGGCTCAGTGAAACTTTGGAGCAAGGTCCAATCTGGCCAGAAACCCCCCTTCTCCTCTCACTGGGATTGTCTCTTTTACCTGCACCCAGCGCTGCGTTGGCTTCTCTGCATGACACTACCTTGATGGGGGGGACACTGCCTGAGCCCGGGAGTGGGAGGGTCCCAGGGGCAGGGGCTTCAGTGCAGTAGGTTGCTGGCTAGGACCCAACAGCAGCAGGCAGGGGCTCTGGGAGCCAGGGCTAGGCTCAGCCCCCACAGCAGGAAGCAACTTGAAGCCACTGCTTGTGGTGACTCTGGGGCCATGCTCTCGGCCAGATCCCCGAGTCCTGGAAGGGGCTGGTGTTGGGCCCCCAGAGCTTGGGCTGCAGCCAGGAGGGGGAATCTCCAGCAGGGCCAGTCCTGTTGCACTCCAGGAGCCTCTTCCAGGGCAGCACCCCCAGCCTGGCCAGGGCCCTGCCCAGCCTAGCCCCTGTCTCAGGGCAGGCAGTGCTTGGAGGACAGATAAGAGAGATCTTGCCTCCCCCCCCCAGGAGTGGTGGCCCTGGTGTCCTGGGACTGCAAGGGGAGGGTTTGGCCCTGGGCTGCTTCCGGCTGAGCTGGCTGTGATCCCTGCCTGGGGCCCAGGGAAGCTGCCACCAGCACCCAGTCTGTGAGGGGCGTGGGGACCCAGCCCTGGTGGGGAGAGTTGGGAGGGGGCTGAAGAGGGGTGGGGGCAGATAATGGGGTAAGAGGGAACAGGGATGTGAGAGGCGGGAGCAGGAAGGGGATGCAGGAGGCACTGAAAGGAGGTTGGGAGGATTCAGGGGAGACTTCGGGGTGGATTGGAGCAGGGGTACAATAAAGGGAAACTCTGGGGGGGATCACAGGAGGGAAAGGGGGGGATGCGGGGAGGGGAGGCTGGGTGGAGACTGCAGGAGCAAAAGCAGCCTGGCTGGGGAAAGGAGAGACACAGAGCAGGGGTTGCACAGAATGGGAGGGAGAGATATAATGGCAGCTCCCCCACCCCATGAGGCAGGAGTGCGGAGGGCAGAGGTGACTAGTGGTAGTACTTGGGGGCACCATTTCCTATGCCCCTGACAAAATTTCAGTTGCTAAATGCCCCCTGCCCCTGTGTATGCCCCTCTCTGCGCCCCTCCCTCTGCAGGCACCAGCTGCCCCCAGGGGAGGGGCTGCCCCACACAGCAGCCAGAGGGGAATTCTTTCTGTGATTTTTTTTAGCACTGTAAATATCTGTAAACTCTGATAAGTTACAATGACATGTATTGTGTGCAGGCATATGCAGTGTAAAATAACACATGACCTCTTAAAATTAATTACCATAATAAATATGCAAATAAAATGTTACCAGTTTGCCAAAAGTTTGTGAATGGGTTTGCCGGTCCATGGTATAAAAAAGGTTGGGAACCACTGTGGCTACGTCTAGACTGGCATGATTTTGCGCAAATACTTTTAACGGAAAAGTTTTTCCGTTAAAAGTATTTGCGCAAAAGCGCATTTAGATTGGCACGGATGCTTTTGCGCAAAAGCGCTTTTGCGCAAAAGCATCCCTGGCCAATCTAGACACGCTTTTGCGCAAGAAAGCCCCGATCGCCATTTTAGCCATCGGGGCTTTTTTGCGCAAAACAAATCTGAGCTGTCTACACTGGCCCTTTTGCGCAAAAGGACTTTTGCCCGAATGGGAGCATCAAAGTATTTGCACAAGAAGCACTGATTTCTTACATTAGAACGTCAGTGCTCTTGCGCAAATTCAAGCGGCCAGTGTAGACAGCTGGCAAGTTTTTGCCAGTCTAGACACAGCCTGTATGTACTGGATTGAGGGGACAGATATATTGCATGGGCTGCTTGTCAATTTCTTACTGCTGAGGAAACAGAGTGTGTGCATGTCCATTTGGAATTCCCAACTCAAAACTGGTTTGGAATCATTTGAAAGATACCTTTTCAAAATTTTTGCAATAGAAAGTTGGGGGGGGGGGGGTTGAGTTGCAACCACATAATCTAACTTTAAACATAGGATTTAAGGAAACATGCTAAATCAAACCAAAGCATGTCAATTGACCTGAACGGAACACTTAGTGGTTCACAAAAGTGAGATTTTGACTCCCCATCCCGATTTACAATGAGAGTAAAATCTTCACTTCTCACAGGATGGGTAAACTTCTGTCCAGCTCTACTGGGAGCACAATCTGCTGAAACTTGAAGATAAAGTGGACTTACTGCAGAAGAATACAGAATAGTAGGTCAGCACTTCCACACACTAGGTATAATAGGACTGACTCTTGTTTGTAAGCCAGGGAAAAGTTTTCAGCATACTGCGTGCAGTATGGAATACCATTTGCCTTGTATTGCTTCAATGTACTAACTGAACTTGCACTAACAAGTGATGTTCATCTAATCCCCCATTCATTTTGTTGAAAATATTATCTCTTGATATGTAATGTTGTCATTTTTCTGTAAATTCACCAAATTCAAAGTCCCTTTCTTTCCTAGCCTGCTGCAAAAGGCTAACGCAGCATCCCGCAGGGGTAACAAAGAAATCAAAGCTCACTTCACTCACCAGTTCAGCCTTTATTTGCAAAGGCCACAATTAGAAAGTTTTGCCAAAGAGGAAAATGTACAATAGCAGCTTTTAAATCATATTATCATCACCTGTAAATGCACAGTGATCAATGGATTCCAGAAATAAAGATTTTACAATAAAAAGCAATTATGCTCTCCTCACTCCTTCCATTTCCCATTGCAATTTGTACAGACTTCCAGAGAATATTTCTTTAATTATTTTCAGAGAATTGAGAGGTGGGTCACTGCATTTGGGGAATGGCTGAGTGCAAGGAACACTCAGAGCCCTGTGTGTCACTTCTCTGTATGGCTATTACAAATGATTGCTCATTAATCCTTTAATGAGAAAGGCACAAACTTTAATGATATGACTCCAGAATCTGAACACACACATCTGTATATATGTTGTGTCTGGCACCCAACCAAGAGCTAGTTTCTGATTCCCTCATTTGCAGTGAGTGGTATCTAAATAATTCCTATTTTCAGATGTGACCACTGGTGAAGTAAGTTTTTTTTTCAATGTAAGGATAGCAGACTCTGCCTCTGAATACGTAATAATAATCTTTCTGAATAGGTTGCATCCCATAATCTCTAATTTATACAAGAAAAGCAGCACATCTGTAAAACAGGCATGGATTGTAGTATCAATCCATGAGCCTCCCAATCTGAAGAGGTATTTCTCCATCTAACCAGTGGTCTCAAATTTTGCCTTTTGTGTGTATGCATTATGCAGTTTTCCATTACATGTTTACATAACATTGAATGATGTGAGCTAGAAGGTTTAAAAATCCTAATGATCTGTTTTGGTAATGGGTGTAGTGACTGTGAGCAAGGTTAGAAAAATGCCAGCTAATGAAAAGTAATGTGTAATTTTTATAACAATTAAAATTAATTGTTAATACATTTATAATTAGTTTAGTGTTTCTCCCTAATAAATATAATATATGATAATAGATAATTAGATATAGATAATTTTGTTGCCATATTGGTCATAACCATAAGCAAAATTCATTAATAAAGCCGCCATTTTTGCGGAAGAGGCTCTTGCGCAAGACGGAGCTGTCTACACTGCCCCTTCTTGCGCAAGAAAAACCCTCTTGCGCAAAGCCGTTATGCTGATTATTTTCACCTCCGTCTTGTGCAAGAGCCTCTTCCGCAAAAATGGCGGCTCATTAGTTATGCAAATGAGGCTCGGTGATATTCCACGCTGAGCCTCATTTGCATAGCTCTGGCGCAAGATCGCGCCAGTATAGACACAGCCCCTGTGTGTTGAGTGCCCACAGAGAAGGTAGAGCTGAAGGTAGATCAAGAAACAGAAAAATGAAAGGCTGAGATCTTTCTGATGTAAGGAGACAGATGTTCATTAAATATTTTCTCAAGTGAGCCATTTATTCCCTTCAATTCAGTTAGCTAAAACTCTTTCTCATTTAAAATAAGCCTGCAGATTAAAGAGTAAAACATCCATTAGGTTGTCAGAAGCAGATGCCCTCAATAGTATCATTTTATATGCTGGGATACATCCTCACTATCTTGAATCTGTGTCGTTTCAATGAAGTTGAGATACACTAAACCAGCAAAGCCCATGATATTTACATATTATATTCCACTGGTTTACATGACACTTTTGGGCAGGAGTGGACAAAAGCCTCTCAGTGGGCCGTATCTGGCCAACTGAGGGCTTTGATCCAGCTCAGGAGGCAGTTTCAGGCCCTGCCTCCTAAGCACATTGCCTCCGAGTGGGAAAGGTGTTCAAGCCCTCTTAACTGCTTTTATTGAAAGGGCTCACATCTTCCTCATGTGCGGGGAAGGCGCAAGCCCTTTAAATAGGAACAGTTAAAAGGGCTCTGCATCTCTGTCTCCCTAGCAATGCGCTAGAGGCCCAGGGAGCTGCGAGTCCTTTTAAGTGCTTCTTTTTAAAGGGCTGGCACCTTCCCTGCGCCTGTCAGGCAATGTGTTGCCTAGCAACCACAGAGTACAGGACAGCCCTTTATATACAAACAGCTGAAAGGGCTCACAGGTCCCCGCACCTCTAGCACGTTGCCGGAGATACGCAAGCCCTTTTCAGCTGTTTCTATTTAAAGGGCTCTCATGTCTCCCATGGCTGCTAGGCAATGCTGCCTGACAGGCATGAGGAAGGCAGGAGTCCTTTAAATAGAAGCACTTAAAAGGGATTGTGTCTCTCTCTCCCTAGCAACACACTTGAGGCTGGGGGAACTGCGAGCCCTTTCAGTTGTTTCTATTTAAAGGGCTCTGGTGTTCTTTATGGCTGCTAGGCAACACTTTGCCTGATAGGCATGGGGAAGGTGCAAGCCCTTGAAAAAGAAGCACTTAAAAGCAGGGGTGGCCTTCGGCGAGCTGGCACCCTAGGCAAAACACGCAATCGGCGCCCCCACCTCCAAAGCCCTCAACAGCAGTTTTTCTTGGCGCCCTAGGCGACTGCCTAGTTCGCCTGTATTGACGAGCTGCCACTGCTTAAAATGGCTCGCAGCTCCCCGTGCCTCTAGTGCATTGCTAGGGAGCCAGAGACACGAGCCCTTTCAACTGTTTCTATTTAAAGGGCTCACCTGCTGGGTGGCTGCATTGCCTGGTAGCCACCTGGCAGGCGCAAGTCCTTTAAACTGAAGCAATTGAAAAGAGCTCACAGCTCTTCCCCCACTGTCCCATTGCCTGGGAGCTGCCTGGGAGGTGCGAGCCCTTTCAACTGCTTCTGTTCAAAGGGCTTGCACCTGCCAAGCAACTGCCAGACAACAGGTTAGCAGTGGGGGCCAGGAGATGCGAGCCCTATTATATGAAATCTAAGCCTCCACCCCAGACAACTCTGAGAGGAGGTTAGCTGCTGGCACCTTCCCCTCTGCTCCAGGTCCCTTCCATGGGCCAAAAGTCAGGGGGCAGGGACAACAGGCCAAGGAAAGCTCCTGGTAGAGTATCTCTCAACCCCGCCCTTTCTGCCCAAGGCCCCGCCCCTTCTGGGTTGGCCCACAGCCGCTTCCAAAATTTGTGAAGTGGCCCTCCTTCAAAAATTATTGGCCACCCCTGTTTTGGGGGCATTCTAGACCTTGGAATAGTACTGCTGTATCATATTTAACAGTGTGGAATATACCATATAATATGTGCCATCTCCACCATCAAACTACTCACCACTTCTGAAAGACACTACAGGTTGAACGTCTCTGATCTGAGACTCTTTGGTCCAGCAACATCCATAGTTACTGGTAGGACCATGTATGTTGCTGGACCCCGGAGCCCCTAGACCAAAGAGCCCCAGCATCAGAGTTTGCCAGCGGTCAGCAGTGGAGCTAGGCCGGCAGGCTGGCAGTCTGTTTGGCCAATAGCAGCAGAGTCTGGTGGCTGGAGAGGGGAGCCCAGTGGGGATGCTTGTGCCCCCATCCCTAAGAACCCAGAGGCCTGACCTTCCCTGGTTCAGCAATGCCCGTTGTTTGGGACCTGAGAGTGCTGGAACAGGGAGGTCCAATCAGCAATATTAATCCTAGAATTCTGCTAGATATTTGTTTTTTATACTGCTTCCAAAAGACTGACATTCTAAGGGCCTGATTCTCCATTGGTCTTAAAGGAAACGATTTGTATTAATGTAGTAAGACAGCATGACTACATTCTAGCACATTGTATATTGAGGTCATTCAGATCCCTCATATAATGGTATAAATAATATTTTTGTTCCTTACTGCCACAATGATAGGAGTAAAGAAAGACCAGCAAAGTTTCCACCAAATGCAAGGTCTGTATCCCACCATCTCCTGGATGTTGTCATAAAATCTGTTCACACCTGGAAGACAGAAATAAAAAGAAAAAAAAATTGTGACTGCCAGATGATGAAAATGTAACTGGACTGAGATAATAAAGACTTTTTAAATACATGTTCAGTAATGTGGTCAAGCAGCATTTCTCTCAATATCTATATAGACTATGGCAAAACCTGGGAGCTAACTAAACCAGAGAAAAAAGGCATGTGAATGTGATGAAAAACAGGACTTTTATACTCTATTCTCATTGCACCCCACTGAGAAAGGAGGTTATGTGTCAAATCAGTGATGTTGTATTCATTGCTGCCAGCAGTCAATTTAGCTTCATGAGTACGTTGAAAAGTTCCCTAGCATCACTAGATTGCAGTGACAACACTGTCGCTAAGATTAGGAAAACCTCCTTAAGATTTGTTAGAATACCAGAAATATAGTCTGAGATTTTCTAAAGACGCCTTCAGAATCCCGGTCGAAGAAGGAACAAGAGTGTTCTTTAATGCTTTTATAGATATTTATTGATTGCAACCAGTGGTTTTTGTTTATGTGTATGACCTTGCCACTATTCTGTCATCCTCCAAAAAGTTCAAATCTCCAGATCTGTGTATTGTCCTCATCTGGGATAGCTAGTGTTGCATTTCTTAAGAACATGAGAACATAAGAATGAACATACTGGGTTAGACCAAAGGACCATCTAGCCCAAGTATCCTGTCTTCCAATGGTGGCCAATGCCAGGTGCCCCAGAGGGAACGAACAACACAGGTAATCATCAAGTGATCCATCCTCTGTCACCCTTTCCCAGTGTCCGACAAACTGGGGCGAGGGACATTATTCCTGTCCATTCTGGCTAACAGTTTCTTTGTATGTTGGATTCATATGATGCATTGCTGCTTTCTATTCAAACATGATTTAGTTCTATTAAAGATCTCATCCAAAGCCCATTACAAGCCACGGAAGGTGTCCTGCTGACTTCAGTGGGCTTTTGATCAGGCCCACTGATCAAATTAAAGTTACTAAATTGTTCCTATTTTCCACAAATGGCGACGGTTACCATTCTGGCTTGGACAAGCATAGTGAGATATATAGTAGTCAGAAAAGTCCTTAACTAAAGATTCACTCATGGACATGACTGTGTTTTGCATAAGCATGGAACTGAGGTTCCATCCCAATATTAAACTTGCTAGGACCCAGGGCAGAATATGGTATGCATTAGATTTTTACCTTGCTCATGCACAGGTAGCAATTTTTTTCAACCAGGCTTTTAATCTTCAAAAGAGAAAAATTTGGCCCAATCTATTCTGCATCTCTATGCACCACCTCAACAGTAAAGAAGCAACTAGAGCTAGACTGGAAGAAACTAGAGCTAGATTGGAAGAAAACATACCATAGCACCACGATATAGAGATACACTCAAAGAATACAAGAAATAACAGGCTCATTCCACTTGCAGAGTAGTAGTCAAACAGCTTGAACACATAAATTCCACCCTATGAAATATAAGAAAAAATGACTAAAATTATCCCATTTCATCTGGTATTTGTTTGAAAACAGGTTGATATTTTTCAATAATATTTTGTAGTTATCTATTATTATTTAAAATTGTAGCTTATATAATTACTTTCTGAAAAATACTTAAGGTTGTATTGACTGCCTTTTTAAGAGGTCAGTAATTACCAAGATCTAAAGTAATGGTAACCA
Organism: Pelochelys cantorii; assembly: GCA_032595735.1. Classification (NCBI taxonomy): domain Eukaryota; kingdom Metazoa; phylum Chordata; order Testudines; family Trionychidae; genus Pelochelys; species Pelochelys cantorii. The sequence continues at coordinate 44,534,105 of CM064336.1, forward strand.
ATTAGTTTGCATATGTAAATTACAAACTCCCGATTGGCTCTGCATTTAGTAATTTTTCTGAACTAATTTGCAACCAGTCAATTTATCATAATACTATTTTGTTTCATAGTGTTGTCATTTAAGGATTTCAAAGAGCTTTAGGAATATTGGATGCACCAATATTACCCCAACTGGTGTAAATCAACATAGTTCTATTGACTTAATAAGTACATTTTTGCTTCTTGAGCAAATCTTTATAGAATCATGATAATTTTTGTCAATCTCCATTTTCAGCCCCTTGCAGTATATTTCTTTGTAAATATATTATCCTTAGAGCCACAGTAAAGGAGTTTTTCCATTTTTAACTTAATGAGCTTGATTGAATATACAAATACTGTAAGCAAGTGTTCAAAATCCCTTTATATAAAACTTACCTGAGTAATATTGGATAGTCCTATCAGATAGGAAACAATGCACACAACAGCAATGAAGATTTCTCTTCGATTGCGTAATAACTTTGGAAATTCGTCCACCAAAGCTGTTATGAATCCTTCCACAGTACAGAACTGCAAGTAGATTTATAGGTTATATACAACACATTCAAATGGTGGTATTAGATTTAGAGCAACATTTTCGAACATTCAACGCTACCCTATAGCTGCTCCCATTAAAGCTAATGGAAAATTCAGTGGATGCAACTGTAGGTTAATGCTGAACACTTCTGAAAAATCACCTTTATTGGTTATTAAAATCTATGCAACAAATTATCCTACAAATTAACATATGCTTCATTACAATGAGTGTTGTTTTTTTTTGTGATGGAAGAAGAGGTACATACAGCCTAAGCCCCACATCTGGCAAACAATTATGCTTGTGCCTGATTGGAATTTCATACAAGCAGAACATTAAGTATATGCATAAAAGCTTTCCAGACTATGCACCTTAATTGGAAGGTGAAAAGCTTAGGGTTGGCTCCTCATTTGGTACATATCACCATAGCACCATTCAGGCAGTGGAATGATGCCAATCTACATCAGTTGACAGTCTGAACCCTCATGGGGAAACATAAGAAAAATGGCCAATAGAAAGTTATTTTCACGATGATTGAATGTATGCCAGTCTGCTGTATGCAAAGTTATAGTCATGGTAAGAAGCGAAATCATGACTTAGCCAATATTTGCATTTCTTCTTAATGAAATATTTCATGCACTATAACTGATGGAGCAGCCTATTGACATATCTTGTTTGTAATAATTTTAGACTGACTTCTTTGGCTATTACAGTAGCCTCGAGACAACCTCTCTGAAGAAAATTTTTTACCCAATTAATTTCACAATAGTTCCCCAGAGTGAAGGTTGTGGTTTATTATTTTTCAGTGAACTTTAGGCTTGACAAAGGAAATAGTAAAAAGAATAATCTTTGGTTTAATTTTATTTCTCTTATTAAAATGCCTTGCTTTTGTTTGCATATGTACCATTAGTAACCACATGTATAATATTATTTGCTAAGGTCCTTTACACGGCAACTGTATCTATGGATCCCTGCATCTCTGTTGAACTTCAGAACTGTTTTATGCAGGGATCTTCACTCTCATGGTCAGTGGCAGGATCATGGTCTACAAAGGTATTTTGTAAATGAATGAAATGTAGAGAAACTGAAAATACTATCACCCTTTTGGCAATTAAAATATAAGCTACCCATTCCTTTTCTGTGGTGTAAATATGTTCTTGCAGCTGTATGATGTTTTATAATTTTTTAAGCACTGTAAGTCCAAAAAGGATTTTCTCCAAAGTGTGATTCTTTTGCATCTTGTTTTCAGTACGACAGTCTGTCAGAACCTTCGAGCTCTGTACTGACTGACTATTTATTTCAATATTAAGGCTAACATGGATAAAGTCCTTCCTGGTGTAGGCCCTAGCATCTCAGAGACCTGCTTCCTTTCCACACATTACCATGACAACTGTGCTAGTCTCTCTCTCTTTTTTGTCCTTCAGGTGCCCAAGACAAAGTTTCACAGTAGTAGCCATCTGACTCTTGAATTGCATTTATAAGTTATACTTCCAACCCTGCAATTTAAGATGCAACATGGCCTCTTAGTCTACACCTTCTGCTAGTTGTAGGTTCTGGAGACTCCTTCCACTTGTTCTACTAAGCTAGAATTTTCTAGCTATGAGGTTAGCTTTCAAGTCAGGTGCTGTGGGGAGTCATAGTGTATATGATTTCTTCATTAGGAAATGTTTGTTACAGCTAAACCTTTAAACTATGTTAAAATATTGCTACAGAGATGGACACCTCAGAAATGTTTATAATCTAGGGATGTTAGAGTATAACCGTTTAATGGATAAGCTGATGTTTATCAGTTAATTGCCTCAGTTACACTCAGCCAGCTCCTGGGGAAGTGGTTTCACTGTGGCAGGGCAGCAAAGCCACCTCCCCAGGAGTCAGGGAGGCAAGAATTGACTCCTGCCCGGGAGTCTTCCTGAGAGGTTTCGCTGCAGGCTCTGTAGTATGAAGCCTTTGTTGTGGGTGCTGTAGTATAAAGCTAAGAGGGTAACTATGTAACTGCTGAGATTTTCAGTGGTTACATGTTTACCCTATTACACAATTTGTAACATCATGACTGGCTTCGTTTTTTCGAATGGTGAGTTTTCAGATCCATTTGAGATATCCAATGGTGTGAAGCAAGGGTGAGTGCTGGCCCCAGGGCTAGTCAACCTCTTTTTTACGTGTGTCCTCAGCCACGCAGTCAGGGACCTGGACCATGGAGTCAGGCTTGATGGGTCACAGGCTTTTCGACCTTCGTCGTTTGAATGCTAGAACCAAGACACTTGAGAGGCTCATTCTTGAAGCCCTTTTTGCTGACGACTGTGCACTTATGGCACACGAGGAATCTGATCTCCAGCTTATCGTCAACAAGTTTGCTGAAGCCACTCGCCTCTTTGGTTTGACCATCAGCCTAGGTACTGTTTCAGCCTGCTCCAGGATCTGCTGCTCTCCCCCTTCAATCTTTATTGACGGAACAGAGTTAAAAACAGTGGACGAGTTTAAGTATCTCGGCAGTGTGATAGCCAATGATGGCTCCCTTGACAAAGAAATTAATGCCAGGATCTGCAAAGCCAATCAGGCATTAGGACGTCTGAGAGCACGAGTGTTGAATCAGCACAATATTTGACAATCCACTAAACTGAAAGTGTACAGGGCTGTAGTCTTGACCAGCCTCCTGTATGGATGTGAAGCATGGACCTTGTACAGAAAACATGTAAAACTACTGGAGCGCTTCCACACATGCAGCCTGAGGTCATTACTGCACATTCGATGGCAGGCATGAACTTGGAAGTCCTTGACAGAGCAGGAACCACAAGCATTGAAGCCATGATTCTGAAAGCCCAGCTTCGTTGGACAAGGCATGTCGTTCGAATGGAGGAGTCAAGAATTCCTAAGCAACTCCTCTATGGAGAATTCTCCCAGGGCAAAAGGAATCAAGGTAGGCCTCACAAGAGGTATAAAGACTGCATAAAGGCCAATGTTGCTCATGCTGGATTAAAGCTAGAGCAGCATGCAGAAGACCAGACAGGCTGGAGTGCTCTCGTACAACACGTGTATGACAACTTCAAAGAGCAGCGATGCATACTCCTGATTGATGCTCGTGAAAGAAGAAAAGCAACAGTAGCAGCCACACTGACAGAGCCAGGACAATTCCTTTGCCCCCACTGTGAACGCCCACGCCATTCAAGGCTTGGACTCCTCAGCCACATGTGAGTCCACAACTGATGAGCCTGTGCAAGCTCAAGACATCACCGTCGGACACGATGGACTACCAACAACATCCCTATTATAATCAATAGAAACTTGTTAATAGGGAAATTTGTTAACAGGAGGCCCTGTTTGCAGAGTACGCATCCTGCATACTGAACCTATTTTTGCTGCAGCCATTGACTCTGAGGTTTGGAAGTAGTAGTTCCTGTGGAAAGTGGCTCAGTACCATTTGCTGGCCCTCAGAATATTCCAAACCCTGAGGTCCCCTTATCTATATAAGTGGTCCTGTACTCAGTGATAGCTTACACTTTGAAATGCATAGAAAGAGCATGTCATGTCAGTACTGTGTGTCATTAGAAAGAAAAGGTGAATCACCAATAAAATATACTTACCTCTCTCGCTTTGTCTCTCTAATATCCTGGCACGAACATGGCTACAACAACACTGCATACTGTGGGTCATGTCATACACACTGTAGAATATAATTTGCTTTCTTAGTAAATATTTTAAAAAATAATCTACAGTAAGCAACATTACCTGGCTGTCAATTCCAAGCATAAGCAACATGGAGAAGAACAGAATTGCCCACAATGGAGAGACAGGTAACTGTGTTACAGCTTCTGGATAAGCTAAAAATGCCAGTCCAGGACCTGGTAACAGAAGCAAGAGATGGGTTGTTAATGTTATGTCTTTATTTTAGCTTTGATATAATACATCAGAATGGGGAGGGTATTTGCATGCTCTGGTACTTCAGTTTTAGATTTGTTTGCCAATCTGTCCCAGGTACTTGTTGGGTTGGGATAGCTATAACAGAGACAGAAAATAAACTCCATTATAGAGAAAGAAGTGTTACTTCAAGTTCAAATGTTTTAATTTAGGATTTTGCATCTTTGGACTCCTTGGTGAACTATATTGGCTTTAGATCTACACTCAAACAGTTGCTGATAGCTGTAACTACAGCCAGAGCAGTCCTTAGGAAATGTGCAGACAATTCCCCTCAGTGTGGACAGAATAGATAATAAGAATATCAAAAGTAGCTCTGCTGGAGATGGAGATTTACTTCCTATTATTTAGAATACAACCACTTGCTATTTCATGGAATTATTTCTATTGCAATGTACATCACTCAAGAACTGTTTTCTAACAGCGGCTCAGAAAGAATGAACAGAACGGGGCAATTCCAAATGATCCGTCCCATTATTTAGTATCAGCTTCTGACACTTGGAGGTTTAGAAATTCCTGCAGCATGAGGTTGCATTCCTGGCCATCTGGGCTACTAGCAACTGATGGACATATCCTCCATGAATTTAATTACTGTTAAACCTAATTCACAACATCCCCAGAAACCAGGTTTCACAGGATGACTTTGTACTGTTTGAGGAACTACTTCCTTTTGATGGCTTTAAACCTGTTGCCTATTAATTTTATCTGGTGATGACCAATTCTTGTGCTATACAAAGGGGTAAGTAGCACTTCCCTATCATTTTCCCCACACCATTCATGAGGGTTTTTTAAATCAGCCTCTACCATGTCCCACTTAACTGTTGCTTTCCTAAGATGAACAGTCCCATCTTTTTAATCTCTTTTTTTTGGTATGGAAGCCGTTCCATGCTCCTAATCACTTTTGTTGCCTTTCTCTGTACCTTTTCTAATTCTAATATATCTTTTTTGAGATGAAGCAACCAGAACTGCACACTGTAATCAAAGTGTGGGTGTGCCATGGATTTATATAGTAGCATTAGGATATCAATTTTATTATCTATAAACTTTTCTAATGGTTCCTAATATTCTGTTTGCTTTTTTTGACTGCTGCTGCACATTAAGTTGCAGGGGGGGAGGTCTAGGATGGATATTAAGAAAAACTATTTCACTAGGAGGGTGGTGAAGTACTGGAATGGGTTACCTAGGGAGGGGGTGGAATCTCCATCCCTAGAAGTTTTTAAGTCCCAGTTTGACAAAGCCCTGGCTGGGATGATTTAGTTAGGGTTAGTCCTGCTTTGGGCAGGGGCTGGAATTTATGACCTCCTGAGATCTCTTCCAACCCTATGATTCTCTGATTCTATAATTAAGTGACTGTATTCAGGAAACAATCCACAATATCTGAAAAATCTCTTTCTTGAGTGGTAACAACTAATTTAGATCCCACCATTTTGTATGTGTAGTTGTGATTATTATTTCCAATGTGCATTACTTTGCACTTTTCATCACTGAAATTCCTATGCCATTTTGTTGCCCAGTCACCTAGTTTCAAGAGATACTTCTGTAATGCTTCACATTCAGCTTTGGACTTAACTATCATAAGTAATTTTGTATCAACTGCAAACGTTGTCACTTCACCATTCACCCCTTTTGTCCAGAATACGTAGAATAGCACTGGTCCCAGTATGCTTTGTTTTTTTTACCATGAACCACAAGGACTGAAAAATGAAGTGAAAAATTACTTTAATTAAAAAAGGAAAAAGCTTGTTTTTGTTATCTCAGCACACTGGGAACTACCGTTAGTAGGTTGATGGAGAAACTCACAACAGCTAAAATTATAATAGAAATAAAAAATGGGATGCCTCTTCCTCAAGTGGATACCCTAGTTATTAACTGTAAATTTAATAAATCCTTATTCAGTTTTCACAGAAAATAAATTACATCTGTGATAACTGGCAGGGACATACTGTAGCTTTTGGAACAGCAAAGTAGCATACAACATTAGATAACTGAATCTTCTCTGTTTCCATATCCTCTTTGCATACACATTGACCTTTGCTGGTCAGCATTATGAAATATGATTGGAATGCATCCTACTAGATGTTAGTGTATAGTTGTTCAAATGATTAATTGATTAATCCTGGGCTTATGGGTTAATCCTAAGGATGACACGCACTCCTTCCTCCTTGCTGCCTCTGATACAGAGGCAGCAAGGGGGGGTGGAGGTGAGAGCTAGTGAGAGCTGGAACACGCAGAGCTGCCTGCCTTCTCACCCCTGAACTGCTGCTTTGATAAAACCAGCTCCCCTCGCAGACTGGCTCCTGCCTCTGATAAAGAGGCAGCAGTGTGGGGTAGCAGGGGGCTTCCCAGGAGTGGGGCCAGGAGTGCACTGGCTGCCAGCCCCGACCCTGGGGACCTTTGAATAATCATGTAACCGATAAGATTTGGTGTGGTTACATGGTTATTCAATTAAACAATATCTAACATCCCTACTTCCTACAAGACAAAAATGCCAGAAAGAGAAATATGCGCTTGTTTTGCTGTGTTCACATGCCTCAATGAAACACAGAGCAGAGGTTGCTAAGATCATGTCTAAAAATCCCTCTCTTAATTCATACTACTATTTACAAAATGAAACTGGAACTTTTAGATAAAATATCAGCAATAAATATATTAAGACTCAAAGACCAAATATTTCAGATTGCATTTTGCAGTTTGTGGTGCATTAACAAGCCTACATGTTTAAAAATAATATTCGAGATGGGCCCAACCCAATATAGCAGATCTGTATTGCTCCATAATTTTGGGTTGTGGGTTCTGAACTGGAATCTGCAGCCAAATATTAGGGTTGGCTTGTATCTCTGGGCTAAACCAATAATCCCAGGTCCAAACACCATTGAATAATACACAATGTATGAAATCCACATGTTGAGCCAAGCTCCTTTCTGATAATAATGATACCTTACACCTAACAAAAGGGAGCAAGTATTCTTCAGAGCTTAATCTAAATCAGTCCGATGATATATATAAATCAGGATATGAACCACATTTTTTTCCAGTGTTGCTTAGCAAAACAGAGTATGCTTCCAAAATCAAATCCCAACAGGAACATGGAACTGCCAAACTAGATTTGGCTATAGCACAGCATCTGTAGTGTAATTGTCAAAAGAAATATACACAATATTCCAAAAGCCAGTTCCACAACAAATGTCATAAACTGCTCTTTCAATTCAAGTAGCCTATCTCCTGTGTGTGAAATCAAGGGAATGTCATTTGACTAATGATGTTAAAATGCAGTTAATTGACTAGTCGACTAGTTGATGGAATTTCCACGACTAATCGATAGGCACTGCCGCATTCCTCCTTTGAAATGTACAAGAGCCCCAGCAGGAACTCCGTGTACAGCCCGGGGCCAGTGGTGCTGACTCCAGGCTGCACACGGGTGCCTGCTTTCAAATGCACAAGAGTCCCCAGTGGGGGGGGGGGTCTTGTGCATTTCAAAGCCATGGAGGCTGGGGTGGGCAAGGGACTCCATGCTAAGGGCTCTCCTGTCCCTTTGAATCACATAGAGGCAGCTGATTAGCTGTGCGGCGGCTGCCCCTTTGAAACTGCCACCTCTGTGTGATTCAGAGGCGAGGTAGAGAAGCCCAGGGTCAGCTAGGGACTTCCCAGCTGACCTTGGGCTCCTCGAAAATCTGGGATCAACTGGGGACTCCCCAGCTGATCCTGGGTCCTGGGGAAATGCCATGGGGAGCCCGAGATCAGCTGGGAATCTCCTGCTGATCCCAGGATCCATGGCTGCCCCTTTGAATTCCCACAGAGGCGGTGTTTTAAAGGGGCAGCCTGCCGCCTTGGGGTTTCAAAGTGGCAGTGAAGTATTCCTCCGCCCCCTTTGCTGCCTCTATTTCATAGAGGCAGTGGGGGGGGGGGGAGGAAGACGGAGAAGGGGGTGAATTGACTAGTCAATATTACTATCTGATAAGCAAATGCTTATCAGATAGTCAACTAGTCTTTAACATGCTTACATTTGACTGGTATTTTTTATTTCCATTTGCACATTCTTTTATACCAATGTTGCTGAGAAAAGTAGCAATACACCGCTACACAGTCCAGCAAATCATGTGCTCGCTTATCCTATTGAAAGGCTCTTTACAAGAGCAGCTGCAGATAATAATGACAAAAACTCAAGTCCAAAAAGAGCCATATAATAGTTTCATGACAATGCATATCACTTTTTCAGAATCAAAAAGATATGAATTTCTGCAGATGTGGAAGAAAAAATAATGACAAATAAAATCCAAAACAAATACTATGTATTAAGTCCCATCTTGACAATAGAGGCATATTAGACACCAATACAGGTTTCTGAATGCATTCACTTCTCTCTTAACTCTCTTTCCACTATCCAATCATCATTGGGTAAAACAGTATTTTGGAAAAAAAACCCCATAATTAAGACACAATAACCACAATCTCTTAGCATATTAACTGCAATTTACTTAAAATAAACTGTGTTGAAAGTGGTTTTTTTTTAATTCAGGAAGGTCATTTAATATTTTCCCTATAACTGTACTGCTCTCATAGGGTGCATCTACACAGCAGGGGTTAACTCAAAATAAACTACGCAAATTGAGCTACGTCAATTGCGTAACTTATTTAGAAATAGCTTATTTCGAAATTGGGAGCGGCTACACAGCACTTATTTCAAAATAGAGCACTCTTCCTCTGACTTCCTTTACTCCTTGTACAATGAGGGTCAGAATAAGAAGTTCTCCAGCTTGACAGTATTTCGACATTATTTCAAAATAACTTTCTGCTGGGTAGACGCAAACTACATTATTTTGAAATAATGCTAGTTATTGAGAAATAATGTTGCTATGTAGATGTACCCATAACTATTCTATAATTGTGGGTGATTATGACATTTTTCAAAGTTTTAAAAAAAATTTAAGAACCAAACTGTGAAGAGAGAATGACCCATGCTGAAAACATTCTTGCTGTTTCTATGTTCTGTATTCATCTCATGTTGTACAGAAAAGCTCACTAGATCTTGCTCTGGCAAGAAGAAATATAGTAACAGATGCACATTATTTTTTAGCATGAAACAGCTACTGTATTTCAGCTATTTGTTTCAGCCTGGATTCATAAAGGAAATTTAAGTGTTGCAATACTCAGTGTTAGAATACCTAACTTTTAGATGTTTAATAAAGTTAGTTTAACAAGCAGAATGATTAATCAAAACAATCAAAGTTAGAATAATTAAGCTATATAACAAAAAGGATTTAGTATAATTATTGACATATATGCACATTATAGAACACTGAAAAAATAATGGGTGAATAGAAGTCAGAAGACACCATTGCTGCTAGTCTGCTGCTTTTGCTTCAGAAAAGCATGAGAGCGCATTTTTGGTTTTAAGTCGTATGGATGTGTAAAAGGAAATTACTCACCTTGTGCAGTAACAACTGTTTTTTGAGATGTGTGTCCCCATGGGTGCTCCACTGTTGGTGTCAGGCTCATCAGGGTGTCACAGATCGGAGATTTTTCTAACGGTGTCTGGCCGGGCTGCACATGTGCGGTGGGAGGGGTGCATGCTGTTTGCACCTTGGAGCTCGTGCGCATGGCCCGCCTGCCCTTAGTTTCTTCGTTTACAGCCTGTCTACTATAGTTGATCCGAAGAAGCAGTGAGGATGGGTGGATCATGGAGCACCCATGGGGACACACATCTCGTAGAACCATCGTTACTGCACAAGGTGAGTAACTTCCTTTCTTCTTTGAGTGATGTCCCTGTGGGTGCTCCACTGTTGCTGACTACACAGCAGTACCCCAAAAATGGTAGGAGGGCTTTGGATTAATTTATGTGAGCTGTGGAAAGCACTGCACTGGCATCATTGGAATTCGTGGTCAGCTTCATAGAAATTGCATAATGTCTCATGAAGGTATGGTTAGATGACCAAGTGGCAGCACAGCAAATGTCCTTAAGAGGGACTCCTTTTAGAAACGCCATTGAGGCTGCTACAGCTCATGTTGAATGAGCCCTAGGAGGCTTAGGGAGAGGTCTGCCTTGCAGGGAGTAGCCTTGGGTAATACAAGATCAGCTTGGAGGTGCACTGAGAGGAGAGATGAAGCTGACGAAGTGAAAGCTTATGCTCTAATAAATCTGTTAGTCTATCAGGTGTCACAGGACTTCTTGTTGTTTTTGAGAAGAGAGAAGCATTCCTCGAAACAAATAACTTGTGTGATCTGCGAAAGGGTTGTGTGCAGTCTATATAAAAGTACAAAGCTCTCCGTATGTCTAGGGTATGTAGAATGGCTTGTTCGTGGGAGGTGTGAGGCTTTGGATAAAAGGTCCATAGGATGATGGGTTCATTAATATGGAAATCTGAACAGACTTTTGGCAGGAAGGAAGGGTGTGGTTGAAGAATCACTTTGTCCTTATGATACACGGTATAAGGCAGGGAGGCTGTGAGAGTAATCTCACTAATGCTTTGTGCAGATGTGATTGCTACCAAAAATACCGTTTTCATCACCAGTAGAGATAGGGGGCATTTGGCAAGAGACTCGAATGGTAATCTAGTTAAAGCACTGAGCACCAGCTCCAAAACCCACATAGGGGCTATAGGTCTATGTGGGGGGTGAGGGTTGTGGTTAGCAGCCCCTTGAGGAACCTCTTGGAAATGGGGTGTACAAAAACCGAAGCCCCATCAATCAGTAGATGGAGTGTTGATAGTGCTGCTAGGTGAACTCTTAGAGGCCCTGTTGTTTTAGGTGTATGATATAGTCAAGGATTAAGTGAAGAGGAGGATCAGATGGATACACATCAATGCTTGTACACTAGAGTGCGAAGTACTTCCACTTATGAAGGTAGGTATTGTGAGTGGTCTGTTTTCTACTCTGCAGAAGAATGGCTTTCACTTGCTGGGAACACCTTTCCTCCATTCCTGAGAATCAGATAGAAAACAGGCCATCAGATCTAAGGTTTCTGGGTAGGGATGGAGAAAGGTGACTCTGTTCTGCAATAGGAGGTCTGGGCGAGTTGGGAGGGAAGGAAGGTTGAAGAGACATTTGAGAGAGATAGAGAAGCCAGGTCTGTCTGGGCCAAGCTGGCGCTATGAGGTTGATCCGGGCCCCATCCAACTTGATCTTCCTGAGGACCCTGGCAATAAGCGGGATGAATGGGAAGGCATAGTGGAGATGAGCATCCCATGGAGTCAGGAAGACATCGCCCAATAATCTGGAACCTATGCCCACTCTAGAGCAATGAAGGGCACATTTGGTATTCCTGTGTGTTGCAAAGAGGTCAACTGTTGGGAATCCCCAACGGTGGAAGATTTCTTGCAAGACTTGCCTATAGATTTCCCATTTGTGGTTTATTCTGAAGTAACAGCTGAGGGCATCAGCCATAATATTCTTGATGCCAGGGAGATATGGCGCCATGATGTTGACGTTGTTCCAGATACACCAATTCCAGAGGCATACGGCTTTAGCACAAAGGGAGTGAGAATGGGCACCCCACAATGGCTGATGTAAAACATAGTGGTTGTATTGTCCACGAGGATGCATACTGTAGAACCCTGCATGTGCTGAAGAAACTGCCTGCAAGCATTGTGCACAGCTCTGAGCTCCAGGAGGTAGATGTGTAGATGTGTGTGGACCACTTGCCTTGGGCAAAATGGTGGTATAAGTATGCCCCCCCCCCAACCGAGGAGAGAAGTGTTGGTAGTAATCTGGCTCAGCTTTTGGGCTTGGTGGAAAGGGACACCCACAAGAAGGTTGACAGGACAGATTCACCATTGCAATGAAGCGAGAATCCTTGGAGGTATGGAAATTCACTTACAAATGTGGTGTTTGGAAGAAATGTACACTGAAGCGAGCCAGTGTTGGAGGCAATGAAAGTGAAGTTGAGCGTGTTGGACCATATACGTTGTGATGGACCACATACATTATGGTAGCCACATGATCCATTTGACAGATGCTGGTAAGTACTGATACTGTAGGGCTTGACACCATGGTGGACAGCAGGTTTCTTATTGTCTCAAATCACTGGTGAGGAAGGTAAGCATGTGCTGTCAGGGAGTCCAGATGGACTCTTATAAACTCTAGAGATTGGTTAGGATGAAGGGCGGACTTCTGGTGGTTTATAATGAACCTGAGAGAATTAAATAGCCTCTGAGTAAATAGCACCATGCTCTCTGTGACTTGTCTGGAAGGACTGCAAATGAGACAATCGTCCAAGTAAGGAAAAATTATGGTGCCTGTGTGACATAGGAATGCAGCGACTACAGCCAGCATCTTGGAGAAGACTCTGGGATCAGAGGAAAGCCCAAAAGGCAGATATTGGAAATGGTCTGAGGCAACTGTAAACCGAAGGAAACATCTGTGTGCAGGGTGAATTGTTATGTGGAATTAGGTGCTTTGGAGGTCGAAGGCAGCAAACCAGTCTCCCTTGTCCAGTGCCGGGATAATTGACGCGAGTGTAATCATCTTGAACAGTTTGTTGAACTTTGTTGAACTGCTGAAGATCAAGGATTGGTCTCCACCCACCTGTTCTCTTCTCTGTGAGGAAGACATTTGGATAAAATCCCCTGCCCTGATATCTTTCGGGCACCTAATCTACTGCTCCTATGTGGAGATGTTCTACCTCTCAACAGAGGAGTATTTTGTGAGAGGGGTCCCTGAAGAGGGATGGGGAGGGTGGGGAGGTTAGTGGAATGGTGGTAAGAAGGAGGGAGTATCCACATTTGATGTTTTCTAATACCCAATAGTCCATGGTAATCGTCACCCACTGATTGAGAAAGGGGCATAAACAGTGGTGGAACATGTCGCGTTTGGGTGGAGAGGTACCATTGGCCCCTGACCAAAGCTTCAAACCTGCTGTTTAGAGATTTGGTGAGCAGATGGGCGGTTGTTTGGGACCCGTCGGCATTGATTTCTAGGCTTAGCGCGATGTTGGTCAAATGGCCTTTGCTGTTGTATGCCATAAGAAAACTCATGTTGTCTTTGGTAGGGTGTATAGTGCTTCCTTCAATATGGGGGCGTATACATCCCTAGAGTACACAATGTTGTGTGGGAGTCCTTGCTAGAGTGAAGGACCTCATTGGTTTTAGCTGCAAAATGTTTATCTTTGCCAAAAGGGGAGGTCCTCCTCTTTGTTTTGAAAATCCTAGGGGACCGCCGTCGCTTGGAGCCATGATTATCGCTTCAAGACAATGGAAGTAGCCATCACCCTTGCAGCTGTATCAGCAGAATCAAGAGCCATTTGGAGGGCTGTGCATGCTGTAGTGTAGCCCTCTTGAACTATTGATTTTAGGATTGGTCTCTTGCCACGCAAGAGGTATGGCATAAACTCAGTGGCTGCGTCTAGACTGGCATGATTTTCCGCAAATGCTTTTAACAGAAAAGTTTTCCGTTAAAAGCATTTGCGGAAAAGAGCGTCTAGATTGGCACGGATGCTTTTCCACAAAAGCACTTTCTGCGGAAAAGCGTCCCTGGCCAATCTAGACATGCTTTTGTGCAAGAAAGCCCCGATCGCCATTTTAGCCATCAGGGCTTTTTTGCGCAAAACAATTCTGGGTTGTCTACACTGGCCCTCTTGCGCAAAAGCATTTGCGCAAGAGGGCTTTTGCCCAAACGGGAGCAGCATAGTATTTCCGCAAGAACACTGACAATCTTACATGAGATCGTCAGTGTTCTTGCGGAAATTCAAGCGGCCAGTGTAGACAGCTGGCAAGTTTTTCCGGAAAAGCGGCTGATTTTCCGGAAAAACTGGCCAGTCTAGACACAGCCAGTGTGTCTTGTATAGTTATGAAAATTGTGGTTGGCAAGTAAGGCAGTGTAGCTGGCTATTCTAAGTTGTAATGTGGATGAGGAGTATACTTCCCTACCAAATAAGTCCAGGAATTTGTGCTCTTTTTCTTGTTGAGTGGATTTGTATTGGGGGTTTTGGGCTCTATGCTGTGCTGCGTCGATAACCAGCGAATTTGGTTGTGGGTATAGAAATAAAAAAATCCATGCTTTTGGATGGCACAAAATATTTTCTATCAGCCCTCTTATTCATTGAGGGGCTGAGGCTGGTGTGTGCCAAACCTCATCTGCCACTTCCACAATTGCTTCGTCGATTGGGAGGGCAATTCTTGATTTTGAGCTGGGCTGAAGGTTCTTCAGGAGCTTATGCTGTTTCTCCTGAACTTCTGATAATACCACCTCCTGGTTAGTGGTGACTCTTTTGAATAGATCCTGAAATTCTTTCAAGTCATCAGTGGATAATGGATCATCTGGGATGACAGCCTCGTCTGGTGAGGAAGAGGATTTGTCAACTGGGGAAATGTCAGGTTGTTCTGCATCCTCAGTAATTTGGCCATCCTCTGTCTCAATGTCCTCAGCTGGCTGGGGAGAGCAACAAGTGTGAGAGGCAGGTATGGACCTAGGAACTGACAGTGATGGTGCCATTGGTCGGTGTCATGGAGGTGCCCAATAGCAACATGGGGACCAGTGAGGGGAGTAACATGAGAGGTAAGACCAGTCCCGGTAACAGGAAGGGTGATGGTCATTGCATGGTTGGTGTCTGTAGTAAGATACATGTGCTCTGGCGGGAGAGGAACGATGGGAAGAAAACACACTGCTCTGATCGTCGTAGGCGCTGTAGTGGGATAACACCGGTGAGCGAGGTGGGGAACTTCTTATTGACAAAGGGAATGAGAATGGTGTCTTGGAGGAGAAGGATGTGGACTCCTCTGATGTGGATCTACAATCAGTGATGGCTCGCGGTAATCGTGGGAACGTAAGACAGAGTGGTGGTGGTCAGGAGGAAGACTTTGTGGTGCTGCAGAACTCGGTGCCAATGGCTGGGGCATCGGTGCCAGTGGAGACAGCTGTGGTTCTGGGCTCGGTGTGTGAGGCAAGGGCTTGGCAGATTTAGATTTTGCTTTTGCTGGTGCCGAGGTCTTAACCAATGCCACCGTTGTCTGTGGTGCCACCGAGGAGCTGGTGCTGTTGGTGCCGCCAGTTTCCCATTCCCAGGTATCAGATTTTTCAGTGCCAAAGAGGATGGTATCGACTTTTGGGTGGCGCACAAGGTGCCTGGCTTGTCTCCTGTACTCATTCTTGGAGGTAAGAAGCAGGCCGGGGAGACCTGCTTCTTTGTCGACTTGGGCAGCGAGAGCTCCAAGTCTTTAGACTGCCTGTTAGCCTTGTCAAGGTGGCTGTCTTTGTCCCTGGTGGTTTGAGGCTCCATAGCCTTGTCAAAAAGCAGCATATGCAGCCTGAGTTCCTTGTTTTTGTGGGCTCTGGCAGTAAGGCTTCAGCAGTGCACACATTTCTGGGGAATATGGGCCTCACCCAGACAGTGTATGCATGACCCGTGGCCATCAGAAGTGAGCATAGGGTCACGGCATTTTTTACATGTCTTAAAACCCAGAGGCTGTGTCTAGACTGGCCAGTTTTTCTGCAAAAGCAGCTGCTTTTGCGCAAAAACTTGCCAGCTGTCTACACTGGCCGCTTGAATTTGCGCAAGAGCACTGACGTTCTAATGTAATAAATCAGTGCTTCTTGCGCAAATACTTTGACGCTCCCATTCGGGCAAAAGTTCTTTTGCGCAAAACCTTTTGCGCAAAAGGGCCAGTGTAGACAGCTCAGTTTTGTTTTGCGCAAACAAGCCCCGATGGCTAAAATGGCGATCGGGGCCTTCTTGCGCAAAAGCGCGTCTAGATTGGCCACGGACGCTTTTGCACAAAAAGTGCTTTTGCGCAAAAGCGTCCGTGCCAATCTAGATGCTCTCTTGCGCAAATACTTTTAACGGAAAACTTTTCCGTTAAAAGCATTTGCGCAAATTCATGCCAGTCTAGACGCAGCCAGAGAGCCGGGCATGTTGTCAACAGATCTCTCATTCTTCCTGCTCTTTGTTTTTCTTTCTTTCTCTTTTTTTAAAACTCTGCAAAGCAGGGTTTCTTCTTTCCTTCTCTTCTCACCTTTTTTTAAAATTAAGGCTGAAGGGACCATCTCTAGAGACTAATGGCAGGGCTCCCTCAGAAACACTGAAGCAACTATTTACAGCAAAACCTGTTTTTATATAACAACTAACAAGTAACTGGTACATAACAACTATAAGCTCTATATCAATTAATTCTAATAAAAATGTTAATTCTAGGAATCAGAAGGAGGAGAGAAGTTTGAATTCCATCTGCGACCGGGGGTAGTAACGAAGAAACTGAGGGCAGGTGGGCTGCGCGTGCAAGCTCCAAGGCACAAACAGCATGCGTCCCTCCCACCACACATGAGCATCCTGGCCAGACACTGCTAGAAAAATCTCCGGTCTGTGGTGCCAGGATGAGCCCAACACCAACAGTGGAGCACCCATGTGGACATTACTTGAAGAAGAACTTCCAAGTTTTGCTTTGAGAATGTTTGAATTTCAAAGCAAAGATCTCAGAAAATGCAAACACAGATGGAAGCTAAATATTGCAGTCAGTTTTAATAGCTGCAGCTACTCAATGAACTGCTTCATTATTTTTTAGACCTTCAAGAACCTGATAATTTCAAAGCAAAACTCACTCGATTTTTAGTCAAAACTATGAAAAAAATGACTCATGCAGTTTCAGTGCAAAACATGAATTGACTGAGATTTACTTCATAGAACATCCAGGTTCACTTGAAACTGATAACTACTTTCTTATAATCCTAAAGGACCTTTGAATGCACAAGTAGTAGTAGTTTATGTTGTAAATTACTTATTACAGGAAAAGTATTACTCAACTGGTGTTACAGATATGCTCATACTACCTATGAAGACGATAAGGCAATACACTTCCCTGCAGTTTGGACTATGAGTGTGTGCACCAAAATGCTGCAATATGTGGATGCTGTCAGCATGAGCTGTTTGAAAAGGACTATGTTAATGAAAACAATAAACCTTGCAATCAACACTTGCAGACTCTACCCAGAGGAGCTACCATTCAATGCTTTGTTGTGTGCTGCTTTTCCCACTCCCATGGTTCAAACTATGGGGCACAGTAGACAAGGCCTAGGACTGCTCTTATTTTGCAATCACAGATCACTCACAACAGGCCTGTATGCAGGGTGTGTGAGTAAAGGGTGTGAATGCATCCCCCCCATGGTCCTCCAAATTGCCTCCAAGTTGACCCAGCCTCTCTCCCCCGTCTTCTGGCCTGCCGGGGGAAGACAGGGGTGGCGTGCTGCCCAACCCTCCCTCCCCTGTGCTCTGGCCAGCTGTGGGAAGGCAGGGGCTGATTTCCTTTCCCTCCCCCAGGAGTGAGGCCAGGGGCAGGGCTGAGCCACTATGGCAAGAGCGGGGCAGCCACCAATGCCTCCCATGACTTGGGCTGGGCTGCTGTAGCCACATCATGGCCAGTCAGGGGCTGATTCCACTACAGCCCTCCCGGGTAGCCAGGGAAGCAGGCTGCTGTTCTGCTTCGTGATCCACCAGTTGACTGCTTGCGATCAACCGATCGACTGCGATTGACATCTTGGGCACCCCAGATATAGGATGTAATTGTAATTGGGCTATAATTGAGCCTTGTTGGGTGATCCACAGGCATTGGGTGATTAGCCCTGCTTGGTAGCAAACTGTTGTTCTTTTCATTGCAAAGGTGGCTACCAGTTAGGACGCCAATATAAAGCAACAGTAGACAAACTGATGAAATATATGCGTTAGCTTCCCATCGCTAACAGTTCATTTTGAAATGGCTGTATACAGGCAATTTCACTGCAACTGGGCTGATTCCTTGTATTAATATTATTCTAGTTTAAAGTAGTATTTATTTTTGAAATTGGTTTTTAGGCACAACTGGAATATAACTGGAAAATAAGGGACCATTTTAAATTTAAATGAAAATTATTTAAAATTAAAACCCTTTATAAAAATGGTCCCTTACATTTCAGTTGTGACAGTTTTTATTCAAAACAGATTTAAATATTGCTATGGGGAGAAAAGAGCAGCAGGAAATATATATTTTAAAAAATTATATTTAAAAACATTGTGGTCCACATTTACAAAAAAGCAACCTGGTTTTGGTACACACTTCATTTATATCAGTCTATTTCCAAAGTTACCTATTTCATTGCAACCTTCCAGCTGTCTCAACATTTACTAGTTAAATCCTTTCATATGCCCTTTATTGAATCATTTAAGCTGCTATAAATCTTGGCAGTAGTACATTGTGAAAATATTATTTAAAACAGCTTTCAAAACATGTTCAAGGCTACCACACAGTGAAATCATCATGGGAATCTTGCTCTCAGGCAAGCCTTAAAATTTTGTTAGCCTATATTGCCAACAAGTAATTAAACAGAATAGTTCTATAAAGTATATTGTAGAAAGTATATTGCATAATGTATATTGCTGTAAACAGATTAATGGATGTAACTGAACTGCTTAAAGAAATAGGTTGCCTACCTGATGCTGCAACATCTGCAATAGGCCTCTTTGTGACATTAGCCATGAATCCAACAATGGAGAAGATGACAAAGCCAGCAAACATACTTGTGCATGAATTTATGCAACACACTATGATGGAATCCCTGAAACAAAGGAAGAGGTTCATTAGACTAATAAATAAAGCAATACTGGTTACATTCCTGTACTTTCTATTATCTTTGTTGAGAGGAAGGGTGCCTATGGTTAAGGCACTTGACTCACCACATCTGGATTCTGTGATATACCTTCTATGTGACCCTGTACAAGTCATATAAAGTAGTAAAGTGGGGATACTACTATTTTGGTCTTTCCTATTTAGATTCTTTGATCTTAGGATCTGGAAATGTTTCTTAGTATGTGTTTGTAGAGCTGCCAACACAGTGGGGTCCTGATCTCAGTAAGGATGCCTAAGTCCTACTGTAATATATATAACAATATGTTTACCTGTAAACGTTGTTGTGGAAAGGGTTGTAGCTTCCAAGAGCTATCAGTGAACCAAGACCCAAACCATACGAGAAAAAAATTTGCGTAGCAGCATCCAGCCAGACCTAATTGCAGAAAGTAACATTTTTTTTACTATGTTTAGACAGATACTTGTGTGGCTGCTTAGGTGCTTTTGTAATAGTGAGCAATTCGCATGGAACTTTTGTTTACAAGAATTAAATGTTTACCTCAGAATCAGAAAGCTTACTGAAGTTAGGAGTGATATAGAATAAAATGCCTTCCTTTGCTCCAGGTAGTGTCACTCCACGGAAGAACAGGATAATTAGCATGACGTATGGATAAGTAGCGGAGAAGTATACCACCTAAGAGAAAGAAAAGGGTTTGTAAGCATGGAGTTAAAATGGGCTCTTTGCATTGACTTTCAGTAGCTTTAGCCATTTGCTTCAGAAGTGATAAAACCCAGATTTGTTTTTCAATCCATAATAATGGGCAGGGGTCACATTTGATGGGGAAGTAATGGTACACTGCTCTTTGTTCCCCTACACCAGGCCCAGAATCTTCCATTCAACCAATCTAAACTAACAGCGCTCTTCCACTGCTTTGCCCTCTGCCCTTAGGACCAGAGGCTAGGGAGAAGACAGGGCTGGTTCACATTGCTTTTCTCCTCATGCTTGCAGTGTGAGCACCAGCATTGCCATGCAGAGCTCAGCCAGAAGGAGAGCACCAAATGGTTCTTCCCACTGAATGAACTCTATCCCTGCTAGTGGGGCTCTGTTCCTATGCCAGGAAGGGTGAAAGACATTTGTCGGTTATAGAATTACCCTGCAGTGTCTCTTAACATCTGGCTTCCAAAACTCCTGAGATGGGTTGATGTGAAATTAAGCTACAAAAACAGTATGGCTGCTTCCTTTGAGAATACTAATGCAGGAGGAGGAGAAATGAAATTCTACACTGCAGCTGTGTCCTTTTAATGAACTACATCCAGCTCTCAGCTGAACCTGAAAGTGGAATGTGGCTTTTAATGACCTTTGAGAAAGTCTTTAATTGGTCACATAAAAATGTGTGTGGGGAATTCATTTAAAGCATACATCCTGATGGCAGAGTTAAGTATTAGCACAGTATGATAGCACCACTAGAGTGGAGACTGAATCTGACAACTACAAATACTTCTCCCTTCAGAAAAGTAGCAATTCATTTGAACATTGCCTTCAGTCCATACAAAGGGAGCAGATGTGCACACAACAGTCACTGGATTACTGCCTTTCAGTAACTTGTATTTTTTCTGTATAATGATAATGTTTTATATCTTGTCAGTGTGCCAAATCCTGGCCCCCTGCACAAAACCCAATGTCCTGGTAGTGCGGAATCCCACACTCTCACCCAAAAGCAGGTTGGAGCTGTTTCCAGCAGCAGCAGCAGCAACAGCACCTACACTGCACATCTTCCTGTTTGGGGAGTTGTTTTTATTCACAGAAAGGTTAATGAGAACACTATAAAAACATGGGTCCATGCTAACTGCAGTTCTCAGGTGCACATCTCCCAGGCCATCCCTAGGGAAGTAGTCCTTATCTTCCCTGCAGCACAGTGACAGCAATTCTGACTGGCCCCAACAAGGGCTCTGCAAGGATGAAAGGCTCTCTGGACCCTTTCCAACCCAGGGTGCAATGGCATAAAGGCCAAGCCTTAGAATTACACTGCAGATGCATTTCAAATGCATACAATTAGTGTACAGTATGTGTCATTTTTCTTAAGTACACTGCAGCATTTTTGCTATCACCAGTGGATATTCACAAGATAGTGTGATGGATGCAGACCAGTTGGCTGCTGAAGTCTAATAGAAAGTAGATTTAGTGGTTTCTGTTCTCTGAGGTTATGTCTACACAGGAACATTATTTTGAAATAACTAGCATTATTTGGAAATAACATAATCCACATCTACACAGCCAGCAGTTATTTCGACATAATTTTGAAATATTATCAAGCTGGAGGGACTCCTTACTTTGACTCCTGTAACCCTCATTTTATGAGGAGTAAGAGAAGTAGGAGGAAGAGTGCTCTATTTCAAAGTAAGGGCTGTGTAGACAGCACCAAAACTCAAAATAAGCTATTTCAAAATAAGCTATGCAGTTGATGTAGCTCAATTTGCATAGTTTATTTTGAGTTAAGCTCTGCTGTGTAGACGTGCCCTGAATGACCAAGGCAGGGACTGCTACAATGCAATTAAATCAGGCTGGCACCTGGGGCCAGTTAAGAACTTTCCAGAAGCAGCAGGCTAATCTGAGCACCTGAAGGCCATTAAGGACTTGTTGGGGCTAGTTTAAAAAGCCTCCCATCAGGCAGAGCTAGCAGGTAAGGACTGGGAGTGAAGAGGTGCTGGGGAAGAGCAGAAGAGTGTGGTCAGGTACTAGGAGAAAGATACTGGGAGGAGTTGGTTGGGGAAGTTGCCCAGAGAGATGCTGTTTCTCTGGTGGTGGAGAAATTACTACTTCCGCCTACTGGTACCATTAGGGTCCCTGGGCTGGAACTCAGATCAGAGAGCAGGCCTGGGTCCCCACCCCAACTCTCCCTGCACCATTACAGTGGCAACTCCTGAAGGGGGAGTTTGGGACTAAAGAGTGGTTCACCCCAAACCCATTTGACTGGCCTATGATGAGAATGGCTTAGTAGTCTGTGACCCTTATCTCTAGTAAAGGGCAAGAGGCTATGCAGAATGTCACTGTGAGCCTCTGAGGTAAATGCTATCCCCCTAGATGTGCAGGATCCATGTGGCAAGGCTGGAGCTTTGCCACAATAGGTACCTTGTAATAAGAATACAGGAGTGTTGGAAAACCTACATCCTTGTGGCAAAGTTAAAGAGTTAATTATCCAGTATGGGATTTACTTCAGTATTATTGGTCAGGGGAAACCCAGAATGAGAATTTCCAAACTGTTGATTCAGGGTTGTTGATGTGTGGGTTTTTTCCTGACTCTCATTTATTTTAAGACTGGAAGTATAGTAGATAAAGTGGCCTCAAAAAGTGAGTGTAATCAATCTGCTCTCCTTTACACTGGCAGAGTGGTACAAAGAAGCATTAGGGTAAGTAAGAATCAATTCCTTAAACTAGAACCTTTCTCCTCCCCCCCATAGACAGCTGCTTCATTAAGCAGGGACTAACTTGTTTAACCAAAGTATGAATCTGTGAATTTCTTCTTACACACAGGTAAGGTAGAGGTTACATTACTAAACATATTGGGCTGAATGCACCACAGTTGCACATCTATATCCATATTACATGATTTTAAGTTGACCTGTTTTTCATGAAGTTTTCCATTATATTTGTAGGGACATTTGAAGTCATTGTTTGCAATGTTGTAGTTGTGTTGGTTCCAGGATATAAGTAGGCAATTGCCTACTTCATTTTAAGTGGAGTTTTACAAGATGTTTGAATTATTTAACCTTGTACACTCTAGGGTACATCTACACTAGCTCGTTAGTTCGAGCTAGGTAGGGTAATTAGGGCAACCGGAGTTGCAAATGAAGCCCAGGATTTAAATATCCCAGGCTTCATTTGCATGTTCCCGGGCACCGCCATTTTTAAATCCCCCTTAGTCCGAACTCCGTGCCCGCGGCTACACGCGGCACGGAGTAGGTAGTTAGAATTAAAGATCCTAATTCGAACTACCGGTACTCCTCGTGGAATGAGGAGTACCGGTAGTTCGAATTAGGATCTTTAATTCTAACTACCTACTCCGTGCCGCGTGTAGCCGCGGGCACGGAGTTCGGACTAAGGGGGATTTAAAAATGGCGGTGCCCGGGAACATGCAAATGAAGCCTGGGATATTTAAATCCTGGGCTTCATTTGCAACTCCGGTTGCCCTAATTACCCTACCTAGCTCGAACTAACGAGCTAGTGTAGACGTACCCTAATTGTCTTCTCCAGACCTCAGGGAGAATTCTGTGAAGCTGCAAAGTTTTCTCCTTCCACCCACAGAGACTGATGTAACAAAAACTATTCATTCTCTTCCCCCATCTGGTCTGTCTTTCTCTCTCTCATTTTTAGTAATTACCTAGTAATTTTTGAATATTTATCAAACCTTCATATGTTGTGTTAAAAAATGCTTGACAGACCCAAGGGAGGAAAATGGAAGATTCTGTACTTTATAGTAAAGCAGCAATCTCAGAGGTGTCTTCAGAATACTTTGTTGGGCAAAATAGGCATAGCTTTAATTTAAGAGCATTCACAGTTCTAAAGCTTACCTTTCCTGTCCAGCCTACCCCCTTCCAGATGCAAAAATACACTAGAATCCAGGCAATTGCCAGGGTAATCGCTAATGGCCATCGGATCTGCCCTGACTTTTCCAGGCCATCTGTCATTTGATGCATGTTGCGTCTAGAATCAGCAAAAAGAATGATGCATTTAACAACTGCTTATTCAGAAGTATGTATGATGTAGTTGAACTATGCATATGCACACAAATGATGTATAGAAAAATTCTGCTCAGCTTACTCCCAAAATTCGACCACAGCACTTGTCATGTTGGTGGTATTTGCTATACTGTAATTGGAGAAACAGTGTTCCGTGTTCCATGAATTTCCACAGTGTCTCCAAGGAAGAGTCTATTTAAAAAGAAAAAGAATCAAACTACTAAAAATATTTTACAAGTAAACATCACCTCAGGTATAATCTC
Source organism: Pelochelys cantorii (assembly GCA_032595735.1). Taxonomy (NCBI): domain Eukaryota; kingdom Metazoa; phylum Chordata; order Testudines; family Trionychidae; genus Pelochelys; species Pelochelys cantorii. The sequence goes on from CM064336.1 coordinate 44,558,082, forward strand.
TGACAAAGATTGATAGTTGACTCAAAAACTAATGTAGGTTGAGTTCTGCATTGTACGTATTTCCCTGGGGGAATATCTGTCATCAAAGTTATTTAACTTCTCAATTACATGAATCAAAAGTGAAAATGTTTCCTCCTTTCTTCACTGCATCAAGCAAAAATGTTTCAGAATCAGCTATGCCTCTCAAAATGTGAGTGTATTGACAGTTCTTTAAGCTACAGCTGCTCAGGAAAGGACCTCAAGGACTTTGTTATATTAAAGGTAATGAAATGTGACTTCTTTTGAACACACCATTTCCAAAGGTTTCATTTCCCCCCCTCAGACCTAGAGAACTTAAACTAGAGTTACTATTTTATATGAAAGTATTCCTTACTTAAAGATACTTAATTGATGTTTTTGACAAAAACCAGAATCCAGTGATTGGATATCTGCGCAAGTAATTTTGGACAACTTGTGGTAAGTAATTTCAACAATGTATATGCCCTGTTGATAGTCATACTTTTGGAAGCCAAAGATTTCACATACTACACATGTTACAGTATACACATCAGAAACTTCATGAGAATTCAAAAAACTCTAATTCAGGCCCCAATCCTACACTAACACTTACCAACAACATTGTCACATGTAAAACATGTTATGGGCAAATAGAATATAATCACAAACAAAGAAACTGGTTCTTTAATGGGTCCAATTTCTCAGAGCTGAACACAATTATGAGCAAAATTGAGTGGGAGGAAAAAATAAAAGTGAATGACAGTTGGAAATTGTTTAAGAATGCTTTAAGAAAATATTTTAAAAAGCTGAAATGTATCCATAAGAAAATCTATGGCCTGTAGGGTTAAGGAAACTAGGAAGGAATTATTTAGATGAAGATATTACTCGCCCTGTTCAGTAGCAATGCTTCTTTGAAATGTATATCCCTGTGAGTGCTCCACTCAGGTCTCGGTGCAAAAATCTCCTGTGATAGTCTGTGGTGGTTCTCTTCTACAATGACAGTAGGAAGTGTATATGTAACTAGCAATCCACTTGGACATATGTTTTGCAGAGACAGCTGTTCCATGGGGACCGGACATAGAAATGAAAAGTCTGTCTGATTTCCTGAATTCCTTGGTTTTATCTATGTAGAACACAAGGGCTCATCTAGTGTCCAAAGTCATTGAGGTGAAAGTCTGATATAACTTTAGGAAGGCACTTGTGATGAGCTCTGAGGATGATTTTATCCTTGGCAAAAACAGTACGGAGGATGAGCCATCAAGGCTGCAATTTCCCTTACCCTTCTGGCAGAGGTAACTGCCACTATCAAGGCTACTTTCATAGCTAGATGTTGTGGGGAGGCAATGGCTAGTGACTCAAAGGGGAGGAGGGATCTTTGTGAGTGTGCCAAGCACAAGGTTTAAGTCCCAAGGTGGCAATAGCAGATGTAAATTTGGATGCGTCTTTTGCAAACCCATTAAGAAACACTTCCTGGTTCATGGAAAGCTGTGATGGCGGACAGGTGGACATGAATGGAACTAATATAAAGGTCCATCAGGTATTCCAGTATGATAATTATTGGAACAGTGTTTGGTAGCCATTAACAATGGTGGCACCACTCTTGAAATAAATTCCATGTGTTTTGGTAGGTTTACCTCATGGAGGAGCACTGACTATTCAAGAGGATCTGCTTCACTCTCTCTGAACAGGTAAGTTCTTCATTTTGGAACCTTGAAGAAGCCATGCTGTGAGTTTGAGGGCCCTGAGGTTTAGGTAGAGAGTTTTGCCTTGATTCTGGGTCAGTAAGTGGGGACCGGTGGGGAAGGGGATCAGGTGGACAATTGATAGATGGTGCAGATAGGGAAACCACGGTTGTCTTGGCCAGTAGGGCGCTATTAGAATCACTGTGGCTCAGTCTGTGCAAAACTTGTTGATCACCCTAAAGAGTAAGGGAGTCAGTGGGAAGGCATACGAAAGGGGAGAGGTCCAGGGTATAGTGAAGGCATCTCCCTCTGATCTCTTGCCTCAACCCACTTGGAAGCAGAAGCGGTGGCATTTGCCATTGGCTGCTGTCTCAAATAAGTCTATGACTAGGAACCCCCATTGTCGGAAGATTGGGAGGATGACATTGAGGCTGAGCTCCCACTCGTGCTTTTCTGAGAAGAGTCTACTCCTGATTGCTCCTGCTGGTTGATATAAAATGTAGAGGGTGTGTTGTCCATGAGGATATATATGGTTCTGCCCTGGATGACGGTAAGGAAGTGTGCATATGCACTGCAGATGACCCTGAGTTCCAGAGTGTTGATGTGAAGCTGCATCTCAGATCGTGATCATCTGCCCTGGATTGTCTGTGTGCTGCAGTTGGCGCCCCAACCTAGTTGTGATGCATTGGTTGTGATCACCATTGATGGACCTGGGCGGTGGAAAGGTACACCCACGAGATTGCATGGGGAGGTCCACCTTTCGAGAGATCAGAGAACTAATGGAGGAAGTGTAAGACGTCTTGCAAGACTCTGTCAGTTGGGAATATAAATGGTTGCAAGCCAAGTCTACAGGCAGCACATGTGTAACCTCGCAAGGGAGACAACAAATGTAATAGCTGCCATGTGTCCTAGAATCTGAAGGCATATATGTGCAGTCATGAAGGGAGTATGTATGACTCCCTTGATAAGTTCATATAGTGTCTGGATCCGCTGTAGCAGAAAGTAGGCTCTGGCTGTCACAGCATCCAGGAATGACCCTATAAACTCTATCTTCTGGGTCAGCTCTAGGGTGGATTTCTAGATGTTTATGAGTAGACCCAGGTGAGAGAAGCAGTCCTTGATGGTATTTGTCATGATTAGTGTTTGAGGAGCCCTTGATTAAGCAGTCATCAAGGTAGGGGAATATAATGATGACCTGCCTCCTGAAGAATGCCTTAACCACTGGAAAAGACCAGTGGAACCATGGGAAGTCCAAAAGGAAGGACTCAATAATGGTAGTGGTCTTCACCTACCATAAATATGAGAAACCTAAGTGTGGAGTGTATCATTATATGAAAATATGCATCCTGAAGGTTGAGGACTAAGAACCAGTCCCTGTCATCCAGTGCTGGTATAATAGTTCCCAGAGTCACCATTCAAAACTTGCTGCTGTGTATGAATTTGAGCTTTCTGAGATCCAAAATGGGCCTCCAACCCCTGTTTTCTTGGCAGTTAGGAAATAGTTGGAATAAAACCCTATTCCTTGAAATTCTGGAGGGACCAGCTCTACTGCCCCTAAGGTGAGTAGTTTTTGTACCTCTGCTCATAGAAAGGGCTTGTGAGAGGGATCCCTGAAGACTAATAGGGAAGGGGGATGGGTAGGGGATATAGAGATGAAAGTTAATTGTGTAGCTAGTATTGATGATCTCTAGGACACATTTGTCCGTAGTGATGAGAGCCCATTTGTGCCAAAAGGGCCTCAAATGGTGGTGGAAAATAGGAGTGGTATCACTGGATTGGTGGGATGGTTGCTCAGAGCCCTGACCACATCTTCAAATTTGGTTGTAGTTGGTTGGTTGTTGGAGGACTGATTATGTTCTATTGAAACGCTGTTTGAGTCTGTTATCATATGGTCTCTGCTGCTGTCTCTGATAGTTAGTATTTCTTGGCCTCTGGTATGGAGTATACCTTCTATTAGGCTGGGTGTACATGCCTAATGTTGGAAGTGATTTGTGGGAGTCCTTCACTGAATATAGGATTTTGTCTGTCTTGGCCGCAAATAGTTAGTTCCTGATGAAGGGAGATCTTCTATCTTTGTCTGCAACTCTCTTGGGACTCCAGAAGATTGCAACCATGAAGCCCTGTGCATGACTCTCGCAGTCGCTGCCATGTCAGCTACATCCAGAGATGCCTGAAGGGCTGTTCATGCTATTGATTGGCCCTCTTTGATTATGGATTGGAGCTGGGGCCTTTTTTTGCTCAGGGAGGTCTTGCAGAAGCTCCTGTAGTCTAGTGTAGTTGGTGTGGTCATAGTTAGCCAGGAGAGAAGTATAATTTGATATTCAAAAGTAAAGAGCAGCAGAGGAAGAAAGAGTTACTCACCTTGTGCAGTAACGGTAGTTCTTCGAGATGTGTGTCCCTGTGGATGCTCCACTCTGGGCGCTGGTGCGTCCTTGTGCCGGTGACTGGAGACTTTTCCAGCAGTTTCCACCGTGCCGCACATGTGCTGTGGTGCCCCTTTGTACAGTTGGAGTCTGTTAGGTGCACGCACGGCATGGCTCCTCCATTCCTTCTCTACCTGTTAGAGCATGGAGCTCCAAAGCAGGGGAAGGATGGAGGGTAGTGGAGCACCCTCGGGGACACACATCTTGAAGAACTGTGTGAGTAACAAGGTGAGTAACTCTTTCTTCTCCTTCGAGTGGTGTCCCCGTGGGTGCTCCACTCTGGGTGACTACACAGCAGTTGTCGGCCCGTGGAGGTGGGTTTGGAGCCCTGTGTTAGTCACTGTGGATAGTACTGCTTGTCCCACTGCCCTGGAAGATGCGATTGAAGAGGAGAGAAGGTAATGCTGTGTGAATGTATGGTCAGATGACGAGGTGGCAGCGTTACAAATGTCCTGGAGAAGAACGTTGCTGAGAAAGGCGGTAGTGGAAGACATCGCCCTGGTGGAATGTGCTGTGATAGTTTCAGGTAAGTTTTTATCAGAGTGTATAGCATGTCAGAATACAGGAGGAGATCCATTTTGAGATCCTCTGAGATGAGATTGCAGAACGATCCAAAGGACAAGCATAGGACAGAAGCAGTCTAGGGGATGCTCGCCAGGCTCTTGTGCAGTCAATATAAAACGCAAGTGCCCTGCAGACATCAAGAGTGTGCCATGCAGCATGCACCGGATCGGCGTGCAGCTTAGGAAAAAAGGCAGGTAAGTTTATGGGTTTGTTGACGTGGAAGGGGGAAGGTATTTTGGGGAGGAACTTTGGGTGGGGTTGAAGTATAACTCTGTCTCTGGTGAACACTGTACGGGGGTTCAGCCATCAATGCGGTGAGCTCGCTCACCCTCCTACTGGAAGTCATCGATAGATCTGACCAAGAGCAGGTCACTAGTGGTTCAAAGGGTGGTTTTGTCAAGCTCTTGAGTACATGGTTCAGATCCCAAACTGGAACTGGTGGATGGATGGGCAGGAAAGTGTTCTGTAAACACTTAAGGAACCTCTTGGTTATCGGGTTTGCGAGGAAGGAAACCCCTTGTTCGGTGCGATGAAATGCTGCTATGGCAGCCGCGTGTACTTTAATGGTGCTAAGAGCAAGGCCTGACTGTTTCAGGCATAATAAGTAGTCCAACAGGATGGGGAGGGAGTGGATTCTGGGGTTGTCATATGTGAGCACTTGCACGAGTGAGAAAATCTGTTCCATTTATAGAGGTATGTTCTCCTGGTGGATTTTCTTCTACTGTTGATCAGTATTTCTTTCACTGTTTCTGAACAGTTGTTTTCGGCATCCTGGAGCCATGAAGGAGCCAAGCATGGAGATGAAGCTTGTGGAGTTCTGGATGGAGATTCCTCTCGTGGTTCTGCGATAAAAGGTCGTGATGGAGTGGGAAGGCATACAGATCTACCATTGTCATCTTGTGAAGGTAAGGATACCGAGTCTGTCTGGGCCATGCTGGTACCACTAGTGTGACTTGAACCTGATCTGTCCTGATCTTGTTGAGGACCTTGTGTAGGAGAGGAAAAGGAGGGAAAGCATAAAGGAGAGGAGCATCCCACCTGATAGAAAAGGTGTCCCCGAGGGAGTGTTTCCCTAGGGCTGCTCTGGAGCAATAGAGGTGACACTTCCTGTTGCTTCTTGTGGCAAAGAGGTCTATGTCTGGTTGGCCCCAATGGTGAAAGACTAGATTGAGTGTGTGCTTTTCCCATTTGTGCTGGTCGTGGAACGTGCTGCTTAGTGCATCCGCTGTGTTGTTGAGTACTCCAGGAAGGTAGGAGGCCAGAGGGGTGACCTGATGTACCAGGCACCAGTTCCATAATTTGATGGCTTCCGTGCAAAGGGATGGGGATTGTGCACCTCCCTGTTGATTGATGTAGTACATGCAGGTGGTGTTGTCTGTCATTATAGTAATGGACTTGCAAGCTATGTAAGGTTGGAAGTGTTGACATGCATATCTGACTGCTCGTAATTCGAGGAGGTTGATATGAAAAGTTTGTTCCATAAAGGACCATTTGCCTTGAGCTGTGATGGTCCCTAAATGGGCTCCCCAACCCATTTGATGAGTGATCATTGTAAGTGTGGGGGAAGGCTGCTGGAATGGTACGCTGTCTAGCATGTTTTGCGGGTTTGTCTACCATTGTAGGGAATTGAGGATGAGTGGTGGGATAGTAACTTGTTTGGAAAGTTGATCCCTGGAGGGCTTGTAGGTTGTGGCCAGCCATGACCGTAGGCCCCTCATGTGGAGTCTGGCCAACTTGACAACGTATGTTGTAGAAGCCATATGCCCGAGGATTTTGAGGCATTCGTGTACCGTCATGGTCGGAGCTGATTGTGCACTCGTGATAAGATCGCATATGGTATTGAATCTGTGTTCGGGCAGAGTAGCCTTTGCTGCCACCATGTTGATGAGGGCCTCTATAAACTCCAACTTCTGGGTTGGGTATAGCATGGATTTTGTACGGTTTATATGGAAGCCAAGGTTGACCAGAGAGTCCATGATAGTGTCGATCATGGCCTTGGTTTCCTGAAAGGATGACCCTTTTGAGGCAGTCGTCTAGATATGGAAATATCATGACTCCTTGATGCCATAGTGAGGCCATTACGACTGCCAGAGTTTTGGAAAAGGGGCCAAAGGATAGCACTCAGTACTAGTAGTGTTGGGTGCCCACCAGGAATTGTAAGAAGTGCCTGTGTGCAGGATGGATCGTGATGTGGAAGTAGGCATCTGGAGGTCGAGAGCCGAAAGCCAGTCCCCTTGATCCAATGCAGGAATAATTGTTGCTAGGGTTACCATCTTGAAGCGGTGGTAAGCGATGTATTTGTTGAGTTTCCTCAAATCCAATAGAGGTCGCCACGCTCCACTCTTCTTCTGGGTTAGGAAGTAGGTTGAGTAAAATCCCCGACCCTGGAATTCTGGTGATACCTGTTCTATGGCACCCAATTGTAGTAGGTGTGAGACTTCTTGGTGGAGAAGGTTCTTGTGAGATGGGTCCCTGAAGAGGGACAGGGTGGAAGGGTGGGTGGGAGGCAAGGAGGTGAAGGGGATGGCATAACCGTGTTGGATAAGTTCCAGGACCCATTCGTCTGATGTGATTTGGGTCCATTGATTGGAAAAAAGCTTGGAGATGATGGTTGAACTGAGGACTGGGCATGAGTGGTATTGAGTTGGTTTTCTGGCTCTCGACATATTTTTCAAATTTGTTGTTTGGCTATGGGTGGATGGCTCGTAGAGGAATGTTGTTGCTGCTGGCGTTGGGGTCTGCGATGTTGTGGCCTTTGTTTTTGGCAGAGATCATAGGTGGATTGTTGTCTATATGGCTCCCTGGGTCTCTGGTAGGTTGAGTACCTCGTTCTCTTAAAGGGGGGAGTGTACATTCCCATGGTCCTGAGAGTGGTGTGGGAGTCCTTCATGGAATATAATATCTCGTCTGTCTTAGCAGCGAAGAGTTTGGTCTTGTCGAAGGGCAGATCTTCGACCTTCTGTTGTAAATCTCTTGGGACTCCGCATGTCTGCAGCCGTGAAATCCTTTGCAATACGATGGCAGATGCTGTTATACAGGCCATGGTGTCTGCTACATCCATTGTGGACTGTAGGGCTGTACAGGAAATGGTGTGGCCTTCCTGCATGATGCTAAGGAGAGTTGGTCTCTTGTGTTCTGGTAAATGCTGAATTAGGTCTTGCAGATTGGAATAGTTGGCATGGTCGTGCTCTGTGAGCATCGCCATTTAGTTTGCTGCTCTAAGGAGCAGGGTGGTGGAGGAATAGACTTTACGACCCAAGATGTCGACTTTTTTATGGTCTCTGTCTTGTGGAGTAGTCCTGAGGTTAGGTTGTCTTCCCTTAGGTTGAACAGAGTCTACCACTAATGAGTTTGGTGGGGGATGGGTGAAGAGGAAATCCATTCCTTTTGGCACAATGAAGTACTTGCAGTCTGCCCTTTTATTAGTTGGGGTAATGGACGCAGGAGTCTGCCAGATATTATCCGCCGGGTCCATAATAGCTTTGTCCATGGGGAGTGCTATTCGGGAGGTAATGGGAGGCTGTAGTGTGCATAAGAGCTGGTATTGTTTCTCTTGTACCTCCTGTAGGTCTCGCTCTTGCACCAAGACCACCCTTTTGAAGAAGTCTCTTGGAATTTCTTTGAGTTGTTGCCGGATGGCAGGGTTTCAGCCATAACTGCCTCATCGGGTGAGGATGAGGAGTTGTGTAAAGGGGATCTGTCTTCCCCTTCTGAGAGGGAGTCCTGTATCTCTGATTGAGTAGGAGAATTGGGCTCAGTTACCAAGATGGTAATTGGAGGAGAAGCCGGTGGTGGTCTGGAGATGGTGGAGGGGGCATGATGGTGGGTGGTTTTAGGGCGTGGATCCTATGGCTGCCCTTGAGTGGTATATGGCGGTGGTGGGTAGCCATACTGCTGTGCATACCATGGTGGTGGAGGAGGAGGGTATGCGTATGCCACAGAGCTGGGTTACCAAGAGGGAGGTCTGTGACCAGAACTGGAGTGTTGGGAAGAAAATCTACTCCTTGATTCTGTGCCCACCTTGCTCGGAGATCGTGAGATGTTTGATCTGTGTGAGTGCACCGACTGTATATAGGATCCCGGTGAGATCGGTGCTGTTGGTGTGTGGCTCCTTACTGGGGATAAATAGCGCGCACGTTTTTGAGATGGTGCCGAGATGTGGTTTACTCGGTGTCAATGTTGGCCCCAGTGCCGAGTGATCTGGTGAAAGCATGTCGGTGCAGGGCTTCTTTGGCACGGACGTCGGTGCCTTTTGAGCCTGTCTTGGTGCTGAGTGATCTCTATGTTGGCCCGCCGGTGCGGCTGGTGCCATTGGTGAAGCCGGTGCCATTGGTGCAGGCGGTGCCAATGGTCTCTGTTTTGGCTCTGAGTGGGCTCTCTTGTGTGGTGCCGGCATCTTGGATGGTGCCTTTCCAGGCATGCTGGGCTATCTGCGGTGCTGACCCTTGCGGTCGTCGGTGCCAAAGGTAGCGAACGAGCTGGAGAATGGCCTTACAGTGTCGAAAATGGGTCTGAGGGGGCAGAGGGACAAGATTTATCCATACCCTTGCTCTGGGAGGCCAGTTTTGGAGCCGCTGGTGCGTCCTCTGATGGTGGTCGAAGCAACTTCTCATAGAGGAGAGTTTTCAGTCTGTTTGCTCGATCACGGCGCGCTCTAGCCATGAGTTTCGAGCAGTGGGGGCACTTGTGTCTGATGCAACTCCCCCAGGCACTTTATACACTTAGAATGCCCGTCGGAAATGGGCATAGCATCCAGGCACGTCTCGCACCTTTTAAAGCTGGGAGATCCCAGCATGAGGTGCAGGGGAAAGGCGGCAAGCCAAAATGAAAAACATTTTTTTTAAACTTTTGATTGGGGGAGGTTGGTAGGGGTAAAATAACTTGGATACTGAGGTAACTAATAGGATTAACTGGGTTTTTTGATAGTTTTCTTTGACAGAGGTTGAGAGGAAAAGAGGCTCCCTCTGCTGCCAAGGATGGTAGAGAAGGAACTGAGGGGCCATGCTGTGCGTGTGCCTAACAGACTCCAACAGCACAAGGGGGTACCACAGCGCATGCGCAGTGCGGTGGAAACTGCTGGAAAAGTCTCCGGTCACCGGCGTGAGGACGCACCAGCACCCAGAGTGGAACACCCACAGGGACACCACTTGAAGGAGAATAGACTTTCCTGCCAAAGATATCCAAGGTGTGGCTTTGTCCTAAGGCTGTCTGGATTGTGATGGACTGAGTCCATGACCAATGAATTTAGATAGAGATGAGAAAATCCATGCCCCCGGTCAGGAATAAATATTTCCTATCTACTCTGCAGTTAGTAGGAGGGAGAGAGGCTGGTGTTTGCCATAGTGCCCCTGTTGGTTCCATAATAGCCTCATTGATCAGCAACGCTATCTTAGAGAATGTTGCTGGTTAGAGTATCTTGAGTAGTCTGTGTTGTGTTTTTCCAGCACCTCCAGCAGTGCAATGTCCTGAGATTGAGCTACATGCTTGAATAAGTCCTGAAATTGTTTCAGGTTGTCATCTGGTGGAGAGGAAGACGAGGCGAAGATGGCCTCATTTGGAGAAGAGAGAGACTATGGAACTGGAGAGGAACTGTCCAAAGTCGGAGTGAGAAGTCATCATTTTTGTCCATTGGCTCGGCTTGGGCTGTTACTGAAGGTGAGTGTGGAGGATTAAATGGTGAGGTGCGTGTAGTGATGAGTGAAGAAGGTGTTGCTGTATGTGCTGGTGTGGATACCAGTGTCTCGCGTGAACAATGATGGTGAGAGGAATGAGGGCAGTATTGGTTCCATGGCTCCCAATGGGGGCCACTGGGTTTGGAACTGCTGAGGTCAGTAAGGACAAGTATGATTAAACCACAGAAATTGCGGTGGGTGGTGTAATGGTTGGTGCCGAGTGGAATGCAATGAAATCACTGAGCCTTTTTTGGGGTGCAGTGCTGTGAGAAGAACCTGCTATCCTGTTTGGTTCCATGGCCAGTACATCGTGGCCAGGTGACGATGTTGTGGGTGAGTAAGAAATAAGTTCCGAAGATTGTTGGATTGTTGGTGTGGACGTGGATTCTTGGAGAATGCAGTGGTGAAAGTGCGCTCAGCCCCAGTGAAGATAGTGCGTGGGGCTGCAGCACTTGGTGCAGTATATGATGTGTTTTACACAAAACCTTCTTTGGCTCTGGTGCCAGAGCATGCTTCAATTTTGACTGCCAGGAACCAGAATGTTCACTCAGTGACGAGATGTCCGTAGGTGCCGGGAGCAGTGGAATGTCTGGTTTTGTCGGAGCTGATTGAGAAGCAGCACCAATTAGTGTGGAGGAGCTAGACTTCCTCTTTGGTGCCAACTCCACTTTGAGCATGCCATTTTTTGCTTCTTCATGGTGCCGGAAGTAGATGGCACCGGCGAGTGGTAGTGATTAATGGCTCGATGTCAGGTTGGTGGTCGGTTTCTAGTGGAGTACCCCAAGGATCAGTCCTAGAGACAGTTTTGTTCAACATCTTTATTAATGACCTGGATGAGGGGATGGATTGCACCCTCAGCAAGTTTGTGGATGACACTAAGGTAGGGGGAGAAGTAGATACGCTGGAAGGCAGGGATAAGGTCCAGAGTAACCTAGACAGATTAGAGGATTGGGCCAAAAGAAATCTGAGGTTCAACAAGGACAATGTAGAGTCCTGCACTTGGGACGGAAGAATCCCAAGCATTGTTACAGGCTGGGGACCGAATGGCTAAGTAGCAGTTCTGCAGAAAAGGACCTGGGGATTACAGTGGATGAGAAGTTGGATATGAGTCAACAGTGTGCCCTTGTAGCCAAGAAGGCTAATGGAATATTAGGTTGCATTAAGAGGAGCATTGCCAGCAGATCTAGAGAAGTGATTATTCCCTTTTATTTGGCTCTGGTGAGGCCACATCTGGAGTATTGTGTCCAGTTCTGGGCCCCCCACTATAGAAATGATGTGGACACATTGGAGACGGTCCAGGGGAGGGTGACCAAAATGATTAGAGGGCTGGAGCACATGACCTATGAGGAGAGACTGAGGGATTTGGGTTTGTTTAGTCTGCAGAAGAGAAGAGAGGGGGGGATTTGATAGCAGCCTTCAACTTCCTGAAGGGAGGTTCCAAAGAGGCTCTGGCCATCATGTTCTGGCAGAGTGGGCATTTCTGCGCCACATGGCCTTTGCCTAGACATTTTATGGAGGACATGTGGTCATCTGATGCAAGCATTGAGCCCTGCAAGAGTCACATTTTTTTAAAATCAGGAGAGCCTGGCATTTTGACCAGGAGAAGAGTTCAAAAAACCCAGAGAAACAGTAAACAGAGAAACCAGGGAAGTGTGGGGTTTTTTTAAAATGAAGAAGAACTAATGAACACTAACTTAAACTAATTAAAACTAGTAACAAATAAAAATAATGTAGTTTATAATCTTTTCAGTCAGAAAGAAAAGCACTACTGTAACTCCGTCTTCTGCCAAGGACGGTAGGGGTACCTCTACACATCAGGGCTAAAGGTGAATTAAGCTATGCAACTTCAGCTATGTCAATTGCGTAGCTTAAGTCTAAATAGCTGAATTTGGCTTTTGGCACTGTCTACACAGCAGGAAGTCGAAGAAAGAACACTCCTCCTTCGACTTCTCTTACTCCCCGTAAGAAGTCCTCCAGCTCAATATTATTTCAAAATAAAGGCTTGTAGTGTAGATGTGCACTATATTATTTCAGAATAAAACCAGTTATTCTGAAATAATGCTGCTGTGTAGACATACCCTAGAAAAGGAACTGAGGGACACTCGCTCCATGCATACAGCCAACAGATGGCCAACAGAACAGCACAAGACAGCTACTGTGCATATGCAGCATGGGAAGGCACTGCTAGGCAAAAATCTCTGATTGCTGGTGTGAGGATGCACTGAGACCTGAGTGGAGCACCCACAGGAATGCCATTTGAAGGAGAATCATCATCTACAAACAAAAATCCTAACACAACAAACAAATCTGATGCTTTTTTTAGATGAAGGGTGCTATGACTTAATAGGCTTAGATTTTATGAGGCATCTGTCTTGGTCCCATACAAAAAATCACTATATAATAGCAGAATAGTGTAAATTAAGTGGTTTGATAACTGTCAGCTGATAACACAAAGTAACTATTGTATTATTAGGGAATTATCCCATGGGGTGTTTCTAGTGAGGTTCTACCAGAAACTGTTCTTGGCTCAATGCTATTCAAATATTTATCAATAATCTGGAAGAAATCATTACTAATGAAATTTGCAGCACACACAAAAATGTGAAGTTAAATGATGCGGACAGACCAGTTACACAGATTGATCTGGATTATTTGGTCATGAACACTTTTGTTTGAACAAAATGCACTTTAATATAACTAAATGCCAGTCATGTATGTTGCAATAAAGAATTTGTCTTGCACTTACAAGATGGTAGACAATTTTGACATGGAGTGATGCTGAAAAGAACTTAGGGGTAAATGGTAGGTGGCCATCTGAACATAAGCTTCCAGGGCAATGCTGTAGGTAAGAGGGCAAACGTAATCTCTGGTTGCATAAGAGGAGGAAGTTTGAGTAGGAAAGGGAGGTGGCAATACCTCTGTATACAGCATTAATGAAGCCATTAATGAAATATTGCATCCAGTTCTGAATTCTCCATTTTAAAAATATTGAAAAACTGGAAATGGTTCAACAAAGAGCTGCAAAATTTATTCAAGGTCTTGAAAACATGTCATCATGAGACACTCATGAACCTCATTTTATTTAGTTTATCCAAGAGAAGATAGAGGTAGTTTAATTTGGTCTAACAGGGCCAGGGAACCACTTTTGGCCAGGGCCACTACTACAGAAAAATCAGTTGGGGGCCACACACAAGCAACCCCCCCCCCCCCAAACAAAACAAAACCTTCACTACTCATATGCCCCTTCCTCACACTTAACTCAGTGCACACCACTCTCCAGTCCCTGCAGCTGACCAATCCAGCACTAATGCTCCAGCCCTGAGGGGGAGAGAGGAGGGTACCAAGGCTCCATGTTTCTTCTGCAGATAAGCAAGCCAGCACTAACATTCTAGCCCCACAGGGAGGGAGATGCTGAGTCTCTGGGATTCTTCTTGCAGCTAGCACCCTAGCTCTGTAGGGGGAGGCACCAAGTCTTTGGGCTTCCTACTACAGCTCAGGAAGCTGGCACTTACGTGCCAGCCCCACAGGGGAAGGGGACACTGAGGCCTGGGGCTCCCCTTTACTGCAGAGCAAGCCAGTGCATGTGGTCCAGTCCCATGGGGGGAGGAGGACACTGAGGTTCAGGGCTTCTGGCCAGTAGGATGGAAACTTGCTGTGGCCAGATCCAATTAAGCCAGGAACTGGATCTGGTGTAGGTTCCCTACTCCTTGCCCACAAGAATCTACATGTGGAAGAAATTTCTGATATCAGATGGCTCTGTAATGTAGCAGAAAAAAGCATAAGATGCAGTGGTTAAAAGCTTGACCTAGACAATTTCAGACTAATTATAAGGCACAATATTTTTTTAGTGGTGAGGGTAATTGACCATTGGAACAACACATTTCAGAACATGGTGGATTCTTTGTCACTTGCAGTCTTTAAATCAAGACTAAATGATATGGTATAGCTGAAACAGATGTTATGAATCTGTTTCATAACAATAAAATAATAAATTAGGCAAGATTCTTGACTCTGCCATGGCCACTTTGAGATACATTAGTGGCACAAGTTAGCCATAGCTGACCTCACGTTTCCCCTAATGTTAATTCCAGGGTGGTACAGAACCATACTTCCCGGATCTCTGCATTGGTGGGTGCATGTGTGGAGTACCACTGCACTTTGGCAACCTATGGCTTTATAAAGAGCTCTCTGGAGTTACAAACTGAGCCTGCTCTAAAATGCACTGAAAGGAACTGAACCAATCACAGGATTGGGGAACAACAAAGGTTCAGAAAAGCTAGCTTTGTCCTCTCACACTCATGGTCTTCTGCTGAACAAAGAATCTAGGTTTCTGTCTTAGAACAATGTGGCAGAATAAAGACAAATGTTTCTAAATAGAAGCAGTTGTTTTGTGCTCACCAAGCACTATGTTGTTGTTTCTGTATTTCTGTTTGGGGGAGGAGGGTGGAGCATCTTTATAAACAAGGAACACAAGATCAGATCTGTTTTAGCCAGGCTTGCACTAATGAGAACTAAATAGAAGGCATCTCTTACATTATATCACACATAGGTAGAATTCCACTTAAATTTCCATGAAATTCCATTCAGCATATAGTGGAAGAGAAGACTGACGTAGACTGTGCTCTGCAGAAGTGTGGTGTTCTCAGGCAAAACTCTGGGTAACTGGGTAATAATTTCATAAAACTGTATGATTGGACCCAGTTGTACAGGCAGGGCACTTAAAACATTATTAATAAATAAGTCAAAAATGTCAATGGGCCAACTGTACTTCCAGTTATAATGGACCTTTATTTTAGTAACATTGCTTGTTGATAAAAACAATACTCAATTTTGGAGCCTATTTATATTTTTCAACTGAAATATTTTCCTGATGAAAAATAGGGTTTTGTTGAACACAAGTTTTGCATGAAAATATCTTCTGACACATGTGGCCTTTTAAGGGCAAATTTTCAAATGAAACAAATTCTTTCAAACTCAAATTTGTTTAAAATATTTTGAATTTCTTCTCCCCTCCCATTTTATCTTCTTTTCCCCACTAAGTGCAATGAAAGGAATAATGTCCAACTTTTTTTTTCCTCCCTCACTTTTTTCATTGTATCTTTTCAGAACTTTGTTAACATCGGAAAAGTTACAGAGTGGCAAAAGGAAACATTACCACTCCAACTTTCCCAAAATTGGAGAAGTTTTGAGAAGTTACAGAATAGGGGGGAAAAAGTGGTGGGTGCTTGCGGGACTGTAAATGACATTCATTCCATGAATTCATGGTTGAAAAGAGGAAAAAAGTATGAAATTCCAACATTTTGGAAATTTTTGGCTATTAGAAAAACTGAATCCAAATGAAATTTTCACTGAGTTTCATTTTGTATTTTTAATGAAAAACTGCATTTTCTTGTTGGGGAGGAAAAGGGCTGTTTATGTGCTTTATTTGTTTTCTTTTTTAAAATTTCTCTCTAAAATTGGGTGGAACCTTTATATTTGAGTATTCTCAATAAGATTTTAAAATCCACAATGAAGTTTAATGAGGGTAAATTAAGCAGGTATCAGCAATAAGTTTGTGTCTTCTATTAAAACAAAAGTACACACACACACTTACTGTGGTAAATGAACTATATAGGTAATATATGGCCCAAGAAATAATCACAATGTAGTAAATATTTAGCCAAAAGGACAGGACAGCAGCTGCTAACCCCACGCCTGTAGGAAAATAAAACAAAAGTATTAGAGATTTTTCAGTTACTCTTTGCAAAGTTTTTAACAAAATCAGTACCATTATAAACAATCATATTTTGAAAGGCAAACATCACATATTGAACAATTACATCATACTTATTTATCTATCATGAACCCAGTTGAAATTCTAGAATTAACATAACAAGTGGACACTAACTGTGAGTGATTCACATTTTGGGTGCGCCCGTTGAGACGCCTGATTCCTGAGTTTGTGAAGTGATAAACCCAAAGCTTTTATTCACATCTGCTGTCACTGAGGTGCTTACTACTCTTGAAAATAACAAAAATAACCATCTTCTAGATACCTTGAGTTAGCACCCAGAACAAATGGATACTTTTGAAAACTGAGGCCTAGTTGTATGTTCAGTACTGTATTTCAATACATATGAAAAGATTTCCAACACACAAAGC
The DNA here is from genome assembly GCA_032595735.1 of Pelochelys cantorii. NCBI lineage: Eukaryota > Metazoa > Chordata > Testudines > Trionychidae > Pelochelys > Pelochelys cantorii. Next base: position 44,574,561 of record CM064336.1, read on the forward strand.
TATGCACTAACCCACTTCAAGTCAGTCACCCCACCTCAACTCTGGTCTCTCAGCAAATGTCCATGGACATAGAATAAGCATCCCCCAGCAGCCAGCAAAGGAAGGGTAAAGAAGGCTACCCACTGAGAATGCCCCACCCTCAGCTTCCTACAGCAACTCCTGGAGGGACTGTATGCCATTCAAGCTGGTTTCAAAGGTACATAGGATCCAAACAATATAAGACTGTTCACCCAAGTCAGTACTTTGAATTGTGCCTGGAGAAGATCAGGTGCGAACTCCAGAGCACATATGTAATATGTTACCTGTGAAAAACACCATTATGTAGGCAGTAACCTGCAACCTGCATCATCTGAATTCTCCAAGAAGCTCTCCCAGTACAGCCCTATTTCAGTAATCCAGACAAGAGGTGGACAAGGTGAGAGTTAAGTATGGCATGATCTGCATCTAATGGGTAAAGTTTCACACACAGATGGCAATGCAAAAAGACTAAAATGTGTACTGCAGAGCAGAGCACTACTAACTTTTGTATACTTAGTTTCATTTCAGGTTTCATTACTGAACCAAAGCCCTAGCGCTGGGTGCTACAAAATGATTTGTGATTTCATATGCAATCCAGTTAAAACTCATGGTTTCTCGTTGTCTCAGTTAAAAAAAAAAAAGGTTTGGATTACGTTTTGCTCCGAGTTCAAACTTAAAATTATTGTATTGGGGCCTATAGGCATTGCTGTAATACAAATATTAATATGTCTAATATATATAATTATTAATAGATTTTTCAGCCCCTATCTGAAAAAGGCTAAAAGGGAGATTGTCCAATGTTGCTATGAACTGAAACTACTATGTTTTATACATCCTCCACATAGTAAAGAGTGTTTGAAGTGTACTAAGACTACGTCTACACTGCAGGCTTCTTGCAAAAAAGTTCTTGTGCAAGAGCGTGTCCGTACTGCCATGTACTTTTGCGCAAGAGCGTCCGTGGCAGTGTGGACGCTGTATTGCGCAAGAAAGCTCTGATGGCCATTTGTGCAAGAGCTCTTGCGCACAAAGGCTTATTCCTCGTAGAAAGAGGAATAACTCTTGCACAAAAAGCCCTGTGTTCTTACTATTTACTATACTTTTTCTTGCGCAAGAATGCACGTTAGTGTGGATGCTCCACAAGTTTTTGCGCAAAAACTCTGCAATGTAGATGTGGCCTAAGTAAAAACATTCTGAGATTTTTCAGAATGACTCAAGAAATTTGTATGCCCAACTTCTGTTAATTTTAATGGAATCTGAGTGTATAAATCCCTTATGTAACTTTAAATGTTTCAGTCCCACTTCAGAAAATCATGTGTTTCTTTAAAAAAAAAGTGAGCTAAATAAAAATGAAGCTATGTTGTATCTGTTCCATAAGTTCATTGAATCTGGAAGTGTCAGAGAATACGTATTTATGTAAATCTCATACTGTACCTTTAAACATTGGAGCAAGCTTCCAGACTCCGAGGCCTCCTATAGATGTGAACTGACCAAGAGAACATTCCAAAAGAAATAGTGGAACTCCAGCAAAAATTAAAGTGAGAAAATATGGAATCAGGAATGCTCCTAAAAGGAACACAGCAAGCAGTCTGTTAGAGTGAAAAATCTTAAACCCACAATTTTATGATCTTCCTTGCCTATTATAGAGCAAATTTTTTCCATAGTATCTTTTTTATTTTGGTTATTAAAAGTAGCTAATATACATTAATGCCTTTCTGAACAACTAGTAGCTCTAAGAGTTAGAAAGTCAAGGAAAGAAAGGACTTCACCTAGCATCATTTAGATTACTTGTCTTTAAAATAGACAAGGTGGCACAAAGGGGAAGGAAAGCTGCTGGATGTGGCCAGGTGAGAATTACCCGATAAAGGGGAAGCTCACAGCTGGGGTAACCAGCCCTTGCATCATGTCAGCTCAGTCCAGGTAATGAAGCAGCACTGCCAGAGTGCAATATGTTTGGTTAATTATAATTGACAACCCCATGACTGCTCTGATCTCCACAGGCCCACAGTAGTGCAATCCATCCTGAGAATCAAGGCACTGTAACCAGTTCCCTGATGACCATCTCCTTGCCACACCAAGCAAACAATTTATTTTCTTGTTTTCATAGACTGGAAAAAAGATTAGGCAAAGCTTTCATTTTAATGTTAAAACAAACATTTTGTGGTGAGTTCTAATCTAAATATATACAGTAGACTACAAACATAAAATAAAATGTGTACCTCCACCGTTCTTGCCACAAAGATATGGAAATCGCCACACATTCCCCAAGCCAATAGCATAACCCACACAGGACATAAGGAAGTCAAATCTTCCTTTCCAGGTATCTCGGTCTGGAAGATCGGTTTTCTTCTTCTGTACTTTCACTACTAAGGTCTTAGGCTTGTCATTGGTAATTGAAGCATCACTAAGTTCAGTGGAGATTTGTCCATCTGCAACTTTTGTTCCATTCGTTGCCATGTTTCTGGGTTTAGCTGGAGAGGCTCTGGCAGGTGGACGAGAAATTTCAGCACCGGTCCACGTGGACAGCAGCTTTGCGGTTCTAGATATCCAACTAGGAAGTTAAGAGTTTGATAAAATGAAAGAATGCTGGAATGGTTTGTGACCTGATCAGAAATCTCAAAATCCACTTCTCTAATAATCTGTAAGACATAAGATCAAAACAGAATTCAGAGCTGTTCCTACTGCAGTGGTCTCCAACATTTTATGTGGAAGATCATTTTTTGAGTTTAAGGATAACCCAGGATCTCCTACAATCCTTCCCTGAGGCTCCACCCCCTTCTCCAAAGCACCACTTACTCCTCCCCTTCCTCCTTCACTCTCCCCCACCCTCATTCACTTTCATCTGGTTGGGGCAAGAGGTGCAGGAAGAGGGCGAAAGTTGCAGTTGCAGGTTCTGAGAGGCAGTTTGGGTGCAGAAGGAGGCTCCAGGCTGGGGAAGAGGGCTGGGGTGAAGGAGTGAGGAGTGCAAGCTGTAGGAGGCAGTTTGCCAGGCCCAAGAACAGGGGACAGGGACAGGGGATGGAGCAAAGGCAGCAACTGTCCTGGGGCCTGGCAGTTCTGAACGGCCCAGGGTTCCCAGCTACTGCCCTTTATATCACTGCCAGAGTGTGGTGCGGCACACTCTCTGTGACTCTAAGGGCTGGGACAGAATGGTTATGACAGAGCTGAAGGCTGGCTGCCCTTCCCCTGCCCCTTCCACCCCTTCTGGCAATGCAGAGTTGCCCCTCCCTGCCCAGGGGCCTGGCATGACTGTCAGCTCCCCTAGCCTCAGCCTGGATCCCCTTCCTGCAGCCAAACTTTCTCCCAGAGCTTGCAGCCCTCACTCCCTCCTGTATCCCAACACTCTGGATGTAGGAGGGGGCTCTAGGCTGGAGCAGGAGCAGAGTGTTGGGTGCAGGAGGGATGCAATGTGAGCTCTGGGAGCAAGTCTGAGGGCTGGCACAGGGAGTAGGGGTGCAGGCTGCAGCTAGGAAGCACTTACTACAGGTGGCTCCCAATCAGCAGCGCAGCAGGGCTCAGGCAAGCTACTTCTGCCTGGCCCCATGCTGCTCCTAGAAACACTGGCTGGCTGAGTTCAGGTACCCTCTGTATGGTCCTGGAGGGGGTCCCTTATGTGATGTACTGCTGCCTGGAGCCTATAAGTACTGCCCGTATTTGCTAGTTCCCAGCCAATGGAAGCTGCTTGGGCAGTGCTGGAGGAGGCAGCAGCATGGAGCCACCTCACCATTTCCAGGGGCTACAGAGACTGCTTGTGTAGCCGCCACCAGGCAGATTTGAAGCTGGGATCTCTGGAGTTTAATATAGCAGCCTCTACCCTTTGAACTAAAAGCCAACTGTTTCTTAGTCCATGCTGTAGAGGTCACTTGTTCTTATCTGTTGCTGTGTTCTAGGTGCCATTGCATGGGACAGTGAACCACACTAAGGCTATGTCTACACTCGCGGCTTCTTGCGCAAGTACAGCCGTTCTTGCGCAAGAATCTGCAAAGCGTCCACACTGCCAGCCTGCTCTTCCGCAAGTAAATTTACAGTACGGCGTGGTAAGAGAGGGCTCCTTGCGCAAGAGCTACGCTCTTTAACAGGTGTAAGCCCTCTTGCGGAGGAGCTCTTGCACAAGAGGGCAGTGTGGATGCTCGGCAGGGATTTCTTGCGCAAGAAAGCCCTATGGCTAAAATGGCCATCAGAGCTTTCTTGTGCAAGAGAGCGTCCACACTGCCATGGGCGCTCTTGCGCAAAAGCACAGCTCACACATGGCAGTGTGGATGTTTTCTTGCACAAGACTTCTTTATTTTCAGGGACCTATCATGACTACCAGTATTATTTTCTATAGATAATTGGTGCATTCTTCTTTTTAAGATGGTGCATTTATAACAACATGTTTCATCCAGAAGACTCACAAAGGCATTTGCAAATAGGTTACATTGATCCACAAGGCTCAGCTCTTAAAGGCTGAAGTAAAGTAAGTCATAACCTTATATATTCTTCCAATTAACAACTAGTATAGAGAATGCAGATGATTCACTCCACCTTGAAATTTAAGATATCAGGCTATAATGATCACACGACCCTAGCCCTGTATTTTCTGGTATGTGTTACACCCCTGGGCCTTTTAAACACATTTGCTAGTACTGAATCAATCATTCTATACAGCTTTACCATGGTGGCATGTTACTCTTCTGCAGCCTTGGTATACAGAAGAGAAAGAGCAGAAAATAGGCATAATTTGTGAACCTGAAAAGTGCTAAGCATCTGCAAATCCTATCGATTTCAATGGCTTATTTTTAATTCAACCAGCATTTTTAAGGATATGAGTTCTTGAACACTGAACAGCCCTATGTTTGCAAGGAGCAAAACGGTATAACAACAAGGAAGCTGAGCACGGATTAAGTTAGATAATCATTAAAAGACTGAGGGTGTGTCTAGACTACATTCCTCTTTCAAAAGAGGAATGTAAATGAAGGAAATAAAAAATGCAAATGAAGTGCAGATTTACAAATCTTGTGCTTCATTTGCATAATCGTGTCCAATTGCTTTTTTTTTTTTCAAAAAAAACTTTAAAAAAAGCGGTCTAGATGTGGTTCTTTCAAAAAGAAAACCCCTTTTTTGAAAGAACCCTGTAAACTTCATTTTTTCCAGAAATAAGGGTTCTTTCGAAAAAGGGGTTTTCTTTTTCCAAAATAACTGGGTCTAGACTGCTTTTTTTTGAAAAAAACCTTTTTTGAAAAAGCGATCTAATGTGATTGCAAATGAAGTGCAGATTTACAAATCTCATGCTTCATTTGCATATTTTCAATTTCCTTCATTTACATTCCTCTTTTGAAAGAGGAATGTAGTCTAGACACACCCTTTAGTGTATTGGCTTTACTCTGCATGTTGTATTTGTAATCAACAGAAATTGTAACAGAGTTTAATAGTGTCATTTGAAAAAAACTTTTCAAATCAGGGTATGTCTAGACTACAGAGTTTTTTCTGGATACCAGGTAGACCGGAAAAGCTCTGCCGCATCCAAGGAACGGAAAATTTTGGAAAAGCAGGCGCATTTTTTTTGGCATCCCTGTAAACTTTGTTCTATGAGGAAGAAAGAATGTTCTGAAAGAGGCTTTCCCCCCGACGTTTGGCCCAGTGTAGATGGGCCAATTGTTGGAAAAACCTCTTCCGGAGGAAAAGCAGAAAAGTTCTTTTTCCAATAGAACTTTGTAGTCTAGACACAGCCTCATACTGTACTTTCTATTCCTCTTAGATCCACAGGTCACATCCCTGAATAGAATGATTTCATGTGGATAAATCAATTGGAATTGTGCTGGAAAGAACACAACATCAAGCACAGCTTCTGGACTCAAATTGAGAAATATCAACAATTTACATCCCTCTCTTATTAAGTCCTTCCTCCTCCTTTTGAGCTGCAGTTCAGATCTCTTCTGGTCACACATAGTTTAATAATTTAAATGACCATATTCTATAATGTGGGACAACTCTGTTGACTATCTGTAGGATTAGTTGCCAGCACTAACATATACTACGTCCCATTTCAAATTTAGTACCTGAATAAGGATTTGTTAAATACAAGTCATGCAAGTTCATAAAGCACATCCTCAAGACACACAAAATCCTTATGCCTGTGTCTAGACTACATCCCTCTTTCAACAGAGGGATGTAAATTAAACACTTCAAAATTGCAAATGAAGCACGGGATTTTAAATCTGCTTCATGTGCATAATCGCATCATGGCGTTCTTTCGAAATGGTGCTTTTTTGTAAGAGCGCCATGATGCGATTATGCAAATGAAGTGCAGGATATTTAAATCCCTGCTTCATTTGCAATTTTGAAGTGTCTAATTTACATCCCTCTGTCGAAAGAGGGATGTAGTCTAGACACAGCCTATGTGTCTTGCTCAAGATGTTTGATTCTTCTCTCCATCATATCCCAGTTGTTTTTACTGCAGAAATCTCTGCTGACATCTATCTCCAGCTTTCTCCATCTCTCAGATATTTCTTCCATTGTTTCCAGTTCATCATCCCTAAAAGACAAATGCATTTATTCTGATTTTCTGGCTTGGAGACTTTCCTTTTGGTAAGGGTATCTAGCACTGTATCCATAATATTTGTAAAAGCTCCCATCCTGAGTGTGGAAAGCTCCTACTGCCAGGGTGTGCATGTTTCCAAATTTGGAGCATGAGTGTGGGCTTTGGGAAAATTAGTCTCCCCTTGCCATTTGGTCATTGTCAAGGTTGTTATGAGCACAGCATACTTCATGGTCTCTGATTTTGTAAGAGGGAGGGAGAACATTGTTTTGCAACATCTGAACCAAAAATTGCAGATGTAGATATCAGAATGCTCTTCCAGCTAGCTTTAAGCACTGGGGAATCAAGGATAAACCCTATACCAATGTAAATGGTGAGAGCACAAGTGAAACTGGCTAGAGATGGGTAGGTGTCATCATTCCCAGTATCTGCCAGTCAATAGAAGAAAAAACATCAAAAGTGACATTTTGAGCTTAACCTGGATTTTTGTTTTAAACATTTTACTTTGAAATATCTGTGCTATGATACAATGCTCTAAATTCCCTCCCCCCTTCAATAGTTGAAGTTAGGGGAATGATTAATTTGGCCCAATATTCCCTGACTCAGGCAAAAAAAAAATATTACACATAAATGGTAAAATATTTGTAGGATTAAGGTTGGATTTTTCCCAGGAGTCTTTATGGAAACAAGTGCCCAAATTTGTGCCTATTTCCCTTAGGCTGAAATGTTCAAAGGAACTCAAGTGAGTAGAGAAGTTTGTCTCTGGACAATGTGATAGCTGAATATGGGCTTGGTGCTTATAACAACAAGGAATCAAAGCTCCAACTACAGTCAACCATATGGGCAAGCTTGGGAACCCACTTTGACCAATGCACTTCAGTCCTGACCTATAACAACTTGGGTTATAGTTCCTGTCTGTGACCATGTTGGAGAATATTGTAAGAGTGTGAGTGTGTAAGAGGGGAGGGGCTGGTGCAGACAAATATCCACTAGGGCAGGGATTCTCAAACTTCATTGCACTGTGATCCTCTTCTGACAGCAAAAGTTACTACAGGACTCCAGGAGGGTAGACAGAAGCCTGAGCCACCTTGGAGAAGTGGGGAGAGCCAAAGCTCCACTAACCCAGGCCCAAGGGCTTCAAACCCAGGCAGAGGACCTGTAACCTGAGCCCTACTGCCCAGGGCTGATGCCCTTGGGCTTAGGCTTTGGCCCCAGGCCCTAGCAAATCTAAGATAGCTCTGGCAATCCCATTAAAACAGAGTCCTGACCCACAATTTAAGAACCATTGCACTAGGGTTTAAGCAGAGACAAAGAAGCTCTCTTGTAACCTGCATAGGATTGGAAACATATTAAAAGTCATACTGTGAAATACTAGGTAGCACTTTGGATCAAATTTTCAAGTGTAACTGCTTTGGATGACACTACAAAAACATACTTGTACATTATATATACTTACCTGCCATTGTACATGCCTTGTAAGTACATGGTAACTACATCATTTTATAGATTACTGGTAATTACACATTGGATCAAATGTCCATGTTGTCTGTGCATCACCAAAAATAAAACAAAAAACCATTGTCATATAGCATAATTTTTGAATATATATTGTGGCAAAGTTATGGCTGTGCCCGTGGATCCTGTGCTTCTGGTGGATAGTGTTCAGCCTCAGAGGCTCTCTGTGTCCTACCACACAGCCTCTTTCTTTTAACTAGAGGCAGCGTTCACTGCATACTGATCCATACTCATCACAGGCTAGTCCATAATATGGGGGTGAAACCCTCTGTAGTCCCAGTCTCCCTATCCAGGGACATACTCTGTAGTGGTGTGGGGAGGGTTGGGGGGAACCTGGGTCCACCCACTACTTGAGGTTCCAGCCCAGTGACCATAAGACAGAGGCAACAGATGGTGTTCATTCTACTTCCTGTCTGGCAACTACTTCCCCAGGCCACTTCCCCAAACGATCCCTCCCAGTACCTTTTTCTGGTACCTGATCCTCCAACATTCTCTTCCTGCCTTGCAGCTCTCCCCCAAACTCCTCTCACTCTCAGCACTTTGGCTCCTTCCTTCCTCCTCACATGCCACCTAATAGGAGAGGAGCTCTTTTAAACCAGTCTCAACAGGTTCTTGATTGGCCCCAGGTGGTCTAATTAGCCTGACTCCTTTTTCTCTGGGAGGCTCCTAATTAACTCCAGGTGTTCTAATTGGCCTGATTATCCAGACTACTTCTGGAAAGTTCCTGCTGGTTCTAGGTCAGCCCCTGACAGTTTACCCAGGGAACAGAGACCTACTTAGTCTAAGGCTCACATACTTTCCTTCTAGCATGCTTCTGTAACCTTCTGACCTGACCCTGTCACAATATCTATGATTTCTGTAGGAGCCATGTAAATATAAGTAAATGATCATGAAATATATTTTAAATATTTTCTAAACGGTTCTATGTATTTTAGTCCAGACTCTTTGGGTATGTCTACACTACCACCCTAGTTTGAACTAGGGTGGTTAATGTAGGCATTCGAAGTTGCAAATGAAGCGCGGGATTTAAATATCCCGGGCTTCATTTGCATCTTGCCAGGCGGGCGCCATTTTTAAATCCCCTTAGGTCGAACTCCGTGCCCGCGGCTACACGCGGCACGGAGTAGGTAGTTCGAATTAGGATCTCTAATTCGAACTACCGTTACTCCTCATTGTTTTAAACGTTAGCTAGACTTACCCTTTGCCACCTGACATCTAGTTTAGAGAAGAGGCATAAATGAACATGTTGTATATCATATTTGACACTAATCACTTAATGATCACTCATTTTAGGTGATTGCAGATATGTACTCTTCAAAAGGTAAGTAGCAATAAAGTGTGGGCATGCCAGTCACTTCATTTAAAATCTAAGCACTATTTCAAAATTAAGGCCCTAATATTTTAAGGAGAGCCCCTACACATGGACTCTGCAACAATGCAGAGCCCCAGTGAATTCAGTTGTGGAATTCTTTTTCACCAAAACCAAAACAAAGGATGGATGTTGGTGATGAGGTTTTGCAGGTCTTGTGGCTAATGTAAAACTCCTGGCAGGCTCTCCTGTGGGACAGTCACTTTACGGCTACATCTAGACTACAAGCCTCTTTCGAAAGAGACTTTTTCAAAAGATACTTTTGAAAAAGCCTCTTTCGAAAAAGAGCGTCTAGACTACAACCAGTACTTTTGAAAAAGCACACCGCTTTTTCGAAAGAGAGCACCCAGGCAGTTTGGATGCTCTCTTTTGAAAAAGCAGTTTGCATTACATAGCGCCTTTTTTCAAAAGAGCACTTTCAAAAAAAGGCGTTCTTCCTAGAAAAACAAGGTTTTCCGCGGTCCAAAAAACTGCCGCGTTCTTTTGATTTACTTTCAAAAGAACTCAGCAGCAGTCTAGATTCAGGGGAAGTTTTTTCGAAAAAAGGCCACTTTTTTCAAAAAAACCCTGTAGTCTAGACACACCCTCCTTGTCCACAATTGTCCTGCCTCTGACCTTTCAAGCTACCTCTTATGGGTTTCAAAACATGTTAGCTTCAATTTCCTTGCATTTACTTGATTAAGTTTGCCACAGTGCTTGTGAGCTCTCAGCGAGGGGATTGGATGTTAGTGCAGATGTGGCATTAAGGATTGATTTTGTTACAGTGATGCTGGGTTCCACAAAGCCATTTTATGAAATAAAGAAAATGGTGGTGGTGGTGGTGGGGGGAATGGTAAGCAACAGTATTGAAAACTGTGATTTCTGTGTACTGATACCAGAGGGCAAAATGGGAACTGCATTCTGCTTTGCGCAAAAAATGATGAGCAATTCTTTTTCCAGTTTTTCATTCATATTTTTCAATCATCTTCTTTTGTGTGGCAGTATCATGATTACATACATGGAAAACCTCCCTTTCTGCTAGAAAAATCTAAATCAGGATTATTCATGATTTCCTGTTTTAACCAGTGAGAAAAATCCATGTAAATCTGGCCAGCTACCCTTTCTTCCTGTTTCCCCTTTTGTGGCTTACTGCTCAGATAGGGAAGTTACTCACCCTGTGCAGTAATGACTGTTCTTCAAGATGTGTCTCTCCGTGGGTGCTCCACTGTTGGTGCTGGGTCGTCCCAGAGCTGCTGATCGGCGCCTTTGCAGCATTTGTTAGTGGGGCCACACATGTGCGAGAGGCACCTCATGTCATTCGCGCCTCAGCACCTCACATGTGCACAACCCCCCACCCCCCAGTTCCTCGCATATGCCCAAGTAAATTAGACTCCTGGCAGTGGTGCAGAAGGGAGGGTTGTGGAGCACCCATGGAGACACATGTCTTAAAGAACAGTCATTACTGCACAGGATGAGTAACTTCCCTTTCTTCTTTGAGTGATGTCTCCATGGATGCTCCATTGTTAGTGAGTACAAAGCAGTACTCTACCAGGATGGTGGGATTTGGAATCACTGTTTGGCGGCTGTGGACAAGACAGCAGTAGCTACCTCTGTATCTTCTGTGAGCAAAGACATAATGGGATAGCGCCTATCAAAGGTATGGTCAGATGACCAGGTGGCTGCCTGGTAAATAACTTTAAGAGACACATTCTTCAGAAAAGCTGTCGAAGTTGCAGTAGCATGGGTAGAGTGTGCCCTTGGTGGAGTTGCTAAAGGCTTACAGTGGATGGAATAACAGTGGAGTATGCATGATGATATCCATTTAGAGATACACTGGGTTGAAACTGGCGTGCCTCTCAAGCATTCTGCAATTGACACACAAAAAGGCATGGAGTCTTACACAAAGACTGAGTCCTATCTATGCAGAAGGCCAAAACATGTCTAATGTCCAGAGTATGAAGCATAGCATACCTAGGGGATGTATGAGGTTTGGGAAAGAATGTGGGTCAGACTATTGGTTCATTAATGTGGAAGGAGGTGCAGAGGTAAGAAGGGGGGATGTGGGCATAGAGTTACTTTGCCCTTAGCGAAAATAGTATAGGGCAGCCCCATTATCAAAGCCCCAATCTCACTAACCCTCCTTGCAGAGGCGATTGCAATTAAAAACAGCACTTTCATCAGAAGGAATGGAAGAGTACAAGTCATGATAGGCTCGAAAGGGGGCCTCATGAGACAATGTAGAGCCAAGTCCAGATTCCTCGAGGGTGCTAGGGCCCTATGTGGGAGATATAGATTCATGAGGCCTTGAAGGAATCTCCTGGTGATGGGATGAGTGAAAATTGATGACCCATCAACTCGTACATGAAAGGCTCTTATTGCTGCAAGATATATCTTGAGCCATGAAATGGATAGGCCCCCGTTTTTCAGGTGTAATATGTGGTCAAGGATTCAGTGTAATGGTGCAGTTCCAGGATCGACGTGAATTTGCTCGCACCAGGAAAAGAACCGCTTCCACTTTTGCAGGTAAGTGCAGGGATTTGGAGCAATCAAATTTTTGAATTGCTCGGCTCCAGCTCCGCTCTGGCACCAATAGTGACTGCTTCAGCTCCGCTCTGACTCCACTCTGCGCTCCGACTCAAATTAATTTTTAACTAAATAAAAAAGTGCATACTGTAATTTTGAAAAAACATTATTTTTATTCAGTTTTAAAACAATTTAAATGCCATCAACAATGATACAAACTAGAATCATTCATAATTCAATCTGTAAAAAATTATTGCAGCAATCAAGTCATCTTTATAGCCTGTCGCAGATCATTTAAAATTAACTTTAAAGCTGAAAACAGTCGCTCTGCACTAGCTTGAGTTGTTGGCATGCTCGAAGCAATTCTACAGGCAGCCTGAAAGTGGTGTGGGTAGCTGTGAATGGCCTCAAAAACAGACTTAACTTTTAGCCTACCAATAGACTCCATCGCCTCACAATCTTCCCGAAAATTTCTCTCGAATAATGCTTCATTATAATTATGAATCACAGAAACTCGCCGGCGTCTTTCTTGTTTATCCAATTCCCTTTTGAAGTCATCATCTTCTGAAGAATTGGTGCTTGAATTATCTCCATTTCCCTGTGATGGCTGAAGATGTCTCAGGGATGGACGCTTGAACGCTTGCAGAGACTCATGCTTAAAGGGACCTCCCCGGACAGCTGTTTCTCTGCTTCTGCTGCTGGCTTGCCTACCTCAGTGAGGGTTGGCAAAGATTCTGCAGTGCGTGCTCTGGTTGCCCAGCTTTCTTGGATGCCACAGCAGTTTGGTTTTGTGTTGTTTTTTCTGGTTTTTAATCTTTTTTTGCCATGGAGCCGGAGCTGCCCCTGGGCAGGCGATGGCCCCACACTCTCATGCTGCAGCTTCTGCAGTACTTCTTTGATATCATCATGACAGTCCTGCTCCATCTGGACTTAGACCTCAGCCTTGAGACCCCTGCCGTCGGTGCAGGACCAATGCCCTTGCCACCGAACTTCCTAGTGGAGAGGCAATTTTGGAGGCTGGACACCAGTTCCAACTGGTGGAACAGGCTCATCCTGGAGTGGTGGAACAACCAGAAGTGGCTCTGAAACATCTGCAAGCAGAAGGCCACATTCCTGGAGCTATGTGCCTGCCCTCCAATGACAGGACACCCATTTGCGGCCCGCCACCCCCCTGGAGAAGCAGGTCGCTATTGCCCTGTGGAAGCTCACCATCCCCAACAACTACTGCTCGGTGGAACACCAGTTCAGTGTGGGGAGGTCCACTGCTGGGGACGTCTTGATGGAGGTAAGGCACTCTCAGGGGACATCCCTGCGGGAGGAGGGGGAGCTGGAAAAGGAGTACTGTCAGGAAAGGGTAGGAGGAGTGGGGGTGGAGTGGGAGTGTGTGTGGGGCCTCCTGGCCTCACCCAGCCCTGCTGCTGGGGGTGTGGTCTGAGAAGGTGGCTCGTGTGGTCCTTGGGGGGGAGGGGAGGATGGCGGGCACCTGTTTTGTGTGTTTCTATATATCTCCTTCTGCAGGTGGTGAGGGCCATAAACTCTGAGCTGCTGCACAGGATCATCCACTTCGGAGGCCTGGACACCATCATGGATGGCTTTGCTGATCTTAGATTCCCGAGCTGTGGAGGAGCAATTGATGGGACACACATCGCAATCTGCACACCGCCCCATCAAGCAGTCCAGTATATCAACAGGAAGGGCTACTTCTCCATGGTCCTGCAGGCCCTGGTTGACCACCAGGGACAGTTTACTGACATTTGTGTCGGGTGGTGGGATGGGCACATAATGCCCGCATATTTAGGAACTCATACCTCTACTGCAGGCTGGAACATTCTTCCCACAGTGGAACTTTGCGGTCGGGGACGTGCAGAGGCCGATTTGCATCATGGGCGATGCAGCCTACCCCCTGATGCTGTGGCTCATGAAGCCCTGCACTGGCCACCTGGACCCGAGCAAGGAACAATTTAATACGCACCTGAACAGGGCTTGGATACAGGTGGAATGCACCTTCGGGCATCTAAAGGGGAGGTTCAGGTGCCTGCTCACTTGCCTCGACATAGGGGATTGCAACATCCCCGAGGTGGTGGCTGTGTGTTGCGTGCTCCACAAGCTTGGGAAAGCAAAGGGGAGGCCTTCCTCCCAGGGTGGGTGACAGCAGCTAGTGGCGAGGGGAGGCAGTTTGAATAGCCCCGGAGTGCTGCCATCCGCCAGGCCCACCAGGCCGGGGTGCGCATCCGGGATTCTCTGAAGGAGCCCAATGACTCTCCCCAGAGCCTCCGTAATGGGGGCTTGACCCTGGCCCCCCAATACCTTTCCCACCACAACCCATCCCTGCCCCCACTTACTGGACATTCAGTACAGACACCAGGTTATGTTAGAAAAATAAGCTTTGTATGCAGTTATAATAAATGTAATTAACAAAGACGCCACGTTATGTTTGAAAAATAAACTTTGCATTCAATTGAAATAAATGTGATTAACTGGGATGGAGGGGGATCAGAACCTGGAGGGGAAGGGGGGATCAGAACCTGGAGGGGGGAAGAGGGAGGGAGGCTCAGGACTGAGCATGTTGCCTGGACCGCAAGCTCCTGCTGCCTCGTGTCCGAGGACCTTGATGGACTTGGGGTAGGGTGGGGCCTGGGACAGTAGGGGCTGGGCAGCAGGGGGGGCTGCAGCTGGGTCTGGGATGGCAGGGGATGAGGGGGGGCAGAGGGGCAGGAGCAGAGTGAGCAGGTGGAGCAGCAATGGGGACAGGATCTGGGAAGGCTATGACCTCCCGGATGGTGGCACATATTGTAGTTCACTGCTGGATGAGCTCATCCAGCAAGCAGTCGTGCCACACAGCCTCTGCCCACATCCTCTCAGCTATGTTGTCCTTCAGCCCTTGGAGGACCCCAATGTGCTGGCGCATGAGGTCTTGATAGACACGCCACTGCCTGCGGTTTCTATGGACCTGGCTGGGTGGTGGGACTGGTGTAGCTCGACCCTCAGGGATGGATAGTCTGGCTGTGGAGGACAAGAGGGAAAAGTGGTCAGTCATGCGTGCACACACTGTCCCTGAGGGCATGCCTTCCTTGTGAGCAGTGAGTAACTGTCCTTAGAACAAGGGATGCAAATGTTCTGTCAGCAAGCCCAGGTGTGGCCTGGCAAGCAACCCCGGCCTCACAGGGACCCCGAGGTGCCCAGGGCACCATCCTGCCCCCCCCCCACACAAACCATGGCCAAGCAGCCCAGGGAAGTGTCTGGCTACCATGGGTTCCCAGGTGTTGAAGAGGGGCCTGGAGCAGCCTGGCCCTCACAGGGCCTCTCCCCCCCCATATGCCTGCACGTGGCAGCACTGTCTGTGGGAGCAGTGTTGCTTTGCACGTGCACCCATGGCCGAGTGCTATGTGTGACACTCGTCAGTCTGTGTGGGGTTGTGTGTGCGCCCTTGTGCCCAGCCTGCTTCCCGCAATGCCTGGGGTGGGGAGGACATGTGTGGGGCCCTCCACAGGCTGTGAGCAGCAGCCCATGTGGTCGGACATGGGGTCGGACATGTGTGGGGCCCTCCACAGGCTGTGAGCAGCAGCCCATGTGTGCCCTGGGACTGCATGTGCTTGCACATGCACCGACAGCTGCATGCTGTCCAGGCCAAGCATGATGCATGATGATTGCATCCCATCCTCTGTGCTCCCGCCTCCCCCACCCTGTGTGTGTGGCAACCTCACAACACTCACATGATGTTCCCTCCCGGGGGTCTGAAGATGCCTCCTGGGTCTGGAGGCCTCCTGGGTCTGGAGGACCAGTTCAAGGGTGAGGTTCACAGCAGTCCCAGTGTCCTCCTCCTCCTCCTCCTCCTCCAGCTGCTTGTCTTCTGGATTACCCTACACCCGCAGCTCCGGCCATGGCTCCATCCCAGACTCAACCAGCACCCATGAGACAGGGGTTCCCCGCCCCCCAGGATTCTGTCCAGCTCCTCATAATAAGCGCAGTAGTGAGGAGCTTCCCTGGAGCAGGAGCTGCGCTTATGGGCCCTTGCATAACCTGCCTCAGTTCCTTCACCTTTGCTCTTACTTGATCTTGGGTGTGGGGGTAGTGGCCTTTCTTCACCAGACCATCAGCTATGCGGCCATAAATGTCCACATTCCTGTGGCATGACTGGAGGGCCTACAGGGACTCCTCCTCTGACCACAGCTCAAGGAGTGTCTGGATCTCTGCCCCCAACCAGGATGTAGCCCTGCGTTTTGTGCCCCTGGGTGGGTCCTGCGATGGCTCCCTGGAAGGGCCAGGGGGATGTCGAGGGGAGGGGGGGGGGGAGGTTGTGGCTGTGCCATGGCTGTTTCTTGCTGTGGTAGGGAGAGCCAAGCAGTCAGGATCCTGCTCTGAGGCTGGCTTACTGCCACAATGGATGCCCCGGGTGCTTGTGGCTTTAAGACATGGGCTGGAGACAGGAACTATAGAGCTGTGATTAGTGTAGATGGAGTGGCCACCAGGGTTTTTCCTGGAGGCCTTTTTTGAAAAAGGTGTTCTTCCTCATAAAAGCAGGTTTACCGCTGTAAAAAAATGGCCGCATTCTTTCTATTTAATTTCGAAAGAACGTGACGGCAATCTAGACGCAGGTGAAGTTTTTTTGAAAAAAGGCCACTTTTTTCGAAAAAACTCTATAGTCTAGACATACCCTAAGGTGCCACAGGACTACTCATTGTTTTTAAAGTTACAGACTAACATGGCTACGCCTCTGAGATATTATTTATAGACTGGCTTATAGTACTGCCTATTAAGGTTTCCTGACAATTCCCATTATAAGATATTGTTTTTATTTGCTTATAACTTTGTCGAATTTAACCATGCAAGGCAATATTTTCCACCATGTCTGCTTGATTCTCTGTTCTCAGTGCCAGTGCCGGGCTGAGAGCAGCTGAGAGCAGTAATTAAAAGGAAAGCCCTTCTGAGCCCTGAGCAGTTGCTCTGTAAGGATGGTGCAAATATTGTCTGGATTTACCCAGGAGCTGTGAGGCGATGGAGAATGATCTGTTGCTCTGTGGGGATGACTTATGTCTTTCTAATCTTGCCACATGTGAAGGTATGAAATGTGCCCAGCTTGGTTATCAATAGGGACTGTCAGAACCTCGAGCACAGAACCTTTAGAGCTCTTAGGTGTTAAGCTCTACCATATCTCTGTGTGTGAAAAGGGAGTTACTTTGCACAGTAACAACTGTTCTTTGAGATGTGTGTCCTTGTGGGTGCTCCACTGTTGGTGATGAGTCGCCCGGAAGTGCATATCAGAGCCTTGCAAAGCATTTTCCCCCATTGAGCTGCACATGCACAGGAGGCATCTCATGATGCTCTTGCCTGAGTGTGCTACTCGTGGGGCTCAGCCCCTCCCTGTCACTTTCTCGTCTGCACCTGAGTAAGACTCCAAGCAAAGAGGCGGAAGAAAGGGTCATGGAGCACCCACGGGGGAACACATCTCAAAGAACAGCCGTAGCGCGTCAGGTTGCAGCGCGTGGGGCAGCTGCAGCGCTCCTGCGAGTCCTCCACTGCAGCATCTGCCGGGCACAGGGCGGGCATGGGCATGAAGTGAGTAACTCCTTTTTCTTCTTCGAGTGATGTCCCTGTGGGTGCGCCACCGTTGGTGACAACAGAGCAGTATTCAACCTGGATAGAGGGAGTCAGAGTCATTGTTTGGCCGTGGTGGACAAAACAGCCATAGCCACCGCTGATTCAGAAGTGAGTTGTGATAACATGGCATAATGTTTAGTGAAAGTGTGGTCTGATGACTATGTCACAGCTCAATAAATGTTTCTTAAGGGAATGTTGTTCAAAAAGGCCGTGGAAACCTCTATAGCCTGAATAGAATGTGCTCATGGTCGATGCTGTAATGGTCTGTTGGCCAGGGTATGACATCTAACTATGCTTGTCTAGATCCATGTTGAGATACATTGGGATGAAACAGACGTACCTCTTGAGCATTCAGTGATGGAAATAAAAAGTCATTGAGATTTATGAAATGCTCATGTTCTCTCCAAGAAGGCCAAAGCTTGTCAGATATCAAGAGCGCGTAGGCTAGCGTCTCGTGGTGAGGCATGGGGCTTTGGGAAAAAGGTAGGTAATACAGCGGGCTCATTCACATGGAATGCTGTACAGACTTTTGATAAGAATGCCAGATGAGGTCTCAGTGTGACTCTGTCCTTTGTAAAAACCATGTATGGGGGCTCCACCATAAGGGCCCCAAGTTCTCCAACTCTCCTCACTGAAGTGATGACTAGTAAAAAACAGACCTTTATAAAGAGGAAGGGGAATGCAACAGTGGCCGACAGTTCAAAGGGGGGGGCCTGGTCAAATAATCCAAAACAAGGTTCAAGTCCCATAAGGTTCAAGGTAGAGTCCTATGAGGCAGGTATATGTTGTGGAGGCCCTTAAGGAATCTTTTTGTGACAGGATGAGCAAATACAGAGAAACCATCTACAGGGGTGTGAAAAGCTGTTATTGCGGAAAGGTGGACCCTTAGAAAGGAGAGTGAAAGCCCTGGCATCTTAATATTTAGCATGTAGTCCAGGATGGTGTTCAGTGAGGATGTCCAAGGGTATATCTCGGACCTCTGACACCACTGAGAGAAATGTGCCCATTTTTGCAGGTAAGTCTTTTGTGTAGATGATCTTCTGCTATGAAGGAGAACATCCTTCAGCTACTGAGAACATCAGGATTCCAGGTCCATGAACCAGAGAGAAGCAATGCTTGGAGATGGAGAGTATACGGTTGGGGGTGCAACATCTTCCCGTGGTTCTGGGAGAGGTCGTGTCGGCGTGGCAATGGGTAAGGAGGTTGAACTGATAGCTTGTGCAGGTATGGGTACCCATCTGTGCAGATCTTGTGTAGGACTCTGGGAATAAGAGGTATGGGGGGAAAAGCATAATGCAGAGGGGCTATACATTGTATCAGAAATGCATCTCCCAGGGAGTGTTTGCCGAGTCCTGCTCAGGAGCAGAATTAGGGGCATTTGTTATTTTGGGGAGAAGCGAAGAGGTTTATCGATGGCCACCCCCATTGGTAGAATATTGAGTTTGTGACCTCTGGATGTAGTTCCCATTTGTGGTCTGTGGAAAAGTTGCAGCTCAAGGAGTCTGCCGAGGTGTTGCTGGCCCCAGGTAGGTAAGATGCTATGAGTGTAACCTGGTTGCAGATGCACCAATTCTATAGGAAGATAGCCTCTACACATCAGGAGTGGGAGCAGAAGCGGGAGCGGGCGCTGCCTTGTCTGTTTATGTAAAACATTGTGGAGATGTTGTCTGTGAGGATCCGAACTATGTGATGGACAATTGTGGGCAGGGCTGGATTAAGGGGGGGGCTAGCCGGGCAGCTGCCTGGGGCACCAACCTATGGGGGGTGCCTGATGGCAGCTGTAAGGGGCGCTGTGCACCCAGCCACGCGGCGCCCCTTAGAACTGTTATCAGGCACCGCATACGCCTGGGGCCGGGGGCTGCGCGGTGCCCCTTAGAGCTGCAATCAGGTGCCACACGCCCAATTGCAGCTGTAAGGTGTGTAGCGCGCCGGGGGGACGGGGCTGCGCATGTGCCGTGCACCTGGGGGCGGAGCTGCGCATGTGTCACGCGCCCACTGCCCAGGGTGCAGGAATGGCTCGAGCCGGCCCTGATTCTGGGCACAAAATGTGTGTGTTTCTTACTGCCCCTAGCTCCAGCAGGTTGATGTGCAATGATGTCTCGTGCAGAGACCATTTGCCTTGGACCACTTGGTCGTTCATATGGGCCCCCCAGCCTAGGAGAGATGCGTCCATCATAATTTGTACCGTAGGCTCAGTTTAATGGAATGGAAACCCCCACCAAGAGATTGTCCGCTGACATCCACTATTGTAGAGATGCAAGAACATCTGGAGGTATAGTAACTCTCTTGTTTTGAGAGTGGTGACATGTGATGTACACAATTGCTATCCAGAGTTGAAAGCAATGGAAGTTCAGATCAGCATGATGGATCACGTAAGTAGTTGCAGCCATGTGGCCCATCAACCGGAGGCAGGTGAGTATCATGGTAGAAGGGGTCGTGGATATGGTGTTTATGAGATCTTGTATGGCTATGAATCATTGCCAAGATAAGTATGCGTGGGCTGAAACTGAGTCTAGGCAAGCACCAGTAAACTCTATGCCCTGGACTGGGTGCAGTGCCCATTTTTGTTTGTTGATAAGAAGGCCTAGACAACTGAGGAGGGCTCTGGTTTTGTTTATAATGGAGGTGGTTTCTTCCCATGACACTCCTTTTATCAGGTGGTCATTGAGATATGGAAAAATGATGACGTATTGTTGTATGAGGTATGCAGTGACCACTGCTAATACCTTTGAAAATACTTGGGGAGATGATGAAAGGCTGAAAGGTAGGACGTTGTACTGATAGCGGTCTGGTCCGAGAGTAAAACGCAGGTAATGCCTGTGCGCTGGATGAATGGCAACATGAAAGTAAGCATCTTGCAGGCTGAGAGCTGCAAACCAGTCCCCTTGATCTAATAATGGAATAATTGTGGTTAGTGTGATCATCTTGAATCGGTGCTTCTTGAGAAATTTGTTCAGTTTGTGGAGGTTGAGGATCAACCTCCAACCCCCCATTTTTTTCTCTGTCAAGAAGTAATTTGAGTAGAACCCCCTTCTGTGAAATTCCTCAGGTACTCTCTCTATAGCCCCAATCATCAGGAGGCGATTGATCTCTTGTTTTAGTAGGGCCTTGTGAGAAGGGTTCCTGAAGAGGGATAGGGTAGGGGGTTGGTTGGGAAGGGGGGAATAGAGGTAAAGGGGATCATATATCCTATACAAATTATTTTTAACACCCAAGGGTCTGATGTAATGGACTCCCATTGTGTTAAGAAGGGACGCAAAAGGTGGCCTTATTGCATTGGCATTGGACCGTGAGGGAGGTTTTGCAGACCCTCAAATCTTCTGCTTTGTGGCTTGGTTGGAAGAGGGGCAACCCTGGTTGGAGCGCCTTCTTTGTACCCACTGTCCCAGTCTGGTATCTTCATAGGGTCTCTGTGGTGGTCGATTATATTGTCCATATCTGTTGCAGTTATAGGGGGTGGAGTGTACATGCCCAAAGTGCAGAGCATGCTTCTTGAATCTTTACTATTGTGCAGAACCTCGTCTGTTTTAGCTGCAAACAATTTCAATTTGTCAAATGGTAGGTCCTCCACTTTGGACTGAAGTTCCTGGGGAACACCACAGGCCTGTAACCAGGACACCCTGAGCATTACCATTGCTGTAGCTGTCACCCTAGCTGCAGTATCGGCGACATCCAATGCTGTTTGTAAGGCGGTGCGGGTCATCGTATGGCCCTTATGGACTATTGCCTTGAGGATAGGTCTTTATTTCTTTTAAATTAGTTATAAGACTACTCTGCAAAAGTTGTTTTCTGGTATGATTCGCAGCTCTTTAAGCGTGAGCAGAGCTATAAAACTGACAAGTGTTCACAAAGTGGTTCCAAAAGGTAAATATATAGTGCCATACCAATGCAATAGTCTCCATTCTTCTAAATGCAATTCTGTTGTGTCAGCAGCACTTTGCAGAATCTGCCACTTTTCAATGACTTACAGTTCCATGAATAAAATCTATTTTGCATTGAAACTTGATGTTGTGCATCATTTTAAGGAGCAACTCATCCTGCTAATGGTGTAAAAGGAGCAGCTGCTATATATATATATGCTCTTCTAGCTCTCAAAGCCCATAGAATCCGATTCAAACTACTGTACCTAACAGAAAATTTGCAAGGTTCTCACTGTTTGCCATCCTGTAAAAATTAAGAAATATATTGAAATGACATGGGCCAAATTCAGAACAAGTACAAGTGGACATAATACAAATTTGCTGCAATATTTTCAGTACTGCCAAACCAGAGTTCAAAAATTAGCCAGAACTAAAAAATATCATGACATCTGCTTAAAAATTATGAGTTTTTTAAAAACAATATTTTGGGTTATTATTTGCTTTCTCATTTTAGAGCCTTTAGGGCTGACTTGGTCTATATTTTCAAGCTTCACTGTAGCCAGGAGGGGTAGAAATATAC
Organism: Pelochelys cantorii; assembly: GCA_032595735.1. NCBI lineage: Eukaryota > Metazoa > Chordata > Testudines > Trionychidae > Pelochelys > Pelochelys cantorii. Next base: position 44,596,517 of record CM064336.1, read on the forward strand.
TTCACCTAATCACAGCACAGGAGCTCAGACTTTCAGGAAAATACCAACATCATGAGAAGTGGCAATCACGCACTTCTAAGCTGACTGATGGGAACAGCCATCTTACTGAATGGCATTATTATTTAGGAGTTGACACTCTTGCCACACATTCATGCTTTCCTGACCATCTCCACCTTTTAAACATGGGGATAATTGGTTTTATTATTTTAATTTAAGAGAGTATCCTTACATCACTAAAGGGAGAATGTTGCCTTCATCATCAATTTCTTACTCATAAACATGCAGGTTTTCAGCCTCCTAATAATATGGGTGGCATCAATAGACCCTAACATCCTATTGCTAGCCCTGAAAACACTGTGGGTCCAAATCTTGTTACAATGCAGCTAAGGAACTTTTACTCCCCAGTGAGCAGTAACACTGAGAGGGAAAGGATTACCTCGTGGTTAGGAGCTAGCTTCAGAGAGTATGTTTCAATTCCTGCTGTGCCGCAGACATCCCATGTGACCTTGGGCAAGTTATGCAGTCTCTCTGTGCCTCAGTGCCATGTGTTAAATAGGAATAACAACACTGCCCTACCTCATGAAGATATTAGGATAAATATATGAAAGTCTCCCGTTCTCAGACACTATGGTACTGGAGTCTGTACAATACAACAGATAGACTGCAGGCAGTCCATGCTTAGTAGCATAAGGAACAAGGTCATTTCCCTGGCAGAAAATATTTTGCCAGTATCAATGCTAGCCTGTTATTGAACATGCCCTAGATCAAAATAAATAAATAAATTCATGGTCTCTTAGGGCATGTCTACACAGCATGGCTACATTTGAAATAAGCTATACAACTTGAGCTACATCAATTGTGTAGCTTAAGTCGAAATAGCTTATTTTGACTTTGGGCACATCTACACAGCACTTATTTTGAAACAGAGCACTCTTCCCCCCACTTACCTTACTCCTCATACAATTAGTTTTACAGAAGTCGAAGAAAGAAGCCCGTTATTTCAAATTTATTTCAAAGTAACAGGCTTGCTGTGTAGATGCATACTACATGATTTCAGGATAACTGATGTTATTCCAAATAACACTGCTGTGTAGAAATGCCCTTAGTTATCAGGTCGAAAACTGTTTGCAGGGTGGTTATATCCATGCTGGTTCCAGGATATTAGAGAGACAAGTTGGTTGAGGTAATATCTTTTCTTGAACCAGTCAGTCAGTCAGAGACAAGCTTTCAACTTCGCCGGGCTCTTCTTCAGACCACCTCTCAGAATCTAGCATTGGAATTTACATAATTATCTATACTGATAAACATACCCATGCACATTTCCTTGACTGACATTTAAATTGCCAAGTATAGATGGTCATTGTTTCCCCATGCTGAAGACCCCATACTCCACATGACCGGTTTGTGGAAAAAATTAACATAAATGTAGTTAACTTTTATCCCAAAATACCTAGGCAGAGGAACATGAAAATGAATGGCCTCACTTAGTGAGTCAGCAACCAGTTACACGTGTATTTTAGATGATTAGCTAAAGACCCTAATCCAGCAAACCATGCAAGTAAAGGAGTAGCCCACAAAGTCAAAGGTTAAACATGCGCTTGAATGCTTTGCTGGAGCAGTGCTATAAGAGAGTGATATTCTCCACTGATTAAAACTGGACTAGCTCCTTCAATTTCAACTGAGCTGCTTCAATTTCAACTTTAAAGTTCACCAGTTGAAGATTTGGACCATGAGTGATTTTATAATAGAAAAGGAGATGATATGTGGCAAGTGAAAACCAAAATCAAAGGAACTAGACAGAAGCAGAAAGTTCAAGGCTTAGAGCTGCCAGACTGCATTTAGTAGAACGGTTCCATCTTTGCATTTTGGTTTGATTTGGGGTTTTGCTTTTTAATAAATGAAGGCTTTGCTGATTCCATAGAGTGCAAATCATGCTTTCAATATCCATAAACACAATTCTGTTCCTTCGTATTGATAGAGCTTGTAGCACTAAAGGTGGGTTTTCAAGTCTATGGCCCAGGTCCTACAGTGAATTGTATGCAGCAGAGCCCTGTCAATGGGGCTCCATGTGGGTGCTGCACTCATTGCAAGAACAGGGTCCATGTTGGTAGCTACCGCCCACTGCTGGATGAGAAGAACGGCAACTCTGTGTACAGACAAATGGAAGAACCATTTATATTTCCACTTCCTAGCCTATGTGGCTAGTTATAATTCAAACCAGTATGTATCTATATATCTGTGGTTTCCACAGCTGCCAACAGATGGCAGACTAAAAAAGCAGTAATGAAATGATGCTTATGTACCCCCCAAAAAAGGGGTACAACTTTTTTTAAAGCCTGCCCTCATTCCAACCTGAACTCAATGGAGAGATCAAAATGAAAATGCATCTCATACAGCTCTTTCACCCTATAGGGTATTCTGCCTCTTCCACTTCATACTCAAACTGCTTCCTTGGAGCACTTTAGGCTCTGATCTCTTGGGCACAAAAATCACATCTTCCTCTCTATTTATGTAACCTTGGTGGACTAGACGTCACTGCCCTTCTCCAGTGTCTATATAAACCCCAACTCCCATAGAATGTAGCTGGAGACCGAGAGTTCAGTCTCTTAAAGAATTTCAGGAAGGATTGCCTAGTGTCAGCCTCCCTACATTTAAGTCCCAAAAGAAACAAAAGAAATGAATTTAATTAAATAACTTTATAATATCTTATGATGAAGGAACAAATAATAACCATTTTATAACCTGTCTTCACAGGTTACTGTCTTCACAGTTACTATAACATAAAGAGAAAACCAAAAGTAAAATTTGAACAGTTCAGGCTACACAAAACACAAAAAGAAATTGAGAGATCCCAACAGCTTAGATTTAGTTCACCAAATTCTCAGTTTGTGTCTCTGCTCATCATATCTGCACCATATGTGGAATCTGAACCATCTCTCCACTTGCTTGTAGGGATCCTCAGCTGAACTCCAAGCAGTCTCCCCCACTGCTGTGGATCACTGCTAGACAGCTAGCTAACTGACTAGCCAGTCAGTTAACTCACAAGTGTATAGACTTAAAGAAAAGCCTGTTACAAGAAAATATAAAACCCGAGAACAAAATAGAAATGACTCTTTCCCCGTTGCTACATTTAAAGAGGAGCCGAAGAATCACATTAGCTAAAAGAGTTAACTAAAAGAGTTTGGCTAAAATCAAACAACATTCCAAACATATAACTAAAACAGAAGAAGTTATTTTCCCCTCCCTATTTTCCCTTGCTACAATTAATATTACCCATGTGCCCTGGTAGAGAATTAACATTATTACTACCTGCTGCAAAGTGCTGTAGAGTGAGGGCAGCAGCCTGCCCTCTGCTCCTGGCTCAGCCTCTCCCAGCTCATCCAGGGCCCTTAGAAAAGCAGCTACCCTGCCTCCTTGCTCATGGAGTCTGATCCCAACAACAGAGACAGAACCTATTGCAGCAGACCCCAAACTAGGGATGTTAAATTGCTAGTAACTGATTAATCGAATAGTCAATGCATTTTGTATCGACTATTTGATTAGTTGACAGGGTGTCTCTGCCTTTGAAGTGTAGGAACAGCCCTAGGGCTGTTGCTACATTTTAAAAGCGAAAGCGCCACATGGAGCCTGGGGCCAGCTGGGGACTCTCCTGCTGACCCCGGGCTCCGTGCAGCGCTGCCACTTTGAAACACCGCAGGAAGCCCGGAGTCAGGCTCCTTGTGGCATTTCAAAGTGACAGTGCCCTATGGAGCCCGGGGTCAGCTGGGGACTCCTCTGCTGACCTCGGGCTCCACATGGCGCTGCCACTTTGAAATGCTGCATGCTGCCCAGATCCCAGGCTCCACGTGGTGCTGCCATTTTGAAGTACCCTCTCCTCTTCCCTGTCCCCTTCTTGCCTCTTTCTAATAGAGGCAGCAAGGGGGGGCGGGGAAGCGACTAGTTGACAAGCGTTTGCTTATTGGATAGTCGACTAGTCTTTTACTTAGGTGAAAGTGATCATGAAATCACAGAGTTCATGATTTTAAGGAATTGTAGAAGGGAGAACAGCAAAATAGAGACAATGGATTTCAGAAAGGCAGATTTTGGTAAGCTCAGAGAGCTGGTAGGTAAGGTCCCATGGGAAGCAAGACTAAGGGGAAAAATAACTGAAGAGAGTTGGCAGTTTTTCAAAGGGACATTTTTAAGGGCCCAAAAGCAAGCTATTCCGATGTGTAGGAAAGATAAAAAGGATGGAAAAGATAGCTTTGTCTTAACCAGGAGATCTTGCATGATCTAAAAATCAAAAAGGAATCATATAAAAAGTGGAAGCTAGGACAAATTACAAAGGATGAATATAAGCAAACAACACACGTATGCAGGGGCAAGATTAGAAAGGCAAAGGCACAAAATGAGCTCAGACTAGCTACAGACAAAAGGGAAACAAGACAACCTTCTATAAATATATTAGAAGCAAGAGGAAGACAGGCTAGGCCCATTGCTCACTGAGGAGGGAGAAACAATAACAGGAAACTTGGAAATGGCGGAGGTGCTTAATGACTTCTTTGTTTCGGTCTTCACCAGGAAGTCTGATGATGAAGGAATGCCTAACATAGTAAATACTAGTGGGAATGGGGTAGGTTCAGAACATAAAATAAAAAAAGAACAAATTAAAAATTACTTAGAAAAGTTAGATGTCTGCAAGTCACCAGGGCCTGATGAAATGCATCCTAGAATACTCAAGGAGCTGATAGAGGAGGTATCTGAACCTTTAGCTATCATCTTTGAAAAATCATGGAAGTTGGGAGAGATTCAGAAGACTGGAAAAGGGCAAACATAGTGCCCATCTATAAAAAGGGAAATGAGAACAACCCAGGAAACTACAGACCAGTCAGTTTAACTTCTGTGTCAGGAAAGATAATGGAGCAAGTAATTAAGGAATTCATCTGCAAACACCTGGAAGATAATAAGGTAATAGGTAACAGCTAGCATGGATCTGTAAAGAAAAAATCATGTCAAACCAATCTGATAGCTTTCTTTGATATGATAATGAATCTCGTGGATAAGGGAGAAGCGGTGGACGTGGTATACCTAGACTTTAGTAAGGCATTTAATATGGTCTTGCATGATCTTCTTATCAATAAACTAGGCAAATACTACTTAGATATGGCTACTATAAGGTGGGTGTATAACTGGCTGGATATCCACTCACAGAGTAGTTATTAACGGTTCACAATCATGCTGGAAGGGCATAACAAATGGGGTTCCATAGGGGTCTGTCTTGATACCAGGGCCAGATTAAGGGGGGGCTAGCTGGGCAGCTGCCTGGGACGCAAGTATGGCTCGGTCCGGCACTGCTTGAGACTGGTTCTGTTCAATATCTTCATCAACAATTTAGATATTGTCATAGAGAGTACGCTTATTAAGTTTGCAGATGACACCAAGCTGGGAGGGGTTGCAACTGCTTTGGAGAATAGGGTCTTCATTTTAAATGATCTGGACAAACTGGAGAAATGGTCTGAGGTAAATAGAATGAAGTTTAATAAGAACAAATGCAAAGTACTCCACTTAGGAAGGAACAATCAGTTTCACACATACAGAATGGGAAGTGACTGTCTTGGAAGGAGTACTGCAGAAAGGGTCATAGTGGACCACAAGCTAAATATGAGCCAATAGTGTGACGCTGTTGCAAAAATAGCAAACATGATTCTGGGATGCATTAACAAAAGTGTTGTGAGCAAAACACAAGAAGTCATTCTTTCACTCTACTCTGCACTGTTTTGGCCTCAGTTGGAGTTCTGGGCCCAACATTTCAAGAAAAATGTGGAGAAATTGGACACGGTCTACAGAAGAGCAACAAGAATGATTAAAGGTCTAGAGAACATGACCTATGAAGGAAGACTGAAAGAATTGGGCCTGTTTAGTTTGGAAAGGAGAAGACTGAGAGGGGACATGATTCAGGTATCTGAAAGGGTATCACAAGGAGGAGGAAGAAAAATTCTTCTCCTTGGTCTTTGAGGATAGGACAAGAAGCAATGGGCTTAAACTGCAGCAAGGGAGGTTTAGGTCGGACATTAGGAAAAACTTCTTTACTGTCAGTGTGGTTAAACACTGGAATAAGTTGCCTAGTGCTGGCTGGCTGACCCTTCATTGGGTAAGCCTGAGCAAACTTAGGGTATGTCTACACTTGCACCCTAGTTCAAACTAGGGTTGCAAATGTAGGCATTCGAAATAGTAAATGAAGCCAGGATTTAAATATCCCACACTTCATTAGCATTATCTCGGCCACGCGCTGTTTCGGAACCCAGCTGATTTGAAAGTGAAAGTGCGCTCCGGGCTGCATTAGTTTGAATCAAACCCCTTGGTTCGAACTAATGTTACTCCTCAAAAGACTGCACGCCTTTTTTGACAGAGGCTCTGTTGAAAAAGAGAGTCCAGATTACATTATGCGGATCGAAAAGTTGATCCGCTTTTTCAAAAAAGAGCGTCCAGACTGCTGGATGCTCTGTTGAAAAAAGAAGGCACCCAGAAGTGCTTCTGGCAGGGCATGGGGGCAGCCTTTATTTTCAGGTGCTGCTGCCTGCCCTTTGCAGAGATGCGTGCTTAAAGGGATCCCCCTGGACAGCCGTTGCTCTGCTCCTGCTTCTGGCTTGCCTACCTCCTAGAGGGAAAGCAAAGCTGCTGCAGTGCTTGCTCTGGTTGCCCTGCTTCCTCGGAGACCACAGCAGTTTATTTACAGGGTTTTTTCCTGCTTTTCACCGTGGTTTTGGCCATGGAGCCTGAGCCACCCCTGGGCAGGCAATGGCCCCACACTGCCATACTGCAGCTTCTGCTGCATCTGCATGACTCTGTCATGAATCTCCTGCCCCATATGGACCCAGACTGCACCGAGGAGACCCTTTTCCGGGATACAGGAACTCTGTCCTTGCCCCCAAACTTTTTTGGGGACGGGCAGATTTGGAGGCACGAGACGAGTTCAGACTGGTGAGACCGGCTCGTCATGCAGCTCTGGGACGATGACCACTGGCTCCGCAACTTCCAGATGCAGAAGGCCACATTCCTGAAGCTGTGTGCCTGGCTCGCCCCTGCTCTGGAACACCAGGACACCCAGCTGCAGCCCGCCATCCCCCTGCAGAAGCGGGTCGCAATCGCCCTGTGGAAGCTGGCCACCCCCGACAGCTACCACTCCATGGGACACCAGTTTGGCATGGGGAGGTTTACCGCTGTTGACAAGACTGCCGAGTTCTGTCGACTTACTGTTGACAGAATGCGGTGGTAGTGTAAACACAGGTATAGTTTTTTCAACAAAAGCCAACTTTTGTCGAAAAAACCCTGTAGTCTAGACACACCCTTACTGGGATGTTAGAAGACATGTATGGGTAAAATTAGAACTAAACAACAGCACAGAACTCTGAGAGCCAGGACTGGTGGCTGTAAATAAACTTTATGAGACCATGGGAAACTTGGCCACATCCATGATAAGTGGACATCCAACTAACTAAAACCATGCTGGACCACAGATGTTGTTGGACCAGAGGGGTTTAACCTGTACAAGGCCAGGACTACATAAAAAATGTCTGCTGGTACAGAAACATTGGTTGTAATTTTTATCACTTTTATACTGTCAAAAGCTTGAGTGTAGACACATAGCATAAAGTACTTTTGATGGTACAGTTTATTTTTCTCATCAGATTGGTATAAGCTATGCTGGCAAAATCACTTTTTTGGCAATACAAGCTTCATTGACATGAAGAAAGTATGTCATCATAGCCATGCCAGTAACCCTTTTCCAGCAAAGGCCTGGCCTAAGAGTGCCTTCTTTCAGTTTAGCTAATGTTTATTGTTTTAAGCTAAGCCACAAAATAACCTCTCATGTCCATGCATCCCACTGATTTTAGCCTGTAACTTGCAAAGTTATCCCAGTACGACTATACTGGTATAACAGGTAAAACTTTCCTGTGCAGACAAATCTTCACTTGCTGCTGCTGGATAACACAATTTAATTTTATTTTGTGAAAGACATGGCCTCTTCTCTTCTACTTTTTAACAACCTTGTAATTGCAGTGTTACCTGCATTTGTCAAGGGTCAGGCAGTTTAATTTTTTAATTTTCCTTGATTGGCAGGGTCATTATTTCAAATGCCCATATATGAAAACTACTCAAAACTATTTGAAAAATATCGGGAACACAGGGCACCTTGTTGGGTTTTCTGGTTTAAAAATAAAAAAGTATATCTGTCATCCTGAATCAAATGAAGTCTGCACATGTGTAGAATCCAGAGCTGATCCCCTTTCAAGAGTGTGGCTTTATTAAGAATTAAATTAACAAGAGAAAAATACATCTCCCCAAGCTCCACTGCTTTGAGGATTCCTACTTCAGGACCACTCAGCCCAGACTCTAGATCAGAGCTGGGCAAAACACGGTCCACGGAGCTACCAGATCAGGCCTGCAGATGCAGTGGGAAGCCCCAGGCAGGCTCTCTGCTTGCCTTGCCTCACCTGCATGCTGCTCAGATGAGCGGCTGCCAGGCTGTTTTTTTTCCACAATTGTGAGCCTGGAGAGGAGGCGGGAAAGGCTTCAGGAGCTGCCCCTAGCCCCAGCACAATGCCATGGGCTGGTTTCTGGACAATGGGAGCTGCCTATGCGAAGCACCATGCCCTCCCTCCCCTCAGACTCATAGGGTATGTCTACACTATAGTACTAATTAGAACTAACCTAGACCTAAAAACTAATTCAAATTAGCGTTTCGCTAATTCGAACTAGCATGTCCACATTGAGTGGACCCTGAACCGAAGTTAAGGCTGGCCGGAACCAGTGCCGGCAGGGCACCAGGTTAGGACTTAGAGCGTGGAGCTGCTGCCTCAGGCTAGCTGAGGGCTGTGCTTAAATGGACTCGACCCCCACCCCGGACAGACAGTTCTCAGCGTTCCCCGCTTGCTTGTCTACCTCGATGAGGGACAACAAAACAGTCCTGTCTTGGAGTGCCCTGAGTGCCCACACACTGATGTGCACATCACAGCACTCGGCCATCAGCCTGGCTGCACTTGCCTCAGGCTGCCATCCGGGGGTGTCAATCGGGGGGCTGTCAGGATCCAGGAGGCCCTGCAGGAGAGCTTCCAGCCCGAGGAGCCCGCAGAGCCACCCCAGTCCTCCCCATCAGGGGCTTGTGCCCCATTCCTCCCTCACCTCCTTCCACTTACCCTTCCCTAGCCCCCCTTCCTGATGTAAAAAATAAAGGACACATGTTCAAAAATAGAAACTTTCTTTATTTAACAAAACTGGGGGGGGGGATTAACCTCTGGGGAGACTGGGAAAAGGAGGTGGGAGAGGGGAAGAGAGAGGGTGGGAGAGGGGAGGGGGAAACCTGGGAGGAGGGAGCTGGAAGGGAGAAGCCAGGGGAAGAAGGAGGAGGGGAAGTATAACACTATGGTACGCCATATCTTCAGTACTGTGTACGGATGTGGTCTCCTCACCTCAAAAAAGATATTTTGGCCTTGGAAAGGGTTCAGAAAAGGGCAACTACAATGATTAGGGGTTTGGAACAGGTCCCATATGAAGAGAGGCTAAAGAGACTGGGACTTTTCAGCTTAGAAAAGAGGAGACTGAGGGGGGATATGATAGAGGTCTATAAAAGCATGAGTGGTGTGGAGAGGGTGAATAAAGAGAAGTTCTTCATTAGTTCCCATAATAGAAGGACTAGAGGACACCAGATGAAATGAATGGACAGCAGGTTTAAAACTAATAAGCGAAAGTTCTTCTTCACACACCACATAGTCAACCTGTGGAACTCCTTGCCACAGGAGGCTGTGAAGGCTAGAACTATAACAGAGTTTAAAGAGAAGTTAGATAAATTCATGGAGGTTGGGTCCATGGAGTGCTATTAGCCAGGGGGTAGTAACGGTGTCCCTGGCCTCTGTTTGTGGAAGGCTGGAGATGGATGGCACGAGACAAATCGCTTGGTCATTGTCTTCGGTCCATCCCCTCCGGGGTACCTGGTGTTGGCCGCTGTCGCAGACAGGCTACTGGGCTAGATGGACCCTTGGTCTGACCCAGTACGGCTGTTCTTATGTTCTTATGTTCTAAGCTCAGGGCTCAGGGTCGGGGGTCTCACTGGACCAACTTGATTTTCATGCAAACCTGCTCCTGGGTTCGCATGTGGCCTTTGGTGGCCAGGCTGGCAGCTATCCTGCCCTAGACGGCTGCATTCCTGGGCCTAGTGCGGAGGTCATGGACGTTGGAGGCCTCCCCCAAACCTCGATGAGGTCCACGATCTCCGCACTAGACCAGGTGGGCGCTCGCCTCTTGCAGTCCCGGGCAGGCTCTTGGGAGCCGCCAGCCTGGTCCTGGGAAGAGGCGGAGGGCTGAGTGGCAGCGGGTGGCTGGCTCATGCCGTGCCAGGTGCAGGGTCTGCTGGCTGGGTGCTGGCAGGCTTGCAACTGGCATGAGCACTGTAGCCAGACCGTGCCCCTTTAAGGGCTCCGGGGCCGGGAGGGGGGCAGAAAAGTTTCCCTGGTTTGGCCCAGAGTGGCCACCAGGGCAAGCTGGGAAGGGCTAGCCTCCAACTAGTTTGAATTAAGTGGCTACACAGCCCTTAATTCGAACTACTTAATTCGAACTAGGCATTAGTCCTTGTAGAATGAGGTTTACCGAGTTCGAATTAAGCGCTCCGCTAGTTCGAATTAAGTTCGAACTAGCGGTTTGTATGTACAAACGCTATGAAAGTTAATTTGAACTAACAGCTGTTATTCACACATGCACATGGCCCCTGTAACCTCTGCAGGGGTGGAGCAGGCAGGGAGACTGCCTCAGAAACATGCTGGTAAGTGTCCCAGGGTTACTCCAGCCACCACCAGTTAAGCAGTGATGCTTACTGGTTAACCATTCACATCACTAAGTGGTGCCAAGTGGTTCTTCATTAGAAGAAGCCCATGCCTATTTATATAGTAAAGCACACTCCAGAGCTGGTGAAGATCTGTATGATTGGATGCTTTCCATCCTAAATTAATGCCTTGACATGGGACCATGGATTGTGCTAGTGCTGCTTTGTAGGATTATCCATAATGTTGCTCAAGTACTAGAGTTTTCACTTGTATATGAAATAAGTTATGACAGTCTCAGTTCTGATTCACCCTCTCTGACTAGTGGCATTAGTGGCATTGTCATTTATATTAAGCGAAATGAGCGATGGACACACTGGAAAGAGAATACAAGTGAGAAATACTGGTATAATAATCACAAACAAATGGAATGCAGAGAAATAAACATCTTCAGGCATCCATGAAAGCAACAATATTGATATTAATTTATTTGAGAAAATGAGACCACCGTCTAGAGAGTGGGACAGCCACTCTTTTTTTTCCCATGCAACCACATTTGTATTCTTAGCTGCCTGTGGACTTTAGATGAGAAATATTATTCCTCAGCTTCCCTCCAGCATCTCAAAATTATTTAACCTGTATTTTCAGCTATTTCTCCTGTTCTCCTGTCCAACCACAGCTTGATTTGGAGACATTCAAACACATTGTTAATTGAATCTTTCTGCAAGGGTGACTCATGACAAAATGCTATTAATAATAACTCACCTAATACCTCAGCACTAGCCAACATGGTGATGAAACCTCAAAACAAGACCAAATTTTCTGGGTAAATGTTTGAGAGCTGGTGTGGTAAAGACACACACTAGTATAGCAGAAAAAAACCTAGGAAGTAAGATATCTCAAATATGGAAACAGGGTTTTCCCTTACAATAACAACATTTAGCTCTTTTATTGTGCTTTTCATCAAGAGATCTCAAGGTGCTTTACAGAGGACATTCGTATCATTACCTTCATTTTACAGATGGGAAAACTGAGGCACAGAGAGTTGAAATGACTGCCCTCGTTCACCCAGCAGGCTAATGGCAAATGCCTCATTCAGGACCAGTCAGGTCCCAAGGATGCCAGACAAGGGAGGTCCAACCTGTATTGCGTCTGATATTATTAAAAAGGAATAACAATGTATTTTATGATGTACACTTTACAACCTTAGAAATTATTCATCATTTTCCACTGAATTAATATGTTTTGTCAATGGCTCGTTTCATTTTTAGGGAACAAGCTCAGGGATCTGATCTTCAGATCTAGAGATAATTCTGAAGAATTCTAGATCACTGTGAAAACCAAACAATTTGAACATCCCTCTTTTTTATGAGCTTTCTGCTTTTGCCCAATGAAGGGCTACATAATTGCCTGAAACTGCAGTTTCAGCTACAGCAAACCATATGTAGCAGCTCCCATGGAAACATTTAAAGCTAAGACTTAATTAGCTCCTCTGATTAAATGGCAGTTCATAACCATTACTTCTTTCAGCTATGGAGTACACTTTCCCTTGAATACTCTTTTTTTCAGGATAAATGAAGAATATTCATCATGAAGAAGTTAGAAGAATGGCTCTCAGCCTCATCTAAAAATTTTCTGCACAGAATTTCCATTCCTGAGCTTTGTCTCACTAACTCTCTGCAAGACAAGTATAGTACAGATCACAAACATCACTGTTATACTGTAACAGGGAACATCTGTAACAGAAATGGTCTCCCACAGACAGCACTATTTCAAAGGCTACTGTATAGAAAAATGAGTAACTAAACCCCAAAGTATCTATGTTCCTGAAACTCAATGCACTCTCAACTGTTTTCTGTGCTCACTTAAATACTTAGATTATCTCTTTATTGGGACAATCGGGATAATGGAAGCACTCAGGAATTCTGAACTGGAAGTTAAGCAAAAGTAGCAGTAACATTAAGGACCAGATTTTTAAAAGTCTGTAGGCACTTAAAAATGCAAACACACACCTTGTGTGATTTTTTAAAAGCATGTAACCTCCTAACTCCCACCAGTGGGACCTCTTTGGAATATTTAACTAGACTTGATGTTTTTGAAAATCCCACTAGGTATCCCAAAACCACCACTTCAAGGCTTTTGCTTGTGCCTTTGTGTCTCTTAAAGGGGATACAAATCAATCCTAATTTAGTATTAACTAGACCGGGGTAGGCAATAATTTTTGATGAGGGGCCAAGACTCCAAGAATTTGGAAAGGGTCAAGGGCCACACTCGTCCCCGATATTAATGGAGGAGGTGTGGGGTCTGGGATGGAGGTTGGGTGCAGAAAGGAGCTTGGGGTAAGAGATGTAAAGGGGATCTGGGAGGGAGTCTGGGTGCAGGAAGGGGTTGCGACCTGGGGCAGTGGCCTGGGGTGCAGAAGGAGTGCAAGGACTGTGAGGGGTTTGTGGCTGGGTGGAGGAGGGAGTGCAGGATTTGGGAGGAGTTATGCGTGCAGTAACAGGGGTGCAGAGGGTTTGGTTACATGGGATAATGGTGTAGGAAGGGAACTGGAGTGCAAGAGGCAGGCTTTGGCCAGGAGACACGTAACTGGGGGGCTCCTGACCAGCATCCCAATTGGTTCCTCAGCTAGGCTCCCTGCCTTCCATGCCCCTGCACTGGCTGCATGGGCATGCATGGCTGAATCTGAATGCTGAAGGCCATGTGTGATGCCTGTCATGCAAAGAGGAAAATGGGAGCTGCAAGATTTTGATGAGGGTGGGGTCAGTGTGCAAAGTGTCTCCTCCCTGCCCCCAGGCTAGCAGTGTTCAGAGAGCTGTTCTGAGCATAAGCAGGGCGGGACAGGCAGGGAGGCTCCTGCAGGCTTGGCAGGACTTATTTTGCCCACCCCTGTACTAGACCATTCCCATAACTAACCTGTGTGGATATGGTGACAATATTTTTCTAGATAAAGCCTTTCTTTGGGCTTGCCTGTTCTTATTTTCTAATTTAGTATTACAATCCTAGTTTTAATTTAAAATAAAAATATAGAAGGATTTGATCACATGGGCGAATACTGTAAATGTGAACAAAATTTAAACTAAAAACTAATAACAGTAAAGCAATGGATATGAAATCACAACCTAGTGATGCAAATTCCATCACATGTACGTGCCAGCCATCCTTTATCTAAAGCTGCAATGTAGGCAACAGCTCACCTGATTTCAATCACCCTACAGAAAAGCTGCTAAGCATTACAGTCCCATTCACATGGCTTGTTTGGAGTTCACAGATCTGGCTGACCCTTTCAAAATCAGGAAGTGCAAACAGAACACTAAAACCTGAATCCTTAAAGCTCAGACTCCAGAGAGCCTGTTTTTCCAACTCTTCTCCCTGATGGTAGGTGAGAAATGTGCTCAGCAGAGGGAGAGGGAGGGACAAAGAGTGGGAGTGTGGTGGCTTGAGGCCCGGAGGTGCTGTGGCTTGGGGCCACCACAGAGGCACTGCGGCCCCGGGCCGGCCCCAGAGGCACCACTACTGCGCCCACATGGCTTGAGGCCGCTCTGGAGGTGCTGCAACCACGCGGCCCCGGGCCACTCTGTAGACACCACAGCCTGGGGCTGGCCATGGAGGCACCGCTACCATGCCCATGTGGCCCAGGGCCTGCCCAGATGCACCGTGGCAGCGGCGCCTCCAGCCTCTGGGGCTGACCCCGGACCATGTGGCTGTGGTAGCAGTGCCTCCGGGGCCAGTCATGGTAGCAGTGCCTCCAGGGTGGCCCTGTTTAGGAGCCTGAGACCCAGTGCTGCCTTGTCTCCAGTGGGAGCTCGGGGTGTGGAATGGCTGAATTCTTCCCCCCTCTCTCCTCCCGTGATTAGGATCTGGCCCGCTGAGAGGCTTTTGCCCACCCCTGCTCTATTCCCTACTGGTTTCCAGGAGGAAAGTAGGTATCTGGGAATGTTAAAGAGTGAGCAGGAGAATCTGATGCATCTCTCAACTTTCACACATTTGTCCTTCTCTCCCAGCCCATCTGGCTTGCCCTTATACCCACTGGGATCTCAAGAACAAGATGTGTTACACATAGAACTTGGCAAACGTTGCTGGGAGGCAGTGGAAGGATTAAGTACAGCAGGGAGAGAAAGTATAGATGAGATGGCAGAATATAAGAGGATGTGGGGACTGTTGTCAGTCAGGCGGCGTCCTCCCGATGAGTTCCTGACAGGTCTCTGGCTCTGTTGATGATGATAACCAGAAGGCTGCTTGCATGTGTGCTCAATGATGTGGGCCCAGTCTTACTACAGGGAGGACCCAAAGGCCTAGTAGGGTTTAATGGGGAGCAGGTATCAGAGGGGAATTAGGGTTTTGGGGTTGGTGGGAGTTGTCAGGTATCAGTACCACAGAGCTGACTTCTCAGTTTGCCTACCTGCCCAAGTGAAAATCATTCAGTTTTCAAATCCTGAAACTATGAGGAATTTTTGGTTTTGAATTACAAATGGGGGGAGAAGGGAGGGTCAAGATTTGTCTTACAACAGGACTGTAGCTGCCATCATAACAATGGAGAAGCAGTAAATGCAGCACATCTTTGAGTTTGCTGTCTTATTGCTAACTAAAAACAAAATAGAAGAATTATACTACAGCAATATGTTTTCACCACACTGAAATATTATCCTGGGAGAATTTAAATAGCTGTGTGCTTAGGATGAATACTTCTTAATTTGACAGTAGTCTAGAATTCTAGCCAGAATGCGAGAACAGTGTCAGAAGGGAAGTAAAGGAGGGAGAATTATGAAATATAGCATTTAAAATTCTATCTGGATGGATTTGCTAGTCAAAATGTCTTCTGGAATTTGGCCAAGCCCGCTCACATTAGACCCTCAAAAGCCTGCAGGTATAATTTACATAAGTGCAAGTGTTAATTTGCATAAATTTGAATATTTACTGCATGTTAGGCTCCAAAATACTTTTTTGTCTCCATATCTTCAGGAGGAGATGACCTGCTCCCCCTACAGCAATTTCACAACTAGCTCTGTTCCCTTTCTAACTCCCTTTTTCCCTCTGAGGGACCCTATCACTGCCTGTCTCTGTTCCTCCTCCCCTGAGATCTTTGGGCCTTATTGAAAGCTCCCTCATGCATCCCACTATCTACTATATATTTTAGAGAGTTTGTGTGTGAGTCTGTCTGTTCAAGAACTCCTAAATGGTAAGAGCTAGAACCACCAAACTCAGTATACCGTTTCCTCTTACCCCATGGGTGCTCCACTGTTGGTGTTGGGTCTTCCCAGTGCCGCAGATTGGAGTTTTCATTAGCAGTAGTCAGCCAGACTGCTCATGTGCAGCACGTGCCTTGTGCCATTTCCATCTTTTTGATCATGTGTGCAGTCCAGCTCCCACCAGTTCCTTGAGTCTGCCCCGATGTCTGAAAGGTACAATAGGAGACTCCAAAGTGGGGAGGAGGAAGAGTAGTGGAGCACCCACAGGGACACATATCTCGAAGAACAGTCATTACTGCACAGGTGAGTAACTTCCTCTTCTTCGAGTGGTGTCCCCATGGGTGCTCCACTGTTGGTGACTGTGTAGCAGTATCCAAAATATATGGAAGGCAGGTAACAGAGTCATGGATCGGTCACAGTCGAGAGTACTGCAGAGACCACCGCAGTATCACTAGATAAGGTCTGAGAAATTGCGTAATGTTTCATAACAGTATCGTTGGTGGACCATGTGGTCGCTTGGCAAATATCCCAAAGGGGAACTCTGCGAAGGAAAGCCATGGAGGTTGCTATGGCTCTCGTAGAGTGTGCTCTATGTGCCTCTGGCAATGGTTTATTTTGTATAGCACTTTACTATGCAGGAAACTATGAGTCTGGAGATGCGTTGTGATGAGAGTGGCTCACCCTTGGAAAGTTCCGCCACCAAAATTAGCAATCTGTCTGATTTACAAAAAGATTGAGTCTTGTCTATGTAGAAAGTGAGTGCTCTGTGCACGTCCAGAGAGTGAAGCATAACCTCCTGATTATTTGTGTGTGGCTTTGGGTGGAAGGATGGAAGGACAATTGACTCGTTTATGTTGAAGTCCAAACAGGCTTTAGGGATGACCACCTGTCTTCTTCACTGTGAGGAAATAGTGGAAGTAGAAGACCCTGCCCCTGAACTCTTCTGGCACCATCTCTACTGCTCCGATGTTGAGAAGGCAATCTTTCAGTAGATCTTTGTGAGAGGGGTCCCTGAAGAGGGACGGGGAGGGCGGGGAAGTGGGGGTAGCATTGTGAACGGAATGGTGTGGCTGGATGTTACAAACTCCAAGACCCAATGATCTGTTGTAATGGTAGCCCAGCTATGGTAAAATGGTCTCAGCCGATGGTAGAAGGTAGGGGGGAATATTTGGGATGACTCAGCAAGGGGAGGTTGTGCAAGCCCTTGACCAGCAAATCAAACGTACTGTTTGTTTGGCTGCTTGTTCAAATTACGATTATTCTGAGGAAACCTCCTCTGAGGCTGTTGTGGTCGAAACCTGTAGGGGATCCTTGACTACCCTGCCTTGACAATAAATGGTGATGTCTGCCTTGTCCAAAGTACAGATCTCTAAAAAGCAAAACCCAGGCTCGTCTCACGTATGCATGCAGGCAAGGTTGAGGAGAAACTGTGAGAGGAAGGAATGTTTTGAATAACAATGGAGATTAAGCATGGTATGCAAGATCACATCAAGAACAAATGACAAGCGACTTCGTACTGGTACTTCAGTTTCTGATAAGCAAAAATTACAGATGCAGCCATACAACTGTCAACTGTGCACATAGCAGTAACATCCTGAGTAGCAGGATGTACCCCAAATAGGGGCATTTGGCATTTTACGTATCCTACACAATACGTAATTAATTGGTAAATATTATTAGAACGACCAAGTCTCTCTGGGTGTGTCTAGACTACATGGCTCTGTCGACGGAGCCATGTAGTCTAGACACGCCCTCTTTGCTATAAAATGGGCTTAGTAAGAACAATTCATGGGAGGGAATGGGCAGGATTGACCCACAGGTCCTGCTTGATGTAAATAGAAGTAAATAGGCCCTTCACACCAGCGAGCCCAGTGCATGGCATTCCAATGCGTGGGAAGAAAAGGAAGTACGACCTCCTGCCTGGTACTGTAGGCAGCAAACGGGTGAAGTGTAAGTGAACTAGGTTTTATTATTGTATTATAGTAGATCTTCTATTAATTGCTTTTGCATTGCTTTGTGCTGTATTAATTGCTTTAGAATTTATAGTATGTAAGGTTTAAATTTTATAGTAATTGTTTTTAAGGCTTGTAAAACTTAAATAACTATTAACTGCTTAAAGCTTGTAATAAATAAGAAAGTGGTTAAGTTTTCCTGGAGTGTCCTGGTTTCCTTTGGATGTAAAATAAACCAAATCACACGACAATTGGTGTCATGAACAGGATCTGAGGAACCCAGACACGTCCACGAGATTTGGGAACCATGGCACTTTCTAGGAGTGGTATGGGAGAAAAGGATAAGGACCGGGGGATGATGCCGGGATGGTCACTTGGTAACCCCTGGATTGTCCTTGCACATTTTACAAGCCAAACTCAGCTGCTGGTCAGCTGGGATCGAGATAAAAGTCAAGTAATTTGGTAAAAACTGGGGGAAATATGGACTGGCATTTGTAAAGCAACAGGAAACTCTAAAGAATAGGAATAAAAGTAAAAGAGCTAGAATTTTGGAATTAATGTAAGATGGCTTAAATAGCATTCCACTATATTAGCTTCCCAAATACATGAAAATTTGGATTTATCCAAAAAAAGGAACCAGAAGGTGTGATGGCTAGTTAATAAGCCCACCTTTCTTGCTAAATTAGTAATGAACAAAACCTGTGTCCATGGAAAGGGGCAGAGAAAGCAGAGAAACCAGGATCAGGCCCAGATAGATAAGGAAGCAAAAAAGCAAGTGAGTGTGGGAAAGAGGTTTGGAGCCCTGAGGGCAGAGGGGCAGGAATAAGGGAAAGCACTAAGTACAGGCATTGGAGATTTAAATTCTTGGAAAATTACTTGGAATGGTGATATCTACATTAATGAAATTTTCATTTGAAGTGAAGGACAATGCAAGTGATTAAGGGAAAGAGAGTGAGAAGTTAACTCTGCAGAGTCTGGAAGGAACTGAGCAATTGTTGTAATATGCTAAAAGGAAAAGCATTATAGGAGAAGAATTCTTGACTTCTTTGCAGCCTTTCTGGGGGGAAAAATGGGCTCTTTTCCCAAAGGAATTTATGTAAAGAATCCAGGCAAAAAGACAATCTGATTTAAATAATTTAGCCATGGTCACTTTAGTGGAATTTGCTAAAAGAACATAAGGGAATGTAATTTGTATATAGCTATGAGAAAATAGTGTAAATAGAAATTAAAAGAGTATATGTATATGTATGTATATAGTATGTAAATATGTGAGGTTTCTAGGACCTAACCAGTGTTTTTACATGTTTATGAAATTCTGTTTTGTAGGTTTCAGGTAAATGAATTTGTTTTGTTTTGTTTGAATAATGCCATTTTATTCAGAGTTGTAAAATTGACAAGACACTTTTGCCAGATATTGGTAATTAGTGTTGCTTGGCTTTTTATAACTAGCATTTAACGCTTAAGGTGTCTCAGTGAGTCATTGTTTTTATAGACCAAGTTTTGGCTGTTATAAGAGGCAGCTAGAATCAGAAAAATGGGGAAAAGACCAAGGGGAGAGATTCTGGATTTCTTGTTTTTGGCAAAATAGCAAACAAGCAGGACTTTAAAGTAAACAGCAATCAAAACTCTTAAATTAAATTAAAAAAAATTTTTTTAATTAAAAAAATTCTTTAAGATAATTCAAGTCAATAATTGTTGACTTAAGACAATGGGACTTAAGCACATTCTTAAAGTTCAGTAAATTCTTCAAGTTTTATTTTATTGAATGCGCCTTGACAAGTGGTGGCTGCTCTGGCGATTAAGGCACCGGGATGTGTCTCAACACATTTTGATTCAACAGATGTCTCTGTCAAAGGCTTCCAGACTTGCTTTTTGAACAGGTCACAGTCCCTTTATCTGATTAGCCATTTGTAAAATGGAGATACTAATTTGTCTTTATTATTTCTGTTACTGTAACCCCTAGGATCTTTAGGCATAGACAAGGACCTCACTGTGCTAGGCAATATATAAATGCAGAACAAAAAGGCTATCACTGCTTCCTCTTTGTTGGTCTTATTTATAAGATACTAGGGCTGTCAAGTGATATGTATTAATGCCTGTGATTAACACAGTCCATGATTAACAAGTTAAATTTTTTAATGCATTAATCACAGGCATTAATGCTGCGCTGCCCCTTTGAAGTGCTGTTGTGGCGTTTCAAAGGAGTAGTACAATGCAGAGTCCAGGATCAGCTGGGGACTCCCCAGTTGACCCCGATCTCCACTGCCCTTTTGAAACATGCAGAGGCGGTGCTTCAAAGGGCCAGCCGCCTCACAGCCGAGCCAGGGATCAGCTGTGCTGCCGCTGCCCCTTTAAAACGCCGCGTCCGTGTGCATTTCAAAAGGGCAGCCCTGGAGCCCGGAGTCAGCTAGGGACTCCTCAGCTGAGCCTGGGCTCTGCACAGCATTTCCCCATAACCTGGGGTCAGCTGGGGAGTCCCGAGCTGACCCCAGGTTCCGCTGCCCCAGGGAGCCCAGGATAAGCTGGGAGCCCCCAGCTGATCCTGGGCTCCAAGGCAGCTGCCCCTTTGAAATGCTAGAGGTGGCGTTTTAAAGGGGCAGCCGTGGAGCCTGGGATCAGCTGGGCACTCCAGCTGATCCTGGGCTCTGTGTTGCGCTGCCCCTTTGATGCGCCACTGCAGCCCTTTAAAGAGGCAGCGCTGCATGGAGCCTGGGGTCAGCTGGAGACTCTAGCTGATCCTGGGCTTCATGTAGCACTGCCCCGTTGAAACGCTGCCGTCGCGTTTCAAAGGGGAGGCACACACAATTAATTGCATGATTAATTGCGATTAAATTTTTTAATTGCTTGACAGTCCTATAAGATACAAATAATAATATATATTTTATAATGTTCTGTGATTTATTTTGTTCAGCTATGATTCTGATTTTTCCCCCAACTTTGTGCTCTGACACAGCTGTGCATCTTCCACTACTTGGACATGATAAGCTAACTTATGTAATAACAACACTGAAAAGCATGAAAGTCAAAGGTTTGAAGCTGGGTTAATTAATGCTTCTGCAAATGATATTCCAGTCAAAAAATAATCCAGCTCACTCTCCCAAATTTATATTAGCTCTCTAATGAAAACAGTCAATAAAGCAAGCAGTGGGGTTATAAATAAATCAATAAAGCAACCTGTGTTGGTCCCAGGATATTAGAGATGCAAGGTGAGAGAGGTAATATCTTTTATTAGACAAGCTTGCAGTGTTCCCTCTAAGATTTTCCATCTGTGAGTGGAATGAATTTTGTCTTGTGCACCTATATTGACACTTTTACCGCCACACCCCCATCCTGTGCCCCCTTTACCACTAACCCTGCACTGTGCCCCCTTCAACCTAACCCCTACACTTTCCTCCCAGCTGTGCCCCAACCTCCACCCTCTGCTTCCAGCATAACCTGCCATGCTGCCCTCCTGCTCAGTACCCTCCACCCCCTTTGCCCAGAAACACCCATGTCTGGTTGCCTCTCACCCTCTAGCTATGACGCCCTGGGCATGGGCCCAGATTGTCCAGCCCTAAGGCCGGCCCTGCAACAGGGCAGCTGCCCACCACATGGCTCCAGCCCAGACCCCCAGCTGCCACCTGTCACGTGGCTCTCGCCCAGGCCCTTGGGAAACTATTGGCCACCCTTGCTCTCAGAACAGCTTCCTTTGCAAAGCTGGCACTGCCTCTGTCCTACATATTCCATAAATAGACAACGTCAAAGCTGTCAGCCCAGCACCTGTCCATCCCACTTATTTTCTCCTACTCTCTCTCCAAATCCTTTTGCATCTCTCCTACCCACTTAGGATCTGCATAATCAAAACCATTACTTGATATTAGACTTTAAGGCACCAGACATGGTCAACTGATTTGGGATGCGGGTGGGAACAAGGGATGATTTGGGAACAAGAGGAAGCAGATACCCCTTTCCCCCCAGTAACTAACAACTGACACAACTAATGCAGTTCTAGACATAGGTTAAACAATCTTCAACTCAAGCCTGAAAAAGTGCATGTCCTGAGGCCCCAGATAATGACAAAGGCTTACAACACTGGCTGCTACAGATAAGTCCCACCAGCAGGGAATATGTCCCTCGATCCTTAGACCCAGACCCCAGTCATCAGAGCTGCTGCTGCCACTTCCCACATGGCGGCTTGGACCCGGGCCCTGGCCCTGGTCACCGGAGCTGCTGCTGCTGCTGACCATACAGTGGCTTGGGCTCAGGCTGCCAGAGCTGCTGCTACCACTCACCACACAGTGGCTCGGACCTGAACCCAAGCTTCCAGAGCAGCCGCCGCCACCGTTCACCACGAGGCTGCTCGGGGTCCAGACCCAACTGCCAGAGCAGCTGCTGCCACTCACCACAAGGTGGCTCGGGCCCTGGCCACTGGAGCTTCTGCCACTGCTCACTATGCGGTGTCTCAGGCCCTGGCCCCAACCACCAGAGCTGCCGCCACTGCTCATTCCACGGTGGCTCAGACCCCAGCTCCAATTGCCAGAGCTGCTGCCACTGCTCACTATGCAGTGTCTCAGGCCTCGGCCCCAGCCACTGGAGATGCCGCTGTTCACCATGTGGTGGCTCACACCTGGGCCCCGGCTGCTGAAGCAGCCACTGTCACTCACCTGTGGTAGCTTGGACCCGGGCCCTGGCTGCTGAAGCACACTCACCACACAGCCCACCCTGGCCACAGCTCCAGCCCTGGAGAAGGGCTAAAGCTAGGGCCAGGGCCAGGGCCACATGATGACTGCCCAGCTGCTCCTTGGGCAGGGCAGCTGCCCCACATGTGGCTCCACCCCAAAGCAGTTGATCAGCCACTGCTTGCCCCTGTTGAGGTAGTCAGGGCTCAAATTATTGGTGCGCACTAGTGCAGGCATGCACCTTAGAGGGAACCATGCAAGCTGTTGAAATATACAGAGAAAAGCAA
The DNA here is from genome assembly GCA_032595735.1 of Pelochelys cantorii. Lineage (NCBI taxonomy): Eukaryota > Metazoa > Chordata > Testudines > Trionychidae > Pelochelys > Pelochelys cantorii. The sequence goes on from CM064336.1 coordinate 44,619,396, forward strand.
GTAGGGGTGGTTCACAATTCAGACAGGAAAATGATCTGATCAGTAAGAATGGGATATTTTAAATGAATTGCTTTTCTACCCACATTCTCGCCATAGCAGCACTACAAAGTTGAAATTTTAAAAAAGGGAAGGCACATGGATTGTGCAATAAAACAACCTAGACTGAGTCAGAGTCTCCAACCTTCAGATTCCTCCCCTCTGGAGAGAACAAGATTTAGATGGGTGGTGGTGGTTGGGGACTCCCTATTAATGGGGGATGGTGTCCTCCATCTGCCGTCCAGACTAGGAAACTCAAGAAGTGTGCTCCTTGCCTGGAACTAGAATTCAGAATGGAACAGAACATCTGCCAAGCCATTGGATCATTACCTCTTCCTATTTCTCCACATGAGCATCAAGGAGACTGCCAAGAATTACCTTGAGCAGGTCACTGCAGACTATATGGCTCTGGGAAGAAGGATAAAGGAGTTTGAGGTGCAAGTCGTGTTCTTGTCCATTCTCCCTGTTGAAGGAAAAGACCCATGTAGGGGGCATCAAACTGTGTAAGTAAATGCATGGTTGCACAGGTGGTGTAGGAGAGAAGGCTTTGGATTCAGGAACACAGATTGCTAGTGCACCTAATGCAGAGAGGGAAGAGCACCTTCGCAGGCAGGCTTGCTAACCTAGTGAGAAGGGCTTTAAACCAGGTTCTCTGGTGACTAGTGACCTAATTCCTGAGGTACGTGGAGAGGTGGAATACCAGGAGGAAACACAAGGAGGAGGATGCAACAGGGAAAGCCTACTGATTCATACTGAGAAAGTGGGGCAATTGGCTAGTTATCTTAAGAGCCTATATATGAATGCAAAAAGACAGAAACAAACAGGAAGAATTTAAAGTCCTGATTGGAACAACAGAGACTTGGTGGGGTAACTCACATGACTGGAGCAATGTCATTTGTGAGTATAAATTGTTCAGAAAGGACAGGTGGAAGAGAAAAGGCAGAGGAATTGCACTGTATATAAGAGAGAAATACGATTGCTCAGAGCTCCAGTATGAAACTGGAGAAAAGCCTGTTGAGAGTCTGGGTTAAGATTAGAGGCAAGAGCAACAAGAGTGATGTTGTGGTGGGCGTCTTCTATAGACCACCAGACCACGAGGTTCAGGTAGATGAGACTTCCGTCATACAGTTAAAAAAAGTTTCCAGATCACAGGCCCTAGTTCTTATGGGGGACTTCAATCACCCTTACATTTCCTGGGAGAGCAATACAGCAGTGCTAAGACAATTCAGGTTTCCCCACATACCAGGTCCTGGGGAGCTGCCTGTCCCCCTGCATGTAACCACGAAACCACTGAAATTTCCAGCAGTTACATGGTTACTTAATTAAACACATTTGAACATCCCTACTTCACACCTGTGTTAGTATTGTTGAAATAGATATTAGGGTCATAAAAACATATTTAATGTTTAGACTTTATGGAACACTTGTAGAATGCGGCACATATTAATCCTACATATAATATCACTATTCTGTGTTACAAGGTAATGTTTAAATGTTTGCTCTGTAGCTCTAAAAATATTTGCTAAAACAGTGAATTCCCCACAGTCAGGAGAGAAGTATTACCAAGTGCAAAACGCTAGATTACTACAAAAGGTGGTGTCTTCTTCTGCCCAACAAAAGAAGGTCTACAGACAGCAGACAAGTCATTGTGGACAAAAGACTTTAGTGATTGCTTCACCCATATTCCTGGAGAGTATATGCATAAAAGGCCATGTCCCATCACAGCTTGAGTGCTGAGGAAAAGGAATAAATGTGCCTGTTAGGGGGAAATTATTATATTTATGCTGTCTGTACTTTGAAGAGCAAAGATTCCTAAACATGAGCAAAAGAACCCCAGGCTGCTTGGCTTGGGCTTCTATAAAGGACATAAAACTTGCTTATTACAGAAACTTTTATTAACATTTAAACTTAAGATTGTAACTAATTTGTGTGCGTATTTACCTGATATAACTGCATAAGTAACTCTAATTTCTTTTTCCTACTTAATAAACCTTTAGTTAGCTTGTCATAAGACTGGCTACAAGTGCTGTCTTGGGTCAAAGATCAGAGTATAACTGACCTGGGGTAAGTGACTGACCCTTTGGGAATAAGTGTAACCTGCATGTTTCTGTGATATTTGATGCAAGGGACCATCTATCAGAGAGGCACGCTTGCCTGGGGAACATGATAGATCAGAGTACCACAGGGCTTTGTGGCTCCCTAGTAAGGCTGTTAACAGTGCTTTCGGATTTCTCACTTGCTAGTTGGTTCGTGAAATCTAAGAATAGAACACAGGCAGTTTGGTGTTCATATCTTGTTTCTTGACTATTCACCCTCCACTCCAGACAGCATGACATAAGGTTTCCAGTAAGATTTTATCCTTTCCACACGTGTTATACATACAACTCAGCACAAAAACAGAGGGGAGGTGACTAACAACTTCCTGATCTTGGAGGACTATATAATAGCCAGGACAGAGGAATGCCCTAGAAATGCCATCTTCTATTGCCTACCAATCTTGGCATGCCCTCTGAATGGGATGTGGGCACAGCACTAGAGAGCAGGCAGAAGTATTACTCTTTGGGACCTTTTTGCACCCATTTTTCCAGTGCAGGGAAGAATTCCCCCTCTACATCAAAAGTAGAAGTATTCCACTTAATAGAGTAAGTTATAACCTAGCTTCAAGAAGCCCCGAATTTGCTCTCAGTTATATAACCACATCCTCAGTGAAATCAATGAGCTTTCATGGCCTATTTAAGGGAAGAACTTAGTCCAGGTAGAGTCCATAATTTATAAAGTGCCCTGTTCTGAATCACAATATTGCTGCTGCAGGTGCTCCAGCCATAGTCACCCAAAACAAGCATGACTACTTCTTTGGATATTGAATTAATGCTGGATGGGAAAGGATTATTAAGCCTAAAACATGTCCCAAGCTGACAGTGTCCCATACTAAAGTTCTGTGCCCACAGTAATTGGTGGCATGAGCAGATGATCCTTTGATTTCAATGAACAGACAACTCCACAGATACCAGTGAAATTGCACCTGCTTCTGCCACTGCGAAGCTTGTCTTCTTGCCAGACTTAGGGCCTTAATACTGCCAAACAGGTAACATTTCAAAAGCAGTTGCTGCATCTGCATATCCGTGTGAATATGGGACATAAAGAAATCCATTTCTTCCTTTAATTTTCTTTGGTCTTTTCTCCATACCCGTCTTGAGGTTGACCCAAACTACAGATACCTATTTATCTGTATTTGCTTTTTTATCAATAATTTCCTTTAGGAAATATATGTTTTCTACACACACCAAGTAAATATTCTACTTCTTAACATCAATTGGTTATGACTGATTTCCTGTCTTCTCTTCACAGGGAAGTGCCTATCACACTGTAAAATATTGCATGCAGGAAAGATATATTAGCTCTTACGAAGCGGCACCTCCCCAAGAAAGCAAATATTAAACCTGAAATAAAGATATAATTGAATTAAAGCATAAAAAGCATTATATAAAAGTTGTCCCAAATATGTATATTTGGTTAAAAAATATAAATGGTGAAAACAAGCAAATTGTTTCCCTAAAGTGTATCAGCTACTTAGTGTGCAGTGCATGTTACACATCTTACACAATTGCTCTTTCCTTGCCCAGCTTATCATCTGACTAAACCCATCAATCAGTAAAACAGAGCTAGCCAAGATGCACTACCATCCATTAAAAATAATTGTGCAGATTAAGGGCCTGATCCTGATAAGTGCTTTGTACCCACAAATGCCATTGAGTGCACTCAGCACATTGCAAGATTGACTTGGAAGGGACACCGGCTGATCAGAACAAGTTTTTACAAAACCTAACGCCAAAAGAAATGCTTTCACAATAGATCTATTCATTTAAATATGTTAAAATGTAAACAAGTAATACAGACATGAGGGTGTGCACACATACACACACATTCTACACACAATATTAAAAATTCTGCAAAATTCTGCTTATTTTATTTGTCAATAAATAAATGCAGAGGCTATAGCACAGCAGTGGGGACCACAGGCCACTGGCTACACAGAGGTGAGAGATCACCCTGAAAGCTCCTCCTATGATATGGACTCAGCTATGAGGCTGCACCTGACCCTGGCACAGCACAAGGGCCAGCCAGTCTCAAACACCCTGGGGGCCTGCCCCTTCACACCAGTGCACCAAGATAGCAAATGAGTCTCACATGCTCACCCAGTCCTGGCCCTAAATTGAGCTGATTTGATTGGAATAACGGAGACTTGGTGGGATGACTTGCATGACTGGAGCACTGTCATGGAAGGGTATAAACTGTTCAGGAAGAACAGGCGGGGGAGAAAAGGAGGAAGAGTTGCATTGTATGTAAAAGATCAGTCTGACTGCTCGGAGCTCCAGTATTTAGAGGGAGAAAAGATGTTGAGAGTGTATGGGTTAAGTTTAGAGGTGGAAGCAACAGGGGTGATGTTGTGGTTGGTGTCTGCTATAGACCACTGGATCAGGTGGATGAGGTAGACGAGGCTTTCTTTGGACAACTGAGAGAAGCTTCCAGATCGCAGATCCTGGTTCTCATGGGGGACTTTAATCACCCTGACATCTGTTGGGAGACCAACACAGAAGTACACAGACAATCCAGGAAGTTTTTGGAGAATGTTGGGGATAACTTCTTCGTACAAGTGCTGAAGGAACCGACCAAGGGCCATGTGCAGCTTGACCTGCTGCTCACAAACAGGGAGGAACTAGTAGGGGAAGTAGAGGTGGGTGACAACCTGGGAAGCAATGATCATGAGATGGTAGATTTCAGGATCCTGACCAAAGGAAGAAAGGAGAGTAGCAAAATACACAGAAAAGCTTGGACTTCAGAAAAGCTGACTTTGACTCTCTCAGAGAACTGATGGGCAGGATTCCCTGGGATGCTTACATGAAGGGGAACGGAGTCCAGGAGAGGTGGCAGTACTTTAAAGAAGCCTTATTAAAGGCACAGGAAGAAACCATCCTAATGCACAGCAAGAAAAGCAAATATGGTAGGCGACCAGATTGGCTTACCGGGGAAATCCTTGGTGAGCTTAAAAACAAAAAAGAAGTGGAATCTTGGACAGATGACTAGGGAGGAATATAAATATATTGCTCAAGAATGCAGGGGAGTTATCAGGAAGGCGAAAGCGGAATTGGAATTGCAGCTAGTAAGGGATATGAAGGATAACAATAAAGGTTTCTTCAGGCATGTTAGCAATAAGAGTGTGATCAGAGAGGGTGTGGGACCCTTACAGGAGTACAGGAGCTGCCAAAAAAGCTCCCCGTTGTCGGCAGAGCCGCGGCTACCCTTTACTTTCACTTTCGACACTGAGCCTGATCGGCACAGCATTGCAACGTGAGTATGCAAATGAAACCCGGGATATTTAAATCCCGGGCTCATTTGTACTTCGGAAGTGCTTGATTTGCATCCCTCTGTCGGCAGAGGGATGCAGTCTAGACATAGCCATGATGTGGGAAAAGCTGAAGTACTCAATGCTTTCTTTGCCTCCGTCTTCATGGACAAGACCAGCTCCCAGACAAATGCACTAGACAATGCAGTATGGGAAGGAGGTGGACAGCCCTTGGTGGGGAACGAACAAGTTAGGAACTATTTAGAAAAGCTAAACATACACAAATCCGTGGGCCCAGATTTAATGCATCTGAGAGTACTGAGGGAGTTGGCAACTGTCATTGTGAAACCTTTGGCCATTATCTTTGAAAACTCGTGGAGATCGGGAGACATCCTGGATGATTGGAAAAAGGCAAATGTAGTGCCATCTTTAGAAAAGGGAAGAAGGACAATCCAGGGAACTACACACGAGTCAGCCTTGCCTCAGTCCCCGGAAAAATCATGGAGGGGATCCTCAAGGAATCCATTTTGAAGCACTTGGAAGAGAGGAAAGTGATCAGGAATAGTCAACATGGATTCACGAAGGGCAAGTCGTGCCTGACCAATCTGATTAGCTTCTATGATGAGGTAACTGGCTCTGTGGATATAGGAAAGCCAGCGGATGTGATATACCTTGACTTCAGCAAAGCTTTTGATACGGTCTCCCACAATATTCTTGCCAGCAAGTTAAGGGAATATGGATTGGATAAATGGACTATAAGATGGATAGAAAGTTGGCTAGACTGTTGGGCCCAGTGAGTAGTGATCAACGGCTCGATATCAGGTTGGCAGTCGGTTTCTAATGGAGTGCCCCAAGGATTGGTTCTAGGACCGGTTTTGTTCAACGTCTTTATTAATGACCTGGATGAGGGGATGGATTACAACCTCAGCAAGTTTGTAGATGACACGAAGCTAGGGGGAGAGGTAGATACACTGGAGGGCAGGGATAGGGTCCAGAGTAACCCAGACAGATTAGAGGATTGGGCCAAAAGAAATCTGATGAGGTTCAACAAGGACAAGTTCAGAGTCCTTCACTTGGGACAGAAGAATTCCAAGCATTGTTACAGACTGGGGACCGAATGGCTAAGTAGTAGTTCTGCAGAAAAGGACCTGGGGATTACAGTGGATGAGAAGCTAGATATGAGTCAGCAGTGTGCCCTTGTAGCCAAGAGGGCTAATGGCACTGGTAAGGCCACATCTGGAGTATTGTGTCCAGTTCTGGGCCCCCCACTATAGAAAGGCTGTGGATGCATTGGAGAGGGTCCAGTGGAGGGTGACCAAAATGACTAGGGGGCTGGAGAGCATGATCTATGAGGAGAGACTGAGGGATTTGGGTTTGTTTAGTCTGCAGAAGAGAAGAGTGAGGGGGGGATTTGATAGCAGCCTTCAACTTCCTGAATGAAGGTTCCAAAGATGGCAGAACAAGGAGCAATGGTCTCAAGTTACAGTGGGAGAGATCTAGGTTGGATATTAGGAAAAATTATTTAACTAGGAGGGTGGTGAAGCATTGGAATGGGTTACCTAGGGAGGTGGTGGAATCTCCATCCCTAGAGGTTTTTAAGTCTGGGCTTGACAAAGCCCTGGCTGGGTTGATTTAGTTGGGATTGGTCCTGCCTTGGGCAGGAGGCTGGACGTGGTGACCTCCCGATGTCTCTTCCAGCTCTGTGATTCTATGATTCTCTGGCTGGCAGGATCAAGTATTGAGGGGTTTAGTGAGGAGGGATCCAAGTGCAGGGTGAAAAGGTTCTGTGTGGGGTAATCTGGGTACAGGCAGCTCAGTGGGGGCCCAGGTACAGTTTGGGGGATTCTGGGTGCTGGTGGAATGGGACTCTGCATTTTGAAGCCAGGCTAGTCTCAGTTGTGGCAGATGACAGAACAAGAAGCAATTGTCTCAAAATGCAGTGGAGAAGGTTTCCATTGAATATTAGGAAAAACTACTTCACTAGGAAGGGGAAGGTACCTAGGGAGCTGGTGGAATCGCCATCCCTGAAGGTTTTAAGGCCTGGCTTGACTAAATCCTGGCTAGTAGATTTAGTTGGGTAACATGATTTCCAGAGGTTTCTTCTAATCCTAATCTTCTATGATTCTAGGTGAAGGTGGCTGGGGCTTTGGGAGGAGGGCTGTCAGAACTGGCCTGAGCCCTTCCCCCTGAATCTGTACCCCCACAAGCTCCTCCCTCCAGATCCAGACCATCCTTACACTTAAACTCACACCACTCTGACAATAGGTCCAGGTGTAAAGGGGTGGGGCTCATCACAGTGGGAGTTCAAGTGTGAGTATGCTCTAGATGCAGAGGGAGGGACTTGTGGGGAATCTGAATGCAAGGGGAGGGGCTCAATGGGGGTTCTGAATGCAGGTGGACTCCAGGTGCAGAGGGTGAGCCTTGGCAAGGTGGGAGTCCAGGTACAGGCTCAGTTGAGTGGTATTCTGGGTGCGAGGGGGGTTGAGGTTTGGAAGGGGGGTCTGAACATGGGGGCTGTACATGCAAGGAGGTGTCGGATGGCTGGGGGAGTAGCTGCTCATACACTCACCCCCCTCCCTGTGGCTAAGCTAATGAATGATGGGGGCAGAAACTGGTATTGGAAGATGCAGTGCAGGAGAGGTTTCTGGGGGTGCATCTGATCTGGCTCCAGCTGCTCCTTTCAAGAGAAGAGGAAGTCCTATCTACCTCCGCTCTCAACCCCAGCAGAGCTGTGACTAGCATCTGAGCTCAGGGCAGGGTAGGAGCCACCAGCCAGTGTGTCCGCAGTCCCATGGTGATTTCTGTCTCTGCCAACTTTTCTGGGGACCTGATATTATAAGCCAGCATCACTGGGAAGGAGTGCATGACCACTCTTGTGACTCCCCTTTGCTTCCCCATCAGAAATTATTTTTGTGCAAGGAAGCAAAGAAATCTGCTGGGGACATGACTTTACATGATGCACAGTGGTATAGAAATTCCCCAGGAGTAATCATAAGAACAGTCAGAATTGGTCAGACCTATGGTCCAGTTAGCCCAGTATCCTTTCTTCTGACAGTGGACAATGGCAGGTGCTTCAAAGAGAATGAACAGAACAGGCAAGTGATCCACTCCCTTCATCCACTCCCAGCTTCTGGCAATCAGAGGCTAGGGACACCCTGACATGGGATTGCACTTCTGACAGTTTTGGCTAATATCTATTTGATGGACCTAACCTCCATAAACATTCTTTTTTGAACCCTGTTATATTTTTTGCCTTCACAACACCCTCTGGCAAAAAGTACCACAGGTTGATGACATGTTGTGTGAAGAAGTACTTCCTTTTGTTTTAAACTTGCTGCCTATAAATTTCATTGGGTTACTCTTGTGTTATGTAAAGGAGAAAATTACACTACATTATGATTTTATAGGCTTCTGTCATATCCCCTGTCAACTGTCTCTTTTTCAAGCTAAAAGGTCTGTCTTTTAAATCTCTCCTTATATGAAAGCTGTTCCATACCCCAAATCATTTTGTTGTCCTCTGTAGATTTTCCAATTCTAGTATATCTTTTTTTAGATGTGGTGACCAGAACTGCATACAGTATTCAACGTGAGGTCATACCATGAATTTATATAATGGCATTATTATCTTTATCAATCTTATTATGTATCCCTCTCCTAATGGTTCCTAAACATTGCTAGCTTTTTTAACTGGCACTGCACATTGAGTGGATATTTTCAGAGAACTATCCACAAGAACTTCAAGATCTCTTTCTTGAGTGGTAACAGCTAATTTAGACCCCATTATTTTATCTGTATAATTGGGATTATGTTTTCCAATGTGCATTACTTTGCATTTATCAACTCTGAATTTCAGTCATCAACCATTTTGTTGCTCAGTCACCTGAGCAATAGTTTTTTCACTATTTGTAGTCTGCTTTGGACTTAATTTAATAGGCATCTCTTTGCAGCACGTGGCCCAAATGCTGCAGCTAGAGCATGAGTAGCTGAATAGGAAATTGGTTAAAAACTGATCAATATGTGTTCAATGGTTAAGGTGAGATAAACACAACAAAATGTAAACTAATGCTTTCCTTCACCTGCACTTTTATGTCTGCCACTGAAATGCAGGCAAATAATAAAATCAGTTCTGGCATGAGTTGTAACAGAGGCCCATACTGGCCTCCACTTCTCTGGATAGAGTATTACAAAACAGCACTGATGTATCCTGAGGAGAAGGGACAAGGGTCAAGCTCACTGCATGCACTCTCTTTCTCTTTACCCCACAGTAGCCCTTACATAAGTCATTTTAACAGTCCTAGAATGACAAGGGGACATTGTCAGCAGTTTTGTGCCCTTCTACTCTGCTGCCTCCAGGCAATGGCTAGCACAGTAGTTATCTATGCCTATCTCACTATTGGCAAAACAAGTAGTAACTCAGCATCTGTCTTGCACACTCCCTATTCTGAAAGGGACTTTGCTCAGACACAAGATGTCAGGAGGGAGCAGTGGCCAGAGGAGGCCAGCTAAGAATGAGGATTCTTCCCTCAATGGAGTCACATGATATTTGGAGTGTCTCTTTTGCAGCCCCAATAGACCAGCACACGAGGAATTTCAAGGAAACTGTGAGGTGCATCGTGGAGTTCAAGACCCCAAACCCTCTCCCATGGGTATAATCTGGCCATGGCTAAATTAATCTATTGTTCAAAACTGTGTTTTTTAACCTGACATATTAACTATCTCTGGGAATTTCTTCATTTCAATTTAGCACTTTAGCAACTATTGCTATGTTTGGGAGAGCTGTGGGACACTGCACTGGGTGCAAGTGGTTGGAGATATTTTGCCCAAATGCCTCATGATTTCTAAAAGGATTGTAGACAAACTCACCAGCCAGCAAAGTAGTTCCCAGCTCCCTAGTTCAAGACCCTTTCCTCCATACATACAAATGATGCTCTTATTTTCCAACAGGAATTCCAAGATAAGAGCAAATACGTGGAAAATAAGCCATGGTTTTTCCAGCCTCCACTAACTGGAAGGGGAGAGACCCACACTAGACACTGCTATTTAGGGACTTCTGCTACCACTGCCTCAGAAGCAGGAACCTTAGATATGGTTTCCTACAGTGCACTGAAACAACCAAAGAATTCTTAGCTATGATGTAGACACTGGTCCATTAAGAAGAGAACTACAAACAGTAACTCATATCACAAAGGTAAATAAGCTTCCCTCACATGGTAACAAAACAGAATTAGACTGGAATCAGTAACTACCCATTACCAACCCTCTAAACCAGTCAGTCCCCAGTTTCCCTTTTCTTTGATTCTAATAACATTTACACACACACACACACACACACACACACACACACACTGCCTGCCTGCCTGATCTCAGGAAATTTTCAAGAGTAACATCATTCATTTAGACATGTAATAACTTTTCCAGTCCTGAGTTTGAATGGGGACTCAACCTGATCTCCAGTTTTACACCTTCCATTTTGTATATGTAAACAATGAGACACAGATATGTGTATGTGGTTTTATGACTGCTTAAAAAAGCCTGTTAGATATAAATACTTGTCTGTTCCTCCATATAGATGCTGGGGCAAATGGAGTTAAAAAAAAACAAAACAAAAAATCCACTAAAAATGAAAAACAAATGTATCTGAAAGTATCATAGTACTTAAAAATATACATTTAATGCCAAACAATGTTTATTTTGCTCACTATTACCTGTTTGGAAAGATAACCCATCAAAATTTCTGACCAATTCCCAAAACATGTTACATCAGTACTTGTGTAATACACACACCTAGTGTGGTTCACTGTCCCATGCAGTGGCACCTAGACCACAGCAACAGTTAAGACCAAGAGACCTTTACAGCATGGGCTAGGAGCCAGCTGGCTTTTTGCTCAGAAGTTAGAGGCTCCTATAGTAAGCTCCAGAAGTCCCAGGTTCAAATCGCCCTGGTGGTCTTTGCACTTGCATGTTGAGAAACCACTCATTACACCATAGACCATGTGGAAGATAAGGGGGCCAGGGCAGTAATGGGCAAGGGGGCAGCCAGCAGCTGGCAGGGCTGGAGCCTCTGGGCAGCCTGGGGACTAGTGCCCACAGCAGGGGTTCACACTCACTGACAGCAGCAGGGGAAGCAGAGCAATGCACCCCAGCTCACTTTGCTCTCATAGACGTGTCACTTGGGGGAGGAAGCAGGACCCCCAGTCCCAGCAGTGCCCTGGGCAGAGGCAGGGCAGGGGTGGAGCAGGTGTAAGGAGGGGTAGTGCCTGGGTATCAGGGATTGTCCTGGCCCTTTCAAGGGCTGTATAGGAGAACCAGGTGGTCAGTGGCCCCCTGTGTCTCCTCCTCACCAATCACCAATGCATTGCACCAGAGAAATATAAAGGCCTACCTACACTCTGGTATTGATATCCATTCCAATTTGATCTTGGTTTTATCATGTTGTTTGAAAAGGACACTCATTACTGTGCAATAATACTTAAATTGCAATTATATTCAGCACCCCCTGCCAAAAAGGGTAAAGTTCATGACTAATTCATCATCTACTCTGAAAAATGGGAGGAAAACTAAATCAGAGGAAAGTCAGCTTCTTTAGTGTTACATAAGCAAGTTGTAGTTTTAAGAGGCATGTATAAATGGTATAGAATAGCTATTACTATGGTTGCATTCTAACCACAAGATATGGGGTGGGGTGGGGGTTGGCGGGGGGTAGTTAAAAATACAACAGTACTAGGACATGTCCAGTTTATCTCTATTTTTTCAAAAGCAATTTAAAGATGCTCTAGTATACATCATGAATAAAATGCCAATAAAAGGCCACCAGGGTGCAATAAACATAAGGAGCCAAAGGGACTGACGTGCTCATTAGGGATGTAAGAACCCGTTAAAATAGTTAACCAGTTAAATGATTAAAATATGTCTTTTAAATGGTTAACCACCATGCTGTGGGCGAGGTCCTGCTGGTTCAGCCTGCCGCAGCTGTGGGTGGGGTCCTACCAATTGGGCCTATCATGCTGCGGCCAGGGTCCAGCTAGCCAGGACCACCATGGCCAGGGGCAGGGGGGCTAGTCAGGTACGACCCACCATGGGTGGAGGGGCTGCTCGGGACCGGCCCACCACAAATGTGGGCAGTGGGGCAGCTCCAGCTCAGCCTGCTACGCCGCAGCCAGGATCCAGCTGGCCAGGCCTGCCATACTATGGGTGGAGGTGCCACTGCAGCCAGGTCAGTTAACTAGTTACCAGGTAAGCAGGCTGATAAGCCTATGACTTACCAGGTAACCAGTTAACCTCTTACATCCATAGTTCCCCTGTCAATGGACATTGGGTGCTTCTCTGTCTCAGGCTTCTTTGAAAAAAATCTTAGCCTTTATTATTTTCACAAGTCAGTTCTGAAAGACTAGATTTAATTGTGTCTTGGAGTAAGGCTGGCACAGACTAGGAAATGGAGAGCCAAGGGACCAAAAAGAAAAAAATAGGGATTACATCTGCCAATCCTACATACAAATGATGCTCTCATGACCTACTGTACCAAATCATTAAGTCCTTTATCAGGTAAAATTCCCATTAACTTCAGCAAGGGCATGCAGATACCACAGGCAATGCTCAGCATCTTATAGGTTTAGGTCCACTGCATGCAACCTGTCCAATGTGTAAAAACACACATTCCAATGCACAAAACAGCTCAGGCCATTTATTTTTAAAAAGTCACATCACCAAACAATATGACAAAATTTCAGCCTTAAAAAAGGGCAAAAATGAGCACACCAATCTGTAAGGTTCAGTGAACAAAGATACATTCAAAGGCATTTATCCTAATCACACATAGACAGCTATAAATGACTATTTTGTAATTCTGTTTGCTTCAGGAAAAGAAAAATATGGTTTTAGTAATTGGTCTTTCAGGGATGTCATATGAATCCTGCCTCTTACATCAGAATGTTTTCTGTTTTATCCTTAGATGTGCTGTCACTGAGCAATGTTCTTCAGGAATGAACCATAATGTTGCAGATACATTTAATCTGAAAGAGGCTTAGATGTTTCAGAACATACTCACTTATCAAAACTACTTTGCATGTGCATTTTATGCTACTGGATTTCCAATTTGTGATTATACAAGATCCAGCTCCCTTTTTTGATGGAAAAATTGTTTTTTTCTGAGCTATTCAGATGTGAAATTGACAGCTGAGGATGGTGTCTGGAATTGAGAGAAAGTTTAAGTTTTTCTCTCTGTGTAGAGTTGTCCAGTGGCATTTCTATCATTGGAAAAAGAGACATTTGCAACTACAGCTTAAGGATAATTACATTGCAAGATCTTTACTAAGATAAACAAACTGAAATATTACCTTAATAAAAGTATAAATTGAACCTCTCTAGTCCATCACTCTCTGGTCCAACAACATCCATGGTCCAGCATGATTTTAGTTAGTCAGAGGTCCAGTGTGGCCAAGTTTCCCACAGTCCCATAAAGTTTGTTTACAGCCACAAATCCTTGCTCTCAGTGTTCTGTGCTGTTATTCAGCTCTAATTTACCCCTAAATGTCTTCTAAGAGTCCAATAAACAGTGAGGGTATTGGCAATGCAGCTAGACAATATTGACCTCCTGTTGCAAATTTTCTGGTTCAGCACTGGTCAGCTCCTGAGGGTGCCCAACTAGAGAAGTTCAACCTGTCTGTGCAAATACAGCAAACATATTTTTATTAATTCTATCTGACCAGGTCTTCTTTCCCAAAAAGCAGTAATAAAGTAGATGAATCTACAGAGATATTCACAAAACAAGTAGTACAGAAATCAGTTCATTGTAATCATTCATAACTATTAAATGTAGCAAAGTGTTATGTTGTCCACCTAAAACCTCTTTCTCCACTTCTGTTCTCAAGTGAACAAATTCATAACAATGCAACCAGCACATATTAATTCAATTTGCCTTCAGAGACAAAATAGCATCTGGTGTTGATATTCATTTAAATGTAATGAGGTGTAATAAACAATTGTGCATTCTTTAATGAGACGGCTTCAGGAATGAAGGTTAAAATAACTACAATTAAATCACCCTCTTCCTTTGCAGCCAAGAAAGTGCCTGATCCAGTGGAATCAGAATGGGGCTACTGGATAAAGTAAAGAGAGGGTCAGAGGACATGTGAGAATGAGTACCCATTAGCCATTTCCCACCACCAGGCTACTTTAGCCCTTGTTTGCGCTACTGGTAACAGAGCAGTTCCAGTGCTGCTCTCCATCCTAGAGAATTGCTTCTTTCAGCACTGGCAATAACATGCACTCTAGCTTCTCATACTGGACATGGGGGCCTGGGCCTCAACCATGTGGCATGGCCCTCATGGGCTTCTCACAGATGACTAAGGAAAGAATGGTTGGATTCTTTTATCTGGACCAGCACTTCAGAGTACTAATTATTGCCGTGGCTTTGCTGGTAATGAACGGTGTATGCATAGGTACCAACTTCATGGGACTATGGGGCAAAAATGGTGGGGGCTGAGCACCCACTGACAACTCCCCAAGAGCTCCCCAATGCCTACTACTATTCCCCAAGCTGGTCATATGGAACAGTGCCTTTGTCCTTGTACCTCCAACATGCCATGATCAGCTGTTTCATGGCATTTAGGAGGCTCTGTGGGGAGTAGCAAGGAGGAGAGATCTACACTTGGCAGAAAGAAGCACAGCAGGGGTGGGAAGAGGCAGAGCAGGAGCACAGCCTTGGGGGAAGGGGTAGAGTGGGGGCAGAGCTGGGGGTTGAGCACCCTCCGGAGCTTTGCCTATGAGTATGTATATTTAAGGGAAGTATTGCACCAAATATAACAGTTGAAACTTGAAAAAATCAAGGCAATAAATTCCATTCTGTCCCTATCTATGTTCTGAATAAAATAAAAGTTTAAACACTCACATGGGAGGTTAACCATTGATTGCAGTGGGATCAGCAGCATGACCATATTTATACTACTGCAGTCTCCTTCTCCACAAACATTTTTTTAGTTTTAGTTTCTCCAAATTGTTATATTTTCTCCAAACCATTTTCCTAATAAGTACTCATTTGCACATAACTGATTTTTTCTTCCATATTAAATGCCTTTTGCAGACTAGCCTAGTGTTTCTTGATCTGTATCCCTGCTGTAGAAGATAGTAATACAACTGCCTGCACAGTATTCTGAATCTTCTGTTGCTTTCCTTCACCAGGATTTCAACAACTGAGAGTTATATGCTACATTCATGGAATGAGCAAGCAGCCAATGTTGATTTTTATATATGTTGAAGCAAAACTAAGCTGTGGTAGCTTTCTATGTAGCCTATAAGAGAATGCCTTTCAAGACAACATCTGCAGAGCACTAGAAAACCTGTAAAGAAAGGAGATGACCTCTCATATCATCTAAAATAAATGGGAGTATCAGGGCATCTATTGATGGAAAGAATTCATTTGCAACCTGCCAGCAAACAACAATACAGAGCTTCCTAGCAAGCAGATATATACAAATGTTCATTTAATTGCTGACATTCAGACATCTCAGATGCTGGTTATTGGTGGGGCTCTTTTCTATAACCAGCGTGACCAACTTACTTTGAAAACAATTTCAGTTTTGAGTTACAGATTTGATGCAATTTTTTGCAACTTGGAAAAATACTATGGTTTGTGATTCACTTGTGAACATATTTTTTCCTCAAACATAAAATGGCACTCAAGATTTTTCAAAAGGAAAAGCCTGTAGTTGAGTATGCAGAGCACAAGGAGAAAATAACTAGGTCCCCAGTCTGCTAACAATAGTAATTACCCGGCCCTCAGATAGTCATGAGTATTTACAAAGTATTTGCTTTTTTCAGCACCTTTGGCTATGTCTACACTGCCGCTTTTTATCGGAAAAAGGTACATAAATTGCGCTCCGCAATTTGCATACCTTTTTCCAATAGTTTTGTCAGAAGATGCTTTTCCAAAATTTTGGAAAAACCTCCTCTTTTGGAAGAGCCCTTCTTCCTCGTGGCACGAGAAAGACAGGGCTTCCGAAAGAGTGTGTCTGCTCTTCTGCAAAAATGTCGGAAGAGCAGATGCGTTCACTGGACATGGTGGAGGTTTTCCAGGATACCTCTGGTATCCCAGGAAAACCCCATAGTCTAGACATAGCCAAAGTTCTGTGCATGATAACCAAAATATGCCAAAACCTATACATGATGGATTTTTCCCTGAACAAGAGGGCAGGTCTTTTACAAGTGGCCAAATTCTGAATACTGACTACTGAATTCTGACTTCTACACTACCTCCAAAAATGTCACTGATGCAACTGCTGTGATACACAACCTCCTTCAGAAACAGATGTAGGATGGAAACCTGATTCTTAAATTTTAAATGCTCAAAGAAAAAGCAGCAGCTCTGGAATATGTTCCATTAGCCATGTCTCAGACCCCTCTTCCTCTTTGGGGACAAATCAGACGATTGAAAAATCTGAAGGTTTCTTTAAATTATGTTTCAGTTTTGTCTCTGTGTAGGTGCATCTACACAGCAGGGCTTAACTAGAAATAAGCTACACAAATTGAGCTACGGTCAATTGCATATCTTATTTTGAAATAGCTTATTTCAAAATAGGGAGCGTCTACACAGCACTTATTTCGAAACAGAGCACTCTTCCTCTGACTTCCCTTACTCCTCACACAATGAGGGTTACTGGAGTCGGAATAAGAAGTCCACCAGCTTGACAGTATTTTGACACTATTTCGAAATAACTGCCTGCTGTGTAGACACGGACTAAGTTATTTTGGAATAGCGCTAGTTATTTCAAAATAATGTTGCTATGTAGACGTACCATGTGTCTCCATATCTTTTTTATACATGACAGACCAGATGGCCCCTGACTGTATCATCTGTCAAGTGCCTCTGAATTCCTCTTTCAATGTTTTATAAACTTGATACAACTCTAGACTCTCTTGCTGTGTAAAATAATCAAAATCATCCCCATGTTAAGTGCAAATTTTAATATACTTGTAGTAGTCAAATACAATGACAGTCTTCCTTCCAAGTCCACTGAGTGTCACAGTAAAGTTAAAGCAATAATTCTCCTTTTAAGTCAACCAAAGATGAAGTTCCACTATGTGCTTTGCTGTGTTCTTTAAATTCCACAGTAGCAGACCGATCACTCTACTCTGGTGACATAGAGTTAAACCCAGCCATGGGAAAGGATTGGGACTGTGAGCCAATGAAATGAGGGCAGGTATCAGCCAATCAGGGCCCAGCAGAGGCACTATGAACAGGGGCTGCTGTGAAGCTCAGGGAGGCACTCTTTCTCCAGCTGTGGAGCAGGAAGGACTTGGCTGCCTGGTAAGATAGAGAGGGTACCTAAGACACAGCAGTTCTGGGGAAGGGCAGGAAGAGCTGGGGAGCTTTGGCCAGGCAAACTCCTAGGCTGAGAGCTTGCTTTCAAGGCCTCAGAGGTTCTAGGGCTGCAGGAAAGCATCCAGAGCAGGAAAAGGCACACCCCCTTGACAATGATGAGTGGCCATTTCAGACTGAAACTTGCCCCTGAGGCTAGATGACAACTGGCAGTGGGTCACTGAGGCAAGGTGGGTATAGGGGATTGGGGTTTCCTGAAAGGGGAAGACCTTAGCGTGTGGACCTCAGGCCTATAACATGAGGGAAGGGGCATGGGACATGGGGCCTGAAGTGGTGGAGAAAAAGACAGGATACTGAGAATGAGACAACAGCCAACAGGGGCACTTCAAGACTGATAGAGCAAATTCCTGGATAGACCAATAGGAAGTGCCTGTACCGGTGAATGCTTGAATGATTATACCTACAGAGAAAGTTGTAACACCTAATACACTCAGACACCAGGGGTCTTTTGATGATTAACCTTAGAAGTATTCTTAGCCTTTCCTTTTCATTTTTCAGAAAAGCACAAAAAAGCCCATATTTTCTCCTGTGTTCTTAGATGGTATTTTCAGTAACACACAGTGGCCCAGATTCTCAGCTGGTGAAAATCAATATTACTCCATAGATTTGAGTGGAACAATGCTACATTACAGCAGCTAAGAATCTGCCTGATTGTGCTGTCATTTTATCTTCAGATGGATGAATGCATTTATCCATGTTTGGTATTAGTACTCATTACCAGGTCATTTTTTGTGTTCAACCAACCATAGTGCTTTTGATTCTTAGTTCTTTTAATTTTCCTTCACCTTCTTTATTTTGAAGCATCCAGCAGTGGAACCACAGGCTTAAATCTCTCTGGGTACAGTGTCAATCATTTATTTAAATTGCTCATTTTCTTCTACATTGACAAGAATATTATTAGTATAAAAGATTGCAACTTTTTAATCTTTGCCTTTTACTTGTTTTTATGGCATAATGACCTGTTCACCTTTCTCCTTTTTAGAGGAAAGAGGTGTTGACAACAAATGGAATCTGCTCCTGAATGATGCTGATGTTGAAATATGGCTGGCAAGCTTGAAAGAGGCATTCAAATTATCACAGGGGTTACATTTCGGTATTCTTCCTCTAAAGTTTGGAACTAAAAAGGAGCCAAGCCTGGAGGCGGAACAACTGCAAGTTGGGGTTTTGAGGAATTAGGTGAGGAATGGGCTGAAGAGGAACAGGAGGGCATATTGCTGTGTCAGGTAAGAGAGTTGGACTTCTCTTGGCCAAGAGGGGCAATCAGAATAATTTTCACTTTATCTCACTGAATTTTCAGCAGGATCTCGGATAGAAGAGAACTGAGTAAAGGCATTCAAGAGGTCCCCAACCCATGGGAGAATGAGGGCATCACCAAGTGAATGTTTCTCCAGGCTAGCACTGAGGCAGCAATGAGGACATTTCTTGTTCTGGTAAGTAGCAAAGATATCTGTAGTCAGGGGTCCCTGAAGAGTGAGGCACCTCTGCATTCAGTTCCCAGCCATGGTTGTGACAAATTCCAACTGACAATCAGCTGTCACATTCTGTATCCCTGATAGATAGCTATGATGTTCACATCAATTCCAAAATCTGAGTGCTTTCTCACAGAGGGAGGGAGATCTGGCATGCAGTTGGCATTTTATGTAAAACATACAGGTTACATTAAGTCCATCATGACTTTCATGTGGATATTCTTGCTGAAAGGCAGAAAATGTGCAGACATTCCTACCATCCTTTAGCTCCAAAAGTGTGATATGGAGGGTCTCTTCTGTGGAAGGCCATTTGAACCTTGTGATTATGTAGGTGAGCTCCTCGGCCTATTAGTGAGGCATCTGTCCCAGGGTGTTGAGTCTGTGTAGCGGGAAGAATGCGCTCACTTGTTAGTGCTGATTAACCTTGGTACAGCAACCAGAGTTTGTGCCAGTGCAATGAAGAGAACCTTGAAGAACACCCTGAGTGGAGCAGTCTGTACTGATGATGGCCCTACCCAAAGGTAAACTATAGACAAACTCATGCATGAGGAGCTTCAGGGGATAGCCGAGTTAGTCTGTTACAGAAAAAAACAACAAATGGTCTGGTAACACTTTATAGACTAACAAAACATGTAGATGGTATCGTGAGCTTTTGTGGGCACAGCCTACTTCTTTGGACGTAGACATTGTGTAGAGTGAAGTTTGGAAATCAATCTTCTTGCTCTAGAGCTCTAATAATGGCTGCTAGCATGGCCATCTTGAACATCTGTAACCTTCCATATTTGTTTAATGCCCTTAAATCTAGAATGGGACTCTAACATCTCTTCACTTTGGGGATCAGGAAATAATGGGAGTAAAACCCTTTGCTACCTAGTTGCAACAGGACTGTTTCAATGGTATAACAAAAGATATATTACCTGATGAAGCAGGTTCACATAAGAAGGGTCCTTTAAGGGACTAGGAAAGGAGGGCTGGAATAGGGGAGGGACATGAATTGAATGGCTAACTCTTCTAAATAATTTCCAAGACCCATCTGTCAGAGGGGATTGATACAGTTGCTGTAAAAGAAGGCCAGGCAACTTCTGAAGTAGTGTGACAAGTGTGTAGATGGCAGCTGATGCTGGAAAGTGTAGTTGTTCAGGCTGTTGACCAACCTGTCAGAAGTACTTAGAGGTGGTTTAAGAGGTAACATATTGAGGTACAAACTGCTTCTGATTTAAGTCCTGGCCCTCTTTGCTGTGGCTTGCAACAGTGCTTAGATGGTGGATACTGTGTGGCTGTATATTTTCTCTTCTGTCCTGCAGGGAGCACTATGTGGTGCCACAGGACTCCTCGCCGCTTATGTGGTCTGGGAATCTTTCAGGATGTGGAAAGAAGAATCTGTCTTTTCTGCAAAGAGTTTGGGACATTCAAATGGAAGTCTTCTGCAGCTCTTTGAGTAATCAAGAAAGTTGTAGTCAAGAAGCCCACCTCAACACCACTGTCATGGAGACCTGGCTGACCACTGTATCAGCTACATCCAAAGCTGTCTTTAGCACCAGTCTGGTTATTAACTGATCTTCTTTAAGGATGGCCTGAAACTGTCTCCAGGAAATGTTCCAGAAATGCACTAAGTTACCCATCATTAATCAAATCACATTTGGCTGTAAGTTTGGTATTTCATTAATCTAAACTGTACTGTTGCCAACAAATACGTCATCCTGCCATGTCTGATTATATGGGGTCAACTTGACATTACATTATGTTGCTTGCTTCATGCATTAACCATATCACTACAATTGAGTTAGTAAGCAGATGTTGAAACAAGAAAGCTACCTCTTTGGGATGGATGTAGGGGTTTTTTGGGGTGGTGGGGATAGGAGGGTTTTTTTAACTGTCACTGGTTGGTGCGAGAGAGGCTGGTTTCTGTCAGCTGACTTTGGTAGGATCTAAAATTGCCTCATTAACTAGGAGTGCAATTTTGGATGAGGAAAAGGTGTGCAGAATGGACACCAACTTGTGATGTGTATCTGACATATCCTGTAGCTGAATCTGTAGTTCATCTGCCACCCAAGATCCAGGAAGAACAGTACAGCCTCATCTGGTGGAGATAAAGAGAAGTTTGTTGGAAGGGTGTGAAGAGGCGAAGAGGTGGTAGAGCAAAGATGAGGGCCTTTACAGAGGGAGTGTTTTTTTTTTTTAGTCACTCTCCCTCCTTTAAGTTAAAGTCTCCAGGGATGATCTGTCAGCACCGAGTCCCCCTGGAGACTGAAGTGCCTTCTCCATAAGGAGAAGTATTAATTTCAGCTGTTAGTTTCTCTGAGACTGACATTTTAACCGTGGCAGGTGAAGAACTTCTGTGAGGCTGTCCCAGGAATCAGATACAATAAGAGTGTCTGGATGTTACCATAACTACTTGAAGGAGTGGAGAGCTGGGCCTGCTCTTAGGCAGCAGATGGGGATTGCAGAGTGCTATTATTCTCTAGCAATAAGGAATGCAGAAATTCTTTACTCCTTCTTCTCCTCTTTTTTTTAAATTGAAAAAAAAAACCCCATTCTCAACTCAGGGGAGAGGGAGAATGCCCCCAGACAGGACGGGAAATGTAAACTAAAGTTATTTTCCTTTCTTTATTGGCTTTTTTCTTTTATCCCAAGGGAGTAAAAAAGGAACACTAAGTATTAGAGAAAACAAAAGAAATAAAATCCAACTATTACTATAACTGCTATAAGTAGTGGATAAGGAAAGGACAACTGCTTACTTTCTTGGAGACCAAAGGCAGTTGAGAAGATGTGAGGAGGAGAGGGAGATCACATGCACTGGCTCTCGGGATACTGCTACCAAAAATCTCTGATTAGAGATGCAGGGGCACACATAGACCTACAGTGGAATACCCAAAGGGACACCACTTAAAGAAGAACCATTGTGGATTCATCACTGTGAAGACTGAAGAACAAGATGGCCAGATGCCTTTACAAAAACCTACAAGACTAGATACTCTCCCTAGTTCACACAAGTTACGAGAGTTGATCTCTTTCAATAGTTTACAATTGCAGAAAAAAAATGTGATGTGAAAAAGGGCACTTCGATATACTCACAATACACAGCTTCTGTGTTTTCAAACATGTCTGCCTTACTTCAACATTCAACCAGCCACAAAGACTGCTTGTTGGTTCATATATTTCAATATCATAAATGTCGTCTCCCAAGACATAATAAATACACTAATCGCCAGTTTGTGTCTGGCCCCAGAGTGGGTGAGTAGGAGAATGAGGAGAACACAAAGATCAGACACAACAGCAGTCCCCACTTTCAAGGTAGTGCAAAGACTACTTCCTCCTAACAGTAAGAGAGCAGGGAGGAAGCAAGTTCATGACCTCACATCTCTTCCTACCAGGCTATGGAGCTGAGTGGCAGCATATAAGGGAGGAGGCTGCTAACTATGCCAAAAATATTGGAGTATGCAATGTCAGGATCTTCATTGTACTTCATAAATGCCTAGGAGATCATCCTTCTGACCCCAGTTGGCTCTGCTGATTTTCTATAGTTTTAAAAGACTATGTATATATGCACACACGCACATTACAATCAAAGGCCTTGCTAGGGCATGTTGTCATGTTTCATACCAGCTGAAGTAAGCAGTCTTCAAATTATCCAAGCTTTCTCATTTGACATAATTAGACTAGATACTAGGTAAACTGCTGCAATATAAATTGGAGTCACTCTGCCACAAATTAATATTCTGCTTTCATTTGCAACATTAGCTGCAAATCTTTGGAAGGAATGGCTTATAAAGGGTGGATCAAGCAACAGTAACATCCAGAAATAGAACACTGTTTTGCAAACTTAGAGCTCTCATTAATTCAGATACAGATACTAAATGTTAGAAAGGAAGCACTACAATAGCGGCTCATGCTCTAGAGGCGATAAGGAAACGACAACAGTTAACCACATGTCAACGAGAACCCAATAAGTCATGGTAATGAGTTGTTCCTATGATTGACCCCATTTCCACTTGGGTGCAGTTTTGTTAAGCTGCATGTAACAAGTGGCATCCTATTTCAGCCAGTCAGATTCCTTGTGAAAAAGGAATCATTTATCTTCTGGCCTTGAACTCAAAAATCTAATTGTTGGACCCATTACTAAATGGAAAGCCAATGACTGTTCTAGCAACTTTTATTTTAAGGATGACTAAAATTTTAATCAAAGCAACAAGCTTAAGCAGTGTCAAACAAGACATTAGGACAATATATAAAGGAAGAAGAGATACAAACTGCACCGTGTGTTCAATGAAATACAGGTATATGGGTAAGAGCTTGAGTTTTTACACAGGGCCTGATTCACTACTTACTGACAAAAGTGGTCTCATTAACTTTAATGAGACTGCTCATGTGAGTAGGTATGCCTCAAAATGTGTAAGAGATTCAGGTATTGGCCAATTATGTTTACAATTATGAATGCATTAGAAACTCAGTTTTTACTCAGGCAGAACTTTCATGGACTTCAATGGTTCTTATTCCAATATAAATTCTGCATAAGAAGAGACTATTAGAATTTGTCTCATAATCGTCAGTCCAAATAGTTGTGAGCTCTGCAAATGGAATGATAATATTAATGGTTCTACTTAAACACAGTAGGTTCTGAAAAAAATCAGATCCTTATAAGGCTTTCAAATAGAGTCAAAGGATTATCCTTCACAAGAAAATCTTATGATGGTTCACAGGATTCAAAACAATTTAACACGTCTCCATCTATAGTCTCTTCAGTCATAATTAAACACTAGAAATAATTTTATCAGACATTTAATATAAATTAAAAGCAGATTCTATATATGTGAAAATATTGCTGCCCAAAATCTGACAACTTCAAATAGATTGTTAAAAGATACCAAGAATGTTTTTTTAAAGTTTAACCTATTTTATTAAGTGTTTCATAACTCAGCAATAAAATTAACTAGGCACTTTGTAATGGAAGGATTTAAGAACAGGGAATGAAGAATTGAATTCACCGAGTCTGAGAACTGCATTCTAAATTACTTGTACTAATGAACTAAATCACACAACCCTGCAAGTAATTATTGGAGATAACAAACATTTCCAAATGTATTCTCCCCAGCAGTCATCTCAAAGAGATAATATTCCATAAGTAATCAAAACAAACAACCCCAGATATTCATATCTATGAGAGGCTGATACTAAACACAAATTCAATTTCAATGTTATAGTTAAGACTTCTGATAGTGAAAAATTACACTCAATGACAGTAAATTCCAGAACTACATGAATCTGACCAAAAAGATTTATAAGCACAACAGTGCCAAACAATGCCTAAAAAAGTCAAGCTATAAAGATCAAAGGAATGTTTAAATCAAATTAATACTGTATATTTTCTGTACAGAGTTGAGAGGTGAAATTTCTCCTATAGATCAGACATTGCTAAACAGGTTTGCTAGTCAGTACTAACTATGGCAGCTATGAAATGAACTTAGAGACTGAATGATAAATAAAAAGAATGCTCTCTGAGATAGACTATGAGGAGGCTTTTGTAATTCTAAGGGTGCATCTACACAGTACCCTTACCTCAAAATAGCTTATTTCAAAATCTGGTGTTGCTCCGTGGTCGACATCAAAGGCATTTGTCGACCTCCCCGGTATGCCTCGTGGGATGAGGTTTACCGGGGAGGTCGACAAAATGCCTCGTGGGATGAGGTTTACTGGGGAGGTTGACAAATGCCTTTGATATCAACCACGGAGTGTCCAGACTAGCGCGCTGAGCCGACAAACAGCGGATCGGCACAGTGCGTCAGCCATTTTAATTTAAATGAAGCGACGATTATTTAAATCACTGCTTCATTTTCCTATGCCAGGTAGCCTAATCTACATGCCTCTGTCGCCAGAGGCATGTGGTCTAGACATACCCTGGGAGCTGCCCCACAGTGCTCCAATGTGACTGCTGTGGTCAGGACTTTCAACTCTGCTGCTCTCCATATGCACAGGAAAATTTGTATTTCATTTCTTGTTTGGCCAGCATGTCGAGCAGACCTCAGAGCAGGCAATACACCTTAGCAGCACACCTGACCATGAATGCCAAGGGTCGCAAATGAGTTTGATCATGGAGCATGCAGGAGATCTTAGACCTGATTGCTGTGTGGGGAAAAGAATCTGTTCAGGCAAAACTATGAACCAGCAAAAGAAACATTGATATCTATGTCAAGATTGCACAGGGCAGGGTGGAAAAAGGATAAATCAGGGACGCCCAGTAGTGCCATGTGAAAATAAAGGATTTCAGGTAGGCGTACCAGAAGACAAAGGAGGCAAATGGATGGTCTGTGTCAGCGCTGCAAACATGCTGCTTCCCAACCCAGTCTGTGGATTCCTCCCAAGAGACTCTTCAGGCAACAGCCTATTGTCTTGGGCAGGGAGGAGAGTGTGGATGAGGAAGGAGAGGAGGAGGATAATGATCAGCAGGCAAGGAGAGCATCTGTCTCCTGTCAGTCAGGACCTTTTTTACATCTTCCTAGGATGCATCATCACCAGGGCCCTGATGGCAGAGAGGGTGCTTCTGGTGAGTTCACATTTTTAATCATGCTACTGGTGGGTTAAGGCAGTTGGGTGTGATCTATGGTGGCCATTCTGCCTACAAAGCGAGAGTGCCCCAGAACAATTTGTTAATGTGTCTGGAGAAGGAGCGGGAATCCTCCTTGCACATCTTCATTAAGGTACTCCTTCATCCTTCTCACAAGATTTTTGGGGACGCCTGACTTATTTTGTCCTCCGTGGTAGGACATTTTTTCATGCTAAGCCAGCAGTATGCTGTCTGTCATCATTGCAGCACAAAGCATTGCAGCATTAGTTCCAGGTTTCCGGCCACATTCAGTCAGCATTCATGATCTATCATTTTTGTGTGATTCAGAGAAGACTGATATCATGCATGGCAACCTGGATGAAGCAGGGGAAGCTATATAACTGATACCATTTGCAGTACACCACTATTTGCTCACCCCCAGCAAAACATTGTTTGAGCCCCTGACTTACTGCCATGCCTGGCACTGCCAGACACTGGCATTTCAGTGTCTGTGTGAGCCACTACCCTGCTGCCACACCCAGGCCCCTTCCCCTCCTGCAGGCTCCTTGGTGACTGCATGAACCCCTGTTCTGCCACCTCACCTGGACCCACTCCCACCCGCAGGCTCCTATGGGAAAGGAAAGTTGAACTTTCCCAGGAAATAGGAGGTGCTGAACACATGGTCGCTGCATGAGCCCCTGCCCTGCTGCCACCGTGGCCCCCTATGCAAATGCAGATGCTTGCCTAGCTGCAGTAGTTGCTGTTTGCAGGCACTGTGTTGCAAGTGCTTTCAAAGCAGAAGCAACAGAGCGAGCCCTGACCTGTCCCTTACCATGCCTGCCATCACACTGAATCGAGATGCTCCCTTAAGATATCTATGGTGCACCTACTGCATACTGGGTGCTTAAAAGCATAACTTTGGCCTCATACATAACACATGCCTATTGTCTTGGGCAAACATTTTATGCTAAGAGATTAGGTTCTTTATTCCACAAGTATCTCCTGTAAAGTCATTTCACTTTTTTTCAGTACAGTGGGTGCAACAATTAGCCTGTTGCTCATTTCCTCAGCTAGTGCAGATCTGAAGGTGAAAACATAATCAGGATGACATGTTCAATGAACAAATGCAATATACCCACATGGACAGGGTACAATTAAATGCACGGAGGAGAATGATGCTGGAGAAGATGTAAGTGGAATGTGAGGCAAGAAGAGCATGCAGGGAATGTGAAGTGAAGACACAGGAAAATCTTCAAGATTTTGGGAGAGCCGATGAGAGTCATATGTACAGAGACCCCCTCCAGTCCATACTGAAACACATTTTCTTCTCACTAAATTCTATAGCCTCCTTTCCCAGGTAGGGATGTGGGAGGGGAGTCAAGGGCAGCCTTACACACAGCCCCCAGGGATGTCTCCCAGAACAAAAGGCTGTCATTCTCACATTTGGTGATTGCTAAACAGGGGGATTGTAAAACGCTGCTTTCCCTTTCCCTCCACCCCCAAAGCTTCTGCCAAGAACTCCTTTTCTGTCCCTGCTTCCTTGTGTTCCATTCATAAAAATGTGTGATTTCACAACAACAGTGCCTTTATTGTTTGTATTGCATGGGGGTGTGGGGGTTTACAGGCAAGCATACTTAATGCAGGGGGCACTTCATTAGGAGCAACATGCATGACTGTCATATTGCTGTCTGGCCATTCACAAAGCTGTTTTGCAAAATATCTCTGATTTGCAGTGTCCTTTGATGCGCTCTCCTTATTGCCCTGCTGTCTGGCTGTTTATAATTAGTGGTTAGACACAGTGCCTCCAGCCCACACCCAGACATAACATTTTTCTCCTTACGTTCACAGATATTATGATTATGGAGTATACAGCAGGCTGTCACACCCATGGGAATGTTGCTTTCACTGAAGTCTAAGCTAATCAAACTGCGACACCTTCCTTTCAAACATCCAAAAGCACATTCTACCACTATTCTGCACTTGCTCAGCCCATAGTTATACTCAGGGCTCGACAAATCATGTAATCTACTCGCCCATGGCAAGTAGATTACAAGCCAGCACAGCCGGCGCCGCGCGATCTGCGCATGCGTAGCGCGATCTGCACGTGCGCAGCTCGCAGAACCGCACGGCTGGCGAGCGGGGCTTGCCGCCACTTGGTGAGCCCTGGTTGTGCTCCTTATAGCAGTCCAGGCTCCCATGAACCATGGGAGCAAGGGTACGCTGGGTCTCCAAAGATCACTTCAACAGCTCCAATGGTAATTTTCCAGTCTGGGAAAAAAGTTCCATCTTACAGCTTTCTGAAGAGACCAGAGTTCCTAAAGATGTGTGTGTTATGCACACATTTCTTGACTATCCCACATTGATGTTGGTGAAATGATCCTTGTGATCCACCAGCGCCTGCAACACCATTTCTTCCAGATTATGTACTCTTTGGCAAGGTAGTCAGGTGCCATGATAAATTATGCATTCCATCTATTGCTCCACCATAGTTAGGGAACCCCATTGTGGCAAAGCACTTCATTGTATCTTGCATGTTTCCCAGACTCACTACCCTTTGTAGCAGAAAGGTACCAATTGCTTTGGCTACTTGGATCACAACAGCCATCATGAATTTCTAGTACAGGTTGAACCTCCCTAGCCCAGCTTCCTTGGGACCTGACTGGTGCTGAACCAGAGAATTTACCGAACCACAGGAGGTCAATATTGTTTAGCAGCATTACCAACACTTCCACTTCTTTCTTGGCTCTAAGAAGACATTTAGAGGTAAAATAACAGCACAGAACACTGAGCGCCATGAATGGTAGCTGTAAACAAACATTAAGGGACCACAGGAAACTTGGCCACACCCCTGGTATGTGGACATCTGGCAAATTAAAATCATATTGGACCATGGATGTTGCCAGACCAGAGTGTGCCAGACTAGAGAGGTTCAACCTGTAGGATTTTTTTGCACTTTATGTACAGAGTTTGATTCAGTTTCACTAGTGTAAGTGTGGTTGCCACTTGTACTGTTTAGTCTAGGAGAGTCACCTACACCTGCTGAAGGCAAATGTACAGTGTACCACACTCTCTCAAAGGGTTCAACTTTGGAAGGGCAGATTCAATTTGCGTTCAGATTCCCTGGGATATCCTAAATCAATCAATGTCCTGCCCAAGCTCAGTCCCTGACAAGCACTGCCCAATCTTGGGCAGCAGTGGATTTGCTGGTAGAATGAGGCTTAAAGGCACCTTCTGGTGCTGTGACTCCCATAGGTAAAATTTTCTTCTGCCAGGGGGTTGTTAGTTACTGCCAGGGAATGAATCTGGCTGACAAAATGCACCTGGTTAGCAAACAGATAATGCCTCAGAATGTTTTTGAGGTCACAGGCTCAAGTCTCATCTGATATAACTGTATCTCCACTGACTCCAATGAACTTTGCTGATTTACACCTACAAATGAGTTGGTCCTATGGTTTTTTTTTTTTTTTGCCAGCTATTAACTTTTCTTAATTTAGGACCTAGAAAAATCCAAATATGCAACTTTTATTGAAATATGTAATATTTTTTAAAATAAACTTCTGACACTTTTGATACAACAGTGAATATTCTTTAAAAAGGACCACTGATGAATTCTTTCTGGAATGAATGATCCATCTTGGCGAAGGCTTTTTGATATTGTGATAAATGTGAATGTCAAGCATTAAACAAAAATAAAAAACCCTAAAACTAAACTGGATTTGGCCAAACAGAATTTGTTGAAACAGAAGCTCCATTGATTATGGCTCCCTCTTTAGTTTTTGAATAATTTGTTAAACTGTCCTTCTAGCTGTGAATGTTTTCCTTGTGTATGTAAATATTCACCAAATATGTTGGATTAATATAGTAACATGACAAACAAAGAATCTGGCCAAGCCTAAACAAGTGTACATTGATAATGATAAAAAGAGGAGCTCATAGGTGAACTGGAGTTTGGTGGTCTTGGCCATTTGTGCATCTCAGAAACTACCATATAATTTGGTATCTGTAGGGATCTGCTTGAATAAGTGTAGGATTAATCCAGATCATGAGTCATATGGGGAAGCAGGCACAGTCCTGCTAGTAGTGAGGCTCACAAGGCCTATGCACCAATTACATTTAACTTGAATCCCTATTTTGAGAATTTAAATGGGACAGAAATGACGTGTGTGGTCCCACTACACACAAGAGAATGTCCTTCAGTAGATGGGTAGTTTTAGCCCAGTGGTCACCAACCAGTAGATCGGGATCTACTGGTAGATCTTGGAGCCTCTGACAGGTGACCTTGACTGGTTTGGCCACGAGGCTATCAAGTATGGGCACTTCAGCTGCCCTTCCCCCTACTGTTGCGCACCTCCTGCCCTTTGCTTTGGAGCTGCCTCTCCCCACACCTAGGAGCCTCCTGCTTGCTGTGCAGGGCAGGGGAGGGAGAAGAGGAGTGCTGATATCAAGATGCCCCCTCTCCCACCCTGTACCCTATCTTCACAGAGCAGAGAGGGGGCATAATAGGATTTAGGATGGAATTTGCTGGCTGCTTTTGGGAGTGGTGCAGGGCCAGGGTGAGCCTGCCTTAGGCCCACTGTACTACCATCCAGGAGCCACCTGAAGTAAGCAGTGCCCAGTAGGAGCCCACATCCTGAAACCCTACCCCAGTCATGAAACCCTTCTTACACTCCAGGTCCCTGTCCTAGCCCCAAGCACTCCTGCATCCAAACACCCTCCCAGAGCCTGCACCTAGAACACCCTCTGACACCTCAACTGTCTGCCCCAAGCTCAGCTCAGAGCCCCTCTCACACTCCAAATCCCTTAATCCAAGACCAGAGCCTGCACCCCAACCCTCTGCCCCTGCCTGGTGAAAGTGAGGGAGGAGGGGGAGGGATGGAGTAAGCAGGGGCAGGGTCTTGGAGAAGGGGCACAAAAGAGGCAGGACAAACGTATTTGGGTTTGAGGTAGATCTTGAATTGCACTTAAATTCAAAAAGTGATCTCGTGCTTAAAAAGGTTGGAGACCCCTGTTTTAGCCCATACTGTTAGCACCACATTTTCAAGAGTATTGTAGTCTCACATTTTTCCATTGTGAATTAGAGGACTAAAAATAGTCACAGTGTGAATATTGATAAATAAATATCACATAATTTAAAACAATTAGCAAATTACTCTTATAATATAAACTACCCTTATAATAATGCCCAATGGGAAAAAAATCAACCCAAAACAAAATGCAGTTAGTTTTCAAGGTACTCTAACTGCATCCAAGCATCTCTGAATTTAGCCTTTCTAGTAATCCACAATTATCTCTATTACTATCCTTAGGTGGATGTGCATTGTAAAATACAACATTTATACAAATACTCAAAACTCTTGCAATCAATATGCAGCACAGATCTCTCCACTATAGCAGGTACATTATCTTGTATGGCACATGCCCAGTTACCAAGGCAACCAGCATCCTTCAACCAACTCTATTATTATGGCTATTACAGGCTTTTAGAATCTCTACTGCCCAAGCCATCACTCAGAGCCAGTTTGTGTTAACCCTCAAGTACAGATGTGAGAAGAAAAGCAAAATATATAGCAAACTCTGCTTTATTGACAAACAGTATTAGAAGCCAAAGGTAGCAAGGGAAATTAAATTCAATCAGCTAAGGGGAAACAACTCTTACATAACAATCTTTATTAAGACAAACGTAGTGACAGTTCATTGCAGACATTCAATTCTGAAGATGAATCATTGTCTCAGTGAATCTGATGGTGGAGAATGGCTATGGTACAAATTATACAAAAGATAAAATTGTTCTGCAAATCTGTTGTATTGAAGTATTAATTTCTCAATACTGCAGATATCAAATGTACCTGTGAAAAAGGACTCAAACAAGCTCTAAATGTATCAACAAAATGTAGGAAGAAAAGTATTTAGATTTTACCTTTTCACATTGTTTATTGAATTTGGAGAGTTTGGATGTGTTACTACCAAATCTATTATCTGTACAATATAATCTTAATTTGATTAATATAAATTGTCCCAGAATACTTTGGGAAAGGCTTCTACATCAATAATTACCCAGGCTATTTTTGTATAATATATAAATATTTCCACATCAAAGCATTCCTACAACCTCATTATGCTCTATTCAGCTTAATACAATGTGTCCCTGAGCCACCAACAAGGGAATTTCAGGCAGAAAATAAGTAATCTAGTTTATTTAAACAACCCTTGCCAAATTGTCCAATAAGTTGCTAGCTAGTCAAAGTGAATCACATGCTGGGGAGGATAGGAGGGATGATGCTTTGAAGGCAGTGAGTGGTTTTGAGAGTTCTATGAAAAAGTCAGATACCCTCTACACTAGGAAATTTGTTCATTGCAAACAAAAAATGTTTCTGAACTTGTGCAGATTACGCCTGATCCCCACTTACCCTTATACTGTGCTCAGCACTGTTTCAGAAACCATGGTTACACTGAAATAGTTCTGAACATAGTTTGTTTTTGAGTCTACTGGCCACTTTTAGTGTCATTTGTCAGCAAGAGGCAAATTGCCTACTGTGAGTTGCAGTCAGCCTGCAGAGTTAACACCTCATTGAGATCGATGGAACCACTCCATATCTCCCTCAAGACCCACTCTCTCCTATATGATCATAAAAAAGCCAGGGAGGTTCCAGTGTATGGAGAGAATGGGGACAGGATTTTGAGAGCTTAAATATGAGATGTATAAGCTTTGTGGTCCATATGGGTTTTCTGTGCATTCTTTGAATAGCAGCTGGGTAGTGGCTCCACTCCTGCAATATGACCTATTGTGTGCTCAGGTTGGAGTTACAATTTGGACCTTTTAGCAGCTCACAATTGCCTATTGTTTCAGGCTGGTTGGCAGCAGATACATGAAGACAACACTACTGAGGTCACATTTGGAAGGTTTTCTTTCCATTGCTTGGAGTTTTTGGACTTTCATCTAGAGATTGATATGAAACTTTTCTGTGCACCCTTGGCCAGTGGGTTTGTTAAGCACTGAGAAAAAACAACAGAAAAATCACTTCATTTGATCACCAATAACATTAACATCATACCTTTGTGACCCAATTAGCAGTAGGAATTCAGCTTGGTCTCTTTTGCTGCCCATATTTTTTGTGCATGCAGGCACCATTTCTGCATTGCAATTAAATTGAGACCATCATGTGAGCCATATAAACTTAAACCATCTTTAAAGTTTGCATTGAAAGCTCGTCCTTCAATTTAGGGCCAGATTTCAAACTCCTTACTCATTCCAAACTCCTAAGGAAATCAACAGATTGTTCTTAAGTTACACTGATATAGTCCAGAGCAAAATTTGGCCTGGAATAAGAAATTAGGGCCATACTGTGCCTGACTCTTACATAAATCAACAATGAATCTTCTCAATCACTCCTGCACAGCTAACATAAAAGTTGGATGAAATTGCACCCTCTGTGCCAGTGGGGATACTCAGAATGCTCCCTCTCTGTGCTGCAGGGGGAGCAAGGTATTGCTAAGGGGATGGGAAGAAGGTGGGAGATAGCTTGGTCCTTCCATCCTTCATATGAACCACTCAGTTAAGTCAGATGGCTGACTGCACAAAGGGGAATACACTAGTAAACTGTACCCCACAAAGAGACAATTATGTCTGGATAGTCTTTGTGGTTCAGAAGAGAACTAAAGAAGAATAGCTCATTAGTCACCCATTACAGTGGTATGTGTGCTCTCTGAACAGTCTAGCCTTAAGGAATCTGGCCTTAGTAGGGTTGCCAGATGTCCGGTTTTGAACCAGACAGTCCAGTATTTTGGGAAACAAATTGAGAAAATATAAAAGAGAAAATATAAATGCCCAGTATTTTCTAAATAAGATGTAATGTAGATTGTGATGTAATGTCAAGTGTGTCCGGTATTTTTGTTGAAACCATTTGGCAACCCTAGGCCTTAGTAAAATATTGCTGTTGTTCATTTAAAACATTAAAATGGCTTGATATACTACATAAATTGAGCATTATCAATAGTACTAGGTATTAAACAAAATTAGAATTCAGAGTATCTTAAACCTTTTTTACATTTTAAAGGAGCAACATATCAAATGAATAAAACACACATACTATTTGAGGGTCCGCTATCACTCTAGTTATATAAACAAATGATTTACATAATAAAACTTTCATTTTAGCTTCCAGGGTTTTCTGTATTATAAATGTTTTCCCCAGCTGCACAATCCAAGTACCCCTTCTGGTCATATGGAATTATTTAAATTAAAAGCATTTATCTGTTTGGTTCTACCCCCACTGGTGTTTATAACATTTACTTATATAGGAGGCGACAATGCCTCTGCATGATTTCAGTAATGCCTGTGCTGATCATCAGTGAAATAGTAGCAATCTGTGCAACTGTGCCTTGCTGAATGCTTCCTTAGGTTTTCAATGTACTGTAAAGAAATTCTGGAAATGAGAAACATACCAAACAATGCCATCATGCTGTTGAAACCAAAGATATTTTGTTGTTAACCCTAAAATGTTTACAACATCCAAGGTTGCAGTCTTGACTTCACTATACATATTAGAAAAGAAAATGAAGTCACTTGGTAGAAAAATGGGATTATAGGTGGTTGGACTCAATGACCTCTTGAGGTCTCTTCCAACCCTATGATTCTATGAAATTTAAAAGACAATAACAGTCAGGTACCATTCCCCCCGTAGGCAGCATATCAGTTCTGAGATTGATGCTCTACCCTACTTTAGCCAGAAAAAATCTAGTTAGCTAGTAACAGCCCCAAGATTCTGATTTGTAAGGAAATCTTAATATACCTCTCTGAGGTGTGAAGTATCAATTTCGAGTTTTAAGGACACTTAAATTGCAATAGAAATGTCACAATTTGATACATCACACAAAAATGATACACTTGAACAAGCATAAATGCAGAATACACATATCTGAAAAAGGGGTCAGCTGTGTCATTTTATTTAAACAAGAGAGATGTATAAATTAATGGGAATTTTGCTTGCATGAGAAATGCAGGGTCAGCCCCTGTGATAGAAACACATATATTTCTATTTTCTCCCTTAAAAATCACTAAGAGATGGAATGTAACAAACACGTGGTACCTGCCTGAAAAGGTATGTTTATTTTTTAAAATGAAACTTCCCAAGCAAATAGGTTTCTGACATGTACTCTTGACTACTGAATCATACAAAAAGATGACAATTTTGCTTTTGTCACATTATTCTATGGAGCTTTATAATTAACTGTTACATATAGACTGGGCATATGCTGCAAAGGCAAAATATTACAATATAAAAATGAAATTAATATTTTATATTAAAAAATCTTCACTCCCCTCTTAAGCCTGATTGTACCCTCAGCTACAGAATGATCCTTTTTTGAAAATAGGTCCATAAATTTAAATGGGCCATCAGATCTAAAGATATACCATAAATCAAATCAATTTCCACATCTGTATTTTAGGCTATATTATTTTGATTATCATATTTTATGAAAATATTTAATTTAAAATATGGGAAAATCTGGTCAAGTTTTTAACCTTTATTTTTTACATCACTTGTTAAAAACACAGCAAATATTATAATAAACACACTCATAAAACTGTGAGTAAAAATAAACATTTATTTGCATTTTGAAATGACAATTGTTTTTAATTCATTGTTCAGCAACTGATACTCTTTTTGAGAAGTGATTCAATGCCTGAAAATGATTTAATAACAATAAACATGGAAAGGAGTCTCTTGCTTATTAAGGTTTAAATCTTAGTTAGATTATGAGGACCTAAATCTGATTTTATGTGGTGGATAACCCATACTTCAAGTCAGGTAGAAATATGGTTTTGATTTATTTACACTATTTCCATGAACAATAGTTGCATATCTGAGTTTCTTAAGAGCAAGAAAAATATTCCACTTACCAAATGCTGAACTGAATACAGTAAGTGGTTTAGCAACTAGTGTGCAACATTTGCTTTTTACCACAGAACCTACATCTTCTTTGCATCCCAGGTTTCTAAATGAAAATACATTTGATGGAGTTTGTATTGCTAAATCAAGTCTACGTCTAGACTGCAAGCCTCTTTCGAAAGAGGCTTTTTCAAAAGATACTTTCGAAAAAGCCTCTTTTGAAAAAAAGCATCTAGACTACAACCAGTACTTTTGAAAAAGCAAGCCGCTTTTTCGAAAGAGAGCATCCAGACTGCCTGGGTGATCTCTTTTGAAAAAGCACAGTTTGCATTACATAGCGCCTTTTTTTGAAAGAGCACTTTTGAAAAAAGGCGTTCTTCCTTGTAAAACAAGGTTTTCCGCGGTCAAAAAAACTGCTGCGTTTTTTTGATTTACTTTCGAAAGAACACGGAGGCAGTGTAGATGCAGGGGAAGTTTTTTCGAAAAAAGGTCACTTTTTTCGGGAAAAAAACCTGTAGTCTAGACACATCCCACGAGTGAACCAATATGAAAACAGAATTATAGCTAAAACCTGCAGTGTCTTCCTGTTAAAAACTGATCACACTGGCAGTAAGAGAAATTGGGACAGAAACAAAGAAATCCAGAATTTAAATTGTTTGACTATGTTGGGCTTGTTATTCTGAGTTACATCCAAAATATTGCCACTAAATCTAATGAAGTTACTCCAGCTATACCAGTGTTAAGAATATTTAATCCCTAACTTGCAGATTACACAATTACCACGGCCGATGCTGTCCGCATCTTCATTTTCACAAGCTTGTGTATGTGCCTCAAGTCAAATAATTATTAAGATCGTTACAAATTAATTTTATGTAATCACAAAATATCCCTATAAAATGCTAGGTTCTTGTAATCTCACGCATTTCATTATTAACACTACTACTTACAAATCTATGTTTGCACTTCATAAATTCAAAAATACCAAGGCGGAAAAAAAAAACCTTAAAAAATAATAACGATTTTCAGCACGAATAGATTCAGAACCAAATCCTGAAAGAAAACTTCCTCTAAAGTTAACAGAAGTTTTACATCAATAAGGCAAGTTGATTTGCTGCCTAATATAAGGAGACATCATAACTTTTGATTTATCTGAATAAAACACTTCTAAATTGTGGCTATACATTTTGTTCCTTTAAAGTGAATCAGTAAAATCAGCTTGAAGAAGTCTCATGTTTTATGATGAAGTCCCTTAGAGTAAATATGGGAAAACAGTAAAAGATGCCTTATGAACAGTAGTAACGTATTCAGTGTCTAAATTTATTCTGATTTATAGCCTAAAATAAAAATGGAAAACGAGCATAAAATTTGCTGCTTCTCATATCCCTTGCAGATTAAGATAATATTTTAGAGAGGAAATGTTACATAATATTTCAGTCAATTTGCCATGTTTACTTTTGAAATGTATTAATTTGTGATAACTGTCAGATATAACACAGATAGAGTAAATACTGATTTGCATAGTGTTTGTTTGGATTTGTACATAATATAATACTCCGGCTGCACATCTTGTGTACTATTATTACGAGTACAATGATAAGACATTACTCCCTCATTTTCATTTTCTTAAACAATTGCCACAACTGACCTTGTTTTTCCAAAATGAATTCTGTCACAGTAATGAAAATGTTCATTGTCTTTCTCTGTTGGTCAAGGCGGAGCAACCATCTCATGTTCAAGAAGGTCATTATTGCACAATAGTCATCATGCTTTGATATAGTCTCTAAGTAGAAAGCATTTAGAAAAGGTTCTGAGATGCTTGGCTTTCCATATTTTATACAACCAAATATGTCAGTGCATTACAGAACAACCATGTAAATGTCATTGGTGATCATTTAAAGCTTAGTCAGAAGGCACTGATTTTTCACAAAGTCCAAACCCATATTTTGTTTTCAATGTGCAATGCAGGCACAAGCAAGAAGATGCACCACATGTGGCAAATCCTGAGAGGAGGATGAAAAGAAATTGCCATGGAATATTATCAAATCAGGATAATATCTCTAACAATACAGTTCTACTACTCATTCATACTTGAGTTATTCTAAAATAGGTCTACAGCTCATGAAAATTTGTCACTCCATGCAAGATGGGTGCAGAAGGACTAATGGGATTTATTTAGAAATGTACCTGTACATTTCTGTACTCACCAATAACTGGTGAGTGTCTACTATTTGTAGATTCAATTATAAAGCATCTCTTCCCCTTGTTTGTTAACAATCCCTGTGCCCAGTCACTACTCATCTGTCCTCAATACAGCTGTCTCTACAGGGGTGAACTACAGAAGTTGACAGGCCTGCTGATGTAACACTTCTCTGTCTTAAGTAAATAGCTTGATCTCACTAATTCAGCTCAATACCAATTCTTGAGATTAGCCTGTCCGTAATCATTGTCATTGGTTTGTTTTGAAATGTAGTTCCAGAAATCCATGATATTCACCAAATTTGTTGGTTGTCTTTAAAAATCAAAGAGCAATCACCATGACAGTGCTCATAAGAGGGGGCTTCATTCTTTAACTACTTCCAATCCCTGATAAAGAACCAACAGCAACATGAAGATAACCTCTTTTTCCGGTCTTTCACCATGCACAATACTTGTATTGAGATAATGTGGAATTTATACATGCATAGGAACAAATAAAATAAAATCCTTCCACATTTATTAAAAACAGTTCACTTAAGAAAGTTGATAGATGAATTTCAGAATTATTTCAAACTTATATACAATTAATTATTAAGATAAAAGAGTGCATATAAATCCAGCTAAATATTATTTATCGTATACTTATAGAACTCTCCAAGTAAAAATACCCAAGCTGGTCTATAAAAAAGCAGCCTATCCAGTCATCACTCAAATGACATGTCTTTTCTCTTAAAACCCCTGGTTTAGGTTTTAAACGTGGTACCAAATATTATGCTAAAAATTGTACCAGGTTACCTTAGGAAAAATATATCATTTTCTTATAAAGAATTAAAGAACGATTCCCTTATGGAAGAGGTTTACTATAATCAGAATTACAATTTTCACACAATGATGAACTCAGAATTTAAGATTGTTGCTGTGCTTCTCTATAAACTGAGTTTTATTATGTCTAAGGAGAATTCTCATGAATTAATGAAGTTCAACTATTTCAATTAGTTAAGAGTGTATAGCTATCAACACAGAAAACTAACATTGCAGTTATCATCAGATTGTACCCAGCTACAGTTATGCCTAATATTTTTGCTTGATTGGTAATTTGAGGTGTGGGGGAAAGCTTTCAAAATATATTTGCACTTAATTATCAACATTTGCCAACCTGTGTGCCTAAACTTAGGTATCCAAATTCATATTTTGATACATAAATAAAATTGGTCTGATTTTCAAAGTGCTGAACTTCTAAAAATCCAAGTGAAGTCAGTATGAACTGAATATGCTCAGCACCTTTAAAATCAAGTCACCTATTTAGCAGCACCAGCTCTAAAAATATTGGTCAGTGTCTCCATTTCTACACACATTCTCCCCATTTGAAGTTTTATCAACCAAGTCCCTAAATTCTAAGATCAGGATCAGTCCATTGCTGCTTCATGTCCCACCCTGGCTTCCAAACTGGAATGTCTTTTTTGCTGGAACTCATGAGTGTTATTCACTGGAATTTGCCATGCAGGTCAGGCAATATCCTGAAGGTAAGGGGGGAATTTTAAGATATGCATATCAAATCTTATTACTGTTCTTTAATGAGAATTAATCAAATGAAGGATGTGATGATGCCATTATGACATCATCTACTTAGGGATTAAAAATTCATCATTTCTTGGAAATTGAACCTGTCCAATAGAGACAAAGAAAGCACGGGAAGATGTTAAGATCTGCTCCATTCACTATAGGATAAACTAATTATTTCCTTCAACTGTGAAGTTCTGAAAAACAAGGCATGTGGTAGATTAATTCTACCTGTTGTTTCAAATAATAAGATATACCTATTTTTCCTAAAATTTAAATCAATCCAACTGCTTTCATATGATATGAGCCATTTGAAGAAAAATGAATTACATATTTGTTCCTTTCCTGGTATTTTCTTTCGGGATTTTTGGCAATTTCCAAACATTTAATGCCCCAAACCCTTTTTCCTATAGATGAACAACATCTGCCTTGAAGGAAAAAGCTTACAAACGGTACACAAAGCTAATCTAATTTTTTAAAAGAGAAAAACATCTTTTCTTTAAAAAAGATACTTCAGACTTCTAAAGTCATGCAGCCCTAAGTCCAATAGCAGAAAAGTAGAAATTACACTAGCAATATTCATTCCAATAAAATAAACTAGAAACATCCATTCTATAAGATTCTGAGATCTGTAGAAATTCTATTACGTGTCTTTCTCCCTTAAATGAAGAAAAAAATCCTTTGTCCATGAAAAGAAATTTGTTATGCTATTTCTGGTGGCTATTACTGGGCATCCAAAAGGGTTAGATGCCCGGAATCTATGACTGACCTGATTCTCTTTAAAGTCTACTCATCTCTAGTGCGAATATAGATTTTTAAAAGTTCTAATGCAGCAAAGCAAAAAGATAAATGAATTGAAATTACAATTCTTGGAAATACATTAATAAGCTATAAATACTAAGCTCTCTGTATTTTTTCAAATCAGTATTGTGTGTTTTAATTCTAGACCAAAAGTGAAACTCAATCATGCTGATTTAAAATGTTATTTTATCCTCTGAGGAAAAAAAATCTAATAAGACACTGAGAAAATGTAATAGCAGCTTATCTAGAGTTTCATTGGATGAGGATTGCATGTTTTCCAAATGCAAATGATTCAGATGATATCCAAAGAATGCTCAACTTACTCTTGAAAAACCTATGCCCTTCATTATTGTTCAATTAATTTCTTTATAAAACCATGTAATGTTGTAGTTTGTTAAATAGATCAAAACAAAGATTCTGTTAATTTTTGAAAACAGAAATGAAATATTATAGTTCACCTATTTTTGGCCAGGAAATGTTTCATACATAACAAAGGACTGAAACGTGCAAGTTACATTTAACATACATGAAAACATCCATAGATATAATTTTAAATAGAAATTTAATTTCCAGCACTTTCACTGTACTTATAAGTAAACTGAGACACTTGAGTTGATTGTGTAATGTCAGAAAAGAGTGAAGTTCATCAACATATTCAGCTAAATGAACAATTTCTCTTCAAAATTTAGATTCAGACTGCTACTTCTATGTCAACCAAAGCCATTCCTATATTATTCCGTTTGAAATTTATGTCTTTACAGAGTATTTATCACATCTCTATATATTGTTTTGAGAAAAATATTCCAACCACCAATATCTATGTCTCCAACACCCCCTCACCATCCTATCAAACAATAAAGAAACAAGTCAAACAAAAATAAATGATGGTGAAGAGCATCAGAACAAGTGAACTATCATGTTCATTAAATAAAAGTGATATAAACAGTAGCTCTTTAGTGTAAGAGTCTGATTGAATGATTTTAGTCATTCAAGTTAACGTTTATTTGTTTCATGTTGACTTATTTTGATCTCTTCACCCCGACTACTTCAATAGAACAGAAAAATGTCAAGTTAACAAGAAGTCAGTGGGTATCTTAGTGAACAGCAAAATGAGGAACAGAGAGAACTGATTTTGTTCTTTCTAGGGGCTGCAGAGTGCCTCTACCTAATTACTTTTGCAATGTACAGGTAAAATCAGAATAGGCTGGAGTTAAACACCTTCAAGCAGTGACCCTCTGGGCAGAAAACTGGGAACAGGAATGACTTTACACTGGCATTAAGCAAATTCATGTTCATTGACCTTCATTACCAAAGCTCTTGTCATCAAGGAGCATGTCAAGCATTCTGTGTCACTGTTGATAACATTGTAGAGGAAAACAACATGACAGGGTGCAAATAGGGAGAAAAAAAGAAATCTTCAGCAAGCAGCTCGGCAAGACGACAAATCTCTGTGTTAACAATGCTGCACATCAGCGTAATAGATGTTTGGTGGTTTGTTTTCATTCACATAATAAATATTCTGTGTGTGTGCAGCAAAGGTAGATAAGTTTACATCTATAACTTGATCATTTCAATGAGGGAACAGTCCTCTAAGATGTGATAAGAACATAAGAACATAATTAAAGCTAAGATATAATTAAAGCTACTAACAGGGTCACGGCGTTTCAATTCCACCTTAGCTGCCTTCAGTTTAAAGTCGCCAAGAATCTTAGATTCTCTTTTTGCAACTGCCCGCAATTGGTTATTGCTGCCCAGGAGCGTCCGCGAAAAGCGGAGCCGGAGAGTTAGTTCGCTGCCGAAAGGCTACATTTAACCAAAGCCCGGAGATAGCGTGGGAAGCACTGGGTCGCTGGGGCCCCTATCCCGCTGCCCGCTCTCCGAAAGGCTCCAGCAAGCCCCGACGT
Organism: Pelochelys cantorii; assembly: GCA_032595735.1. NCBI lineage: Eukaryota > Metazoa > Chordata > Testudines > Trionychidae > Pelochelys > Pelochelys cantorii. Next base: position 44,661,510 of record CM064336.1, read on the forward strand.
GCGCGGCCCGGCCCCTCACCAGGGACAGCGTACGGGCCGGGTCCCGCTCCCGCTCCCGCTGCGGGCGCACAGCGCTGCCACAGCTGGCTCGGAGCAGGGGCTGGCGGCCGCCACAGGCAGAGGCTGCCCTGTAGGCGCTGCCCCCGAGATTGAGCCGCGAGCGTAACGGACCCAACCGCCACCCGAACCCCGCCACACGCACCCTGGGACTGCTGGGCGCGCAGCAGCAGGCGGGGGCGGGGGGGCGCACACCTACCTGCCGCGCTGCCGAGGAGGCTGCCGCTGCTGGCCGAGGTGCGGGAGCCCGCTCGCCGCTTGCCGCTTGCCGCTCGCCCGCTCCCTGGGAAGCTCGGCGCCGCAACTCCAGCTCCTGCTCCAGCTCTCCCGCCCCGCGCAGCACGCGCGAGCCCACCCGGAGGAGGGAGCCGGGCCGAGCGGCCCCGCCCCCACAGCCTGGGTCCTATACCTGGGGCGGGGGGGCGCCGTCACTCCGCAGCCGGGCCGGAGCTTGGCCCCTTTCCCAGAACCCGAGGCTGCGGGGTGGGGCGAGGCGCACCGGGCTTGTGCCGGCCGCCTGCCGGTGTCCCTGGCGCTGGACTGGGGGGAGGGGGAGGGGGAGGGGAATACACGGGGGTGCAAATGGTTGCAAGGGGAGCTGGAGAAGGGGGGAAGGAGCACCGGGGATAGCTGAGACTGGGGGGGGGGCGCGCAGGAGGCGGCAAGGGGAGCGGAGCGAGCCTTTGGGGGATGCAAGGGCAGAGAAACCGCACTGGGGAAGTGCGCCTCAAGGATCTGGCGGGGGGGAAGAAGCGGAGCCAAGGGGGGGAAGCTGCTGCTGACTAGGTGGGAAAGGAGGCTCACTGCGAAGGTGCAGTGGTGAGGCTGGGGCTCAGGGTAATTGAAGGAGCGGCCCTCCCAAGAGGCCCAGGAGAGGTGGGCCAAGTGGAGTTAGGTGGAGACTGGAGGAGGCGCTGGTCAGGGGTCTGGCAGGGCAGAGGTGAGGTCCGAGGTGGGTTGTGGCAGGAGCTGGTTGTAGCTCTAGGCCAGTTTTTCCCTAATGGTGTTCTGTGGAACCCTGCTTCCTCAAAGTGAAAATAAGGGTTCCATGAGAAAATTCCATTACAGTAACATTTTATGATTTAAAAAAAAATTATGTGATTTTTATTTTTAAATATGTGCAAATAAACTAAATGTTGATCTCATGACCTCCTTTAGCATTTGTTTATTATTATCCTTACTTATTTGTGGTCTACTTTTTCAGCTCCATATATTAGACTGTTATTAGAGGGTCCTGCAAAAGTCTTTCGAGTTTAAAAGGATTCCGTGGCCAAATAAAATTGGGAAGCACTGATATAGAGGGAGAAAAGCCTGCTGAGAGTCTATGGGTTAAGTTTAGAGGTGGAAGCAACAGGGGTGATGTTGTGGTTGGTGTCTGCTATAGACCACTGGATCAGGCGGATGAGGTGGACAAGGCTTTTTTTGGACAACTGAGAGAAGCTTCCAGATTGCAAATCCTGGTTCTCATGGGGGACTTTAATCACCCTGACATCTATTGGGAGACCAATACAGCAGTACACAGACAATCCAGGAAGTTTTTGGAGAATGTTGGGGATAACTTCTTCGTACAAGTGCTGAAGGAACCGACCAGGGGCCATGTGCAGCTTGGCCTGCTGCTCACAAACAGGGAGGAACTAGTAGGGGAAGTAGAGGTGGGTGACAGCCAGGGAAGCAGTGATCATGAGATGGTAGATTTTAGGATTCTGACCAAACGAAGAAAGGAGAGTAGCAAAATACACACCCTGGACTTCAGAAAAGCAGACTTTGAGTCCCTCAGAGAACTGATGGGCAGGATTCCCTGGGATGCTTACATGAAGAGAAAAGGAGTCCAGGAGATCTGGCAGTATTTTAAAGAAGCCTTATTAAAGGCACAGGAAGAAACCATCCCGCTGTGCAGTAAGAAAAACAAATATGGTAGGTGACCAGACTGGGGAAATCCTTGGTGAGCTTAAACACAAAAAGGAAGCTTACAAGAAGTGGAAACTTGGACAGGTGACTAGGGAGGAGTATAAATATATTGCTCGAGAATGCAGGGGAGTTGTCAGGAAGGCGAAAGCGCAATTGGAATTGCAGCAAGCAAGGGATGTGAAGGGTAACAAGAAAGGTTTCTACAAGCATGTTAGCAATAACAGGGTGATCAGAGAGGCTGTGGGGCCCTTACTGGATAAGGCAGGTAAACTAATGACAGATGATGTGGGAAAAGCTGAAGTACTCAATACTTTCTTCGCTTCTGTCTTCACGGACAAGGTCAGCTCCCAGATTACTGCATTAGGCAACGCAGTATGGGAGGGAGGTGGGCAGCCCTTGGTGGGGAAAGAACAGGTTAGGAACTATATAGAAAAGCTAAACATACACAAATCCATGGGTCCGGATTTAATGCATCCGAGGGTACTGAGGGAGTTGGCAAATGTCATTGCGGTGCCTTTGTCCATTATCTTTGAAAACTCGTGGAGATCGGGAGATTGGAAAAAGGCACATGCAGTGCCCATCTTTAAAAAAGGGAAGAACAATCCAGGGAACTACAGACCAATCAGCCTTACCTCAGTCCCCAGAAAAATCATGGAGGGGATCCTCAAGGAATCCATTTTGAGGCACTTGGAAGAGGGGAAAGTGATCAGGAATAGTCAACATGGATTCATGAAGGGCAAGTCATGCCTGACCAATCTGATTAGCTTCTATGATGAGGTAACTGGCTCTGTGGATATGGGAAAGTCGGTGGATGTGCTATACCTTGACTTTCGCAAAGCTTTTGATTCAGTCTCCCACAATATTCTTGCCAGCAAGTTAAGGGAATATGGATTGAATAAATGGACTGTAAGATGGATAGAAAGCTGGCTAGACTGTCAGGCCCAACGGGTAGTGATCAACAGCTCGATGTCAGGTTGGCAGTTGGTTTCTAGCGGAGTGCCCCAAGGATCGGTTCTAGGACCAGTTTTGTTCAACATCTTTATTAATGACCTGGATGAGGGGATGGATTGCACCCTCAGCAAGTTTGCAGATGACACTAAGCCAGGGGGAGAGGTAGATATATTGGAGGGCAGGGATAGGGTCCAGAGTGACCTAGACAGATTAGATGATTGGTTCAAAAGAAATCTGATGAGGTTCAACAAGGACAAGTGTAGAGTCCTGCACTTGGGACAGAAGAATCCCAAGCATTGTTACAGACTGGGGACTGACGGGCTAGGTAGCAGTTCTGCAGAAAAGGACCTGGGGATTACAGTGGATGAGAAGCTGGATATGAGTCAACAGTGTGCCCTTGTAGCCAAGAGGGCTAATGGCATATTAGGTTGCATTAGGAGGAGCATTGGCAGCAGATCCAGAGAAGTGATTATTCTCCTTTATTCGGCACTGGTAAGGCCACATCTGGAGTATTGTGTCCAGTTCTGGGCCCCCCACTATAGAAAGGATGTGGATGCACTGGAGAGGGCCCAGCAGGGGGCTGGAGCACATGACCTATGAGGAGAGTCTGAAGGATTTGGGTCTGTTTAGTCTACAGAAGAGAAGAGTGAGGGGAGATTTGATAGCAGCCTTCAACTTCCTGAAGGGAGGTTCCAAAGAGGATGGAGAACAGCTGCTCACAGTAGTGAAGGATGGCAGAACAAGGAGCAATGGTGTCAAGTTACAGTGGGGGAGGTCTAGGTAGGATATTAGGAAAAACTATTTCACTTGGAGGGTGGTGAAGCACTGGAATGGGTTACCTAGGGAGGTGGTGGAATCTCCATCCCTAGAGGTTTTTAAGTCTCGGCTTGACAAAGCCTTGGCTGTGTTGATTTAGTTGGGATTGGTCCTGCCTTGGGCAGAGGGCTGGATTTGATAACCTCCCGAGGTCTCCTCCAGCTCAATGATTCTATGATAAACATCTATCAGGGATGGTCTAGATCAGGGTTTCTCAAGGTATAGGTCGCCATTACATTTCAAAAGGGTCACTGTAGCCAGACAGAACCCCCCCCCCCCCCTCCCTCCGAAATCCTTGGGAGGGAGAATCCTTGGAACGAAACTCTGTCTTCAAGGCTCCAGGGCCTCCAGAGGTGCTGGAATAACTATGGCCCTGGATGCTAAACAGAAACCAGATAACAGCGGCAGTTGGGCCAGCAGACGATCGACGCCTTGGGCTGCCCTTGGCTGGTACCAGTAATTGATACACCTACACACCGTCCCAGAAGAGGAATCTGCCGCCCCATCAGGAAAAGAATGTCCGGCCCTAATGATTTAGTTACCTCCACCTCACAGGTGCAAATTAAGCTTTGGCAACTCCCTGTGGGAATGGGCGTCACAAAGACGTTCCAACTTAATTGGCATTTTATGACAAGAGAAGCGTCTACGTGACCACAGGGGTATAAAGTTGTCCCACTCTAATGGGAGATCCAACCATATACCTGCTGGTCAGGAGGTCCTGGACCCCCGAGACTTTACGGACGCCTTCGTCTCATACCGACTGCTTGCCATTGGGATTGAGAGAAACACTGGCTTCGCTGGCGTAAGGATCGCAGGGGTGAGAATATACCTGCTAGGTGTCTGTTTTGCGCGCATTCAATAAGAGCTCAGAGAACCAAAGGGTTCCATGGTACCTTTAAGTGACTTTTATTGTATTTCTGTCTTGTCTTTGTAGTGACTGTGTTACAGCAGTAACATTTAACAGCTAAGCTTGCCTTGTAACAATAAAGTAGTAACTGTTTAAGTCTTAACCTGACTCCTCCTGTTGCTGTAACAGAACCGAACACAATCAAAAGAACCATAGCCAGTTTGGCTATCAGTCAGGGGTAAACGCAGCAAGCGCTGAGCATTGAGTCGTGCTGCCTCCATGGGGCTGACTCTTGGGGTGCCCCTCAGCCTCCCTGGCTGCCCTCTGCGAAGGGACTTTGTCCTAGCAGTTAAAGACTCGGGTGTATCTTTGTGGCGCCCGTCAGCCTCTCTGGCTGCCCGCTGCAAAGGGACTTTGTCCTAGCAGTTAAAGAGTTGGGTGTATCTTTGGGGCATCCATTGGCCGTTAGGGTCGCCTGCTGCGAACGGACTCTGTCCTAGCAGTTAAAGACTTGGGTGTGATAGGGCTCACAGACCACTCATTACCCCGGCCACCGGCTAACAGTCACCAAGTGTCTCCCCAGATGGTGCTCTTAAGGAGCCATTCACACATTTGAAAAGGTCCCCGCTGATCAGCTTGGCTGATCAGCTCCACAGCTGACCAGCCATTCACCTGAAGGAGCCATTCATCTGAAGTGGTACTCAACTTATTTGGTTTAACACCTTCAGGCAGTTAAACCAATCAATTGAATTGAATACCATTTCAGTGACTCAGAGCAGAGTAAGGCAGGGGTCTCCAACCTTTTTAAGCAGGAGATCATTTATTGAATTTAAGTGCAATCCAGGATCTATCTCAAACCCAAATACCCTTACCCCGCCTCCTTCCTTCCCCTTCTCCGAGACCATGCCCCTGCTCACTCTGTCCTCCCATTTTCCCTCTCTTTCACCAGGGAGGGGAAGAGGGTTGGGCTCTGGTCTTGGGCTAAGGGATTTGGAGTGTGAGGAGGCTCTGAGCTGAGCCTGGGGCAAGGAGTTGGGGTATTGGAGGGGGTTCAGGGTGCAGGCTCTGTAAGGAAGTTTGAGTTAGGGAGCTCAGGGCTAGGGCAGGGGCTTGAGGTGTGGTGGGGGGTACGTGACTGGGGTAGGGGTTCAGAGCTGGCTCCAGACGGACACTGTTTACCACAGGTGGCTCCTGTGTGGTGCTGCAGGGAGCTAAGGAAGGCTCACCCCTGCCTTAGCCCTGCACCACTCTCAAGAGCAGCCAGCAAACTCCTTCCATCCCAGGCCCTGTTGTCCCCCTCTCCCTGTTCTGTGGAGAAAGAATACAGGGTGAAAGAAGGGGCACCCTGACATCAGCACCCCTCCTCTCCCTTCCCTGCTCTGTACCACAAGCAGGAGGCTCCTGGGGGGTGGGGGGAAGCTCCCAGGCAGAGGGCAGAAGGTGCGCAGCAATGGGGGGAGGGGCAGCTGAAGTACCTGCACTTGATAGCCTCTTAGCCAAACCAGTCAGGATCACCCGTCAGAGGCTCCAAGATCTACCAGTAGATTTTGATCTACTGGTTGGTGACCACTGGAGTAAGGAAATATCCCTGGACATGGGCAGAGCTGGCCCAAGGTATGGGCCAACCGGGTTACCCCATTGTAGGGGGCGCTGTGTGGGGCTGCCGGGCTGGGTGGGGGCGGCACCGCACATGCTCCGCGCACCCGGGGGCGGGGCCGCACATGCGCCAGGCGCCCAGGGGCAGGGCCACACATGCGCCAGGCGCCCGGGGGAAGGGCTGCACATGCGCCGCATGCCCAGGGCGGGGCGGCAACGCACTCCTGGAGCCTGGAGCACACAAATGGCTCGGGCCGGCCCTGGACATGGGGGGAAAGAAGTTAGAATGGTAGGGAATGCAGAGAAGAAGCAGCGCCCAGCTCAGGTGGGTGTGGGTGGGGGTGGGGGTGGGGGTGGGTGGCCAGGTGTCAAGGTGTACGGTTGAGAGGTTTCCAGCTACCCTGGCTGGGGTTCCTGCAGCTGGAATTGGCCGGCCAGGGCAGAGTCCTGGCTAGCTTGCAGCCATGGGAGGCCGGGGTAAGGCCTGGGACTGTATTCGGGAGCCTGGGTGGGGAGAGGTTGGGACTGTGCTGTGGGGGGGTGCCACAACAATTCTGAGGATACAGCTGTTAGCAAAGTGAATGCAAACTCAACCATCCCATTAATTTAAGTTCAGGTGAAACTGTTTGGTAAAATTCTAAATTTTACTTGTTTTTTTGAATAATGTGTATTATGTTTCTAATATTTTTGAAACACCTGTGAGACTCCCAGGCCCAGAGTGTGCCCCCCAGGCCCTGACTCCCAGCCCTGAGTGTGTGACTCCCAGCCCCTCTAGCCCCTGAATGTGTGACTCCCAGCCCTTGAGTGTGTGACTCCCAGCCCCTCCAGCCCCTGAGTGTGTGACTCCTAGCCCTTGAGTGTGTGACTCCCACTCTCTGAGAGTGACTCCCAGCCCCTCAAGCCCCGAGTGTGACTCTCAGGCCCCTGAGTGAGTGTGCCCCCCGACCCCTAACTGTGAGACTTCCAGCCCCTGAGTGTGACCCCTCCAGCCTCTGAGTGTGGGGTTTAAGCCAGGGCAGGGGGGAGCGGTTTGGGGACGAGTGTCTTTCACCCACCACAACTCAAATAAATGTAGCGTTATTATTTTATTGTTTTGTATTTTCAGTTTTTCTATGAAATAACTACTATAAACAGGAGGGGGCACAATTTTATATTCTTGCCTCAGGTGCAAAATTAGCTAGTTACGGCACTGCGCCCCCCCCATTTTTTAATTGCCTTGGGTCACCAAGTCTTCCTGAATTGTCAAAATGGGTCCCCATCTGGAAGAGATTGGGAAGTGCTGGTCTAGATGATACTGGGTCCTGCCATGACGGCAGGAGACTGGACTCGAGCTCTCGAGGTCCCTTCCAGTTCTAGTGTTCTATGATTCTAGGCAATTGGGCTAGCCATGGAGAAAGGGTCTGGAACAGGGGTGGGTAATAATTTTTAATGGGGGGGGGCATGCCATGATTTTGGAAAGTGGTCAAGGACCACACAGTTCCATGATATTAATGGAACAGGTGCTGGGTCTGGGATGGAGGTTGGGTGCAGAAGGGAGCTTGGGGGAAGGGGCTGGGATGCAGGAGGGCATGTGAGGCCTGGGAGGGAGTTTGGGTGAAAGATGCAGTTGTGACCTGGGGCACTGGACTGGGGTGCAGGGACTTGGGTTATGACTTAGGGCAGAAGGAGTTTGTGACCTGGGGCAGGGGACTGGGGTGCAGGAGAGAATAAAGGTTTTGGGTTGTGACCTAGGGGAGGAAGGGGTTGTGACCTGGGTCAAGGGATTGGGGTGCAGGGGTGTGGGTTGTGACTTAGGGCAGGAGGCGATTGTGATCTGGGGCAGAGGACTGGGATGCAGAGGTTTGAATCATGACCTAAGGCAGGGGAGCTGTGACCTGGGACAGAAGATTGGGGTGCAGGGTCTGGGAGGGGGCATGGGTTCAGGAAGGAGGCAGAGGGTTTGCCTTATGTAGGATAGAGGGGTAGGAGTGGGGGGGGGGCATAAGTTGGGGGAAGGGAGGAGTTGGGGTGCCAGAGGCAGGTTCTGGCTGGGAGACTTACTTGGATGATTCCCGGCCAGCAGCCCAGCATGTTTCTCAAACAGCCTGCCTGCCCCGCCCCCGCACAGGTTGGAGAGGCCATGTGCATCTGTGAACAGCTGTGAGTCTGAGGGGAGAGGGAGTGGTGCTTTGCATACTGCCAACCAGCCAATGGGATTGTGCTGGATGGTGGGGGCAGCTCATTAAGCCTCTCCCCCAGCTGTGAAATACAAACAGCCCACAACTGCTTTTCTGAGTGGCCTGCAGTTGGGGGGGTGAGGGGAGAACAGGGAGTCTGCCTCGGGCTCTCCCTGTGTCCATGGGCCTGATCTGGTGGCTTGGTGGGCCACATCCAGCCCACAAGCTGTATTTTGCTCAGCTCTGGTCTAGAATCAGGTTCTCTATTTCCCAGAAATAATAATATGGCAAAAGTTATAAAAATTAGAGGCAGTAGACCTCAACTAAAAAATTAATGTCATCTGAGACCCACATAGGCAGGAAAAAATTAGACTTATAATAAAACAATTCAAATATTACTCAACATAAACACTTATAATTAATGAGCAACAATATTAAATTCAGTTAACATATTTACTACATCAAAATTCATACGGAAGTCACTGGTGATTCTGAGCAGTCTGTCAGCCCATGAATTTGTGTATCATAATTCAGCAATTTTATGAGATCAACTCTATCTGTTGATCTGTCAACAAAAGGTGTCTGTGGACGCAGGGAGCCAGTTCTGTCGACAAAAAAGGCCTCCAGGAAGAAGCCCTGGTGGACAGTCAAGCTTTTACAGGTACAGCACCTCTGTGGTTCCTGGCCACAGCCTCTTAAAGGCACAGGCAAGCAGACAGGCCTTGCTGTCCGGCAGCTAGCCAGAGCACCCATGACAACCATGTCCCAGCCTTAAGGCCCCCCTGGCCCTTCTCGGACAGAGACGAGAACCCAACCAGGGGCACCGAAAGGTGGGCACCAGCCTGGTCAGGGCCAGAAATAAAAAACCTCCTTGAGCTCTGGTCCCAGGAAGAAGCCCTGCAGGCCCTGCAAACACACTGCAGAAATGAGGACATTTATGAGTGCCTGGCCCAGGGACTGGCCACCAAAGGGCATCACCCCCACACTATGGCACAAGTCAGGTCCAAGGTAAAGGAGCTGCGGCAGGGATATGCCAGGGTCCGGGACCAGAGCTCCCACTCCAGGGCAGCTCCCAGACCTGCCCTTACTACGAGGAGTTGGAGCAGATCCTGGGTAGTGGGGAAACCCAGACTCCACTGCGTGTGGTGGAGTCCGGGTTACCCCACCACATCATGGACCGACCCCTCCTGAGGGAGGAAGACCAGACCAGGCAGGAGAGGCGGGAGAGCTGCATCAGAAGGAGAAGGAGGAGGAAGAGGAGGCAGCAGGGACTCAGACCCCAGAGGCCTCCCAGGCGTCTTTGGACGTTGGGGAGGGAACATCAGGTGAGTGCTTTGAGGGGTCACCACACACTGGTGGGTTGGCAGTGTGAGGGGCCAGCTAGCCCCATTGCCGCTGTGGGGCCCCTGTGAGGCTTTCAGGCCGCTGCCCAACTCACACGCGGTGTTACGTGTAACACCCCTGAGTCTCCTGTCCAAAGGAGAGGCCCTGACAGTTACGGCTTGCCCTCAGGGACAGCAGGGGTACACACAGACATTGATTGTCTCCTCATCTTTTCCTCCACGGCTGGACCCTCTACCCAACAGGGGTGCACCACACCTGCCCCACCACCATCCCGGACCCGTGGCACCCGCAGTCACTGGCGTGTCTACACAGACCTGCTGAAGGAGCACATAGTGGCCCTGCAGGACCTCAACAGAACCCTTCAGCAGAGGATGGCGGCAGAGGCCGAGTGACGCAACAGGCTACTGCATGAGCTGATCCAGCAGCGCACTGACATCTATGCGGGTGGTCCTAGCCTTGCCTGCCCCTGCCATGGGCACCGCTCCTCCTGCACGCCAGGCCCCTGCTCCCCCTGCTCCTCCAGACCCCCCAGCCCATCCAGCCCCCCCTTCCTCCCCAGTCCCCTGTCATGGTCATGAGGGTTAGCCAGCAGCCTGGAGACTAAGGGTATGTCTACACTACAGCGCTAATTCGAACTAACTTATTTCGAATTAGTTAATTCGAAATAAGCTAATTCGAAATAACGCATCAAGACCTAAAAACTAATTCAAATTAGCGTTTTGCTAATTCGAAATAGCACGTCCACATTGAGTGGACCCTGAATTGAAGGTAAGGCTGGCCGGAACCAGTGCCAAAAGGGCATCAGGGTCAGACTTAGTGTGTGGGGATGCTGCCTCAGGCTAGCCGAGGGCTGTGCTTAAAGGGACCTGACCCCGCATCTCGGACAGACAGTTCTCAGGTTTCTTTGCTTGATGGTCTACCTCACTGAGGGACAGCAAAGCATTTGTGTCTCGGAGTGTTCTGCTTGTCCTCACTCGGGCCACCACGGCACTCTGCAACATGGAACCAGACCTGCCCCCGGGGACTCTGCTGTGTCTCATGGACACGTTGCCGGCAGCCTGGCTGCACTGTCTGCAGGCTGCCATCCGGGAGGACCATTGAGGGGATGTCAGGATCCAGGGGGCTCTGCAGGAGAGCTTCCACCCTGAGGAACGCTAACAGTCTCCCCGGTCTGCCCCACTGGGGGCTTGTGCCCCATTCCTCCCTCTCATCCTTCCACTTACCCTTCCCTAGCCCCCCCTTCCTGATGTCAAATAAAAGACACGTATTTTCAAAAATAACAACTCTCTTTATTCAACACAACTGGGGAGGGGGAATGAAACTGTGGGGAGACGGGGGAAAGGAGGCGGGAGAGGGCAGGAGAGAGGGCGGGAGAGGGGAGGGGGAAAACTGGGAGGAGGGAGTTGGAAGAGGGAAGCAAGGGGAAGAACGGGGAGGGGAAACTCAGGGATCGGGGTGGGGGTCTCGCCGGGCCAACCGCCTCCCAGCATGGCGAGGTAGGGGGCCTCGGCATGCCTGGGGGGATGGGATGGAGGGTGCAGAGGTTGAGGTGGGGGGGTGTGGACATTGAGGAGGAGGGTGTGGAGGTTGAGAAGGAAGAAGTGGGAGTGGGGGCAGGAGTGGGAGGAGGGACAGTTGTCGGGGGGGCAGCAGGCGCAGGACTGGCACAGGGCAACATGCTCTGCAGCAGGGCCTTCAGGGTAGCGTTTCTGGCTCGGTCCTCAGCCAGCTGCTCCCGGCGGAGCTGCAGGTCTTCCCGCATCCAGGCCTCGACGGTGCGGTGCAGGGCTCGCAGGGCCCCCAGGTACTGGTCCCTGTACTCCCACGTGGTGGTGGTCCGGAGCAGGCCGTGGGTGTGGGAGCATGTCCCAGGTGGGGTGGTGCGCCCTGCACAAGCAGCTGGTGCAGCTGTAGAGAAAGAAGAGAAGTGGTCAGTTCTCCCTGGGGACACAGCGGGTGATGCCCAGCCACCCCCCCCCCCCGCGACGTGAGGGCGACTGCGCCCTGCACTGTCAAAGCCGCTGTACTTGCACAGAGGCCATGGTCAAGATGTCTGGCTCTCCCTGGGACTAGGAGCTGCCCCAAGACCGCATCCATGCCCCTGTGCCATGTATAGTGTGGCCAGAGCGGGGGGGAGATGTCCCCTGCCTCTGTGTAGAGGGGGTGTGTGAAGGGAGAGCATCCTGCTGGGTCCTGCCCCGGGGTCGGGAACGTGTCAGGTCTCTTCACACATGCTTGTGCCTATTGGGCCACGGCCCCTGGGTGTCATGCAGCTGGAGCCACCTGCCCAAGGGTGGCATGGCACATGCTTGCACGTGCACAGGTGGCTGTGTGATCCGTGGGAGGCATGGCCCACGTGCGCGGTCCCTGGTCTCCCTCCCCGCCTCCCCCCCCAGGCAGGGGACAGTGCTGGCACTTACCCGGTATGGCCTCCCTGGATGACCCTGCCGGCTCCGGTGCTGGAACAGCTGGAGGTGGCCCCTCCGGTGCACCCGGGTCAGGGCCCTCTGGTCCTGGCTCATTGCCTCCTGGGCTGGCGCAGACCGCCCCGTCCCCTAAGAGTTGGTCGAGGACGGGGAAGTAGGGGCAGGTGATAGCCCCTGCTGCGGCGCCGCCCTTGGTGGCCCTGGCGTATGCCTGCCGCAGCTCCTTAACTTTCAGGCGCACCTACTCCTGGGTGCGCCTGTGTCCCTTTCGGGCCATGGTGGCTGCGCCGCGTTCCTCCTCCTAGTGCGGAGATCATGGACGTTGGGGGCCTGCCCCCAAACCTCAGTGAGGTCCATGACCTCTGCACTAGTCCAGGAGGGCGTGCGCCATCTACGGCCCCTGGCTGGCCCCTGGGTGCTGGGGGACTGGACGGGGGACAGCTGGCTGTCACTGGCTCCCTGGCTCATCCTGGGGCCACTGGGTCAGGGGCAGAGACTGCTGGCAGGGCTGGCTCTGGCAAGTGCCATCTGGCCAGAGTCTACCCCTTTTAGGGCCCCGGGGCTGGGGGACAGGAGAGGAATTTTCCTGGTTTGGCCCAGAGTGGCCACCAGGGGGAACCTGGGAAGGGCTAGCCTCCAGCTAGTTCGAATTAAGTGGCTACACAGCCCTTAATTCGAACTACTTAATTCGAACTAGGCGTTACTCCTCGTAGAATGAGGTTTATGTAGTTCAAATTTACCTAGTTCGAATTAAGCGCTCGAATTAAGCATATGTAGCCCCTATTAAAGTTAATTCGAACTAACGGCTGTTAGTTCGAATTAACTTTATAGTATAGACATACCCTAAGGGATTACCTACACCTAGCCAGGTGGAGTGGCCAATAGAAACGTAGGTAGGAATTTCAAACTGGGACAAAGGAATTTTGGTTTTTTCCCTCTTTTGTTCTGAGAGTTCCCTCCAGCTTCTGAGGGAGACAGACACGTCTCTCTCTCTCCAAGGAATAATTCTTCACTTTTTGTAAGTAGGGTAAAGTTTAGATAAATCCGTTAGGTTTTATTGTTTTACGGGTTGGGTATGGGATCTGCTGTCTGTGCACTTTTTAAAAGATGTTTGGCTTTTCTTTGTAACTAAGTTCTAGGCCCATGGAGTTTATCCATGAGTATATTATTTGTTACTTTTCCATCTAGTCATTATGCTTGCAACAGGAATATTGTGGTGATAATAAAAGTTTTCTCTTTTCTTTTATTAACCTGGTATTGGTTAATGGTTGTGTCCTGCTTTGTGCTTCAGGGATGAGATTTCCCAAGTGATCCCCTGATTTTTCACATCAATACTTGGGTGGTGGCAGCGGAAATTTTATTCCCAAAATCTAGGGTATTAAGATTTCGGGGGGGAAGTTTTATACCAAAGCCTGGTAGATAAGGTTTTGGGGTACTTGCTGGCCCCCACTTCTGCATTTATCATGCCAGAGTGGGGAAGGAGCCATGACATGGTGGCTGAGCAGTGGGATTATTTTGAGAACCCAGAAATTTAAAAAAGTGTACAGATAGCAGATCCCATACCCAACCCGTAAAACAATAAAACCTAACGGATTTATCTAAACTTTACCCTACTTACAGAAAGTGAAGAATTGTTCCTTGGAGAGAGAGAGACATGTCTGTCTCCTTCAGAAGCTAGAGGGAACTCTCAGAACAAAACAGGGAAAAAACCAAAATTCCTTTGTCCCAGTTTGAAATTCCTACCTACATTTCTATTGGCCACTCCACCTGGCTAGGTGTAGTTAACCCCTTAGTCTCCAGGCTGCTGGCTAACCCTCATGATCATGACACCTCTCAGTCCCTACAGTCCCCCTCCCCACCTCAGCCCCTCCTGCTCCCGAGCCATCACAGACCCAACAGCTGCCCCTCTCCCCCCCCCCCCCCGCCTCCTGCTCAGGCCAGGACTAGGTCTCGCTCCACCCGATCCCCAGGCCGTGGTGATGCCAGGACACAGGAAGGTGGCAGGACCCTGTGATCAGGGAAGCAGTGGCCTACTTGAGCCCCCCTCTCCCCTCCAGGTTTTCAGTCCCCTACCACTCCAGCTAAAGGTCATTTCAGTTATATAACAAAATCTTTATTTCTGAGTGAAAGATTTACCTTTACACATTTGAACAGTACACAGAGAATTTTTTTTAAACAGTTAGCACATTTTCTTTACTGACACAATTTGATCTGAGGAAGTGGGTCTGGCCCATGAAAGCTCATCAACTAATAAACCATCTTGTTAGTCTTTAAAGTGCTGCATAGTCCTGTTTTTTGTTTCATCTTTACTGACAGTGTTTCTAATAAAAAACTAATGTCTGTGTGCAAAGAAAACCGGATGTGTATGTATTCTTTATGGGAAGAGAGTGAGGGTAGTGGAGGGACAGGTAGGGGTGGGCCAGGCCAAACCCTCCATGGGGGAGGCCCTGGGGAGAGTCAGTGGGCTCCTTCCGAGAATCTCTCCCTCAGGGCCTCTCGGATTTGGACACCAGCCTGGTAAGCCTGGCAGATGGCAGCCATCCGGGGCTGCGGAAATGGCCTGTCCTCGTCATCAGCACCTGTCCCCCACCCCAGCAGGAAAGCCTCCCCTTTCCTCTCCACCAGGTTATGGAGGGCGCAACATGCGGCCACCACCTCTGGGATGTTGTGTTCGCCCATCTCCAGCTGTATGAGGAGGCAACGGAACCTCCCTTTCAGACGGCTGAAGGCGCATTCCACCTGGATGCGAGCCTGGCTAAGATGTGTATTGAAAAGCTCCTTGCTCGCATCCAGGTGGCCAGTGTAGGGCTTCATGAGCCCCGGCATCAGGGGGGTAGGCCACGTCGGCCACTATGCACATTGGCATTTGCACGTCCCTGAGTGCGAGGTGCCGCTGGGGGAAAAATGTTCCTGCTTGCAACCTGCGGTACAGGTAGGAGTTGTGGAATATGCGGGCATCATGTGACCGCCCTGACCACCCGACACAAATGTCCATAAAGTGTCCCCGGTGGTCGACCAGGGCCTGCAGCACCACGGAGTAGTAGCCCTTCCAGTTTATAAATTGGGCTGCTCGATGGGGCGGTGCACGGATTGCGATGTGTGTCCCATCAAGGGCTCCTCCACAGTTTGGAAATCCAAGGGTGGCAAACCTGGCAATGATGTTGTCCAGGTCCCCGAGACGGACGAGCCTCTTCAGCAGCTCCGCATTGATGGCCCTCACCACCTGCAGCATGAGACAAATAGACAGACAGAAACCAGAGAGTTAGACAGGTTACCTAAGCACTTGGGGGGGGGGACCCTGCCCCTCTCCCAACCCACCCCTCCCCTTGTCAGGACGCCCCCCTCCCCTGCATCAGTGCAGGGGTAGCCGAGGAGTGGCCTCCGAGTGCCACTCCATCCCCCACTCCTCCTTGCCCTGGCAGTCCCGCTTTCTCAACCCCCCCCACTCAGCAGGGCCTGTCCCCCGATAGTGACTTACCTCCATCAAGATGGCCCCGATGGTAGACCTCCCCATGCCAAACTGGTGTCCCATGGAGCGGTAGCTGTCGGGGGTGGCCAGCTGCCACAGGGCGATTGCGACCCACTTCTGCAGGGGGATGGCGGGCCGCAGGTGGGTGTCCTGGTGTTCCAGAGCAGGGGTGAGCCAGGCACACAGCTCCAGGAATGTGGCCTTCCACATCTGGAAGTTGCGGAGCCAGTGGCCATCGTCCCAGAGCTGCATGATGAGCCGGTCCCACCAGTCCGAACTCGTCTCGTGCCTCCAAATCTGCCTGTCCCCAGAAAAGTTTGGGGGCAAGGGCAGAGCTCCTGCATCCCGGAGGAGGGTCTCTTTGGTGCAGTCTGGGTCCATATGGGGCAGGAGATTCATGACAGAGTCATGCAGATGCAGCAGAAGCTGCAGTATGGCAGCGTGGGGCCATCGCCTGCCCAGGGGCCGCTCAGGCTCCATTGCCAAATAAAAGGTGAAAAGCAGAAAAACCCCTGCAAATAAACTGCTGTGGTCTCCGAGGAAGCAGGGCAACCAGAGCAAGCACTGCAGCAGCTTTGCTTTCCCTCTAGGAGGTAGGCAAGCCAGAAGCAGGAGCAGAGCAACGGCTGTCCAGGGGGATCCCTTTAAGCACACGTCTCTGCGAAGGGCAGGCAGCAATACCTGGAAATAAAGCTGCCCCCATGTCCTGCCAGAACCAATTCTGGGTGCCTTCTTTTTTCGACAGAGCGTCTGGCAGTCTGGACAAAAGCGGATCAATTTTGTAATCTAGATGCTGTTTTTCGACAGAGGCTTTGTCGACAGATAAAAAGGCTTGCAGTCTAGACGTAGCCACTGATTCTCCAAAAGTCTTGAGAGTCCACAGAGAGAAATATTAAGAAAATAGATTTTGGCCAGATTGTTCACAAATGCTGTGTGGATTTGTTGCCCAGGGAAAAGACAAGCAATAGCCCACCAATCCAACCATCTGTACCTTCTGCAGGGGATGAGTTAATTTAATCCTTCTGTAAGAGAACAGGGCCATCTAAGTCCAGTCCAAGCAATACACTCCTGTGTTGTGGAGAAAGGAAGCTCTGTACTGAAGAAACACAGAGGTAGA
Organism: Pelochelys cantorii; assembly: GCA_032595735.1. NCBI lineage: Eukaryota > Metazoa > Chordata > Testudines > Trionychidae > Pelochelys > Pelochelys cantorii. Next base: position 44,678,197 of record CM064336.1, read on the forward strand.
ACTCAAACACTAACCCTATTAGGAGAACTTTACATAGTCTAGTGGAAAGGAGGACCAGGATGACTGCTAGAGATTATTTCAATTTTGAATGTTAATAGTATAGACAGAGACACACAAAAGGTTCCTCCAGACAGCAGTCAACCACTGTTCCACCGGAGTTAGCTGGACCGTGACATCTTCCTATCTTTCTTTTGGATAGGGCTATAATAAGATCAAGGGTTTGTTTTTTTTTCTTCTGCTTCTGAGACTGAAGGGTGCTAACTGGTGTCAGAAGCTCTCAAAAACGGTTGCTATCTGACATGCCCAATGGTCTCTAAATTCAGTTTGAGACCTGTCTACCTGGTTGATTTAATCAATCCTTTGAATTGCTACTGAAATCAAATGGATATGGACAAAAATATGTTGACACCACTTCCACAACGAATTTCTCTTTCACTTCTCCTACCTTCCTCCAGTAGATGTACTGGGTAAGCTGTGGAATGTAAACATATAAATATAGACACTAATTCACTATTATTCTAAGAAGAAGCTGACCCCACAACAATCAATGGCCAAGATTAGAAACAACAATAACAATAATATCCATTTTCCAGATGCTATCTTTTTCAGCAAATTTATAGCAAATTCATGACTAGAAGAGAAGTGCATGAATGTCTTCCTCTCTAGAAATCCTTCTAAAATATGTTACTTTTCCAGTAGTACTCATAACATATTAGATATAGGACGACTGTATATATCAAGGATATAATCAAGATTGTGACCCCAGTACTGAGGATATAATCAAGATTGTGACCCCAGTACTGAGCACAGTAAAAGACAGTCCCTGCCTTGGACTGGTTAAGTATTTTTCAAACATGTTACCTGCCATAGAGAACTTAAGAACATAAGAACGGCCATACTGGGTCAGACCAAAGGTCCAACTAGCTCAGTATCATGTCTGCTGACAGTGGCTAATACCAGATGCCCCAGATGGAGGGAACACAACAGGTAATACTCATGTGATCCCTCTCCTGTCACCCATTTCCAGACAACCTTTTTCCTTGTGGGCGGGGTGTGTGTGTGTGTGTGTGTGTGTGTGTGTGTGTGTGTGTGTGTAAAACTATTTGCTCAAGAAAACTTAAAGGATTCATTTTATGTCATCCTAGAAGTGTGTGTCTGGGTGCAGGGGCAGGGTTGAGGGATTAAGGCCATATACTGAAGCCCTTATTCAGTACTTATTCAGGCAAAACGCTAATGGTCTTATCATTCAGTAATCTGTCCTCAGATAATTAAGGAAGATTTTAGTCCAGGTTTGGCTGTATCTCCATTACTACATTTTGGCAAGTTTCTTGAACCTTCATCTTTCTTATGAGAGATTACAACACAAACACCAAGGAAAAATATTCAGATCCACTGATTAAAGACACTGAAAGAGGTTATCACATTGATAGCTGTTTCCAGCACTACAGAATTAATCTGGTAATGCTATTTACTCTAAGTTTTGTTAGCTCTGAATTCAGAGCATCAGAAAATATCACCTATAGTAAATGTCGCAGAGGGATAGCTATGCTAGTCTGTAACTTTAAAAACAAGTTTTTTAAAAAAAACCCAAGTAGTCTTGTGGCACCTTAGCCCTGGTCTACACCTTAGTTAGAATTAACAAGCAGAGCATCCACACTATCGAGCCTGTTATTTTGAAATAAGGGGTTGCTTATTTCAAAATAATAACTCCTGCTTTCCTTGGGGAATAAGCTTATTTTGAAATAGTTGTTTCGTGAGTTATTATTTCAGAATAAGTTATTTTGAAATAATTTCCAAGTGTAGACAAGCCCTGAGAAACTAACAAAAATGTATGTATAGTATCACGAGCTTTCATGGGCAAAACCCACTTTTTCAGATGAACTTAAAAAACAGCAAATAGTCTGGTAGCACTTTATAGACTAACAAAACATGTAAATGGTATCATAAGCTTTCGTGGGCACAGCCCACTTCTTCAGATGACCGGAGGTGCTTATAGACTACCAGTTTTGCCTGTTTGGTTTTCCCTTTGATATTTACATACCCTCTGCTTCTTGTTTCCCACCCCCTTCAATTTTTTTTCCTTCCCCCTTCTCCCCTATTTATTTTGGGTCTGGACAGCCTAAACTCAAAAGTCCGGTCATCTGAAGAAGTGGGCTGTGCCCACGAAAGCTCATGATACCATCTACATGTTTTGTTAGTCTATAAAGTGCTACCAGACTATTTGTTGTTTTTTAAGTTTATCCTGTATAGACTAACTCGGCTACCCCCTGAAGCTTCTTCAGATGAGATTATTTTGATTGGATCATCTCATCTTAAGTAGTAGGTTTTGGCCACAAAAGCTTATGATACTATACATGTTTTTTTGTTAATCACTAAGGTGCCACAAAACTACTTGCTTTTTTAAAAGTTCATATAGTAAATGGTGATACATAAACACCTCTCTGATGTTTAGGCACACATTTCAATTGCTTGCATAACTTCATATTGAAGGATAAGCAGAATAGAGAAGTCATGGTTGAGGTACTCATAAAATGTGCTTATTTTGGCAGTTTGGAGAAAGACAAAGCTGATACAGCTATAGAATAAAATCAGCTTTTCCAAAGATTGGCACAAGTAGGACATTGTCTGAAATGATCCAACTTGACTTATCTTGGAAAAAACCCTGTAAGATAGATATCCTCAAATTCTCTTGGTGAAATCTTGTTACTAGTTACTATCCTCCGCTCATTGCAAATGGATCATTGGGAAGGCAACACTGATAACACTTTTTTTTAAATATATATAGCTACTTCACAAATAGTTTTGGAAATTCAGTCACAGAGCAGAACATTTGGCTTTCAGATCAGATTTTTTTTACAAGAAAGTATAAAAATATTTTATGAGTGACTTATCACAATTCCATTTGTTGATGCAGATGCCTTATTAATAGAGATAGTTGGGAATTTTTCAATGATACATTTTGGGAAAATCATGATTTGTGGAAACTTTTCATGAAAATGGTCAGATTTCATGGAAAGAAATTTTGAAATTGTGAAAATGCCAGTTTTAATATTTTAAATTAATTTTTTGGTTGTGTAGTTCAGAACAGTATTTTATTTAAACTTTTTAATTGGTAAAAATATAAATCTAAACTGATCAGTTGGGTCCAATTACAATTTTTTTTTAAAATGGTGGCTTTGTGAAATTTTTCAAGATTTCAGCTTTTTGTCCTGAAGCAAGATACTATTTTTTTCTAAATTTAATTAGCTGTAAAAAAAAAAAATCCTGATCAGTTCTAAGGAGGAAGGCCTCCTGTGTGGGGACTATCTTGACCAGAGGAGTACAGCAGAGTATGAATAAGAGAAGAATGTCTTTGTTTGTACAGAGCAGGGCCGTAACAAGGGCAAAGCGAGTGAGGCACTTGCCTCGGGCGGACAGCTGAGCTTGCACCTCTCACCCCTTCCCACACCCAAATCCCTCATTCCTACCCCAGAGCCCGCACCTCCTGTCTCAACCCAGTAAGAGTGTATAAGGGCTGGGGAAAGCAAGTGATGGAGAGGAGGGAAACAGAGAGGGCGGGGCCTCAAAGAAGGGGTGGGGTCTTGGGGAAGGGATGGGGTAGATCTTAGCTTGTCCTGACATTTAAAAAGTGAACTTGGGTGTAAAAAAGTTGGAGACCACTGTACTAAGCTATCTTCACTCGTGCCTTGCACCACGTCAGCGCCCCTGCCTGTGCTGAGGACGGTCCTTAGGAGCACTATTGTCTGATTTCTAAAAAGATGTTTCCTTTATGAGATCCATGGTAAAGTCAACGTGGTGAGTCCTTAAACATATGTTTCCAATTTTCAAGATAACTATTTTAACAGGGAGTGTGAGCCATTTAAAGGCTATTGTATTTAAGTTTAAGAATTGAAGTGGGATTTTTTTGGGGGCGATTCTTTTATTGAAATGGATACTGCTAATCTTCAAAAAGCAGCAGTAGATTTAAGTTTTAAATGTGACAGCGATTTGAATACCTTGGAAATTTTGTCAGAGATTCATAGTTTTAAACATCAGGCATTAGCTCTGTTGCCAAATGTTTCATCTGCGACTAGTTTGGACCTTCTACAGTTAATTCATGAATATAATCTGGCCAAATCTTATCCAAATTTGGAAATCGCCTTGCGAATACTTCTCTGCTTGCTAGTGACTGTGGCTTCTTGTGAAAGAAATTTTAGTAAACCAAAATTAATTATTGTTATTTATGTATTTTCCCTTTTTCTATTAAATAACTACTATGAATATATAAACATGAGGGGGTGCAATTTTATATTCTTGCCTCAGGTACAAAATTAGCTAGTTACAGCACTGGTACGGAGCAGACAAGATATGTTTGGGATAAGCAGCAGGAAGGTTTGTAGGTAGGGCAAGACCCTTTACTGTAGTGTCAAGAATGATGAATAAGAAAGCACTGAGGCTCAATGGTCCTTTTGTGCATGTGTTGGGTTATAACTGTGTTGATGCCTTGACAAAGATGGTTGCTCTGAACTGGCTGGCAACTTGGCAAACACCCTAGGACAGTGTTTCCCAATTTTATTTGGCCATGGAACCCTTTTCAGCTTTTCAGAATTTCAAGGAACCCCTAGGTTTATCAAGCAAAAACAAAAAAAACAAAAAAAACCCAACAAAAAGCGGAATCCACCAATGCATGAAAATCACTCCTTCCCCAAGACCCCCCTTTGAGGCCCCATCCTCTCTGTTCCCCTCCTCTCCATCACTTGCTATCCCCAGCCCTTATACATTCTCACTGGGTTGAGACAGGAGATGCGGGCTCTGGGGTGGGAATGAGGGATTTGGGTGTGGGAAAGGGTGAGAAGTGCAAGCTCTGGGAGGGAATTTGGATGCAGGAGAAGGGGATGCTGGCTCGGGGACAGGGCTCCAGGCTGGGGAGTGTTGGGCTCCCCAGGTGGAAGATTGGGCTGCCGAGCAAGTCATGGGCTTGTAGATGTGAAGGTGCAGGAGTTTGGGTTGGATATGTGAGGGCCTCAGGGCAAGGAGGCTGTGAGTATGATGGTCTCAGGACACAGATTTGTGATGTGTGGATGGTGCAGGAGTGTTGTGGCAGAAGACTGAGGGGCTGTGTCTATACTGGCGCGATCTTGTGCCAGAGCTATGCAAATGAGGCTCAGCGTGGAATATCGCCGAGCCTCATTTGCATAACTAATGAGCCGCCATTTTTGTGGAAGAGGCGCTTGCGCAAGACGGAGCTGTCTACACTGCCCCGTCTTGCGCAAGAAAAACCCTCTTGCGCAAAGCCGTTATGCCTGAAAATAATCAGCATAACGGCTTTGCGCAAGAGGGTTTTTCTTGTGCAAGAAGGGGCAGTGTAGACAGCTCCGTCTTGCGCAAGAGCCTCTTCCGCAAAATGGCGGCTCATTAGTTTTGCAAATGAGGCTCGGCGATATTCCACGCTGAGCCTCATTTGCATAGCTCTGGTGCAAGATCGCACCAGTATAGACACAGCCAGGATGTGGGGATGCAGGAGTTTGGGGATGTAAGAGGCTCAGGACAGGGGGTTCCAGTGTATGATAGGCTCAGATTTGGGGTCAGGTGGTGCAGGAGTGTTATGATGCTGCAGTGAGATGGGGATTTGGCCCCAATTGGGGGCATGTTGGCCAGGCTTCATTTTTAAATAAAATATTATGTCAAACTCAAAAGGTTTTAGCATTGTCTTTATTTATGAGAGGGGCGAGGAACCTGTTTTGAGTCAAGGGTCACTGACCCACAGAAAAGTCAGTTGGGGCCACACAAGTGAGATGCAAAAAACCCCCCCCAAGCCTCACTAATGTGGTCCCAACTGTGCTGGTGCGGGCAGGGGACAGGGTGCTTGTGGGTGCTGGGGCCGGGGAGAGGATGCTGCTGGGTGGCAGGATGCTGGCACAGGTGGCGGGGTGCTGGGGCAGGATGCTGGGGTCAGGGACATGGTCCTGATGGGCTCTGCGGTGGGTGGCAAGGTGCTGGGACAAGGAACAGGGTTGTGCTGGGTTCTGTGCTGGGTGGCAGGGTGCTGGGGCCAGAGACAGGGTGGTGCTGGGTGCTGCAGTGGCTGGCAGGGTGCTGGGGCCGGGGACAGTGTGGTGCTGGGTGCTAGGGTGGATGGCAGGGTGCGGGGGCCGAGGACAGGGTGGTGCTGGATGCTGGGGTGGGTGGCAGGGTGCTGGGGCCAGGGACAGGGTCCTGGGGTGGGCAGCAGGGTGCTGGGACTGGGGACAGGGTGCTGCTGGGTGCTGGGGCCAGGGACAGGGACAGGGTGCTGCTGGGTGCTGGGGACAGTGCTGGTGGGGGCAGGGGACAGGGTACTCGTGGGGGTCTGGGCAGGGGAAAGGGGCAGCTGGGACCAGTACCTGGCGATCCTGCAGCACCTCTAGGTTACGGGAAGTGTGCGACTGCACTTCCCTCCCCAAACACTGACGTGCACGCTGCCTGAGCAGCAGGGGCTCTTGCACTCCAGCAACTTACTTCTGCAATGCCATCCTGCGGGGGGGGGGGAGGAGGGGGCGTGGCGAGTCCCAGGGCAGAGCTCACTGCCTGCACAGTCAGAGCTGTGCAGACCCGGGTCTCCTGACTTCCCCCCACCCCCACCCCCATCCCGCGCAGAAAGGCGGCGGAACTAAGTTGCCAGGTGCCACAGCCCCAGCTGTTCAGGCAGCATGCGCCGGCTCCTTTGGGGAGGGGAAGTGCTTCCCTCCCTGCTGTGGGTCACGTGGGGTCACTCCTGTCCAGCACCCCCCTAGTGTGCTGGCCGGCCGGGAGCAGTTGTTCCCCTCTGCCCCCGCCTCCCTACGCCTCTGCATCGCCAGGAAGGAACCGGAAACAAGCTAGCCGGCTCTCTCTCTTTCAGATGGGGTGGGGGAGTGTCGGCTCTTCACGGAACCCCTACTTTTGCTTCACGGAACTCCAGGGTTCCACGGAGCATCAGTTGGGAAACACTGCTCTATATACTGGAGCTCTGAGCAATCATACTGCTCTCTTACATACAATACAACTCCTCCTCCTTTTCTCTCCTGCCTGTACTTCCTGAACAGTTTATACCCTTCCATGACTGCTCCAGTCATGCGAGTCATCCCACCAAATCTCCATTATTCCAATCAAATTATAGTTCTTTGACTGGGCCAGGGCTTCTAATTCTTCCTGTTTGTTTCCCAGGCTTCTTGCATTTGTGTACAAACACCTTAGATAACCAGTTGATTGCCCTACCTTCTTCATTCGACTCAGGGGTCCTCCTTTGTTGCTCGTTCCTCCTTGTGTTTCTTCCCGGTATCCAACTTTCCCACTTACCTCAGGGCTTTGGTCACCATCCCTCACCAAACCTAGTTTAAAGCCCTGTTCACTAGGTTTGCAAGCCTGCCCACAAAGATGCTCTTTCCTCTCTTGGTTAGGTGGATCCCATCTCTTCCTAACAATCCTTGTGCCCGGAACAGAGTTCCATGGTCGAAGAAACCAAAGCTCTCTCTCTGACACTACCTGCGCAACCACGTATTTACTTCCTCAATTCGATGATCCCTACCTGGACCTTTTCCTTCAACAGGGAGGATGGATGAGAACACCACTTGCGCTTCAAATTCCTTGATCCTTCTTCCCAGTGTTAAAAACCTTATTTTAGCGAATATAACCCACGGGTTATATGCGTTTTTACAAACCCCGCAACCTCCCCCATGGGGTATACTCGTGCACAGGGTATACAAAACTTTTTTTACTCACCTGGGGGTGAGTGCGGCGGCATGGGAACTGGGCGATGAGCGCTCCCCCACCCGGAGGCTTGGCCTTCCTGCGGCTGCGTGGGAACCAGGGCGGTGAGTGCTTCCTCGCCCGGAGGCTGGCTAAGTCCCCATCCCCCCGTCCCCCTTGTTCTCCCCGGCACCGTAAATTAGTGAATATACCCCCCGGCACAGTTTGAAATACAAGTCTTGTATACCCCGAGGGCTATATTCGTGCGTGGGGTATACAGGTTTTTTTTTACTCAAATAGCAAAAACCGCGGGGTATATTCGGGTGCGGGGTATACTCACTAAAATACGGTAATCTGCAGTGACCCGCTCAAAGTCATTCTTGGCCATATCGTTAGTTCCTACATGAAGAAGCAGGAAGGGGTAGCGATCCGAAGGTTTGATCAGGTTTTATCTAATCTGCTCTTAAATATCTCCAGAGAAGGAGACTCCAGAGCCTCCCTAATCATAGAATCATAGAGCAGGAAGAGACTTCAGGAGGTCATCAAGTCCACCCCCTGCCCAAAGCAGAACCAATCCCAACTAAACCAACCCAGCCAGGGCACTTATTCCAGTGTTTAACCACCCTGACAGTTAGGACGTTTTTCCTAATGTCCAGCCTAAACCTCCCTTGCTGTAGTTTAAGCCCATTGCTTCTTATCCTATCCTCAGAGGCCAAGGAGAAGAATTTTTCTCCCTCCTCCTTGGGACACTCTTTTAGATACCTGAAAACCATTATTGTGTCCCCTCTTAGCCTTCTCCTTTCCAAACTAAAAAAGCCCAATTCTTTCAGTCTTCCTTCATAGGTCATGTTCTCTAGACCTTTCATCATTCTTGTTGCACTTCTCTGTACCTTCTCCAATTTCTCCACCTCTTTCTTGAAATGTGGTGCCCAGAACTGGACACAATACTCCAACTGAGGCCTAATCAGTGCAGAGTAAAGCAGAAGAATGACTTCTTGTGTCTTGCTCACAACACTCGTGTTAATGCATCCCAGAATCATGTTGCTTTGTTTGAAACAGCATCACACTGTTGGCTCATATTTAGCTTGTGGTCCACTATGACCACTAAATCCCTTTCTGCAGTACTCCTTCATAGACAGTCGCTTCCCATTCTGTATGTATGAAACTGATTGTTCCTTCCTAAGTGGAGGACTTTGCATTTGTCCTTATTAAACGTCATCCTATTGACCTCAGACCGTTTGTCCAGATCATTTTGAATTATGACCCTATCCTCCAAAGCACTTGCAAGCCCTCCCAGCTTGGTATCATCTGCAGACTTAATAAGCATACTCTCCATGCCAATATCTAAATTGCTGATGAAGATATTGAACAGAACCAGTCCCAAAACAGACCCCTGAGGAACCCTGCTTGTTATGCCCTTCCTGCAGGATTGTGAACCGTTAATAACTACTCTATGAGAATGGTTATCCAGCCAGTTATGCACTCACTTTATAGTAGCCCCATCTAAGTTGTATTTGTCTAGTTTATTGATAAGAAGATCATGCAAGACTAAAGTCTAGGTATACCACGTCCACCGCTTCTCCCTTATCCACAAGAATTGTTATCCTATCAAAGAAAGCTATCAGATTGGCTTGACATGATTTGTTCTTTACAAATCCATGCTGGCTATTACCTATCACCTTATTATCTTCCAGGTGTTTGCAGATGAATTCTGCACAGAAGTTAAACTGACTGGTATGTAGTTTCCTAGGTTGTTCTTATTTCCCTTTTTATAGATAGGAAATAAAAACTAAGCTAGCCTAGGCTGAATTCAGACTATTCTGGTTGACTTAGTTCTTTATGAATTTACGGGTATATTCTGATAATCCTGCTCAAGTTGCATAATCTTTTACTCCTTAGCCTAAGGTTGAGTTCTGGGTATTCTCAACAGACCCGCAATAAGCTTCACAATATGCAAGGAATAAAGGTGGCTCTAACGGTGTCACTATTTCCACAACAACCCATGTCTTAGGATGGTGCTGCAGGCAGTCTGCCTCAGTTTCCCTTTGAGGTTCCTGGAAAGGGTCTACTCGCAGCAAAAGTCTTTAAAATAAAATTATCCCTCCGTGGAGGGTTAATTTATTCAACACAGTTCATCTTTCAGAATGAGCTCCCTTTCACTCACCTGTAGATTCAAGTTAGATAGTCCTCTTTCCTGGGACTATTCAGTTCAGTCCTGACCTGCCTGATGGGAAGTTCACCCCTTTAGACCAGATTTTCACAATCCTCCTTCTGGGATTGCCTCCTCCCTTGGCCTACAAACTCACTGCTTTATATTAGTGTTTCCTCCTAGGAACTGTGGCCTGGACCCACAAAGAACTTAGGAGCTACAACACATTCTGCTTCAATGCCTAACTTCTAAACACTTTTAAAAAATCACAGGAACAACATTGCAATCTATAAAGCCTGAGTTAGGCCCAAAACTTACTATACAATTAATAAGGCTATGATTTAGTCATGGTCATGGGTACCTTTAGCAAAAGTTATGGACAGGTAACTTGCAATAAGCAAAAATTTACAACCCATAACCTGTTCATGACTTGCTTTATAAATACCCATGATTAAATCTCAGCTGGCAGCTGCTGTCCTATGGTCGGCCCCACCAGTCACTATTTGGTCCATCTGTAAGGTCTGCAGCACCAGCTGCTGGGGGCCATTGAGGAATGGCTGCTCTGACCAACCCCCGGGACACCCACCAGCCATTGCGTCAACTGGATCTGGGACCGCTGCTCAGGCAGTACCAGGGGCTGCCAAGCAGTGACCAGTGCAGCTGGCTATGAGACAACTTCAGCAATTGGTACAGCTGGCTGTGGCTGTTGTGTCAGTGACTGTTGTGTCTGTTCCTGGGGCCACCTGAGCAGCTGGCCCCAAGGTCAGACACATTGGCTATAACAGAAATGACAAGAGGTGGTAGAAAGTCACGCAATTCCTGATTTTCACCACTTCCCTGACAGATCCAGAATTCTAACAATGAGTAGGGAAAGACAGGCATTTGAAAATACAATCCACAAAGTTAGCATCCTATGTAGGGAGCTGCCTAAGCTAACCACTGGGAGATGCTGGCAAGAGGAGTGTGTCCTACATCCTTCCCTGCTCACAGAGATAGGCAAGGAAGCACCTGATGTTACTTAGCAAGCCATGAACAGGAACCCTTCCTGTGGAGTCAGCTAGTTTAAATAGTTTTGTGTGGAAATGGCTCAGGTACCAGCCTCAAACTGCACAAGATAGCATGGCACCCATCCTAAAAACATTTAGTCTTAAGTTTATAGCACCTGGGATGTGGGAGAGACAGGTTTAATTCCCCCCTCTTTGCCTGGAACAAAAAGGAATTCAACAGGAAAGAATGAGGTAGCCCAGAATCAGACTAGTCAATAGCTGAGCAATGAGGCTACATCCATACTGCAGGCTTCTTGCGCAAGAACTTTTTGCACAAGAGCGCGTCCACACTGCCATATGCTTTTGCACAAGAGTGTCCATAACAGTATGGATGCTCTCTTGTGCAAGAAAGCTCTGATGGCCATTTTAGCCATACGGGTTTCTTGCGCAACCCCTGTTGCCTATCCACACATGCCTTTTTACGCAAGAACTGTTGTGCAAAAAGCCCTATGTTCTTACGATTTAGTGTACTTTTTCTTGCGCAAGAACATGCTTGTACTGTGGATGCTTCGCAAGTTTTTGTACAAAAATGACTGTTTTTGTGCAAAAACTCTGCAGTGTAGACATAGCCTCTGAGTACTATCCTGAAAGGTGTAGGAAAACACCTATTCAAATCCTCTCCCCTCCTTTGGCAGATAACGTTTTTACTTAAAGACCTTGAAATAAACTATACTGCATCAAAACCAAGAAATATGTATGTTACACAGGGCTGCTTTGTACCACAAAAAAAGAGCTCACAACAATCATCCAGGGAGAAAACAGTCCTCACCCTTTGAAACACCAAAGAATTGGGGGCAGGGGTTAGAAATTGAACTTGTTGTTGCGCTTTCCTGAATGATGTAGGAATGCAGCAGGGTTCATCCTCATGCAGAAGAATGAGGGTTCACTTCCAGAAATTAGAGCTCTCCCCGAATCTGTTGGAGGCACAGGGCCTTTTAATCTAATTCTTTACTCCAGCTCCTTAGTGGAGCTGCTCTATTGGAACTTCATTGCCAGGAACACTCCACCTCATTGCTGCTCCTGGAATCTCCATATAAGTAGAAGAGTTAGAATGGGTTGCACAGGGTGGGGCTGGAGGCAGGGAGAAGTTAATACAGCAGCAGGCTGCATGAATTTGTCCGCACTGTTCCCAGAGCAGGAACAGCCCAGATCTCATCCACTCCTGTCCCTGGAGGATGCCAAGATGATGGTTAAACTTCTTTTCCCTGTGGGACAAAGGCAATTTGGATATGGATGGGACTCAGTCCTCACTCCCGAGGTACTTATTTTACCTCTCCCAGTTCATCTAAACAGAGTATGCAGTAATGTGCATTTAATGTAAAATGTTCCTGGACACTTACCAATACAAGGAAGGAAATATGTTAGAATGCTCTTTGCACCAACACTGTTGATACTCTCAAGATCTGTGATAGTTCCATCGAAGAAGCTGAAAATTGGTTTAAACCAGAAGCTGTTATCTGTAGGCCTAAAGGAAAAAAACAGTTGTCTGGTTAAGTACAGAATAAACTGGTACTTGTTTTGGCAGCTATCACAACTCTTGATATTGTATTCACACCTCTTTTAATACCGTTAAACACGACAAGATACAGGATCACATTTTTAACACCCCTCTAGACAAGATGATAGAAGAAACAGACTGTAGCCTTGCTCATTCTAATTGTGAACTGTGCAAACAGCCCCAGCATGCAGTCTTTGACCCAAAATAGCCTTCTGGAAACAAATATGAAAAATAAGGCAAGGAGTTATAGTTTTCTAACTCCTTTGAAAATCTTATGGAAACCATCCTTTCACAGACAACTGAATATTTCAATAAAGCCTCTATGGCCTTTGTCTTATAGCAACAATTAGCCATGGTTTTCAATAATATAGCTGAGTGTCAAAGCTTGGCACTACAACAATTTGAACAGATCTCAGAAGCTCTGCGGGGTAAGTCCTGCTTAGTACTAGGACAGAAGCTATGAAAATGCAGGCGATTCACTGTGTGGTGCTAATAATTCATCAGGTGATCCTGAACCCCTACCCCAGGCTGAATGGAGGTGTGTCAGCTGAATCAAAAGGTTGTAACCACCTACATACATTCAAGATCTTGTGGCAATTCTTATCCCAAGTATGGGGGTGCTATCAGATGTTTTCTTGATTAATGTGGGTGACAGTATTCCACCTCTCTAAATCTCCCCAGTAATTTTAATTGGATTTGGCATTTTTCATCACCTGCTGTTCTACTGTGTTGTACAGTTTATTCAGTTCTGATAAGCAGCTGCTGTGTTCCTCCCCAGAGATGGCTGCATTTCAGTGATTGAAGAAATGACACACTGATTTGAATACAGTGACATGGATTGCAAGAGCAGCATTTGGCCAACATTTTCTAAAGAGCTTTCAGAACCCTTGGGATGAAAGGCATTATTATAAGTAATTTTTTTTCATTATTTTGCTATTAAAAACAGCATGAATGTGTGTCACCCTTGTAGCTAATATCTTTCCCCTCTGAAGCACTGCCACGCAGGGTCACACTGCAGAGAAATCTTTCCATAGTTAAACTTGATTTTTTTACTTGGAAATATTGAGAAGTTATACTTTAATGTGATGTTACTTATTTCTTATTTTATTCCAGAACAAAATAGGAAAGCTGGAAAAATACCAGTGGCCCATACCCCCAGTAATGTGGTTGCAGCACATTACTGGCTCAGTAACCAGATAAATATTGAACTGAAATCAGAGAATTCTTAAAGCAGGGATCATCATACTATGGTGATTGACCAGCTTCATCTCAGCATCACTTTATATTTTTTTACCACTTTTCTCCCCTACAATGTCTTTCTTCACTGGGAGGGGGAGAGCTGAATTTGTAAGGAACACAGCACATCAGCCACATGGGAACAATGTAGGGAATGTGCTAGTTCTGGGGATAGCTAGATGAACCTTCCATCCCTATGGATCAGTTGGGAGTTTGAGGATTACTCCAGCCCTAAATTACCCACTGAAAGGTCCTCATTAGGACCACCTGTGAGAGTGACCCCCAGGCTTGCTGGACACTACTGGAACACAGTTTTGGTTTTAATAGAGTAACATAATTGGGGCCTGATCAAAGCCCATTGAAGTCAATAGAAAATCACCCATCAATTCTAGTGAGCTTTGGATCAAGTCCCTAATGATAATTGCATTGGAGCCCAGTCATGGTGGTTTCTACTGGAACCAGTCTTTGGTCTTAATAGACTATAACAAATAATGTAATGATTATCACAATAGCTCTTTTTCATTTCTATAGCATAAACAAGCATTCATAATGTTTCATCACATTTTCACATCCCAGAGCAAAGAGAGCTGGCTTGAATCACATTTTATAGAATAACTCACAAGTCTTAGCTTTCCCTTAAGGGCAGCTATTTGACTTTAATAACATCTGGAAATGAAAGAGAAATTGCATACAGAAATGTAGGAGCAATGCTAAGTATAGCAGAAACAAGAGGAAATGCAAGAATACCATCATAATAAGATCAGAATCTCAAACAATTATGAATAGAGACTATCTAGGGACTGTTAAAAGATTTGCATGGTTGAGGAAGCAGCATGAGACAGCTCTGTCAAACACACTGGTTGTAAATATGGAGGCAAAGGCACAATTAGCATTTTGTCCATTTCCTGTCATCAAAATAAGTTCTCAAAGCAGGTGATCCTTTTCCCAACTCCACTCTGATGCAAATCACAAAAACTGGCCTTTGCAACTGTTTCACCCTGCCCTATGATGTGGAGAGCCCTTTACAATGCATTCCTACTCACAAGCCGTTCCAGCATGTAAGTCACTCCTAACTATGCCTGTGTGTGTGCTGCAATCAGCGAGCCACACCTCAGCTCCTACTAGCTTTAAAATTAGGATATGTCTACACTAGACGTTTATTTTGGAATAAGATGTGTCCCTTCTGCCCCAGGCCGTCAGCCATCCAGCTGTAGATATCAGCATTCCTGCACCTGGTGAGGAGATTCTGGAGGTTGCCTCCTCTCTCCAGATCTCAATGAGATCCGGCATCTCTACACTAGATCAGGATGGTGCCCACCTCTTCCGCCCCTGGGCAGGGACTTGGGAGCTTCCTGCAGCTGTGCTGGCAGCTGTGGGGGGCTCAGGTTCAGTGCTGTGGTCTGCCATGGCAGCAGGGTTGGCAGATCTGGATGCTGCTATGTGCCACACACAGTTTCCCCTGAGTCTGCACCTTTAAAGCTTGCAGGAGGAGGGGAACTATAGAGACCTGGGCTGCATCTAGACTGGTATGATTTTGCGCAAATACTTTTAACGGAAGAGTTTTTCCGTTAAAAGTATTTCCGCAAAAGAGCGTCTAGATTGGCACAGATGCTTTTGCGCAAAAGCATCCGTGCCCAGTATAGATGCACTTTTGTGCAAGAAAGCTCCGATGGCCATTTTAGCCATCGGGCTTTCTTGCGCAAAAAATTAAGGTGCCTGTCTACACTGGTCCTCTTGCGCAAGTATTCTTGCACAAGAGGGCTTATCCCTGAGCGGGAGCGTCAAAGTATTTGCTCAAGAAGCACTGATTTTGTACATTACAAAGTCAGTGCTCTTGCGCAAATTCAAGTGGCCAGTGTAGACAGCTGGCAAGTTTTTGTGCAAAAGCGACTACGTTTGCGCAAAATTTTGCCAGTCTAGCTGCACCCCTGATGACTGTGGCCAGAGTGGCCAACAGGGCACCTGTGGGAAATCCTGGAGGCCAGTTATTTCAAAATAACCACAACTGCACAGTGCACACACACCCTATTTTGAAATAACTATTTCGGAATAGGCATTAGTCTTCATAAAATAAGGGTTACAGAATTCAGAATAAGACACCTGGGCTGTGTCTAGACTGGCCAGTTTTTCCGGAAAATCAGCCGCTTTTCTGGAAAAACTTGTCAGATGTCTACACTGGCCGCTTGAATTTCCGCAAGAACTCTGACGATCTCATGTATGATCGTCAGTGTTCTTGCGGAAATACTATGCTGCTCCCGTTCGGGCAAAAGTCCTTTTTGCGCAAAGCTTTTGTGCAAAAGGGCCAGTGTAGACAACCCAGTATTGTTTTGCGCAAAAAAGCCCCGATGGCTAAAATGACGATCGGGGCTTTCTTGCGCAAAAGCGCGTCTAGATTGGCCAGGGACGCTTTTCCACAAAAAGTGCTTTTGCGGAAAAGTGTCCGTGCCAATCTAGATGCTCTGTTCTGAAAATGCTTTTAACGGAAAACTTTTCCGTTAAAAGCATTTCTGGAAAATCATGCCAGTCTAGACACAGCTGTGTTATTTCAAAATTATTTTGAAATACGGACTTGCTGTGTAGATGCTCACTTTGTTATTTCAACACACTCTGGCTGTGTCTAGACTGGCGCAATCTTGCACCAGAGCTATGCAAATGAAGCTCAGCGTGGAATATCGCCGAGCCTCATTTGCATAACTAATGAGCCGCCATTTTTGCGGAAGAGGCTCTTGCACAAGACGGAGCTGTCTACACTGCCCCGTCTTGCGCAAGAAAAACCCTCTTGAGCAAAGCTGTTATGCCTGAAAATAATCAGCATAACAGCTTTGCGCAAGAGGGTTTTTCTCTTTTCAGTTTGCCCCTGAAGTAAGGGACTAGATGCTGACTGTCCACTGAGGCAAGATGGGCATAGTGGGTTGGGGGATCCCAGAGTGGGAGGATCCCAGAGCGTGGGGGCATTGTGATAGGGCAGTACCCTGAGGTAGAGAAACAAAAATAGGCAATAATAGGTGAGACACCAGCCCAATAGGGGCTGCTCCGGGGCTGAATGAGCTAATTCTCAGAGTGCCAGCAGGAGGCACCCATGGCTGTGAGGTGTGGCCGGTTACAGTCCCATACTGCACATCCCTCTCCTGGATGGTGCAAATACATGAGTCTGTTACTCCTTTAATAGAACAATATGCACACACAACTCATTACCCCAAATGGAGTTACCTACACATTTCACCTTGAACACCCTGGCTGCATCTAGACTGGCATGATTTTGCGCAAAAGCAGCCACTTTTGCGCAAAAACTTGCCGCCTGTATACACTGGCCGCAAGTATTTGCGCAAGAACCCTGACGTTCTAATGTACGAAATCAGTGCTTCTTGTGCAAATACTCTGACGCTCCCGCTCAGGAATAAGCCCTCTTGCACAAATGTTTTTGTGCAAGAGGGCCAGTGTAGACAGGCAGCTAAGACGTTTTGCACAAAAGCAGGCTAAATGGAAAAAAGCCCTAGTGGCCGTTTGGAGGCTCCGTAGCTGCAGGCAACTCCCGGACTTCCTGGTAACCCGAGACCCCTTAAAAGCAGACGCAGCCTGCAGAGGCCACGAGGCAGAAGCAGCTTTGCCACGCTCTGCAGAGAGCTCTGCCACATGGCCCCTGCCATCCCCAACGCCACCCAGAGCAGGATGGCAGCTCCAGGGGGGGATCAACCACCTGCACCCCCCAGAACAGGAGGCCCCAAGGGGCAGAAAAAGAAGGGCCCCGTCCTGGTCCCTGGGGGAGCTGGAGGCCCTCCTGGACCTCTGGCAAGAGGAGGAGATCCTGCACAGCACCCACTCCCAGCACCGCGACGCAGACATTTTTCACCGCATGGCCCAGGTGCTCGCCCAGCAGGGACATCCAGCCCGGACCCTGGAGCAAGTCCGGGCTAAAGTAAAAGAACTGCGCCTGGGCTATGTCTGGGCCAGCGAGGGTCAGGGGGCAGGAGCCGACACCTGCCCCCACTACCAATGGCTCCACTGCATCCTGGGCCAGCCAGCACCGCAGGAACTGGCTGTCCCTGTGGACACCAGTGTGCGCCCCCCCATCACCAGGACCAACGAGGCGGGGGAAGGAGACACCACCAGCGGGTCAGAGGACGAGGCCAGCACCGTCACCCTGCAGGCCCCCTCCGGCAGCCCCGACGTCTCCCGTGCATCCTCGGAGGCCGGGGAAGGATCCACCGGTGACTGTTGCACTTTGCACTCACAAGGGCGGGGGGGAGCCAGGCGCCCGGAGGGGGAAGGGGGAGAGCACGTCACTCAGGCCACGTGAGCTGCACGGGCTGTGTAGCATTAGGCAGTATGCAGCACATGCAACCACGTGCAGCCTGGTGACCGAGCGGCATGTGGCCGCAGCAGGCAGCTCCAGGGCACGCCTGGGACCGTGCTGCTCACACACATCCAGCGGGACCAGGGTTGGTCCTGCTTTGGGCAGGGGGCTGGACTCGATGGCCCCCTGCGTTCTCTTCCAGCCCTAGGATTCTATGATTCTATCATTCTAATACTTCTTCTGCTTATTCCCTCTGAAGCACCTGGCATTGTCCACAGTTGGAATACAGGATACTGGACTAGATGAACAATTGGTCTGACCAAAGATAGCTGTTCTACATATCATGCCAAATTCTGTTTTCGGCAGTAGTCTGGGGTTTTCCACATGTTAATAACACCATGCAGGAGAGTTTTATTTGATTACTGATCAGCAAACTGTCAATTTTCAAATGACACCTTGCAAAGCATAATTGGTACAAAGATTTCAAGAGTTCAGAGTGTGAACACAAGGAAACATGTCACATTCACAACTGCCTATTACAGGGTTCTTGTGCCTCTCAGAAGCATCTGGTGGTACCCCAAAAATATTCTCACTGGAGACCACCCAGGGTTACACAAGTATGGGTTTATTTCCACTAGGTAAAACTAAAGAGGAGTAAGCAGCCACCAAAGGTTTAAACTAAAGAAGACAGAACTCTCTCTCTCTCTCTCACACACAGACAGACAAGCAAGCAAGCACACACCCCTCCATTCATTCACTCATTCACACCCATTCATTCCGGCACTCACACACTTACACAGACATATGGGTTGCAGAAGGAGCCAAGGCATGTGGATCCTGGAGGGTCTGTCTGCTCATCATGGCTGGGGAAGCTGGTCAGGAGGAGAGACACTAGAGAGGAGCTTCTCAGGAGCAGGGGAAGGAAAAAGAGAGAGTCTTACATGTGCTGCTCCTCTTTCCTGTCTGAATGGCTCCCATGACTCATTCACCTCGTCATCAGGGAGCATGCCCAGACTGTGATGACTCATTGAAATGTGCTCCGTTGTTCCAAGCCTTCTTCAAACACACTCTTTCTCCGTTCACTCAGGGGAGAATGCAGTTTAAAGAAAGTTACAAGGAAGGTGGCTGAGAGTTACAAAGATTACAAAGTTGCAGCTTACAATAAGTTTCTGAGAGTTACACAGATTACAAAGTTTGACAAAGATCACAATGAGTTGCAGTTTAAAACCTTAGACCTTACAGTTTGGTGTAGCTTTAGAAAATCCATGTATATAAATCAAGTAAGCTCAGGCGGAGGCTTTTTTATACAACATCTGGTACTTCCCATTTTCAGAGATGAGATATTGGACTAGATGGACTGTGTGTCTGATCCTAACTGGAAAATCCCATATACTAGTTTCAAGACAAATTTTGGATTAAAAATAAAGTGTGTTATTAACTTTCCTTAAATCCTTCACTTATTAGAACCAAACCTTAGCATCAGTGTTCCCTTTAATTTTTTCCATCCCTAAGTGGAGTTAATTTTGTTATGTGCACCAATATGGAAGTAATGTGCGACACATCACCTTCATATTGGTGAACATAACAAAATTAATGTGGTGGGCCACGGGTTTCTGAGTGTGGAGGGGGCTCAGGCCTGGGGTAGAGGGTTGAGATGCAGGCATGTGAGGGCTCTGGCTGGGGGCGTGCAAGCTTTGAGAGGAAATTGGGGTTGAGGGGCTCAGGGCTGGGAAAGTGGTGCAGGTTCTGGGGGACAGAAGGTGGGATGCAGGGGTGCAAGGAGGGTTCTGGGTTGTGTCGGGGGCTCTATGAGTGGACTGCAGCAGGGGGAATCCAGGGCCAGGACGGCCAGCCAGTCAGCCAGGCCATGGCAGGGGGACTATGAGGCCGGTCACCCAAGGCATGGCAGGGTGTCTCCAGGGCCAGGCTGCCCAGCCCATGCATTCAGGCTGAGGAAGACCTCATTGCAGGAGGAGTAACAGTTAATCCGAACTAAGGACTTAGTTCAGATTAACTTCTGACTGCCGTGTGTAGCCACGGGCAGTCAGTTCGAACTACGGGGCATTTAAAAATGGCGCCTGCCTGGGAACATGCAAATGAAGCCCAGGATATTTAAATCCCAGGCTTCATTTGCAAGTTCGAATGCCTACATTAGCCTCCCTAGTTCGAACTAGGGGGCTAGTGTAGACATACCCTCTCTGACTTTGGCCCTCTTTAAATCATCCAGGAGGCTTACATTTCATTGCCGACCAGGTCTTGCTCATTTCTCAGCCTTAGTATCATAACAGAGCAAATCTCTGAAGCTGGTGTGAAATGTTTTCTTCTGAGCTCTTACTGAACCAATACTCAGCATTTTGTTTTGGGAACTCTGCTGTGGTAGGTGTCATTTACACACAGCAAAGACTAAGAACCTGACCAGGTATGGTACATGTGTTTTCCTTTCCGTTGCTCTTTTCTACAAGAGGAAGAATGTTAAGCTCCAGCATTCTGACCAAATTCTAGTTTGGGTAATTACATTCTATCTGTATATCCCCTGAAGCTGTGATTCTTCTTCAGCTCCTGCCCTAAAATGTTGCATAGTCAGGGGCTTCTCTAGCTATTTGCTAACATGGCAGATTTCTGGTAGAAGCAATTTTTTAAATGCTCAACCAGCAATATTTACAATTGTCTAAATGGCTCTGCAGACAGATCTATAGGGGTCTGAACTGCAGGTTATGCTAACTGCTCCTTGTAGTACCTGCTGGAGTGAACTAAAAGATACCTGCTTCACACTGATGTAGTCCAGGGCTGCACTAATAAGTACTAGGTACACTTTACTTTGCACCAGTGGGGTCTTTTGGGCACAATTAGACTGCTATGCAGAGTGCTTTGCAGTTTAGATCTCCTGGAGACAGTCTGTGGCGCTGATAGAAGTCGGGAAGGCGAGATAGCAAACTGAAGTTTTGCATGGGGCAGCTGATTGCTTTGAGTGGCCTCTGCACACAAGGTTTCTTTACCTTGTTGAAGAACTTCATTTCACTCTCCTCCTCCTCCCTTCCCCCCACCCCCGCTTTGGCTGCCTTGCTGCAGTGAATAAAGTGATTCACATATGCATGGCAAGTAGGTTGAAAACCACTTTGAGATCCTTCAAGATGAAAAGTTCCATAGACAAGTCTTCATTCAGGGCTGGATAGCTCCCTTCTGAGTAAACTGCCACAAGAAAAGTCTGCAAGAGAATAAATCTCCTGGAAGAGCTCAGATACATATAGTCCATGCAGAGTTGGCGTTAGGGAAAATGGCACCCTGGGCAAACTTGTGTTTTAGTGCCCCTGACCCCCGTGGGCATAGTACCACCCATTTCCCCTGACACCCATGGGTTCCCCAACCCATGCACCCCCATCCTATGCCCCTTTTCCACTAACACCTGCATTGTGTCCCTTTTGCCCTTACCTTCTACATAGTGCCCCTTCACCCCAACCCCTGCACTTTCCTCCCACCTATGTTTCCAGCATGCCCCACCACACTGCCCCCTGCCATCCCCTTTGCCCAGCAACACCCATGTCTAGTTGCCCTCACCCTTTACCTATGGCACTCTGGGCATGGGCCCAGCTTGCCCGGCCCTAAGGCTGACCCTGATTCCATGCACCCAGTATATATGCTTGGATGCCAGACTATGACCAGCTAAAAACAACAAATGGTCTGGCAGCACTTTATAGACTAACAAAACATGTAGATGGTATCATGAGCTTTCATGGGTACAGCCCACATCTTCAAATGACCAGAGTTTTGAGTTTAGGATGGCAGTTAGTTACTAATAGGGGTGTATTGAATTGAAAAAAATATTCTTAATGCAACACAGGAGACAATATTCAAATACCCAGGGTCTTTCATCAGAGGAACATGAAACAAATGAGCAGATTAGCAACACCTACACATATGAATTTTATCAGATGATAAATCAGATAATTTATCAGAGCAGTATGTGGTTTTAGACTTTTAGTACTAGTACAGTATTGCTCTATTTCAATCTGAGATTGTCAATACTATTAGAAACTGTATTCCAATACAGCAACCATGAAAAAAATTATGCACAAAGTTTTAGTGAATCAACAACATATTAGACAGACTCTCTCAGTGCAAGTCTTTAGAAATGACACATCAAACTGATCTGCATTATAAAATGATACTAGGAATAGGCAATACAAGTAAAAATCTGAACAAATACATTCAGCAATGTAAGATGCATTAATGTGATTAAGTTGTGATGTGAATGAAACTAAAGTAGTATCTTGCATCTGGAAAATATCACAGAGATTGGGATGGATGGAATAAGACTGGTATGAGAGGAAGTCCTGCCCTATCAAGGCTATTGAAAATCCCCCCTTAACTGGAAATGATGAAGTCACAGTGGAAATAACACTACTTATTAGATGCTGAAGAAGGGATGTAGGCCATATACTAAATCTTACTGATTCCCTCTAAGGCAGGCCTTCTTGTTGGGGATCAGTGGACAAAAGAGGATATGCCCCTCCCCAGAAGAGCAAAATTTTTTAGCATAACACCATTTCTTGCAACACCATTGTTACCAGTTAAGGTAGCACTTCTGATGACACTGAAGGGGATGGGGCATTCAGTTAAAAAGGAACTTCCTTTGATGTCACTTCCAGTTAAGAGCTGGACAGCCTGTCTTGTCATCCTTATCTCACCCATCATTCTTAATGACATTTGCTGGTGGCAAGGTCCTGCTGACCAAAAGGGATTATACAAAACAATAATTTCACCAAGTACCTCTTTGAGTGATTGCTTATGTCATTCCAACAGGTGTACACACGTGTGTGAACGATTGCTGGAAAGCTTTTATCCTAGCAATATCCTTCAAGTCAGCTGTGGAGCCCTCAAGCATGGTGCTACTATGGTGATGCAAATAAGACACTGCTGACCCTCCTCCTCCCAGTTCCTTCTTACCACCCATGATGGTCATTGGAAGAGCTGTAGTCTCTTGCTTTCCAAGCGTCTTGGTACCTAGTGTAAACATAGCTGTAGATAGTTCTGTTCATAGTTCTATCTGATAGTATAAATAGTTAACAGTTGTGTTATCAGGGATCCACCCCTCTTTAGTTCCCCTTAATTGGGGCATGCAATGTTCACAATGTTTTAAAGCCTGTGAGAGCTTCTGCAAACATATGCCTGGGATGACCTTCATGCCAATTGCCTTACGTGTTTGGGGGAAGGATACCAAGTTGACAAGTGCCCCATATGTAGAAGCTTTCACCCCCATACTAAGGAGGAGTGAGACCACTGCCTCAAGCTCCTTCTAATGGAAGTGGCACTGGTGGTGTGCATTGCTTTGGCATCCATACGTGATACCTTGGCACCAGTGTTCCCTCTAAGTTGCAGGGCAGTCCAGCTTCACTGGTGATTAATCAGTCCCCCCAGTCAGAGGTTCTGGGGTTTGTGTGCGGTGCTGACTGACTGGACGGGGCTGATTAATCACCTGTGAAGCTGTGCTGCCACACAGCTTAGAGGGAACACTGCTTGGCACCAAACAAATATTCAGGCCACAGGCACCACTCCCTCCACTATGTAGGACTGAACATGCAGCTCCACTCCCAGTCCCCACGCTGGCCAAAAAGAAACAGCCAGAGAGGGGCTGGTCACCCTCCAAGGTGCCATGCAAGGAATTTCATTGGGCAAGCCTGGTGCAGGGACACTCACACACAGCACTGTCGCTCCAAACTCTGTCAGCTCTGGCCAAATCATTGAGCCTCATAGTTGTCGTCTTCCTGGGCAGAGACCAACTGGAAGAAGATATTGAACTCCTATCTATGCCCAATACTTTCAAGGCCACCAGGACTTCATAGCCAAGATGGCTGTCTCTTCACCATGGCCAGCCACCTCAGAGCAAGGGCCATTGCAAACCCCTCTGCCTTCAGGTGACCAATCGGGCACCACTTGCCACACCGTTGGTGACACCAAGGTCAGCACCATTATTGACGGTGCCTTCATCAAAGGCATCGATGACTGCAACACCGATAACAGTGGGACCGATGGCAATGACAGGAGAGATTCCAGAAGACTGGAAAAGGGCAAATATAGTGCCCATTTATAAAAAGGGAAATAAGAACAACCCAGGAAACTACAGACCAGTTAGTTTAACTTCTGTGCCAGGGAAGATAATGGAGCAAGTAATTATGGAAATCATCTGTAAACACTTGGAAGGTGGCAAGGTGATAGGGAACAGCCAGCATGGATTTCTAAAGAACAAATCATGTCAGACCAATCTGATAGCTTTCTTTGATAGGATAACAAGTCTTGTGGATAAGGGAGAAGCGGTGGATGTGGTATACCTAGACTTTAGTAAGGCATTTGATATGGTCTCGCATGATATTCTTATCAATAAACTAGGCAAATACAACTTAGATGGGGCTACTATAAGGTGGGTGCATAACTGACTGGATAACCGTACTCAGAGAGTAGTTATTAGTGGTTCACAATCCTGCTGGAAAGGTATAACAAGTGGGGTTCCGCAGGGATCTGTTTTGGGACCGGCTCTGTTCAATATCTTCATCAACGATTTAGATATTGGCATAGAAAGTACGCTTATTAAGTTTGCAGATGATACCAAGCTGGGAGGGGTTGCGGCTAATCTGGAGGACAGGGTAATAATTCAAAATGATCTGGACAAATTGGAGAAATGGTCTGAGGTAAACAGGATGAAGTTTAATAAAGACAAATGCAAAGTCCTCCACTTAGGAAGGAACAATCAGTTTCACACATACAGAATGGGAAGCGACTGTCTAGGAAGGAGTATGGCAGAAAGGGATCTAGGGGTTATGGTGAACCACAAGCTGAATATGATTTAGCAGTGTGATGCTGCTGCAAAAAAAGCAAACATGATTCTGGGATGCATTAACAGGTGTGTTGTGAGCAAGACACGAGAAGTCATTCTTCCGCTCTACTCTGCACTAGTTAGGCCTCAGTTGGAGTACTGTGTCCAGTTCTGGGCACCGCATTTCAAGAAGGATGTGGAGAAATTGGAGAGGGTCCAGAGAAGAGCAACAAGAATGCTTAAAGGTCTAGAGAACATGACCTATGAAGGAAGGCTGAAAGAATTGGGTTTGTTTAGTTTAGAAAAGAGAAGATTGAGGGGGGACATAATAGCAGTTTTCAGGTATCTAAAAGGGTGTCATAAGGAGGAGGGAGAAAACTTGTTCATCTTGGCCTCTGAGGATAGAACAAGAAGCAATGGGCTTAAACTGAAGCAAGGGAGGTTTAGGTTGGACATTAGGAAAAAGTTCCTATCTGTCAGGGTGGTCAAACACTGGAATAAATTGCCCAGGGAGGTTGTGGTATCTCCATCTCTGGAGATATTTAAGAGTAGGTTAGATAAATGTCTATCAGGGATGGTCTAGACAGTATTTGGTCCTGCCATGAGGGCAGGGGACTGGACTCTCAAGGTCCCTTCCAGTCCTAGTATTCTATGATTCTATGATGCCAATGACAGAAGCATCGATGATGGTGGCACTGCCTAGATTGCACTGAGGAAAACCAACCATGTTTGTCAGGACTTGGTCTTGTTGTGGTTCTGTTTCTTGGCACAATTGGGTCGGCACCCCCATATTCCAGTACCAAATGCTCTTCTGACTTGGGAGATGAATCTTTGGTCTCATCCCAAAGTTGGTACCACTCCCACTCACAACACCTGGCACCAAATGTAGCAGGAGGCACCTGTGACCCATGCTTCCTGGCCTCTTCAGTGGCAAGGTCCAATTAAGTGGCCCTTTTGGACTCCATGGGCCTAGCACCAGGCCCAGGGCCTTGTCTCTAGACCTGCTTCAGTGGTGTCTGAGTCTCCCTCTCAGCCACTATGGTCCCCACTCGCACACCAGCTAGGGAGCAGAACCAGCATCATCATCAGGTGGAACTGACCCCTCCTACGAGCCAGGCTGCACCTGGCCCACAGACTAGCATCCTCCTTTACTCATCTCCTAGGGTGGTACTGGCAGGGAGTCAGAAGAGAGAGAAGTTCCTGTTCCAGTGTTCATCCTCCTTCTCCCCAGATGAGACCATGACAGGCACATCTACCATACTGCCAGCCTGAGGGCCCATCAGGACCTCCTATGCAGGATTGCTCAAAATCTGTATCTGCAAGCCGAGGAAGTAGTGGAAGAATCTGATCCTATGGTGGACATCCTTACTGCCAAAGGTCCATCTAGGGTAGCACTGGTTCTCATAAAAGCCATCCAGACCAATACCAAGGTGCTCTGGCAAACACCAGCTTCTACATCACCCACCGCAAAGGGTGGTAAAAGAAGGTGCCTTGTCCCACAAAAAGGTTATGAATACCTTTTCACACACCCACATCTGGGCACATTAGTTGTGAATGCAGCTAACCACAAAGACGGCAATGGTCAACCCAGGCCTGTGTCTAAAGCCCAAGAAGTTCAGCCTCTTTGGGCACAAGGTTTATGCCACAAGGGGAGTGCAAATATGCGTGGCAAATCAGCAGGCGGTTCTCAGCCACTACTCCAGAGGGGTATGTCTACACTAGCCGCCTAGTTCGAACTAGGGAGGCTAATGTAGGCATTCGAACTTGCAAATGAAGTCTGGGATTTAAATATCCCGGGCTTCATTTGCATGTTCCTGGGCGGGCGCCATTTTTAAATCCCCTTAGTTCGAACTGACTGCCCGCGGCTACACGCGGCAGTCAGAAGTTAATCCGAACTAAGTCCTTAGTTCAGATTAACTGTTACACCTCATTGCAGGAGGTGTAACAGTTAACTTGAACTAAGGACTTAGTTCGAGTTAACGTTTGACTGCTGCGTGTAGCCGCGGGCAGTTAGTTCGGACTAAGGGGATTTAAGAATGGCGTCCAGACGGGAAGATGCAAATAAAGCCAGGGATATTTAAATCCCGGGCTTCATTTGCAACTTTGAATGCCTACATTAGCCTCCCTAGTTCGAACTAGGGGCCTAGTGTAGACATACCCGAGGTGGGCAAAATACGGTCTGCAGACTGGATTTGGTCCACCTAACATTTGCTGATTAGCAAAGCAAGCATTCTTACAGCCAGCAGTGGCAGCCAAGGCATGTGTTCAGCTCCCTTCCCCCCTTCCCCTGCTCCTTGCTCCATCCTGTAGCCAAGCTGTTCCCAGGAACCTCCAGCTAGCTGTGCAGACAGGGCGAGGGAGATAACAAGAGGCGAGTGCTGATGTCAGAGTGTTCCCCTGTCCTATCTATGCAGAGTAGTGGTCCTGGAGAAGGACACACAGGAGAGCTGCCCCAGTCTGAGGTCTGAATGGTCACTGAGACAAGCACTTCTCAAAGAGGCAATGTGCTGTTCCTAAGATTGCTCCATCTCAACGTTTCACACCCACACTGTGCCACACACACACACAGTCCCTGTTCTCCACATTGTCTCTCTGCCTCATGTGCACACAGAGAGAGTCACTGCACACACACACATTCTGTGCCACACACTGTCTCTCTGTCTCATGCTCACAGTCAGGGTATGTCTAGACTACAGGCTTTTTTTGACAGAGGCTTCCGACAAAGCCTCTGTCAAAAAAGAACATCTAGACGGCATAACGCGGATCGAAAAAGCGCACTGTGTTTTTGGCTATGGAGCCTGAGCTGCCCTGGGGCAGGCAATGGCCCCACACTGTGATGCTGGATGTTCTGCTGCATGAGAGCATCATGACATTTGTGGCAGAGCTGGATTCAAAGCCCAGCTTTGAGCCCCTCACTCAGGGTGCAGCCCTGTTGCCCTTGCCACCGAACTTATTCCTGGAGAGGCGAGTTTGGAGGCTGGACTCTAGTTCTGACCGGTGGGACCGGCTTGTTATGCAGCAGTGGGACGACACCCAGTGGCTCCAAAACTTCCGGATGCGGAAGTCCGCCTTCCAGGAGCTCTGTGCCTGGCTTGCCCCTGCCCTGCAACGTCTGGACACCCACTTGCGGCCCTCCATCCCCCTGGAGAAGTGCGTCACTATTGCTCTGTGGAAGCTGGCCACCCCTGACAGCTACCGCTCCGCGGGACATCGGTTTGGCGTGGGGAGGTCTACTGTTGGGGCTGTCTTGATGGACGTAAGTCACTCTCGGGGGACAGTCCATGGGGGCAGGGGTGGGCGGATAAGGGGGATGGTCAGGACCGGGCAGAGGGAATGGGGTGGGAATGGTAGAAGCCTGCCTGGCCTCACCTTGTGGTGGTGTGGGGGACACAGGAGGGTTGCCTGAGGGGGGGCTCGTGGGGTCTGGGAGGGGAGGGAAGGGTTGGGGGAGCACCTCTCATCAGCTCACACAACTCCTCTAATGTCCTGTTACATGTGTTTGTATTTGTCCCTTTCTGCAGGTGGTGACGACCATCAACTGAGAGCTGCTTCATAGGACCGTCCGCCTTGGAGACCTGGATACCATCTTGGCCGGATTTGCAGGGCTGGGTTTTCCGAATTGCGGTGGAGCACTCCATGTGACTCACATCCCGATCCGTGCACCACCCCATTGAGCAGCACAGTATATTAATAGAAAGGGCTACTTTTCAATGGTGCTGCAGGCCCTGGTTGACCACCGGGGACAATTCACAGACATTTGTGTCAGGTGGTCAGGCCGGGCACACGATGCCTGCATATTCCAGAACTCATACCTGTACCGCAAGCTGCAGGCTAGGACATTATTTCTGGAGAGGAACTATGCAGTCGGGGATGTGCAGATGCCTATGTGCATCGTGGCCGACGCGGCATACCCCTATGCCCTGGCTCATGAAACCATTCATGGGACACCTGGATGCGAGCAGAGAACTCTTTAACTCCCGCCTGAATCAGGCTCGCTTCCAGGTGGAGTGAGCCTTTGGCCATCTGAAGGGCAGATTTTAGATGCCTGCTCACTTGGCTGGACATGGGGGGAACACAACATCCCCGATGTGGTTGCTTCATGCTGTGTGCTGCACAACCTAGTGGAGAGGAAAGGGGAGGCCTTCCTCCCTGTGTGCGGGACACGGGCTGATGTGGAGGGGAGGCACTTTGAGCAGCCCGGACAGCTGCCATCCGGTAAGCCCACCAGCTGGGCCTGCGCATTCGAGAAGCCCCGAGGGAGCAGTTCTCCAAAGGAGCCTGATGATTTTCCCCAGGGCCTTCCAGTTGTGGGACTGCCCCATGCCCCCAGTGCCTTCCTCCCCAAAAACCCCTCCCCGCCCCCCATTCACACATTGTACTCATTCATCACACACTGACAACAGAGACAGGTGTTGGTGAAAAAATGTTTACAGTTTATTTCACTGTTGGTTTTTTGAAAAAAGAAAATACTCTGTTTACAAACACTTTATTTTTCTGAACAAAAAAGTAAAAGTTTGCTTCCCTCAGTGACTCTCACAGGTGGGAAGAGGGAATGTCAACCTGGAAGGGGGGAGGGAGGCTCAGGGCTGAGGGTGCTGCCTTGATGAAGAGCCCCAGGCACTTTGGCTGCGGAGGCCTTCTTGCAGACAGCTGTGCATGCGGGCTGGGACAGTAGTGGGCTGGGTAGGAGGTGGGGCTGTACCTGGGTCTGGGATGGCAGGGGCTGGGGGGGGGGGGGGAGGGTAGGCTGAGCAGGAGGAGCAGGACCAGGCACAGGACCTGGGAAGGCCATGGCCTCTTGGATAGCAACGCAAATCTCAGTGTGCTGCTGGACAACTTGTCAGGCCACAGTTGGGGCTCAGTTGGGGCTCCCATAGGTTGCTGAGAAGCCTGAAGCTGTGTGGCAATCCCAGCATCCCCAACCCATGCCTGCACCCAGCATCACTGCCTGCAGGAGCACGTGGTGCCTCACAGCCATGCGGGTGCAGGAGTAGGAAGGCTCTCCCTGAGGTTGGCCATGAGTGTGGCCCCCCCCCCCCAGGCTGTGATCAGCATGACATGTTACAGCACTGCACCATCCACTGCCCTGCCCTGTGTGTGTTGGACCCTCACAGCACTCACCTCATGTTCCCTCCCCAGTGTCCGAAGTTGTCTGGGAGGCCTCCTGAGTGTGGGCATCTGGCTCCTGGTCACTGTGCTCCTGGTAGTGTCTTCCTCCTCCTCTTGGAGCTGCTGGTCATCTGCTGGGGTCTCACCCTGGAGTTGTGGCTGCTGCTGCACAGGGGTCTCCAAGCCACAACCCTCTCGGGAGGCAGGGGTTCCCCTGCACCCAGGATCCAGTCCAGGTCCTTGTAATAGGCATAATAGTGTGCCGTTTCCCCAGAGCGCGAGCTGTGCTCACGGGCCCTAACGTACTCCTGCCACAGCTCCTTCACCTTGGCTCTGACCTGGTCTAAGGAGCAGGGGTGGTGGCCTTTCCTTGCCAGGCCATCAGCCATTCTGGTGTAGATGTCAGCATTCCTCCGCCTGGACTGTGTGGCCTGAAGAGCCTCCTCCTTGGACCAGAGCTCCAAGAGGGCTTTTATCTTGGGCCCAGACCAGGAGGGTGCCTGGCGTTTGGTGTCCCTGGCTTCCTGTGGGGATGTGTCCCTGGAAGGGCCAGGAGGGTCTTGTGGGTCATGTCCCTGGGACATGGCTCCGAGTGCCCCTACCAAGAAGAGCTGTGCAGTCAGGGTTCTGGCTGGAGCTGGCTTGCTGCTAATCCTGGGTGCCTGTGCCTTTTAAAGATGGCTACAGGCAGGAAAAATAGAATTGAAAGCTGTGGCAGGAGTGTCCACCAGGGCTTCTTCCTAGAGGCCTTTATTGTCGACATAAATTCTTCCCCGCGTCCACACTTACCTTTTGTTGACAGAACTCTGTTGACAAAGGAATTATTCCTTGTAAAATGAGGTTTACCGCCGTCGACAAAACTGCCACGTTCTGTCGACTTACTGTTGACAGAACGCGGCAGTAGTGTAGACGCAGGTATAGTTTTGTCGACAAAAGTCCACTTTTGTCAACAAAACCCTGTAGTCTAGACACACCCTCAGTGTACACACACACACACACACACACACACACTGTACCACACATACTCTCCCAGTCTCAGTGCCATAGAGTCACACACACAATCTGGGTCACAGACACAGACTCTCTCTCACACACACACACACACACACACACACACACACGTACACACTTTCTTTCTCTCTAGCCCTCAGTTCTGTCCCTTCTGCCTGGGACCCTGTCCTTTCCTGGGGCCTGGAGCCAGCCCCTGACAACTTTCCAAAATTCATGGAGTGCCTCCCCTGCAAAAGTTATTGCCCACCCCTGCACTACACTTATAACTCCTGAAGTACAATGGACAAGTTCAAATAACTGCTTCCCCAGGAGGCCCAAGCAGAATTCTCTGCCCTCCTTGTAGAGAGAAGGGTGGTTCCCAAAACCATGCTACAGGCTGCCCTGGACTCAGCTGATTCAGTAATCCACACCATCATGACAGCAATTACCATGTGACACAGAGCCTGGCTATAGGTATCCAGTATTCCCCCTAAGGTGCACAAATCATCCTGGACTTTCCTTTTGACTGCATAGGACTATTCGCAGAAAACACAGATTTGCTTCTGCATAGCCTAAATGGACACCAAGGCTATGTTTAAATCCCTGGGTATAAACACTCCAGCACCACAAAGGAAGCCATTGAAACCACAGCCTCCCTCCAATTTCTACTCTGCACAACAGTAGCATCACACTACTAGAATGAGAGGGAGGGCAAGAAGGCAGCAACAGCCACATTCCTCTTCGGGGCATGATCAAGGTCCCTCTAACCAGCCACAGGGTCCCAGGACTAACTTTTGAGGGTGTGCCCAAGGATGTTGTAACAGAACCTGTTCCTGATCTTTCTCCATCCTTTTGAAATTGTTTTTTCCACTTCCATCATTCTTGGTCACAAATTCTATCGGACCACTGGGTCCTAAGCACAGAGGGAGTGGGATAGTCTATGCAATTCTGTTCCCACCCACCTCCTTCAGTACCCCTCTCACGAGCAACTCCTAATGCAGGAGGTGCAATTGCTCCTAACTTTGGAGGAGAGGAGATCCCTTAGGAGTTCAGGGGCAAGGGGTTCTGTTATGCTTAAAAGAAGCACACAGGATCTTTTTCAGGGGGATGAGGCAACACACCACATTTATTGATAACACTGCTCTACAGCCAAAATGCTTCTGAAATAAATGTAGTCAAACTTTACTAATTCTGGGTCACTGAGAAGGAAAATGATGCTTAAAATTGTTGATTGGCTCTAGTTTTCAAGATATGCTACTGGGTCAGTATATACGACCCTTGACTTGGGAATGGCAGAGGATAAGTGAGTTATAAAGGGAAGGGATCTCAATTTAAACCAGAAATGACTAAAAGACATCTTTGACTGGATCTATGAATAAATCTATGACTGGGTTTGGACGGTACTTGCTTTTTAGGCAAAACAATGAATGATACAATCTGAAGCTGGTATTGCGTCATACATGATATGAATTGCATCATGTTATTCCTAGAAGTCATGGATGATGCAATCATAACGAAGCTTACATCACTCTGCTGAACAAATTGCCCTATATCAGCTCTAGAAATCATACAGTGTCGTGCTCTCTTATTTGTCAGTGTTTGATTTTGCAAAGGGACACATTTCTGTTTAGCCAAAGTGAGCAGAGATGCCTCGTATTTGTGTGAACAGTGCAGATAACTTCTGCTATGTTTGTGGTGAAGTGACTTTTGCATCACAAAAGCGCAGTATAACCATTATGGTTAAGAAAGCCTATCACCTTTATTTTGGCTGCAAAATTGGAGATCAGGACAAGAGGTGGGCCCCACACATATGCTGCAACACTTGTGCAACAAATCTTCGCCAGTGGTTGAACAGGAAAAGGAAATCTATGCCTTTTGCAGTGCCAATAATTTGGAGAGAGCCAACAGATCATACCAGCAATTGTTACTCCTGCATGGTGCCTCCAGTTGGGAAAGGTGTGTCAAAGAAGAAAAAGTGGACTGTGCATTATCCAAACATTCCATCAGCTATACGCCCAGTACCCCACGGAGAAGGACTGCCGGTTCCTGATGCACCAGAATCATTCTCACTTGAGTCAGACGAGGAAGAGGAAGAGGATGAAACTTCTGGTCCTGAACCATCAATGTCACAGGACCCACATTTTCTCCCATCCTCCTCCTCTGAACCACACCTCATAACACAAGGTGAACTGAATGACCTTGCCAGGGATTTGGAACTACCCAAGAGTAAGGCAGAGCTGTTGGGCTCCAGACTACAGCAGTGGAATCTCCTGGCAGGTGATGTTAGGGTTTCCATGTTCCATGACCATCAAAAGGATCTTGTCCCATTCTTCTTCATGGAAGGTGCTCCATTTAATGAATACAAGAGACAAGCCAAGAAGCGCCGAGTAGACACTGAATAGGACTAAACTATGTACATAATAGTTTTTTGCCTTTTGTTTCATAATACATTTTATTTATATAACCCTTTTGCTGATTTTTAAAGTGTTACATAAACAGGACAGGTGAAATATTATCATGTAAAGCAACCATAAACACATGAAAAGACCTAGGTTTACAATTTATGATTAAAACTCTACTATCTACACAATATACCTAGATGTAAAATGTAAAAACTTAAATATCTTGGAAACAGTAGCCAATCAGTTGTTTTAATTGTCATATTTGAATTCAGCACATCAAAATACATAATAAATAGCACATTTTATCTCTGAAGCAGACAACTTCTAAAAAATTGTAGACCAGTGTAATATAATAAAGTATCATATGCATTTACACACACACACACACACACACACACACACACACACACACACACACACACACACACACACACACACACACACACACACACCCCCCTGCTGATGGAATAGTTACCAGTCTGTTGCTCGGCCCAACCTATTGGCCAGATAGGTCGGGTGCGAGGAAGGAGACAGGTTCATGTCAGTCCAGACTGATGCTCCTCCTGGTCTTGCTTAGTATGACAGAACCTGAAGAACCATACAAGACACGCCATCTTTTACACAATTTTCCTTCCATGCAAGTCTATGCATTTTGCCTTGTCAGGCCATAATTAGTCATTCAGCATCGCAATCAATCTTCCTATGACATATGCTTATTGGGAAGAAGTTGTTCTCACAGTCATCTGATATCAGTATGCTGACGATCACTCCTGGGTGTTGTCTTTCCGGCAAAAGTTGTGATTGGTTCCCTATGAAGGGGTGCTTGCCACTAGCTTCAGGGTTCATCAGTCTGCCCAGGTAGTCCGTCTTCTGTGCACTTTGATTATTATTTGGTGCTTCTGAGTCTCCGGCCCCTCCTCTGACCACCTGAGCATGCAGTGGCCTTCACACTTGTCTCTCCTAAAACATTCTCTCTCTCATTCACACAAACAGTACATTTACAGAATTGTAGCATGGAACAAAGGGTACTTCTAGTCACTTTAATAAAATCTTTACAAAATCTTTCAACATTAAACTTCTTTCTATCTACTATACGGCTTTATCTAACACTAACATCACTATGTATTACAATATTCCATCCCTTCACTTTAACATGCTAACATCAAACAGAGCTGGAGCTAAGTTAACAAAGCTGCCTGACCCTGTGAGGCCTACATCTTGTATTTAAGTTTAATCCAATCCTTTTGCTATAGCGTACATTTATTACAACTGACTTATTAGTTACAAAATTCCATTCCAATGCTACAGTTCTACTCCAGATACTTCCTAATGTAGTAAGATTAGGGCCTGAAACATAAGCCCATGTATCACCAGCCGGGTATGAGGCCTGAGGCCTGGACAGCAATGGTCAAGTCTTTGCTAATATAAAGCAAAGTTAAGCTGTGAGTAAGAGGCAGGCCCTGCTCACAGAAACTGGCAAGAACAGGGCTGATATTACAGAAACACTCAGACCTAAGAGGTACTAGGCACAGGCTGTGAGCACATTCCAGAGGGGTCGTAACAGAACAACTCATTAAGAAACATCTTGGTGCTAACATACACCCCATGGATAACATATATACCAACGTGGGTTCAGGACTGGGTCTAAATTGACAGCATGATGGATAGTAATGGAAACCCCCCTTGTGTGAGGTAAGGGCTGGTAACTAGCTAACAGAAGATGGCAACCTGATATGTCAGGAGTAATGTGTAACTTGTTTGTACCTGTGTATAAAAGTGCACCCCAAATGGTGATCGTCAACTGACCATGGGGGGGGATGCTAAAATCTAGAGAATTTAGTTGGGTGTTAGTCCATTGTCATGGCTTACATAAAGTGTAGTGGTGCAGCAATGAATCTGTTCACTGACAACTATTATTGTATGTCACTTGGGAATAAACCTACTTGGGTGCTTTCGATCCTTATATGATCTGTGGTCTCTGGCGGCTCTCTCAGGAGTCTGTCATGTTAACTAATTGTGCATGATTGACACGCTAGACAGGGGACCACATGCATGCATGCACTCAGCCGAAAGTTTATCATCATTGATGGAGTAGAGGACCTGCCATGAACCCATCGGGATGACCCCGCCTGACTCATGACACTGGTGACGCTGACTGTTGATCTGGTAAGCAAGCGAACTGTTATCCTCTGTTGGAATCACAATCTAACATGGCAGAAAACCATGAGCTAGGTCACTCCTGATCCCCTCCCCTCAAATCCCCACAGAGTTTGATGAAATTTGGACCCATTGTATTGCTAGGAAAGGTGGGCCATACGAGGTCAAGAAAGGGTGTGGGGAGACATGTACCAGTATATGTTAGAAATTGAACTGCTGAAAAGTAGGATTTTGCAACTCATGACTCAGTGTGCAAAACTTGCTGCTGCTGCTGAATGTACCTCAAGACAACTTCGAGAATTAAATCTCTCTTGGCACAAGTCTCTCTACCTTCCTAAATTGCTCTTCACCCCACCCCCTTTTACTTTAAATATTTCCCATAAATTAATTATTTTAACCCTTCAGGAATGCAACAACTGGAATTATTTCCAACTTTCCTGAAGATAAGGTTGCTAAGCAACAGACATGCAGACTCTGCTTCTAATCCTAACCACTGACTAATATTTGAAACATGGGCTTTTCTTATTTCAATACACCTGTATAGCAGAGTTTTAAAATAAAGCTTAATATAAAGTCATGGACAATGCACTAAATTAATACAATACATTTGGCAAATATTAATAGAAATGTGTATCATTTTTATTAAAAGTTTTAAATAAGGTAATAATTTGCTGATTTAAATGTTTAACCCTTTTGTTTATTTTTCCATTTTTTTGGTCTTATTTTGTGTATTTATACATGTAACTTTGGCACCATTTGTTTTTTAATTGTAAGATGTCCTATATGTCATGTATGTTGTTTTTTGTTTCATGTTGTGTGTCATGTGACTATTTGTTTTTAATATTTTTATTTTGTTGCCACAAGTGAATTTTATATTTTTTTTTAAATGTGGTACTATTTTACTAATAAGTTTGGGGTATAATCATGTTATGAATACAATTTTTTTGCAAAGTTCAAAAAGGTTCCAGTTACAAATATATGTACATATATTTCTGCCTCAACAAATAATGACACTGTAAACAAAAAAATTCTCAATAAAAAATTTTCAATTTTTTTTATTTAAGAAAATGTAAGGGGAAACCTCAGCATTAAGGTTGAAGCAAAATTAACAAAATGTCAATTTTTTG
The DNA here is from genome assembly GCA_032595735.1 of Pelochelys cantorii. NCBI lineage: Eukaryota > Metazoa > Chordata > Testudines > Trionychidae > Pelochelys > Pelochelys cantorii. The sequence continues at coordinate 44,714,699 of CM064336.1, forward strand.
TCTGGATTTTCAGAAACTTGTTTTTACTTTTAATACAATTCCAAGAATGGCATAGCAATAATGCATAAAGCTAACCAAACATTTCAACACATTTCTACCTTGGATCTCCAAACACAACGAAGTATTATGAAAGTCTAATACCCTCAGAGTATTCACATACATGTGTTTTTAAAATTCATTTTTATTTAAATTCTATTTTCTTTTATAATATGTTAAATGAACATAGTTAACTTTTCTGCTTCTAAACAGTTAACAAAAGTGGAATTGGTATCACAAGCAAATTAACTCTAAAAGCTTGGTAAAAATTATGTAACTAATTCTTTTGCTCAAAGGGTGTGTCTACACTGCAATGCTAGCTTGAAATAAGCTATGCAATTTGAGCTACACAAACTGTGTACCTTATTTCGAGCTTATTTTGAGATAGTCTATTTCGAAATTTGGCACTGTCTACACAGCACCACATTTCGAAATAGAGCACTATTCCGACAAGTCTCTTAATCCTCATGGAACGAGGTTTATCAGGATGTTGCAGTAGCACGCCTTTTATTTTGATAACATTTCAAAATAACGGGCTTGCTATCCAGATGTGGAAAATGCTATTTCAGGATACCGAAAGTATCCTGAAATACTGACATAGTGTAGATGTACCCAAAGTATTTAGCAGGGGAAAGCGGTGCACCTTTTCAGGGAACATTGTGAGTATCTATTTTAGCTGTTAAGCATTATGTTTAAGATACAATATTGGTAATAAACCTCAAGTAAAAATAAATGTTTATATAACAATTGCAAAAGTTTAGTTTGTATTATAAAAGACCTGGTCCCTATTATATTATAAATAAACTAAATTAATTTGTTTTTAAATGTGGATCACTAAAACAAGATAAATGTAAAACAAACACAAACTTTTATTATATTAACTAACTGAAGTTTTTAAAGTTTCATTCTATAGACCAAAACACACCAGAAAATATCCCACCAAAAGATATAGTAAAAAAATGCCCCAGCATCAAGAAAAGAAAAATGAAGTGCTGCATAAATAAGAGACTGTTCAACTCAATCTCCCATATATGGACAATTCAGTTGGCAATCAGCTAGAAGTCATTGTTAGTTAATTTAAACTTGGCTGTTATGTAAAATCAACTGTTGATTGCTGTAGCACTATATTGTTGCTGTATCACTGTATTATTGCTGTATTGTTGTATTATTGCTGTACACCTTTTAAAATGTACATAGCATTGCTAAACTGTTTAGCCAACACATGTAAAAATCAACAACAACAACAAAATAACAGGAAAGAACATGAAAAAAAGAGAAAAACAAATGGGTTAAAAAAAAAAAAAAAAGAGACAAAGAAACACAAAAAGAAATTAAGTTGCATAGAACTACAAATTGGGTAAAGAAATTCTCTGTTATTACCAGTTATGATTTGGATCAGTGACATTACACCCTAACTGAGGCACATGTTATTCCAAACAATTTTGTTCAGTGTCTGGATACCAACACTAAATCCTGACACAGCAATAATTAATAAAATTAGTCATTGTCCATTCAAAAGGTTATCTGGGGGGTATGTCTAAACTGCAGAGTTTTTCTGCGATACCAGAGGTATCCCGGAAAAACTGCCATGTCCAGGAAACATGTCCGTTTTTTCCAGAACAGTTTCTTTCAACGTGTTCTTTCAGGGATCTTCTGAAAGAGGAGGTTTTTTCCACATTTGGCCCTGTGTAGACAGGCCAAATGTAGGAAAAGCCTCTTCTGAAAAAAACAAATGGAAAAAGGTAATCCTTTTCCGGAAAACAAACGCAGTGTAGACATAGCCTGGAAGACAGTTTCCATAAGAAACAACTGAATCTATGTCAGCTACTGGTGTGTCACAGAGCACTGCAAACAATGGAATTGAGAAGCTAGCCATTCCTGTTTCCTGCCCCTACTGGTCTCAACTTGCCAGATCATCTCTTTCAGAGGTGTGTTCCTCAGCCTCCTCATCCAAAACCTCAGACTGTTTCCCCACTAACCACAGCCAGAACCTGCTTGAAGTTACTGGGGCACATGGCAGCATGTACACATCTAGTGGAGCATGCCCACTTTCACCTCAGGCCCCTTCAAGCCTGGTTAGTGCAGGTATACAAATTGAGCAAAGACTCACTAGACAGGATAGTAGTCCTACCCTCCCATATTCTCCAGACACTCAACTGGTGGTTATAACACCACATAGTACATGTAGTTCCCTTCTCCACACTGAGATTTGCACAGTAGTGTTGGCCAGAATTTTATTTGGAATTTGGTATACGTAGACTCGCCAATCTGATCAGAATGTTTCTAGGATTCTCCTCACGCCAGCCACAGAATTTAAGAGCCAGACAGCTCTATGTCAGGAGACAGATTTTGGTATTCGCAGCAACAACGACACTTACACCGTTGACAATGAAAACGGAATGCTTTTAATGTCAAGAGTATTATAACTATACACAGCTTAAATATATATGCTTAAAATGACAATCTCATAAATGGCAGCAATGACCTCTGGTTGTACCATTAATGTAAATGTAGCATAAAAACTGAACATATAGATATGTATCAATTCTGAGTATTCAATTGCAATGGCCTAGCCCTAGCCTATCAAGCATATCTAGTATAACATCATACATACACCCTGAAAACCCTCAGGAGGTGAAGGAACCTGACTCACTCTCTCTGTTTTTGATCCAGCCTTAGCAACAGGTCTGGAAATTTCCACACACACGAATGAGCTATATCTTCTATCTTATTCTACTCCAACTTACTTACTACCTGTTTTATTGCCAAAGTTAGCTTATTACAGAAATAAGATTTCTGCAGGCCCCTTGCATTACTACTAAAACATAATGAACAGAGTAAACAGTCAAAAGATTTTGAGAGGTAGATAAGGTGGGCAAGTTTGGGAGGCAGACATAGGCCTACAGGCTACAGTAGTTAGTGATGGATGAGAGCACACCTCGACCAATTGAAGTCCCTGGGTCTCTGACCTAAGAAGAGCTGTGTCTGCACATAAATGTGAGGGAGCTAAGGGTGATTTACCTGGCTTTCCAGGTCTTCAAAGACCTCTTGAAAGTATTCACAGACAACACCACCGCAATGATCTATGTGAACAAACAGGGTGGTGCTCATGTCTCTCCCTGTGCCAGGAATTCCTGGAGCTGTGGGAATTTTACATTGCCAATGCCATAACTCTGCAAGCATCATTCCTCTCAGGATTTCACAATGAGCTGGCGGACTAACTCAGCCACTCATTCTCCAGCCACGAATGGTCTTTCAGGTCAGACGTTCTGTTACCAATCTTCCAAAGGTAAGGTTGTCCTCTAGTAGACATGTTCACGATGAGTGTCAACTGTGATGAGTGTCAACTGATATATTGCTCCTTCCTAGGCAGCAGTCCTGATAGATGCTTTTCACCTCACCTAAGCAAAACTCACATTTTATACCTTCCCACCATTCCCTCTGATTCACAAAGTCCTTCTCAAGATCAAGAGGGGCAGGGCCTCCATCACCCTGATAGCACCAATGTAGTCCAGATAATCTTAGAATCCTAGGGCTGGAAGAGACCTCAGGAGGTCACCGAGTCCAGCCCCCTGCCCAAAGCAGGACCAATCCCAACTAAATCATCCCAGCCAGGGCTTTTTCAAGCCGAGCTTTAAAAACCCCTAGGGGTGGAGATTTCATCACCTCTCTAGGTAACCCATTCCAGTGCTTCACCACCCTTCTAGTGAAATAGTTTTTCCTAATATCCAACCTAGACCTTCCCCACTGTAACTTGAGACCATTGCTCCTAGTTCTGCCATCTGTCACTACTGAACAGCACCTCTCCATCCTCTTTGGAATAACATTGGTTTATCCTGCTACTGAGCCTTTCTGTAGCCACTCATATAATCCTATCTCTCTTCAAGGACTTCATCACTCAGGACCATGGCAGGCTCCATCACCCCAACCTGGAGTCCCTCCACCATACAGTGTGGATGCTCCATGGTTGAACCCCATCGAACTGCACTGCTCAAACCTAGTCTGTGAGATTCTTGGGGTAGCAGGAAACCATCCACCAGGTGTATGCACTTAGTGAAATGGAAATAGTTCTCTCTGTGGTGTCATCCCAAGGGCCTCCATCCTAGGTGACCTCCATATCTGTAATTTTAGATTTTCTCCTACATCTAAAGCAGCCAGGGCTAGTACTCTCCTCTGTCAGGGTTCACCTGACAGCCATTTCTGAATTTCACTCCAGAGGTCGAGGTAGATTTGTGATGACTGACCCATGGTGATCCATTTTTAAAAAAAGACTAGAAAGACTATATCCTCAGATCAAACAACCCATTCCGCAGCGAGACTTGAACCTTGTGCTGACAAAACTTATGAACCCACCCTTTGAACCTCTGGCTACCTGCCCTAGGTTGTACCTGTAGTGGAAGGTAGCTTTCCTGGTGGCTATAACCTCAGCCAGGAGGGTCTCAGAGCTCAGGGCACTCACCTCAGAAGCTCCATATACTATTTTTATGAGAACAAAGTACAGTTACAACTACATCCAATGTTTTTGCTTAAAGCAGTCTTCCAATTTCATGGCAACCAGGATATATTTATTGTCTGTCTTCTTCCCGAAACCCCACACCAATGATAGAGAAAGTGTGCTCTACCTCCTGGTTGATTGGCATGTCCTCACATTTTATATAGAATATACAAAGCAGTAGAGGAAGTCACTACAGCTCTCTATTGCACTGGCAGAAAAAAAGGAAGGGTTTCCACATCTCTTCTCAGTGCCTCTCACAGTGGATCACATCCTGTATCAAGATGTGTTACAACCTGGTGACCTAGCTCCTCTGCTAACTGCATACTCTACAAGAGCCCAGGTTTCGTTGGCAACATTCCCTGAGAGTGTTCCAATTCAGGAAATATGCTGAGCAGTGACATGCTCATCCATGCGTTGCATTATGTCATCACACAGCATGCAAGTGATGCAGCTTTTGGCAGGGTGGTGTCTTTGCTTTGGCCATGATATTAGTCCTGACCCCTCCTTCAAGGGAACTGCTGCTAAGTCACCTGCTGGAATGCACATGAGCAATCACTCAAAGCAGTGGCCTAGCTAGAATAGGAAAAGTGAGTGGACCCCAACTTTCAGGTGGGAGGACAATGATTGGGGCAAGAGGGAAAGATCAGATGTGCAAGAGGGATCTTGTGCCCTGTGGAGATGGGAGGGAGCAGGAAGGATACAGTGCTGGGGGGGGCTGGTAGGGAGAGGAGTTGGTGCCCTGGAGGAGGTGGTAGAGGGGATGGGGGACCTGCCTCCCCCCTGCTCAACAGGCAGCCAGGACTCACAGGCTGCAGGGCACACCTGTAACCACTGATGGGCAGATTTAAATCTGTGGGTTAGACACTAGGGGGCAGAGAGATATGCCTATCTCATAGAGCTGGAAGGGACCATAAGAGGTCATTGAGTCTAGTCCCCTACCCTCAGGGCAGGGCCAAGTACCATCCCTGACAGATTTGCCCCAGATCCCTAAATGGCCCCCTCAAGGACTGAACTCACAACCCTGGGTTTAACAGGCCAATGCTCAAACCACTGAGCTATTCACCCCTGGCTCTGCCAGGCCTTGAAATCCTCCCAAACCCAGTTTGGTGTCTGCCAGCATGGTCTCATTCCCCTCCTGCTGGCACTATGCATTGCTGCCCCACTCTCTGGCCCCAGCACTAGCCTCACCCAGACCTCCCCCCATGTGGGTCAGGCACAGGGCAAGCAATGCACAGCACTGGCAGGAGAGCAATGTGACCAGGCTAATGGACACCTGGTCAGGAATGCCAGCCTGTGGATGGGGGAAGAGGCTCTAGCCCAAATCTGGGTGGGCCTGGATGCTAAGTAGGTGGACCCTGGCCCACTAAAGACCCACCTGTAGCTATGCCTCTGATACAAAGAAGAAAAAACAGTTACTTTTTGTAATTGTTCTTCAAGTTCTGTTGCTCATGCCCATTCCTAGCTAGTCAAAGGAAGAAAGTTAGAACTGATAAGGAATGAAGATCTATATGAGCCTTGTATGCAGTTTAATTCATACTCATTTTGTTCCTATACAACCAAACTTTACTGAGCTATTGTGAATTCAGTTGATATTTATTTTTAAATATCTGCTTTAACAGCGTCTCCCTATACACACACACAGAGGATAAAGCAGTGCAGAAGCATTATCTTGTGGTTAGGAAACAGTAGCACTAGCAATTCCATGTGGACTCCATGCAGCTGGATCAAAGTCCTGAAGCAAAGACTGTGGATTAAGCTTTAAAATAAACTAGATAGGAAAAATTAGTAACAGTCAGTACAATAGGCCCAGTGTTCTTTTGAAAAGCAAGCCGGTGTTTTCAAGCTGCCTCCACATTTTCACTGTTTAATGTATCATGGATTTTTGTATTTATTTTGTAAGTGTATCATAAAAGTTCTCAGAGGGGAGGATGTGTAGGGAAGTATTGGGGCTTTGGGTGTATCAACTGCTAAAATGATTCATCATCAATGAAAGAGAGAACAAAACTAGTATTTCAGGCTGTCTGTAGATTCAGGAAAACAACACTATGTGGCTGTGTCTAGACTGGCAAGTTTTTCCGCAAAAGCGGCCGCTTTTGTGCAAAAACTTGACAGCTGTCTACACTGGCCGCTTGATTTTGCGCAAAAGTACTGACGTTCTAATGTAAGAAATCAGTACTTCTTGTGCAGATACTTTGACGCTCCCGTTCGGGCAAAAGTCCTTTTGTGCAAAAGCTTTTGCAGAAAAGGACCAGTGTAGACAGCTCAGATTTGTTTTGCGCAAAAAAGCCCTGATGGCTAAAATGGCGATCGGGGCTTTCTTGTGCAAAAGCGTGTCTAGATTGGCACGGACGCTTTTCCGCAAAGTGCTTTTGCGGAAAAGTGTCTGTGCCAATCTAGACGCTCTTTTCTGCAAATGCTTTTAACGGAAAAACTTTTCAGTTAAAAGCATTTGCGGAAAATCATGCCAGTCTAGAAGTAGCCCATTAGTTTATATTCTGGTTACATTTTCAAAATTATTTTCACAACCACAAGGACTAGAAAAATAGTGCTTTAATGAAAGGTAAGATTCTTGAGCAGGCCCGGGCAAAATACAGCCTGTGGGCAGGATCCGGCCCACCAAGCCACCAGATCTGGCCTACAGAGGCAGCGGGGAGCCCCAGGCAGGCTCCCCAGCTTGCCACGCAGCTCCATGCACCATGCAGCAATGCAGGGGCAGGGCTCCATTTCTGTTTTAAAACTGGAGGGGAGGGGGGAAGTTTTAGGAGCCACCCCACCCTGAGCACATTCCCATTGGCTGGTTTCTGGCAGAAACCAGCCAATAGGAGCTGCTTGTTGGAATAATAGGCATCAAAAAAGAATCACACCCCCTCTCCTAGGCTCAGTTATTCATGAAGCACATGGCCAGGCAAGCAGGCAGGCTGGGAAACATTTTAAGCTCTGCAGGCAAGCAGGCTAGTTTGGCAGCTGACAAGTAAGTCTCTTGGCCACAGCCTGCTTCTTATACGCCAGCCCTTTCCTGCCCCAATTCTCTGCCACCCCGACTCAACATACCCAAACCCTCAGTCCCCCTCTTACAACCATACCCCCGCCCAAATCTGGCACCCTAATCTCCTGCCCCAGATCATAATTCCCTCCTACCCTAGGTCACATCCCAAACCCCTGAACTCCAGTCCCCTGCCCTAGGTCACAATCGCCTGCTTCATTCCAACTCCCTCCCAGACACCAGTCTCCCGCCTGCTCCCCAGCCCCTTACCCCAAGCTCCCTTCTGCACCCAACCTCCATTCCAGACCCTGCATCTCCATTCATGGGTGGCAGGTTTGTATAATTTTTGGTGGTGCCCCATTAGCCACAACCCCTGGCTCCCCCCTTAGCCATGCCTCTAAAGGTAACATGCTCGGAGCAAGATAGACACATGACCAGAAGTAAAAGGTGTCACGTCACCCCTCTTGAAGGACTTTTCCCACCATCCTCCTACCAACAGGGATTAGTTTGGCCCCCACCAAACCCCCTGCATGCAACTATCCTGCAGTTGCATTAACCCAATGTGTGTGACATTAACTCGGGGGCAGAGAGGCTGGGGGAAGTGTTCCCTCTAAGGCTATGTCTACACTTGCGGCTTCTTGCACAAGAATAGCTGTTCTTGCGCAAGAACTCACAGAGCATCCACACTGCCTGCCTGCTCTTGCGCAAGGAAATTTGCGGTATGGTGTGGTAAGAGAGGGTGTCTTGTGCAAGAGCTATGCTCTTTTTCTAACAGGTGTAAGCCCTCTTGCACACGAGGGCAGTGTGGATGCTCAGCAGGGATTTCTTGTGCAAGAAACCACTATGGCTAAAATGGCCATAGGAGCTTTCTTGGGCAAGAGAGCGTCCACACTGCCATGGATGCTCTTGTGCAAAAGCACAGCTTGCACATGGCAGTGTGGATGTGTTCTTGCACAAGATGTTCTTTCGCAAGAAACCACCAGTGTAGACATAGCCTAAGAGTTTCCTCCCATGAGCAGAATGAATTTTGTGTTGTGCACCAGTACTGAGTTCATGTGGCTTGTTTAGATGTGCCACTGTGGCACCCAAGTTATTAATAAATATTCTTAAACCTTTACCTTTTCTCTCTGCTGCCATGTCTCCTCCCCTTGTTCCATCAGCTCCCCTGGTGCCTGCTGCCCCCCCAACTCCTCACCCTCCTCTGCTGTCCTGACTCCTGCCCTTCTCACTGCCCTCAGTCCTCCTGCAACCTGTCCCCCTCCACCAGCCCTTCTCTCCCCCTTGTGCCCACTCCTCCAGTAGCCCCACTCTGATCATGTGAGCTACCCCTCTTCTAACACCTCCCTCTACAAACCTGCCCTGCCTCTCTCCTTTGGTGCTGGTCCCTCCCCTGCAGGTATCTGCCCTTCTGCTTCACCCCCAGAATCCCCTGGCACCTGCACCTTCCCTTACCCCTGCACCCTCCTGGTGCCTCCCCCTTCCCTCACTGCCCCTGCTCCCTTTGCCCTCTTCTTCCCTGATTCTCATCCCCTCACCGCTCTCTGCCCTGTTCCCCTCCTTGCCCCCCTGTGCCCTCACACATGACTTGCTCCATCCTGGCCTTCCTCATGCCCACCCCTTCTTTCAAGCCTTCTCCCAGCACCTCCTCCTCCAGCCCCCAATGCCCTTACCCTCTCCCCTCCTAGCATCACCCTGTCCCCCTCCCACTGACACCTCCCCTCCTACCCTTTTCCTCATTGTCTGCACTTGGCCTCCTGGCATTTGTCTCTCCTCTACCCTGTCCCTTTGGTGCTTTCCCCTTTCTTCCCCCTCTCCCTCCACACATGCCCCTTCCTCTCCCAGCCCTTCCCCTAATTTTCTCCTTTCCCCTCCCCACAAGCCCCTTCCTCTCCCACCCCTTCCCTACCTTCTGCCTTCCACTTTGCGGGGCCAGAGTCTGTGCTCTGCCCCCGAAGTCCCCAAACTCCAAACCCGCAATTCAGCTGCGCGGTGCCGAGCAGTTTTAAAGTCCTGGGCCATGATGTCACGTCACGCCCCGGTGTCTCCCCGCCCACCTGTTTGAGCACCCAGCACATGGCAGCAGCAGCCGGCAAGGGGGAAGCTGATTGAAGGTTGTGCATGGCAGGGATGGTCTGGGGCCGGGGCTGGGGCCAGGACCGGGGGAGAGACGCTCTGGGGCTGGGGTCCACTCCAAGCAGGGCCGGGGGAGAGACCCAGCTCCAAATATTGGTAGAGCAGGGCCCCTGGCTCTAAATATTGTTGGAGCATGGGCACCACGAGCCTATGTAACTTGCCGCCCATGTCTCCATTAATATCATGGAAGAGTGCGGCCCTCAACCACTTTCCAAAATCTTGGAGTGGCCCCCTGTCAAGGCTGTTCCCCACTCTGGCACAATGAATGCAGAAGTTGGGGGCCCACAAGAGCACTCCAAAACCTTGCCTCTAAGGCTCTGGTACAAAAACTTCCCCCCCAAATCCTAATATCCAGATTTTGGGGAATCCGCTGCCACCATCAAGTGCTTTGAACCCCAAAATGAAACAAACAGGAGTGGACATTTGAAACCAACCCCAGGGATACCCCAAGTTCTTTTTCCCCAAAGAGCTTGAAAAACAAGAGAGAAAAACAAGCTGCAGTCTCTGGTAGCTGACCCCTCAGTCAGGCATGCAGATATACACAGACAGACCTTCCAGGACACACACACACACAAAAAAAAAAAAAATCAACCAATACCAGTGAATTAGAAAAGAAAAACAATCATTTATTATCAAAACAAAGCTACAGTCGCATGCATACTAAGTTAGCTAGGTGGAAAGAACCACCATTGATATAGATACCCAGGGAAAGTGCCTGGGCTGAAGGCTTAATTACAAAAAACAACAACAAAAAACAAAAACTTAGCAAGCTCAGACATTACTTCCAAATCCCCAAACAAGGAAAACAATAAACCCTGATGGACTATCTAAGCTTTTCCCTACTTGCACATTTTAAGAAGTCCGTTCTTGGTGAGAAAAGCATCTCCCTCAATAGCTGGGAGAAACTGCTCTGGATCTCAGAAACAAAGAAGAAGAGAGAAAAACCCCTCTCTTCCAGTTTGAAATTCTTACCTGCCTTGTTATTGGCTGACCACCTGATACCTTGGCTAGGAGGCATCAGTTAATCCCTTAGTCACCAGGTGCTGGTTAGCACTCCTGATTAGGACACCTCCCCATCAAAAATTATTGCCCACCCCTGTTCTAGAGCATGTTTAATTAATAAGGACAAAAGAGGTTTCCACAACAAATTACATTGTCTTGCTATGAGTGAGAATACTGGGATATATTCCTCTATCTTCACCAAAATTTCTATTTGGTCTTCAATAAATACTTACAACCCAATTTTTCAGCCATTCTTATTCACATGTGTTTTCATTGTATGAGCAGTCCCACTGACTTCCATGGCAGAGATGTGGCTACAACAGTAGATAGTGTTTTCTCTTAGTCCTATACTGTCAAAAGCAACAGTGCCTGGCTGATGCATACAGCATTTGGAGATTTGTCTTAATTTGAGATTTTATTTAAAAGGAAAAAGTCCACAAAGGATGAAGTGATCTGCAGCAACTGGAAATATATTTTCACTGCACTCTGATTAATATGCCAGGAAAAAATCATTTTTCAAAAAGGTTCTAATTTTTTAATGTTCTAATAGTTTTCAAAGCTGAATGCTAGAGGAGGCTTTAGTGCCCCTGATAATTAATCTGCAATCCCAATTTCTTTTGCAAATTAAAACATATTACTAGTGGGTCATGGATGTGGTACAGACCCACAAAAGCAGCATTCGTTTTATGAGCAGCCTGCGCTTTTTGATTAGTCATGAAAATCCAATAAATATCAGAGCACTTGAAAATGCAGTTCTAAAACCAGTTCTGTCTGGCAGAGCGAAAGGGAGAGGGGGAAAAAGAATTAAGGAACTAAAGAGAACACTGATTTTACTCTGGGACCTAGCATATATTATGTATTTTATTTATTACTCGAATTGTAGCATTAATACAATCCTATGTTAAGCTTATTTTTAGGGCCTGATTCTCTCTTGTCTTGCATCTTTATTTACACCTATTTAAATAGGTCTTCATTGGCCTGAAAATTTAGTTCTTTTGCCCTGGTGTACACTAGGGAGTTATTTAGAAATAACTCCCTAGTGTACACCAGGGCAAAAGAACTAAATTTTCAGGCCAATGAAGACCTATTATTTAGAAATAACTCCCCTTATTTTGAAACAACAAGCGGAGCATCCACACTACCAACCTCATTATTTCAAAATAATGGCCTGGTTGATTTGGAATAACAACTCCTGCTTTCCATGAGGAATAACACTTATTTCAAAATAGTCATTTCAAAATAGTGCTAGAGTGGATACTCCACTGCTGCTATTTCGAAATAACTACTCCCCAGAGTCATTCAAATAATTACTCCCCAGTGCTTCCTGGGGCTCTAAATCAAGGTAGTGCATCCACATTAACAGAGCCTGCCTCAGACTAATCTCAAGACTTTCCTATAGTGTGGGTACACTATTGTGAAATAGTTATTTCACAAGTTATTATTTTAAAATAAGTCATTTTGAAATAATTTCCTAGTGTAGACATGCCCTGTAGGACCTCTTTGCACTGTTTCTAAGCATAAGTGTAGATCAGGAACTTTGTCTTTTTAGAAATATAGGCCCTGATTCTCCATTGCATTGCCCCTTGAGTAATTATTTACACCTCTGCAAAGTGAATGCAAGAGTTGAGGTGAAACTTCACCACTGGTGGTGAGTGAGTAGGCAGAAAACATTTAGTACCATTTTGCTTTGATTTTCCCTCAGCTGTAGCTGACTGAGGTGCAAGGCCCCTGGTGCTCACTGAAGGGACACACACATAGCTCTATCTTAGGGTATGTCTACACTAGCCCCCTAGTTCGAACTAGGGAGGCTAATGCAGGCATTCGAACTTGCAAATGAAGTCTGGGACTTAAATATCCTGGGCTTCATTTGCATGTTCCCGGGCGGGTGCCATTTTTAAATCCCCCTAGTCCGAACTAACTGCCCGTGGCTACACGTGGCAGTTAAAAGTTAATTCGCACTAAGTCCTTAGTTCGAATTAACTGTTACTCCTCATTCCACGAGGACTTAGTGCGAATTAACTTTTAACTGCTGCGTGTAGCCGCAGGCAGTTAGTTCGGACTAGGGGGATTTAAAAATGGCACCCGCCCGGGAACATGCAAATGAAGCCCAGGATATTTAAGTCCCGGGCTTCATTTGCAAGTTCGAATGCCTGCATTAGCCTCCCTAGTTTGAACTAGGGGGCTAGTGTAGACATACCCTTAATGCTCAATCCTGAAAGACCAGTGGTGGGCAATAATTTTTGATGAGGGGCCACTCCAAGAATTTGGTAAGTGGTTGAGGGCTGTACTCTTCCATTATATTAACGGAGAAGATGTGGGAGTCTGATGGAGGTTGGGTGCAGAAGGGAGCTTGGGGTAAGGGATTGGGATCTTGAAGCGAGTTTGGGTGAAGGAAGGAATCGTGACCTGAGGCAATGGAATGGGCTGAGGGGGGTGCAGGGTCTGGGATGGGAGTGTGATCTTAGGTAGGGGTGCAGTGGTTTGGGTTATGATTGGGACAGGAGATAGGGGATTGGGGTGCAGGGTCAGAGAGGGGTATGGGTGCAGGAGAAGATTCTAACCTGGGGGAGGGGCGTAGGAGAAGGGTGTGCAGGGTCTGGGAGGGGGTTGTGACCTGGGGCAGGAGTGCAGGAGGGGGTGCAGGGATTTGGGTTGTTCCAGAGACAGCAGATTGGGGTGGAAGGCCTGAGAGGGGGCTGTGACCTGAGGAGGTGTGTAGGAGGGGATGCAGTGCCTGGGAAGGTGTATTGGGGCTGGAGCAGGGGTGCAGAAGTTTTGGGTTCCATGGGGTAGCAGAGGGAGAAGGTGGGGTGCCAGAGACAGGCTGTGGCTAGGAGACCTTACCTGGCTCCCAGCCAGCAACTCAGCAGGTTCCTTAGCCAGGGTCCCTGCCTTCCAGCTTTTGTACTGCTCAGGGAAGCTCCAGGGGCCATGTTTACTGGTCTGAACTGAATGCCTTAAGCAGGAGGGAAGGGAAGAAGGGGGGAATGGCACTTCACAAGCTGTCTGTCTTGCAAACAGGGAGCTTCTACTGGCTGGAAACCGGGCGATGAGAGCTACTAGGGGCAAGAGCAGCATGAGAAGTCTCTCCTCCCTCCCTCCAGGCTTTCAGCATTCAGAAACATACAGATGGCCATGCAGCTGGCTTCAGGGAGTGCCAAGTGGGGGCAGGGCAGGCAGGGAGCCAGCTGAGGCTCTCATGGGCTGGATCCGGCAGGTTTTGGAGGGCCAGATCCAGCCTGCAGATGGTATTTTGCCCAGCCCTGTGAGAGATTCTACCCAGACAGCTGGTATACCCAGGCAGGGCTCACTGAGGAAATGAAATTTAACAAGGACAAATGCAAAGGACTCCACTTAGGAAGCAACAATCGGTTTCACTCATACAAAGTGGGAAATGATTACATAAGGGAGTACAGCAGAACGGGATCTATAGGTCAGAGTGGACCACAAGCTAAATATGAGTGAACAGTGACACGGTCAAAAAAAAACCCCACAAACATCGTTCTGGGATATATTAATATGAGTCTAAGCAAGACATGAGAAGTAATTCTTCTGCTTTATTCTGTGCTGATTAGGCCTCAACTGGAGTCTTGTGTCCAGTTCTGGGTGCCACATTTCAGGAAAGATGTGGACAAATTGGAGAAGGTCCAGAAAAGAGCAAGAAAAATTATTAAAGGTTTAGAAAACGTGATTTATGAGGGAAGACTGAAAGAACTGGGTTTGTTTAGTTAGGAGAAGAGAAGACTGACAGTATGTCTACATAGCACCCTAAACTCAAAATAAGATTTCAAAACCATTTCAAAATAGCTTATTTTGAAATATGGCACATCTACACAGCGCCAAATTTCAAAATAACACGGTATATCAAGCCATCCCTTATCCCTCATGTAACGAGGTTTACCGGGATGATGAAACAGAGGGTCCATTATTTCGAAAAATATTTTGAAATAATGGGCGACTTGTATTGACACGGGGTAGCTATTTCCGGACGGCCATGCAGTGTAGACATAGCCTGAGAGGGGACATGATAATGGCTTTCAAATGCCTAAAAGGTTGTTACAAGAAGTAGGGAGATAAATTATTCTCCTTCACCTCTGATGCTAGGACAAGGAGCAATGAGCTTAAACTGCAGCAAGGTTGGACATTAGGAAAAACTTTGTCAGGGTGGTTAAACACTGGCACAACCTGTGTGGGAGGCTGTAGAATCTCCATCATTGAAGATATTTAAGAGCAGGTTGGACAAACACCTGTGTAGCCCAGAAGGGCTCGAGGAGGGGCTCCTCCCCCTCTTGGTCAATGAGCTGCCACTCCGCCCCACTACCCCCTGCTTAATCTCTTGTGAGGAATTAGCTGTGGCTTTCAGCTTAAGAGACAGTCCACAGTCTCACATAGCCATCAGTGGCAAACAGTTCCAAGCCCAGGCCCTTATTCAGCAAGCAAATAAACAGTTCAGAGCCCAAGCTCTGGTTCAGGGCAGGGCAGCTGGCAAACAAAAAATTCTGAGCCCTGGACCTTATTTAGGGCGGTGCAGCAAATAAACAAACAGTTCTCAAATCCCAGTCACTACAAATATAGTCAGGCCCCTTGCTCAGGCAGGGATCCGGGAAGTTCAGTTTGTTGTTAAGCAACAGCCAAGGGGGGAGACTGCCACCCAAGAGAGGCCCACCCACTCCACTGCGTCCCAGCCCAGGGCCCTAGTAGCAACAGAGCAGGCTGCTGCTGGGTCAGTGGGGATCCATACCGCAACACTGACCTGGTGCTGGCCCAGCCAAACGGTGGTCAGCTACCCCAGGCTGTTTCCACACTCCCCCTCAGGCTGTACTTGGGTCCTGTGCAGGTCCTCTGGGCTATGTCACTCTGGAACCTCTGGCCAGGTGTGCAGTCCTTCCAGCCAGTCATCCAGTTGTGGGCCTGGTAGCCCAGGCCAGTCTTCAGCTTCCCTTAGGTCCAGCTCCTTGTTCATGTGTGCAGGGGAGAGTTCTGGCTCCTTTGGTTGCTGGGGCCTAACTGGCCTCTCTGTCAGGCCTTTTATATCCCTGGCCCAGCCTTCTGGCTTCTAGTCAAGTGGGTTCCTAGGGCCAGGTGCTGCCTACCAAGGCTCTGGGAGGGGCGCCTACCCTCTGGGTCAGTGGGTGCCCACTCCAGTGCCGCCAACAACTCAGCGGGAGGGAGTGGTTGCTTCCCCCTCCCCTTGTTCCTCTTGTCCCTTACCCTTACCCTCCCTTTCCCCCGCCCCTCGCTTTGCACCCTTCTCCTCTGCCACAGCTTTGGCAGGGAGGAGTGGCTGCTAACCCTTCCCCCTGCTTGGGTTGTCCCTCCCTGAAACCAGCATCCCTCCTTCTTTTCAGCCCCCCCCCTTCACTGACGCCCTCCTCCCCTGCCTGCTGTTTGGTGGGGAGGAGTGGTTAACCCCTGCCCCCCTTCCTGCCACCTGTGCCTTCCTCCATCCTCTCCCCACGATAGAGGAAACCCCTGCCTCTGTTGGTCCTGTGGTCCCCCCACTGCCACCGGCCCAAAAAATGCTGCGGCTGACCTCCCGACTCCCGGCCCAAGCTCTGCCACTGCCATGGCCGACGCTCCCTCAAGTTTGGGAGCAGCCTCCACCTCAGCCGGGAAAAAGGGCGGGCGGAAGAAAAGGGGCAAAAGCCCGGCCCGGAAGGCTAAACCCTCCGTGGCCAAGGCCGCCCCGACCCACTGTGGCCCAGCCATCTGCCGCAGCCCCTCCTTCCACTGTTGTTCCCCCCACCGGCTCTGGGGGTGATCCTTTTATGGCCCCCAGAGCGTACAATCAGGTGGCCGCTGCCGCCCCCCCCACGCGCCGTGTCATCTGCCCCGACTGCTGCCTCCAGCTCCATCCCTGGTGGCCGGGGCCCCTTTCCCACCCTGACCAGGAGGCACGGCATCTGCTGCCTCCTGGTCGCTGCCTCGCCTCACGTCGAAACCTACGTGCAGGCATTGGCAAGGACGGTGGGGGCCTCGGCTGTGGTGGCGGCCTCCAAAACGTACGGGAAGGTCGTGTTCTTCCTTGCCTCGGAGGCCGCCGCCCAGGAAGCAGTGGAGAGGGACCTGGCGGTGGGGGCGTGCACGTGCCCCTCAAACCGCTGGAGGACCTAGGCGTACGGGTGGTCCTCACCTCCGTTCCTCCCCAATGCCGCCCTGCTGCCTTCCCTCTCCACACTGGGGAAGCCAATTTCTGTCATCAGCCCTCTCCTGCTGGGCTGCAAGGACCCCGCCCTCCGCCACGTCCTGTCCTTCCGCTGGCAGGTGCAACTCCAGATGCCGCCAGCGGCATGTGGCGGGGTGGCGCTCGAGGGGTCCTTTATGGTGCCCTACCAGGGGGCCCTCTACTGGGTCCGTTACTTTACGGGAGAGGCCTGGTGCTTCCTCTACCAGGCGACGGGGCATGTCCAGAGGGACTGCCCCTTGGCCCGGTCAGGGGAGGCGTCCGGGCCCCCTGGGGCCCGGAAGGGCACCGGCCCTGCCACCACCGCCCCCCCCCCCGATAGTCTGGCCTCCGCGGCTGCCCCTCCTCCAACCAACAGCTCTGCTCGGGAGCCGGAGGCGCCCCCTCTGGCGTGCCCGAGCGAGCAGGCGGGCCCCACCTCCACTCCATCCGTCTCTGCGGGGCCCGAGGAGGAGAGGGTGGTGCGGTCGCTGCTGGGCAAGGGAGAGGGCCCCCCCCCAGGTGGAGGTTTCCCTGCCCCCCTCTCTGCCTCCCCTGCCTCAGTGCCCTTCCCAAAGACCAACTGTGCCCCCTGGCCTTGCCCCTGCTGACCAGCCCTCCACCTCCACCTCAGAGGGCTGGACATTTGTTGGAGGGAAGTGCAGAGCCCGCCATTCGTGGGCTCATCTCCCCCCTTCGGTGAGGAGGGTGGGAAGGCCCCCCTCCGAAAGATCCCGAGGGGGGCCAGCGCTGCCGAGATCACCCCCGGCGAGCGTCAGCAGGAGGCGCCGGCCGAGGAAGCCGTGGCAGCGAGGGGGGACAATCCCACCACTGTCCCTTCGGTCCCAGATCCCATCCAGGAGGCACTGCATTCTGGTGGCCCAGACCTGGGGGAATGTACCCTCACTGTCTGCCCGAGCCCTGACCTCACTCCCAGTCCCGGTACCTCCCCTGCTCCTGCTCCTGCTACTGCTCCTACCCATGGTCCTGACCCTGCTCCTGCTCATGGCCCTGGTCCCAAACCCACCCCATCCCTATTCCCAGTCCCGCTCCCACTACCGCTGTTATCCTTACCCCCACTCCCGGCCCGACATCCACTCCCAATCCTGACCCTACTCCTTCTGTCCCCAACACGATGCTCACTCCCACTCCATCCCACCCCCCATCCCACTGTCATTGCCACTCCCAAGAGAGCCATCTCATTCCCGCTTCCTACGAGTGGCCCTCTGGGTGGTTTTCATGTCCCCCATTTCCAGTTCCCTAGGGGCTGCCCTGGTTCCCTCCGCCACACTCTCCCTCGCCGAGGATGGAGACAGGCAGAGCAGTGCCACCACTTTTGTTGCTGCACAAGGGGGGGGGGGGAAATCAGATCCCTGCTTGCCTGTCTCTGTGGCCCGCAAAGTCCATCCGGGGGTCCAGCCGGAGAAAGACCCTTCTACTCCAGCTCCCTCGGCACTGAGGGCTGAGCCGCGCCAGTTCCTTGCAGACATCCACAGGGCTAAGGACAAGTTGAAGCTTGCCCTTTGGCTCTGGGGGGATTTTCACTCTATCCTTTGGGCCACAAAGGCCTTTTTGCAGGAGGGGAGAGGGACTAAAAGGCAGGACATAGTGACCTACCGCTGGACCCGCAAATTCCATGACACTCTCCTGGCCTTTGGATCAGGGAGCGGTCTGCTGTAGGACCTGCGGAAGGCCGGTGACCACCTGGCCTGCAAGGATCCACCTCAGTCCTCTTTATGAAATATACCATCTTAGCGACGTTAAATGCCGGAGATTGTAGGGTGGGTCTCCTCAGGAGCTGGGTGCTCTCCTTCCTTTGGGAGGGGAGGTACTCGGTGGTTTTCCTGCAGGAGACCCACATGACTCCAGTCGTCGAGGCTGGCTGGTGGCTTGAGTGGGGGGACGGAGTGTATTTCAGCCACCTCAGCACCCATGAAGCTGGAGTGGATACCCTATTCTCCCCTGTCCTACCAGCCGAGGTCCTGGGGGTTGCTGAGGGTGTCCTGGGACGCCTACTGCATGTCTGGGCCTGCGAAGAGGGGCTGATATTGAACTTGGTCAACGTCTACACCCTAAACGTGGGCCCGGACCAAGTGACCTTTTATCAGCAGGTGGCCACCTTCCTTCACATCCTGGATCCTTGCTAGTGCCTGGTCCTGGGTGGGGACTCCAACACCACCCTTGAGGACTGGGATCGCTTAGGAGTTGAGAACTGCAAGGCCGCGGCAGGCATCCTTAGGGAGATCATAGACCACCTCTCCCTGGTGGATGACTGGTGTAACTACCACCCGGACAACACCACCACCTTCACCTACGTCCTGGTGGGGGACAATTGGTCACACCACTCCCAGTTGGGCCGCATATATTTATCATGCTTCCACCTAACACGGGCCGACTCCTCCAGCGTCCAGCCGACCCCATTCATGGACCACCATTTGGTGGCTGTGAAGGCCTCTCTATTGCAGAGAGGCTCTTGCTGGCCTACTGGCACTTTAACAATAGCCTGCTGGAGGACGTGGGCTTCATGGCATACTTCTGGGAGTTCTGGATGCCCTGGTGGAGGCAGCGGCCTGCCTTTCCTTTAGCACGGCGATGATGGGATGTAGGGAAGATGCGTGCCAAGCCCTTTTGCTGCAACTACTCCTGGGGCACCAGCCGGTGGAGGGATGCAGTGATAGAGCAGCTGGAGCAGGAGGTTTTGAAGCTTGAGAGGCACCTGGCATCCAACCCTGAGTATCCACCCCTCCGCGAAGTGTACTGGGAGAAGTGGGAGGAGCTCACGGTCCTCGAAGACCACCAGGCCCGGGGTACCTTTGTTCGATCCTCTGGGAGATGGATTGTGGCTCCTGCTTCTTCTATGCCCTGGAGAAAAAGGGGGGCCAAAAAGCATGTCACCTGCCTCCTGGAAGAGGATGGCACCCCCCTCACAGATCTGGAGGAGATGTGTGGAAGGGCCAGGGCCTTCTACACCAGCTTATTCTCCCCGACGCTGACGCCTGCAGGGTGATTTGGACTGAGCTCCCAACGGTCAGTGTGGGCGACTGAGACTGGCTGGAGCTGCCTCTTGCTCTGGCCAAGTCCTCGGAAGTCCTCCATCTCATGCCCCACCAACAAAACCCTGGGCATGGACAAGCTGACCATGGAGTTCTACAGAGTGTTCTGGTACGCTCTCTGCCCAGACCT
Organism: Pelochelys cantorii; assembly: GCA_032595735.1. Lineage (NCBI taxonomy): Eukaryota > Metazoa > Chordata > Testudines > Trionychidae > Pelochelys > Pelochelys cantorii. The sequence continues at coordinate 44,734,694 of CM064336.1, forward strand.
CATCACTGTCTGGGCCGAGTCCTTATAGAGCAAGGTCCTCCATCTGTCATGCAGGCAAGCAGTTCTCGCCTTGCTACTGAAGAAGGGGGACCTCCACCATGATTGAAACTGGCATCCCATCTTGCTCCTCAGCATGGACTACAAAGTCGAAGCAAAAGCCATCTCAATGAGACTGCGGTCCATGCTGGCGGACGTGGTCCACCCTGACCAGGCCTACACCGTCCCGGGCCACAGCATATTTGATAATCTGTATTTGGTCCAGGATCTCTTGGAGTTCGGGTGTAGGGATGGTCTGTCATTTGCCCTCTTGTCCCTGGACCAGGAGAAGGTGTTGGACAAGGTGGATCACGAGTATCTCCTGGGTACTCTACAGGCCTTCGGATTCAGGCCCCATTTTGTGGGTTTTCTCCGGGTGCTGTATGGCTTCGCAGAGTGTTTGGTCAGGCTCAACTGGACCCTGACCGAGCCGGTCAACTTCGGGCGGGGAGTATGTCAGGAGTGTCCGCTGTCAGGCCAGCTGTAGCGATCGAGCCCTTTCTCTGTCTCCTCCGTTGGAGATTGACAGGGTTGGTGCTCCAAGAGCCAGAGCTGCGGCTGGTTCTGTCAGTGTATGCTGATGACGTGCTCCTCATAGTCCAGGACATGGCCTACCTGGTGCAGGTGGCAGCCTGCCAAGTTGTCTGCTCGGCGGCCTCCTTTGCTCGGGTCAGCTGGGTCAAGAGCTCTGGCCTGGTGGTTGCAGACAGGTGATAGGCAGGCTCACTCCCACTCGTGCTTCAGGCCATCAGGTGGAGCATGGGTCCTCTGCACTATCCGCCACGCATCCTTCTCCGCTGGAGAACTGGCAGGGTTTGGAAACTAGGGTGAGTGAGCGGCTGCAGAGATGGATAGGATTGCTCTGGTGTCTCCCTGCAGGGGAGGGTGCTGGTGCTGAACCAACTTGTCCTGTCCATGTTCTGGCACTGGTTCAACACCCAGTTCTCCTGGCCAGGACTACACTGCATCTCTGCAGGGGTCTTGTGTCTCCCCCTGGAGGAGCGGGGACAGTGCTTGGTCTGCATGCACAGCCAGGTCCAGACCTTCTGCTTCCAGGCCCTGCAGAGACTCCTCTATAGTGCAGGTAGTACTTCGGTGCACGTCTTACTCCGCCACCTCCCAGGGCTCTGATATGACCGGCAGCTCTTTTTTCTCCACCCGAGGGGTCTTCTGCAAGACCTCTCAGAGCTGCCAGAAATCTACCAGGAACTCCTCCAGACCTGGAAGCTGTTCTCAGCGACCAGGTCCATTGTGGCCACCGAGTAAGAAGATCTCCTCGTACAGCCCCGACTTCACAATCCAGCCTTGTGCTTGCAGGTGGCAGAGTCTCCTTCGGTGTGCCAGAGGCTGATCCTGGCAGAAACCAACAAGGTCAGAGACTTCCTGGAATATGACAGGGGGGACTGGGTGGACCTCCATATGCTCATTCAGCACATGGGATTCTTTGCTCCCTGAACCTCCCTACGTATACTCCTGGAGGCGAAGGTGGCTTTGTCGCAGCCCACTCTCAATTTCCTGCAGCAAGCCCTGTGAGAGGATATGCCCCTCCCCCTCTCACTGCAAGCCCTTTGGCCCTCTTTCTCTGTCCCCTGTTCTGCAGGCCCCCTCCCGGCCTCCTCATCTTTGGACCCCTCAGCTGGCTGCAGGATTTGCAGCTGGTCTGTTTTCAAACCATGCCCAGAGACGATCTGTATACGCTCATGCTCCACATGTTACATTTCCTCACCCTTGTGTCCCACCCTGACACCAAATGGCGGGACCATCTAAGGCCTGTCAAGGGTGAGGAACCCTGATGGGCCAGTGTTCACTCCCCATTGGGGACATAAGTTGGTGGCTCCTCCACAGAGCTGTGAGTATGGACATGTACTTGGTGCAGTTCACCCCTATCCCCTACATCTGCCCCTTCTGCGGCATGAGGGAAAACCTGACACACACGCACCTACAATGCGCCAGTTTGAAGCTCCTTTTCTGGTTCCTCCAGAACCTCTTGCTGAGGTTCTGGCTGCACTTTTCCCTACACCTTTTCATTTACGCACACCCCATCCATGGCCCCACAAAGTTGCGAGACCTCCTCCTCAACCTCTTCCTGGCCCTAGCAAAAGCTGCCATTTATAATGCCAGGAGGAGGATGTTAGAAAAAAGGGGGTGCTCTGTGACTGTGGGACCTGTGTCCACTCCTCCCTAGTCTCACGAATCCGGGCAGAGTTCCTCTGGGCAGCGTCCACTGGCTCCCTAGACAGCTTTGAGGCGTAGTGGGCACGGTCCAGGGTTCTCTGCTCGGTATCCCCATGTGGTTCCCTCATTTTAAACCTTTGACCACACCCCTAACCCTGTTTTTCATTATTTGCCCCCCCCCCGTAATCAATTGAACCCTGGGTCCAGTTGTCCCTCCTGCAAGGCTGGGGGAGGGGCTTTTAGAAATGTGTTTGTGAGTGAGGCTTTAGAGAGGGAGTTCTCCAGGTAGAGGAGAAGGAGATACAGGACTCTTGAGGGAAGTGAGTGTTGTGTTTGGGGCTTTCTTGCTGTGTGATGAGCTTGTGTTGTGAGTGAGGGTTGGTGTGTTTTTTGTTTGATTGTTTGTTTCCCCTGTTTGGGAGTGAGGCGTTTATCCCCCCCCCCCGACTTCCCCTTTCCCCTCCCTCTCCTTTATGGAGTGTGTGCTGTGAGTGGCAGGTGGAAACTGTTGGCTTCTAATTAAAGTTTGAATTCTAGAAGCCTCTGCTGATTGGCTGAGCCTTGGTATGGGGAGGGACTTTCAGGCAGTCCAGGGCTTTATAAGGCAGTGGGCAAGTGACCAAGGAGCTTGTGAACAGGTGAGTGCTAACAGGGAGTTTAGAGAGGCAGTTGGGAAGGAGAGAGGGAAGGGCGCAAGGTTCTCTTGCCCCCTTTTTTTTTTTTAAATCCTTTTTCCAGGACAGCAAGGATGGATGGTGATAGGTCTGCTGTTGTTACCTGCACAGCGTGTGCCATGTTTGTCTTCCTCCCGGAAGAAAGAACGGATTTCATCTGCACGAGGTGCAAGCTGGTCTCTAATTTTTTCTTCCAAAATGGCGGACTGGAGGCCCAAGTGTCGACCCTACGCTTGATCAGAGAGGATGAAGACTTCCTCGATAGAAGGCAGCGTTTAATCTTACAAGCACGGCAGGCGGAAGAGCCAGAGAGGGCAGTACGGGACCAGGAAGAGAACTGGCAGCATGTAACTTCTAGAAGGGGAAAAAGGCCAGCACGGGAATCCCCCAATGCTATAAAGGTAAGTAATCGCTTTCAGGCTCTCTCCACAGGCTCTGCAGTGGTGAATGCTTTGGCAGGGACCTCACAAGGAAGAAACCGCAAGGGAACACCATCTACTGGAAGGCATGGGATGCGTAGTCCTAGGGATGGGGGTTCCACGACCACCACCCCCAAAAGAAGACGACGGGTGGTGGTGGTCGGGGACTCCCTCCTAAGAGGGACTGAGCCATCCAGCTGCCATCCGGACCTGGAATCTGGAGAGGTGTGCTGCTTACCGGGAGCTCGAATTCAGGATGTGACTGAGAGGCTTACCAAACTGATCAATCCTTCGGATCGCTACCCCTTCCTGCTTCTCCACATGGGAACTAATGATATGGCCAAGAATGACCTTGAGCGGGTTACTGCGGATTATGTAGCGCTGGGAAGAAGAATTCGGAGTGCAAGTGGTGTTCTCGTCCATCCTCCCTGTTGAAGGGAAAGGACTTGGCAGGGATCGTCGAATTGAGGAAGTAAATGCGTGGTTACGCAGGTGGTGTCGCAGAGAGGGCTTTGGTTTCTTCGACCATGGGACTCTGTTCTGGGCACAAGGATTGTTAGGAAGAGATGGGATCCACCTAACCAAGAGAGGAAGGAGCATCTTCACGGGCAGGCTTGCAACCCTAGTGAGGAGGGCTTTAAACTAGGTTCGTTGGGGGACGGTGACCAACACCCTGAGGGGAGTGGGAAAGTCGGATACCGGGAAGGAATGCAGAGAGGAACGAGCAAGAAAGGAGAACCCCTGATTCGAATGGAGAAGATGGGGCGATCAACTGGTTATCTGAGGTGTTTGTACACTAATGCGAGAAGCCTGGGCAACAAACAGGAAGACCTGGAGGCCCTGGCCCAGTCTAAGAAATATAATTGGGATAACAGAGACTTGGTGGGATGACTTGCATGACTGGAGCGCTGTCATGGAAGGGTATAGACTGTTCAGGAAGAACAGGCAGGGGAGAAAAGGAGGAGGAGTTGCACTATACATAAGAGCACGATGACTGCTCTGAACTCCAGTATATAGAGGGAGAAAAACCTGTTGAGAGTCTATGGGTTAAGTTTAGAGGTGCAAACAACAGCAGTGATGTTGTGGTTGGTGTTTACTACAGGCCACCGAATCAGGTAGATGAGGCTTTCTTCGGACAACGGAGAGAAGCTTCCAGATCACAGGCCCTGGTTCTCGTGCGGGACTTTAATCACCCTGACATCTGTTGGGAAACCCAATACGGCAGTACACAGGCAATCCAGGAAGTTTTTGGAGAATGTTGGGGATAACTTCTTGGTACAAGTGCTGAAGGATCCGACCAGGGGCTGTGCGCAGCTTGACCTTCTGCTCACAAACAGGGAGGAACTAATAGGGGAAGTAGAGGTGGGTGACAACCTGGGAAGCAGTGATCATGAGATGGTAGATTTCAGGATCCTGACCAAAGGAAGAAAAGAGAGTAGTAAAATACACACCTTGGACTTCAGAAAAGCAGATTTTGACTCCCTCAGAGACCTGATGGGCAGAATCCCCTGAGATACTAACATGAAGGGGAAAGGAGTCCAGGACAGCTGGAAGTATTTTAAAGAAGCCTTATTGAAGGCACAGAAAGAGACTATCCCGATGCGTAGCAAGAGAGGCAGACATGGTAGGAGACCGGATTGGCTTACAGGGGAAATCCCTGGTGAACTTAAGCACAAAAAGGAAGCTTACAAAAAGTGGAAATTTGGACAAATGACCAGGGAGGGGTTTAAATGTATAGCTCGAGAATGCCGGGGGGTTATCAGGAAGGCGAAAGAGCAAATGGAATTGCAACTGGCAAAGGATGTGAAGGATAACAAGAGAGGTTTCTACAGGCATGTTAACAAGAAGAAGGTGATCAGAGAGGGTGTGCAGCCCCTACTGGATGAAGGAGGTAACCTAGTGACAGATGATGTGGGGAAAGCTGAAGTACTCAATGCTTTCTTTGCCTTTGTATTCGTGGACAAGGTGGGCTCCCAGACTAATAAGCTAAGTGACGCAAGATGGGATGAAGATCGACAGCCCTTAGTGGGTAAAGAACAGGTTAGGAACGATTTAGAAAAGCTAAAAAACGTACACAAATCCATGGGTCCGGACTTAATGCATCCGAGGGTACTGAGGGAGTTGGCAAATGTCATTGAGGAGCCTTTGGCCAGTATCTTTGAAGAGTCGTGGAGATTGGGAGAGATCCCGGATGACTGGAAAAAGGCAAATGTAGTGCCCATTTTCAAATAAGGCAAGAAGGACAATCCAGGGAACTATAGGCCGGTCAGTCTTACCTCGGTTCCTGGAAAAATCATGGAAGGGATCCTTAAGGAATCCATTTTGAGGCACTTGGAGGAGAGGAAAGTGATTAGGAATAGTCAGCATGGATTCACAAAGGGCAAGTCGTGCCTGACCAATATGATTAGCTTCTATGATGAGGTAATTGGCTCTGTGGACATGGGAAAGTCAGTGGATGTGATCTACCTTGACTTTAGCAAGGCTTTTGATACGGTCTCCCACAATATTCTTGCCAGCAAGTTAAGGGAATGTGGATTGGATAAATGGACGGTAAGATGGATAGAAAGCTGGCTAGAAGGCCGGGCCCAGCGGGTAGTGATCAACGGCTCGATGGCAGGATGGCGGTCAGTTTCTAGCAGAGTGCCCCAAGGTTCGGTTCTAGGACCGGTTTTGTTCAATATCTTTATTAATGACCTGGATGAGGGGATGGATTGCACCCTCAGCAAGTTTGCAGATGACACTAAGCTAGGGGGAGAGGTAGATACGCTGGAGGGCAGGGATAGAGTCCAGAGTGACTTAGACAAATTGGAGGATTGGGCCACAAGAAATGTGATGAGGTTCAACAAGGACAAGTGCAGAGTCTTGCACTTGGGACGGAAGAATCCCAAGCATTGTTACAGGCTGGGGACCAACCAGCTAAGTAGTAGTTCTGCAGAAAAGGACCTGGGGGTTACAGTGGATGAGAAGCTGGATATGAGTCAGTGTGCCCTTGTAGCCAAGAAGGCTAATGGCATATTAGGTTGCATTAAGAGGAGCATTGCCAGCAGATCCAGAGATGTGATTATTCCCCTTTATTCGGCTCTGGTGAGGCCACATCTGGAGTATTGTGTCCAGTTCTGGGCACCCCACTACAAAAAGGATGTGGACGCATTGGAGAGGGTCCAGTGGAGGGCAACCAAAATGATTAGGGGGCTGGAGCATATGATGTATGAGGAGAGGCTGAGGGAGTTGGGTTTGTTTAGTCTGCAGAAGCGAAAAGTGAGGGCGGGGGGGGGATTTGATAGCAGCCTTCAACTTCCTGAAGGGAGGTTCCAAAGAGGATGGAGGAAGGCTGTTCTCAGTAGTGATGGATGGCAGAACAAGGAGCAATGGTCTTAAGTTGTGGTGGGAGAGGTCCAGGTTGGATATTAGGAAAAACTCTTTCACTAGGAGAGTGGTGAAACACTGGAATGGGTTACCTAGGGAAGTAGTGGAGTCTCCATCCCTAGAGGTGTTTAAGTCTCAGCTTGACAAAGCCCTGACTGGGTTGATCTAGTTGGGATTGGTCCTGCCTAGAGCAGGGGGCTGGACATGATGACCTCCTGAGGTCTTTCAGCTCTATGGTTCTATGATTCTATGATGCCCACCCACCCTCTTGGGTTTCAAATAGTGCCCCACTACAAGCTGTCAAAGATGTTCTAGATGATGCTTGGTACTGCCATGAGTGCAAGACCTGGACTAGATGACCTCTCGAGGTGCCTTCCTTTTCTATGCTTCTATTATGCAAACTATCTTCTTCCTTACATGCAAAGTGGATAGCCTCTGGCATTAGATTGGCCTATGCAGTACTGGGAACAGACGTCCCAGACCCTGATGGTGCAGTCGGGCAAAAAAGTGCCGGCATGCAGCTTCTGGAACACACTGAAGTTGCAGAAGATGTGGGCATCATGTGCCTTCCACAGCCACCTGCCGTAGATGTCCGTAAACTGGCCCCAGTGGTCCATAATGGCCCGCAGGACCATCGAGAAGTGTCCCTTCTCGTTGATGTAGACAGAAGTCTGGTCGTTGGGGGCTCAGATGGGGATGTGGGTGCTCTCAGTAACCCCTCCCCCACAGCTGGGGAAGCCTAAGGCGGCAAAGCTGGCAACAATGGTGGATGACTCTGCTCAGCAAGATGGTGTTGATGGCCTGCACCACCCGTAGAAGGAGACAACCAACCAACCAACCAACCAACCAACCAGAGAATCACAGAGTGGCCAGAGCCCTTGGGAGGTTCCCAAGCCCATATGCCCCTCCCCCCCCCCACACACACACCAGGAGCAATCCCCCACTAACCGCATGACTCAGCAGGGTTTTGTGAGGGTGGGACTGAAAAAACCTCCCAGAGAGGATACTTGCACCACCACCCTTACCACCACTACCCCAAACACCCTTTCCCTAGGGAACCCCAATCCAGCTGTCCACCCCCATCCTGGGACAGTAGCCGGAGAGCACCATACCTGCATGAGCAGGGCCTTGATGGTCGATCTACCCACGCAGAAGTGTTTCCCAATGGATTGGTAGCTGTCCAGCATAGTGAGCTTCCACAGGGCTATAGCAACCTGCTTCTGGAGGAGGATGGCGGGTCTCATGTGAGTGGTTCACCTCTGCTCTCAGGCGACGGGACACTCAGAGCTCCAGAAAGGTGCCCTTCCTCATCCAGAATTCTGGAGCCTCTACTGGTCATCCCACCACACCATGACAAGCCGGTCCCACCAGTCTGCACTTGTGTCCAGACGCCAGAGGCAGCAGTGCACGGTGTGCCGGGGAGGGTGGGCAGGAGCCAGCAGCATGAGCCATGCCTGCAGAGAGCTGAGGAGCGTCTCCATGCAGAGCAGGAGGTTGGGCTCTTGTAAGGCTTGGGCTGCAGCCTGCAGAAACTGCTGTATGAGTTGCAGCACAACCTGCAATAGCCATAGACTGCCCAGAGGCAGGTCTGGCTCCGTATTGAGAAAGCTGAGGATTTGCTGTCCCTTGAGGAGGTAGGCAAAGGCAAAAAGCCTGAGATACTGCTGGACAGGGAGGTCCCTTTAAGCATGAGGGTCAGATATCCTCAGGCAGCAGCTCCAGGAAAGTAACTGCTGTCCTGATGCCCTGCCTGAAGTGGTTCTGGGTGGCCTTAAATGCAAGTTAGCATCCAATTAGTGTGGACACTCTATTTTGAAATAGCTAAGTGCTGTTTTGATGAGCTTTTGGTGAGTAGACATGCTATTTCAGAATATTTCTTCCAAAATTGCTTATTCTGCAATAAATGTGCAGTGTAGACATAGCCTTCCAGTGCACAATTAGAAGGTGAATAAGAATGTCTTTTAGTCCCTTTGTACACTTGAGCTATCAGACCCCAGGAAAAAAATAAAATGACCTAAGATTTTTCTATAATCTTTAATCACAAAAATCGTAATCAAACATAGAAACAGACTGAGTCAGAAAAAACCTCCACTTTGCCAGTGAAAGCCTGCAGCTGACAGATGAGATAATAAGACACAAAGCCTCAGTCCCACTAAGTTTTTTCTGTTAAAGAAAGTTGTGTTGCATTGCTGTCACACTTAGCAACATTTAACAATAGAACCACATGGCTGAGTGCTGGGTATTTCAGAGGAAAATGAAAAGCCCCATAAATGAAACCCATAGTGCAGTGACCCTAGCTAATAATTATCTTAACCCCTAAAATTCATTGATAGCCCTTTTAATTTTTATCCTCTGTGGAGGTTCTCCTTGTTTAATTATCAGTCCTTGTTCGGAAACATTTGTTTCCATAATGTCCTGTGACTGTAAGGATTCCCTGCACTAATACCTCTGCTATATCTACTTTTTCTCTTCATTCCAAACTGAAGACTTATTGGCTACATCTACACTGGCAGCTTCTTGCACAAGAACAGCCTTTCTTGCGTAAAAACTTGCCTGCTGTCTATACTGCACGAGCGTTCTTGCGCAAGTAAATTTACAGTATAGCGTCGGAAAACAGGGCTTCTTCCAGAAGAGTTATTCTTCTCCCCACGAGGAATAAGCCCTCTTGCGCAAGAGCTCTTCCACAAAAGGGCAGTGTAGACAGGCAACATGAATTACTTGCACAAGAAGCCCATATGGTTAAAATGGCCATCAGAGCTTTCTTGCGCAAGAGAGCGTCTACACTGCCATGGATGCTCTTGCGCAAAAGCACATCTCTTGTGCAAAAAGCACATGGCAGTGTAGATGCTCTCTTGTGGAAGATTTTTTGCACAAGAACTCTTCTGCAAAAGAGTTCTTGTGCAAGAAGCCACCAGTGTAGACGTAGCATTATGTTTAGTTTATCCCCACATGGGAGCTAAGATGCCTCTCATATCTTTTGGGTATTTTTTGTGTTTGGACCTCCCCCAGTTTTGCGAATGAATTGGTCTAAATAAAACACAGTACTCCAAAGACCTGCTGTTGATTTACATAATGAAATTAAACTATTTTCCATCCCCTTCTTAATGTAGTGTATATTTAATCTAATTTGTTTGACCACTACTTGCATATTTCATAAACGTCTTCACTGGCCTATCCACAATAACTTTTGCCAGAGTTCACAGGAAATTGAGATTATTCTTAGCCCCATGCACATTCACCGTGCTCCTCCTATTTAAGAATGACTCTACAGGTTAGATGCACCTGTATTTGGTACAGGAGAATGACTGGCAAAAGGTAGAATTTGCTGAACATTCCATTTTCCTCATTCATCTCCTTTAACAAGGTTCTTGTGATTGTATGTTAAGAACTTGATCCAAAGCCTTTCCATTGATTCAAAATCATTACTAGAGCTGGTTCAAGACACATCGAAAGAAACATATGTCAATTAACCTGAACCAGAATTATTTTTATTTTTAGATTTTCCTTTCAGGAAAATTCTGAAATTTTTGGATTTCACTCAGAGTGAGAACAAAGGCAAATGTCATGTGAGCTTCTGTGAAGCAGAACTCTCAGCCTCCACACAGCTCTAATTGTTCCCTTCTTTTTCAAAGAGAAGACTCTCGTGTCACTATCTCTTACACTTACCGCCTTTAGACACAGCCTGTTGCCGAGTACTGTAATGGACTACACTAGTCCAGGACCAAGCTGAAGGTGAATAGCACTGGTTCTACTACTGGAAGACAGGCAAGGGGACCATAGTGGCACTTTGGGAGGAATAACCCTCACCAACCTGGTCGCAGGAAGGGAGAATCAGAATTACCATGGTGAGACTCACACTACAGATAAAAGGGGAACATTAAATCTTGAATTCTGATGTAACCAATGTCTGTTAATTTTTTTAATACAATGAAACAGATTCATGTCTGCTATAACTCCAAAAAATTCAGTAGAGATACACCTGGTATCCACCTGGCCTCTGTGTTTGTAAGATATCAATAGATAGTAGGAAGATGAAAGAGGTGATAAGGAAACAAAAGGAAGCCTAGAAGGCCTGTTTGTTTTTTGTTTAGTTCAGTAACACTTATTTGAACTTACCACTCAAAGAGAGAAAGAGAGAGAGAACATGGTTGTTGTAACATTGTTGATAATGCTGAGTTGTTCTGCAGTAGTGCATGCTGTGTTTGAGATGGTAATGGCAAGCAAGGGGACATTTATGTTGAAGAAGGATGTTGTTTAGATAGTGGCAGGATGGTGGGAATGCTGTTTTTATAGTGATAGGATGCTGCCTTTGTAGTGTGTGGCACTATGGAAATGAGAAAGTGCTGAGAGTTGGCACCAGCTGAGACATCCCAGCTTCCCAGTGGTTTTGTTGTCGTTCTTATTCTTTGCAGTTAGACATGGAGGGAGAAGGCCTGACCTTTTGTTCCAGTGACATATCTTGCATTTCATGTTTTATTTTATGTTTAACAAATTGCTGGCATCTGGAATCACAGCAGTTCTTGGTCCCAGAGTGATGGAAACATCAGTGCTTCTCTTTTTCTTTGCAAAATAATACAAATTCTGCATCCCTAAATGCTGTGTCTTATCATAAACTGTGATTACTTTGGCTGCGTCTAGACTGGCATGATTTTGCGGAAATGCTTTTAATGGAAAAGTTTTTCCGTTAAAAGTATTTGTGCAAGAGAGCGTCTACACTGGCATGTGCTTTTGCGCAAAAGCATCCGTGCCCAGTATAGATGCTCTCTTGAGCAAGAAAGGTCCGATGGCCATTTTAGCCATCGGGCTTTCTTGCGCAAGAAATTAACGTTCCTGTCTACACTGGCCCTCTTGTGCAAGTATTCTTGCGCAAGAGGGCTTATGCCTGAGCGGGAGCATCAAAGTATTTGCGCAAGAAGCACTGATTTTGTACATTACAAAGTCAGTGTTCTTGCGCAAATTCTCGCGGCCAGATAGACAGGCAGCAAGTTTTTGAGCAAAAGCGGCCGCTTTTGTGCAAAATCTTGCCAGTCTAGACACAGCCTTTATGTTCCTGCTTTTTTAATGTATTTTGCCATATGTATGAAATATTAGCCAGTTATGGCTCTATTGATATGTACTATGGTTCTGTCATAAGAGGAGCTTTGTTTCAGTTTTGTCTTCAAAAAGTATGTGATCAGAAATTTCAAAAGCATGAAAGGAATACATCTTCTTTACCCATGTTGAGTCATTACATTGCCATTTAGCATCCACTAAGCTTAAGCCATTCTGTACCATTCTCTGTGTCAAGACACATTGCTGCCTCTTCTAGGCACACATCACTACAGTAATCTGTGAGCTAAGAACATATTATCCATATAGAACAGAAGGGAAAACTGAGGCATGGAGAGATTAAGAAACATGCCCAAGGTCAGCCAGAACAGACTGTGGCAGAGCTAGAAACTGAATGTTTCCTGATTCCCACTTCAGTGCCTTATTCCTCACATGACCATCCATCCTTCCCCACTATCACCAGCTAACTGAGATACTGCTATGCATGTGTATTTTCAGACAGTAATTAACATTTTTAGCACCATAAAATTAGATTTACAGAGATAGAAACTATTCATTACATTTACATTGTTTAGAACTGGAGTCTCAGCTGCAAACATAGTGCTAGGAATGGGAACACAAGGAAATTTCTTTGTCTCCCCACTTTTGGAACCCTTGTTATGTAGGGCTGGTCCTGGCACAATATAGCAGGGCCTTAGCACTGATAAAGTTTGCACGGGCTGTTTTCATAGCCAGGGATTGCAGAGGTGTAGGGATTCCCTGGCTATGCTCTTTCCCCTCCCCCCCAGACATGCTGTGGTAAGAAGCAGGTGGTGCAGGAGCTGCTTTGGTGACCATGTGCCACTCCCCTTCACAGATGGAATCGTCCACTGATCAGATCTTATGAGCTTATGTGCCTGTAGTGGTTCGTGTCAGCGGGAGGCCACGTTGACTCACCACTGCCTCCAGAGTCCGGGCTCCAGGCCTTACTGCCAGCCCGCTCTCAGTTTTAAAGGCCTCGCCCTTATGCGGGCGGGGTGACGAACAAACAAACCACACAGTCTCTGGTACCCCAGGCGGCGGACTGGAGGCCATGCCCTTAGTTCGGGCAGGCCGGTGAACAAACTGTTTCAAATAAGCCGCTCGGCGGTCTATACACCCTGGCCCTGAGTCAGGTGGGCAACCAACAGTCTAGCAATCAGTTTATAAAGTAAGTTCTAAACAGTAAATAATCCACCAGGTTTAATGGCACCAGCCTATGTACAGGCGGGGTCTGGGGTCAGGGCTCCGTGCTGGCAGAGAGCTGACAAGCACAGGGGTTTTTGTCCACAGCGGGGAACCTGCCACCCAAAGGAAGGGATGGCAAGGGGGGGGGGGAAATGCATGCCTTCCCTACTCCACCAAGTCCCAGCCCAAGGCCCTAACAGTGGCAGCACCACAGCCACTGAACTGGCGGGGCTCCAAGCCATAACCTGCTGCCCAGCTGACCTCCATGTCCTCAGCCATCTTGGAGTCAGCTGTCCCTGGGCCACTTCCCCATCCCCCCTGGAGGTCTACCTGGCTCGGGTGCGGCTCCTTGGTGTCAGTTGTGGATGGAGGTGCCGGAAGCATGTCCATAGGCTCGGGGTCCAGGGCAAGTAAGGGTCCCAGCACTCTGGCCCACTCGGCTGGGTCCGGAGTGTCTGGGTAGCTCCGTGGGTCCAGGCGGCAGCCTCCACAGTTGTGTCCCGGGATCCAGGTCCAGCAGCAGCCAGAGCAGTCTAGGCCTGGGCTCAGGGCCTGGTAGTGGCCCCGGGCAGTCTGACCCAGTAGTCCAGCAGAGCATGGCTTGTCTGTGCCTTCCTCCACTGGGGCCAGGGGAGAGCCTCTGCCCTGCTTGGCAGCTGGGCGCTTCCCTTCCTATACCCCCAGCCCTAGCTTCCTGTTTCCTGTGGGCAGGGCTGGGTGAATCTGGCACCGCCCACCAAGGGGTTTTGAGGGGAGTTTACTCCTCTGGGTCAGCGGGAGGCCACCCTGGCTCACTACAGTGCCCTATGTGCCAACAGACCTTCTGACTGCAGACATAACAGACCTGAGACCCAGGCCAACAGTCACTAAGAAGTGAATTTATCCTTCTCCTGACAGTAATTGTGCCTAGTTCTTCAGAGTATCAAAGCACCAGGCCTGATTCAAAGCAGACATTAATTAAATAAACACCTTGTCTACACTAGAAGATAAGTTACCATCTACTATGATTGAGTTCTGGGCACCCAATGTTGAGAAAGCGAACAGCTGTGTCCACACTACAGACATGATTTGAATGTTATCGAAGGAAGTGCATCCATATTGCTACCTTGGCCTCAGAGAGTGAGGAAACACCCCAGGGAGCTTGACAAGCCGGCCTATGCTTCCAGTGTCCGCTGGATCCAAAAAACAGGGGCTCCTCTTGCCGCATTCCACAAGCCACTTCTCTACTCCCTCCCCCCTCATGTGACATAAATGGGCCGCAGGAGATGCATGACTTTTCATGCTCTGGTTGTCTGCACAGACACCACAGCATGATGAGCATTGAGCCTGAGGTGCTGCAAAGCATTGCCATGCTCATGGCCTCAAGCTGTACCTCATGGTGTACAACTTCCACAGTGCCAACAGCAACAGGACAAGGAGCAGGAGGATGAGCATTATGAACGGGAGGACGAGGAGGACAAACCCCAGCATGGCCCATAGGCCCTACTCAGGCTAGTCCTGGCACCCTTGCTACTGTGCACACCACTCAATCCCTTGGACAGAGTGGAACGCCACTTCTAGCGGCAGGAGACGAGCTAGGCCTCGTGGGACCGCATCATCAATCAGGGATGGAGTGATCAGCAGTGGCTGCAGAACTTCTACATGTGCAAGGCCACCTTCCTGGAACTCTGCCAGTGGCTCACCTCTGCCCTGAGGTGATAGGATACTTGAATGAGACCCATGCTCACCATGCAGAAGCTCGAAGCCGTTGCTCTCTGGAAGCTTGCAACACAGGACAGCTAACGCTCAGTCAGGAACCAGTTTGGGGTAGGGAAAGGATCCAGACTGACCTAGACACAGTAGAGAATTGGGCCAAAAGAAATCTGATGAGGTTCAACAAGAACAAGTGTAGAGTCCTGCACTTGGGACAGAAGAATCCCAAGCACTGTTACAGGCTGGGGACCAAATGGCTAAGTAGCAGTTCAGCAGAAAAGGACCTGGGGATTACAGTGGATGAGAAGCTAGATATGAGTCAACAGTGTGCCCTTTAGCCAAGAAGGCTAATGGAATATTAGGTTGTATTAGGAGGAGCATTGCCAGCAGATCCAGAGATGTCATTATTCCCCTTTATTCGGCTCTGGTGAGACCACATCTGGAGTATTGTGTCCAGTTCTGGGCCCCCCACTATGGGAAGGATGTGTACACATTGGAGAGGGTCCAGTGGAGGGCAACCAAAATGATTACAGGCTGGAGCACATGACCTATGAGGAGCAGCTGAGGGATTTGGGTTTATTTAGTCTGCAGAAGAGAAGAGTGAGGGGGGATTTGACAGCAGCCTTCAACTTCCTGAAGGGAGATTCCAAAGAGGATGGAGAGAGGCTGTTCTTAGTAGTGATGGATGGCAGAACAAGGAGCAATGGTCTTAAGTTACAGTGCGGGAAGTCTAAATTGGATATTAGGAAGAACTATTTAACTAGGAGGGTGGTGAAGTACTGAAATGGGTTACCTAGGGAGGTAGTAGAATCTCTATCCCTAGAGGTTTTTAAGTCTTGTCTTGACAAAGCCCTGGCTGGGTTGATTTAATTGGGACTGGTCCTACTTTGGGCAGGGGGCTGGACTTGGTGACCTCCTGAGGTCTCTTCCAGCCCCTATGATTCTAGGAAATCCAGTTGGGGCCATGCTCATGCAAGTAGCCAAGGCCATCAGCCACATCCTGCTATGGAGGGTTGTGGCTCTGGGAAACATGGATAGCATTGTGGATGGCTTAGGCAACATGGGCTTCCCTTACTGCGGAGGGCCATAGACGGAACACGCATCCCCATCCTGGCACCTGACCACCGTGCCACAGAGTACATCAATTGCAAGGGGTACTTTCCATGGTGCTGCAGGCACTAGTGAATCACAAGGGACATTTCACCAACATCAATGAGGGGTGGTCGGGAAAAGCGCATGATGTGCGCATATTTCGGAACTGCTGCCTCTTTCAAAAGATGCATGCCAGCACTTTTTTCCCAGACCAGACAATCAGTCAAACGGGCAGATGCACTGGGAGGTGGGGGACATGCCCAGCTCGCAGATGGCCCAGCTGCCAAGAAGAACTACAAGAGCAGGTTTCACGGAAGATACTTTGTGACCGTGATCGAAACACATTTCCATTGTCCGAACTGAGACCTTCAGTGTACACTAAGGCTGTGTCTAGACTACAGGGTTTTTTTTTTAAAAAGTGGCCTTTTCTCAAAAAAACTATACCTGCATCTAGACTACCGCCACGTTCTGTTGACAGTAAATCGAAAGAACGTGGCAGTTTTGTCGACCGTGGTAAACCTCGTTTTACGAGGAAGAACGCCTTTGTTGACAGAGATCTGTCGACAAAAGGTGTGTGTGGACGCAGGGAGCCAGTTCTTTCTAAAAAAAAAAAGGCCTCCAGGAAGAAGCCCTGGTGGATAGTCCAGCCTTTACATGTTGAGCACCTCTGTGGTTCCTGGCTGCAGCCTCTTAAAGGCACAGGCACCCGGACAGGTATTGCTGTCAGGAAGCCAGCCAGAACACCGGTGCCAGCCATGCTAACCATGTCCCAGCCTCTCGGGACAATAAGGAGAACCCACCCAGGGGCACCAAAAGGCAGGCAACAGCCTGGTCTGGACCAGAAATAAAAAACCTCCTGGAGCTCTGGTCCCAGGAAGAGGCCCTGCAGTTGCACTGCAGGAATGCGGACATATATAATCACATGGCCCAGGGACTGGCCAAGAAAGGGCATCACTCCCACACCATGGACCAAGTCAGGGCGAAGGTCAAAGAGCTGCAGCAGGGATATGCCAAGGCCCGGGACCAGAGCTCCCACTCTGGGGCAGTCCCACAGAGCTGCCCTTACTACCAGGAGTTGGAGCAGATCCTGGGTGGTGGGGAAGCCCAGACTCCACTGCATGTGGTGGAGTCTGGGTTACCTCACCACATCGTGGACTGACCCCTGAGGGAGGATGACCAGGCAAGAGAGCTGCACCCGGAGGAGGAGGATGAGCAGGGAAAGGAGGCAGCAGGGACCCTCTCCCAGGAGCCAGTCCTCCAGACCCCAGAGGCCTCCCAGGCATCCGTGGACCTTGGGGAGGAATCATCAGGTGAGTGCTTTGAGGTGTCACCACATACGGGTGGGTTGGCAGTGTGGGGGGCCATCTAGTCCTATTGCCACTGTGGGGCCCCTGTGAGGCTTTCAGGCCACTGCCCAACTCACACGCGGTGTTACGTGTAACACCCCTGAGTCTCCTGTCCAAAGGAGAGCCCCTGACAGCCACGGCATGCCCTCAGGGACAGCCGGGGTGCACACAGACATTGATTGTCTCCTCTTCTTTTCCTCCACAACTGGACCCTCTACCCAACAGGGGAGCACCACACCCGCCTCACCACCATCCCGGACCCGTGGCACCCGCAGGCACTGACGTGTCTACACCGACCTGCTGAAGGGAGCACGTAGTGGCCCTGCAGGACCTCAACAGGACCCTTCAGCAGAGGACAGAGGCAGAGGCCGAGTGGCGCAACAGGCTGCTGGATGAGCTCGTCCAGCAGTGCACTGACATCTGTGCCACTATGTGGGAGGTCCTAGCTTTGCCTGCCCCTGCCATGGGCACCACTCCTCCTGCATGCCAGGCCCCTGCTCCCCCAGCCCCCCCTTCTCCTTCTCCCTCAACCCCTCCTGCTCCTGAGCCCTCACAGGCCCAACAGCTGTCCCCCCCTCCTGCCCAGGCCAGGACTGGCTCTCGCTCCACCCAAGCCCAAAGCCATGGCGATGCCAGGACGCAGGAACGTGGCAGGATACTGCGATCAGGGAAGCAGCAGCCTACTTGAGCCCCCTCCTCCTCCTGGTGTTCAGTCCCCTACCACCCCACTGACAGGACATTTCAGTTATGGAACAAATTCTTTATTTCTGAGTGACATTTACTTTGTTTATAAACAGTTGAATGGTACCAAGATAAAGGTGGTTTATACACTGTATTGCTACTGTTTCCAATAAAAAATAATTTCTGTTTCCAAAGAAAACGGGGTGTGTATGTATTTATAGGAAGAGAGTGAGGGTTGTGGAGGGAAAGATAGGGTGGGCCAGGCCAAACCCCCCATGGGGGAGGCCCTGGGGAGAGTCAGTGGGCTCCTTCTGAGAATCTCACCCTCAGGGCCTCTCAGATTCGGACACCAGACTGGTGAGCCTGGCAGATAGCAGCCGTCTGGGGCTATTCAAATGGCCTGTCTTCACTATCAGCACCTGTCCCCCACCCCGGAAGGAAGGCCTTCCCTTTCCTCTCCACCAGGTTATGGAGGGCGCAACATGCGGCCACAACCTCCGGGATGTTGCATTCACCCATCTCCAGGTGTGTGAGGAGGCAACGGAACCTCCCTTTCAGATGGCCAAAGGCGCATTCCACCTGGATGTGAGCCTGGCCAAGATGGGTGTTGAAAAGCTCCTTGCTCACATCCAGGTGGCCGGTGTAGGGCTTCATGAGCCCAGGCATCAGGGGGTAGGCTGCGTCGGCCCTATGCATACTGGCATCTGCACGTCCCCGAGCGTGAGGTGCCGCTGGGGGAAAAATGTTCCTGCCTGCAACCTGCGGTACAGGTAGGAGTTGTGGAATATGCGGGCATCATGTGCCTACCCCGACCACCCGACACAAATGTCCATAAAATATCCCCAGTGGTCAACCAGGACCTGCAGCACCATGGAATAGTAGCCCTTCCGGTTTATAAATTGGACTGCTCGATGGGGCGGTGCGCGGATTGCGATGTGTGTCCCATCGAGGGCTCCTCCACAGTTTGGGAAACCAAGGGCAGCAAATCAGCAATGATGTTGTCCAGGTCCCCGAGACACATGAGCCTCTTCAGTAGCTCTGCATTGATGGCCCTCACCACCTGCAGCATGAGACAAATAGACAGACAGAAACCAGGGAGTTAGGTTACCTAAGCGCTTGGGAGTAGAACCCTCCCCCCCTCCCAATCCACCCCTCCCTTTGTCAGGATGCCCCCCTCCCCCGCATCAGTGCAGGGGTGGCTGAGGAGCAGCCTCCAAGTGCCACTCCATCCCCCACTCCCTCTTGCCCTTGCCTGGCAGTCCCCCTTTCTCAATGCCCCCCCCCCCCCCGCCACTCAACAGGGCCTGTCCCCTGAAAGTGACTTACCTCCATCAAAACGGCCCCGATGGTAGACCTCCCGATGCCAAACTGGTGTTCCACTGAGCGGTAGCTGTCGGGGGTGGCCAGCTTCCACAGGCCGATTGTGACTCACTTCTGCAAGGGGATGGCGGGCCGCAGGTGGGTGTCCTGGTGTTCCAGAGCAGGGGCGAGCCAGGCGCACAGCTCCAGGAATGTGGCCTTCTGCATCCAGAAGATGCAGAGCCAGTGGCCGTCGTCCCAGAGCTGCATGACGAGCCGGTCCCACCAGTCCGAATTTGTCTCTTGCCTCCAAATCTGCCTGTCCCCAAAAAAGTTTGGGAACAAGGACAGAGCTCCTGCATCCCGGAGGAGGGTCTCTTTGGTGCGGTCCAGGTCCATATGGGGCAGGAGATTTATGACAGAGTCATGCAGATGCAGCAAAAGCTGCAGTATGGCAGCGTGGGGCCATTGCCTGCCCAGGGGAAGCTGAGGCTCCATGGCCAAAACCACGGTGAAAAGCAGGAAAAACCCCTGCAAATAAACTGCTGTGGTCTCCGAGGAAGCAGGGCAACCAGAGCAAGCACTGCAGCAGCTTTGCTTTCCCTCTAGGAGGTAGGCAAGCCAGAAGCAGGAGCAGAGCAATGGCTGTCCAGGGGGATCCCTTTAAGCACGCGTCTCTGCAAAGGACGTGGAGCAGCACCTGGAAATAAAGGCTGCCCCCATGCCCTGCCAGAAGCACTTTCAGGTGCCTTTTTTTTTTTTTTGAAAGAGCGTCCGGCAGTCTGGACGCTCTTTTTCAAGAAAGCGGATCGATCTTTCGATCCACGTAATGCAATCTAGATGCTCTTTTTCAACAGAGGCTTTTTCGAAAGATACTTTCAAAAAAGCCTCTGTCAAAAAAGGCGTGCAGTCTAGACGTAGCCTAAGAGAGTAGGGCTAGGCTTCATACATTTTGCCTTTAAAAAGGGCACTTTACAGCAGGTGCACAGACATCTCAGGGAAGCATTGGAACATACAAGGGGCCACCCAGACCATGATCCTGCAGGTGGGAGGGGGCTGGTGGCAGAGGGTAGCTTCTGGATGGGTCTGGCACATGTGGCTTCTCAGGACAGTGCTACTTTCCCAGCCAGGCCAGAAACCTGAAGGCAGAAGGGGGGGAAGGGGCAGCTCTGCTTCCCGCTGTGTCCAGCACATGCCAGGTATGGCCCTCACAGCCTCCCAGAGAGAGAACTTCTTTCCCTGCCTGCACGGGATATGAGTAGTGGGAGATGTGTATGTGAGCTGCTCATGCCTCTTGCCTTAGAGTCCTCCTTTCCCTGCCCTCAGGAGGGGCAGTGGGGAACGTGTGTGAGAGCGGCAGACTTAGCCTCCCTGAGAGAGAGTGGTAATATGTTCCCCTCCCTTGCCTGCTGGCAGGTTCCCATGCAAGATGGGAGTCTTCTCCCAATCACCGCACTTGATCAGGAGAGAATGCTGACTGAATATGGGCATGAACCTTGTCCTGCACTATTACATGGTTCCAAGACACCAGACTATGCACTGGTGGCTTGGCATGGGAAGCTGTCCTACTATGAAGGATGGCATAAGGCAGGTCTCCCTAGAAACCTTGTGAGAAGGATTGGGGGTTCCTGTGTGAGAACTTCATGGAGCTGAGTGCTCAAGACTGGAGCTCCATCTGGAGACACGCGAGCATGCTGACTTGTACCTCCCCATGCTGAGTAGGTCAAGAGAATGTACTGCCCCTCACAGCCCATCACCTGACCCACTTGTAGATAGAAAAAGTTAGAGAACTCACCAGCAGTGCCCTCCCTGGGGTCATTGATGGCCTGGAAGACATCCTGGGGGGGAGGGGACCAGCTCCAAGATGAGGAGCTGCTCCTATCTCTCGGGCATCATTGCCTAGCTGGTTCCCTCCTCCATCACCTCTTCTTCCTTCTCCTCCTCCTTCTTGTGGCCCTGCACACCTCACCCTCCTGCAGGCTTATGCAAGGTGTATCTTTGGCAAACTTGATGATCAGGGCAGGGGAGCTGGCCACCCTCCTGCCCCTTCCCCCAGAATGGCATCCAGCTGTTTATAATACTGGCAGGTGTGAGGTGCTGTCCCAGAGCTTCTGCTCTGGTCCTTGACCTCCTGGTAGGACTGCCTGAGTTCCTTGATCTTGAGCCTGACTGCTCAAGAGTCCTGTTTTGGCCTCTCTCTGTGAAGCTGGTGACAATCCTGTCATAGAATACTAGAACTGGAAGGGATCTCAAGAGGTCATTGAGTCCAGTCCCCTGCCCTCACGGCAGAACCAAGCACTGTCTAGACCATCCCTGATAGATGTCTGCATTCCATTTCTTAGTGCAGAGGTCATGGAGAATGGACTCCTCCCCCAACACCTTGATGAGTTCCAGGATTTCCCGTGCACTCCAGGTTAGAGCTCTTCTGCAGCCCTGGGCAGTGGAGGCTATGGGAGCAGGAGTGCTGGCAGCCACTTAAGTGTCCAAGGGAGAGTTAGGGGTGCTTATCTCTGTGTGCTACTCACTCACACAGTGCTTGTGAAGCTGGCCTTAAGGGACAGGCCCTTCTCCAATTCCTGGGACTTTTAGAGCTCCATGGGAGGAGGAGAGCAGTGAAGATTGAAGGTGGGGTCAGACAGGTCATTGCAGACAGCTGTGAGAAGCCTGATGGCTGCCAATGGGGTTGGATTTTTGGCACCGTAACATCTACACTACCGTAATTTTAGACATGCACAGTTGGGAATAGTGTTACTCTTCATGAAAAGCAGGACTACAGGGTTCAAATTCTACAGCCTCTTAGGGCGGAACAACAGGCTTGGTAGTGTAGACACATCACTTAGATAAGCGACTAGAGGGCTAACTTCAGGGTAAAGTTCTAGCATAGATCAGGCCAAAGTAATTATTTTTATTTCACTGAGAAAAATGTAAAAAATATATGCCCTTGGGGCTAAATTCTCCTCTCAGCTGACATGATGCAATAGAGAGAAATATTTGACTCTTAGTATTAAGGTAAGGTATTAATTCTGCCCTGTTATTCTTTTGGAAAGGATAACTCAGACTAACTGATGTAGGACAAATTGATACCTTTAGCAGTTTGCTGGATTTCCTTATAAAAAGCCAGCTCTTTCTGATTTTTCTTCATTTTAATAGAAGGTATTAATTTCAGATTGGGGATTGGGGTGCATTTTCTAAATCTGAGACAAACAGATAGAGCTTAGCTGCTATTGTCCCAGGTTTGGTACTGGGCACAGATACAACAAATCCAGGAGGCTCCAATCAATGTTTTGCAGTTTACGGAGAGATCAGACTAGGGATGTAAGACTAGTCGACTACTTGACTATCCAATAAGCATATGCTAGTTGAATAGCAACCTGACTAGTCACCCGTGGCCCCTGCCCCACCCCGCTGCCTCCATCAGAGGCAGCAGGGAGGGTGGGTGGGTGGAGGGGAGCAGGAGCTGGTGCTTAAAAGTTGTCTCCATGGCAGGCAGGGGAGGCAGAGGCACAGAGGGGAAACGACTTAAGCAGAGACTGAAGGATTCCCAGTGGCTCTTACTACATTTAAAATGCAGAGCCACAGTGCAGATATCTCCCAGAGCCACCCCTGCTGCAGCTCTGCAGAGTGGTCCTATCAACTAACTGATTGATTGGCTCAGTAATCGCAGTTTAACATACTTAGATCAGACAGCATGCATCACACCTGAATCCTGCCAGTTGCATTTATAGGTGTTTCCTAGAGGCACTGTATACTGGTAATTTTACTGGTACCCGGATTTCTGCCCAAGAGGTAAGTGATGGCAAAAATCAGTTGTGGCTGTTTGTCCCAATTTCTAATTGAATTTGCTTTGGTTGGTTAAAACCCATTTTGTGTTCACTTTCCACGAACCCATAAGTGATACAATTAAAGCTGTGTGAAAAATAGATTTTTCAGATCACAAGCAATTCCAAATAGTGAATAAATAGAATTCATTGCAGATTGGCCCAAAACTAATTTTTTTTTTAAATTGTGAATCAAAAAGTAAAAAAAATAAAAGTTCAATTTTTTTCCAAATTGTTTTTAAACATTAAAAGTAATTTCAAAACAGGCTATTTTGAATAAAAAAGTTGAAATTATTATTTTAAAATATTGAAATGAAATATTTTTGGATTTGGCTGTTTTTTCCCCGTGAGTGGAACAATTAGCAAAATTGACACACATTTGCAAAATGTTTTAAGGAAACCAAATATGAATTTTTCATGGGGGGGGGGGGGAATTTGGCCATAAAATTTTGCCCAGCACCATTTATTGGCAGAAATGTTTGAATTTCATACCAAAACATTTGAAAGCTTCCTGTGTCCAGAAATAGATACAATGCTGTGAAATTTAAGAAACTGGTTTAAAGAAGTAGCTAGACCATTGTCTACACATATCTGTATGGAAAGAGCTTTCTGATAATGGAGGGCTCTGCAATATAGCAAAGTCAAGGCAAGATCCAGACGCATCTGAAGCTAGACATATGCGTGCTAGAAATAAGATGCAATTTTTTGAACAGTGAGGGTAATTAACCATTGGAACAGTTTGCCTAACCATTAGTGTTCCCTGTAAGTGGCATGCCTGTGTAGCTACTCAGGAGACATTCCAATTCTGCCCATATGATTTTTTTTTTTAGAGTGTCAACAGCTAGATTTTTTTGTTTCTGTTGGTGGTACATGTGCCTCAGTGCACATACAAATAATTCCACACATGGCTGCAAAAAATTTGCACGTGGATGGAAAAGATTACATGGAACATTGGTGCATTTTCTGTAAACTGAAGTTTTTCCAATCAAGACAGGATGCCTTTTAAAAGACTGGAAGCAAATGGAGTACTGATCCATGACTAAAAGTTACGGAAAAAACAAATAAATCATCATCATGGTCCCTACTGGTCATAAAATCTTACTACAATGCTGCTGCACAGCTCATAAGAACTTTCATAATCCTTCCATAGAACAAAAGAAGTGAAAAGATATGTCAGATTTTGAGAACAAAAAATTGTGATCTGCTAATGGCTACTCCACAAGGAGAGAAAGAGGCTAAAATAGTAAAACTGGTCTCTGAATATTGGTCACTTTGTTCAACTAGTATTTCAAAAGCAGACAACAGTACCTAAAGTTTGTCATTTTGTAATCTGGAGAGCAACTGTATGTTCTGTTTGGAGCAATGTTTATAGTATTGCTATCTTGGGTTTTCATATCGACGGGGGCGGAAGGGGTAGAACCACCATTGCATTTCTATAGCTTTGTGAAAACATGACATATTTGGCATATTTATCTAAAACTATATGCTGGGTTCCTCAAAATTGAAAATTTTTTTAAGGTGAAAAACTGCCCAGTTACCATGAAAAAGCTGCGTGGTTTTGAGGATGACAACAATGCACCCGGGGGCAAATCCAGAGGAGTTCACTATTTTGTCCGTTGCCTAATTGTCCTCCTGGGTGAAGTTAATAAATGCTAACAAATGTTTGCAAAGCACTAGCAAAGTAAGATCGCTCCCTCCCCCCATCCGTCAAAATGAGATTCAGTTGAGTGAAAAACTACCCACTGCATTATGACAGAAACAGCTCTGATTGCATCAAGTCTATTCCATGATTCACATACATAATGCCACTCCAAAAATGGCAGACAGAAATTAACCTCTTCCCCTCCACCCAAACAAATAAAAATAGAAAACGCACCAGGGCCAATGGGGTAAATTTTCAATCATATTTTATTTGTGTGACCATTTTTTAATTTTGTTCTCAACACATGGTCACTCATTCATGCAAAACAGATGTGCATCCACAAGCAGTTTTGTGCATAGAAACATAAACCAGGAATGCAACTGCAGCCATAATTTTATCAAGCAAAAATTATCTTACAAAATTTCCCCCAAACTAGGTCTTTATCATTTGTAATTTTTTTTAATTGCACCCTATAATGAATGCCCTAGGTTTGGGGTAGCAAGTCCTTTCTGATTGCATAGGCTTGTGAATGACAAGCATTTTTGCCAGAATACTGAAATAATGACAGATGGCAAGTAAATGAGGGATAAACTAACCCGCTAAATAATGTGACATGAAATTTAGCATTTAAATTCCCATCTGGAATGCCTTTACACTCGACTAGTCTTCAGGGGGTTGGGTCTGACTTTACACAATGTGTTGCACATTTCAGAGTCTGTAATGTAATTTCGAGCACTTGGCAGTGGACTGGGACACACTTGACTGCTCGCCTGATATCAAAACCTCAGGGACCACATAAGGTAGCAATTACATATCCTCACAGGGTGCTCATTGCTTTGGGGTTTTAGGCATTATTACTGAGGGAAGCTGAACAGCTATGTGGCCTAATAGACAGTTCCTGAAGAATATCAACACTAGTACTATTCTTCTGCCCTGATTCCAGTATTTTATGGAGTTTCACAGCTTGATTAAATTTATTTACTGGAGGTAATTTGAATCTATTTTATGACTATCTTAAAACTGCACAGGTTCTAGTCAGTTCTCTCAAATCTATAATATAGCACGTGAACACTAATAACCCTAATAGATACATACATTGACATATGCACTGGGTGTTATAGCTTGTAAGAAGACTGCTGGTCAACATCACATTGTTTTTTCAAGGAGAAGCAGCATTCTTTAGTGGTTATTGCAGACAGCTGGATCCTTTTCCTGGTTCTGCCATAGAGTAACTGTCACTGGAGACATGTCACTTGACCTTTTCGTGTCTGCATTTCCCATCTCTGAAATGGGGTTTATGAACCCCAGTTTTGTAAAGCATCATGTATATGCAGGATTATAACCACTGTGTGTATTCTGGCCAGAACAAACATACACGGCTGTGTCTAGACTGGCGAGATCTTGCGCCAGAGCTATGCAAATGAGGCTCAGCGTGGAATATCGCTGAGCCTCATTTGCATAACTAATGAGCCGCCATTTTTGCGGAAGAGGATCTTGCGCAAGACGGAGCTGTCTACACTGCCCCATCTTGCGCAAGAAAAACCCTCTTGCGCAAAGCCCTTATGCCTGAAAATAATCAGCATAACGGCTTTGCGCAAGAGGGTTTTTCTTGCTCAAGACGGGGCAGTGTAGACAGCTCCCTCTTGCGCAAGAGCCTCTTCCGCAAAATGGCGGCTCATTAGTTATGCAAATGAGACTTGGCGATATTCCACGCTGAGCCTCATTTGCATAGCTCTGGTGCAAGATCGCGCCAGTATAGACACAGCCACATTGTTTTCTAAACCAAACAACATGGGCCATCTTCCTTTTGCAGTAAGCACTCAGCTGAGAGAAAAGGCAGATGAAATGGCAGCCAGAGAAAATTTGCTATACAAGTAAATGGAGAGATATAGCAAAAATCATGAGTTGTAGGATTCTCCTAAATTGGAATTCTGGTTTAGAAATCTTGTACCTTAAATCTACATAATGGTGTTCATTCATGGGTTTAGACTTTGCCAATGTCATCATATATCAGGAAGCCTCTCTTCTCTTCTTCATGGCTGCCTCTAGACTGGCATGATTTTGCACAAAGACTTTTAACAGAAAATTTTTTCCGTTAAAAGTATTTGCGCAAGAGAGCATCTACACTGGCATGTGCCTTGGCGTAAAAGATTTGCTTTTGCACAAAAGCATCCGTGCCCAGTATAGATGCTCTCTTGCGCAAGAAAGCTCCGATGGCCGTTTTAGCCATCGGGCTTTCTTGCGCAAGAGATTAACGTTCCTGTCTACACTGGCCCTCTTGTGCAAGTATTCTTGCGCAAGAGGGCTTATGCCTGAGTGGGAGCATCAAAGTATTTGCACAAGAAGCACTGATTTTGTACATTACAAAGTCAGTGTTCTTGCGCAAATTCTCGCGGCCAGTGTAGACAGGCGGCAAGTTTTTGCGCAAAAGGGGCTGCTTTTGCGCAAAATCTTGCCAGTCTAGACGCACTGTAACCATATCCAGATAAGTGTGCTGCTTCAGCTCACCAGTGAAAGATTCTTGTCACAGAAGACAAGATTTTTTTGGCCCAGGCATTCTAGGACCATTTTATAGTCTTTCACCTGGCAGCTATTGTATCTAGTCCTAGAGAGCATCAAAGCACCAAGGCTGATTCAAAGCACAGGCTAAGTCGTAAGGCATTGATTCAGAACCATTTGAAAAAGGTATGTGCGGGTGACTGTTTCTTTTCTTATGATCCAGTGCTTCAGGCAGAGCTTCTAGTGAATTCTGGAGAGTCACAAAGTGCTACTGCCACACAAAACATTTGGCAGGAGAAGGGAGGGAATCGGAGCCCAGAGCTACAGGTATGCAATTCTTGTATCAAGGGATGAATGGAGTTCAAGCTAGTTTTACTTTTCCAGGTTTTTCCTGTCACGTCTAGTAAATATTGTAATAGAATTAGAAATACACAAAACAGCCATAATTAAGGTGACCTAAAAATCTTGCAAAATTCCCCTTAGCAATGTGCACTAAATAAACCCAATAGCCATACTCTCCTTGCAAATATTAATACAATATTTACTGACACTGGAAAAGGCATTCACTCGGGCTTATACAGTTTCTCTGGGGAATGTTAGGATCCATGCTATACAAGAACAAGTGAAACAGATCTGTAAAAACAGATAAAAGTTCTCCTGGTTTGAACCTTTCACGTTGTGTATGTCTACACTGCCCCTGTTTTGTGCAAAAAATATGCAAATGAGGCAAAGCATGGAATATTGCTGCACCTCATTTGCATAATTAATGAGGCTCCTTTTTTGCACAAGAGGCTTTTGCACAAAAATCCCCTCTTCTTCAGCATTTTTTCAGGAAGAACAGCTCTTGCGCAAAAGCCTCTTGCACAAAAACGGAGCCTCATTAATTATGCAAATGAGGCACAGCTATATTCCATGCTTCACCTCATTTGCATATTTTTGTGCAAAATGGGGGCAGTGTAGACAGAGTAGAAACCTCAGAGCAAATTAAAACACATGGCTTCAGGGTTTTAGACAGATGCATGTTTCAAAGAGAAGGCAAACAAGGTTTCATCCTCCAAAACAACTAGCATTACACCTAGTACTTGCCACTTCTGATTCATAAGAACCAAAATTATACCACACAGCAAAGATCTGGCCTTAATGCCAATACAATTTACCATTTATTAATTAGTAACACAGGATTTTTTTTAAAAAAAGCATTAAGATCAGAGTTTTAGATATCTGCAACACTCCAAAAAATTCTGTTAAAAGAATCTTTTTTCTTACCGTAACCATTAACACCCATGTAAACTTTGTTTGAAAAGTAATCATGCAAATGTCCTGGCACATACACCCTACGCTGCCTGCTTCCCCCCTCACCTCCAACCAGCCAAACTGACAGAGAGGACTGCAGCAAGTGAATCAGGAGGAACACATCAAACAAACTCCCCCCACACCTCCACCTCACTGCACAGATGCCAGCACCCATCCAGCCACCCCTTTGTCCCCACTTCTGTGCAAACTGCTTCCCCCAGCCCCCCAGTTGGGAGCTGGGATAAAATCCTGCTTCTCAGATATGCAGGCACCAACAGCCTATAGGACACAGAGCAAACAAACTCCCCCCTGCCTCCACCTCTAATGCCAGCACCCACCTACTCCCTTTCTCCCCTTGCCCTCAGCCTACCCCATGCAGTCAACTTTTCCCCTTCCCAGTCCAGGAGTCTTGAGGAGAGTGCTGGGTTTCTGCCTCTACCTCCTCTCCTGGCATAAACTGAACTCTCCAGCTTCCCTCCCCTCTGACTCCTCCTAGCCAATTATTCCCTTCTCCTCCTTCTCTACCCAAATGCCCCTACTCTACAACTCTCTCCAGTCACTTATTCCCTCCATCCCTCCTCCTTAAAAGCAACTCAAATGGAATCCTGCTCCTGACCAAGCGTGCTGAACACAAACTTATCATCATGAATACCCTTTTTCAAGAAAAGGACACGTTCAAAACATCTTGGAGAGACCCACGTTCAAAGCACTGGTATCTTCGACTATGCTTGAGATTGTAGTGATGTACTTCTCACAAGAGCAATGACAAGTTCTGATGACTGCTGGACTGATCATCACCTCATTCAATCCACAATGAAAATTAAGATCGCCCCCAAATGAAGGCTGCAAAAAAAACACAAAACAAAACAAAACACACCACACAACACCACACACACACCACAAAACCCCACAAATCAGGCACAAGCAGAAGGTTCAAGATCTGAAGGACCCCATTAAGTGTGACCACTTCCAAGTAGTCTTAGAAGAAAAGTTTCCATCAGAGTTTCCAGAAGAAATTGAAGACATTGGAGTCAGCTGAAAGCAGGAATCAATACCTGTGAGGAAACCATTGGCTACTACACCAGACAGCATCAGGACTGGTTTGATGAGAAAGATTTTGAAATTGAGCAATTCATCAATGAAAAGAGAATGACATTTTTTGCTTGGCAGAATGATATAAATTGCAATATAAAAAGAGAGAAGCCCATGCTAAGGCAAAGGTGGAAGTCCAACATAAAACCAGAGAACTCAAGAACAAATGGCGGCCTGAAAAAGCACAAGAACACCAACATTTTGTGGATACCCATAATACACATGGTTTCTTTAGTGCCATTAAGGCTGTTTATGGGCCAGCTTGTCATGGCATGAACCCCCTTTGCTCAAAGGATGGGACCACACTTTTGAAGGACAATGAAGCCATTAATTTTCACTGGTTACTGATGAAGTTTGAGCAAATTCCCCAGTGACCTTCTAGGGATGAGCTTGGAGACCCTCCCAATTTGTATGAGGTATACAATGCCATCAGGCAGATGAACAACAAGGCAGCAGGTCCAGATAGGATCCCCACTGAAATCTTTAAAGATGATGGATCAGAATTAATTTGGCAGCTTAGCCTGCTTATCCTTAAAATCTGGATAAAGGAGCAGATACCCAGTGCAATGAGGGATTCCCTGATTGTTACCCTCTTTAAAAAAGGGGATAAAGCAGACTGTGGAAACAATCATGGTATCTCTCTCCTTGCTGTAGCAGGCAAAATTCTGGCAAAGGTCCTTGCAACCTGTCTTCTGCCCCTGTGACCAGAGTAGCTTCCGACCACGTCGCAGAACTGTGGATATTATCTTCATTGCATGGTAGCTGCAAGAGAAGTGTCGGGA
This sequence comes from Pelochelys cantorii, assembly GCA_032595735.1. Lineage (NCBI taxonomy): Eukaryota > Metazoa > Chordata > Testudines > Trionychidae > Pelochelys > Pelochelys cantorii. The sequence continues at coordinate 44,764,855 of CM064336.1, forward strand.
GCAAAACCGACCACTGTGCATGGCTTTTACTGATCTAACTAAAGTCTTAGACTCTGTGAATTGCTGTGCCCTTTGGACTGTACTTTCAATGATTGGACAGCCTGATAAATACATCTATCAGTGTTCCTGCTAAGCTGTGTGGCAGCACAGCTTCACAGGTAATTGATCTGCTCCGCCCAGTCTGTCAGCTCCCTGCATGGAGCCCTGAACCTCTGACTGGGTGGGGCTGATTAATCACATGTGAAACTGTGCTGCCTCACAGCTTCCAGGGAACACTGACATCAGTACCCTAAAGTTACTTCATGACAACATGGAAACGGCTGTTCAGGGAAGCACCTGGCTCCCAGATATCAGAGGGTAGCTGTGTTAGTCTGAATCTGCAAAAGTGATGAGGAGTCCTGTGGCACCTTATAGACTAACAGATTTATTGGCGCATAAGCTTTTGTGGCCAGTCTCATCACCTCAACCATGTTTTCAGTCTTTATTGCAGTCATTCGACCTAATTGCGGGGAAGCTCCCAGGTGGCATTGAAATCATTTACAGAATGGATGGAAAGCTGTTTAGGCTTAGCAAGCTGAAAGCTGAGTAAGATTTCTGCCACATCTACCATGGAACTTCCATATGCCAATGACAATGCAGTTTCTGCCCACTCTGAGAAAGATCTTCAGGCTATCTTGAATGTGTTTGCTGATGCTTATGCATGTCTTGGTCTCACCCTCAACATCAAGGAAACCAAAGTGCTCCATCAGCCCTGTCTAAATGAGGTACCATGCTCCACATCTATTAAAATCATTGGAGGCGCACTAGAGAATGTTGATCATTTTCTCTACCTTGGAAGTTGTCTTTGATCCAGGGCAGATATTGATATAGAAATCCTACATCATTTGGGCTGTGCCAGTGCAGCCTTTTCTTGTTTACAGTACAGGGTTTGCAACACTGACATTGACACTTAGGAGACACTCACCCAGGATCGCTCAAAATGGAGACAAGTCCTGTGCAATGGCTCTCGGCATTTTGCCCTCACCCTCCAAGTACATACAACCACGCTGAACTACCTACATTTGCCACAGCATGCCCAGAAGTGTCACTACCTGCAGAAAGAGCATCCAAAGGCTTGTTAATCGTGACTAGTCCTTACGTGAACACTCTCAAAGTCATTCAATGTACCAACCTGCTTAAAAACTCCTTCTGAGAGCCTGTGTTTGCAAAGTCAGGCCTCTTGTCAGATATTTTCTTTGATAGGGTTAGTAATTCATAACTGTCTCTAGCAGGGTGTAGACTAGAGGCCACTGGAGCAGGAGACTGTTGTGTCTTTGTTGGCTGAGAATTTCATTGTGCCTCTGGAATTCTATGCTGACCACTCTCTTTGCTTAAAGATACCTACTTTGTCAGTAGCAGTAAATGGAACTGTTTCTTTTCCTCAAAATATTTTCTAAATAAGTATAGGGTAATAAAGCTGCTATGCTGAGTGAATTTGGCAGACTCCTTCACATTATGCAGCTCAAATTATTAAACACATACAGTTTTACACGGATAGGCAATGTCTACACAGCAAAAGCTGGGCATGGGCTAGCCTATCTAGCCACCCTGAATCCAGTTGGCATGGGTAACAAAAGCAGTGAAAAGATTGCAGCACAGGGTTCAGTGCATGGTCTACAAGCCCAGCACATCTTGCTAAATTGCTCAGATGCCTGGGTCGTGCTGTCTTTGCTACTCCTGTTTCCTGAGCCAGCTGGATTCAAGTTAGCTAAAGTTGGCTAGTCCATGCACAGCTTTTGCTGTGTAGACACACCCTAGAGAGAGGCAGTGTAGTCCAATGGAGAGAATACAGGACTAAAAGTCAGGAGCTATTTGGTCCTCATCCACACTCAACTAATTGAATCAAGCCACACAAGCAAGTTTTTGGGACTCAGCGTCTATAAATTGTAAAATAAGGACTATAATACTCACTTCTCTCATCGGCTTGGGGTGGGATGACAGAGGCATACAGACCTTCACTAGTTAAATGTTTATAAAGTGCTTCAAAGCTGCAAAAAGTTCTTCCTAAGTGTTGAGTCTTGTTATATATGGGGAGGAATGAAGTTATTAATGGGGAGTTTGATTTCCTCGGTCAGCTCCATTAGTGAGTAGAATATAAGATTAATAAGCTCCTGCAAAACCACCAATCAAATAGCCCATCCTAATTAACTCCAATATACACCTGCTGCTGCAGCAACTTCTCCAACTGAGACCCACAAAAGGGTTGCACACAGTTCCATGGTGTGGTGAATGTGGCCTACTTTGCTAATGCATCAAATAAGCCCCACTGGGGATGTGGCAATTTGTGCTGTATGTAATTTTCTAATTATTAAATACTTTTGGTGTCAAGTGGCCTTGCTCTAAGGACTCCAAGAGCACTGAGCCAGTTTACAACAACCAAGGAACCTGGATCTCAAAGACTAAACCATAAAACTTTATTCAAATGTTGTTTCTTCTGGAGGAAATTTCAGTTGTGCATAAAGCCAGTGAAAGGTCTATGCACAACTAAGACACTTCATTCCACCCGCAACGTGTTCCCATCCTCAATCTAATTTCTGACTGCTCCAAAGCAATGAGTCAGTAGCAATGCTCTGCTTTCACCTACATGTCCTCCAGCCAGTTACTTTGCCTCTGTTTCATCTCTTCCCCCTTTAAAATGGGAGTAATACTGTAACTATTGTACAGAGGGGTTCTGAGGGTTAATCAGTTAATACTTTATAGAACACCTTGAGATTCACAAATGAAAGTGGGACTGTATGTATTATAGTTAGCAGCATGTGCTCAGTTAGGAAACAGAGTTGATTGGCTGTTGTGCAGTGAAAAAGCCAAACTGCCACTTTGGTTTATGGACTGTTGCCTTCTGATGGTTTCTTCAGTGGTTTTCAGAAGTTCTGTTAAAATGAAACAAACCACATTTCCATTTAAATCACAAGTCCACCAAGGAAAATAACTGCATTAAATTGACAATAAGCAGATATTTAATTATTGTGGGCACCAGTTGAATAGATGTACATGGCCCTCTGTTCACTGTTTAGGCAACAAAACTGCGAAATTCAGCTTGACCTACTAAATATAAGTGAGAATGGAACATTAACACTTTCAGGGTATGTCTACACTTGCACCCTCTTTCAAGAGAGGGATACAAATGAAGAGATTTGAAACTGCAAATGAAGCTGGGATTTAAATATCCTGCACTTCATTTGCATATTTGTGTTATGGTGCTATTTCAAAATAACAGACGCTGTTAAGACGTGGTTATTTCGAGAGAAAACCCTTCTCTCGAAATAACTGGTAAACCTCATTGTATGAGGAATAAGGGTTATTTCAAGAGAAGGGTTCTCTCTTGAAATAACAGCATCTGTTATTTCAAAATAGCACCATAATGCAGATATGCAAAAAGCAGCACAGGATATTTAAATCCCAGCTTCATTTGCCATTTCGAATGTTTTCATTTGCATCCCTCTCTCGAAAGAGGGTGCAAGTGTAGACATACCCTCATAGAATTGTAAAACTTTTGCCCAATGACTTGCAGCCTGCTATGTTGTTTGATTAAAACAATTGTCCTGGAATTTTCAGCTAATGGGAGAGGTGATTTCTCTTTATGGTTAAAACAAAATTGGATGTGTTTTTCTAAAAAATCTGTTTCATTAATTATTTTGGGGAAGTTCTATGGTCTGTGTAATTCAGGGGATCAAACATCTGGCCTTAGAATGTATGGAGGATGTGTCACCTGAGTTATGAATAGAAATTCTATTTTGGTATTGCACACATCTCAAGAAGAACTTCAGAGAATAAAATAAAGAGTTAGATAGAATTAACAAGTGGGAAAAAAGTGACCTGGGACTCAAATAACTTTCTTATTTGTAAGCAAATGCCCATCTAATATACTGCACACAAAAAAAGAATAAATGATACAGATCAGAGGACTCGGAAAATAAATTTTGCCACTTGCAGAGAAATCTGTGGTTGTAGTCACTGTAGTTTAACAACTACATTTCTAAAATAATGAATTATGTATTTAATTTGTTGCTTACTCTGAATGTGTGTTCTCCTCCCAAAAAGGAGCAATGCATGTAGAATTTGTCAATTCAGCACCACTCTCATAAAATATTTCCCTGTTAGTAACATTCTGAAACAAGTATTTGAAATAAAAGTGTAGGGCAAGGAAGGAAAAAATATGATAAAGTTGTCAAATTTCCAATCAAACAACAGACGAGATTTCAAAGGAAGCTGCAGTGGGGTCACTATATCACTGAAGAGGTGTTCAGTATTTATTAACACGTGCAGATGTTGGTAACATCTTGTCTTTTCCAATTTCACCGCTGGTGGATTTATTTGGACGGTGCTTATCTGAGGACTTGGCTTTTGCCCATGAAAGCTCATGATATATATGTATATTTTTGTTAGTCTCTAAGGTGCCACAGGACTACTCACTGCTTTTGAATTTAGGATCTGTTTTTAGGCCTTAGTTCAGCAAGGGTTTGCACATGCTTAGGTTTAATTATTTTAAATGAATTACTCATGCTAAAAAGTAGATAAGAAGTTAAGAATCTTTCTGAATCAGGCCTAATCATTTGAATGATCTTGTCTGAAGACTGTTGACACAATGAGCATTGGTCAGCTGGCCACCTGACAGTTAATTCTTGCATTACCTTTCAAATCACCTTCAGTACTATACAAAACCCTTCTCTCTTGTCTGCTGGTATTTGTCATTGATCACTTGAATATGTAAGTAGCATGTACCATCAACTTATATAATTAGTCTTACATTGCTTTTTTCCCCCTTTCCCAATTTCATATCTTTCTCAGCATGTTCAGAGGGTGTTTTAATGGTATCTGCCAGCATAAGTATTTTTTTTTTTTAAGTCTTACGGTACTCAGAATTCAAGACACCATGCTTCATAGTTGTGTCACTAGCTATTACACACAACTTTGAGATAATGTGATGTACACAATACATTGCTGTAGTGAACACTGGGGTTTGTTAGGGAATTTCCAAAGTGTCAAAGTGACTTAGGAGCATAGCTCATTAAAAACAATGTGTTCCCAATTTCATTAGGCACATCTAATAACTTTTCGATCAGCATTAGATGGCAAATCCACACCCCAGCCCAATTATCTTTGGGCAAGGAGTCAATTAGTACCATGACAACAGGTATGGAAATAGCTAAGATAAGACAGAATGTGAAAAAGGAGTTCTCCTGACACATCATTCTGGCAAAGGACCTACTATGCTGCGGCTTCTCATCCCATTGATCAGTGCAGACCCAACTCATTCCTGCCTCTCTCCAAACACGGTGAATGTACTGCTCAGTGAACCCCCACTGACCTGAGTCCTGCACTGCACTGTGGGGTGCACTGCTGCCCCCCCCCCCCACCAGCACTGTTTGGGCAAGTTACATTCCCAGCTTGTGTAGAGGAACTGCTTCATTTTCACCATCAAGATGCCCCACACACCTCTAAGTTGCAGTGCAGGATTTACCCCAATGTGCACAGTTAGCAGAATGCATCCCACTCTGAATTAAACAGGGAAATAGAAACTACAGCAATTACTTGCCTTGGGTCTAGCTATTTTGATGTGAGTGAAGAATTTCAAGAACAGACACCTAGTTCTGAAATTTAAATTAAAAAAACATGAAAACATCTCTGCCCCAGACACCAATATTCCCCACCTCCCAAATTGGTTTATCCATTGGCAGAATCAATATGAAGGCAAAAATTTTTGTGGCCTTGTTGTCATGGAAACCATTTCTCCACTCTGATATCCCACAGGGTTTTCAGGCCTCTTCTTGTTGTAAATTACCATTCTGTTCTACCTGCTGAATATCCTGCCTGTTAATTTCATGCTGTGAATTTTCTGCATTTGTGAACGAAATCTGCCTGAATACAGCTAAAACAAAATGCCAGGTAGCTCTTTTCAGACCACTGAAATAAAAGGCATATACTTTAAATATGGAACCAAATGTCCCGGAATGGCAGCAAAGGGCCTCATGCTGTTGAAGGTATTGTCTTCCAGACAAAGATATAGAATTGCAGACCCTGCCACTTGGAGTACTGTGAGTACAGAATATTTGTTAGCTACTGCTTACATTTCCTTTCTTCCTGTCCTATGCTTTGTTATAGTTGTTGTACAGAGAAAGGCTAGTTTGAGGTTTAAGGGCCAGGCTTAGGATCCAAACCAGAAAGGATTATGCATATAAACAAAGGCTGAAAGACCTGGGCCTGAGTCAGGAGATCTGCATCTTGGGATAAAGACTTGTTGGGTGACCTTGAACTTACTGTGCCTCAGTTTCTCCCCTTTATCACCTGGAGATAATATTTTACTAAGGTAACTAACAGAGATGGGAAAGATAGAGCTGGGTAAAGAACTGTTCTTCTTGGCTAGAAAAGTTTTAAAAAAATCATTTCAGGGCAATTAAAACATTTTGTTCTCAAATATATTTCCACCATGTTTGTATTTTTTAAAAATAAAATCAAAATAAATTTTTAAATGAAAAGTTTCAAACTAAAAAAAATATATATATATATTTTTTCCAAACAAGACATTTTGATTTTTGTAAGCATTAACTTTTCTGTCTGGACAATTCAGTAACACATGAATTTGTGAGGCACTTCAATGTTACTGAATTTTCAGTTTTTGCCAACATTTATTCAGTTCTCATTGAGAAGCTGAGACAATATGAAACAGTGAGATCCGATGGAAAGTTTTATATATCTGTCTATTATTATCTGTTATTGGTATTATGGTGTTGTAGTGCAACTGTCATGTCATGTTCTCACTGGTAGCTGGCATGATTCCTTTTTAAGTTATTGTGCCAAATTCAGAGGTAATGTGACAAGTGTCTAAGGGATTTAGAAGCACAATGTCATTGAAAGTGCAAGTTGGACTCATGCTCCAAACTCCTTACACAGTTTTGGAAGTCTCTCCATAAATGGCAGTAAATGCTGGAAAGGCAGCACAGAGTAGTGTAATTTAATGTATGTTACATATCAAGAGGGCAAAAATCAGAGCTATTACTAGAAGAACCTACAGGATGGTATAAGTAGTTGTCAGGCATTGTAAAATGAAATGAGGAAGGGGGAAGAGATCTGCTTAATCTTCTAGTCTCCTTTGATTGCTTTTCATGCTAAATGTCCCACTTCCCCAAAATGTAAAAATGCTAACTTATTATTTGTCAATACTAATTTACAGATAGATGAATCTGGTAAGACACATTATCTTCGAATCTGATAGGTGCCATATACATGCAATATAAGTGCAAGAGGATTCCTTTATTATCTTACTAGCACATTTACCCAGCTTTGCTTGGGTCATTAAGGAAGGGCTCAGGGCAGAGGGTTTGTGTTTGAGGGGTGGCAGGAGTCAGGGCAGGGGCCTGGAGATGTGGGGGGCTCAAGGGCCTGAAGGTGTGTGTGTGGGGGGGTGGGGGGAAGCAGGAGTCAGAGTTGGGGAATGAGGAGGGGCTCAGGACAAGGGGTGGGGGTTCAGGAATCAGGACAGAGGGTTTGGTATATGGGCATTCAGGACAGAGGAGGGGTGTGTGTGCAGGAGGTTGGCTGATTCCTGGGGATGGCTGGCATGGTGGCGACCATGGTGGCTGGGTGCCAGCTCCTCAAGGTTGGTCAGGGCAGTGAGGGATGTGCACAACCTAAACCTTACTTTGTTTTAAGTTAAGAGGAAGTTGCATACCAAATTTGATAGTCCTAACACTTTCCATTTAGGAGGGCTTCTTGAACAGACTCACTGATGGAGGGACAGAAAGAAACTCTGATTTATAGTAGATTATTATTAGTAATGAGTCCACCTGACAGGTTGTGCATTCAAAGAGATTCTTTGATACAATATATTTGTGTCTGTTGCATTGAACTACTGGGCTGTGTCTAGACTGGCATGATCTTGTGCCAGAGCTATGCAAATGAGGCTCAGTGTAGAATATTGCTGAGCCTCATTTGCATAACTGATGAGCCACCATTTTTGCAGAAGAGGCTCTTGCGCAAGACAGAGCTGTCTACACTGCCCTGTCTTGCGCAAGAAAAACCCTCTTGCGCAAAGCCATTATGCTGATTATTTTCAGGCATAACAGCTTTGCGCAAGAGGGTTTTTCTTGCACAAGAAGGGGCAGTGTAGACAGCTCCATCCTGCGCAAGAGCCTCTTCTGCAAAAATGGTGGCTCATCAGTTATGCAAATGAGGCTCAGCAATATTCTACACTGAGCCTCATTTGCATAGCTCTGGCACAAGATCATGCCAGTCTAGACACAGCCCTGCTATACAGCAGTTGTGACAAAGCTCCTTCTCAAGCTTGGTGGGTCCTGCACTTCCAGGTGGATTGTTTGCTTCAGAGGCTCATAGCAGCTTTCAGTAAAGACATTTTCTCTTCACTTTTGCCATTTGTTTGAGCCACTCATCATTGGCCAGTATGTTGCCCCTCCAAGTGGTACAGGTCAGGACAGACTCCTTTACCAAAGTTAGTCCTCTTCTGATGCCAAAATGGGGAGCTGCAGGGTGGACCCAGGGACACCATCTATACCAGGTTCCAGCCCAGGAACCCTGTGAGAACCCAGTTCATTATAGAACCCTGTCTATAATGTCTCTAGTATCAGCTTCATGACACAACAAATCCCTGGGCCATATCCTCACAGACTTCCCCAGCACCTTCCTTACCACAGGCTCTTCCTCCTGGCTTTGACTTCCAAACTCTCTACAGCACATTTTCTCCTCAGCTCCTTGCTTACAGGCTGAGCTAACAGAATGGAAGCCTTTTAAAACCAGTTTCAACTGGTTCTTAATTGGTTCTGAGGTGTTCAGATTAGTCTGACGTACTTGACTCTGGAAACCTTATAATTGACTCCAGGAGTTTTAATTGACTTGATTGCCCTGATTGATTCTAGCAGGTTCCTGCTGGTTCTAGATTAGACTTTGTTAGTTTCCCCTGGAAGCAGGGACCTATTTAATTTAGGGCTAATATATTTCCCTTTGATCACTTTCATGTAACCCTTGGTCTGACCCTGTTACACAGGGACCAAATCAGAAAATGAATGGTTACTTTTAATTATCACTCCTTTTACACTTCAGTTGCATAATTGCCAATTACACTTTTTTATAGATTGACCAGTCATTTGCAACATATGCCAGTCTAATCTTCCATGTTCCTGTGAACAGAAATGATGTTTAAAGAACAAATTACCCGATTATTCACCACAATTATTTGCACCACAATCCTGGAGGAAACTCATACACATGAGTAGGTTCTGTGTGAATAATTGTTATCTAATAGGGCCAGCTCTGTAATCTATGGCTCTTAAAATTGAAATCAAACTCTCAAAAGCACTTTTGTGACTTTAGGACCTAAATCTCATGGAAGGTTAAATACAGAAGTAACTTCTGAAAACAGGTCTTAGGTATTTGAAAAATGTGCCCTTTCTTTTTGCTATTCAGCACAAAGTTATCAATGAGGCATGGACAACCAAAGAGAAGGTAGCAGCTATGTCTACACTACAGAGTTTTGTCAGAAAAATGTCCGTTTTTCCGAAAAAACCTGTGTTACGTCCACACTGCAATCGTGTTCTTCTGAAAGTAAATCGAAAGAACAAAGGGGTTTTTCCAGCATTGGTAATCCTCTTTCTATGAGGAAGAAGCCTTTTTCTGAAAGAACTCTTTTGGAAAAAGGCATGTGTGGACAGGGAGGAGGGTTGTTTTTTTTTTTTTAAAGAAGAGGCCTCTAGGAAATAACACAGGTGCCCTAGTGGGCACTCCGTCCAAAGTAATCAGGATTCTATAGTTCCTGTCTTCTGGCCCCTCTTAAAGCTGCAGGCACCCTGGACATGTCTTGTGGCAGGAAGCTGGCCTGAGAGCAGCACCTCACCATGTGGCTTTCCCTGCCACAGGCCTTGCTACTTATGGTTCAGCCTCAAGCCTCTCGCAAGCCCTGGCCCTTACACCCAGGGGGACCAAGAAGGGCACACTTCTAGTCCAGAGCAAAGATCCTGTCCCTCCTCAAGTTGTGGGGTGAGGAGGACACTTTGCAGGATCTCCGCTCCAAGTGCCGCAACATTGAGATATTCAAGTGCATAGCCGAGTCCCTGGCGGAGCATGGACATCCAGCCTGGATCTTGGAACAGGTCCAGAGTAAGGTGAAAGAGCTCCATCAGGGGTATGTCTGGGCCAGAGAGTGCAGCTCATGCTCCTGGGCAAGACCCTACACCTGCCCCTAATTCGACAAGCTGCACCAGATCCTGGGGGGTGGGGAAACATCTTCCCCACCTGTCATGGTGGACTCCAGCCTCGAGACCCCGTCATCGCCTGGCTGGAGGTCATGGTGGAGGACAAGCAGGAGGATCAGGGCCAGACGGAGAAGGAGGAGGAGGAGATAAAACCGTCACCCTATCCCTGGAGCCAGTGCCAGTCAGTCAGGACATCTCCCAGGCCTCACTGGATGCCAGGGAGGGTTCTTCAGGTAAGTCTTCTCAGTTTGTCACACACACAGGGCGGGGGAGGTGGGCGCACAGGGGGAGGCCCTCCCAGCACCTGCCACAGCTGGAAGCAGGCTAGTCACAAGGGTGCAGGCATGACCCCAGACACACCGAGGAGTGCCGCACACAGCACATGGGCATGCCTGCACATGCAAGGCACCACCTGCTCCTGCGGGCAGCGCTGCAAGCCACAAGTGTGTGTGTGGACACCAGGGAGTGCCTGCTGCTCCCAGCTCCTCTCCCACCCATGAGGGGATCCAATTGTGGCTGGACGCTTCCCTTGCCTGCTTGTCCGTGGGCCAAGGGGGAGGAGGCTTGGGAAGTGGGCAGCACGGTCCACTGAGCACCTTGGAGCCCCTGTGAGGCATGGCCCACTGTGCAGCCCACACATGGCCTTGCTCCTGGGACATCACCCTCTGCCCAAAGGACTGTTGGTCAATGCTCACAGAGGAGGGCACGGCCTCAGGAACGGTGTCTACATGGATGATTGACCGCCTCTCCCTCTTTGTGTTCTCCACAGCCAGACCAGCTGGGACTGAGGGGCAAGCCACACCACCAGAGCCAGCCACCGGAGCCCGGAGGGACCCAAAGGCGTACCCGGATCCAAGAAGAGCTCATGCTCCAGCATGTCAGCATCCTGCGCAACATGCAGCAGACCCTGGCGCAGAAAGTCCGCCAGGACTCAGAGTGGCGGAACCGTGCGTGGGACCAGCTCATGCAGTGGTGCGATGACATGTGTGCCATCATTTCGCGCATGATGGTACACCTGCCTGCTGTCACTGCTCCTGGCTTCCAGCCTTCTGCCCCCCCTGCTGTGCCCATTCCCCCTCCACCTGCCTCCCATGTGACACCTCCGGTCCCTCCCCAGGTGATGCCCATGCCCCCTCTCCTGCCCCCCCTTGCCATCCCTGACCCTGCTCCAGCCCTCCCTCCTGTCCCCCCCTCTGTGGTCCCCAGACCCACCCAACCCCAACTCCGATGAAGCTCCTGCACCTGAGGAGGCACATCTAGCCACCCCTGCCCCTCCAGGTTATGAGCCCCCCTCCCTCTCCAGGTTATGAGCCCTTCTCCTCCTGCCCCCTTTTTTTGATTGTAAGATACATGCAGACTTTGTTTTATTCACAACCAAACAGGTGACTTTATTCTTAAGTCAGGGAAGGGGAAAAGGGAGGGCTTGTGGTGGGGATAGAATAGGGCAGCCCTGGGGAGAGTTACTGGGGTGCTTGAGAGAACCTGTCCCTTGGGGCCTCGTGGATACGCACCCCGGCCTGATGGGCCTGGCAGCTGGCAGCAGTTTGGGGCTGCTCAAACGTTCAGCCCTCGTGGCCAATGTCTGCTCCCCACCCCGGGAGGAAGGCCTCCCCCTTCCTCTCCACAATGTTGTGGAGGACACAACATGCTGTGACCACCTCAGGGATGTTGTGCTCCCGCATGTCGAGGTGGGTCAGCAGACACCTGAACCACTCCTTGAGGCGGCCAAAGGCACCTCCCCCAAACACCCCAGGAGCCTCCCCCTATAAGGCCGCACACCCCCGCAGCAGCAGGGCTATGTGAGGGCAGGAAGGCACAACCCATTGGAGATGGGGCTTCGGCACAACCCATCGGGGATGGGGCTTCGGCACAACCCATCGGGGATGGGGCTTCCCCTCAACCCCACTCTACCCCCCACAGCTTCCACCCCCCTTTCCTGAGGGACCCCCTTTTCCAGGACTCCCCCCCTGCAGGGACAGCAGCCCCAGAGTGCCCTACCTCCATGAGGAGGGCCCCAACAGTGGACTTCCCCACACCAAACTGGTTGGCCACCGACTGGTAGCTGTCTGGGGTGGTGAGCTTCCAGATGGCAATTGCAACCCGCTTCTCCAGGGGGATGGCAGGCTTCAGGTGGGTGTTGCATCTCTGGAGGGTGAGCCAGGCACATAGCTCCAAAAAGGTGGCTTTCCACATGCGGAAGTTTTGGAACCACTGCTGGTCATCCCATCACTCCATGACCAGCCGGTCCCACCAGTCTGAACTGATGTCGAGACTCCAGAAATGCCTCTCCACAGTGAGTTGCCATTGCCAGAGTGTAGCTCCTGCACCAAGGAGGGGGTCTCCAGCATGAGCTGGCACAAAGTGTTACAAAAACTGCAGCATGGCCGTGTGGGGCCATCACATGCCCAGGGGCAGCTCCGGCTCCATGGCACCAAGAGAAAAGCTGAAGCAGCCAAAAAAGCAGGGCAACTACAGCAGGCACTGCAAGAGCTTTGCTGTCACTCAAAGAGGTAGGCAAGCACACTGCAGAAGCAGCGAAATGGCTGTCCAGGGGAATCCCTTTAAGCGCGTCTCTCAGCTAGGCTCCGGCACCAGCACTCAGAAGCAACTGGTGACCTAAAGCCTTGGATGAAGTGGTTCCAGGTGGCCTTTTATGCAAGATAGCATCCAATCAGTGTGGATGCTCTCTTTTGAAAAAGTGCATCGCTTTTTTGATGCACTTTTGTGTGTGGACTCTCTCTTTCAGAAGAAGTTTTTTCAGAACATCTCTTCCAAAAAAAGCTTCTTCTGAAAGAAGCCTGCAGTCTAGATGTAGCCTCAGAGTGAGGAATGAACGTGTTAGCATTCTACTGAATAAATATTTCACCCGGGGAATCTTTTAAAACTCCTAATTATGTTTTTTTGAGTGCCAGATGAGGCACCTCTCTTTGCTCCAATGAGTGCCTTGATCTGCACTTTTCTATAAACATTGATCCCTCTACAGCCCCTAAAGTTGGATTCTTATTGAAGAACCTTTTACAGCCCCATGTTACTATTTGGTATTATGAAGGTGCCTATTCTTCTTGGTTTGGCAGGCCACTTACCACAGTAGGTAACAATCTTACTGCCTAAATCCCAGTTCAGCAAACCACCCCTATTCAGGAAAGCACCTAAACATGCTTATCTTAGAACACATGCTTAAACCCTGCTGAAGTGTGTGAAGGCAGGCTCTTTTCTGGCCAGGCCTCGTGCGCATGGCCTCCTAGCCCGGGATCACTTTCCCCTCAAACCAAAAGTCCTGCACTATGTGACTTAAGCAGGAGCAGAAGACCAAGCAGGTAGGGGTCATGCAAAGTTCGCGCTGGCCAAGAACCTTCCACCCCCTCCCCTTCCCCCTCAGTCCTGTCACTAGGCAGACAGAATCTGTTAAGCCTATCACTGTGAAGCGTGGGAAAGCTCTTGCTCTCTCTATAAAACAGCTTCCCCTCCTGCAACTAGTTGAGGGTTCCCGAAAATTTGGAAGGCAGTACATGAGCCAGGTTCTGAGGGCTGATCACCCAAGGACCCCCTCCCGCTCACCGAATCAACCGAATCTTCTGCAGAGCGATAAGAACATGCTGTTTTCCCTGTTGTACCTTGTGTGTCTGATAAGTGTGAGTACTCTTGCTGTTTAGTGTTAGTTAAAAGTTCGTTAAATATTAGTGATAGGAGTAAGTTAGTTAAAGGGTTGTTAAGCGGTGTTAAGGGTAAGATAGATGTTAGATCTTATGAGTGGGATTAATGTAAATATAACTGTTAAAAATCCCTGGGTGGTTGTTGATAATTACTTGGATTTGGAAAGACCACAGGGAATTCTCCTTTATTGTACTGCATTCTGTTTATTGTTCCTGTTAATAGTTATTTGGTGCCCGCACCTGTAAAAACTGTTAAATAAAAAGTTATAGTTAAAAACATTTTAATAAAAATTTAAAAGATATTCAGTAAAGGGCTGCCTGTTTCTGCACCTCCCCAGGGCTGGCCACATTCCCGAACCTTCCACTGTGCACAACATGGCGTCACGAACAGGATGTGGTTCATGTCCCTGGAGATGTGGAAAAGGCACTCATTCTATGGAAGACTTGTTTCCACCAACTTGAATCAAATAAAAGCCCCTCAAATTTAGTTCAAAAGCTTAACTTAACTATTGGGACCGGTGCAGAAGCAAAAACCTGGCAGGTCCAGGTAACCACAGAGGGCTTGGGATGTTTGCTACTCGGAACCCCCCATCTGTCCTTCTACCCCGTAAATGAGAGTGAAGGACCGGAGTTAATAAAAACTGGGGGCAATGAAAATAACCCCAATCCACCTGAAAATATTTTAAGCTCCATCGAAAAAATACTGAAAAAAGTAGGACACCCTTCAAAACCTACTGATTTTAGACCGCAAACCCCTTATGGTACCGCTGGACATAGTATTTTAGTCCATACCCTAGATGAATTGCTGGAGAATAAAAAACAAAAAAGGATAGGTCCTGATAATTACCAATCAGAAAAGGTAATTGGAACGCTGTGGCATGCTTTAAAACGAACCCTGGACAGACTGGGAAGCGCTGAGGCGGCGCTGCGGACTGCAGCCATAGTGTCAGCCTCAGACCCACCCAAACAGCCTGAGGCGGCGCTGCGGACTGCGGCCATAGTGTCAGCCTCAGACCCACCCAAACAGCCTGAGGCGGCGCTGCGGACTGCAGCCATGGTGTCAGCCTCAGACTTGCAAAACCCCGCTGAGGCACCATTGCGTACAGCGGCCGTTATGTTAGCCTCGAGTTCATTAGAGAATCCAGAACGTCAAGACTATCAGAGTAACCTATCACTCCAAGGAAAACAAATCCCCCCGCCATATCAGTGGGAGGCTGTAACGGAGGCAGATGGTGCTGTACCTTCCGCACCACCCTCAGCTGAACCTCCATTTTTAGAAGACTTACCCATTTCTGTTAATAAGACCACTTTTGATGCTGTGACTGGGCGGACTAATCGACAGACAGTATTCCGCTCACGTAATAAGGCAGAGTTAAAGGAGCTACTCGCTGATACTGAGAGAAAACCTAACGAACCCCCCGTAGCATGGTTAGGCAGATTAGTGCTAGAAAATGGGTCAGAATGGCTTGACAAGGATGAATGTATGTTCTTGTCTAGATCACCTAACTGGGCAAAGGGAAGCGGTAACTCATCCATAGTGTCTGCTAATACAGTATACCCACTCTCCGTACCTGGCTTCTGCAGTCTTTTCCTAGGGGGAAGTCTTACAGCCTTAAGTCTACCCCCAGGTAGTATAAAAACAAAACAGCAATTGATGCACGCTTGTGTGGGTCTTAGCCTTTTAACTTGGGACCCTGGTACATATCCCTTGGGTCTCACTCGAGCTCAAACACAGCAACCCAATCCGGTCCGATTTCTTACAGACCCTAGCCAAGTTCCAATAGGAGCAATGGCTATTAACTCAGCCGTTGAAGCTACAGGGAGTAAAGATCCAGGGCTGCTTATGTGGCTTCGGACCACAGAAGGCCAGCCCGTTACTACCCTTTATCAAGTGATGGATAATGTAGATTTAAAAGAAAAAACACATGAAAATTTCCCAGTAGAAAATCTCAAAAAGCCAAAAAGAAATCAACCACCAGACCGGACAAGGTATGAAAGAGCATTGTTTGGGTTTTTACTAGGACAGGGATTGACAAAAGAAAAAATCCGTAGCTTTAATAAGGAACAGCAGGAAACCATAGCACAAACCTTCGGGTGGAAACAATGGGGAAAAAGTGAAAATGACAGTCCTCAGCCAAAAAACGAGTAAAGGCCGAATGCCATCCGGCCGACACTAATATAGATACCCGACCATACAAATCCTTACTTGTAAAAGAATCAAAGAAACCCATACTCTTTCTATTAGACATGAGGGCACAAATCTCTATTATTACGAAAGATGTCCCCCACACCAAGTTAGGGTCAAAAGTTTGGGTCCAAGGTTTACACCAAGCCCAACAATCTGAGTTGGTGTTAATTACCATCCACCACCTCGGACATAATTACAAAATAAAAGCCCTGCTTGGAACTAAAAACTTACTAGGAATGCCCGATTTAAGACAGCTGAATCTTAAGGCTACAGTATTATCAGCACTACCAATCCAAACTGCTCGAACTGTACATCAACCCATACTTGCCAAATCAGGTACTTGGTCATGTAAATCTATTCCAACCTCACTTGAAGGAAGACCAAGTATCCAAACCTTATTAGATAGGCTGTTAATTGAAGGAAAAATTGATTATGCTTCCCCAGGTCCATATTTGTCACCAGGATGGGGAATTAAAAAGCCAAATTCTACCCCAGAACACCCGTCCTACCGATTAGTAATTGATTATAGGAAAGCAAATGAATTCATTACTCCCATACCATTTGCTGCCCCAAGAACCCTGCCAGAAATCGAAGCCATATTAAAAAATAAACGATGGCAGTGCGGCTGCACACTAGATTTAACAGACATGTTTTATCAAGTACCAATAGCCGATAGTAAGGGATTACTCAATTTTACCTTTGGTGGCCAGCTTTATAAGTGGTTGGTCTGCCCTCAGGGATATCGCAACTCACCAGCAGTGTGCACTCAAGCTTTAACGGACACCCTTAGAAAATGCACTCTGCCACCCAATTGCGAGATCCTGTCATATGTAGATGACATTTGTGTTATTGGGGAAGATAAAAGTAAAGTGGAATGTGCAACTACACAGGTGATAAATATCCTAGAAAAGGACGGCTGGGTCATTAATAAAAGCAAAAGCTGCCTAAAACCCAGCACAACCTTTTCATTCCTAGGACTAAAGATAACCCCTGACAAAACTGCTATTGAGCAACAGGATACCTTAGAGCTTGAAGCATGGCTAAGAAAGTCTCCCATCACCAAAAAACAAGTACAGCAGATACTGGGAATTCTTAACTACCATCGCAATACACTTCCTCCTGCATCAGCCACATCGTTAGCTACCATAAGGTCCTTAATTAAAGGAAAAGGTGTAATGGTCCACTGGACAGACCTACATCAAGAAGCCCTGGCTTGTTTAATAAAACATGTAAAAAACCCCCTATCTTTAACCCGATTCGATCCGGACATAAATCTAACTATCCAAATTAACTTTTCTCTGAGTCATCTCGCATTAGAAGTTTTCCAGCATGAATCCTTAATATACCAGGCCATGAGGACTATAAAAGGTCCCGAAGCAAGATATGGCCCCTACGGGATCATGTTATTAGGTTTACACTTTGCTGCAACATGGGGAAAAAATCATCAAGGAACCCTAAAAGGACCCCTAATAAAAGCTATACGATGGTTAACTTCGCATCCCCCACCTTGTTTTAATGGTACCCACAATACTTGGGAAAAGCTTTTATATTTAGCAAAAACTACCTGGCAGCAGTGGATTTTAACTGATACCCCTCTGTCAGATGAATTTATTCGAGGTATACCAATATTCATAAAATCTCAATTGGAACCATGGATTTTCACTGATGGAAGTACAAAATTAGCACGAAAAGCTGGAGTTTATTGCACCCGTTGTGAACAGATTAATATTTTTAACCTCCCTGAAGGTGAAAGTGCACAATTTGCAGAAGCTGTAGCTTTTACAAAAGGTATAGAGCATGTAACCCAAATACATCCTAAGGGAGAGTCTCCAGTAATAGGTACTGATTCTAATTATAATATTCTCATTGCTACTGGGACTGGAGAGGCCTTTGCACATCCGGGCTTATGGGAATCAGCACTTGCCATTGCAAAAATGCACTCAAAGTGATGGTTTGTTACCCACTGTCCCTCACATAAACCTAACACTCATTGGGCACATAAGTGGTTAGATGAAATTTTACAAGAGGAAGATCCTTCCCTATGGAGCCTCAAGGTAGACGTTAATCAACCCCCACAAAAGCACGTACCCCCTAATTCTGACCCCCTAGCACAATGGTTACATGAGGAATGGGGCCACTGGGGATCAACCAATAACTACAATGAATTTAAACGACACACACTAACAAAAAGACCAGAAATCACTCTAAAAACATGGCAGAAAATTAGTAATAATTGTATAACGTGCCACAAAATAAAAACCATGAATCGTGTCAAACATGATGTAGGTGCATTCAGGGCTGAACTTTTTACCCCCGGAACAACTTGGCAAATAGACTTAATGGGTCCGTTAGCTGGAGCAAAACAGTACCCCAAAGGAATTGTAATTGTTGACCTAGGGTCACGCCAAATCTGGTGTCTTCCGACAAAGAAAACTAATAGTCACACAGTGGCTAACGCTATACTTAAATGCATGAGCCACTGGGGCACCCCACATACTATACAATCTGATGGGGGCCCACCATTTATGTCAAAAGAAATAGAACAATTTTGCGCAAAACACTCAATCCATCACCATTTGCACCTTAAATATCACCCTGAAAGCAATGGGGTCGTAGAAAGGAAGATAGGAACTCTGAAACAAGCACTCCGATTAAAAAATCCTAATCCAGATTACAAAGGGTGGCATCTTCATTTAGACGCTGCATTAATTGGTGTTAACAAATTTTGCTCCAGATGGCCAGAGCTTAAACCAGAGACCCCAACACCATGGCAGCCTAAGTTTATGCCTAGAGAAAAAGTTTGGCTCACAGAACCTAATGATCGCGATACCAAAAATCCCGAACCTGCTAAAATTACCCAAATTGGACAGTATCCCAATACTTATTGGGTACAACCAGCTTCCGGTCCAGAAATGTTAGCCCATCATAATTGGCTTTGCAAACGTGACTAACCGCGACCGAGTCGCAATCTGTTTTCTTTTTTAGGGTACAGCAGAACATTCCTTCCTTGAAGATTGGTTACGCGCCTATGCAGTCCAAGGAAATGTTACCGAATGCTTAGCCTGCACCTTACCTGTAAACTCTGTACTTACCCCTCCGTTCTTGATTCGACCAATATACCTTAATTTTTCAACCCAGTCCAATTATGAGGATTGGAGTAGTGATTCATACCTTATTCACCGAGCCCCAACCTTAACAAGTTTGGAACTAACCCCTTTCCCTGAAACTAACAACACTAACTGTCCCCGGTTCCCATGTTTTGAGTTTTTAGGAGTCCCTACCCACAACCAGTCACAACCTGTAGGCCCCCTTATTTTAGTAGGGAATCAAAGTGGTTGTTACCTTACCATTACTACTACCGGAGTCCTTAATAGTACAGGCCACAACATAATCTCTCAGTTAATTAATAACAACCTCTTAAGCTTAAATATAACCCGATTATTCATTAACCTTCAATCAAGCGGGGAGCCCTCTGAAGTTGGCCTGTATCCCCTATCCCTTGCAAAAGCCTTATTCAGTGTCCAACGCTATCTAGTTGGTTCCCACCAACCGGTATGGGGAACACCCTCTGAAGCTGTTTTTAAATGGAATGTAACCTCCTTTTTTAATAACAAATATTTGAGACCTGGACACTTTTGGTTGTGTGGCAATCAAGCCCATTCGTATCTGCCGGTTAACTCACGTGGTCGTTGTACCTTTGGGTACGTGGCTATTGAAGGAGGAGGACTCTTTACCCTTCACAACTACAAAGTCCAACCCCGCTTTACACGTCAAAAACGCAGATTAGGGAACTTTTGGGATTCATTAAAGACTTGGTTCGGAAAAGCTGCACTTGCTGTTGCCACCTTTAATCCCGTTGGACATTTAATGTTTCGTGAACAGTTAGAGTTACAAGGTCAAGCAATCGAACGCCTTGGCAACAGCACAGCGAAAGGACTCTCATTATTGTCAGACAAGCTTGAAGAGATCCGGGTATACGTCATGCAGAATCGCCTAGCTCTCGATTACCTCCTAGCAAAAGAGGGCGGGTTCTGTAAGTGGCTTGATGATCAACCCCAAGCAAAAGAACTGTTTCAAGGGAAATGTTGTATGATAATCATTTCTGTGCACCAGAATGTAACTGATGTAATTTCTAATATTGATCAGGTTGTTCGGGAGGTGAGAGAAGGGCGGTCATTCTTTGGTCTTACCTGGCTCATAAATTGGTTAGGCTTAGGTCGGTATAAGGATATTATACTTCCCTTTCTATTCAGTATTCTTTCCTGTCTGGTGCTCCTGTGTATCTCTTGCGCATGCCTTAAGGCCTGTATCCGGCGCACAGTTCATAGTGTCATGGTAGCGGAAGCAAGACCCCTCATCAACAGCGAGGACGAGGAGGATAATGTGTAACTTCGAGCAGGATGGTTCACTCTCGGCCCTGGCCACGGGGGCATGTGAAGGCAGGCTCTTTTCTGGCCAGGCCTCGTGCGCATGGCCTCCTAGCCCGGGATCACTTTCCCCTCAAACCAAAAGTCCTGCACTATGTGACTTACGCAGGAGCAGAAGACCAAGCAGGTAGGGGTCATGCAAAGTTCGCGCTGGCCAAGAACCTTCCACCCCCTCCCCTTCCCCCTCAGTCCTGTCACTAGGCAGACAGAATCTGTTAAGCCTATCACTGTGAAGCGCGGGAAAGCTCTTGCTCTCTCTATAAAACAGCTTCCCCTACTGCAACTAGTTGAGGGTTCCCGAAAATTTGGAAGGCAGTACATGAGCCAGGTTCTGAGGGCTGATCACCCAAGGACCCCCTCCCGCTCACCGAATCAACCGAATCTTCTGCAGAGCGATAAGAACATGCTGTTTTCCCTGTTGTCCCTTGTGTGTCTGATAAGTGTGAGTACTCTTGCTGTTTAGTGTTAGTTAAAAGTTCGTTAAATATTAGTGATAGGAGTAAGTTAGTTAAAGGGTTGTTAAGCGGTGTTAAGGGTAAGATAGATGTTAGATCTTATGAGTGGGATTAATGTAAATATAACTGTTAAAAATCCCTGGGTGGTTGTTGATAATTACTTGGATTTGGAAAGACCACAGGGAATTCTCCTTTATTGTATTGCATTCTGTTTATTGTTCCTGTTAATAGTTATTTGGTGCCCGCACCTGTAAAAACTGTTAAATAAAAAGTTATAGTTAAAAACATTTTAATAAAAATTTAAAAGATATTCAGTAAAGGGCTGCCTGTTTCTGCACCTCCCCGGGGCTGGCCACATTCCCGAACCTTCCACTGTGCACAACAAAGTGTTTAAATACATCCCTGAATGTGGATGGAGTAAAAGGACATGCCCAAGTGTTTTGCTGAATCAGTGTGCTAGTGACTAGAACCCTACAAGCAGATGCTCTTACTCTAATTACTGGTCCCATTACTTGAAATGCTACTTTTTCTTCAGGGTTAATACCATTACTCATGCTCAGTTCCTGTCCCAGAAAAGGGCAGGTGTCCCAGAAATTCCCATATAATTAAAGAGGTTTTTTAATGTAACAGAAAAGAAAAGGAGCTTTTCCTTAAAACTTGCCAACGAGCAATTGCTGGTTTGAAAGCCATCTACACCACCATGTTTTATGTGCTGGGTTTCCCATGGATCAACGAATGGCATCAATAGCACCACACACACCTTGCACCAAGCAGCACTGAGTGAAAGCCACCAGGCTTCAGGAAATGGTCAGCTGTGGCTAAGGTAAGTGGGTGCTGGGATGTCGGAGGACACTGAGTTAACATGGGTGGGTGCTAGACTGCCTGGTGTGGCTATATGCCAGGATGGCTGAGATATTATTGGGGAGGGACATCTAAGAAGAAGAGAAAGCAGGTGGGAATCACGGGGCAGAGACAGGTAGAGGAGCCTGGGGCCAGTACTGTGTCCTCCTCTGCTCTGCTTCCATCAGATGCCTTTGTCTCCTCTGCTCTGTTGCTGTCTCCTCCTCTTCTGTCTGCCTGCAGAGCGGGAACCACAATGGGGAGAAGCAGCTTCAGGGCCATCCATGCAGCTCAGCCTGATGCTGGAGGATTCAGCAGGATTGTCGGGGAGGCAAGACATGCATCAAGCAGGACCCATTTAACAGAGTCTATGGGATTTTCACCCATGTTGGATGCATGAAAGACCCTTATTTGTGCTATGTAGGTGGCCTTCACATATCAGCCCAAATATAACAGTTTGGTTAAAACATTGACTGCAACAACAGTCCCTAAGATGATGATGGAAACACTCACAAGCGACAATCTTTTGGAGAAAGAATGGGCCTAGGGCAGGGGTAGGCAATAATTTTTGGCTCGGGGCCAGTTCAAAAAGTTTTGAAGTGCTCCCGGGCCACCAGTAAGGGGCAGGGCCTAACCTGGAAGGGGAGGGGCCAGTATGCTTCTGGGCTATCCCACTCGCAGGTTTCCCATGGATCAAAGAATGGCATCAATAGCACCGCACACACCTTGCACCATGCAGCACTGAGTGAAAGCCATGGGGCTTCACAAAATGGTCAGCTGTGGCTAAGGTGGGTGCTGGGTAGGTTGGTACTAACTAGCTAAGAAGTAGGTGGGTACTAACTAGTAAGAACTGCTGGGCTCTTACTACATTTAAAGTGTAGAGAGCTGCAGCAGGGTTAGCTCCCAGGGGCGGCATAAACCAGGACTGAGCAGTCCCAGCTCTCACTGGCTCCAGGACTGCTGCAGCTCTGCCTTATCTGCTCCCCTTCCCCACACCGCAGAGATGGTGCTAGGGGGAACCGGATTTAAAGCCGGCTTCCCACAGCACTGGCTCCTGCTTCCCCCACCTTGCTGCCTCTAATACAGAGGCAATGGCGGGGTGGCATGGGGAGGGGAAGCAAGTAGTTAAGTAGTCACGTGACTACCCAATAAACCTATGCTTATCTGGTAGTTGACTACTGGAAGTCACTTACATCCCTAATTTAAACAGCCCACTGTAGCAGTAGCAGTGGCTATGAGCCCCAGTGCCTTTTAAATCACCAGGCCCCAGGGCAATTGCTCCCTTTCTCCCCCTTGGCAGCCCTGATTTTTTTGGGGAGGGGGAGAGGGCTCTTCATGTCTTTCCCCATTTGTTTTAAAAAAATGTGGAAAACTCCTAGGCCTTGGGCCCACAAACCCTTTCTGCCCATGCTCTCCTTCCAAAGTTATTTCTTCCTACTTTGCTGAGTGAATGGGCCTGGCTATGATCTCCCTTACAGTGACATAAAAAAATTGAAGTTCATAGAGATACACTGGTTTTGTACCAGTGTGTGATCTACATCAGGCCCATTATATTCTCATTAGCTTCCTTCCTCTGAGACTTACGGAGAATCAGAGCAAGAAACCACGGATAAATGTATGATCATCTCCCTTCCCCATGCTTTATGGAACTTGGCTTATGAGTATAAATATGCATAACGTGTAACCTCTCAATTTTAATGTTACAATCGGCTGTATCTGTATATCCTGTTTTGATGCCTGCATCATTCTTGTCTGACAAGTTAGAAATATAAAGTATGAGACTGTTTATGGTTTTAAATGTGCTAATGAGAGTCATTATTGATGCTTGGGGTGGCTGGGAAGGGAAACCTTAATGACTTGGTGATCAGCTTAACTTGTAAACAGCCTTATTTTTCCTGTAAGTCCAACAGTGTTTGGACTAGTGAGACATGTGACCATTCCACCTTCTACTGGGATTCCATCTTGACCCTGGGAGCTTTCCATGGAATAGGGGAATGTAGAAAAAATGGTTCCTGCCCAGGCAAAAGGTCCGCTTAAGCAATGGGAAGTGATCATCCCTTTGTCTTCAGCTGGCCTGGAAAACCTTGAAACAATGCAAAGAGCTAGAGACTCAGATCAGGGTAAAAGAGTGTCTTGCCTGCAGATTATGCTTGAAATAAGCACAGATCTTTAAAGTAAGAATCTGCTTACAATAAGTTTTTTTCATTAAATTAGAACAGGAGTAGGCAATAATTTTCACAAGAAGGCCACTTGGTATGTGGTCACGGGCTAGCACTTACCATCTATTCTTCAAACTGGAGCAGCTCCTTTTTGTGTCTCCCTCTTTCTGACTCCTGCTTTGCAGAGATGGGGTACAGGGGCAGAGGGATTCCCTGATTTCAGCATTCCCCACTCCCCTCCACCCTAAAACACACCAGCCCCCAATCTGTACAGGTATCTGGAGAATCCTGGGAGCAGTTCGGATGCAGGACAGAGCAAGGTGGGAGAGGGGCAACTGAACACATGCTGTCAGCTGTAAATATGCACGCTGTGCTAATCAGCTGGGTGGGCTGGAGAGAAATGCTTGGCTGGCTGGATCCAGCCCTGGGACCTGATTTTGCCCATTATGACTAGCTATGCATTCTCTTTTCATTTTAACTTAGTAGATTACTTTGATCTGTCCGTTTTCACTTGCAACAACTGAAATCCTACTTTTTGTACTTAATAAAAACACTTTTGTTTACTATCAGGCCCGGTGTAAATAATTTTTACCTGGGGGGAAATGACCAATGTGCATCTCTCTCTTTAGTTGATAAAAAAGGTGAACATCTTCATGACCTTTCCCTATGTAAAACTTATACACAGACAAAGATGGATTCATTTGGGGGTAGGGGGATTGATCCCATTTGGAAGTTGGTTTCCTGGGTGCTGTGCCCTAGAACTGCACCCTCTCAAAGCTGAAGTAGTTCAGTGTCTGTGTTGCTCTGCAGAGAGGGGAGATGACCCCAACTCTGTGCCTTATCTGGAGGAGGCCAGAGGCTCTGGCCCAGCAGGACAGGGAGAGACCCAGAGAGTGAGAAGGCAGGTGTCTGTGGAACAATCAGGGAACAATCCCAAGGGGACTTCTGTGATCACACCCTGTTACAAGAAGAAAGCTTCTGGATAAGAATATAATCTGTAGGCTATGGAGTGATTTGAAATAAAAAAACATGCTCCCTTTCCAGGAGGAAAAGGAGAGGAGACAGCAAATAGCTGTGCAGTGTAGATGTGTACATGGAACTCTACTGCATTTAGTTGGGGGCGGGGGAGGGGTGTGCTCCAGGAACCAAACATCAGTGATGGTGTCTGATCTAAAGGGAAATCTCCCTCCATGCTCAGTTTCTCTTCATTAGAACAAAAGGATTCCTATAAATGGTATTAGTCCATTAGTAAATGGAAATGGTAGAATTATCAATAAAATACAGATAAAGCAGATGTGTTCCATACCTATTTCTGTCCTATATTTGGGAAAAAGCCAGATGATGGAAAAATTTCAATTCCAACAGTATCTCAGAAAGTTGTTAAACAACAGCTATTCTAAGTTAGACATTTTAAAATCAGCATCCAAGAGTGTTAAAAGAATCAGCTGTAGAATTCTCTGGCCCATAACACTGATTCCTACTAAATCTTGGAAAACTGGAAAGTTCTAGAGGACTGAAAGAAAGCCAGTATCATTCCCATATTTCAAAATGGTAAACAATGTGACATGAGTAAACAAGATGGGCCAAGATGGGTTAGTTTGACATTGATTCAAGAGAAAATCATGAAGTAACTGATACCAGGCTCTATTGAAATGGAGTTAAAGACAGTGATATAATTAATGCCAAATTACACTGCTTTATAGAACGTGGATCTTGTCTATTTTTTTAAGAGGTTACAAGTTTGGTTAAGAGAGGCAATACTGTTGATTTTGTATACTAAGGCTTCTGTAAGATATTTGACTTGTTTCCACTTGACATTTTGATTAAGAAACTAGAAAGATACAAAAATAAACATAGTGCATATTACATGGATTAAAAATTGGTTAACTTATAGGCCTTAAGGCGTAATTGCAAACAAATACCATGAAGCCGCTCTCTCTTTCCCCTCTTACACATTTCCTGACTAGTGCATGATAACAACTTGAGCTAGTGGAGAAGAGAATTACACAAATAAAGTACTTTGAGATCTTCTAGGACATAAAGGTGTTCTACAGATTAAAGGGCGTGGGATTTTTTGTTGTTCTTTTAAATAGTGATTGATATATTTCTATTCAAATATATTTCTATTCGAATAGTCTTAGATCCAAAGGCCAATGAAAATGCAGTTTGAATAGAAATAAGTTTTGCATTTTGTGTTGACACATTGTGTGTAGGGGGGTCACTTCTGTTCTTCTTTCATTTAGATATCTAGGGACAGATTCTGAAATGTTGGATCAAATCCCTATTTCTACAGGGCAAGAGTACCATGGAGCTTTTGTTTTTGTGTATTGTTTTCCATACCCCCCTCCTTACTTCTTGGTAGTACAGGGTAATTAGATACAGATGTTGTTTCTGTTTATCTGTTTGCCTTTTACTTATGCTCAGTATGTTCTGATGAACTTCCTTTTGGTAGTCACATTTTCTCAGTCATTAACCATCAGTTTCCAAGTTAGCCTGTAATTTTTTCTCTCTCTCTCTCTCACACACATATGTAACCCTTCCGTCGAGTAGGCTTGGCAGCAACCAGGGCCGGGTTCAATATCTAGGGGTCCATCTCACACAGAACTGGCTCGAGCCCCCCACCCAGTAGGCTGGGAAATTCACACACCCCTGGGTGCCTCTGAGAAGCAGTGCTTCCCCACTCACAAGCACAGAGTCTGAGAGTAGAAAAGAAATTTTTAATGAAAGAGAGAGAGAAGTCATACAGCATTAGCTTGGGAAAATACCACAAACAGAGTTCGTAGCCCCTCCCCCACGAGTAACTGTCCCAGCTCAAAAGGATTGAGCAATGTCTTTTGCCTCTCAGGCTCACCAGTCCAACAAGAAACAGGACTATGTAGCACTTTAAAGACTAACAAGATGGTTTATAGGTGATGAGCTTTCGTGGGCCAGACCCACTTCCTCAGATCAAATTGTGGAAGAAAATAGGCACGACCATATATACCAAAGGGATACAATCAAAAAAAAGTGAACACATATAGAAAGGACAAATCCCAGCCAAACCAGTGATTTCAGAACAGAGGGGGGGATAAGGGAGGGGGGAGGTAAATGTCTGTGAGCTAATGATATTAGAGGTGTACCCACTTTTGCATTGATTTCCATAAGGTGAATGCGATGTCAAATTTCAATGTGTAACCCATGCTCTGGATGTAATCTGCTTGATTGGCTCAGAAAGATGGAGTAAATCCCCACTCTAGACTTAACCAAAGAGAACTGGCCGATCCAAGTCTAAGAAGAAGATGGCATTCTCCAACCCCTTTAGACTCTTTGGCTGCATCTACATTGGCATGATTTTCTGGAAATGCTTTTAACGGAAAAGTTTTCCGTTAAAAGCATTTTCGGAACAGAACGTCTAGATTGGCACGGACACTTTTCTCCAAAAGCACTTTTTGCGGAAAAGCGTCCCTGGCCAATCTAGACGCGCTTTTGCGCAAGAAAGCCCCAATCGCCATTTTAGCCATTGGGGCTTTTTTGTGCAAAACAATACCACGTTGTCTACACTGGCCCTCTTGCACAAAAGCATTTGCGCAAGAGGGCTTTTGCCCGAATGGGAGCAGCATAATATTTCCGCAAGAACACTGACGATCATACATGAGATTGTCAGTGTTCTTGCAGAAATTCAAGCGGCCAGTCTAGACAGCTGGCAAGTTTTTCCGGAAAAGCGGCTGATTTTCCGGAAAAACTGGCCAGTCTAGACACAGCCTTCCAGTTCTGAACTGTGCCTTTTGGTTTGCATAGTTCCCCCACCATGTTCCAACAGCTAATGGACCCCGTTTTCAGTCTCCACAGCCAGTACACAGCTGCTTATTTAGATGACATGGTTATTTATAGCCACAAATGGCAGTCCCACCTACAACACATGGCTGCCATGCTACAGTCACTCAAGGGCTGCGTCTAGACTGGCATGATTTTCCGCAAATGCTTTTAACGGAAAAGTTTTTCCGTTAAAAGCATTTGCGGAAAAGAGCATCTAGATTGGCAAGGACGCTTTTGCGCAAAAGCACTTTTTGCGGAAAAGCGTCCGTGCCACTCTAGACGTGGTTTTGCGCAAGAAAGCCCCGATCGCCATTTTCGCCATCGGGGCTTTTTTGTGCAAAACGGTTCTCAGCTGTCTACACTGGTCCTCTTGCACAAAACGGGAGAGTCATTGTATTTGTGCAAGAAAGTTTTTCCGTTAAAAGTATTTGCGCAAAAGTGCGTCTAGATTGGCACGGATGCTTTTGCGCAAAAGCGCTTTTGCGCAAAAGCATCCCTGGTCAATCTAGATGCGGTTTTGCGCAAGAAAGCCCCGATCGCCATTTTAGCCATCGGGGCTTTTTTGCGCAAAACAAATCTGAGCTGTCTACACTGGCCCTTTTGCGCAAAAGCTTTTGCGCAAAAGGACTTTTGCCCGAACGGGAGCGTCAAAGTATTTGCGCAAGAAGCACTGATTTCTTACATTAGAACATCAGTGCTCTTGCGCAAATTCAAGCGGCCAGTGTAGACAGCTGGCAAGTTTTTGCTCAAAAGCGGCTGCTTTTGCGCAAAATCTTGCAAGTCTAGACGCAGCCCCCCTGTTTTACCTGCAACCAATGCCAGGCCTGGAGGGAGGAGAAAGGATGGAGCCTGGCTCAGTTTGGGGCTGACTAACGAGGAGGCAGAAGCCCAGTTCAGTCATCTAAGCACACAAACCTGAGCCTGTCTGCCCCCATCCCATACCTCTCTGGGAAAAGTGGGGAATGTACTGAGAAGCCCCAACTAAGAGGAATCTGGAGTCTTGAGGTCACTCCCAAAACACACACAAGACTTGAACAGGGGGTGGTTTGGAGTTCCTGGGTCTGGAGCGCAGGGGTTAGGGAAACAGTGCCCCACCCTCTTCCACCAGTTTACTCAGCAACCTAACCACTAGGCTACTCAGTTGAGGGCACCATCAAACTACTCAAACACTGGATACTGAGCAGAGGAGATATGATGTAATCTGTGTATTGGTTGTGGCTCTCTGTTGCTGACTAGGATTTGTTCCATATATCACAAAGCAAGCAGTATTCCAACAAATAGAGGATGTGCAGTACTGAAAAAGGCAAACATTTAATGTCATATGAATTCCTTTAAGAATCAAACATTCTTAAAAGGGAAGAATACAAAGGTTCTATCAACTCCAAAGAAATGTGCTGACAGGCAAACATTGCGAGAATGATAACTGATTGAAAAGACAGCATTTTTGTACTAACATCAACAGCATACCGTATAAGAAGAAGATAGTATATATCTGTATGCAAACCAGCAGCATAGCTAACTACAAGCATGGGTAGTAACAGATTCAATTTAACTGTGCCTACCAAGCTTTGGCTGCAGCAGGCAACTACGTGGAATACTAAATAGCAAAGCAAAGACCGTATAGAAAGGAATATTTGAAAGGACAGAACAAATTGCAGCTTGATGAGGAAGGACAGGATGAGATAAACTTTCCATTAGCGATAATGGGACTTGCTTATCTAAATCTGCACACACTGAGCCAGAAGTGTCTAAGGAAAGAAATGATATTTATAATTGGCTTTTCCCAGAAGTAAATACACGGAGGTGGAAAAAAAAAACAGTTAAAAGGAAAAGTCAAAAGAGAATCTGATTAACTTTGTGTGTGGCATATTCTTTTAAAAGAAGAGAAATCCTTAAAAGATGGGAGTAGAATTTTGAACTGTAAATTGATGTACAAAAATCAGCATCTTATACAACAAATAGAAGTGAATCAAGAAGGAGCTCTCAGTGCTAGAGACTTTCATAAAAAATGAGTTTCCACACAAACTTCCTTGGGGCTGAACTTCACAAGAACTTAGACACGCCACTTACAATGCTCACTCACTTCCCTACAAAAGAAAAGGACAATAAACTATCTAAACTCCTACATGCCTCAGGGTACAACTCTAGGACCCTCAACTCACCTAACACCACTGTTAATCTATCCAACCACACACTTAGCCTAGCAGAATAGTCTGTCCTATCTAGGGGACTCTCTTTGTGCCCCACAACCCTACATGTGGGATCCATTTCTGTGGTGACCTTGAAGCCAATTTTCACTGCCTCTGTCTGAAGGAATATTTCCAACACACCACTGAACATCGCACTGACCCTCAGGATGCCCCCTACCAACCTCACAAAAGGAATATCACTACATGGTAGAGAGTACATATTTTTAATTTAATGTAATACATTACAGAGTTGTAATTACCAAAAAAAAAAAAATTGGCATTTTAATCTTAGTCAGAGTTATGGTAAAAATTCAAAGAAATGCAAGAATGTTAAGGTATGAAAATGCCATATTAAGGTGCCCAAACATCTTTCATGCCACCCTATATCTTTTAAGTTGCATTGGCTTTGCTTTTTTGGTCCTCATTTCATAGGACCAGCCATCTGCATAGTCTTCTTCCCAGTCATTTTAGTAATTTTAGTATAAGGCGAATTGACACAGAAGTGAAACAATTTCAAACCATCTTAAGTAAATAAGACTGACACCACCTCCCTACCACTCCACGTCCCACCTCCCTCCCCGTCCCCAACACAAAACAGAAACCCAATAAGAAGTGGCTTTAACCTCTGGGATATGAATAAGATTCTGTTGATCTACTATCCTGAAAGGCATTACAATAATTTACCAATTTAGCATTAAATGTAGATACAATAAACATGTTAAGATGTATAGGGACAGAGTTTTAAAAGGTGTCTCGTGGAATATTCAAATATACATAGGTGCCTAATTGCATATCTGAACTCTATCTTCCTCTTTATGCTTCATTCTGCAAGAGGGCAAGCCCTGCCCCTACCTTCCTGCAAACCCTCCGTCCCTTGTTATTGGGCCCCTGTTCCGCGGGCTCCCCCTGCAAAATACACAGCCAGTCTGCTTTCGAACCGTGCCTAGAGAACATCTGTACATGCTCGTGTTTCACACTCTGCATTTCCCCACCCTCGTGTCCCACCCCAATACCAAGTGGCGGAACTACCTATGACCCTTAGAGGGTGGGGAACCCCGATGGGCCAGCATATATTCCACCCTAGTTCCGTGGCCCATCAGGGATATTAGTTGGCGGCTCCTGCACAGAGCCGTGAGCATGGGCATGTACTTGGCGCGGTTCACCCCTATCCCGGATACCTGTCCCTTCTGCGGCGTGAGGGAGAACCCAGCGCACGCATAATTGGAATGCGCCAGGTTGCAGCCCCTATTCCGGCTCCTCCAGAACCTCTTAGGGTATGTCTACACTGCCACCCTAGTTCGAACTGGGGTGGCTAATGTAGTCATTTGAACTTGCAAATGAAGCCCAGGATTAAAATATCCTGGGCTTTATTTGCATGTTCCTGGGTGCCACCATTTTTAAATGCCCAGTAGTTCGAACTCCCTGCCTGCGGCTACACGCGGCATGGGCTAGGTAGTTTGAACTAAAGCCCCTAATTCGGACTACCGTTACTCCTCATATTGTCCCCCCTTGCTGCCATGGTTTCCTCAGCCAGCGCCTCCTGCTGACGCTCGCCGGGTGTGTTCTCGGCAGCGCTGGCCCCCCTCGGGATCTTTCGGAGGGGGGCCTTCCCACCCTCCTCATCAGAGGGGGGAGACTGCGCCCGCAAATGGCGGGCTCTGCACTTCCCCCGGACGAGTGTCCAGCCCTCCGAGGTGGAGGTGGAGGGCTGGTCAGCAGGGGCAAGGCCAGGGGGCGCAATTGGTCTTCGGGGGGGATGCTGGGGTAGGGGAGAGAGGGGGGGAGGGAAACCTCCACCTGGGGGGAACCGCGCCACCCTCTCCTCCTCGGGCCCCGCAAGGATGGCTCGGGTAGAGGCAGGGCCCACCTGCTCGCTCGGGCACGCCGGAGGGGGCGCCTC
Source organism: Pelochelys cantorii (assembly GCA_032595735.1). NCBI lineage: Eukaryota > Metazoa > Chordata > Testudines > Trionychidae > Pelochelys > Pelochelys cantorii. Next base: position 44,796,702 of record CM064336.1, read on the forward strand.
CGGCTCCTGAGCAGAGCCATTGGCTGGAGAAGTGGTAGTCTGGCCTCCGCGGGTGCCCGGGGGGCCGGCGGTGGTAGAGCCTGAGCCCTCCCGGGCCCCGGGGGTCCCGGACGCCCCCTCCGACCGGGCCAAGGGACAGTCCCTCCCGATGTGCCCCATCGCCTGGCAGAGGAAGCACCGGGCCTCCCCTGAAGACTAGTGGACCCGGTAGAGGGCGCCCTGGTAGGGCACCATAAAGGACCCCTCTAGCTCCATCCCACCACGTGCCGCTGGCAGCAGCTGCAGCTGTACCTGCCGGCGGAAGGACAGGACGTGGTGGAGGGCGGGGTCTTTACAGCCCAACGGGAGAGCGCGTTGATGGTTGTAATAGGCCTCCCCAAGGTGGAGAGGGAAGGCAGCAGGGTGGCATTGGGGAGGAAGGGCGGGATGGAGGTGAGCACCACCCGTACGCCCAGGTCCTCCAGAGGCTCGAGGGGCATGTGCACGCCCCCCCACTGCCAGGCCCCTCTCCACTGCCTCCTGGGCGGCAGCCTCCGAGGCAAGGAAGAACACGACCTTGCCATACATTTTGGAGGCTGCCAGCACAGCCGAGGCCCCCACCACCCTCGCCAACGCCCGCACGTAGGTTTCGACGTGAGGCGAGGCAGCGACCAGGAGGCAGCGGACGCCGTGCCTCCTGGTCATGGTGGGAAAGGGGCCCCGGCCACCAGGGATGGAGCTGGAGTCGGCAGTCGGGGCAGATGACACGGCACATGGGGGGGCGGCAGTGGCCACCTGGGCGTATGCTCTGGGGGCCGTAGGTGGATCACTCCCAGAGCTGGTGGGGGGAACAACAGTGGAAGGAGGGGCTGCGGCAGATGGCTGGGCCACAGTGGGCGGGGCGGTCTCAGCCACAGAGGGTTTGGCTTTCCGGGCCAGGGCTTTTGCCCCTTTCCTTCCCCCCGCCCTTTCTCCAGGCCAAGGTGGAGGCTGCTCCCGGATTTGAGGGAGCGTCAGCCATGGCAGCGGTGGAGCTTGGGCCGGGAGTCGGGAGGTCAGCCGCAGCATTTTTTTGGGCCGGTGGCAGTGGGGGGACCACGGGACCAACAGAGGCAAGGGTTTCCTCCATCATGGGGAGAGGGTGGAAGGGGGCACAGATGGCAGGGAGGAGGGCAAGGGTAAACCACTCCTCCCCACCAAACAGCAGGCAGGGGAGGAGGGCATCAGTGAAGGGGTTGAAAAGAAGGAGGGGTGCTGGTTTCAGGGAGGGACAACCCAAGCAGGGGGAAGGGGGAAGGGTTAGCAGCCACTCCTCCCTGCCAAAGCTGTGGCAGAGGAGGAGGGTGCAAAGCGAGGGGTGGGGAAAAGGGAGGGTAAAGGTAAGGGGCGAGAGGAACAAGGGGAGGGGGAAGCAACCACTCCCTCCCGCCAAGTTGTTGGCAGGGAGGGAGGGTGCCAGCAGAGGAAGGGTGTTTGTGGGGAAACCGAGGAAAGGGGAACTAGCAGCCACTCCTCCCCGTAGGAATACTGCACGGGAGGGGGGCGCTCAAGAGAAGGAGGAATACGCGAGGGTGGGGGGGAGGGCCGGGCACGATTAGGAGGAGGGGCGGGGTGCAGCCGCTCCCTCCCGCTTGACTGTTTGTGGGAAGGGAGGGCGCCAAGAGGGATAGGGTCAGAAGTGGGTAACCGAGGGGGCTGGAGCCAGCAACCGCTCCTCCCCGCGAGGCTGGAAGCAGAGGAGGAGGGCGCTGGCAAGGTAGGCAGGGGGCAAAGCAACAGGTGCAGGGCGGGGTCCGGCTCCTCCGGCTGCACTGCGGTACAAAAGGGGACTATGGGGCCGGCAAAGGGGGGTGCAATGTGAAGGCGGGCTAACTAAAAAAAGGGGGGAGAGGGGCACAAGCGCTCAGGGTGGGGACCGGTACTCTGGGTGGGGCCAGAGGACGACTGGGAGGCTGGGGCGGGGGTGCACTGGGTGAGCAGGGCGGGGCAGGGCAGGGGTCGGGAAGCAGGAGGCACACTGCAGCAAGCTAAAGGAGGGCGGGGCAAGTAAAACAAACTGAGGCTGGATGGGGCTGGTCAGCAAACTCAGGGAGGTAGGGAGGGGGAAACAGAACTGGCTAACAGGATGGGGTGGGCAAGGTTTCTGCAGTGGGGGGCAGGGCGGGGAGAATGGGGTGAAGGGGCCCCCCAACCAAACACTGCTGAGGGAGGGGGGGCCAAGTCCAAGGGGGGTGGGAGCACACCCACGAGCACTTGTGGGGGGCTCAGTCCTCGCCCGCTGCCTCAGCAAAACAGTCCCAGCTGGTAAAAAGGGGGGTTAGTAGCTTGACCCACCAAGGGGCAAGTCCAGGTGGTACAAGGTGGGTGGAGGGGGTTGTGGGAGTGGTGGTGGGGGGGGGCGCTGGACTGGGGGGAGGGCTCTGCGCCTCTGCCCCAGCCCCCCTCTTGGTGTCTCAGTCCACCACCACCCCAAGAGCGGATGAAAGGCTCAGTCCCAACAAACAAACCCCCTCCACAGTCCAGTTAGCGGTCCTCATCTCCCTCAGCGGGGTGCAGATGGCAGAGCAGCAGCAGCGGGCGGATGGTAGCCAGGTGGGGAAGGCCTCCGGATGGTGGGTGCCAGTGGGTCCTCTTCCTCTGGAGCGGGCGAGGGGAGAGGGGGGACAAGCCGGCAGGCCCCCTCAGGCAGCAGCAGCAGCTGGTGGTGGTGGGAAGCAGGAGCAGCAGCAGCAGCAGCAGCAGCAGCGTCATCCAGGGGGGAGCAGGTCAACCGGTTGAGGCCTCAGGAAGCGGGTGGTGGCTGGATGGGGCGGGGGAAGCTCCGGCCGGTGCAGGTAGCAGGAGCAGGGGGGAGAGGAGGAAGAGCAGCAGCATCTGCACCCTGCTGCCTCTCCTCCTTCTCTGGAGTGGGGCACCTATTTGAAACCCAGGAAGTGGGCGGGCTAAGCCCACCCACTTCTAGAAGCCCCTCCCCCAGCCTTGAAGGAGGGACGACTGGACCTGGGGTTCAACTAAATACTTGGGACAAATAATGAAAAACACGGTCAGGGGGTGCGGGTCACAGGGTCAAAAGAAGAGAACCGGATGGGGACACTGAGCAGAGAACCCCGGACAGCGCCCACTGCTCCTCAAAGCTGTCCATGGAGCCAGTGGACGCCGCCCAGAGGAACTCTGCCCGGATACGTGACGCTAGGGATGAACGGAAATAGGCCCCACAGTCGCAGGGAACCCCCTCGCCTAGCATTCTCTCCCTGGTATTGTAAATGGTGGCTTTGGCCAAAGCCAGGAGGAGGTTAACGAGGAGGTCCCGCGACTTTGTGGGGCCACGGATTGGGTGTGCATAAAGGAAAAGGTGTGGGGAAAAGTGCAGCCAGAACCTCAGTAAGAGGTTCTGGAGGAGCCGGAATAGGGGCTGCAACCTGGCGCATTCGAGGTAGACGTGCGCCAGGTTTTCCCTCATGCCGCAAAAAGGGCAGGTGTCCGGGATGGGGGTGAACCGCGCCAGGTACACGCCCGTGCTCACGGCTCCGTGAAGGAGCCGCCAACTGATATCCCCGACGGGCCGCGGGATTAAGGTGGAATATAAGATGGCCCATCGGGGTTCCCCACCCTCAACAGGTCTTAAGTAGTCCCGCCATTTGGTATCGGGGCGGGACACGAGGGTAGGGAAATGCAAGGTGTGGAGCACGAGTGTGTACAGATGTTCTCGAGGCGCGGTTCGAAAGCAAACCGGCTGCAACTTTTGCAGCCGGCTGGGGGTCCAAGGGTGGGGAGGCCGGGGGGGCCCGCGGAACAGGGGCCCGATAAAAAGGGATGGAGGGTTTGCAGGAAGGGAGGGGTGGGGGATACCCTCTCGCACGGACCGCTGCAGGAAGTCGAGAGCGGGCCGCGGCAGAGCCGCCTTCACCTCTTGGAATAGGCGCAGAGGGGTTCGGGGGATGGAGAGCCCCATGCGCCGAGCGAGCGCTCGGGGATCCACCCAGTCCCCTCTGCCGTAGTCCAGGAGGTCTCCGATCATGGTGGTTTCTGCCAGGATCAGCCTCCGGCGCACCGAGGGAGACTCCGCCACCTGCACGCACAAGGCTGGATTGTGGAGCAGGGGCTCTGCCAGGAGGTCTCCTCCCTCGGCGGCCACAACGGACCTGGTCGCCGAGAACAGCTTCCAGGTCTGGAGGAGGTCCTGGTAGAATTCCGGCAGCTCTGAGAGGTCTCGCGGAAGACCCCTCGGGTGGATAAAAAAGAGCTGCCGGTCGTATCGGAGCCCTCGGAGGCGGCGGAGGAAGGCGCGCGCCAAAGTGCTCCATGCCGGACTACCTGCACTAAAGAGGAGTCTCTGCAGGGCCTGGAGGCGGAAGGTCCGGACCTGGCTGCGCACGCAGACCAGGCCCTGGCCCCCCTCCTCCAAGGGGAGAGACAAGACCCCTGCAGAGACCCAGTGCAGTCCTGGCCAAAAGAACTCCAAAGCTGTCCTCTGGAGCTTGGCCAGGACCTCCGGGGCAGGGCGCAGGGTGTTGAGCCAGTGCCAGAGCATGGACAGGACCAGCTGATTCAGCACCAGTGCCCTCCCGCGAAGGGAGAGACACCGGAGCAGTCCTGCCCATCTCCGCAACCGCTCACCCACCCTGGCGTCCAAACCTTGCCAGTTTTCCGGCGGAGAAGGATGCGTGGCGGATAAATAAATGCCCAGATAGAGCAACGGACCCGCGCTCCACCTGATGGCCTGAAGCGCGGGTGGGAGGGAGCCGACCCGCCACCCGTCCCCGACCACCAGGCCAGAGCTCTTGACCCAGTTGACCCGGGCGGAGGAGGCTGCCGAGTAGACGGCTTGGCAGGCCTCCACCCGCGCCAGATCGCCCGGGTCCTGGACCATGAGGAGCACGTCATCGGCGTACGCCGACAGGACTAGCCGCAGCTCCGACTCTCGGAGCACCAACCCCGTCAACCTCTTACGGAGGAGACGGAGGAAGGGCTCGATCGCCAGAGCGTACAGCTGGCCCGACAGCGGACACCCCTGACGTACCCCCCGCCCGAAGCTGACCGGCTCGGTCAGGGTCCAGTTGAGCCTGACCAAACACTCCGCAAGGGCGTACAGCACCCGGAGAAAACCCACAAAAAGGGGCCCGAAGCCGAAGGCCCGCAGGGTGCCCAGGAGATACCCGTGATCCATCCTGTCGAACGCCTTCTCCTGGTCCAGGGACAGGAGGGCGAACGACAAGCCGTCCCTACACCCGAGCTCCAAGAGATCCCGGACCAAATACAAGTTATGAAAAATGCTACGGCCCGGGACGGTGTAGGTCTGGTCGGGATGGATGACGTCCGCCAGCACGGACCGCAGTCGCAGCGAGATGGCTTTTGCTACGACCTTATAGTCCGGGCTGAGGAGCGAGACGGGACGCCAATTCCGAAGGTCGCGGAGGTCCCCCCTCTTCGGCAGCAAGGCGAGCACAGCTCGCCTGCACGACAGAGGGAGGACCCCGCTCTCCAAGGACTCGGCCCAGACGGTGACGAGGTCTGGGCCGAGGACGTCCCAGAACACGCGGTAAAACTCCACGGTCAGCCCGTCCATGCCCGGGCTTTTATTGTTGGGCATGAGACGGAGGGCTTCCGAGACCTCGGCCAGAGTGAGAGGCATCTCCAGCCGGTCTCGGTCGCCCTCGCTGACCATCGGGAGCTCGGTCCAGAGCACCTTGCAGGCGTCGGCTTCGGTCGGATCCGGGGAGAACGAACTGGCGTAGAAGGCCCTGGCCCTTCCACGCATCTCCGCCGGATCCGTGAGGGGGGTGCCGTCCTCCGCCAAAAGGCAGGTGACATGCTTTTTGGCCCCCCTCCTTTTCTCCAGGGCGTAGAAGAAGCGGGAGCCGTGATCCATCTCCTGAAGGAGCTGGATGCGAGATCGAACGAAGGCGCCCCTGGCCCAGTGATCTTCCAGGGCCCGGAGCTCCTCCCGCTTCTCCCGGTACGCCTCGCGGAGGAGTGGATCCTTGGGGGTGGATGCCAGACGCCTCTCAAGCTTCAAGACCTCCCGTTCCAGCTGCTCTATCGCCGCATCCCTCCGCCGGCTGGTGCCCCGGGAGTAGTCGCGGCAGAAGAGCCGGGCGCGCACCTTCCCCACGTCCCACCATCGCCGCGCCGAGGGAAAGGCGGGCCGCTGCCCCCGCCAGGCCAGCCAGAACTCCCGGAAGGACGCCACGAAGCCCGCGTCCTCCAGCAAGCTGTTATTAAAGTGCCAATAGGCCGGCCCCAGCCTCTCCGAGTTCAGAGAGGCTTTCACGGCCACCAAATGGTGGTCCGTGAACGGGGCTGGCCGGATGCTGGAGGAGTGGGCTCGTGCCAGATGGAAACGGGAGAGGTAAATGCGATCCAATCGGGAGTGGCTCGACCGATGGTCCCCCACCCGGACGTAGGTGAAGGTGGTGTTGTCGTCCGGGTGGTGGTCTCGCCAGACGTCCACCAGGGAGTGGTGGTCCACGATCTCCCTGAGGACGCCTGCTGCGGCCTGGCAGTTCGCGAGTCCTACATGGTCCCGGTCATCGAGGGTGGTGTTGAAATCCCCGCCCAGGACCAGACACTCGCGAGGATCCAGAGTGCCGAGGAAGGTGGCCGCCTGCCGATAAAAGGTGACCTGGTCCGGGCCCGCGTTCGGGGCGTAGACGTTGACCAGGTTCAACGTCAGCCCCTCCACGCGGGCCCGGACGTGCAGCAGGCGGCCCGGGACAACCTCGGCTGTCCCCAGCACCTCGGGCCGTAGGGCAGGGGAGAACAGGGTGGCCACCCCGGCCGAGCGGGCGCCGAGGTGGCTAAAATATACCCCGTCCCCCCACTCCACCCGCCAGCCAGCCTCGACGGCCGGAGTCGTGTGGGTCTCCTGCAGGAAGGCCACCGAGTACCCCCCCTCCCGAAGGAAGGAGAGCGCCCGGCTCCTGCGGAGACCCGCCCTACAGCCCCGGGCATTCAACGTCGCGATAATGGTGTACTTCATTGAGAGGGCTGGAGTGGATCCTCACGGGCAGGATGATCGTCAGCCCCCCGCAGGTCCCGCAGCAGACTGCACTCTGCCCCGAAGGTCAGGAACGCGTCTCGAAATCTGCGGGTCCGGCGGTAGGCCGCGTCGTCCTGCCTATCGGTCCCTCTCCCCTCCTGCAACAGGGCTCTGGTGGCCTGGAGGATGGGATGAAAGTCTCCCCAGCGCTGGAGGGCGAGCTGCACCTTCCCCTTTACCCCGCGGTTATCCGCGAGGAATTGGCGCAGCTCGCCCCTCAGCGCTAAGGGGGAACCAGGATTCTTCTCCGTCCGGGCCCCCGGGTGGAGCTCACGGGCCACAGAGACGGGCAAACAGGGATCCGATCCCCAACGCGGCGCCGACACCGATGGCGCCGCGCTCCCCGTCCCCGACTCCGGCAAGGGAGGGGGCGGCGGAGGGAACAAGGCAGCCCCTAACGGGTTGGGGACCGGGATACAAATACCGCCCCCAGAGGGCTGCCCACGACTAGCGGGAACGAGACGGCCCCCGTGGGGGTGGCACTAGCGGACATTTGGGGGGGGGCGGTGGGGATGGATCAGGTGTTACGGCAGGGACCGGGGTGGGAAAGGGACAGGGGGACGGCAGCGGAGGAATGTTCTTCGCGGTAGGGGCGGGAGAAGGAATGGGTTCTGAGCCAGACGGTGGGTCGGGGTTGGGGATCAGGGAAGAGGTAGGAGTTGGAGGGGAGTCAGGAACAGGGGAGGACTCGGGGCTGGAGATGGGTTCGTAAAGGGCGGAAACAGGGGTGGGGGGAGGATCGAGACACGGGAGGGGATCAGAATCCCGGGCAGGGTCTGGATAGGGGTCTCCCGTGGCTATCCCACCGGGCTGCGGCACCTCCCGAATGGGGACCTGGGAATCAGGAGCAGGAACAGGAAGGGGGCCCACGCCGACGCCGGGTTCAGGTAACGAGGTAGGAGTTGATACCTCGGCGTCGGCCAGAGTGGTGTCTTCTGCTGGGCCCCCAGCGGGAAGGGGAGATGACCGCCCCGCCTCGGTTGCGGGAAAGGGGGCGTCCCCAGACCCAAGACCCGGCCACTCGGCATCAGCCGTCGCCCCTAAGGGCTCGGCGGCATCGACTCTGGCGCTCGAGTCAGCCGGGCCAGTGGGCAATATCAGGGGCGCCCCAAGTGTGAGGACGGGGTCGGCCACCTGGGACACGGGGTTGGGGTTGGGGGGGTGAGGGGGCGGCGCCGCAGAGTCGCCGCCCAGACCGAGGCCCGCTGGCGGAGGGTCGTCCTCCCCCTGAGCGAGCGGGGTCAGACCCAGGGCCTCGATCTCCTCGAAGATGGAGCTAAGTTCCATCCCCTCGGCCCCGGAGCCCTCCCCCGCGACCGCCAAGGCAACAATTACCTCAGCTGGAGCGGGGGAGGGCTCAGCTGGAACCGGGGCCGGGGGGGCTCCACCCGAGGCCTCCTCTTGGAGGGGCTCCACAGGGGGGACGACATCATCCCCCCTCGCTGCCACGGCCGCCTCGTCCGGCGCCTCCTGCTGAAGCTCGTCGGGGGCGCTCTCGGCAGCGCTGGCCCCCCTCGAGATCTTTCGGAGGGGGGCCTTCCCTCCCTCCCCATCGGAGGGGGGAGATTGAGCCCGCGAAGGGTGGCCTTTGCGCTTCCCCCGAACGAGCGTCCAGCCCTCCGAGGTGGAGGTGGAGGGCTGGTCAGCAGGGGCAAGGCCAGGGGGCGCAGTTTGTTTTTGGGGGGGGGGGGCGTTGAGGCAAAGGAGGGAAAGAGGAGGGTAGGGTGACCTCCACCTGGGGGGAGCCCTCTCCCTCGCCCGGCGGCAACCGCGCCACCCTCTCCTCCTCGGGCCCTGCAGAAACAGATCAAATAGAGTCAGGGCCCGCCTGCTCGCTCGGGCACGCCGGAGGGGACGCCTTCGGCTGCCGAGCAGAGCCGTCGGTTGGAGGAGGGGCAGCCGCGGAGGCCGGACTTCCAGGGGGGCCGGCGGTGGTAAGGCCGGCGTCCTCCCGGGCCCCAGGGGTCCCGGGCGCCTCCTCCGACCGGGCCAAGGGACAGTCCCTCCGGACGTGCCCCATCGCCCGGCAGATGAAGCACCGGGCCTCCCCCGAAGAATAGTGGACCCGGTAGAGGGCCCCCTGGTAGGGCACCATAAAGGACCCCTCGAGCGCCACCCCGCCACGCGCCGCCGGCGGCATTTGCAGTTGCACCTGTCGGCGGAATGACAAGACGTGGCGGAGGGCGGGGTCCTTACAGCCCAACGGGAGAGGGCTGATGACTGAAATTGGCTTCCCCAGGGTGGAGAGGGAAAGCAACAGGGCGGCATTGGGGAGAAAGGGCGGGACGGATGTGAGAACCACCCGTACGCCCAGGTCCTCCAATGGCTCGAGGGGCACGTGCACCCCCCCACCGACAGGCCCCTCTCCACCGCCTCCTGGGCGGCGGCCTCCGAGGCAAGGAAGAACACCACCTTGCCGTACATTTTGGAGGCCGCCACCACGGCCGAGGCCCCCACCACGCTAGCCAACGCCCGCACGTAAGTTTTGACGTGGGGCGAGGCGGCGACCAGGAGGCAGCGAACACCATGCCTCCTGGTCAGGGTGGGAAAGGGACCCCGGCCACCAGGGATGGCGCTGGAGGCGGCGGTATGGGCAGATGACCCGGTACGTGGGGGGGCAGCAGCGGCCACCTGGGCGGACGCTCTGGGGGCCGTGGGTGGATTTCCCCCAGAGCTGGTGGAGGGAACAGCAGGGGAAGGAGGGGCTGTGGCGGACGATGGGGCCACAGCGGGCGGGGCAACCTCGGCCGTGGGGGGGTTGGCCTTCGGGGCCGGGCCTTTGTCCTTCTTCCCCCCCCGGCCCTTTTTTCCGGCCGAGGTGGAGGCTGCTCCCGGATTTGAGGGAGCATCGGTCGTGGCAGCGGCGGAGCTCGGGCCTGGGGTCGGGAGGTCAGCCGCGGCATTCTTTGGGCCCGGTGGCAACGGGGAGGCTGTGGGATCAACAGGGAAAGGGGTTTCCTCCATCATGTGGGGAAGGAGGAGGGAGGCACAGATGGCAGGAAGGGGAGGCAAGGGTTAACCGCTCCTCCCCACCAAGCAGCAGGCAGGGGAGGAGGGTGTCCGTGAGGGAGAGAGCAGGGAGGAGGGAAGGCACTGGTTTCGGAGAGGGGCAACTGAGCAAGGGGGGGTTTGCAGCCTCTCCTCCCTGCTGAGACTGTGGCAGAGGAGGAGGGCGCTAATGCGGAGGGGAGGAACGTGAGGGAAGGGGTACGCGATTGGGGAGGGAGGGAGAAGGGGAGAGACAACCACTCCCTCCCGCCGACTGACTGCAGGGAGGGAGGGAATCAAGAAGGGCAGGATGGAAATGAGGGGAACCGAGAGGCCAGCAACCACTCCTCCCCGCAAGGCTGGAAGCAGAGGAGGAGGGCGCTGGCAGGGCAGGCAGGGGGGGAAGGTAACAGGTGCAGGGCGGGGGCCGGCTCCTCCGGCTGCACTGGGGTATCAAGGGGGACTATGCGGCTGTCGAGGGGGGGGTGCAATGTGCAGGGGGGCTAACTAAAAAGGGAAGGGGGAGGGACACAAGCACTCGGGGCGGGGACCGGAACTCTGGGTGGGGCTAGAGGACTACTGGGAGGCTGGGAAGGGGGGCACTGGGTGAACAAGACGGGGCAGGGCAAGGCGGGGGCCGGGAATCAAAACACTAACTAAATGCGGGCGGGGCAGGTAAAACAAACTGAGGCTGGGCGGGGTCGGTCAGCAAACTGAGGGAGGGAGGGGGAAAGAGAACTGGCTACTGGGGCGGGGTGGGCAAGGCTTCTGCAGTGGGGGTAGGGCGGGGAGAGCAAGAGTGAGGGGGGCCCCCCAACCAAACACTGCTGAGGGAGGGGGGCCAAGTCCAAGGGCGGGGTGGAAGCACGCCCACGAGTGCTTGTGGGAGGCTCAGTCCTCGCCCACTGCTGTAGCGGGACAGTCCCAGATGGCAAAAGGCGGGGAGGAACAGCCAGCCCCACCGAGGGGCGAGTCCTGATGGTGCGAAGGTTGGTGGAGCGGGTCGTGGGGGTGGTGGTATGGGGGGCGTGGCAGCTGGACCGGGGGGAAGGCTCTACGCCTCACTCCCAGCCCCCCTCTTGGTATCTCAGTCCACCACCACCCCAAGAGCAGATGAAAGGCTCAGTCCTAGCAAACAGACCCCCTCCACAGTCCAACTGACTTCTAGTCTCCCTCGGTGGGGTGCAGGTGGTACGGCGGCAGCAGCGGGTGGGCAGCAGCCAGGTGGGAAAAGGCCTCTGGGTGGTGGTGCCGGTGGGGTCCTCTTTCTCTGGAGTAGAGGAGGGGAGAGGGGGGGCAGCCGGCAGGCCCCCCCCCTCCCCTCAGATGGCAGCAGCAGCAGCAGTAGCCGGTGGTGGTGAGAAGCGGCGGTGTCCAGGAGGAGCAGGTCCAGCAGCACAGAGGCCTCAGGTGGTGGCTGGGTGGAGCAGGGAGAGCCCCAGCTGGTGCAGGAGCAGGAGCAGGAGCAGGAGCAGGAGCAGGAGCAGGAGCAGGAGCAGGAGCAAGGGGAGGGAGAAGGAAGAGAGCAGCCCCTGCACCCTGCTGCCTCTCCTCCTTCTCTGGAGTGGAGTGGGGCGCTCACTGAGCCGGAGGAGGAGGAAGCCCTCCAGCCGCCATGTTGGGCTGAGGCTAACCCCGCCCTGTCACCTGACCGGAAGCCAAGGGGTGGGCCCAGAACTATAAAAGCCCAGGCAGCAGTCTCAGTCAGGGCTGAGCCTGCCAAGAGACTAGAGGCCTCCCCTGGACTTCCAGCCTAAGAAGCGGGGACTGAGGCCTGGCCAGAGCCTCCTACCTGCCGGGGTCCAGAGGCAGACTACCGGCTCCCTGCCTGGGAGGCGGAGGCCCAGCTTCGCTGGCCTACTTTCACGGAAGCGGCAGAGGACCCAAAACGCCAGCCTGTTCCTGTGCTCCAGCAGCTGTTCTGGAACCGGGAGAAGCGGCCCCAGCTACCTAGACCGGAGGCGCCGCCCGGGACTCCCACAGACCCTGACCCTGAGGCAGGGCAGGCTTTAGGAAGTGCGGGGCCCAATTAGAACCGTTTTGGCGCCCCCCCCCCCCCACCTCCCGCCCAGGATTTTTTGTTGAGCAAAAAAACCAACCAACCAACCAAAAAAACCACCCACACAACAAACCACAACCACACACAAATATCACATCAGAAGTAGATCTGATCAAAATGTACATCAATATAGTTGAACATTTTCAAAAAAATGCCATCCTTTATTATGCAAAATTTTACACAAAATTAAATCAGTTGCCTTTAGTGTAGGTCAAATATTTTCAATTGCAAACTATCCAATTTTTTCAATAAAGTTTGATTTTTAAAAAGTTACCAGAGAGCGTTGCAGTTTTCTGTTACATTGATTTACTTTTTAAATAGCAAAAATGGAGTCTTTGTTAAGAAAGTGTCAGTTCTGTGGTCAAATTCCAGTCCTTAGTGATTTCAGCACCAATGATTTCACTAGGTAATATGGTACCTCACCACCATTGCCTCCTTTGGACTGCCCTTCAACACATTGCCTGCATGTTGAGTCCAAGGTCAGTCTACACAAGATTTTATCAATGATTTTTGCTCAAGCGATCACTGAGACAAGACAAGGACTCTCAGTTGATTCCAGTCAGCTCTGCCTTTAAACACTGGGGCTGTGTCTAGACTGGCATGATTTTCTGCAAATGCTTTTAACGGAAAAGTTTTTCCGTTAAAAGCATTTGCGGAAAAGAGCGTCTCGATTGGCACGGATGCTTTTGCGCAAAAGCACTTTTTGCAGAAAAGCGTCCGTGCCACTCTAGACGCGGTTTTGCACAAGAAAGCCCCGATCGCCATTTTAGCCATCGGGGCTTTTTTGCGCAAAACTGTTCTCAGCTGTCTACACTGGCCCTCTTGCGCAAAAGCATTTGCGCAAGAGGGCTTTTTCCCAAACGGGAGAGTCATTGTATTTGCGCAAGAACACTGACGATCATACATTAGATAGTCAGTGTTCTTGCGGAAATTCAAGTGGCCAGTCTAGACGCAGCCTGGATATAAAGTGTCAGATATAATTGAGGACTCCCAAATAGACTCTACACCACCAGAAATAAAATCTGTTTCCATCTTCTGTGACTTTCAGTTAGATGTGACTCACTATCCTCTGCTTAGTGTTCAAGTTATGGTAGACCCTAAGCCAGGTCATATTAAGTTCAGGTATTTTACCTTTTAATCATACAGTATGGATAACAACATTTCTTTCTCCCAGCTCCAAGTCTTAAGTGAATTTCAACCCAAAAGAGCCAAAATTGATCACCTTGACACAGCAAGTGTGTCTACTGATCTCTGTGGCAAAGTATGTTGTCTATATAAATAAGGTCTGCTCGTGAAGCCTTTTCCTACAGTTGATTAACAGATGGCAGTAGATAGCTCATTCAGACCACTGGCTGATAATAGTTAGTCACCCTGACCAGTCATTAACCAGAGTCATGGACTCACCCTACTCTCCATTGTCTCTATGGGTATGTCTACACTAGCTCGTTAATTCGAGCAAGGTAGGCAAATCAGGGAACCGGGGTTACAAATGAAGCCCGGGATTTAAATATCCCGGGCTTTATTTGAATGTTCCCGTCCGGCCGCCATTTTTAAATCCCCCTTAGTCCGAACTAACTGACCATGGCTACACGCGGCAGTTTAAAGTTAATCCGAACTAAGTCCTTACTAAATTAATCCGAACTAAGTCCTCGCGGAGTAACAGTTAATCCGAACTAAGGACTTAGTTCCGATTAACTTTAAACTGCCGCGTATAGCCGCGGGCAGTTAGTTCAGACTAAGGGGGATTTAAAAATGGCGGCCGGACGGGAACATGCAAATAAAGCCCGGGATATTTAAATCCCAGGCTTCATTTGCAACCCCGGTTCCCTGACTTGCCTACCTAGCTTGAGCTAACGAGCTAGTGTAGACATACCCTATGATTCTCTGATGACCTGTGACAAAAAAGGAGGGTGGAAAGGGAAACTGAAGGGAGAGACCTCTTAAAATTCACCAATCAAAGAGCAGTATTGCCAACCCAAAAATCACAAGGAAAGCCTACACAAAGTTATGAGAATGATCTACAAATCATAAGATTTTTTTAACTAAAACATGTTGGATTTTTATTGGCCTTTTGTTTCTTGGGTATTTAAGGTTCATGTTTTAAAGCTTGCCTCCTTGGCTGTAAGGCCCAGAAGTATAGAGAACTTTTTTTAAATGAAAGCTGAGATTCCTACATAATCAATTGACTCCAGGCCTTTAGAAAAACACCAAATGTTTTGAGACTCATGGTAAAACAATGGAGGAAATCTTGTGAGCCCATGCTTTGCCCACAGTATAAATAAAAAAAACCACAATATCTTCTCCACTAAACATCCTAATGAGATACTGCAAATGAGGAACTGAATTCAACAGCTCCTGATATGTACAGGTATCAACCTAGTTTTTCATATTTGAGATGGGTTACCAGGAATCATACATGACAATATGAAATCTTTCCACTCTCAAGTCAGCATATTCACAAAGCACCTATAATTTTGATCCATGCATTTATTGGATAGTGAAAGAGAAAGGAGGAGAATTAGTGTAGATAAATGTTCAAATTAAAAAAAAAAAAAAAAAGCCTGAAGGAATTAGGACTGGGCTCCTACATCTCACGTTCAGAACTGACTAGGACACTTATGACCAGATTTTCAAAGGTGTGTAAAGATCAGATAGATATCTTTGAAGATCTGAGTTGGCAACTGTCTCTTTAGGAGCTTAATTACCTTTGAAAATCTGAGCTTAGATTTCCAAGTCCAATTTTCAAAAATGACTTTAGTCACTCAAGTGCTTTTGAAAATTTTAACTGGGGGCCTAAAGAGACAAAAGGCAGGAGATATGGTATTCCTTTTAAAAACGTGTGATATCTATTTAACTAAATTTGGGTCCACTTCCCAGAGCTCATTGATCCTGGATCTGGCTTCCATCCCCTCTCCAACCTTTGCAACTGCCCAGAGGTGCTCACCTTCCGCCTTATGCATTCCCACCTCATTCACCCCACAGGGACAGTCTCTGCCTCACTTGTCCTAGGGACTATTCTACCAAGACGTAATACAAAGTTTCCATGCAAAAGGACTCACTACAAAGCTAAAAACTTCAATGAGAGAATGATTAATACAGAGACGTGTCTACATCTGCTGCAGGGAGACACCTCTGTCTGCCTCCACCCCTCTCCCCCAGAGTCTACAGCCCCATTGCAAAGCGGGGGAGTGGCAGGAAAGAGGCTGAGGCCCAACAACGGGACTGACGCAGTCATGAGCAAGCCATGCCCGGGAGCCATTCTCCTGTCCATTGCTGGTGCAGTGTTGCTTCAGGCACGCTGAAATGCAGTCACCTCTAGGGTGGGCTGGACAGCTGTTTAACACCTGCACAAAGTTTCAGGCAGGGGGCAGTGCGGGCTGCCTTCCTGCGGAGCCCCCATCAGAGCTACTGTGCCCTCCTGGCTTAGGAAAAGAATAAACAGGAGGATTGGAAATTAACCCGCCCAGTCTCACGTCCCCTAGGCAGGGAATGAGCCATCTACATTAGGCCCCAGCTGGAGTATCATGTTCAGTTATGGGCGCACATTTCAAGAAACATGGAGAAACTGGAGAAAGTCCAGAGAAGATCAATACAAATGATGAAAGGTCTAGAGAACATGAGATATGAGGCAAGGCTGAAGAAATTGGCCTTGTTTACCTTGGAAAAGAGAAGACCGAAAAGGGACATGAGAGCAGCTTTCAAGTATCTAAAAGAGTATCATAAGGAGGAGGAAGAAAAATTGTTCTGCTTGGCCTCTGAGGTTAGGATGAGAAGCAATGGGCTTAAATTGCAGCAAGGGAGGTTAGGTTGGACATTAGGAAAAACTTCCTGCCTGTCAGGGTGGTTAAACACTGGAATAAATTGCCTAGTGAGATTGCGGAATCTCCATCACTGGAGATATTTAAGACCAGGTTAGATAGACACCTGTCAGGGATGAGTTAGGGCAACTCAACTTTGGAAGCCCCAGGGGCCACACTGATACTTACAGAACATGCTGAGGACCTCAACTTAAGTGTGGTTGCATATGCAAGCAAATATATACAAATAGCTTCTCTCACACGGACAGGCATGAATACAAAGATTAAGGCAAGACTACACAACACACAGGCCCCATTTAAGTCAGTTCTGCTGATATTAATAAAATGCAATATTTACCCGATTTCTACCCAGGTGACAGCACTTTTCATGAGCAATGACAGTCCAAGAATTTAACTACTAAAACACATATCAACAGAAGACCGTTACACTGACTACTTTTTTGTTTTGGCTCCCACTCGCCGGCCACGTGTTGATCCCCACATAAACCCAAACTGCACCGCGGGGCGCAAACAAACTGGCCGTGGGCAGCATACCAAGTTATTAATAAATATTTTATAAACCTTTACCTTTTCTCTCTGCTGCCATGTCTCCATCATCTCCCCTGGTGCCTGCTGCCCCCCAACTCCTCACCCTCCTCTGCTGTCCTGACTCCTGCCCCTCTCACTGTCCTCAGCCCTCCTGCGACCTGCCCCCCTCCACCAGCCCTTCTCTCGCCCCGGTGCCCACTCCTCCAGTAGCCCCACCCTGATCATGTGAGCTACCCCTCTTCTAACACCTCCCTCTACACACCTGCCCTGCCTCTCTCCTCTGGTGCTGGTCCCTCCCCTGCAGGTGTCTGCCCTTCTGCTTCACCCCCAGAATCCCCTGGCACCTGCACCTTCCCTTAGCCCTGCACCCTCCTGGTGCCTCCCCCTTCCCTTACTGCCCCTGCCCCCTTTGCCCTCTTTTTCCCTGATACCCACCCCCTCACCACTTTCTGCCCCATTCCCCTCCTGCCCCTCTGTGCCCTCACACATGCCTTGCTCCATCCCCACCTTTCTCAAGCCCACCCCTTCTTTCAAGCCTTCTCCCAGCACCTCCCCCTCTAGCCCCCAATGCCCTTCCCCTCTCCTCTCCTCTCCTCTCCCAGCATCACCCTGTCCCCCCTCCCACTGACACCTCCCCTCCTGCCCTTTCCCTCATTGTCTGCACTTGGCCCCCTGGCATTTGTCTCTTCTCCACCCTGTCTCTTGGTGCCTTCCCCTCCCCCGCTCCAAAGAGCCTTCTCCTTCCATCCCTCCCCCTCTGCCCCTCTGCCTCCGCCCAAGCCCCTCCCCCTCCCCCCACCTCTGCCCCCGCCCAAGCCCCCCCGCCGCCGCCTCCTCTCCTCCCCCCACCTCCGCCCAAGCCCAAGGCCCTCCCCTCCCCCCACCTCCGCCTCCGCCCCCGCCCAAGCCCCCCCGCCGCCGCACAAGCCCGTTCCCTACCTTCTGCCTTCCACGTTGCGGGGCCGGAGTCTGCGCTCAGGCCCTGGAGGCTGAACCCGGAGTCAGCGAGGCCCCACAACGTGCCTCCCAGGAGTTTTAAAATCCCGGGCTGTGATGTCACGTCACACCTATGCGTCCTCCCCGCCCACATGCAACACCGCGCATGGGCAGCAGCAGGCGGCGAGGGGGAGCCGCGCATGGCAGGGACGGTCCGGGGCCGAGGGGGACGCTCTGGGGGGCGGGGTGGGAGGACGCGCGGGGGGGTCCGGGGCCCGCTCCAGGCAGAGCCGGGGGAGAGACCCAGCTCCACATATTGGTGGAGCAGGGCCCCGGCTCTGTAACTCACCGGCACTTCTGGGTTCAGGGGCGTTGGGCCCCCTTAGGCGCAGGGCCCGATTCAGCCGAATCGGTCGAATCGGCCTAAGGCTGGCCCTGGATGCGGCATAACCACTCATGACTAATGAAACCATACACTGGCCACCTCTATCCCAGCAGGGACCTTTTCAGTGCCTATCTCATCTGAGCCCGGATGCAGGTGGAGTGTGCCTTTGGGTACTTCAAGGCATGCTTCCGCTGACTCCTCACCCACCTGGACGTCAGGGAGCAGAATATCCCTGAGGTGGTGGTGGTCTGCTGTGTGCCCCACAATATTGTGGAGCACAAGGGGGAGGCCTTCCTCCCAGGGTGGGGGGCAGATGCTGGCTGCAAGGGCTAAGTGTTTGAGCAGCCCCAGACTGCTGCCAGCTGTCAGGCCCATCAGGCCAGGATGCGCATCAGGAAGGCCCTGAGGGAGAGGTTCTCTCTGGCCCCCCAGTAACTCTCCCTAGTGCCTCCCAAACAGGGGCTTCTGCCTTTCAGCTCTCTCCTTTCCCCCTCTCAGCCCCTCCCCTTGCCCTTTCCCTGACCTCCCAATAAACACACCTGTTTGCTTTCACAACAAAAGGAGTCTTTCTTTATTATACATAAAGAAAAGGTGGGCAGGAAGAGGGAGGATCAGGACTGGGAGCAGTAGTGGGGCAGTTTGCTGTGCCATCTCAGGTGCAGGGACCTCCTCAGGGTTTTGTGGGTCTGAGGACCAGAAAGAGGTGGGCGGGGGGGGGGCTAGAGTGGGGTCACGGTTGGCAGGGGGCAGGAAGAGGGGTCATAGGCATCACTTGGGGAGGAGGCATGGGCATTGCTATGGGACAGAGCAGAGGCAAGGCATGGGGAGGGATCAGAGGCATAGCAAGGTGGGCAGGCGGATGGGCAATGGCCATGGCGGGGGGAGGGTGGAAGTCAGGAGCAGAGGCATCAGGCGGGTGTTCCACCATGCAGGACATGATGCTGCACATGGTGTCACACCGCACCATCATTTACTCCCAGGCACGCTCCCAACATTCCAGGTCCGCATTTATCCTGCACAATAGGGTATTGGGGATGTTGTGGAGGATGCCGATGTGTTGCCGCATCAGGTCCTCCTCCACCCTGGCTCGTCTGTGGGTCCCCCGGACTCTGGCAGGTGGCTGCAGTGGAGTGGCTGGGCCCTCTATCCTGGTTGGTCCAGCTGTGGAGAACATCCCTGCACACACATTCCCTGAGGCTGTGTCCTCCTCTATGAGTGGCGACTGCAACAGTCCGCTGCCCACATGAGGGGGATGTCCTGGATGCAAGGCCATGTGTGGCCTGAATAGCATGCCCTGTCTCACAGGGGCCTCGATGTGCCCAGAGGACTGTGCTGCCCACTTTCCCTCCCCACACTCAGACACACACCATAGACAGGCAGGCACGGGAAGTGTCCGGCCACAGTGGGATCCCCTCATGGGCGGCAGAGGAGCTGAGAGCAGCCTGGCCCTTCCTGGGGTCTGCACACACAGCTGCGGCTTGCTGTGCTGTCTGTGGGAGCAACTGCTGCCTCACACAGGCAGGCATGCCTGTGTGCTGTGTGCAGCATTCCTGGGTGTGTCTGAGGTCATGCTTGTGCCCTTGCAACTAACCTGCTTCTATGGGGGTAGGATGTGTGTGCCCTCCCCTGAGCCTGGCAGCAGGATCCCAGGCATGTTCAGGGGCTGCCTGCTGTGTCCATGTGCTGCACCTCCCCCGAGAAGCCTGAGCAACACTCACCCCCCACTCCCTGTGTGCCCACCTCCCCCGCCCTGTGTGTGTGTTTGACAACTCACCTGAAGATCCCTCCCAGGCATCCGAAGAGGCCTGGGAGACGTCCTGGCTGGTAGGGACTGGATCAAGGGACAGGGTGACGGTCCCTGGCTCCTGCTCCTCCTCCTCCAGCTGGGGCTGGCCCTAGCCCTCTGGTTCGTCCTCAGGGGCGACCTGCGGGTGGACAACAACTGGTGTGTCGAGGCCAGAGTCCACTACAATGGGTGGGAAGAGGTTTCCCAACCCTTCAAGATGTGGTGGAGCTCCTGATAGTAGGGGAAGGTGTGGGATCCTGCCCCTGAGTGTGCACTGTGTTCGGTGGCCCTGACGTGCCCCTGACAGAGTTCCTTCACCTTTGCCTGCACCTGCTCCATGGTCCGGGCAGGGTGACCGTGCCTTCGCTAGGGATATGGCCTTTGAGAAAAAATCTGAGCATTCTGACGCTTGGCCCAGGGATCCTGGAGGAACTCCTCCTCGCCCCACAACTCCAGGAGGGTCGCTATCTCCGGGCCACACCAGGTCGGGGTGCACCTTTTTTGTCCCCTGGGGGGTGGTCCTGGGACCCCTGGGGCTGCTCCCTGGAAGAGCCAGGGGAGTCTTGGGGAGCTTGCTGCTCTGCCATTTCTCTGGGTGAGACAGAGCCACATGGTGCAGGGACCTGCTCTCTGCAACTTCCTGCAACAAGGTTTTCCAGGGTGCCTGCAGGTTTAAGAGGGAAGCAGACAGGAACTACACAGTTCTGATTACCTTGGATAGAGTGGCCAAGAGGCCACCTGTTTTTTTCCCCCAAAGGCCATTTCTTGAGCAAAACCCCGTTAGCCGTCCACATACACCTTTTGCGCAAGAACTCTTGTGCAAAAAGGAGTCATTCCTGTGGAAAGAGGAATACCTACACCACAAAACCCCCTCTGTTCTGTCAATTTACTTGCACAAAAATGTACTTGAGGTGTGGACGCTCCCCGAGTTTCTGCGCAAAAATGGCTGGTTTTGCGCAAAAACTCTGTAGTGTAGACATAGCCTAAATGTCTTCTAAGAGCCCAGTAGCAGCGGAAGTGTTAGTAATGCTGCTAGATAAATTCTCTGGTTTGTGCTCCAGCAAAATCTCTGATTTGACGCTTGTCAGGTCCCAACAGTGCCAGACTAGAAAGGTTCCATCTGTACTCAAAAAAAATTTTGCTATTACTTTTTGAATTTTTGGCAAGCTGTTCTTAAAATTCCTTTTTGGCCATCCTAATTATATTTTTACACTTCATTTGACAGAGTTTATGCTCCTTTCTATTTTCCTCACTACGATTTAACTTTTTAAACAATACCTTTTTATTTCTCTCTGCTTCTTTTACTCAGTTGTTAAGCCCTGGTGGCACCTTTTGGGTTCTCTTACTTTGTTTTTTTAAATTTGGGGCATACATTTAAGTTGAGCCTCTATTATCTTGTCTTTGAAAAGTTTCCATTCAGGGATTTTATTTTTGGCATAGTAGCTTTTAATTTCTGTTGAACTAACACCCACCTTTTTGTGTAGCTCCTCTTTTGAAATTAAATGCCATAGTGTCGGGCTGCTGTGTTATCTTTGCAACAACAGAGATGTTACATTTAATTATACTATGGTCACTATTTTCAACAGTCCAGCTATATTCACCTCTTGGACCAGATCTTGCGCTTCACTTAGGACTAAATCCAGAATTGCCTTTCCTCTTGAGGGTTCCAGAACCAACTGTTCCAAGAAGCAGTCATGTAAGGTGTCAAGAAACTGTATCTTTGCAACACCTTCTGAGGTGATGTGTACCTAGTCAATATGGGGATAATTGAAATCCTTCACTATTATTGAAGTTTTTAAAGTTTTTATAGCCTCTCTAATCTCCCTCAGCATTTCAGAGTCACTATTGCTATCCTGGTCATGTGGTTGGTAATATATCCCTACTGCTATATTTATATTATTAGGCTGTGTCTACATTGGCAAGATTTTGTGCCAAAGCGGCCGCTTTTGCACAAAATCTTGCCGCCTGTCTACACTGTCCGCGAGTATTTGCGCAAGAACACTGACGTTGTAATGTACAAAATCAGTGCTTCTTGTGTAAATATTTTGACACTCCCGCTCAGGGATAAGCCCTCTTGCGCAAGTATTCTTGCGCAAGAGGCCAGTGTAGACAGCAACGTTAATTTCTTGCGCAAGAAAGCCCGATGGCTAAAATGGCTATCAGAGCTTTCTTGAGCAAGAGAGCGTCTGCACTGGCACGGATGCTCTTGCGCAAAAGCAAATCTTTTGCACAAAGGCACATGCCAGTGTAGATGCTCTCTTGAGCAAATACTTTTAACGGAAAAACTTTTCTGTTAAAAGTATTTGCGCAAAATCATGCCAGTGTAGATGCAACCTTAGAGTATGTAATTACTATCCATAAAGATTCTACAGAACATTCTGATTCATTTAAGATTTTTTCTTCATTTGATTCTTTGCTTTCTTTCACGTATAGTGTCATTCCCCCACCTCCCCATGACTTGTTCTGTCCTTCCAATATATTTTGTACCCTGGTATTACTGTGTCCCATTGATTGTCCTCATCCCACCAAGTTTCTGTGATGTCTATTATATCATGTCCTCATTCAATACGAGGCACTCTAGTTCACCCATCTTATAATTTAGATTTCTTGTGTTTGTGTATAAGCACATTAAAAATGTGTCACTATTTAGCTGTCTGCCATTACATGATGTTATTGACTGGAACTCTTTTTCATTTGAGTGTTTCTCATCAGATCTTACCCAGATTTTATCATCTTCCATCCTCTCCTCTTTACTAGGACATAGAGAATCTCTATTAATAGACCTTCTCCTAAGGTATGTCTATGTTTGATCCATGTGCTCCTCTGTACCTGTCACATCCATACGAAATATTGATGTAATTTAAACTGAGATACAGAAATATGATGTATGAAATACAGAAAAAATCAATTGCATGGCTTGAATAGTGGCAGATTATGAGAAGAAGCTGCAAAAATGAAATGAAATAAAAGCCCATAAATCTAAATGAGGTAAGTTTAAGATCTTGCGGGTTTAACAACTCTGGAAAGGAGGAAGTTCATATTTTTTGAACTATTTTAACACTAGATAGCACTTGAAATGTGGAAATGAACTAAACTGGTCTCAACCATGGTCTCAGCTGGTCTCACCTTCTTAATGATGGTGAAATGAATGAAGGGAACTGGAGAAACATAGGTTGACTAGGGGAGATGGAAGAATAAATGAATTTTATGTATATATGAGCTCAGTAGGAAAACTAACTCCATACCATTGTACAGGCATATTTACATTAGGAAATTATTTTGAAATAATTAAATTCGAAATAACTCCCAATTTAATAAAATTGAAATAGCATGTCCCCACTATGGGAAGCAGCAAAAGTAACAGAATTATTTCCAAATAACGTGTCCACACTGAACCTGCCATGGACTTAGAGCCCCCGGAAGTATTCTGGGTAGCGTAGGGTAGACACTTCCTGTGGCTGCTTGGTCATGCAAGCTGCGACACTTGCTTTCTGGGGCTCTTTTCTATAGCCACGTTTCACACACCACTCCTACACTGCCTCCTCCCTCATGTGACACAAAACGGACACAATGTGCTCTGGTTGCCCTTGCGGACACCACAACACTCAAAGTATGGAGCTGGAGCTGCTACAAAGTAGCGCCAGGTTCATGCACCTCATGCTGCACATCATGGCGCAGTTCTTACAAACTGCCCGCATGCTACTCCAGCAGGACGAGGACCAGCCTGAACCTCAGTCCCTGATCACCCACTTCATGGTGCTCCTGCTGCTGCACATGCCCCTCAATCCCCTGGACACTGTGGAAGGTAGCTTCTGGCGGTGGAAGGCCAGTTCGGAGTGGTGGGACCACAGCATCTTGCAGCTATGGGATGACCAGCAGTGGCTGCAGAACTTCCACATGCAGAAGGCCACCTTCCTTGAGCTCTGTGAGTAGCTTGCCCCTGACCTCAGGTGACAGGACACTCAACTGAGACCCTCCATCCCTGTGCAGAAGCGCGTTTCCATTTTCCTGTGGAAGCTCACCACCTTGGACAGATACCGCTCCATTGGGAACCAGGTTCAGCATAGGGAAATCCACAGTCGGGGCTGTGCTCCTGTAGGTAGCCAAGGCCACCAACCAGGTGCTGCTACAGAGAGTTGTCACTCTGGGGAACATGGACAGCACCATGGATGTCTTTGCTGCTATGGGCTTCCCCAGCTGCAGGGGGTGGGGCACAGATGGCATACACATCCCCATCCTGGCCCCTGACGACTGTGCCTTGGACTACATACACAGAAAGGGATACTTCTCCATGATGCTTCTCCATGGCTTCACCAACATCAATATCAGCTGGTCAGGGAAGGCCCATGATGCCCGCATTTTGGGGAATTCCTGCTCGTTCTGAAAGATGAACACCGGCACTTTTTTCCCTGATTGCACCATCAGAGTCGGGGAGGTGGACATGCCCATTGTCATCCTGGGTGACCCTTGCATCCCTGGCTCATAAAGCCCTATGTGGGCAGCCTGGACTCCCCACCAAGGAGCACTTCAATGCCAGGATGAGCAGGTGCCGCATTGTGGTGGAGTGTGCATTCGACCAGTTAAAGGGGAGGTTCAGGAGTCTTCTCACTTGTCTGGACCTCAGCGAATGCAACATCACCTTTGTGGTGGCAGCCTGCTGTGCGCTCCACAACCTGCCTGCTCTAGGTTCGGGGGAAGGATATTGGGGGAGGTGTGTATGTGAGCAGCAGACACCACTTACCAGAGAGAGTGCTACTTGGTTCCCCTCCTCTTCCTCTCCCTGGCAGGTTCCCATGTATGGGATCAGTCTCCTCTGTATCACCATGTTTGATCAGGAATGGATGCTGCCTGAGTGCAGGCATGACCCTGTGCCATGTGCAGCACTGCTGTGTGGTTCCATGACCCCAGCCTCCTTAATGGTGGCTTGTCATGGGAAGGTGTCCCACCATGGAGCCCAGAGTAATGCAGGCCTCTCCAGGAACCTTGTGAGAAGGATTGAGAGGTTCCTGCGTGAAAGCATCATGGGGCCAAGTACTCCAGAGAGGCGCTCCATGTGCACAGGCTATTGTGCAATCCCAAGGCCAAGTGTATACAGGGAAAGTTAGGGTATGTCTATACTACAAAGATAATTCGAAATAACAGCCGTTATTTCAAATTAACTTTAATAGCATCTACACATACAAACCGATATTTCAAAATAAAGGAGCCCTTATTTCGAATTTGGTAAACCTCATTCTATGAGGAATAACACCAAATTCGAAATAGCTAATTCAAAATAGGTGCTGTGTAGACACTTATTTCTAATTAGGGGGCCTCCAGCCCTTCCCAGTTTCCCCTGGTGGCCACTCTGGGCCAAACCAGGAAAACTCCTTTCCTCTCCACGAGCCCCGGGGCCCTTAAAGGGGTAGACTCTGGCCACTGGGCACGTGCGAGAGCCAGGACTGCCAGCAGCTGCAGACCCTCAGCCAGTGGCCACACAATGACAGCCAGTGGCAGCCAACCGTCTCCCGCCCAGTCCCCCAGCACCCAGGGGCCAACCAGGGGCCGTAGATGGCGTGCACCCTCATGGACTAGTGTGGAGATCATGGACCTCATTGAGGTTTGGGGGGAGGCCCCCAATGTCCATGATCTCCGCACTAGGCAGAGGAACATGGCCGTCTATGGCCACATAGCGGCCACCATGGCCAGGAAAGGCCACAGGTGCACCCAGGAGCAGGTGCGTCTGAAGGTGAAGGAGCTGCGGCAGGCATACGCCAGGGCCACCAGGGGCGGCGCAGCAGCAGGGGCTGCCACCTGCCCCTACTTCCCCACCCTCGACCGACTCCTGGGGGGTGGGGCGGTCTGTGCCAGCCTGGGGGGCAGCGAGCCAGGAGCTGAGGGCCCTGACCTGGGCGCAGCAGAGGGGCCACCACCAGCTGTCCTGGCACCAGAGTCGGCAGGGTCATCTGGGGAGGCCATACCAGGTAAGTGCCAGCACTGTCCCCTACCCGGGGGGGGAGGCGGGAAGGGAGACCAGGGACCGCGCGGGTGGGCCATGCCTCCCACGGATCACACAGCCACCTGTGCACGTGCGAGCACATGCCATGCCACCCTTGGGCAGGTGGCTCCAGCTGCATGACACACAGGGGCTGTGCCCAATAGGCACATGCGTGTGTGAAGAGACCTGACATGCTCCTGACCCCGGGGCGGGACCCAGCAGGACACTCTTCCTTCGCACGCCCCCTCTACACAGAGGCAGGGGACATCTCCCCTCTCGCCCCGGCCGCACCATATACAGCACAGGGGCATGGGTGCGGTCTTGGGGCAGCTCCCAGTCCTGGGGAGAGGCAGACATCCTGACCATGGCCTCTGTGCAAGCACATCGGCTCTGACGGTGCAGGGCACGGTCGCTCTCATGTTGCAGGGGAGGCTGGGCATCATCCACTGTGTCCCCAGGGAGAACTGACCACTTCTCTTCTTTCTCTACAACCGCACCAGCTGCTTGTGCAGGGCGCACCACCCCACCCGGGACATGCTCCCGCACCCGCGGCCTCAGCAGGACCACTACCACACGGCAGAGGTACCGGGACTAGCACCTGGGGGCCCTGCAAGCCCTGCACCGCACCATCCAGGCCTGGATGCAGGAGGACCTGCAGCTCCGCCGGGAGCAACTTGCTCAGGACCGTGCCATGTGCTCAAACCTGCAGGCCCTGCTGCAGAGCATGCTGCCCCATGCCAGTCCTGCGCCTGCTGCCCCCCCAGCTACTGTTCCTCCTCCCACTCCTGCCCCCCTCCCACCTCTTCCTCCTCAACCTCCACACCCTCCTCCTCAATCTCCACACCCCCCCACCTCAACCTCTGCACCCTCCTCCCCATCCCCCCGGGGACACCGAGGCCCCCCATACCGACCGTACTGGGAGACATGTGGCCCGACAAAACCCCTGAGCCCTGAGCTTCCCCTCCCCCTTCCTCCCCTTGCTTCCCCCTTCCAGCTCCCTCCTCCCAGGTTTCCCCCTCCCCTCTCCCACCCTCTCTCTTCCCCTCTCCCACCTCCTTTCCCCAGTCTCCCCAGAATTTCATTCCCCCTCCCCAGTTGTGTTAAATAAAGACAGTTTCTATTTTTGAAAATACGTGTATTTTATTTGACATCAGGAAGGGAGGGTTAGGGAAGGGTAAGTGGAAGGATGAGAGGGAGGAATGGGACACAAGCCCCCAGTGGGGCAGACCAGGAAGACTGTTAGCGCTCCTCAGGGTGGAAGCTCTCCTGCAGGGCCCCCTGGATCCTGACAGCCCCTCGATGGTGTTCCCGGATGGCAGCCTGCAGACAGTGCAGCCAGGCTGCTGGCAACG
This sequence comes from Pelochelys cantorii, assembly GCA_032595735.1. NCBI lineage: Eukaryota > Metazoa > Chordata > Testudines > Trionychidae > Pelochelys > Pelochelys cantorii. The sequence goes on from CM064336.1 coordinate 44,823,549, forward strand.
TATCCACGAGACACAGCAGAGTTCCCGGGGGTAGGTCTGGTTCCATATTGCAGAGTGCCGTGGTTTCCCGAGTGAGGGCAAGCAGAGCACTCCAAGACACAAATGCTTTGCTGTCCCTCAGCGAGGTAGACCAGCAAGCAGAGAAACCTGAGAACTGTCTCTCTGGGATGGGGGGTCGGGTCCCTTTAAGCACAGACCTTGGATAGCCGAAGCAGCAGACCCACACACTAAGTCCGACCCTGATGCCCTTTTAGCACTGGTTCCGGCCAGCCTTACCTTCGATTCAAGGTCCACTCAATGTGGACGTGCTATTTCGAATTAGAAAAACGCTATTTCAAATTAGTTTTTGTGTCTAGATGCGTTATTTCGCATTAGCTTATTCTGAATTAACTAATTCGAAATAAGTTAATTCGAAATAGAGCTGTAGTGTAGACATACCCACAGAGAACTCACCTGAAGTGCCTTCCCCAGGTTTGTCCGAAGCTTGGCAGAAGTCCTGGCAGGGGGGACTGGCTCCAGGGTAAGAAGCACGTCCTGGCTGGTGCATGTGGTTGCCTGGCTGTCTGCCACCTCCTCATCCACAACCCTGCCCTCCTGGAGACTGATGCCAGGCATATCCTGACCAGACTCCACTAAGGGGAGGTGACTGGCCCCCCTCCTAGGATAACATCTAACTACTCAAAGTAACAGCATACATGTGGTGCTGCCCTGGAGCATTTGCTTCCTGGCCTTTTGGTAGGCCTGCTGGAGCTCCTTCACCTTCACCTGGACCCGATCGAGGGTCCAGTTGTGGCCTTTGTCGGAGGCCAATTAGTTTGAATTAGCAGCACTGGATCATCCACACTAATGCTATTTCAAAATAACAATTTCAAAATTAGTGTTATTCCTTGAGGAAAACAGGAGTACAGATTTTGAAATACCCACATGGTTATTTTGAAATAGTGAGCTTTTTAGTGTAGATACTCCACTTCTTATTTCGAAATAATTCCCTAGAGCAGACCAGGGCTATGTTAGAGGCTAAATTAATTGCTAAAATTAATAGATGTCTTGATGGGAAGGTTATTGAGACTGGTGTTTTGGAATACTTTTGATTAAAAATTATTGGGGTTGCTGTTAAGGCAGGATAATGAAGTTGAAAACTGGAATGAAATCAATTAAAAAACAAATGTAAAGTGTTTTAAAAGGAATTGGCTTTTGGAAGTACATTGTTCGTGGCTGATAGGGGCTTGCACTTATGGACTCTCTAGCGACACATGACCCAAAGGTTTCAAATTTTTGTTACACTCTGCTGGGTTTAACAAGTTACAATGTTAGAGCCAGTGGGCTGCGTCTAGACTGGCATGATTCTCCGCAAATGCTTTTAATGGAAAAGTTTTCCGTTAAAAGCATTTGCGGAAAAGAGCGTCTAGATTGGCACGGACGCTTTTCTGCAAAAGCACTTTTTGCGGAAAAGCATTCCTGGCCAATCTAGACGCGCTTTTGCGCAAGAAAGCCCCGATCGCCATTTTAGCCATCAGGGCTTTTTTGCGCAAAACAATACCATGTTGTCTACACTGGCCCTTTTGCGCAAAAGCTTTGTGCAAAAAGGACTTTTGCCCAAACAGGAGCAGCATAGTATTTCCGCAAGAACACTGACAATCTTACATGAGATCGTCAGTGTTCTTGCGGAAATTCAAGCGGCCAGTGTAGACAGCTGGCAAGTTTTTCCGCAAAAGCAGCTGCTTTTGCGGAAAAACTTGCCAGTCTAGACACAGCCGTGGTGTCCTTTACATGGACCCAATTCTTGAATTTCCTCTGGTAGTGCAAAGCAACTGGAAACTTAGGTCTGGTCTGGTTCCCTCAGGAGTTTGCACTGGGTATTCACAAATGGGTGGATTTGCCTTCACAAATGTTTTGTACCACCAGGGTGATATAAATGAACTTTAGATCAATGAGATTCAGGTCTCTTCAACCTTATGTAGCACTGCTCTGGACAATATCTTGTCACTTATTTGAATAATCCCCACATTCTCCATTCCGCCAAAGCTGCCAGGATCAACACCTCTGGATTTCCTTCTTCCATAGCTCAAGCCAAATCCCACCCTGGGGAGTGAGAGCAGGAGACAAGTGAGGGAGGAGAGAGCAGAGGCAAGCTTTTCCAGCAGTTTTGGTAGAGTGGAAGGGTCAGCCTTCTAGCACACACATAAAGCCAAGAGTGTCATCTTTGGGAGTACCCTGCTGCCTCTGTCCTTCAGGAATCCAGAATGAGACCAGGAACTACAGTTTAATGCAAGGACAAAATAATTAAACTCCAAGGTGATGGAGAATAGCTTTGCTACTGACAGCACAATGCACTTGCCCTGCCTTTCCAGGGGCATTCCTATACCTCCTGCAATGCTTTGCCACTCTTTTCCTAAGATTCCTGATTCCTCACTACAGAGGCACAGATGAAAAAGCATCGACCCATAAACATTAACAAATGCCAGAGTTTAGGAGCAGAATGCACATGAACTCCACACATCTCCAGCCTGTGCAGCCCCCCAAGCCACCTGGCAGTTGGAGAGCTTTCAGAGCAGGAGGGGGGTAATTTACCATAAATAAACTCTTCTCTGCAACTGCAGGATCATTTGGCTTGCTAAGCATTAGCATCCATTAGCCATTACTTGCTCCAGCTGCTCCACCATTTCCTGCTTTTCAATGTAATAGCCCCTATTTAAAATGTTTCAGGAAGGTGGGATCATCTCCTCTCCAGTATTGGATGCCTCCCCCCTCTATTTCATGCTCCAATGTATATTCTAAATCTGGCTCTGCTACAAGGAGCCGCTTCCTTCTTGTGATGGAGGATCACTGATGATAATTTTTCTTTTTTCAAAGCAATTTAAGGTAACAAATCGGAATAATGAAGGCAGCATCTGTGACTTTCTAATCAAGCTACAAACTGTCAAACTCAAGGTAATCATTGTCTTAAATTTAAAAAAACCCCTTCCTTCCAGCTAATTATCATAATTAGTGCATGATGGGCCCACTAGTCTTTACCACTTTGAGATATATGAATATGAATTCTTTTTTCTGCATTGTTATGCTGGTGTTGCTCATAATTTGTACAGCTACTGAACTTAATCTCTGAAGCCCTTGCCCTGACTTGTCACTTTTGAAGAGCTATAGAATACAGTGACTTCTCATAATGCAGAAGGTATGCCTGTACTATCCAAAGGCACTAAGGAGTGTCATGAGAAGATCATGGAAAAGCTTCATATGCTTTCAGCATGGTTGCCTCAGATGCAGTTTCTGCAGTGGTCTAACTGAGGCTGAGCCATAAATGAAAAGGCAAGTAAGTGAAGAGTTAATTACTTAGCAGAATTAGGGCTTTCCCCTGATGTATATGGGAGATGGGTACTGGTCAAAGTAAGCTAAGTGATGAAACTGCAAATAGCTGAGTTTTGCAAGAAGGGGCTGGTTGGAAGTGTAACAAAGTGAAGATTGAAGGCTAGTTATCTTCAGACCCCACTGTTCAGGAGCAGATGTGAGGAGTTACCTGGGAGCAGACAGGTTCCCTCAATGCTATCAGAGTGGCCTATGACTGTGTCTCCAGTAAAATGTATTCTGTGTGAGAGAGAAATATGGTAAACTTAAATGACCTTTGAGTTGTTTATTAATATCTAAGGCCAAGATTTTAAATGTGAGTGAATGTACAACTTATAAGGGCCTCATGTTCCAAATAAGCCCCCATCCTCTGAAAATCAGCCTCTGTTAATGGAGCCCAGCTGAGGAATGCAGAATTGCAGGTAGCTTTTGAAAATCTTGGCTACAGCATTTAGGTGTAAAGAGGGCACGTGCTTAGGACAGTACAGAGATATTGCTGTAGTTGAGATGCATGCTAAAAGAGCTGAACCCTTGTAAGTGAAATCTGCATGACTTCTATGGGGTACAAGCTTGTGGAAAAGTGTTGTATGTATTGTATGGCTGGCCTCAAAACAGTGAGTTCTAAATGTCAATGCAGCAGCCTAACTGGTGGCTAGAATCTCAGAACACAGTTACGCGGTCAAATGCAAAATTCAATAACTTTCCTCTTCTCTTTTCTACATACATACATGTCATCCTCTTCCAGCCTGGGGCACTCATCTTATCTACGGTGCCACGGGAGGAGCACCCCCCACCTCCCAGGGCCCCCTCATCCTTCCTATGTTCCAAGGGATGCCAGTTTCATCCATTGTGAATCTGGAGGTGGCTGCTCCCAGGGTGGGCAGGACTCCAGCCCTCACCCACCTGCTCAGTACAGAGGGAAACATAAGAAGGTGAGCAGTACCTCTCTCTGGGCACGGCTACACAGCAGGGCTAAAGCCAAAATAAGCTACACAACTTGAGCTATTTCAATTGCATAGCTGAAGTTGAAATAGCTTAATTCAGCTTTTGGCAGGCCTCTGTGGTAGGGAGCCGAGCCACCCCTTCTGGGACTCCCTTCCCTGCTGTTTCTTCTCTAGAACACTCAAATTTTTGGTCCCTTGCTCTATCTCTCCTTTACCTCTCTTCCCATTCTTTCACTCTCCCCTTCACTTTCCAACTATGGAAGCTTTTAAAGGCCTCCATCAAGCCAGCAGTGGACTCAGCTGGCCTGAATCTGCCTGAGCCAGCTCCCTACCAGCTGCTCCAAATTGTCCTGCCGTCCTCTGCTTCTATTTACAGGTCTTTTACCCTTTTTGGGCTGCCTTTCTCCCTCTCTGTAGCAACCCTCTGGCCTGACCCTGTCACAATGGACACTACATTTGTCTTTTTCCAATCATCTTTGACCTCTCCTGATCTTCACGGCTACATCTACACTGGCAGCTTCTTGAGCAAGAACTCTTTTGCAGAAGAGTTCTTGTGCAAAAACTCTTCCACAAGAGAGCATCTACACTGGCATGTGCTTTTACGCAAGAGATGTGCTTTTGCGCAAGAGCATCCATGCCAGTGTAGACGCTCTCTTGTGCAAGAAAGCTCTGTGGCCATTTTAACCATAGGGCTTTCTTGCGCAAGAAATTCATGTTGCCTGTCTACACTGGCCTCTTCTGGAAGAGCTCTTGCGCAAGAGGGCTTATTCCTGAGCGGGAGCATCAGAGTTCTCACGCAAGAAGCCCTGATTTTATACATTAGAACGTCAGTTTACTTGCGCAAGAACATACGGCCAGTGTAGACAGGCAGCAAGTTTTTGCGCAAGAGCAGCCGCTTTTGCGCGAGATCGCGCCAGTGTAGACACAGCCCACGAGTTTTCAAAGACAATGGCTAAAGGCTCTGCAATGACATTTGCCAATTCCTTCAGTATCCTTGGATGCATTAAATCCAGACCCATGGATTTGTGTATGTTTAGCTTTTCTAAATAGTTCTTAACCTGTTCTTTCTCCACTGAGGGCTCACCTCCTTCCCATACTGAGTTGTCTGTGAAGACAGAGGTAAAACAAACATTGAGTACTTCAGCTTTTCCCACATCATCTGTCAGTACGTTACCTCCCTCATCCAGTAAAGGCCCCACACCCTCTCTGATCACCCTCCTATTGCTAACATGCCTGTAGAAACCTTTCTTGTTACTCTTCACATCCCTTGCTAGCTGCGAATTGTGCTTTTGCCTTCCTGATTACTTCCCTGCATTTTCGAGCAATAGATTTATACTTCTCCCTAGTCAGCTGTCCAAGTTTCCACTTCTTGTAAGCTTCCTTTTTGTGTTTAAGGTCGCCCAGGTAAGCCAATCTGATCACCTACCACATTTCCCTTCTTACTGTGTATCAGGATGGTTTCTTCCTGTGCCCTCAGTAAGGCTTCTTTAAAATACTGACAGCTCTCCTGGACTCCTTTCCCCTTCATGTTAGCATCCCAGGGAATCCTGCCCATCAATTCTCTGAGGGAGTCAAAATCTGCTTTTCTGAAGTACAGCTGCTCTCCTTTCTTCCTTTTGTCAGGATCCTGAAATCTACCATCTCATGATCACTGCTGCCCAGGTTGCCACCCACATCTACTTCCCCTATTCATTCCTCCCTGTTTGTGAGCAGCAGGTCAAGCTGCTGGCCCCTGGTCGGTTCTTTCAGCACTTGTATCAATAAGTTATCCCCAACATTCTCCAAGAATTTCCTGGATTGTCTGTGTACTTCTGTATTGGTCTCCCAACAGGTGTCAGGGTGATTAAAGTCCCCCATGAGAACCAGGGCCTGTGATCTGGAAACCAGCCTTCTTGGTACAGCCTTTCTGAGCTGACTTTTAGGGACTCCTCTGAACCTGTGGGACAGGGGAGTTAGCCTGAAAGGGGCATGGCCTTGTTGGGGGCAAGCACTGTGAAAATCTTGTTCAGTTCTGTGTCTCATCCGACACCTGCCCTCTTAATTATGTACTAGAGGCTGCTGCAGCCACTAGAGCAGTGCAGGATGAGAAGGGTGCAACTGCCTCTCTACCTTCACTGAGTTCTGCCTCTCTACCTTCACCTGCCTTTCTGACAAGGTCAGCACATGATCCTACCCCAAGTGCTCAGAGAAAGCCATCTTCCTATTTAAACAACTAAAAATACTTTTCCCCATATTGTCTTGTGTACAATGAATCTTCATTAAAGCCTAAATGAGATGGCTCCAAGTGTAAACAAACAATCCCATGTTGCAGGTGCATACAAAAATGCTTTGAAGAAGTTCCTCCTGCTGGAGTATTAGGCTAGGAACATTTTATGCTGTTCCAAGCAGATTTTCCTATTATTTTAGTAAATATTTGCTCCACAGGTAGAGAACCAAGTTCTGGGATATTATAAATATATGATTCCAAATCATGGCTAATTCTTATTAAATGTCTTTAAGTCACTATTTACTTTCCCCCATACGATTCTTTTTTTCCTTTTGGAAAGCTTATCTATGATTCTGAATCTTGGATTCTGGGTCTAAGAATAAAACATTTTTAATAAACATACAGATGAGCACAACTTTGTATGTAGTACTTGTATTACAGGAGTATGAAGCAGCCAGTTGTGCTGGATGATGTCCATATACATAATAAAAAAGTTCCTCTCCTCCCCCTCTAAAAATACAAGATGGGGGTAAAACTCCTGTTTGTATTTTTGCCTATTTTAAAGATGGGAAAATGGAGGTATAGATAAATGAAACCAACTTGTCCAAGATCAGACAGAGAGTCTTTGGCACAGCTGGGACCTGAACCAGACCTCCTGAGTGCCAGACCAATGCTTTAATAAAATATGTATTTGTGTACATGAACATAATCTTTGGAAGATTATTATATTTTATTATTACATTATTATTACATTTTATTATACAAAGTGGGATGGACTCCACTTTTAAGAGCACATAGATTATTGTAATCCAGTGTGCAGAATGCTGGAGAGGAGGGTTTAACTCAAAGCAGAAGTCTTTGTAAATGTGTATTTTGTGCAAATAGGATTGCATTTTTTTTGTTTTGACAGGAAACTTAATTGAATCAGAGAAGCACACTTTTTGTTTCATTTAGCTTTATTATGTATATGTGCTGTGAAAAATTAGATTCTTAGGTGGTTCAGCCAGCTAAAAGTATTGAGGACTACAAGCATTTAAAAATCATGAATCAGGTACCCCAAAAATGTGAGACTTCAACTCAAATCCAAAGTCTTAAAGAAATGAGTCTCAGAGCAGTGGCCATAGTAATCTATAACTTTAAAAATGAGTAGTCCTGTGGCACCTTAAAGACTTACAAATATATAGGATCATGAGCTTTTGTGTGTAAAACCTACTTCATCCAACTCATCTGAAGTGGGTTTTACCCACAAAAGCTCGCTAATCTATATATTTGTTAGTGTCTCTGCCAACCAGACATCGAGCTGTTGATCACTACCCATTGAGCTCTATGATCTAGCCAGCTTTCTATCCATCTCATAGTCCATTCATACAAGCCATACTTCTTATGCTTAGCAAGAATGCTGTGGGAAACCATGTCAGAAGCTTTGCTAAACTCAAGGTATTTGATGACCTCTGCTCCCCCCCACATCCACAGAGCCAGTTATCTCATCTTATCATAGAAGGCAATCAGTAGAGCCCTCCAAATCTGTGGATATCTGCTTCATATCCATGGATATCCAGATCCGCAGGATCTGTGGCTCCTTTTTGTGGATGTGAATAAAAATTTTGTACCCTCACAGGGCTTTCGCAATTAGGTTGGTGAATCTATGTTAACTGTGCCCGTTTACCTCCTCTCTTCTAAGTGTTTCAAAAAAGAATCCTTGAGGACCTGCTTCATGATTGTTCCAAGGACTGAATTGAGACTAGTTGGTAGTTCTCTGGATCCTCCTTTTTAAAAGAAGGGAACTACACCTCCCACAATTGTCAGACATTTTCTAAGATAATGGCCAATGGCTCTGCAATCACATCAGACAACTCTTAGCACCCTGGAATGCATTAGATCCAGCCACATGGATTTGTGCATGTTCAGCTTTTCTAAATAGTCCTTAAGTTTTTCCACATCATCAGTTACTGGATTGCTTTCCCCATTCCGTAAGGGTCCCACTCTTTCCCTGATCTTGTTACTAATGTAAACCCATCTTGTTATCCTTCTCAAATCTTGTTAGCTGCAATTCCAATTGCACTTTGGCATTCCTGATTACTCCTCTGCATGCTCAAGTAATGTTTTTATATTCCTTCCTAGTCATCTGTCCAATTTTCCACTTCTTACAAGCTTCCTTTCTGTATTTAAGATCACCAGAGATTTCTCTTTTAAGCCAAGCTGGTCGCCTCCCATATTTGCTATTTCTTCTGCACATTGGGATGATTTGCTCCTGCACCCTTAATAAAGATTCTTTAAAATACAGCCAGCTCTCCTGGACTTCTTTCCCTCTCATATTAGCTTGCCAGGGGATCCTGCCCATCAGTTTCCAGAGGAAGTCAAAGTCTGCTTTTCTGAAGTGCAAGGTCCATATTCTGCAACTCTCCTTTCTTCCATTTGTCAGGATCCTGAACTCAACCATCTTATGGTCACTGTTGCCCAGGTTGCAATCTACTTCTATTTCCACTATCAATTCTTCGCTGTTTGTGAGAAGCAGGTTAAGAGAATGACTGCTAGTTGGTAACTTCAGCACTTGCAATTGGAAATTGTCTTCAATGCTCTCTAAACTTCTTGGATTGTCTGTGCACTGCTGCATTGGTCTTCAGGAGATGTTCAGGTGATTGAAGTTCCCCAAGAGAATCAGGTCCTGTGATCTGGAAATTTCTTTTAATTGTATGAAGAAAGCCTTGTCCACCTGAACCTCCTGGTCTGGTGGTCTATAGCAGATGCCTACTATGACATCATTTTTGTGGGTCTCTCCTCTAATCTTAACCAAAGACTTTCAACTGGTTTTTCTCCAGTTTCACACTAGAGCTCTGAGCAATCATACTGCTCTCAAACATACAGTGCAATTCCTTCACCTTTTCTTCCCACCTGTCATTCTTGAACTGTTTATACCAGTGTTTCTTAAACTGTGTTCTGGGGCACACGAGGCAGTCGGAAGTGTGCCGTGGAGAACAACAGAAATTCAAAATGTCTGCCCTTAAAGGGGTGACTTTTTTTTTTCTCAATAACTTCCCCTGCCCCCTTTTTTCTTCAATAACTTCCCCCAAACCCCCCCCCCCCTTTTTTTTTTGGTCAACAAAAAATCCTTGGTGTTCCTCATTTTAAAAAAAAATATTGTTTGGTGTTCCTCAGTCTTAAAAAGTTTAAGAAACACTGGCTTATACCCATCCATGACAATGCCCCAGTCATGTGAGTCATCCCACCAAGTCTCTATTATTCCAGTCATCTTATAGTTCCATGACTGTTCCAGATCTTCCAAGTCTTCCTGTTCATTTCCCAGGCTTCTTGCATTCTTGTACAGGCACCTAAGATAAATAGCTAATTGCTATACTTTCTCAATATGAAGCAGGAGGACTTGTGTTTCCTTGTGGTATCCCATTTCCTCACTTACCCTCAGGGGTTTGGTCACCATTCACAGGGGAACTTAGTTCAAAGCCCTCCTCACAAGGTTACCTCCCTGTGAAAATACTCTTCCCTCTCTTTGTTAGGTGAATCCCATCTCTTCCTAACACTCCTTTGTTCCTGGAACAACTTCCCATGGTTGAAGAATCCAAATCCTTTTCTCCAACACCACCTGTGCAACTACACATTTACTTACACAATTCCATGGTCCCTAACTGGGCCTTTTCCTTCCACAAGGAGGATGGATAAAAACACAATTTGCATCTCAAACTCCTTTATCCTTCTTCCCAGAGCCACCTAGTCTGCCTACATGGAGAAGTAAGAAGTCTGATTTGTCTTGCTTACCAGAAGTTTCATCTCACTGAAACTACTTGCTTACAAAATCAGACATAAGAATACAAGCATCACAGAACACTGTTACTGAAAAATTGCTTAGTTTCCCATTTTCACTATAAAATTGTAAGAAAAATCTACTGGAATATAAATTTTGTACTTACATTTCAGTGTATAGTGTATATATAGAAGTGGTAAGCAAGTAACTGTCTGTATGAAATTTTAGTGTGTACTGACTTTACTAATGCTTTGTATATAGCCTGTTGTACAACTAGGCAAATATCAACTCATCTAAATATATCTGCTGGAAGGTTTCTACATACCCATAGGGGTACATGTACCCTTGATTGAAGACTACTGCTCTAGACTATGCTGCCATATTTCTGAGGCTATTTACACAACATTGTGCTTCATTGAACAGTGTAGGGCACAACACAGATGACTAAAAGAACTTAACTTTGGACTGAGAGTTGATGGATATTTGCTATACAATGCACTGAACTTAGTCTTTCACCAGCAGTATAAATTGGTGACTCAAATTATATATACCAATTTGCCATGAAATGCTGTACAGGTTGAACCTCTCAAGTTCGGGACTCTCAAGACTGGGAACATCTGTGGTTCGGAGGATCACGGATGTTGCTGGACCAAAGAGCCCCAGAGGCTGGGAATGGGAGCCTGGGGGGGGCTGGGGAGCCCCATCTGGGCCAGCAGCAGCTGGGGAGTCCCTGCTCTGCTTGGGGAACCCCCAGCAGCAGTGGAGCTGGCAGGAGCTGAGTGGCCCTTGCTGGAGAATCCTGGGGAACCCTTGGTGGCAGCAATGCCTGCAGCAGCCTGGACAGGGAACCCTCAGCGGGATGGGTGGCCCCAGCCAAGGAGCCTTCATAGGTAGTGTGGTTGGCAGGGCCAGAGAGCCCCAGCCCAGAAACCTGGGCACTCCCAGTGGCAGTGGGGCAGGTGGGGAGCCCAGGCTCCGGGGAGCCTCAGCAGGTCCGTGGCAGTGGGGCCAGTGGCAGGCTGGGAGCCCCAGCTTTGGGATCCTCAGAGCTGGGAGAGGAACCTGGGAGGTGGGCCAGCAGCCAACAGAGGAGCATTGACCTCTCCAGGTCTGGCAAACTCCCTGGTTTGGAACTGCTCAGGTCCCAAGACTGCCAGACCAGGGAGGTCCATCCTGTGTAAGTAATTCTATCATTTCCAATGTAATTATGACTGCAAAAACAACAAGGAGTCTGGTGACATTTTAAATACTCATTTATTAGGGTATTAGAGCATAAGCTTTTCTGTCTTTTTCTCTTCAGCATCTGAGGAAGTGAGTTGTAACTTACAAAAACTTATGCTCTAATACTCTAGTAAATTTGTTAGTCTTTAAAGTGTCACCAGACTCCTTGTTGGTTTTGGTAAAACAGGCTAACATGGCTACCTTCTGAAACCTATGACTGAAAAATATTGCTTAATATAAACTAAACTCACTAGATACCAAATGCCAGCTTCTGATGTTGCAAACATATGGTGTAAATGCAGACAAACTCCACTGAAGTTAGTTACCCCATATTTGTACTACTGTAAAGGAGATCAAAATAAGGTCCAAGTAAACCATTCTGGATGAAATGTACAGCAGCCAGCATCTTCTCCCCTCTTCCCCACCCCCATCCTAGAACAGAGTAAAATCAAACCCGTTCTTATGAAACTAGCCAATTAGGCCGTCATAAGATGGGATTTTCAGGTCTCTCCTCCACGTCGGTCTTCTCTCCTGAGCCTCCGCTCTCTCTCTCTCTCTCTCTCTCTCTCTCCTTCTCCTACTGCCTCCCCCTCTCAGCTCTCCTCCGCCTCCTGCCTCTCTCTCTCTGTCTCTTTCTTTCTCTTCTCCCCCTCCTGCCTCTCACTCTCTCTCTCCCCGCTCTCCTCTGTCTCCATCCAGGATGCATGAGCGGGGCGGGCAGCACCCTGGGATCTGCACGCGCCTGGGTGAGTCCGGCTCCCCTCTGGCCGATTCCCTCTCCCCCCCCCCCCACCCCCGCCAGCCAGTTCCTCCTCCTGATTTCCCACGGCCAGCCTCGCTGCCCCCGACTCCCACCCCCGACCAGCTTTTGCTTCTCACCGGCCAGCCCCGCGGCCTCTGACCCCCACCCCTGACCAGCTTTACTTCCCACCGGCTGTCCCTCCCCCGTTCTCCCCTGGCCAGCTACACTGCCTCTGACCCCCCCCCCCCAAGTTCTGCTTCCCCCCCCAGCCAGACTTCCTTCTTCCTCTCCCAGCTGGTTCCTCCCCCCTCCCACTCCCGATCAAGGGTGTCCGTTTTTTTTTTACGCCCTACCCCCGTGATGTACATGGCCAGGTGATGGGGCCGTGTACGTCACCACCCCGCTCCCCCTTCCCCTCCCGCCGTGGCACTTGTTTGAGTGCTGTGCCGCTTGGCCGGGCCACGGCGGGGGAGCAAGCGGCCATTTGGGGTCCGCACTCCCGTGCTGCATGGGAACCGCGGACCCCAAACAGCCGCTTGCCGCCGCTTGCTCCCCCACCGCGGCCCGGCTGAGTGGCGCAGAACTCAGCCGAGCTCCACAGCGGGAGGCAAGAGCGCCCCCCAGAGGAAAGACTGTAACGCTACAGCGTTCCAGACTCACAGACATCAGACTACTATATATATGATATGCTGACCAGAGAGCTCCAGGAAAGTTTGGAAATGCTTTTGAAATGCATTCAAACTTCATAAGATTCATTAAAATTGCACCTTTTTGAGGATCACACAGTGAAAGAGCTTTCAGTAATTAGTAATCATTTTGGTATATTTTTAAATGAATATTGGAGTTTTACTATCATTTAGAGATGCAGAGAAAGTATCCATTCACAAGACATTTTGGTTCTTAAAAGTGTTCTTTAGTAGTAAAGTTTAAAGAAAATTTATCATAAACATTTTAAGTAATACACTCTTAATAGCTCTTCCAAAACAGATGTCTTCAATTGCCAAACTCAGCAGTATTTATTATGTCCTGCCTGGCAGAGAAGTTAGCCTATTGGCAATAGCTTATTACCAAACCAGACATCAAGCCACTAACTATTTGCAATATCTCACCAATTGATTAACATGTATGACTATGAAACAAAAAGCATTCAGAACAGAGGGGTTTTTTTTATGCCTCCTTATATTAACCCTAGACATTTACATTTATCTATTTCTCCAGTTCTTTATCCTGCTCTGGAAGAGCTTTTTCTGCTAATGATGGCTTGGACCACTTTTGCTGTTTGCACTTTTTGTGCATCTATATAAGTTATGCTGATTGACTTCTTATTGTGATGGTATATTTTATATTCTTTATGGAAATATGGTTAGGAATGTGACAATACCTAGGAAAGCCAATAATCCCCTCAGTGTGTATATTCTATTTGTATGCATGTTCTATTTCTGTATCTGAAATTAAGCATATTAACTGTAGATTTATTATCAATGTGCTCATGTTGAGAAAAACCTATTTCCATCCCATCAGGAACAAAATGAAGAGGCCAGACAGAGCCAATAGCAAGAGACATTACCAAGAGACAATTGAGTGGAGAATAACTGTCTTCCTGCAGATGCGCAGCAAAGACATGAGTCCACGTCACCCGGTACTAGACTCCAACTTGAATTTTGTACTTTTCCACAAACTTATTAGGGAATCAAACAAAGGCTTCCCCATCCTAGGGATATTCTATATAAGGCAAGGAAAGTAAACAATGGCTGTCTTCATCTGGCTTTGCAGACTGCCTCCCTACCCCAAGAAGATATATGAAAACACCTGGAAACAAAAGTAGGGGTGGAGAATAACTGCTGGACCTAGGACAGAAAAGGTATCTCTGATTTTAGAAGGATTTTACTTGAAATAAGAACTAGGGTAAGAAATTATAATTTGTAACAAGTTCTCAATGTATTAGGCTTAACTGGCAAATTTATTTTGCTTAGAAGCGTATTTTGATCTGTCTGCTATTGCTTGTGACCACTTAAATCCTACTTTTTATATTTAAAATCACTTATTAATAAATTCAGTCTAACTTTTACTTGGGGCAGGGATAACTGCTGTTCATATCTTTCTTTTACTGATAAAGGGAACAAACAACTTACGAGCGTGTATGAACTTTATGCAGAGTAAGATGGATTAATCTGGGCCTCTGGATCCCTTGAGACTCTGCACCCAGGTGCGCTATCAAATTCCTTTGACTGAGCCTTCCCAGAGCTGAGGTGAGCTCAGTGTCTGTGTTGTTCTGCTGTGGTTTGTAACTCCCACTGTGCCATTGTTGAGGGAGATCAGAGGTTCTGGCTCAGCAGCACAGGGTGATGGGATGCCCCCAGTGGGCAGATAGGCAGGGTTGGTTATATTTTCAGCACACTGAGTGACAGTTTCAAGGAGATCTGTGACCAAACCAGTCACACTCATCTTAACTGTTTTTTTTTTCTATCAACAAAGATCACCAATGATCCTGTATAACAGTGTTTCTTAAACTGTGTTCCATGGCACACCAGTGTGCCGCAAGGCAGTTGGAGGTGTGCCACGGAGAACAACAGAATTCAAAATGGCTGTCCTTAAAGGGGCAGGCGACCTTTTTTTCTCAATAACTTTTCCCCGGCCCTTTTTTTCTCAGTAACTTCCCCCCTGATCCTTTTTCCCCCTGACTTTTTTTTCTCAACAAAATCTTTGGTGTTCCCCATAAAAAAAAAAATTAATGTTTGGTCTTCCTCAGTCTTAAAAAGTTTAAGAAACACTCTTAAACTCTCTTTTTAAGATGCTGCATTGCACAGAGCTAAACTAATTAAACACACTATGCAACAAATCCACATACATGCTCAACATAGGATGCTACAATTTTTATGCAAAGAGTTTTCATCAAAGTGATCTCTCTGGTCAGCAAGGCTGAGAAAACAATCCATTCACAGTTCTTTTCCTCTACATGTTAAATAAATGTAAAAAAAAAAAATCTCTGTTTTATCTACTGGAAAAATCTTCAATTTCATTTGACCTTTAATGATATTGGCCCAATCTTTTCACAAAAAGCTGCAGAGAATAGTAATTGTATGTCCATGTCTTAATTTTCAGTGATTGATCTGTGCTTTTGATTATAAAAAGTGAAAAATACAATTGTGGGTCTTATGGAATTAATAGGATGCATAATGAGACTGGCACATTTGCAAGTAACATTATATAGGTTTGCAAAGAAAAATTACAGGTACTACACCTAGGACTCTGAAGATTAAAAATATCCCTTTGCCTTCCAGGGCCTACAGATGACAATTTTGTCTAACATTTGTCACAATGTATTACAGATTTCACTTTACATGCCTGCCCATATAAACCTTTGTACTAGAGCCCTGACCCAGCAAATTGTTCAACTCCAGTGGGGCTACGTGCATGCTGAAAGTTCAACAGAAGCTTTGCTGGACTGCAACTAAAGTCTTACCTTCTTAGAGCTGCTTTACTTAATGCAATGTGGGGCAAAAAGTCTGCAGGGCTGAATAAAATTCCCATTGCAGGAGATGCTGTGAAGCTGCTGCTACTACTTTTCCCTTAGGGATTTTCTGATAAAAATCCCTTTGGCCCTGACTTTGTGTTGCTCTAATTTAAGACTTAATCAAAGGGATTCGTTCCCCCCAGAACACACATGAACTGTAGTTGAGATGTTCTTGAGTCCTGCAGAGTTTATTTGATTAAGAAAATTCCATGTTATGATAAATACAGTTGTGGCACGATACAAATGAACTCTGTTCATTGTTCCAGATACTTTGGCTTTAAAGTTCTCTCTCTAACAGCTTGCATATTATTAAAGAAAACAATGCTATTACACTTTGTACCTTTAGCTTAGCACTTTCAACTTTGTCCACTGCTCCATGCTTAGTGTATCTCACACAGCTCAGTAAACAAGTTCACAGTTAAAACAAACAAGACAGGCGAGAAACAAGAACAACTGCTCATATTTAGTCCAATACCAAACCTGATTCAAATGCTGTGAGGAAGAAGAAAATACCGTTAACACTGTCAAAAATAAAGCTATTTCAGCAAGCATAAAGGGACGCTTTACTTGGCTGCAGTGTGAGTCCCAGCCATCCCCAAAAAGGCTGTTACATTAAGGAAGGGCTGGGAAAGATGCGACCAGCATGCCAGATCCGGCCCATGACCGCCTCACCAGGACACTTAGCACGGAACAGTTCATATTGCTTTAAATGGCTGGCTGTTCTGTGCTCTGGATGCTGGGGAGGGAAGGGAGAGGCTTTGCCATTTTGACCAGCCCAAGACTGCAGCAGACAGGCAGGGAGCATGCCTCAGGTTCCTGCAGGGCTGCTGGCTGGTCGCCTCTAAGGTAAGCGCCTCTCAGCCAGAACCTGCTTTTGGTGCCCCATCCCTTCTCTCCACCCAACTACCTACCTCAGGCCACCACGCCCTCCTGCCCCAGGTCACCACCCAACCCCCCCTGTACCTCCACCCCCCACATCCTCCAGCTCACAACTCCCTCCCTGGCCCTGCATCCCCTCCTATACTTCTTCCCTAGGCCAGAATCTTTCCCTGCACCTATACCCCATCCTGGACCTTGCACCCCAATCTCCTGCCACAGATCACAACCCTGTCCTTCACCCAAACTCCCTTTCAGACTACACACCATCTCCTGCACCCAGTTGCCTACCCTGAACTCCCTTCTGCACTCAGCCTCATCCCAGACCCAGCATTCCCTCCATGGAAATGAGGCCCTTGACTACTTACCAAAATCTTGTAGTGCCCCCCACATTAAAATTATTTCCCACTCCTGCACTAAGGTGATGATTTACTATAGCTTGAATGAAGATTTCATGTGTAAACTGGATTTCTGCTTTCTGCTAGCCACATGACAACCCGCTGGCCATTCAAGACTAGTTAAGGAACACTAACAATTGCTCTCTTTAATTGTCAGCATCACAATGAGATCTTCAGAATGCTAAATCACAAGTGACTTGTATACCAGTCCAATGTAACAGTATAATCTGGTATGTGTGTACAATATGGGCTTTTATTGCTCTGCACCTCCTAAAGTGGCTTATCCTGGTACAAGGTAAGTGCAATATATTGCCAGATCAGAAGGGTGGTTTGACATATACTCTTCACAGCAGTAGTGGACTGAAAACAGTATAGAGCAATGGAGCTAGATTTCCAAAAGAACTTTGATCCCACAAAGGCATGTAAATAATGAGCAGGTTTTCAAAAAGGTTAGTATGTTGTTCTCACTTGTCTCAGGGAAGGTGCTGCATGATGAGCTTTTAGAAATATCTCGCTCCATGTGATTTCTAGGAAAACTTTTTCTATGCCAAATGCATTTTCATTTTTGACTTTTAAAATCATTCAGTAGAACAGATCCACAAATGTGAGGTTTTGTGATCTACCATGTATGAAGCTGAATTTGAAGTGAAGTTGAATTTTCATTCCCTGCTAGTGCAGTGACTACAGATGCTACTGTTATCAGGCACTGGTACCAATGGAGCAGACTAAGTCCTTTGCTGAACCACTTGGAGCTTTATCCTCCACCATTCAGATTTGGGATCTTGTACATGTAGAAGCATAAGATAAAAGCAGGGCAGGGATCCCAGGGACCTGATCCTGTAATAAGGGGAACTCTGCTGTTTGGTCACTGCAATCTTCTGCCTGCTTCTCACAATGACTTTTCCTCTGAAGTCATGTCTCTTGTAGCATATTTATTCTCAACCCAGCTTCTAGCTCTCCATTCACCTGAGAGCAAAGGGGCAATTGCACAAGAGAAGTTGGGGGGTTGCCAGCTTTAAATTTACACCAGCTACGTCTAGACTGTAGGCTTCTTTTGGAAGAAGGTATTCCAGAGGACATCATCAGAAAAAACTTCTTCCGAAAGAGAACGTCCACACTGGCCAAGTACATCAAAAAAGTGATCTGCTTTTTTGAAAAATAACATCCAGACTGATTAGATGCTATCTTGCAGATAAGGCCACCCTGAACCACTTCAGTCAGAGCTTTAGGTCACCAGTTGCTTCTGAGTGCTGGTGCCGGAGCCTAGATGAGAGATGCGCTTAAAAGAACCCCCCTGGACAGCCGTTTCTCTGCTTCTGCTGTGTGCTTGCTACCTCCGCAAGAGACGGCAAAGCTCTTGCAGTGTGTGCTGTGGTTGGTTGCCCAAAAAAAGATGCCACAGCTTTTGTCTTTGTGCCATGCAGCCGGAGCTGTCTCTGGGCGTGTGATGGCTCCACATGGCCAGGCTGCAGTTTCTGCAGCACTTTGTGCAGGCTGCCTCCCTGGTCCTGCACAAGCTCAACTCAGAGTTCATTCTTGGGACCCTTTCCCTGTGTGTGGGAGCAACACCCTTGCAACCGCAACCCACAGTGGAGAGGTGTTTCTGGAGACTGGACACCAGTTTTGACTGGTGGGACTGGCTGATTATGGAGTGGTGGGACAACCAGCAGTGGCTCCAGAACTTCTGAAGGGAAGTTCCAAAAAGGATGGAGAGAGGCTTTTCTCAGTAGTGATGGATGGCAGAACAAAGAGCAATGGTCTTAAGTTGCAGTGTGGGAGTTCTAGGTTGGATATTAGGAAAAACTATTTCACTAGGAGGGTGGTGAAGCACTGGAATGGGTTGCCTACAGAGGTGGTGGAATCTCCATCCTAGAGGTTTTTAAGTCCTGGCTTGATGATTTAATTGGGGTTGGTCCTGCCTTGGGCAGGGGGCTAGACTTGATGATCTCCTGAGGTCTCTTCCAGCCCTAGGATTCTATGCTGAATTGGAGACAGCACAAGTAGGCTGCTGGGTCACCGCAGAATTGTATTGTGCACATGGCAGTGGTGGAGCAGAAAGTATGTCCCTGATATGGGCCCTAACCATATAAGCCACATCATCAAAGGCTTGTTCACCTGCACATCTACTAATGTGATGTATGCCATCATGTGCCAGCAATGCCCCTCTGCCATATACAGTGGACAAATCGGACTATCTCTATGCAACAAAATAAATTGACACAAATCAGACAGCAAGAATGGTAACATACAAAAACCAGTGGCAGAACATTTTAACCTCCCTGGACACACAGTTAGGGTATGTTTACACTACGGCACTATTTTAATTAACTTAATTCGAAATAGTTAATTCGAATTAAGCTAATTCGAAATAACGCATCTATACACAAAAACTATTTTGAAATAGCATTTTGCTATTTTGATATAGCGCGTCCACACTGAGTGGACCCTGAACCAAAGTTAAGGCTGGCTGTAACTAGTGCCGCCAGGGCATCAGGTTAGGACTTAGTGTGTGGGGCTGCTACCTGAGGCTAACTGAGCTCTGTGCTTAAAGGGACCCTACCCCCACCCTGGACAGACAGTTCTCAGGGTTTCCTGCTTGCTTGTCTATCTCAATAAGCAGTCCTGTCTTGGAGTGCCCTGAGTGCCCGCACTCGGGACACCACAGCACTCAGCCACATGGAGCCAGAGCTGTCCCTGGGCATGCTGGTGCATCTTGTGGGGTCGTTGCCATCAGCCCGGCTGCAGGCTGCCATCCGGGGGGTCCATCGGGGGCTGTCAGGATCCAGGAGATTGGAAAAAGGCAAATGTAGTGCCCATCTTCAAAAAAGGGAAGAAGGACGATCCAGGGAACTATAAGCCGGTCAGTCTTACCTCGGTTCCTGGAAAAATCATGGAAGGGATCCTTAAGGAATCCATTTTGAGGCACTTGGCAGAGAGGAAAGTGATCAGAAATAGTCAGCATGGATTCACAAAGGGCAAGTCGTGCCTGACCAATCTGATTAGCTTCTATGATGAGGTAGCTGGCTCTGTGGACATGGGAAAGTCAGTGGATGTGATATACCTTGACTTTAGCAAGGCTTTTGATACGGTCTCCCACAATATTCTTGCCAGCAAGTTAAGGGAATGTGGATTGGATAAATGGACAGTACGATGGATAGAAAGCTGCCTAGAAGGCTGGGCCCAGCGGGTAGTGATCAACGGCTCGATGTCAGGATGGCGGTCGGTTTCTAGTGGAGTGCCCCAACGTTTGGTTCCAGGACCAGTTTTGTTCAATATCTTTATTAATGACCTGGATGAGGGGATGGATTGCACCCTCAGCAAGTTTGCAGATGACACTAAGCTAGGGGGAGAGGTAGATACGCTGGAGGGCAGGGATAGAGTCCAGAATGACTTAGACAAATTGGAGGATTGGGCCACAAGAAATCTGATGAGGTTCAACAAGGACAAGTGCAGAGTCCTGCACTTGGGACGGAAGAATCCCAAGCATTGTTACAGGCTGGGGACCAACCAGCTAAGTAGTAGTTCTGCAGAAAAGGACCTGGGGGTTACAGTGGATGAGAAGCTGGATATGAGTCAACAGTGTGCCCTTGTAGCCAAGAAGGCTAATGGCATATTAGGTTGCATTAAGAGGAGCATTGCCAGCAGATCCAGAGATGTGATTATTCCCCTTTATTCGGCTCTGGTGAGGCCACATCTGGAGTATTGTGTCCAGTTCTGGGCACTCCACTACAAAAAGGATGTGGACGCATTGGAGAGGGTCCAGTGGAGGGCAACCAAAATGATTAGGGGGCTGGAGCATATGATGTATGAGGAGAGGCTGAGGGAGTTGGGTTTGTTTAGTCTGCAGAAGCGAAAAGTGAGGGGGGGGGGATTTGATAGCAGCCTTCAACTTCCTGAAGGGATGTTCCAAAGAGGATGGAGGAAGGCTGTTCTCAGTAGTGATGGATGGCAGAACAAGGAGCAATGGTCTTAAGTTGTGGTGGGAGAGGTCCAGGTTGGATATTAGGAAAAACTCTTTCACTAGGAGAGTGGTGAAACACTGGAATGGGTTACCTAGGGAAGTAGTGGAGTCTCCATCCCTAGAGATGTTTAAGTCTTGGCTTGACAAAGCCCTGACTGGGTTGCTCTAGTTGGGATTGGTCCTGCCTAGAGCAGGGGGCTGGACATGATGACCTCCTGAGGTCTTTTCCAGCTCTACGGTTCTATGATTCTATGATTCTAGGAGTCCCTGCGGGAGAGCGTCCACCCCAATGAGCCCTCAGAGCCACCCTGGTCCTCCCCACTGGGGGCTCGTGCCCCATTCCTCCCTCATGCCCTTCCACTTACCCCTTCCTAGCCCCCCTTCCTGATGTCAAACAAAAGACACGTATGTTCAAAAATAGAAACTGGGCTTATTGAACAAAACTGGGCGGGGATGAACCAATGGGGAGACTGGGAAAAGGAGGTGGGAGAGGGGAAGAGAGAGGGTGGGTGAGGGGAGGGGGAAACCTGGGAGGAGGGAGCTGGAAGGGGAAAGCAAGGGGAAGAAGGGGGAGGGGAAGCTCAGGGTCCAGGGTTGGGGGTCTCGCTGGACTAACTTGATTTTCATGCAAACCTGCTCCTGGGTTCACATGTGGCCTTTGGTGGCCAGGCTGGCAGCTATCCTGCCATAGGCGGCCGCATTCCTCCATCTAGTGCGGAGACCATGGACATTGGGGGCATCCCCCCAAACCTGAATAAGGTCCATGATCTCCACCCTGGACAAGGAAGGCGCCCGCCTTCTCCAGCCCCTGTCAGGCTCTTGGGAGCTGGCAGACTGCTCCTGGGGAGCGGTGGAGGGCTGGCTGCCAGTGGATTGCTGGCTCATGTTTTGGGGCCACTGGGTCAGGGTCCCCGGTGGCCACTGCTGGCTCTGGGCTGGCAGGCTTGGAGCTGGCACAGGCACTGTGGCCAGGGTCTACCCCTTTAATGGCTCCGGGGCTGGAGGAGAGGAGAGTAAGTTTTCCTGGTTGTGCCCAGAGTGGCCACCAGGGCTCCCTGGGAAGGGCTGGAGTCTCCCTATTTCGAATTAAGTGCTACACAGCACTTAATTCGAAATAGCTATTTCGAATTTGGCATTACTCCTCATAGAATGAGGCTTACCAAATTCGAATTAAGCACTCCGCTATTTCAAATTAATTTTGAAATAGAGGTTTGCTTGTATAGATGCTATTGAAGTTAATTAGAAATAAGGGCTGTTATTTTGAATTAACTTTGCAGTGTAGACATGCCCTTATAAACTTGAAAGTTGCCATCCTCAAGCAAAAAAACTCTTCATAAACAGGCAGCAATGTGAAACTGCTGAGCTGGAATTCATATGAAAATTTGATACCATCAGAATGGGTCTGAATAGGGACTTGAAATGGCTTGTGCATTACCATAACTAATTTTCCACTTGAGGTTTCTTATCCACATCTACCTTGACTGAATTAGCTCTCGTGTAATACTCTCATCTCTGTATCCCTACCATAGGCGTGCACAGCACATTTCATTAGGGTGTGCACCCAAATAATTTTTTTAAAATGTGCTCTTTGACCCCCATTAGCCACACCCCTGACCCCTGTTAACCACGCCCCTGACCCCCATTGGCCACACCTTTGGAGGTAACACTCTCGGGGCAAGATGGACACATGACCAGAAGTAAAAGGTGTCATGTGACCCCCCCCCTAAGGACTTTTCCCACCATCCTCCTACCAATAGGGATTAGTTTGGCCCCCCCCCAGACCTCCCTTATGCAACTATCCTGCAATTGCATTACCCCAATGTGTGTGACATTAACTCGGGGGCGGACAGGCTGGGGGAAGTGTTCCCTCTAAGAGTTTCCTCCCATGAGCAGAATGAATTTTGTGTCGTGCACCAGTACTGAGTTCATGTGGCTTGTTTGGATGTGCCACTGTGGCACCCAAGTTATTAATAAATATCTTATAAACCTTTACCTTTTCCCTCTCCTGCCATGTCTCCCCTTGCTCCATCAGCTCCCCTGGTGCCTGCTGCCCCCCAACCCCTCACCCTCCTCTGCTGTCCTGACTCCTGCCCTTCTCACTGCCCTCAGCCTTCCTGAGACCTGCCCCCCTCCACCAGCCCTTCTCTCCCCCCTGTGCCCACTCCTCCAGTAGCCCCACTCTGATCATGTGAGCTACCCCTCTTCTAACACCTCCCTCTACACACCTGCCCTGCCTCTCTTCTCTGGTGCTGGTCCCTCCCCTGCAGGTGTCTGCCCATCCGCGTCACCCCCAGAAGCCCCTGGCACCTGCACCTTCCCTTACCCCTGCACCCTCCTGGTGCCTCCCCCTTTGCCCTCTTTTTCCCTGATGCCCGCCCCCTCACCACCTTCTGCCCCCATTCCCCTCATGCCCCTGTGCCCTCACACATCTTGCTCCATCCCTGCCTTCCTCATGCCTACCCCTTCTTTCAAGCCTTCTCCCAGCACCTCTCCCTCCCCCTTCTAAGCCCCCAATGCCCTTACCCTCTCCTCTCTCGGCATCACCCTGTCCCCCCTCCCATTGACACCTCTCCTCCTGCTCTTTTCCTCATTGTTTCCACTTGGCCCCCTGGCATTTGCCTCTCCTCTACCCTGTCCCTTGGTGCCTTCCCCTTTCTTCTCCTGACCTGACCCCTCCCCTCAGCACAAGCCCCTTCCTCTCCCACCCCTGCTCCCTATTTTTCCCCCTTCCCCTCCCCTCCCTTCCCCTGCCTTACCTTACCTTACCTTTGGCTAAGATGGCTTCTGCCTTCCAGTTTGCGGGGCTGGAGTCAGAGCCATCCCAAGCTACAGGCTGGCCGGGGCGCCTCGCGATGCTGCTGGGATGGGCGGGGCCTGGGTCGAGGCTGGGGCTCCGGGCACAGAAGGGGCGCCACATGGTGCTGCCAGGCCGGGTGGGGACGAGGACGAGGACGAGGACGGGGCCCCAGGTGCAGAAGGAGTGCCGTGCGGTGCTGCCGGGGCCGGGGCCGGGGCCGGGGCTGGGCCAGGGCCGAGGATGAGGAGGGGGCTGAGGCCCCAAGTGCAGAAGGGGTGCCACGCAGTGCTGCTGGGCCGGGGCTGAGGATGGGGCTGGGGCACCACACAGTGCTGCCAGGATGGGTAGGGGTGGGGCCAGGGCCGAGGATGGGGCCGGGGCCCCGGGTGCAGAAGGGGTCCCGCGTGGTGCTGCCGGGCTGGGCGGGGGCACCCCCGGGTGCAGAAGGGGCACCGTGCGGTGCTGCTGGGCTGGGCGGGGCCCGGGGCGCAAAAATGGCTCGGACCGGCATCTGTGGTCAGACCCCAGCTGCTTCTGCCACGCACATGATCTTTCTGCCCCAAAATGCCCCATAGATGGCCGTGGGGAAAGTGAGGGGCTTCAGCTCCCCGTCTCAAATCCCCCTCCTGCTCCAGCAACTGCTAGCCAGTCCGAGACATTAGGGTGTGCCTGGGCACACACAGCACACCCCATGTGCATGCCTATGATCCCTACTACCTGTTTCTTTTTCTTTCCGTAACAGGTCCACGCACTGGTGAGCGCCCTACTGCGGCCAAGTGGTGCTGTGCAAGCAGGGCCAGCTTTAGGAAGTGTGGAGCCCAATTCAGACAATTTCGATGGGGCCCCGCAGCAATTTTGGTTGAGCAAAACAACAAAAAAATGCACACAAAAAATCCTCAGCTACCTCCCGCACAAAGCCCCGGAGGTAGCTAACACCCCCGCCTCCCGTGGCGCAGGGAAACCCTGCGCTCAACTCATACCTCCTGCAGTGCAGGCAGCTGCTGCACTCCTCCTCAGGGGCCGACGCCCCCTCCCTCAGCGCACCCAGCACACTTCTGGGTTCAGGGTGCGGGGCCCCTTTAGGCGCGGGGCCCAATTCGGGGGAATTGGACGAATTGGCCTAAGGCCGGCCTTGTGTGCAGGGTCCTTGCCTGGTTGTCTGGTCACTCTCAAAGTCCTGGAACCAGGGCCTGACTAGCCCTGTCCATGGTGCTAGTGAGTCTCTGCTTGAGGCTGGTCTTTGGCCACTGGGTCTTACCAGCTCACACTAGGAGCTAGCTGTAGTGCTGATCTCCCAGTCAGGATATAAACCTGGCTGGGTTGAGCTCCTGAAGGGAACTGCCAGGCCCCAGCCCTGCAGCTTCTTTTTTACCCCTCTGCTTGGTCCTGATTGGCTGCCGCAAAGACAGCCTCCTGTAGGGGGTGCTAGCCTTCTGTAGGGGGTGTTGGGGCCTAGTCCAGCACATCACACTTTCCCTTCATGCATCTGATGAAGTGAGTTGCAACTCACAAAAGCTTATTGCATAATAAAGTTGTTAGTCTTTAAGGTGCCACCCAACTCCTTTATTTTGTTGAAACAGACTAACATAGCTGCCTCTGAAACCTTGTCTGCAGAGTTTAAAATAGTCATGAGACATGTGGTGTGCTTAGAATAACACACTCACCTAGGGATAGGGTAACCATGTTGCTCCCTATGCAAGCATATACTTTCCACTGAAGGTTCAGATAGTTTGGGGTACATCTAGACTGCAAGCTTCTTTCAAAAGAAGCTTTTTCGGAAGATCTCTTCTTTCGAAAGAGAGCGTCCACACTGCAGAAGCACATGGAAAAAGCAATTTGCTTTTTCGAAAGAGAGTGTCCATGCTCACTGGACGCTCTCTCACATAAAAGGCCACCCGGAACCACTTTAGCCAGGGCATTAGGTCAGCAGTTACTTCTGGGTGCTTTGCCTAAGGTTATCTGAGACGCGTGCTTAAAGGGACCCCGCTGGACAGCTATTTCTCAGGTTCTGCTGTGGGACTGCCTACCTCTATGAGGGACAGCAAAGCTTTAGCAGTGTGTGCTTTGGTTGCCCAGCTTTGTTGGACGCCACAGCATTATTTTGTTTTTTGCTATAGAACCGGCGCTGCCCCTGGGCATGTGATGGCCCCACACTATCATGCTGCATGTTCCACAGCAGTTTCAGCAGACCGTCTTGACGGCCCTGCCCCAGCTCGACTCTGAGCTGATTTGTGAGTCCCTCTGCTTGGTTTGGGAGCAATGCCCTTGCCCCCACACCCCACAGTTGAGAGACGAATCTGGAGGCTGGACATCAGTTCCGATTGGTGGGACTGGCTGGTGATGGAGCGGTGGGATGACTATCAGTGGCTTAACAACTTCCACATGCAGAAAGCCACCTTCTTGGAGCTTTGTGCCTGTCTCACCCCTGCCCTCCGGAGATGCAACACCCACCTGTGGCCCGCCACCTCCCTGGAGAAGCTGGTCGCTATTGCCATGTGGAAGCTCGTCACCCCCGACAGCTACTGGTCAGTGGGCCACCAGTTCAGCATGGGGAAGTCCACTGTCATGGTCCTCCTCATGGAGGTAAGGCACTCTCGGGCTGCAGTCCCTGCACAAGGAGGGGGAGTCCTGGTAAAGGGGGACCCTCGGGAAAGGCGTGGGGGTGGAGTAGGGGTGGGGGAAGGCCCGTCCCCGGGGGGGTTGTGCCCTCCTGCCTTACACAGACCTGGTCCTGGGGGGCGGTCTCATAGGGGGTGGTTCCTGGCAATGTTTGACGGGGGGAGGAGAGGGACGGGGCACCTCCCAAGAGCTCAAGTAGTCCCTCTCTCATGCTTTGTTTTGTGTGGTTTTTTTGTCTCCTTCTGCCAGTTGTGAGGGCCATAAACTCCATTCTGCTGTGCAGAATCATCTGCCCGGGAGACCTGGACCCGATCGTGGCCAGATTTGCTGCCCTGGGGTTCCCGAACTGTGGAAGAGCAATTGATAGGACCCACATTCCGATCCGTGCATCACAGCATCAAGCCACCCAGTACATAAACAGGAAGGGCTGTTTCTCCATGGTGCTGCGGTCTCTGGTCGACCACCATGGACAGTTTCTGGACATTTTTGTTGGGTGGTCGGGCAGGGCGCATGACGCCCTTATATTTAGGATCTCTAGCCTCTACCACAAGCTGGAGGCTGGCATATTCTTTCCCCAGTGGGACTTTCGTGTGGGGGATGTACAGATGCCTACCCACTCATGCCCTGGCTCATGAAGCCATACACTGGCCACATGGACTCCACCAGGGAACAATTCAATGTGCACCTCAGTTGGGCCCATATGCAGGTGGAATGCACCTTTGGGTGCCTCAAGACCAGGTTCGGGTGCCTCTTGACCAGCCTCGACATGGGGGAGTGCAACATCCCTGAGGTGGTCGTGGCATGTTATGTTTATCACAAAATCGTGGAGAGCAAAGGGGAGACCTACCTCCTGGGGTGGGGGGCAGAGACCAGATGTGAGGGAAGGGCCTTTGAACAGCTGTGGGCACCTGCCATCCGCCAGGCCTACCAGTTGCGGGTGTGCATCCGGGAGGCCCTAAGGGAGAGTTTCTCTGAAGAACCCCAGTAATTCTCCACAAGGCCTCCCCAATGGGGGCCTGTGCCTTGCCACCCTATACTTGTCCCATCACAATCCCTCCCTGCCCCTTTCCCTGTACAATCAATAAAAATAACAGTTTTGTGTTGAACAATGAACAGTTTGTATTTTTTAAAAGAAAAAGTAACTGGGGTGGAGGGGGGCTGGATGGGGGAGTGAGGAGGGGATCAGGGCTGCAAGTGGCATGTGGTGCACCTGCAAGTGCTGTCTCGGGTCTGGGGACCTCGATGAACTTGGGGTTGGGTGCAGCCTAGGACAGGAGAGGGGTGGACAAGAGGGTGGCTGCAGTGGGATTAGGTCTGGCAGGGGGCAGAGGGAGGGGGCATGGGCATAGCAGGGGGAGCTGGAGTGGGGGAAGCTGGTGCAGAGGGAGCGGGAGTAGGGGGAGCAGGAGGAGGGAGGCCTAGTGTAGGGACAGGAGCTGGGTGTGCCATCACTTCCCGAATGGTGGCACACATGTTTTCGCCCTGCCGCACGAGTTGGTCCCACATGCGATTGCACCACTTGGCATCATCACGGACCTTTTGGGCCAGGGTTTGCTGCATGTCACATAGGACTGCAAGGTGTTCTCTCATGAGGTCCGGGTGGACCCTCCAGTGCTTGTGGCTCCTCCAGCTTTGGGCGGCTGCTTGGGCTGCCATGGATCGCCCCTCAGTGACGGCTGCTCTGGCTGTGGAGGACAAGAGGGAGAGGTGGTCAGTCATCCATGCAGACATTGTCCCTAGGCCATGTCCTCCTTTGTGAGCAGAGAGCAACTGTCCTTGGAACAGGGAACAGGGATGTCCTGAGAGTAAGGCCCTGCCTCATAGGGGCCCCGAGGTGCCCAGGGGAACGTCCTGGCCACTTCCCACCCTCCATGGACAAGCAGCCCAGGGAAGTGTCTGGCCACAGTGGGATCCCATGTGTGGGAGAGGGGCCTGGAATGGCCTGGCCCTCCCTGGGGCCCACACACACACCTGCACCTGGCAGCGCTGTCTGCAGGAGTGGGTGGTGCCTTGCGTGTGCAGGCATGGCTGTGTGCTATGTGTGACACTCTTCAGTCTGTGTGGGGTCATGTGTGTGCCCTTGTGCCCAGCCTGCTTCCGGCAGTGGCTGGCGGTGGGAGGACATCCCTCCAAGGGGTCAGAGGTGTGTGAGGCCTCCTCTCAGCCTGTGAGCAGCAGCCCGTGTGTGCTCCGGGGGCTGGCTCCTGATACCACATGGTGCACACTGCTGCTGCACATGCTTGCACGTGCACAGACAGCTGCATGCTGCCCAGGCCGTGCATGCTGAGCGATGATTGCATCCCATCCCCTTTGAGCCCACCTCCCCCATCCTGTGTGTGTGACAGAATGATAGCACTCACCTGATAATCCTTCTCAGGCATCAGATGATGCCTGGGAGATCTCCAGGGCCTGGCATACCGGCCCCAGGTTAAGGGTCAGGACACTGCCAGTGTCCTTCTCCTCCTGCAGCCGTTGGTTGTTGTCATCTTCCTCCTCCAGGAGCTCCAGCCGGGTGAGCACTGATGTCTGGGTGGGGAAAGGGCTTCACCACCCCTCAGGATTTGGTGCAGCTGTCTGTAATAAGGGCAGGAGTGGGGTCCTGCCCCAGAGCGAGAGCTGCGCTCCCTGGCCCGAGCGTATCCTTGGTTCAAGGTGCGGGGGTGGTATCCTCCTGGGCCAGAGCTTCAGCCATGAGCCCATAAATGTCCGCATTATGCCTCCAGGAGCAGAGATCCTACATAGCTTCCTCCTCCCCGCACAGTTCCAGGAGGGACAGGATCTCCACCCTGGTCCAGGAAGGTGCATTTGGTGCCCCTGGGTGGGTCCTCTGAGACCTGGTGCTGCGCACTGTGCGGGCCAGGGGGCTCTCGGGGAGCTTGGCCAAACCAGTCAGGATCACCTGTCAGAGGCTCCAAGATCTACTGGTAGATCCCAATTTACTGGTTGGTGACCACTGGTGTAGATAGAGTGTCCACCAGGGCACCTGTGTTTTTTTCTTGGAGACCTCTTCTTTCAAAAAAATTCCCTCTTCCATGTCTACACATTCCTTTTTCACAAAGAGCTCTTTTGGAAAAGGCATTCTTCCTTGTAGAATGAGGTTTACCAATGTCAGAAAAACCCCTGCATTCTTCCAATTTTCTTGAAGTGAAGTTTTTTTGAAAAAAACAGCCATTTTTCCAAAAATACCCTGGCAGGCTAGACACACCTTAAACTACCTTTATCAGGCTTTGTTGATGGGAGGCTTT
Source organism: Pelochelys cantorii (assembly GCA_032595735.1). Taxonomy (NCBI): domain Eukaryota; kingdom Metazoa; phylum Chordata; order Testudines; family Trionychidae; genus Pelochelys; species Pelochelys cantorii. The sequence continues at coordinate 44,853,171 of CM064336.1, forward strand.
GTTGACTGGCATGATTTCTGCAAATGCTTTTAACGGAAAAGTTTTCCGTTAAAACATTTGAGGAAAAGAGCGTCTAGATTGGCACAGACACTTTTCTGCAAAAGCACTTTTTGCGGAACAGCGTCCCTGGCCAATCTAGATGCGCTTTTGCTCAAGAAAGCCCCGATTGCCATTTTAGCCATCGGGGCTTTTTTGCGCAAAACAATACCACGTTGTCTACACTGGCCCTTTTGCGCAAAGCTTTGCGCAAAAAGGACTTTTGCCCGAACGGGAGCAGCATAGTATTTCCGCAAGAACACTGACGATCATACATGAGATCGTCAGTGTTCTTGTGGAAATTCAAGCGGCCAGTGTAGACAGCTGGCAAGTTTTTCCGGAAAAGCGGCTGATTTTCTGGAAAAACTGGCCAGTCTAGACACAGCTATTAAGTCTCTGTGTGAATTGATTTATTTTAGGATTAAGCTACACAGAACTGTCTTTCTCTATTGGATAACTGTGCAGCTTTTATTCCTCTTCCATGCTTTGCAAATTACCTCTCCTGTGCTTTGCAAATTATCTGAATATAATTGTGAGGGAAAGACAAAGGGAAAATGAGGCAGCAGACAGAGCATTGATTGAAAACCTGTATAATCTGGGGCCACATTAGCTGCTCATTCTAAACACTTAGGCTGCGTCTAGACTGGCATGATTTTGCCCAAATACTTTTAACGGAAAAGTTTTTCCGTTAAAAGTATTTGCGCAAGAGAGCGTCTACAATGGCATGTCCTTTGCGCAAAAGCAAATCTTTTGCACAAAGGACATGCCAGTGTAGACGCTCTCTTGCGCAAGAAAGCTCCGATGCCCATTTTAGCCATCGGGCTTTCTTGAGCAAGAAATTAATGTTGCTGTCTACACTGGCCTCTTGCGCAAGAATACTTGCGCAAGAATACTTGTGCAAGAGGGCTTATCCCTGAGCAGGAGCATCAGAGTATTTGCGCAAGAAGCACTGATTTTGTACATTACAACGTCAGTGTTCTTGCACAAGTACTCGGGGCCAGTGTAGCCAGGCGGCAAGATTTTGCGCAAAAGCAGCTGCTTTTGTGCAAAATCTTGCCAATGTAGACACAGCCTTAGGCTACGTCTACACTACAAGGTTTTTGCATAAAAGCTGCTGTTTTTGCGCAAAAACCTGAGGAGTCCACATCTCATATGAGCTCTTGCACAATTAAATGAGCAGTTAAACGGCAGAACAGAGGGCTTTTTCCACCATAGGTAAACCGCCTTTTCTGAGGCATAACTGCTTTTAGCGCTACAGCCATTGCACAAAAAGGCAAGTGTGGATGCTATGGGAAAAAGCACAGGTGAATGGCCATCAGAGCATTCTCAAGCAAGAGCGTCCAGCAGTGTGGATGCTCCCTTGTGCAAAAGCACACCACTTTGGCGATATGCTTTGAGGTGTGGACGTGCTCTTGCACAAGAAGTTTTTGTGCAAAAACTGAGGTGCTATTTTGGATTCCTGGAGGTCTATTCCACATCTTTTAAACCAGTCCATTATTTTGAAATAGATTTTGAAATAATGGGCTCACTAGTCCAATGTCCCTATAACCTTCATTCCACAAGGAGCAAAGAGATGTTTTGGAATAGTGGATTATTTCAAAATTAGATTTAAATAAGATGCACAATTTGCGTAGCTCAAATTGCATATCTTATTTTGACCTATGAGTGCAGTGTAGATGCGCCCTTAAGGTCCTGAAGCAGTTGTGGGAGATGAACAGTTTTCCCTACAACCACCTAAAACACCTAAAACTTCTCAGTGAGGTGGAATTTTAGTCATCTTAAAATAAAACAGTTCTGCATGGCTGTGTGATTCAGGCCATGACATAACCTATCCAACTGATGTCACCCTGAGTGTTGGATGCCTGACAGTACTAGGTATATTGCAAGATCAAAGGTGATTGCTCCAAACTCTTGGCCCAATGGGTTTCTGTTAGTCAGTGTCTGTGTGCAGTGAAACTGGCAAAGTCTTCCGCTCCTTCTCTTTATTTTGCAAAGCATTTGTCCATGTCTAGTTATTGAACATTATGGATATTTTTGTTGAACTATGTATTGAAGCATGTTATGTGGCTATTAAAATTCAGTCTTCCCTGTTTAATGCTAGAAAAGTATTAAATTAAATTTTCATTATCTTTGATGGAGTTTAATTTCTTTAGTCTATCAGTGTTTTCCAGGCAAGCCAAGCGTCACATTGAGACAGGATTTACATATTTATGAAATAATTTGTATTCAGGAGCATTGTTGAATGTTTTCAGAGGATATTTTCCCTTTCTTAATGTATTTTAATTCATGAGAATATCCAGGTAACCTGCAAAACTGAATCCTACTGTATTATTGCCTACCCAAAACCAGAACTTTGTGAGCACATGAAATACTGGTAATACTCTGCCCCTTCTGAGTGAAATACCACCATGTCAGAAGTTAATGGCTGCATGGGAATGAAGTATGCATATTTATGAGAAACTTGTCAGGAATTCCCTTATTTCTCAGAGAATGATGTCTGTTTTTCTTCTACTTTTTGACTCTGTGTGGGTTGAATGGATAATTTCCACCAGTAACAAGGTTTGATGGTGTCTCTGATTTTATACTAAACTCTCCAATTCATAGATTGATTTATATCACTCCCCTCCATGATGCAGAGTGATTTGTGCTGGACTTAAGTTGTTTTTGGTTAAGTTATTTGTCAGGCATTGTGTTGGGTTTTTTTTAATAAAAATGAATTTATGAATCAATTGAAAAGGTTTCAGGAAATAACTCCTCTTCCTCCTTAATAGTGAATTTGGAAGGCATTCCAGGGGTTAAAGAAAGCCTCTGGGACCAGCTAGCCCTGCCCCACTTTATCTGCAACCAATGTCAGGCCTAAAGGAAGGAGAAAAGGATGCAGCCTGAGTCAGTTTGGAGCTGACTCGCAGGGAGGCAGGAGCCTAGTTCGGTGGTCTAAAGACATGAATCTGAGCCTGTCTACTCAGCAGTCACGGGAGTAAGTAAGCCCACACCCTACCCTTCTGGGAAAAGGGGGGAACCTACTGAGAAGCCCCAGCTAAGGGGAAACTTAGGGACTTGAACAGGAAGTGGTTTGGAGTTTTTTGGCCAGGGACACAGGAAGCAGGGGAGCAGCACCTCTTCCCCTCTTCTTGCCCACTGATTCAGTAGCCACTAGGCTACTCAGTTGCCAGGGACCCAGCCACATGAATCAAGTAATTAGGAAAAGGCTGGAGAGGAAGCCCAGGAGGCTGAAGTCTCGATTTTTATCCCAGAACCCACAAGGCACAGTAGAAATATTGAAAACTATTAAAATAATGAAATAAAAATAAAGAAAAAAGCTTCATGCTTGCAATTGACTCTGCACAGATTCATCCCTTCATCCTGACAGAACCCCAGTGAACTCAGTGGGACTCCCTGTAGGGAACAAAAGTCTGCCCATGCAAAGCTAATTGCAGGATCTGGGTCTCAAGACTTATTTGAGAGAGACTGCCATTGACTTCATTGAGAGTTAATATTAATCCAAAAAGCTCAACAAGTGCTTGAGATATATCTTACCCGGCATGCCTGGACTTGAGCCACGTCTGAAGGTGAAAGAGTAACTTATCTGCATGCCCCCTCAGGCTTCTCCACACAGACTGCAATGCCAGCTGGGATGCCAGTTGGTAAATCCAGCAGTTATGTGCATGTCTATCTGCTTGGCATGGGACTGCCATCACCAGTTCACTTCACAGAGGTTGCTGACCCACCATTTCTAGTTAGCTGAGACTGTCTAACGAGTAAGTGATTCTGCAGAGATTAATTAACAGCTACTAACAAAAGGAGGCAAATGAATAAGCCCAGAATGGATGGGTCCAGGGCTAGCTGGCTGTTTGATTTGTTAAGTTTCATGTGAGTTGTGTGGGTGGAGGGGAAATCTGTCTTCTAGGTTTGCTTGTATTTTCTTTTCAAATCCACTATCATCCTCATAATTTCACAGGGGAGGGAAGTCCACACAGTCCTCTTGTTCTTTACATGGAACCCCGATGTTAAAAGTCCACGTGAGCTGGTTTCCTCTGTTCAACAAAACTGGCAACATGAGCAGCTGCTTTCCTCCTCCTCCCCTGTACTTTCCCCCTCACCCACAAGTCAGCCTCTGTAGAGCACTCCTGCCACTAAACAGGGGACAATCTCTCTCTCTGTCTCTCACTGATGTGACTGGACAGAATTTTACACACGACTTGCAAAGCAGCAGCAATTCCAACTGTGTGAACCAGTGTGGCTGAATGCTTCCATGGAGTGTGATTGCTCTCATGGTCAGCATCTGAAGAGCTGCTAATGCTCTGCCCTGGCATGCATCCAGTGGATGGTTAGAAGTGATTTTGTTTCCAACACCAGTTCTGCTGATTACTCAAGTTGACTTTACAGACATATCCACAGTGGCATCTCACTGCATGGAATGACTTAAAAGCACAAATCCATAAAGCCATGGTGTGATTTTGCATGGCACTTTCCTGACTACAGTGACCTCACTTGTGAGCCCACTGACCAGGAAGCCAGAGGAGAAGAATCTCCTCCCTTGCCTGCACAGCTTAACCTTGCCACCAGACCCTGCATCAGAGGGGAGAGCAGCTACACTACTGCTCCGAGGTCAGGGAGTGGGCTGGGAGTAAGCACAGTTTCTGTTCTGCCTCCCTTCCAATTCCTCTTCTCCAAACCCACCTCCCCAAAATGTGCCAACTGGCCCCCTACACCTAGCATAATGAAAAGGCTGATCCAGTTCATTCCCCCTTGGAAACAAGGAAGCAGCACCTCTCCTGGACTTCATCTACACTGCTGGTTTTGCCAGCTGTGAGTATGCAAATGAGTATGTGAGTATGTAAATAATTAGCATATCACTGTGCCTCATTTGCATAATTTATTCACACCGTTTTTGCGCAAAGGGTTTTTGCAGAAAAAGTAGTAGTGTGGATGGGGTTTTTTTGCACAAAACCTCCGTTTTCCACAAGATCCATATGCCTCTGAGGCATAAAGATCCTGTCCACACTACTTCTTTTCCACAAAAACCCTCAGTGCAAAAATGGTGTACATAAATTATGCAAATCAGGTGCTGAAATATGCTAATCCGTGTCTTATTTGCATAGTCACTGCTGGCAAAACTGGCAGTGTAGATGTAGCCCCTGGGTGTTCAATAATATAGGCTATGTCTACACTACGAGTTCTCAGCAAAAAATATGCTAATGAGGGACTCATTTGCATGAGTCACAATCTCATTTGCATATTTTCTGCTGATCCGTTTTTTCGCTAGGGTTTTTGTGCAAAAATAAGCAGTGTGGACATTTTCTTTTTGTGCAAAAGCCCCTCTTTCTGCAATATCCAGTAAAGGAGGTTTACCCATCTTGCAGGAAAAGGGGTCTTTGCGCAAAAAGAAAACGTCCACACTGCTTGTTTTTGCACAAAAACTCTAGCAAAAAAATGGATGGACAGAAAATATGCAAATGAGATTGTGAATCATGCAAATGAGTCCCTCATTAACATACTTTTTGCTGAGAAAACTCGTAGTGTAGACATAGCCCAAGGCTGCGTCTAGACTGGCAAGTCTTTGCGCAGAAGCGGCTGCTTTTGCGCAAAAACTTGCCAGCTGTCTACACTGGCTGCTTGAATTTGCGCAAGAACACTGACAATCTAATGTGTGATCGTCAGTGTTCTTGCGCAAATACAATGACTCTCCCACTCGGGAAAAAGCCCTCTTGCTCAAATGCTTTTGTGCAAGAGGGCCAGTGTAGACAACTGAGAACCGTTTTGCGCAAAAAATCCCCGATGGCGAAAATGGCGATCAGGGCTTTTTGCACAAAACCGCGTCTAGATTGGCCACGGATGCTTTTGCGCAAAAGCATCCGTGCCAATCTAGACGCTCTTTTCCACAAATGCTTTTAACGGAAAAACTTTTCCGTTAAAAGCATTTGCGGAAAATCATGCCAGTCTAGACGCAGCCCTAGTGTGTTCTGTTTCTTCCCATGACTACTCCTAAGGAGAGGAAGAAGAATTTTAGTGTTATTATTTTAACTATATTGCAGAATGGATTTCTCTGGAAGTGGTGCCAGGAGAAATTCTTAATGACTTCAGAGAAATCAGACTTAAGAGCAACAGTGTATCATCGTATCACACGTACCTTAGCAATGATATTTGTTTGATGGTTTTAGTGGAGAGCATATTCTCTGAGCAAAACAGAAGTATTTATGTAATCATATCACAAAGAACCCAAAAGACCAGTGTACTGCTGTTTCATGCCTATGTTCCAGAGACTGCACTGTTTTAAAGGGTTAGTCTAGGAATAGAATGAACATCACCTTTTGTAAAACCTGGCTGGCTAAACAGACTAGGGTATCTATTTTCTCTTTTTAATGTTGGTAAAGAAAATTATATGGCATTATTTTGGTGAATTGTACTACCCTCCTTTTTCACACTTGTTCTGTGTTGAGGGTTTTTTGGGTTTTGGTCCAATTTGCCTCTCATTAACGCTGGTGTAAATCAGAGGTATTTTCAGTGAAGTTAATGGAGTACAACTGGTAGATGCAAAAAGAGATTCAAGACATGGGGGGGGGCAGCTGTATGAGAGTGGGAGGTGCACAGGTTTTGCTCAATATCAATGCAGTTATTGTGATTGCCCAGATTTGGCAGTTGTGCATGGATACAACTAAAATCAGCTATGTGCAGCAGCAGTGACTCAGTTTGAATGTGCAATCACAATTATGCATGCAAATTAGGTACCCATTTTACACATACTTACATGTCTAATTTTTTTAAAGAGGCCAATTCTTAGTTGATTCAAGATGTAGTTTGAAATTTGTTTTATGTCAGACTATGTTCATGACTCTTCTAATGTGACTGACAGAAAATGTCCTCTGTTCACAAAAGTAGGTTAACATTATAGAAGGAAAATGACAACAAAAGGCATCTTAAGAGTCCTTCATTTGGTTTTCTTCCAAGCCACAACAGCTGCAGCAGCTGATTAGCTTCATGTGGTGTCAGTTGCATTTTTATCCAGCGTGATCATGTTGTGTTTGTTTCCGTTTTTCAGACGTGTCCTTGTTGCTAGTCCAGCTGTATGCACCATTCAGGGCAATATATTACAGAACAGTTATCATGGCTGAGAGAGGATAGCTGGCCAGGACAAAGTAAGATTTTGTTGTGTTCTCTTGGACAAGTGGCTGTATTCTTAATTTAAACCATAGTTTTAACATAGAAATGTCCAGGTTTCTTCTCTTTTCAAAGAATATCTGCTTGGAAGTCACTCAGGGTATGTCTACACAGCAAAGTTAATTAGAAATAACAGCCGTTATTTCAAATTAACTTTAATAGTGTCTACACAGGCAAACCACTATTTTGAATTGAATTCGAAATAGCGGGGCACTTAATTCAAATTTGGTAAACCTCATTCTACGAGGAGTAACACCAAACTTGAATTAGCTAATCAAAATAAGTGCTGTGTAGACACTTATTTCAAAATAGGGGGCCTCCAGCCTTCCCAGGGTGCCCTGGTGGCCACTCCAGCCTCAAGCAAGAATACTCCTCTCCTTCCCCTGCCCTCCCTGGAGCCCTTAAAGGGGTAGACTATGGCCACAATGCCTGTGCCAGCTCCAAGCCTGCTGGCCGAGAGCCAGCAGTCACCGACCCTGACCCAGTAGCCCCAAAACATGAGCCAGCAAGCCACTGGCAGCCAGCCCTCCACTGCTCCCCAGGAGCAGTCTGCAAGCTCCCAGGAGACTGACAGGGGCTGGAGAAGGCGGGCGCCTTCCTGGTCCAGGGTGGAGATCATGGACCTTATTCAGGTTTGGGGGGGATGCCCCCAAAGTCCATGATCTCCGCACTAGATGGAGGAACGCGGCCATCAATGGCAGGATAGCTGCCAGCCTGGCCACCAAAGGCCACATGCGATCCCAGGAGCAGGTTCGCATGAAAATCAAGGTGGTCCAGCGAGACTCCCAACCTTGAGCCCTGAACTTCCCCTCCCCCTTCTTCCCCTTGCTTCCCCCTTCCAGCTCCCTCCTCTCCCCTCCCCTCTCCCACTCTCTCTCCTCCCCTCTTCTGCCTCCTTTCCCCAGTCTCACCAGAGTTTCATCCTCCCCCCCCCCGCCAGGTTTGTTAAATAAAGAGAGTTTGTGTTATGAAAATACGTGTATTTTATTTGACATCAGGAAGCGGGGTTTGGGGGGAGGGGTAAGTGGAAGGACGTGAGGGAGGAATGAGGCACAAGCCTCCAGTGGGGCAGACCAGGGAGGCTCTAAGTGCTCCTCAGGGTGGAAGCTCTCCCGCAGGGCCTCCTGGATACTGACAGCCCCCCGATGGACCTCCCAGATGGCAGCCTGCAGAAAGTGCAGCCAGGCTCGCAGCAACATGTTCACAAGAAGCAGGGCTGGATTAAGACCTTTAGAGGCCCTAAGCACTGAAAAGATTATGGTGCCCCCCCATATGTAATCCAAAATAAAAACAATACTATACCATAAAATCTCTTTTTTTGGGGTGCCCCTGCTTTGCTGGTGCCCTAAGCACATGCTTAGTCTGCCTATTGGGTAATCCAGCCCTGACAAGAAGCACCAGAGTGCCTAGGGGCAGCTCTGGCTCCATGTTGCAGAGTGCTATGGTGTCCCGAGTGAGGGCAACCAGAGCACTCTGAGACACAAATGCTTTGCTGTCACTCAGCAAGGCAGGCAAGCAAGCAAGCAGGGACACCTGGGAACCAGCTGCCTGTGTGTGTGTGTGTGTGTGTGTGTGTGTGTGTGTATGTATGTATGTCCCTTTAGGCACAAGCCTCAGATAGCCTCAGGCAACAGCCACACAAAGACACTACTGACCTGATGCCCTACCCCTGACCTGGTTCCGGCCAGCCTTAAATCCAAATCAGTGTCCACTCAGTGTGGACGCGGTATTTCGAATTAGCAAAACGCTAATTCGAACTGCATTTTGTGTGTAGATGCGTTAATTCGAATTAGCTTAATTCGAATTAACTATTTTGAATTAAGATAACTCGAATTAACACCGTAGTGTAGACATACCCTCTGTCAGTAAGTGTAACTAGCTAGCTTGGCATGCACTATGGTCTAAGAAGGGGAGGGGAAGAAAACAGGAAAGCCTGTTCACTGTTACATACTTGAAACCCTACTGTTGTGCATATGAGTGTGTGTAGTCGGTTTGCCTGCCTGGAGGGGTTCCTCCTCCTCCGGCTCAGTGGGCGGCCACTTCAGCCCATGATACT